>JASUAD010000012.1:14060097-15310097 GCA_037013555.1 Sextonia rubra
AGTGGGAAGCATGATGTATACTATGGTAGGTACTAGGTCGGACATCACACATGCAGTTAGTGTTGTGAGCAGATTTCTTGCCAATCTTGGCAAAAAATAGTGGGTTGCGGTAAAGTGGATTCTTATGTATCTTAGATGTACTTCTAAAGTATGCTTGTGCTTTGGAAATGGTAAGCCAGAGAACAAAGGGTTCACAGATGCAGACTGGAGAGGAGATAAGGACTCAAGAAAATCCACCTTAGGTTGTGTTCACATTTGCAGGGGGAGTAGTTTCATGGCAATCTAAGTTGCAAAATTGTGTTGCTCTCTCTACTATTGAGGTCATGTAGATTGCAATTGTTGAAGCTTGCAAAGAATGCTTTGGATGAAGAAAATCATTAAATATTTGGGCATCAAGCAAAAAGATTTTGTCGTCAATTCTGATAATTAAAGTTCTATACATTTAACAAAGAATCCGGCAATTCACTTTAGAAACAAGCACATTGATAAATAGTATCATTGGATCTGATATGTATTAGAGTTAAAGTGATTATGGTTCAAGAATATTAATAGAAAGAGAAATCAGTTAGACATGATGACGAGTGGTTAGATTTGAGTTATGCCTAAGCTTGGTGGGATTTTATGTTCCATGAGTTTTGAGACTGTTGAGTTGTTCGCTAAGCAAGATAGATGCCTCCCTCATGAGTGTGGATGACGGGATTGTTGGGTTATTTGGGCCCATCCTCGTGTGAAGGCCCATGTTGGGTTCCCGCTTAAATACACGTGTGTTTCACATGTATAAGTGTAGTGATTCTTAAAATCTCGTTCTCTTCTTTATTACAAACAATCTTAATAGGCAATGAGAGAGACTTGTGTACAGTAAAGAAGAAAGTCTATTTCTCTAAAGTGAGTTCCCCTTGTTGAGAGTAAGAAAGAGAGAGATCGTTTTCTTTTCTTTTTCAACAAGGGAGTGGAAGAGGGGGTTTCTTGTACGTGAGAATATGTTCCTTAAGTTACTAACTCAAGAAGTTGAAGCTTGTAATCTCCTATTTGCATAATGGATTTCATTAGAAGGCTTAGTGGGTTTCCCTTTTATTTTAGAGGGTTTTTCATGTATATTGATGCGTTCTTTACTTTTTCTTACTCTCCTTACTTTTTTTCCATTATTACTTGTTGTGGTTGCTTGGTTTGAATTGTGTAGCTTTTGTATTTGTTAAAATTCCTAAGTGATTCAGATAGAGGAAAAGTGTAACGTTCCATACCCTAGGTGTTTATTTTGTCTAATTTAATTGAGTTGTATTTTAGTTAATTAGGATTTGTTAGAATTAATTTAGTGTGTTTTTTTGGTTTGGGCTAACCAAGTAGAGGATTTAGATTCGTGAGATCTTACCATTCGACCCGACCCGATGCAAACCCATCTTGGACCTGTAAAGCCCAATTGACCATAATTCTCCCACCCCCCCCCCCCCCCCCCCCCCCCCCCCCCCCCCCCCAATCTCACGATCTGCTAGCCACCTTCAAGCCACCAGATCGTCAGAGTTTCTCAACTATCATCTTCCTTGTTTAGGTTTTACATGTGGGTGTGCAAGATAAAGCTAGGGTGCTCCTTTTCTTCTCCTTTCCACTTTCAAGGCAAGTGAATACCCATATCTCATAGTGATTTACATTGTTTTCTTTATTCCATCATATTAGATGAGCTTTATGCAGTGCCCAATCTATGTTAAATGATGATATAGGGTAGATTATTGTTGATGATATGGATTTATGACTTATTGAGTGAATGATGAAATGGAAGGGAGGAAGTGGATGGGGAGTGAGTTCTTCTATGGATTTCATGTGGTTTTGATGCAAGAGGTGAAAGGGGGATGGAATCCCAATGAAAACCCCAAAACAGGGCTCCCGTAGGCACCATGCGTGTAGGCAGTGCAGGGCGTGCTTGAGCGCACCTCCCTACTTCCAGTAGGTAGGTTCTTCACTTATGGGGCCTAGGTGTGGGGGTGTTTGGGGTGCATGGCATCCCTGAAATGGGCTGAGGTCTCGGCAATGTTTGTGTAACACTCCGATCCCAATTAAGTACGATTAGAGACTAATTAAGTAAGATATTAGTTAACTATTAAAGACTTAATCTAATTAATGACTTTTATGTCTAATTAAGTTAGATTTAGGTAGTTTTGGTCTGATTGAGCCTAATAGGTAAAGTTCGGGTCATGGATATTTAGTTTGGGACGAGTTTAACCTTGATTAGGTGATGAAAGCCCTTTTTTTCATAATTTTAGATTTCATAATTTTATGTTATACACACATCATATTGACATCATTGCGTTTGATTTGTTGAGCTCGTAAACTTCCGTACTTGACTCGAACTCATTTGACTTCTGTGTTAGTTGGATCCTCATTTGCCTTAATTCGGAAATATAGTAAACAATATGGGCTTTCTTAATAAACTTAAGAAATTCAAAAATATATAAGAGGCTACCTGTAGCCATTCGACCACTCGTCTCTCTATTACTCTCCTTGCTCTAGAACTCTTATTCCTTTTTCCTTCCATCATCATTCCTCATCAAGCCAAGAGATTAGAAGCATGCACGTGCGAGTGGAGGTCCTATCATCATCTACAGTGTCTTCTATTTTTCATCACACTTTTGTGTTGGAAGGGTCTAAGCACCTCTCATTCCAAACTAGCTAATAAGGTGAAATCTTTACCCATTTACAAATTCCTTGGTCCAATGGAGTAATGGATACTCCTAGCTCGTGCATGCACTCATCCTCTTCCTTGCTTCTTTAAGCATGACATTTTAGGGTCAAGAATAGTGGGTTTTCTTATCAAGTTGAGCCAGGAGAAGAATTACTGATTGGAACTTTAAGTTAAGGCAAGTATGAGCTAATTATTGTTTAATGCATGTTGGTATAATATGATTTAAGTAACTCTATTAAACTTTAAATCTGATTTTCAAACCCTTTATTTGTTTTAAATGCATGATTAGATTGTTAAGTGAATCATGAAATGGATTTAGAAATGTTAAATAACTTACTGAAGTAAGAATGACCTTTTGAAATTAGGTGGTAGACATGCACTCAAAATCCCATCATTTTGCGTTGAAAAGAACTCTCTTGTAACTGACTCAGCTTTATAATTTCTGAAGCTTACGGCTAAGCTGTAAGTTGTACTACGGCTGGGAATCCAAAGTATAGTTTTTAACTATGGCTAGGAAACCCAAAACACAAAATTCGTAAATTTCTTCTACTGCTGAGCTCACGGCTAAGCCGTGAATTGTACTATGGCTAAGCCGTAGCCAAGCCGCGGCTCAACTGTAGGCCAAGCACGACTAAGTTGTAGGCTATTTCACGACTAAGCTATGAATGCAAGGAAAGAGTAGCAGATCACAGCTAAGCTGTCATGTATTTCATTGCTAAGCCGTAGATTGCCCACAGTTAAGCCGTAGGTCATCCACGACTATGCCATAGACCCTAAAAACCTAGGAAAATTAGGGTTATGGAGAAGACCTTGTATGACCTTAGTTCTTTGTAATCCTTTAACCAAATTAATTGGCCCAAAGGAAAATTACTCAATATGAAGGGTCTTGAGGGCTGAGACTCATTTATGTGACATTGTCTATTTTTAAATACCTCCCCATTGGTATTGGTTTAAGGGACTTTAACACACATTCCTTACATAATCTGACACCAAAAGGAGACAACCGTGTATCGGATAACTTAAAACTACATTATTATATATGGTTAGAAACAATGGATGACTAGGTTATGGTTGGTTTGTAAATTACCTTGATTCTATTAATTTGACTTGCATAGCATATTGGATTATCGTTATTTCCTTCTATTAGTAAATGATTTTGAAATGAAATGATCATATTACGTATTAATTGTACTTGAAATGCTTACTAATATACGCTTCCCTATTGTCAATATTGAATTGCGTAAGCACGAATTGAACGTATAATGTATAGTTCTCAATGAACATATAATATATGGTTCTCAATGAAACGAATTATATGATTTACTTAAATTCGATCAAATCAATTGAAATGGTCTGGCTCTACTCAGCTTTAACTTTATGATACCAGGCAAGGTTGACTTTAGTGTAGCAAATAAAATAGTACCACTGTAGTGTGCCTTTCTTTGAGCTTCAGGACTCCATGTACGTAGAGACCCAATCGTACCTTTGGCCAAGTCGTTGGTGTTCTCACTGCAAAGATCTCTAGAGGGAGGATATAGAAAATGTAGTAGACAAATAGTAAAGTATTTATGTTAATTGATTCTTATAGTATGCTTATTTTAATGCACAACATGCCTAGTATACTAAAATGACCTCTATGATCACTTGTGAATGATTCTTGTAGATACAATGCGTGTTATTTTACTTATGCTTATACTTTACTAAATAGCCTAATTCACATGTTGTCTAATAGTGTTAAAGGCTCAGATCCCAGTCCCGATCTTACGAAGATCGAGGAGGCTCAAGAGGAGGACGAGAGGTCCCTTCATGCCTCGACAAGTGGACAGCAGCAGTGATCTGACTGATCCACCTTTGGAGAGCGACATGATTATCTTAGAGTATTTTGATTTTGGGATTGTGAATGCATTAGGGTTTCATGATTTGCATTAGTTTTATTTTGCCATGCATAGTCCATAATCCCTTGTATTTTGGAACATGTATATTTTTTTTGTAATTATCCAGAAAACTTTATTTCCTTTTTGTTAGACATGTTTACTTACTCTTGTACATGTCATATTATATTATATAGTTAGGTTCTCTTCCTTTCTATGTAATTAGGCATTTAGTGTTTATAGTCTCATGAATGATGCCTTGGAAATGTTATCTGTTGGAAAAAAAAAACAAATTTATAGGTGATATTAACAGGCTTCAGCGTCATTTATGCTTGGATAGATGTTCGTTAAAAGCAGTTCACACGTGTAAGTAATGTGAATATCCCTTGTGTTATTCTGCTTAGACTTCAGTCTAGGTGTAGATTACACGGGAGTACATGTGTCACGATTAGGGATTAAATCTAATATCCGAATTATTGGGCTCAGGTTGTGACATACTTACTAGTATGGTATTAGAGCATGAAATAGTAATTTATAAGACTTAGGCATGTAGAAATGTGGTGAGGATACGATAAAATTAAGTGAATATTAAATATTTGACTCTATAGTCTAATCATTTGATTTGGCATAGGGGGTTAGAAGGGTAATTCTGAGATAGGATTGTTTTGATTTTTGCAGGATATGGCATCAGGATCAAGTACGAACAACAACAACCACGAGAATAGTATGAACATGCTATTGGAAATGATTGGATCTGGTCCTTAACCACACCTTTAGATACTGAAGACCGTTTTATGATGGTAATACAGGTAATTCAAGCACAATCCCAGACGATGCAAGCACAAATGCAAGCCATGCATGCGTTACAAGCTCAAATGGCTACTATAGTCGAGAGGCAGAGCCAGCCTGCAGTGTCACAACCTCCTGTAGAGCAACAAATGGTGTTTCAGCTAAAAGAGAATGACCCCAATGTTCTATATGAAAAGTTTAGAAAGAGAGGGGCTACAGAATTCCAAGGCAAAGAAGATGCTCTACAAGTGGATGAAGGGCTAGAACATATAGATGACATGTTTGATACAGTAGTTTGCACTAACTGATAGGAGACATTGCTCACCACTTCAATGTTTCGTGGTGTAGCTAAGACTTAGTGGAAAAGTGTGAGAGATTCTTACAAGGATATGCTTGGAGCTACTATGTGGGACACGTTTAAGAAATAGTTTAGAAGAAAGTTTATTCCCGCACATGTCCAGAGAGAGAAAGAAGTTCAATTCATGGCTTTACAGCAATAGCACATGTTAGTGGCATTCTATGTGCTTATTTTTTCTCAGTTATCTCATTATGCGGAGGAAATGATTAATATAGAGGAGAAAAAAGTTAGCAGATTCATTATTGGCCTTAATCCGATGTACAGGGATTATGTTGTAGTTTTTCAGAGGCTTGCTACCTTCGATGATATAGTAGACAGAGCTTACTTCACGGAGGCTAATGCCCGCGAGAAGAGAGCCATGGACCCCAAAAGGAACACATCATTTAGTGGCAAGGGCAAGCTTATAAGAAGATGAAGGGTGGTCAAGGTAGTCTTAATAAAGCAGCTGTGAAGTGTGGTTATTGTGGGAAGCCTCATAGGACTGAGGCATACTAGAGGAATACGAGAGCTTGTCTGATTTGTGGTTCCATGGAGCATCAGATGGCTCAATGTCCAGGGTATAAGCCCACCCAGCAACAGCGATTTGCCGTACCCACTTCCCAGGGCAAACAGTAGCAGCCACGTCAAGGCCAGAAGTAGAACCTCCAGAATGCCCGTGCTTATGCTCCATTCATGAGAGCGCAGAGGATGCTGATGTGGTAGGAGGTATTATTTCTATAGCTAATGAAGAAGCACAAGCGTTATTTGATTCAGGGTTTATGCATTCATATGTAGCACCTCATTTTGCTGTGAAGCTACGGAAGTAGCCTAAGAAGCTACTGTATGTGTTGATGGTGTCTACCCCAGTAGGCAAGAGCGTGGAATATAAATTATACTACACCTAGTGTGATGTACGGATCAAAGGTTGTCAACTTCTAGTTGATTTGATTCTTTTATTGATGATAAATTTCGATGTCATCCTTGGTATGGATTGGTTGGTGAGATATCATGCCTGTGTGAATTGTTACAACAGGACAATTCGCTTTGATTTGGGTAATAGGTTCCATTTTGAAGGGATTAAGAAGAAAATGTCTAAGCGAGTCATCTTTGCATTTGAAGTGGATAAAATGATACGCAAGGTATGTGAAGGCTTCATTGCCTTCATCTCTGAAAAGAAGCAACTAAAGAAATTTGAGGGAATCCCCGTTGTTCTTGAATTCACGGACATATATCTCGATGAAATCCTAGGGTTACCCCCTGTTAGAGAATTTGATTTCTTAATAGAACTGGTGCTCGGTACTGTTCTAATTAGCAAAGCTTTGTAAGGATGGCTCCTGTAGAGTTATAAGAACTAAAAAAACAGTTGTAGGATTTGATTGATAAGGGTTTCATAAGCCCTAGTGTGTCATAATAGGGAGCCCTGATATTGTTTGTAAAGAAGAAAGACGGCACTCTTAAAATGTGTATCAACTACCGGCAGCTGAATAAAGTAACTATACAGAATAAGTACCCATTGCCTCATATAGATGGGTTGTTTGATTAACTTTAGGGTGCTGCGTATTTTTCGAAAATAGGTCGGAGATCTGGTTACCACTAGTTGAGGGTTAAAGAGGATGATATTGCCAAAACAGCCTTTAGGACAAGGTATGGCGACTATGAATTTCTCATGATGCCTTTTGGTTTAACTAATGTACCTGCTGTATTTATGGTTTTAATGAATAGGGTCTTTGCCCCTTTCTTGGATCAATTTGTCATAGTTTTCATCAATAACATCTTAGTATATTTGAAGACATCAGAGGAGCATGCAGACCCTTTGAGGAAATCACTACAATTGTTGAGAGAACATTGATTATATGAAAAATTAGAGAAATGTGATTTTTGGTTAGAGCAGGTGGCTTTTCTAGGTCATATCATTTCCTGTGATGGTTTGGTGGTTGATCTAGTGAAAGTTGAAGTAGTTGTAAATTGGCCAAGATCTAATAATGTGACAGAGATTGAGAGCTTTCTTGACTTGCACGTTATTACAAAAGATTTGTTCAAGACTTTTCTAAAATATCAGCTTCCTTGACAAAATTGACTCGAAAAAATGCACCTTTTGTTTGGAGTGATGAATGTGAGTCAAGTTTCACAATTTTGAAGGAAAATTAACCACTGCCCCAGTGTTAACATTACTCGATGATAGTGAAGGATTTGTGATATATTCATATGTGTCTAGAGTTGGATTGGGGTGTGTTTTGTTACACAATGTTAAAGTGATTGCATATGGCTCTAGATAATTAAAGGAACATGAAAAGAACTATGCCACACAAGATTTTGGAGCTAGCAGCTATAGTTTTCACTTTGGAACTTTGGCGACATTACCTATATGGTGGGAAGTTTGAAGTTCATTCAGATCATCACAGTTTGCAATACCTGTTTGAACAGCATGATTTGAATATGAGGCAATGAAGATGTCTTGAGTTCATTAAGGATTGTGAATTCCCTATCAAGTACCTTTCGAGAAAAGGGAGCGTCATAGCAGATGCTCTTTGCAGGAAAATAGTAAATATGAATACTTTGTTGAATATAACATTGTTCATACAAGATGAATTTAAAAGCATGCTTATTGAGGTCAAATTAGTAGATGACTTGGTGATGTTTTCAAATGCAATTACCTTTCAACCTGAGATAATTTAGGCAATCAAAAATAGGCAATTTGAGGATCCAAATTTGGTGAGAATTAAAGATCATATCGCCAAAAGATGAGATTTTCATTTGGAAGATAGTGTACTCTATTTTAGGAACAGATTATGTGTACCAGCTCACGATGGCATGAAGGAGCACATTATGACCGATGCACACTATGCTAGATATGCAATGCATCTTGGTAGTACAAAATGCATCGGAATCTGAAGGATCATTTTTGGTGGAATAATATGAAGAGGAAAATAGTAGGATTTGTAGCCAGATGCCTTACATGTCAAAAAGTGAAAGCCGATCATTAGAGACCTCTTGGTTCCTTGCACCTATTGCATATTCCTCAGTAAAAATGGGAATATATCACAATGGATTTCGTATTTGGTTTACGCACTATAAGTAAAAAGAATAATGCAATTTGGGTGATTGTTGGTAGACTAACAAAGTTAGCCCATTTTATCCTTTTCAAGAAGGGCATGACATTTTCTGAGATGGCTAACAAGTTTGTGGATGAGATTGTAAGGTTACATGGTACACCAGTATCATAGTTTCAGATCGTGACAGTAGATTTGTATCATCCTTCTAGAAGGCTTTTCAAGAAGCTATGGGTACCAAACCTAGTCTCAGTATTGCATACTACCTGCAGATTGATGGACAATCTAAACGCACTATTCAGACATTAGAAGACATGTTATTGTTAGTTTTTGTGGACTCAATCCATCAGTTGATGTAATAAATTGATTAATTTCTTTATTTATCAATAAAATCATGCTTTACTTTCATGAGATGAATGTTATTTTACTACTTCATGCACATGACCAATACGTATGACATAATGGTTCATGAGTTGAACCGGGTCCCATTAGTATATTAGATGTGATATATGTGCATGGATGAGATCCACACGCGGGAGATATATGTCACAAATCTTATACTTAAATAGCTTCACAACCAGTAATGAGACTGGGCATCTCATTTGATAAGGTTGCAGCACTTTGATCAATATGAGATAGTGTGATTTGTCTCGATCATCAGAATGTAAGATTCTGGATCAATAGTGCCGGTACATTGGATGTATTGAAGGACCATGAGATGCACCTTATGGTATTCCGTCTCAATAATAAGGTATGCTCTCATAATTCCCTAGCAATAGGCTCTCAATCCTGAGACATTGACGAACTCAAGTTTCTATCTATTCATTTGCTTTGAGTCACCAATGAGCGAGGCCGACTATAGGTTAACACCTCGGTGTCTTGGATATATGGTAGTAGAACTGTGGGAACGTTGAATGATCAAGATGGAATCTATCTCTATTATCCCCTTGTGCCAATTAATGGATTTGTCATTAGTAAGTGCGCACCCATCTCAATTAAGAGTTAATTGGATGGTACTGATGATTACTGTGATTAATTGGGGCTCAAGGATAATAAGATGTGGAACTTAGATTGGAAGAGACGGATTTATTCCAATTGATCCACGGATATTGATAGAGGGGCCTACTTGTGGTAATTGGGAAGTTTAGGGTCTTCATTGTAATTTATTCCTAAGACTGGAGTGCAATTGCATTTATATAATGGTGTTATTTGCAATTAACTGTGGGCCCGGATTGCACATGAGATGTGGGGTCGCGGTGTTCCAGTTGGAGCCAGCTTTCTAAGGAATCCCTAGTGGTCCCCACGCTAGCCCAAGATATTGGAAAACACTAATCCGACTTGGACTCTAGAAATAAGAGTTTGGAAAGGAGAAAGTTGCTAATTGCTTTGGAAGTAAGACTTTTATTTCAATTAGACAAGGGAGAGATTTGGAAGTCTATAAAATATCTTTGGACGTCCAAAAGAGTCCCCCTCACGCCCAAAACCCTTTCGGGCAAGAGTTGCGCGAGTTACTCTCCTCTCCTTTCTTCTAGTTCCTTGGAGTCTCGAGTTGGGATTTTCTCCTGAAGATTCCACCGTTCTTCTTGAGAAAAGAAATCCAATTCGGGGGTCATAGCGTGGAAGGCTAAGAGGTCTTGAAGAAGTCCATTAGAGCACTGCGGGTCTCCAAAGGTATGATCTACTTCTTGCATGTCGTAGGTTATTTTGGATGTTTAGTGCTGGTATAATTTTTACTGTACATGGTCACGAGATTGAGGGTAACGCATCCTGGATTGGGTTTTGGTCTTATGGATAGTTGATCCCTGTGTCAAGTGGGTTAAAAGTTTTGAAAATCTATCCACGAGACCCACCTACTTCCAACAGTTATGTGCTAGTGTCCTAATCTTTGATAAGGAATGGGATAAGCACCTATCATCGTGAAAATTCGCATATAAAAATAGCTTCCATGAAAGCATTGGCATGGCTCCGTTTGAAGCATTGTATGGACGTAAATGTCAGAGTCTCGTTTGATGGGAAGAAGTCAGAACTAGGTTTCCATGGACCGATTATCATCACTAAAACTACTGAAAAGGTGAAGAAAGCGATTGAAAATTTAAAAGTTGCTCGTTCAAGATAAAAGAGTTATGCTGATACTTATAGAAGAGACTTGGAATTTCAAGTTGGTGATTGGGTGTTTCTAAAGGTCTCTCTCTCCTATGAAGGGTACAATTAGTTTTAGTTAGAAAGGCAAGTTGGCTCCAAAATATGTAGGCCCATTTGAAATCAAGAGTAGAGCTAGAGATTTGGCCTATAGACTAGCACTTCCTGTCAAATTATCTGGAGTTCATGATGTGTTTCATGTTTCAATGCTTCGTAAGTATATTAGAGATTCTACCCACGTCATTTGATATGATGATGTCCAGCTTCAACCAGATGTGTCTTACGTTGAGCGTCCACTTCGTTTTGTGGCTGCGAGAGAGAAAATACTGCATACAAGGACCATACGATGGGTCAAAGTCCTTTGAGAGCACTATGGTCCCAATGAAGCCACATGGGAGCTAGAGGAGCAGATGGCTCAACAATATTCTAAGCTCTTCACGTAGGTATGTTTCATTCAAAGGACTGAATGATTCTTAAGTGGGGGAAGGTATAACACTTCGATCCCAATTAAGTACGATTAGATACTAATTAAGTAAGATATTAGTTAACTAATAAATACTTAATCTAATTCATGACTTTTATATCTAATTAGGTTAGATTTAGATATTTTTGTTTGATTGAGCCTAATAGGTCAAGTTCGGGTTATGGATATGTAGTTTAGGATGAGTTTAACCTTGATTAGGTAGATGAAACCCCTTTTTCATAATTTTAGATTTTATAGTTTTACATCATACACACATCATATTGACATCATTGCATTTGATTCATTGAGCTCATTAACTTCCGTACTTGACTCGAATGCATTGGACTTTCTCAGTGTTAGTTGGACACTCATTTGAATTAATTCGGAAATATAGTAAACAATATGGTCTTTTTTAATAAACTTAAAAAATTCAAAAATATATAAGAGGCTACTTGTAACCATTCGACCACTCGTCTCTTTGTTACTCTTCTTGCTTTAGAACTCTTATTCCTTCTTCCTTCCATCACCATTCCTCATCAAATCAAAAGATTAGAAGCATGCACGTGTGAGTGGAGGCTTCTATCATCATCTATAGTGTATTCTATTTCTCATCACACTTTTGTGTTGGGAGGGTCTAAGCACCTCTCATTCCAAACCAACTACTAAGGTGAAATCTTTACCCATTTGCAAATGCCTTGGTCTAATGGAGTAAAGGATACTCCCAGCTCGTGCATGCACTCATCCTCTTCCTTATTTAAGCATGACATTTTAAGGTCACGAACAGTGGGTTTTCTTATCAAGTTGAGCTAGAAGAAGAACTGATTGGAACTTTAAGTTGATTGGAACTTTAAGTTAAGGTAAGTATAAGCTAATTATTGTTTAATGCATGTTGGTAGAATGTGATTCATGTAAGTATATTAAACTCGAAATCTAATTTTCAGCCCCTTTATTTGTTTTAAATGCATGATTAGATTGTTAAGTGAATTATGAAATGGATTTAGAAATGTTAAATGACTTATTGAAGTAAGAATGACCTCTTGAAATTAGGTGGTAGACATGCACTCAAAATCCTAATATTTTGGGTTGAAAAGAAGTCTCCTGTAACTGACTCAGCTTCAGAATTTCTGAAGCTTATGGCTAAGTCATAAGTTGTATTATGGCTGGGAATCCAGAGAGTAGTTTTGCACTACGACTAGGAAACTCGAGACTCAAAATTTATAATTTCCTTCCATGGCTGAGCTCACGACTAAGCCGTGAATTTTACTACTGCTAAGCTATAGCCAACTCATGGATCAATCGTAGGCTAAACACAGCTAAGCTGTGGTGGCTAGGAAATAGTAGCAAACAACTAAGCCACTATGTATTTCACGTCTAAGCCATAGACTGCCCACGGCTAAGCAGTAGGTCATCCACGGCTAAGTCATAGACCATGAAATCCCAGGAAAATTAGGGATATGGAAAAGACTTTGTATAACTTTAGTTCTTTGTGATCCTTTAACCAAATCAATTGGCTCAACGGAAAATTACTCAACATGAAGGGTCTTGAGGGCTGAGACCTTTTAGGGGGCAATTTGATTTGTGTTCAAGCACAAAAGTTGTAGTATCCAATACAAGAAATGCATGCGCATCAGAAGCAAAGCATTATAGTAGTCAGTACAAAGCATAAACAAGTTCAACATGTATGAAAGGACAGCATGTGAAGGTAAGTAGTCAGCACAAAGCATAAACAAGTGCAACAATGTGAACGTACAACATGTGAGAGCATATGGCATGTTTTCAACAAAGAGCGACATCAATTTTGAAGCACTAAAAATAAAAGTAAGTGCTATCGGTCTACTAGCAACCACTTTCGGTCACTTTTCATGGTTTCATTAGACTTACCTACAATATTAGAGAATATTTTACTCTCCACACTCAAGTATGAAGCTGATCAAAGGATCTCTACATTCCTAAGGCAGCATCTCTAACAAATCTCGGCAAACAAAGTTCTGTGTGATGATTTCTATGATGGGACCAATAGAAATTCTTATGGGAGTTTGAAAGTGCACTATTCTCAGTATATATATAGAGCTAATGAAGGAAATATTACTCTGTAAAATTAATTTCAAAACAAGATCATCAACTATTATTAATGATTGGAAGGTGATATTGTGTCCATTAGCTTCCCACGAAGACAGTTGACACTCTTAAATTAACTGGTAAAGTACACCTCGAGTTGGCATCAGGAAAGACAGGGAAAGGTGAAATGGCCTTGGAAGTTGTAGTTAAGAAAGACAATGTAAGAAGCTCATTCAAAGATACATCTAACCACTCAACAAAAGCTTTATCCTATCTTCATCAGTTTCTTTAATCGGTTGCTCATATTCGGGTGATTTATACCTCTCATGTGTATTAAGATTTAAAGAGAGAACCTTCTCATTAAAAGCAAAAAGAAGCTTGTCATAGACATACTCAGTTTGATGACCATGAAAGAATCCCCACAAAAGCCATGATAGTCAAGTCTATATACACAACATGCTAATGAACAGGCAAACTACTACAAACCAATCCCCTATAATTCCCACATAGGCTATGATGACTCACATTGTGCTCACACTATGCTAAGAAATGAGTGGATTGTCATTTTCAACCCCCTACACTTCCTGCTGTTCATCAACTCCACGTGCAGAGCTGCGATGTAGTAATAAACTAGTGAGACCAGGTCGATCCACAGGGAGCAATGTTTAAAGATGTTTTCAACTTGTCACCTACTAAATAAAATTCTAAAACTAACCAAATTTAAAATCTAACAAATACATTCATTCCTAAAAATTAAACACTTACAAAAATAATTCCTAAATTAGAAATCCTAATTCTAAAACTTCCTAAAATAAAACTAAATTTTCTTCAAAAGAAAACAGACAATAGGACTTCCAATAAAATAAAACTAAAATTAGAAACTCACTAAAATAAAAACTAAACAATGTTAGAAACTAATTAAACAAAAGTTAGAAACTTTCCTAAATTAAAAGTTAAATTAAGTTCATATTCTACACTTTCTACAACAAAAGATGTCTAAATCCTATTCAAATTAGAAAGAGATTTAATTTTTAGAAAGAAATCTAAATGACAATCAAATTAGTAATTCCTAGTGTTAAACAGTTTCTAAAAGAAAACTACAATACAACTAAACAAAGCAACTTTCTAACTTAAGAATGAATCTATTCAAACATGATAAACTAAAAAAATTTGACTGCAAATCTGAAACCTAAATTTCCTAAGCGAAACAAGATGCAAGAAGAATGAAGATTCTACTTTCTAAAAACCCAATCTACCCAATGCGTGAATATGTAATCTACATGTGCTATGCATAAATAAGATGGGTTGCCAATGGAAATTTAGAAATCAATTTTAGGAGACTGATTTAGGGGAGTTTCAGATCTGAATTTATTTAATTTAGTGCATAAATCAGGTTGTAAAATAGTCCTTCAATTGCACACAAGGTTTGGCCATGGTGAACCCTTTCTAAATAGTATATTTGAACAGATTTGAACCCAATTTCTGGACTAGTTTCACATGTGAACAACTCAACTTTCAAACCTTCAATTCTGATTTCTAAATTCAATCTAACCAACACCCTTAAATATGATTTAAATAAACATGAAACCCAATGAAGCTTTTAGCAGTAAATAAACTATGAAATAACATAAACATACATGTGCAGAAATTTGAAATAAAAGTGCAGAAAAAAAAGTAAAAGTGCAGGAAAATTTAAAGGTGGTTGTATAGGAAGTCAAAGGTGGTATAACTAAAGTCAAAGGCGGTATAACTGAAGCCAAAGGTAGTAAGTTATTCTTTCAATTTCTTATCTCAACTTGGGCTCAAAAAGATTAGAAATGTTGTCCTAGGGCTTTATTCTTCATCTTACGCCGTCAATCTAAGCGAGAATAAAAAATTTCCTTTCAATGTAAAAAAAATTCATAATTGGCCTCTAATCTTTCTTCACTCAAACCTCTTTAACTCTATCTTGCATTGCCTCCAAACATATAATATATCCAAAGAGACAAAATATATTGAAAAGGTTACTAAGATGGGTTAATAATTGTGATTCCAATTATACCTTAATATTTAAACAAGAATGAAAATTAACCCAATTACAGTGGATCACAAGACTAATATTAAGAACACCACATAATCAAAACAAGAAAAATTGAAAAGAAACAAACTTTATTACTAGCACGAAATTGTTTTACATAAGATTGAAAATTAAAATCAAATAACTACATACTAGGATGGACGAGAATCCCTCCTTCTAGTTGAACACTTCAAGGTTGGTGTGTGACTTTGGGGTTAAGCCTCCTTGATGACTTGAAATGTAGGGACAAGAAAGGGAAAAATGGATGTAAAGATTTAGAGGTGGAAGGTGGACAAATCTTCCATGCCTTAGACTACCACAAGGGTACCTTATTTATACTTTTTCAAACCCAAAGTTTCCATTCTCTCTTGAGATGATAATATCTTCAAAAATAATTGAAATTGAAAAAATTGGGTGTGCGTACATGGCTTGGGCGTGAATCTCCATGGGATTCTGCTTTCCATTTTTTTCTTTTCTTTTCTTTCTTTTCTTGGTAGTCCTTCTTGGATACTTCTTTCTATCTTTGTAGTTGCCACCTTGCATTGAGATCTTTGGAAAAATAAAGTAGGGATAAGAATCTTCTCTTAGAATCAAACATGGCCCACATGAGGTGTAGAACTTCCTCCTTGTCTTTTGCATTGTCAACTTTCCTTCTTTGGTAGATTCTCCTTGTTGGCTCCAAAATCAAAAAGATATTTGAGGATAATTCTCCTTGATTTTTTTTCTTTCTTTTTACAAAAAAAAATCTGATCCAAATCCTCCTTGGGCGTGAATTACTTCTTACATTTTTTTTGTCAATTCTACTCCTTGTCAAAGAAGAACTCCAATATGGCTTTCCTTCATCATCTTTGATAAGATTTTCTTCATATCTTCTTCAAAATATCCTATCTTGAATGTCCCACAAGTGTACCCCTACACATGTGCATGTGTGTAGGACCACGAAGCCAACTTTACATTTTTCTCCTACCTTCTTTCCTCTCTCCAATTCTTCTCTCCTTTCTTTTGAAAATAATTTCTTTCCTCAATTCTTTAAAAATGGGACCCATGTCATTAATTTCCTACAAAGCAAATGTGAATTCATGTGAAAAGACAATTTTAATCCCAAGATCACACATGCATGATTGTGGGTCTATCTCTCATGAAATGACGACGAAAATGCACACCATTTTTCATGATTTTTTGTGAATGAACTAATGATGATAAAAATTGAGTTTAATTCACGAGAAAAAAATTTTCACAAAACTTTCAAAAAATAGAACTCCAAAATTGGCAGGTTTCATGAATATAAGCAAAAATTGTGATTTTTAAGCAAATTATGCAGAAATACACTACAATGATGTATAAATGCAGAAACCATGATATCACACTAAATGAAACTCTTTTAAGTCAATAAGTCCTTAAAATGGTTCAAAATGTGTAACACTCTGACCTCACTTAATTTGGTTTAACACCTAATTCATATTCTTTTTGGTCATTTTCTAGCAAATTCATTTCTTACATGTCGTTTTGTCTTTTTGAGTTTTGTTTCGGGTCATGGATATATAGTTGGGTTGAGTTTAACCTAGATTAGGTAGACATGAGCCCTTTTTTGTAATTTTAGATTTTGTAAGATTTCATCATTCATGCATCATCTTGGTGTCATCGTGTGTATCTTGTCAAGCTTGTTTACTTCCGTAACTGACTCGACTGCATTTGAACCGTTTGAAGTCGTTGGTCATCCATCTGATTTAAATTGTAATTAATCCAAAGAAGTTGGACTTTCTTTTAAACCTATATATATATATAAAGCTCAACTACCCATCATCCTTATCTCCTGCATCATCGACTGCAAGTTCTTTCAAGTCGTCGCCAACGTTTTCTTCCTTTTTCTTTCTTCTTTTTTCTTTTCGCTGATTTTCTTCTTCACTTCGCTAATTAGCTCTTCGCACCAACTTCACAATCTAACAAAGGTAAGAATTTGAGTCATGATATCATCCATGAGTCTGAATGCTTCATTCACTACATGCACACTTTTCTTCACACTCTTGGCATGCATGGTGATAGGACTGCATATAGACATCCAATTTGAGCCAAAGGACAGCGAGCAACTTGACAAAGCTCATTTGAGGCAAGTATAAGCACGTTATGGATAAACACACATTGGTACACGATGATTGTTAAATATTCTCTTTAATCCTTCAAGTGTTTTATGATTTATAGCACTTTTGTATCAGATTGTATACGCTTGTTGTTTCTGTTTCCCAATTTGTTCAAATTCAGTTCTATTTGCAACAGTTTCAGAATGTGACCTCCTGAAGCCTATGGCTAAGCCATAGAGGTCCACAGCTCACTTTCCAAAGAGCTGTAAAATTCGATTTTACACTACGGTCAGGCTAAAGCTAAGCAGTAGAATGTACTATGGCAAAGCCGTAGGCTAGCCGTGACCAAATTGTAGGTTAATTTACAGCTTGATGTCCATCGAGTAGAAATTTGGAGAACCCTCTATGGTTTAGCTACGACTAAGCTGTATGGTGTGGTACGGCTAAGCCATACCCACCCGTAGCTCAACCGTAGAGTAAACACAGCCCGAAAGTAATAGGGAGCACGGGTTAGCCGTGGCTCGCCTTAAATGCGAAAATAATTCTGGGGAACCACGGCTGAGCCATAGTACATAATACAGCTAAGCCGTAGGTCACCTACAGCTAAGCCGTGAGACCACTGAAAATTGAAGAAAAAGATACGTGTAATTATGAGACTTTATAGAGCCTTCATGTGGATTGCCGATACCCCTTAACTTGTCCAATGGAATACATAAATCACATGAATGGTCATGAGGGCCATGACTCATTCATGTGTGTTGTCCAGTTGTTAAGCACCTTCCCATGGGTGTAGGTCTAAAGGACTCCGATGCACTTTTCTGATACAATGCAACACTAAAAGAGAGACAACTGTGTATCGGATAACTTAAAACTACATCATCATGCATGGTTAAAAACACTGGATGACAAGATTAAGGTTGGCTAGTAAACTATCTTGACTCTATCAAATTGAATTGCATGGCATATTGGACAACGATTATTGTCCTCCACTCTTATGTATGGATTGAATGGTCAACATATGTCTTTTTAATATTTTGCTTGACATGTCCAAGACAATTGTTATTTCATGTACATTGATTCTTGACATGGACTTGAGTATGAATGTCTAGTACGAATGCATTGAATGTAATTCCGTATTGTTTTATCTCCTTAATGAATTGCATGTAACCTAAGTCCAAATATATGATTGAATCAAAATGGTCAGGCACTACATAGCCTCAGCCTTATGATGCCCGGCGAGCTTGACTTTGGCATAGAGTGTATTTTGCCGGTGCAGTGTGTTTATGTCTTGGGGCTTCCAAGCCCCAGGAAACCTGAGACCCATTCGTACCCTGGCCCGGTCAATGGTGTTCTCCATGTATAGATCCATAGAAGGAGGATATGGCAAATGTAGTAGCCACATAGTACGGTACACCTATGCATTGATTCTTATAACATGCTTTATTCAAATGCATAATTTGCCTAGTTTTCTAAATTAAAACTCTATGCAATATTCCTTGTCAATTCTTCTTATAGACACAACGCGTGTTACCTCCTTGGTACTTATGCTTTGCTGAATCAATGTATTCACTAATTGTCCTTGGTGTTGCAGGCTCAAATCCCGCTACTGACCCCTTGTCAGCCGGTAAGACTCCAGAAGAGACCGTAGAAGCCCCGTCAGGGCTAGAGGAGTGGATGTGATCACTCCACCGGAGAGCGGCATGTCAGTAGTATAGGTCTTCTTTTAGTGTGTGGGATGCATTTGGAATTCTGTGACTAGGAGTTGGTTTAACATTTTACATTTTGTATCTTGTTTCCTATCAACTGTTTTCTCCCTTTTGTAAAGACAGGGTTTCTTTTGTTTGTCTAGTGTGTAATAAATGTTATCTTATGTAGCTATTGTTTATGTTCGTGTATCCTCTTTTCATGCAATGATACTTACAGCTTCTGCATACACGGTGTTTGCACACGTGAGATTCCCTTGTGCGTGTGCATTTAGATTGGGTCTAAGTGTGTATGCACGGGAGTACGTGTTCACTTATTAGGTTTAAACTTAATCCCCGATTTCTTGGGCTTGGGTTGTGACGTACGTATTTTATGGTATCAGAGCATGCTTGTTGTAATTGATAAGCATGTAGGCATGTAGGAACGTGGTGAGGATACGCTTTCAAATTTGGACTTTTAGTCTGATATTTTGCTTGGTTATGGGGACTTTTAGTCAGGTACGCCTTGTGTTTGAGTATTGACCCTTTATTTTTGTAGGACATGGCTTCCGGATCTGGTAATGATAACAATCATGGAGATAATGAGAGCGGATCAGCACCTCCACAGTAGCCACTCAACATGGTCGACCGATTCCTCATGATGTTGCAAGTGATTCAGGCTCAATCACAAGTAGTACATTCTTTGCAAGCTCAAGTAGTGTCGATTGTGAACAGGCAAAGTCAAGTATCAGTCCCACCCCACGTAGAACAATAAGTAGTTTACCAACCTAAGGAAAGTGACCCTAATGCTTTATGTGACAAATTTTGGAAACGTGCGGCCACCGAATTTTATGGGAATGAAGATGCTTTGAAAGCGGATCATTGGTTGGAGCAAACCAGGGATCTCTTCGACACAGTTGTTTGCACCAACAAGCAGAAAGTCGTACTCACAACCTCGATGTTCCATGATGTGGCAAGGACATGGTGGACGAGTGCGAGCAACTCCTATAAGGACATGCCTAGTGCAACTGTGTGAGAGACATTTAAGAAACAGCTTAGGAGGAAGTTTATTTTAGCTCATGTACAGAGAGCAAAAGAAGTAAAGTTCTTATCCTTATAGCAGCAGCAGTTGACGATAGCAGCATATGTGCATAAGTTTGCACAGTTGTCACATTTTGTTACAGCAGCAGCAGCTGACGATAGCAGCATATGTGCATAAGTTTGCACAGTTGTCACATTTTGCAGAGGATATAATCAATTCAGAGGAGAAGAATGTCAATCAATTTATCAATGCCTGAATCCTAGATATAAGAACCATGTGATAGCTTTCCAAAGGCCAGCTACCTTCGATGATGCAGTGGACAGAGCCTATGCTGCGGAAGCCAATATTCAAGAAGAGAAAGTGGCTGACTCTAAGAGGAATGCACCCTTTGGTGCGAAAGGGCAAGCATATAAAAAGATGAAAGGCGGACAAGGTACTTCCAGTTCAGCTAGCGTGACATGTGAGCACTGTGGCAAACCACACAAGACAAAACAATGCTGGAGAAAGACAGGAGCCTGTTTGATTTATGGATCCATGGACCATCTGATGGCTCAGTGTCAAAAGTACAAGTCTTCTTAACAATCCAAACCTATAGATTCTATAACTCAAGGCAAGCCACAGCACCCTTGTTAAGGCTAGAAGTCGAATCGCTAGACTGCACATGCTTATGCAGCAACTAACGAGAGCGCGGAGGATGCGAATATGGTGGAAGGTACTATTTCGATTACTCAAGCAGAAGCTCTTGCATTGTTTGATTCGGGGTCTACGCATTCGTATGTAGCACCTCATTTTGCTGATAAGCTATAGAAGCCACCTAAGCTGCTACCGCATGTGTTGGTGTTGTCTACTCCTGCTGGCAAGAGAGTGGAGTGTTGTGTATACTAGCCCAAATGCGAAGTGAAGATCAAAGGTTGTCAACTCCTAGTTGACTTAATCTTGCTGTCGATGTTAGACTTCGACATGATCCTTAGAATAGATTGGCTAGCGAGGTATCCTACCTTTGTGAACTGTTACAGTAGGACGATTTATGTTGATCTAGGGACTGGGTCTCGATTTGAGGGCAGTCAGAAGAAATGCCCTAAGCACGTTATTATTGCATGTTAGGCGGATCGAATGATACGCAAGGGGTGTGAAGGCTTCATTGCTTTTGTCTCAGTGAAGAAGGAAATGAAGCAACTTGGAGAGATTCCGGTGGTGCGTTACTCTCCGGATATATTCCCCGATGAAGTTCAAAAGTTAACCCCCTATTCGAGAAGTGGAATTCTCTATTGACTTTGTGCCAGGTACAGCACCGATCAGTAAAGCTCCATATCGCATGGCCTAAGCCGAGTTATTGGAGCTAAAGAAGCAATTACAAGATCTACTAGACAAGGGTTTCATACACCCAAGCGTGTCACCTTGGGGAGCTCCGGTGTTATTTGTTAAGAAGAAAAATGGCACTTTTTGGATGTGTATTAACTACCGGTAATTGAATAAGGTAATAATAAAGAATAAGTATCCCCTGCTGCATATTGATGAATTGTTTGATCAACTTCAGGGTGCAACGTATTTTTCCAAAATTGATTTGAGATCTGGGTATCACCAATTAAGGGTGAAGGAAGATGACATTCCTAAAACTGCCTTTAGAACAAGATATGGTCATTATGAATTCCTCGTGATGCCTTTTGGATTAACCAACGCACCTGCTGGCTTTATGGCTTTGATGAATCAGATATTCGCTCCTTTCTTGGATCATTTTGTTGTTGTTTTCATTGATGATATTTTGGTGTACTCTAAGGCTGCAGAGGAGCATACAGATCATTTGAGAAAAGCCTTGCAATTGTTGAGAAAACATCGGTTATATGCCAAGTTGGCAAAATGCAACTTTTGGCTTGAGTAGGTAGTGTTTCTCGGTCATATCATTTCATGAGAAGGATTAGCAATTGACCCAGCAAAAGTTAAGGCAGTTGCCAATTGGCCCAGTCCGAAATCTGTGACGGAGATCAAGAGCTTTCTTAGACTTACAGGGTACTACCGAAGATTTGTTCAAGACTTTGCAAAGATATCTGCTCCTTTGACCAAGCTGTCTCGGAAGAATGTTCCCTTTACTAGGACTGATGAGTGTGAAACAAGTTTCCAAACTTTAAAAGCCAAGCTAACTACCACCCGAGTATTAACTCTACCCGATGGAAGTGAAGGATTTGTGATCTATTATGATGCTTCTAAAGTCGAAATGGGGTGTGTGATGATGCAACACTGCAAAGTTATTGCCTGTGGCTCGAGACAACTCCAGGAGCATGAAAGGAATTACGCCACCCATGACCTAGAACTAGCAGCTATTATGTGCGCTTTGAAACTATGGCGACATTATCTGTATGGCATGAAGTTTGAAGTATACTCAGATCACCATAATTTACAATATTTGTTCACGCAGCATGACTTAAACATGAGGCAACGCAGATGGCTTGAATTTATTAAGGATTATGACCTCCCTATCAAGTATCATCCAGCGAAAGGGAATGTGGTGGCAGATGCTCTCAGTAGAAAATCAAAGACTCTCAATGCATTAGTAAGTTCCCATGTGTTTATTCAAGATGAATTCAAAGATAAACCAGTGGAAGTGAAATTGGTGGATAATCTGGTAATATTTGTAAGTACCCTTACTTTCCAGCCTGAGGTAATTCATCAAATTAAAGATAGACAGTTTGAAGATGTGAACTTGGTGGGAATCAAAGATCATATACGAGATCGACCAGATTTTTTACTAGAGGATGGAGTACTGTATTTTCGGAATAGGTTGTGCGTAGCAGCAGTTGATGGCTTAAAGGAGAACCTAATGACTGATGCGCATTATGCTCGATATGCGATGCACCCAGGGAGTACGAAGATGTACCGAAACTTAAAGGATCGGTTGGAATAATATGAAACGAGAAATTGTAGGGTTCGTCGCTAGATGTTTAACTTGTCAGAAAGTAAAAGCAGATCATCAGAGGCCTCCAGGTTCCTTGCACCTATTGCATATACCCCAGTGGAAATAGAAACACATTACAATGGATTTTGTTTCTGGTTTACCTCTGACGAGTAAGAAGAATAATGCCATTTGGGCGATTGTGGATGGATTGATGAAGTCAGCTCACTTTATTCCATTCAAGAAGGGCATGACGTTTTCAGAGATGGCTAAGAAGTTTATAGATGAGATTGTCAGGTTACATGGTATGCCCATGTCGATTGTATCCGATCATGATAACCGATTTGTATCGTCATTTTGTAAGGTTTTTCAAGAAGCTATGGGTACCAAACTGAGTTTCAGTATTGCATATCACCCATAGACGGATGGGCAATCTGAACGTACAATTCAAACGTTGGAAGACATGCTACGAGCAAGTGTTCTAAACTTTGAGAAGGAATGGGATACACATCTCTCATTGTGTGAATTTGCCTATAATAACAGCTTCCATGAGAGTATTGGTATGGCTCCGTATGAAGCACTATATGGACGTAAATGTCGGATTTTGGTATGCTGGGAAGAAGTTGGAACTCAAAGTTTTCACGGACCAACCATTGTCGCCGAAACCATGGAGAAGGTGCAGAAGGCAATTGAAAATTTGAAGGTTGCTTGGTCAAGACAGAAGAGTTATGCGGATACACATAGAAGAGCCTTAGAGTTTCAGATTGGTGATTGAATTTTTCTGAAGGTCTCGCTGCTGTAGGGTATAATACGTTTCGGCAAAAAAGGCAAATTAACTTCGAGATACATTGGCCCATTCGAAATCAAGAGTAAAATCAGTGATTTAGAGTACAGGTTGGCTCTTCCAGTTGAGGAGTACATGATGTATTCCATGTGTCGATGCTCTGCAAGTATATTAGAGACCCTATCCATGTCATCTGATACGATGATGTGCAAATTCAGCCGAATGCATCCTATGTCGAGCGTCCACTCCATATCGTTGGGACAAGGGGGCAGATATTGCGTACCAAAACCATATGATGGGTTAAAGTGCTTTGGGAACATCATGGTCCTGATAAAGCCACTTGGGAATTGGAAGAACAGATGGCACGACAGTACCCCAACCTCTTCACGCAGGTATGTGATTATTCCAAGGACAGAATGATTCTTAAGCGGGACAGGATATAACACTCCGACCCAACATAATTCAGTTTAATGCCTAATTCATATTCTTTTTGGTCATTTTCCAACGAATTCATTTCTTGCATGTCGTTTTGTCTTTTTGAGTTTTGTTTCAGATCATGGATAGGTAGTTGGGTTAAGTTTAACCTAGATTAGGTAGACATGAGCCCTTTTTCGTAATTTTAGATTTTATAAGATTTCATTATTCATGCATCATCTTGGTGTCATCGCGTATATCTTGTTAAGCTTGTTGACTTCCGTAACTGACTCAACTGCATTTGAAACCGTTTGAAGTCATTGGTCATCCATCTGACTTAAATTGTAATTAATCCGAAGAAGTTGGACTTTCTTTTAAACCTATCTATATATATATAGCTCACCTACCCATCATCCTTATCTCCTGTATCATCGACTGCAAGCTCCTTCAAGTCATTGCTAGCGTTTTCTTCCTTTTTCTTTCTTCTTTATTCTTTTCGCCGATTTTCTTCTTCACTTCGCTAATAGCTCTTCACACCAACTTCACAATCTAGCTAAGGTAAGAATTTGAGTCATGCTATCATCTATGAGTCTGAATGCTTCATGTACTGCATGCACACTTTTCCTTTCACTCTTGGCATGCATGGTGATAGGACTGCATATAAACGTCCAATTTGAGCCAAAGGACAGCGACTAACTTGACAAAGCTCATTTGAGGCAAGTATAAGCACGTTATGGATGAACACAGTTTGGTACACAATGATTGCTAAATATTCTTTTTAATCCTTCAAGTGTTATGTGATTTACAGCCCTTTTATATCAGATTATACATGCTTGTTGTTTCTATTTCCTAATTTGTTCAAATTCAGTTTTGTTTGTGACAGTTTCAGAACGTGACCTCTTGAAGCCTACGGCTAAGCAGTAGAGCTCCACGGCTCACTTTCCAGAGAGCCGTAAAATTCGACTTTACACTACGGTCAGGCTATGGCTAAGTTGTAGAATGTATTACGGTTAAGCCGTAGGCTAGCCATGACCCAACTGTAGGTCAAGTTGCGGCTTGATGTCTAGAGAGTAGAAATTTGGAGAACCCTCTACGGTTCAGCTATGGCTAAGCCGTATGGTATGCTACGGCTAAGCCATACCCACCCGTAGCTCAATCGTAGAGTAAATATGACCCAGCCGTAATAGGAAGCATGGGTTAGCCATGGCTTGCCGTAAATGCGGAAATAATTCTGGGAAACCACGGCTAAGCCATAGTGCATAATACAACTAAGCCGTAGGTCACCTACGGCTAAGCCATGAGACCACCGAAAATTAAAGAAAAAGATAAGTGTAATTATGAGACTTTATAGGGCCTTCATGTGGATTGCTGATACCCCTTAACTTGTCCAATGGAATACATAAATCACATGAATGGTTTTGAGGGCTATGACTCATTCATATGTGTTGTCTAGTTGTTAAGCACCTTCCCATCGGTGTAGGTTTAAGGGACTCCGATGTGCCTTTCCTATACAGTGCAACACTAAAAGAGAGACAACTGTGTATTGGATAACTTAAAACTACATCATCATGCACTGTTAGAAACACTGGATGACTAGATTAGGGTTGGCTAGTAAACTATCTTGATTCTATCAAATTGAATTGCATGGCGTATTGGACAACGATTATTTTCCTCCACTCTAATGTATGGATTGAATGGTCAACGTATGTCTTTTCAATATTTTGCTTGACATGCCATGGACAATTGCTATTTCATGTACATTGATTCTTGACATGGACTTGAGTATGAATGGCTAGTACAAATGCATTGAACGTAATTCCGTATTGTTTTATATCCTTAATGAACTGCATGTTACCCAAGTCCAAATATATGATTGAGTCAAAATGGTCAGGCACTACTCAGCCTCAGCCTTATGATGCCCGGTGAGCTTGACTTTGGTGTAGTATGTATGTTGCCACTGCAGTATGTTCATGTCTTGGGGTTTCCAGACCCCAAGAAATCTGAGACCCATTCGTACCCTGGCCCGGTCAATGGTGTTCTCCATGTATAGATCCTTAGAAGGAGGATATGGCAAATGTAGTAGCCACATAGTATGGTACACCTATGCATTGATTCTTATAACATGCTTTATTCAAATGCATAATTTGCCTAGTTTTCTAAATTAAAACTCTATGTAATATTCACTGTCAATTCTTCTTATAGACACAACGCGTGTTACCTCCTTGGTACTTATGCTTTGCTGAATCAATGTATTCACTAGTTGTCCTTGGTGTTGCAGGCTCAGATCCCGCTACTGACCCCTCGTCGGCCGGTAAGACTCCAGAGGAGACCGTAGAAGCCCCGTCAGGGCTAGAGAAGTGGATGTGATCACTCCACCGGAGAGCAGCATGTCAGTAGTATAGGTCTTCTTTTGGTGTGTGGGATGCATTTGGAATTCTGTGACCAGGAGTTGGTTTAACATTTTACATTCTGTATCTTGTTTCCTATCAACTGTTCTTTCCCTTTTGTAAAGATAGGGTTTCTTTTGTTTGTATAGTGTGTAATAAATGTTATCTTATGCAGATATTGTTTATGTTCGTGTATCCTCTTTTCATGCAATGATACTTATAGCTTCCGTGTACACGGTGTTTGCACGTGTGAGTTTCCCTTGTGTATGTGCATTTAGACGGGGTCTAAGTGTGTATGCACAGGAGTACGTGTCACTGATTGGGTTTAAACTTAATTCCTTATTTCTTGGGCTCGGGTTGTGATAAAATGTACATGAGAAATGCATTTTTAAGGACTTGTCACACCCCTCAACCAGCGTTTTGCTAGTCCCTAGCAAAAATTTTTATTAAAATATGAGGAATTCCATCATGACCTAATCTAACCTAAAACTAATACAATGCAAGAAAAATAAACATGAATGCAACGCCACTTTTACTGGCACTCTTGCCTGCATTTAGCATATGCAGCAAGCCCTTAAACCCTTAGGTTCCCCCTAGTGGACGAGTTCTGCCTCGTGAGGGCTTGCAGTGAATATACCTATAAAATTCTCTTTTTTTAAAATAAAATAAGAAGAATAAAGAATAAAAGAGAAAAGAAATTCCCCAAAAGAAAATTCCTCATATCAGATATTTTCGAAATATGAAATAATTACACTTTCAGACTTTTCAAAGTCCGGTCCATAGTTCTATTTTCGAAAACTTTCTCAAATTCAAACCAACTTGCATGCACAGAAAAAAAAATGTATACATCAAAAACTTATTTCAAATATTCTACAACAATGCTTCAAAAACAAAAATTTTATTTCAAATAGTTTGATCCCCTGAGATTTAACAAAAAAAAATTTCTTCTCAAAGTTACGAAGATGGCTGTCACTTTACTGTTTACTTCGATTAGCTTCTTTTATCTCACTGTCTTTTTTCTATGCAAGGGTTCTTAAGTTCATACGATATAAGAAAAATTAGGATCTTGGAAGCAAATCTGGTCTTTATTCTTCCCCGTACATACTCCCTTGCAAACTCTTGCGGACACTCTTCAATCACTTACATTTCCTAACGTAGAAATCTCCAAGTTCATATAGTATAACAAAAGTTGGGATCTAAGGAACAAACTCAGTCCTTATGCATTTCCGCACATATCCCTTGAAAATCTCTGTGGACACTCATTGGGCCATAATTCTTTATCATTCTTTTCTTTTTCTAACAAATAACTTTGTGACTATGCAATGTCTAGGTCCCTTAAGCTTTTTAATTAACCTATAAAGCAAGCGTTAGGCCAATGACTCCCAAACCAGATGGCTTTAGGGCAATAGATATAAATATATCCCTCCGGGCTTACTAGCTTGAGTTAAAAAGGTTATGAACCCAAACTAGTCACAAACTTCTCATTATATGCTTCATTTTTTTTCACTCTCTCTTTTTTTTCAAATTGAAAGTAAACACTAGGTGGCATTTCTCTAGTATATACAATTCACCAAAAATGAACCAGGAAACAAAAATATTATACAGACTAAATCTCAAGTTCATATTGTTTTCTCCGAAAATATTCCAAAAACAACAGTAAAGCTTCCTATAAAATCTCGAAAACTGTATAAGTGTATGTATGTGGAAGCAAGTTATGGTAATCTTTTGATAGGTTTCCTGCTTTAGAAAATGCAAGCTTTCTTTTTACTTTCTTCCAAGAGTATAAAAATTCTAGATTTCTATATATCTTCAAATCGCTTCAATTCCTTTAAAAATTTTCTTTTCTAAAAATGAAAAATAAATGAAAAATAAAAAATAAATGAAAAATAAATGCCAGCAAAAATTCCTAAAACCAAAATAAAAGTCTAAAAATGCAAAAATAGTCCTAAAAATGACAAAATAATAGAAAAATAAGAAGAAAATTTACCTATTTTACCTAAAGTGCCTATGAAGTGCCTAAAATTAGTTAAGCGTGCATGTTCCCACCCCCCAGCCAATTATATACATCGTCCTCAATGTTCATGCATGCAATGCAAAATAATAAAAGTAACATGAGGAAATAGAAACTTAAAGGAGAGTAAAAAGAGAAAGTCACCTGAAAGTGGGTATGTGCTTCTCCCTGTCTAAGGTTAGATAAAACAAAAGAAAAAGAACAGCATACATAATATACACAGAATGAGGCCTTTATTAGATCCAGGGCCGATTAATTGTTGTAGATAGGATCAACAATAGGAATGTCTTCCTCTTCAGGTTGTGTGATCTCTAAGAATGGCTTCAATTGTTGGCCATTGGCTTTGAAATTTTGGCCATCGTTGAGATTAGAAATCTCAACAACACAAATAGAAACACTGTTTTGACAATGTAAGGACCAATCCATCCAGAGTTGAGCTTTCCAAAAAGCAAACGAAACCTAGAATTATAAAGGAGGACTTTTTGCTCAAGTGAAAATTTTTCCTGAGGATGTGACTATCATGATAAACTTTTGTCCTCTCTTTATAAATTTTAGAATTTGCGTAGGCTTCCTTACGTAATTCTTCCAATTCATTCATTTGCAATCTCTTATTAGATCTGGCCTTATCTATATCAAGGTTGAATTGTTTAATACCCAATAAGCTTTATGCTCAAGTTCCACTGGCAAGTGGCAAGCTTTTCCATAAATAAGCCGGTAAAGAGACATTCCAATGGGAGTTTTGAATGTTGTCCGTTAAGCCCATATTGCATCGGTTAATCAGTAGACTAGTCTTTTTGATTAGGGTTAATAGTAGTCTCCAAAACCCATTTGATTTCATGATTTGATGCCTCTACTTACCCACTAGTTTGCAGGTGATAAGGGGTGGCCACTTTGTAAGTTATTCTATATTACTTCATAAGGGCCTCAAAAGTTCTATTACAAAATTGCAATCCCCCATAACTTATGACACGTGGGGTTCCAAATCTTGAAAAGACATTCTCCTTTAAAAATCGATGTATTGTTTTAGCATCATTATTCTGGCAAGGAATAGCTTCTATCAATTTTGAGATATAATCAACATCAACTAAGATATAAATGAAACTAAAACTAGGAGGAAAAGGTCCCATAAAATCCATACCTCATATATCAAAAAGTTCAACTACCAAAATTAGGTTCAAAGGCATCATGTTTCTTTTTCAAATATTGCCCAATTTCTAGCAGCACTCACAGGTCTTGCAAAATTCATGAACATACTTAAAAAGTGTGGGCCAGTAAAAACCACATTACAAAATTTTGGAAGATGTCCTTTTAACAGAAAAATGGCCCCCACAAGCCTCTGAATGACAAAAGGAGATGAAACTAGGAATCTCATTATCTGGCACACACCTCTTGATAATTTGATCTAGGCAATATTTGAATAAATATGGATCATTCCAGAAAAAGTGTTTAACCTCAGAAAAGAATAATCTTTATCTTGCTTAGTCCAAAGACTAAGAATGCTGCCCATAGCAAGATAATTTGCTATATCTGAAAACCAAGGGGGTTTGGACAATGCAAAAAGGTGTTCATCTGAGAAATTATCCCTGATTGGTGTTGGCTCAACTGGGTCGGAAATGACAAGTCTAGAAAGGTGATCTACCAACTGCCTTTTTATCCTTGATTTCTAAGTCAAATTCTTGGAATAGGAGGATCCATCAGATTATTTTGGACTTACCATGTTTTTTAGAAAGAAGATACTTTAATGCAGAATGATTAATAAACACCACAGTCTTAGATCCAATCAAGTAAGAACAAAATTTGTCTAGTGCAAAGACCACTGCCAACAATTCTTTCTTAATAGTAGAATAGTTTATCTGTGTACTATTCAAGCTCTTACATGCATAATAAATCATGTTAGGCTTTTTATCCTTAAGGTGCCCCAAAACAGCCCTAACTGCATAATCACTGGCATCATACATGAATTCAAAGGGTAGGTTTCAATTTGGAGGTTGCATAATTAGAGCAGACGTCACCAAACACAAATTGTGCATGCCTTTCAATTTTTCAAACGCCATTTGGCATGCCTCAGTCCATTCAAATTGTGCATCCTTGGATAAAAGTTTACAGAGAGGGCGAGATATAGAACTAAAATCTTTAATGAACCTTTTGTAAAACCCTGCATGCCCTTAGAATGATCTTATTTCCCTTACGATTTTGGGCATGGGTAAGTTGGCAATCAAATCAAGTTTTGACTTGTCAACTTCCAGACCTTTTTCAGACACAATAAGACCAAGGACAATTCCCTGGCGAACCATGAAATGACACTTTTCCAATTGAGTACTAGGTTCTTTTCTTTGCATTTATTGAGAACAATGCAAGGTTGCTCAAACAGTCCTCAAATGAATCACCAAACACGAAGAAATCATCTATGAAGACCTTAAGAATGCATTCCACCATGTCACTGAAGATACTCAGCATATAACGCTGAAATGTGGCGGGAGCAGTACATAATCCAGAAGGCATTCATCGATAAGCAAAAGTACCAAAAGGGCATGTGACTGTGGTTTTCTCCTGGTCTTCAGGGGAGATCTCGATTCAGTTATACCTAGAATATCCATCAAGAAAAAATAGTATTGATGGCCAGTTACCCTTTCCAAATTTTGGTCCATGAAGGGTAGGAGAAAATGATCCTTACATGTGACTGCATTAAGTTTCCTGTAGTCTATGCATACTCTCCATCTCGTGGGTACTTGGGTAGGAACAAGTTCATTTTGAGCGTTCTTGACTACAGTGACACCGGCTTTCTTTGGAACAGCTTAGGTGGGGCTGACGCACTAGCTATCCGAGATTGGATAAATTATACCACATCCAAAAGTTTAAGCACCTCAGCCCTAACCACTTCTTGCATGGTAAGTGTAACACTCTGATCCCCTTTGAGCCAGTTTAGTGGCTCATTAGTGTGCTTTTGTATTGTTTCTTTCTTTTGGATTTGGTTTCGGGTCATGGATAGGTAGTTGGGTAGCTTTTGACCTGGGATCGGTAGTTCTAAGCCCTTTTTCGTAATTTTGCATTTGCTTTGAGTGCATCATATGTGCATCATCTTGGTGTCAGCACGTGTATTTTGTTAAGCTCGTCATTTTCCGTAACTATCTCAGAGCTATTCGGAGTCAATCGGAGGAATTGGACCCTCGTGTGACTTGAATTGTAAATAGCTTAAACCCATCGGACTTTGATTTAAACTCCAAATCTATATATATGAGTCATCAGTCCAGATGTCTTAATTATTGCTCATTTTCTTCAACGTGCATGCAACAACTCCAGAAGAGCTCCACGTCCACTCTCCTCTTCACTTCACTTCTCTGGTGTTCGGTTTTCCTTCCATTTCGATTGGGTTTTCTTTTTCTCTTTTCTGTCTATGCTTTGAGGTAAGTGGGTTCTTCATTTCTTCTTCTCCAATTTGGATTTCTCATCCCTCTTGCTGTGTTCTCATGCTTGCATGTGTTGTTGCTTTGCTTTACTTGGGTTTTTAGTTGGATTGGAGCTTGACTTCAGTGGTTTGGCAAAGCTCTTGAGGCAAGTAAAAGTACAGGATTGTATAATACATATGGGTATATTGTTTGATTGCTGTGATTCTCTTGTTCTTATATACTTGGCATGATCTACAGCCTATTTCTATCACTTTGGATTGATTGGAGTTTGTTTTGCTCAATTTGCACAAGAATTCCAGTTTTTGTAACTAGCTCGATTTTGTTTTCTGTACTGTACGGCTAAGCCGTAACTTTGTAAGGCTCAGACTCCAAAGACTTTATTTTTACTTTTTGTTCTACGGCTAGGATACGGCTAAGCCGTAAATCGTTCTACGGCTGAGCCGTAAGCTAGCCGTGACCCAACCGTGAATTAATACTCTGATTAGTCGAAACTTTCTGGTTCCAGTACTCTTACGATGAAGCTACGGCTAAGCCGTGGATTAGTCTACGGCTAAGCTGTGGACTCCACTGTAGCTCAGCCGTAAAAGGTATCAGATCAGAGGTGGAAGATGACAGGGTTAGCTGTGTTCTGCTGGGAACCACGGCTAAGCCGTAGTGCATATTACGGCTAGGCCGTAAGATGTCTACGGCTAAGTCGTAGGTCACCCACGGCTAAGCCATACGACCTGGAAAAATCTGAAATTAAACTTAGGCTAACGGTATGACTTTGTAGGGCTTATATACAGGTTAACTACCCATGTAAACTGGCCCAATGGATTCTTTGGGCCGCATGAATAGTCTGTTAGGCTGTGACTCATTTGTGTGATTGTTGATTTACTGTTAAGCACCACCCCATGGGTGTTGGTTTAAGGGACTTCGGTGCACGTGAGGATTACATTGCAACACTTTGATGGCAACGGTGCATCGAATAACTTAAAACTACACCAACATGCACGGTTCGTGACAGTGAACAACTAGATTAGAGTTGGCTTGTAATTAACCTTGATTCCACGTTAATCTAAGATGCATTGCATATTGCTTATAGTTTTGCCCTCTGTTCTGCTAATCTATATCTATGCATTATGAAATCATTTTGCTTTAGTTCTGTATATATTCATTTTATTCTTCGGTCTGTGCTATGTTCTGTATATCTCTGGCTTTGTAAATCTCTGATTCACTGGGTATTCCCAAGTGGCTCTGCCCAGAGATTAATACGTGAGGACAAGATCCGGCCCTTGCCGTCGATGAGTCCAAAGCAGATAATCTCCCTTCTCCTTGGATTTGATTTGATTGGTATCAGTCTGGCTCTACTCAGCCTCAGCCCTAGGATACCCGACGGGGTTACCTCTGGCTTGGTTCTCTGTATCTCTGTATCGCTGCATTGTATTTCTGTCTTGGGACCCCGGAATCCAGGAAACCGAGACCCACTTGTACCCATGGCCAGGTCGGTGGTGTTCTCATCTGTCTGTTCTGTCTGCTCTCTATGTGAGAGAATATGGTTAATGTAGTAGCCACCTAGTTTAGTATTTCTATGCTTTGATCCATTTATCATGCTTTACTTCTATGCACGATTTGCTTAGCATACTAATATGACACTCTGTATTTAATCTTTTGTCATTATTCAATTTGATACTATGAGTGTTACGTCCCTGTTACTTATATTTGAAGGATCGTTGTATTCATTGAGTTGTTTGTGGTGTTGCAGGCTCAGATCCCTTGTCCGGCTCCCCGGCCGTCGAAGAGACTGCAGGCAGGACTTAGAGACTTCCTCCGGCCTGGCAGAGTGGGCTTGATCACTTCTACCGAGTGCGTGCCTGCATATCATCCGTGGTTTATTTGTTTTGGGCTTTTGGAGATCTTGTGTTTTGTACTTCGGACTTTGTTACTCTATATTATTTGTACATCATGATTTTGTCGTGTACTTAGACTTGTATTTGGTTTTATAGTAGTGTGTCTATCTTCGTCTTCTCCGTTCCACATTTTTGGCTTTCATTATTTCTTTGTGGCTTGCTATGATATGTACAGCTTCCACGTACAATTAGTCCGCACGTGTTAGATCCCTTGTGTGTGTGCATCTGGACATGGGTTTGGATGTACGTGCATGGGAGTACGTGTGTCACTGGTTTGGTGTTTTGCTAAACCCCGATTTCTGGGCTCGGGTTGTGACAGTAGGGTTGGGCCGGCATTGCATCTGCCTACATGGTTTTGCATCCTCTTCAAGGTAGATGCGATGCATACATACTAAAAGGTCAATTCTTTTGATGTCAGCACATTCCAAACAATAGCATTCTTGTGTTGTTTGAGCACTTTTAATAGCTGAGCCTCTTGGTCCTCAGTAAGAAGCGAAGAAATGACTACTCGGTAGGTCTCCTCATCCCCAAGGTAAGTATATCTAAGGGTATAAGGGAGGGGCTTTAACTCAGGTTTGGGTGGTTGAACCTGAGATGGAAGAGATGGTACACCAATTGATACAAGCTCCTCAAACTTGGGCATCCATATTGCATGAGCTTCTTCCACAGTTTCATCACCTAATTCCTCAAAAAAGTCCATGTCCTCTTTGGCCTCAAACATCAGCACAATGTGGGAGTTAACAAGCTCCACTAAATCATCCTCCAGGACAGTATTCACAAGGATCATTTCAAGGAGATCATGATCAATATCCACGGGATGTTTGTATAAATTGAATATGTTTAGTTCAATGGTCATGTTTCCAATAGAAAGTTTTAATATTTCATTCTAGCAATTGAGTAGTGCGTTTGATGTGGCCAAGAATGGTTTTCCCTGAATGGCCAAAATTTCATCACCTTCATTCCGTACTAGTTTTGTTTCTAGCACATAGAAATCCACAAGGAAGAAAAAATGCTCAATCCGTACCAACACATCCTATATTAGCCCTCTCGGTTTCTTAACAGATTGATCGGCGAGTTGAACAGTAGTTCTGGTTGGTTTCAACTCGCCAAGCCCCAATTGCAGATAAACCGAGTAAGGATATATGTTTACACTAGCTCCTAAATCTAATAAAGCTTAACCTATTCGGTGATTCCCAATGACACATGGAATGATGGGGCATCCCAGATCTTTATATTTCTGGGGCATGCCACCGTTTAAGAGCGCACTAACTTGCTCAGTGAAGAAAGTTTTCTTTTGGACATTCATCTTGTGCAAATATCCTTAAGGAACTTGGCATAGGCTGGGATCTGATTAAACGCATCCAACAAAAGAATATTGATTTTAACTTCCTTGAAAATGTCTAAGATCTCCTGGTTTGGGTTTAGCTTTTCGGGATGGCTCAATCTCTGTGGAAAAGGGGCTACGGGTGTGATAATCGTGGGATCAGGACCTTTCTCATTTTCAACAACAGTCTCTGTATTGGCACTATCCTTTTCAATTTTCTCATTCGAATCCGATGAGACATGTTGTTTATCTTTTCTTGGAATTTCCTGAAGCTCTTTCCCACTGTGTAGAGTGAAAGCCTAGACATGCTCCTGATAGTTTGGGTTAATTATGTCGTTCACTTCAAATTGGCCTTTTGGGTTCAGGAGAGGTTGTTTTGGAAAGGTTCCTTTCCCTTGAACTTGAAGGCTACATTTGATTTGTTCGATAGAAGTTTCTAACCTTTGGATAGCCTGTCGATTATCTCAAATAGCCTGTTGATTATCTTGAATAATCTATTGATTATTTTGCAAGTTTTGCATAAACTGTTGTTCAAATTGTACTAGCATGCTGAGTGATTTCTCTAGTGACCTATTATGAGCTTATGGTGCATAAGGTGTATTATGTTGTGGGGGCATGTATGCACAAGAATTTGATGGTTGTTGGGGATTATACTCAGGTGTAGCATTTAGTCCATTCCTCTAGTTGAAATTTAGGTGGTTCTGCCATGAAGGATTATACGTGTTCGCTATAGTATTTGTATTGAATGGCTTTGGGTATGAGTTCAAAACATTAGCCTGTTCCTGAATTGCTTCCTGTAATGCAGGTCCAGTTGGACAGTCTGTTGAAATGTGATTTTTGGAAGCACAAATACACCAAACCATAACTATATCCCTATTCTTCCCGAGTGTCAGGGTTTCAATTTCTCTTGTAAGTGCCGCAAGCTTGGCTTAAGTTTCAGTTTGATTGTTCAAGTGATATAATCCTCCTCCCTTAGACTAATTCAATGACTTGGACTAATCTACCCCATTAAATGAGGCCCCTTTTTGTGCATTTTTGGCCATTAATTCCAAAAATTCCCATAGTTCACCAATTTGCTTTTGATCAAATTGACAATTGCATATCATCTCAATAAATTGACGGGTTGATCGTGACTCCAAGTGCAGAGCTGCGATGTAAAAATATCCCGCTAAGTACAGGATCGAATCCACAGGGAGCTGTGTTTAAAATATTCTCAACTTATCACCTACCTAATAAAATTCTAAAACTAGCCTAATTAAAATCTAACAAATACATACATTTCCAAAACGAAATAATTACAATCACAATTCAAATTAAAAAAGTAAATCCTAACTCTAAAAGTTCCTAAAAATAAAATTTAATTTTCTGCAAAACAAAGCACATGTTAGAACTTCCAAAAAAACTAAATCTAAAATTAGAAACTTACTAAAAATAAAACTAAACAAAGATAGAAACAAAATAAGTTAGATAGAAAACACAACTTTCCTAAGTTAGAAACGATGTTAGGTTAAAAATCTATACTTTCTAAAAAACAAAAGATTTCTAAATCCTATTCAAGAAAGAAATTTAAGTTCAGATGAAACTCTAAATGGAAAAAAAATCAAATTAACAATCTCCTAATGCTAAACAAATTTCTAAAACAACAATATTCAATACAATTGTACAAACACTACAATACAACTACACACAAAACTTTTTTTTTTACGAATAAATTTACTCAAACATGATAAACTAAAGAAAATAAATACCAATATGAAAACTCAATTTCCTAAAATAAACAAGATGTAAGAATGATGAAGAAAAAAACGGTGGACTCAATGCATGATCATGTAGTCTATTAACATGGTGAAGTAGCACATGTGATGTATGATGCATGAACTAGAGGGGTTGCCAAAAAAAAAAAAAAAAAAAAGAAATCAGTTTCTTCTTGTTGTTTTAGTTCAGTTTCAGTTCTGAAACTTATCAATTAAACACATAAAATCAGTAATGGCTCCAACAATCCTCAAAACAATCCACATATATCCATGTACAAATTGTCCAAATTGAACTCAATTCCCATCAGATTTTTTTTACTATTGAAATACAAATTTGGGCTGTTAACAAACACTCAGAATTCAATTTAAAAGAAATTATTTCAGATCTGAAAACTTATTCAACTTAATGCAGAAATCAGTTTCTAAAAAACATTTATACACTTCACAAATATGTCACACAATCACTTGAATAATGACCAACTTTCACTACAGTTTTAAAACTGTTTTTGGACTGTTTTCATTAAATTTTCAGTTCTGAATTTAAATTTAAAATAGTTGGAAACATTAAGCAAAACATGTACAAATCTGATTTAGAAGAAATCATCCAATATGTGACCCAATTGAGAATGTTTTCTGCACAAGAAAATTTAGACTGTTTTTCAATTCAGAATTGTGGTTTTGTTAAAACTGAAAATCTGATTTTTAAACTTATCATGATCATCACCATTAAACATGATTGAAAAGTGAAATATGCATGAATCTAATGCAACCTACAGCAGTAAATAATTCAAAAGAAAAAAACTGTGCAAGAAAATAAAGTGCAGAAAATTGAAACAAAGTGCAGCAAAAATAACAAGAAAAGTGTAGGAATTAAAATTACAGAAATTTAAAATTCAAAAGTGTAGTAAAATAAAATAAAAAATTGCAGGAAGTCAAAGGTGATAAGCAATTGAAAGTCAAAGGCAGTAAGCAATTGAAGGCAAAGGCGGTAAACAATGGAAGTCCAAGGCGGTATATTCACTTAAAATTCTTTCTTAGTCTGGGCCTAACAATTTCTTAAAGTATGCTCTTCTATTTGGGTCGTCAATCCAAACAAAAAAAAACACAAATCAAGCAATCATACAACCATAAGAAAGAAGAATAACTAGATGAATATTATTGAACTAGTATGACAATCCTTTACATTAGATGGAAAAAAATTAAACCAAAAGATTGTACATGCTATGATGGAAAAGAATTCCTCCTTCTAGTTGATCTTCAAGGTTGGTAGTGTGGCTTTAGGGCTAAGCCTCCTTGATGACTTAAGATGGAGAGAACAAGAGAGGGAGAGGTGGAGTGTCGAAATCTAGAGGTGGGAGGTGGATAATTCTTCTATGAAGAATATGGGAGAGGGGTGCCCTATTTATACTTTTTCAAGTCCTACTCCTTCTCAAATTTTAAAATCTTAAAAATAATAAAAAAAATGAAAGAAAAAGGCTCCTTACAATGCATTGGACGTGCAATATCTTTTGGGATTTTTTTTCTTTTTATTTTTCTTTTCTTTCCTTGCTTGTTTTGTCTAGAAGTCCCTCTTGGATGCTTCTTTCCTTTCTTGTATGTGCCACCTTGCATTGAGATCTTTTGAGAGATGAAGTAGGGATAAGAATCCTCTTTTGGAATCAAACTTGGTCCACATTGTTAGGAGGCAGCCACCAGGATCCTTAGATATCGCGCACAGATCACTGTGGAAATAAGTTTAAACGATAATGATTCAAGAACCATACCTGCGAGATCTCTCTGATTTGATCTTGGTCTTAAAATAGCTTGAAAATCTCAAGATCTTCTACTGTATTCCTCTATGCTTGAACTCGCACCGGGGTGTGGGCCTCTTTTGCAAATTCTCCTTGCTCTCAAAAAATGAAATTTCTCTTGTATATCCTTTCTAAAGAGCAATAGCGCATATTTATAGGCTACAATAGGGACCTTAAGAAGGAAATAAGGAATAGGCTTCTTATAGAAATAGGAAGCCCTAATTCGACCCAAATTAGAATCCTAGATCCATAAATTACAATTCAGTCCACTAAAGAATTATAATTGTATTCCTGTCCTTATTCTCAAAATAATATTTTGAGCTTCTTGTTATTAAATGCTTATTAATCTCCCTACGTTAAGATTTCAGATATTCATCAATTAAATAATTACTAACGCCTATATTTAATCGATATCTTTATAATTCCTTGAGACCTTACACTTAACTTATTTGATATGTCGGACACTAAGTCCACCTGCAAGGTTTGACATAATCAAAACTTATAAGCTTCATTAAGGGGATATCATCAATCCCTATTACGGGACGTGGATTCCGCCAATAAACTAATATGCACCATACACATAGTGTAGTCATCAATTTACTAAGATTATTAACCCACAAAAGGTCTCACTCCTTTGTAAATCAAAATGCCAAATACTAATTGCACGTGTCTATTATTTATATCAGGATTAAGAGTACAAGCTCTCATAATAACCATTTGGATGTTAATAATCTTATATAGTCAGTATAAAGACAATAACCCAAAAGTGGACCTGTTTAATATACACAAAGTGTACTAGCATAACGAATCGAAACTATACTGTTTCCCGCAGCCAAGACAACCTACTAAAACATCATGCTACAATCGTACCGATGGTGTGTCCAGCTCCATCTAGATTGTAAACAACAATAACTTATATTCTATAAGAACCGACAAATAAGTCTTTTGTGCATGAGCGTTGAACTTTACACACCAACTTGTCTACTTTATAGAATAAAAGACACACTTATGCAGAGTAAATAATAATGTAACCATTTACCCATACAAATTCTCATTAAGATGGAAAAAGCAAACTTTACTAATAAGTAAATCAGTGAAAGAAAAATACATAAAAGTATGCTTTTAGTATAAATTTTCAACACACATGAGGTGTAAAACTTCCCCTTTTATCTCTTTGCATTGTCAACTTTCCTTTTTTGGACAGTTCTCCTTGTTGGCTCCTAACTTGAAGAGCTCTTTGAAGATAACCCTCTTGATTTTTTTTCCTTTTCTTTTTCAACCAAAATCTGATAAAAAAATCCTCTTTTGGACATGGAATAGCTTGCTTGCATATTTTTTTATTTTTTTTTCAATTAAATCTTCCCCTTCTCCAAAAAGAACTCCTATGTGGCTTTCCTTGTCCATCTTTGATGATATATTCTTCAAATTCTCTTCAAAATCTCTTGAAAATGTGCAATAAATAAATGGACCCCATCTTGTATGTATTACAAGTGTACCCCACACATGTGCATGCGTGTGTGGGACCATGAAGCCGACTTTTTACAATTTTCTTCCAATTTCTTTTTCTCTTCAATTCTTCTCTCTTTTCTCTTGAAAATCAATTCCTTGCCTCAATTCTTTACAAATGGGACCCATATAATCAATTTCCTACAAGACAAATGTGTATTTATGTGAAAAGACCATTTTCCCCTAAGATCACAAATGCATAACTGTGGGCCCATCTCTCACGAAATGATAATAAAAATGTACATCATTCTTCATGATTTTATATGAATGAACTAATGATGAAGAAAATTCAATTTATTTCATGAGAAAAATTATTTTCACAAAACTTTCAAAAAATAGACTTTTCAAAAATAGCAGGTTTCATCAATTTATGCAAAAAGTGTGATTTTTAAGCAAATTATGCAGGAATGCACTAAAATGAATTTAAAATGCTTGAAACCATGATATCACACTAAATGAAGCTCTTTCAAGTTAATAAGTCCTTAAAATAGGTTAAAATGTGTATGAAAATATGCATTTTTAAAGACTCATGACGGGTATCAGGAGTTAAACCCTTATGAAAAATTTCGATGAGACAATATGTTTCATATCCGTGGTGAGGACATGCAAAGATCAATTCGTTAAATTTTTCCCAACATTTATAATAGGTTTCCTCGAGATTTTGTCTAAACATCATGATCTCCTTTTTTAAAGTGTTGGTCTTATGTTGTGGGAAGAATTTTTTGAAAAATTTAGTCTCTAGGCCTTTCTAGGTATTTATTGAACTTGGTCTAAGAGAGTGGTGCCAAGTCTTTGCTTTATCTTTCAAAGAAACGAAAATAATCTAAGTTTGATTACATCCGGCACTACATTTTGTAACTAAAGTGTTGAACATGCTTCATCAAATTCCTTTAAATGGAAGTATGCTCTCCAGAGTCAAGCCCATGAAACTTAAGTAGAAGTTGGATCATGCCAGGTTTGATTTCAAATTGACCCGTAATTGCTTGTACCACTATACATGATGGTGTGGTTTGACGTACGGGGCTTAAGTAATCACTTAAAGTCCTAGGTGGGTGGTTAACCTCCACACCATTGCCGGACCCACTCACCATTTTAGACAATCTCGAAGGACTTAAGGGTCTAGGAGATTCTTTCCTATCTAATTTGGGCGCTGAACCTCTTTGCCAAATTGGATGAGAGGGCTTATCCCTCCTTTTTGGAATTTTGGGGATTTTTTTTAATTTTTTTTAAAATGAGAAAAACCTAGATAAGCAAGAACTAAGTAACTCCCTAAGGTTGAAAAGTTTCCTTAAGTTTTCCAATTCGGTCTAATGAAACCAACACAGCCAAGTTAGCCACCAAAAAGTGGTAGAGTCACAGATGGACCCGTTTGAAGGACCAGTTTCCTGAACGACTAGCTGTCGCACACTATAGGTGCAAAGGCTTTCTTTGGTAGCAAGAAGATTAAAGACAGCGATCAGATCACTTTTGATGTACTTTCTTTCAAAGGGAGTTAAGACAAGTTGAAAAATAGTAACTTTTTTCAATTTTAGAAAGTTTTTAAAAATAAGAGTGATGTGAACTTTCTAACAATCCATATACTTTCCTATTCCAATTTAGGGCGGTTCATCATCCATGCATGTCCTCCTATTTTTAGCAAGATGCCAAAATGAAATCACACCCACAAAGCAATGTGAATAGGGAAAGTTAGAAAGGTTACCATAAATGGCATTCCCTTGGCAACCACGCCAAAAACTTGTTCGTCAACTCTAAGTGCAGAGCTGCGATGTAATAATAAACCGGTAAGACCAGGTCGATCCATAGGGAGCAATGTTTAAATATGTTTTCAACTTGTCACCTGCCTAAATAAAATTCTAAAACTAACCTAATGTAAAATCTAATAAATACATTCATTCCTAAAAATTAAACAATTACAATAATGATTCCTAAATTAGAAATCCTAATTCTAAAACTTCCTAAAATAAAACTAAATTTTTTGCAAAAGAAAACACACATTAGAACTTCCAATAAAATAAAACTAAAATTAGAAACTTACTAAAATAAAAACTAAACAATGTTAGAAACTAATTAAACAAAAGTTCGAAACTTTCCTATTAAAAGTCAAATTAAGTTAAGAATATACACTTTCTACAGGAAAAGATGTATAAATCCTATTCAAATTAGAAAGAGGTTATTTTTTAGAAAGAAATCTAAATGACAATCAAATTAGTAATTTCCTAGCGTTAAACATTTTCTAAAAAAAGGTTTACAATACAACTAAACAAAGCTTTCTAACTTAAGAATGAATCTATTCAAACATGATAAACTAAAAAAATTTGACTGCAAATCTGAAACCTAAATTTCCTAAGCTAAACAAAATGCAAGAAGAATGAAGATTCTACTTTCTAAAAACACAATCTACCCAATGCATGAATATGTAATCTGCATGTAATGGTATTATGCATGAATGAGATGGTTGCCAATGGAAATTTAGAAATCAATTTTAAAAGACTAATTTAGGGGAGTCTCAGATCTAAACTTATTTAATTTAGTGCATAAATCAGGTTGTAAAATAGTCCTTCAATTGCACATCGTGAACCCTTTCTAAACAGTAAATTTGAACTGATTTGAACACTTTTTGGACTGTTTTCACACATGAACAACTCAACTTTCAGACCTTCAATTCTTATTTATGAATCCAATCTAACCAACCCCTTAAATATGATATAAATATGCATGAAACCCGATGAAATTTTTAACAATAAACAAACTATGAATTAACATAAACATACATGTGCAGAAATTTGAAATAAAAGTATAGAAAATAAAGTACAAGGGCAAGAAAATTTAAAGGTAGTTGTGTAGGAAGTCAAAGGCAGTATAACTGAAGTTAAAGGTGGTAAGTCGTTCTTTCAATTTTTTATCTCAACTTGGGCTCAAAAAGGTTAGAAATGTTATCTTAGGGCTTTATTCTTCATCTTAGGTCGTCAATCTAAGTAAGAATAACAAATTTCCATTCAATGTAAAATAAATTTCAGAATTAGCCTCTAATCTTTCTTCACTCAAACCTCTTTAACTCTATCTTGCATTACCTCCAAACATACAATGTATCCGAAGAGACAAAGTATATTGAAAAGGTTACTAAGATGGGTTAATAGCTCTGATTCCAATTCTGGGCTAATATTTAACAAGAATGAAAATTATCCCAATTACAATGGATAACAAGACTAATATTAGGAACACCACAAAATCAACACAAGAAAAATTAAAAAGAAACAAACATTATTACTAGCACAAAATTGTTTTACATAAGATTGAAAATTAAAATCAAACAACTACATGCTATGATGGATAAGAATTCCTCCTTCTAGTTGAACACTCCAAGGTTAGTAATGTGGCTTTAGGGCTAAGCCTCCTTGATGACTTGAGATGTAGGGACAAGAGAGGGATAGATGGATGTAGAGATCTAGAGGTGGGAGGTGGGCAATTCTTCCATGCCTTAGACTACCACAAGGGTGCCCTATTTATACTTTTCAAGCCTCAAAGTTTCCATTCTCTCTTGATATGATAATATCTTCAAAAACAATTGAAATTCGAAAAATGGGGTGTGCATACATGGCTTTGGCATGAATCTCCATGGGATTCTTTTTTCCTTTTTTTGTCTTTTCTTTCTTTTCTTAGAAGTCCTTCTTGGATACTTCTTTCTATCTTTATAGCTACCACCTTTCATTGAGATCTTTGGAGAGATAAAGTAGGGATAAGAATTTTCTCTTGAAATCAAATATGGCCTACATGAGGTGCAAAACTTCCTCCTTTGTCTCTTGCATTGTTAACTTTCCTTCTTTGGAAGATTCTCCTTGTTGGCTCCAAAATCAAAGAGATATTTGAGAATAATTCTCCTTGTTTTTTTTTTTCTTTCTTTCTACACAAAAACTATGATCCCAATCCTCCTTGGCATGAATTGCTTTTTTCATTTTTTTTTTCAATTCTACTCCTCATCAAAGAAGAACTCCTATGTGGCTTTCCTTCATCATCTTTGATAAGAATTTCTTCATGTCTTCTTGAAAATATCTTGAAATGTGTAACAATCAAATGGACCCCATCTTGAATATCCCGCACGTGTACCCCCACACGTGTGCATGTGTGTGGGACCATAAAGCCAACTTTGCAATTTTCTCCTATCTTCTTTCCTCTCTCCAATTTTTCTCTCCTTTCTTTTGAAAATAATTTCTTTCCTCAATTCTTTAAAAATAGGACCCATGTCATCAATTTCCTACAAAACAAGTGTAAATTCATGTGAAAGACAATTTTAACCCTAAGATCACAAATGTATGACTATGGGTCCATCTCTCATGAAATGACGATGAAAATGCATACCATTTTTCATGATTTTATGTGAATGAACTAATGATAATGAAAATTGAATTTAATTCATGAGAAAATAATTTTCACAAAATTTTCCAAAAATAAAACTCCAAAATTGGCAGGTTTCATGTATGTAAGCAAAAATTGTAATTTTTAAGTAAATTATACAGAAATGCACTACAATAATGTATAAATGCAAGAAACCATGATATTATACTAAATGAAGCTCTTTCAAGTCAATAAGTCCTTAAAATAGTTTAAAATGTATATGAGAATATGCGTTTTTAAAGACTTATCACCCGCAAACCAACAAAGGTCAGGTGTGTGCTCAGACTATGTCTAAGTCCGATGATGCGATGTTAAAGCCTAGTGTGTTACCAAAAGATTTCTATATTTCCCAGATGGAGTTTGCCCACTTGAAGTTTGTTAGAGGAAGGGTTCTCGCCAAGACCTTCTTGAAATTTAAAAACTCCATGTGCTACTCTCAAGCAGCCTTACATCCATCAAGTATGTCAAACTCGAAGCCAATATCCAGATCAGCAACTACAAACAGAAAGAGGTTTAAAAAGTCACTAAGGAAATCGTGACCATGAGCGTGCCGAGGCAATAGTAGTTTTGTGTTAATGAGCATTATTGGTTTGGAGTAGTCTTTACCAAATTCTTCAACATCAAAATCAAACATAAAATAGTCGTCTAAAAAAGGAGAAGAAATAAAGAAAAGTTCATGCCCAAATCAGTCACTCGACTGTGCTCGTGACTGACCATGACTATGGACCTCTCCGGACAATGCAGACGGTGGCTGGGGACTTGCTTGAGCAAAACCAAATTTGAGTAACCATTACAAAGGAAGCTATGGTAGCATACTCGTATCAAAGAGAGAGAGAGAGAGAGAGAGAGAGAGAGAGAGAGAGAGAGAGAGAGAGAGAGAGAGAGAGAGAGAGAGAGAGAGAAGAAGGAAAACGGCCAACAATCATTCATTAGGCCATGACCGCGGGCTCCCATGGGCAGCGTTGGCAGTGACAGTTAATTTGCCCACTGTTTAGATGTGGCAAGAGCTTCATCACACTCTAAGGTTCAAAGCACTACCATAGATTAAACGCACTAATTGAGTCAAGCAATTGGAGTAAAAAAAAAAAAAAGAGAGAAAAGGGAAAAAAAAAAGAAATCAATTCACCAAATGGGTTGTGACTGAGAGATTTTTCTGCATAGTCACTTTACTGGCAGTGACCGTGGGTTTGCCCAGACGGTGTTCCAACATGGAATATCTTCTGGAATTTACCACTCCAATTCATGTTAGTCACCATGAAGAAAGTCACAATAACACCCTCGCATTCTCAGATGCATCAAGTTGAGCATCAGAATTTGAACATTGGGTTTACCGTGAGCTAACTCCCAACTCTATGAGCTACGCTTGGAATTTTGGATTTTGAGTTTGTGACAATTTGCAAGCAAAGCATGAGAAGAACTGTTGGCATGAATCAAAGAATGAAAGCATGGAAGAATCGAACAGAACAAAAAAAAAAAATCAGTCGAGCAATTCGCCAAAAAAGTGGTGACCGTGGCCACCACTGTGTATTCGTCTGGGCAGTGAGTTGATAGGTTTGAGATGATGTCACAAGAGCCATCTTACATCAAAATCATTGATCAGGCTATGCATCCTGAATATAAAAAAAAAAAAAAAAGAAGAAAAAAAGAAGGCCGTGACTATGGGTTTCCCCGGACGGTGCCAGCCATGATCACAGACTGCTGTTGTGGCGCCTCAGTTGTACAAACACCATCAACAAAGCTCAGACAAAACCCTCAGAAGCAGGAAGCATGGAAGAAAAAAAAACAGCAAAGAGAAGAAGAGAGGGCAAAGCCCTGTTTTCACTTCATCTTGAGCAAACATGCAAAAAGAGGGGACTAAAACTCATAATAGCCATTGTTGAATCTTGAGGAAGAAGAAGAAGCTCAACTATATCTTGAAGACTAAAATCGAAGAACAAAGGGGGCTTGAATATCTATCTTTCTCTCTGTGTCTTGCTATGTGTTCTTGAAGCAACAAACAAAAAAGAAGAAACAGAAAAAAGTCACGGCCTTATACGCCTGGGCTCTTCCCTATCAGAGTCACCAAAGTTGAAGCAGTGGGGACCACGATGTGTTTTCCCTCCTACACAGAGACACTACTGCCCCATTCAAGATCACGGTTGTTGGCCTCATCTCCCACGGACACAGCTCGTTTAAAGATGGGGTCCACGGTTTGATAACTTCAACTTAGATCACTACTGTGTTGAGTAGTGAGGCCCACTGTTTAGAGGCATACTCTCCTTAAGCTCACAGATGTTGTTGCTTCCTTTACTTTTGTTCATTGCAACCTTGAACCAATGAGAGAGCCCACTGCTTGGCTGCTCCTCCCTCTTCCATGGTCACTAATGGCTTCACTCTCTTTCCCACAGACACAAGTTGTTTAGTAATGAGGTCCAAGCCTTGACCTAGTTCAGATGGGTTCGGCCTTCCTTACCCACAGTCATTGTGATTTTAAGCAGTGGCCCATTCTCTCAAATGTGATCACTCAAATTCCCACAACATATGGTGGACCCCAGCTTGGGTATTTTACCCAAAACAAGAAAAAAAATGTTTTCTCACAATAGAATGAATCCACTTAGGGTATTTCTTTTCCAACCAAAAAAAAAAAAAAAAAAGAGAGGGAGGGGATTCTTTTTCAAAAATAATCCAAATTTCAAATAATCTTGGGTCATATCTAATTTTGAGGCATCATCTCAAATAGTTTTGAAATCAAAACCCAACAAAGCCAATCTTTTTGAAAATTCCATCTTATTTTGACTCATCTTGTAACACTCCGACCCAACTTAATCCAGTTTAGCGACTAATTAATGTCAATTAGTTGTTTTTTGTGTTTTGCCTTTGTTTCGGTTTCGTTCCGGTCATGAATAGGTAGTTGAGTTGAGTTTAACCTGGATTAGGTAGGCATGAACCATTTTTCGTAATTTTAGATTTTATAAGACGTTGTCATTTATGCATCATCTTGGCGTCAACACGTGTCCTTCGTCGAGCTCGTCAACCTCCGTAATTGACTTGTATGTGAACGACCTCGTTTGCTTTTGTTGGACCTTTATTTGATTCGAACTGTAAATAGTGTTAACTATTGGACTTTCTTCAAATCTTTATTATCCTTATCCTTATATAAGTCCAGTTCAAGCACCGACCTTCTCTCTTTCTCTCAACGCTCTTCTTCTCCTTCTCTCGATTCTGTTTTTCTTTCTTCGTTTTCTCAACTCTTCTCTCTTCTTCTTCTCAATCAAGTCAAGCAAAAGGGGGATTTGTGCACCCACGCTCTCGATTCCTCTCGTGTGGGTTAAGGTGAGCTTTGGGTTTTTTATTTTCTTCTTCTTCACGTCAGCTACTGCACATGTACTTATGTCTCTCTCTTTTCTTTTGCATGCATGGTGATAGGAAGGTGTTTAGTCATGTGATTTGAGCCCAAGGACAACCATTACATGTTAGAGTTTGTTTGAGGCAAGTATAAGCATGATTTGGATGAACACATGTTGGTACACTGTGATTGTTTTAGTTTCCTTCAATTTCACAAATATGTCGTGATTTACAGCCCTTGTGTTGCCATTATATGGCTTGATTTTCGTCGTGCACTGCAGGTTTCACTTCAGTCATTCTGTCACAGAACAGGCTGCCCAACCGATTGGGCATAGGGTCCGACCGATCGGATACATCGAGAACCGAAATCCGACCGATCGGGCTTCAGAGCCGACCGATCGGCCCTAAAGCACTCTATTTCAGGAGATTAAGTCTGTACATTGAAACCTTTCTTGCTCCTTTCTATCTTCATACCTTGCACATCAACCAAGGAACTTTTAGGCTATATTCTTAGGCCCGTGGCTCATGAATTATATGAAGAAGTCTTTCCAGAGACCATCCATAAAAGGTAGGTATGAAATAGACCTTATAGGGCCTTCCCATTAGCATAGTGGTAACCCTTAACTTGCCCAATGGAACACGAGAATTGCATGAATGATCTCGAGGGCTGCGACTCATTCATGTACGTTATCTAGCTGTTAAGCACCTCCTCATGGGTGTTGGTTTAAGGGACTTCAATACGCTTTCCTGATACAATGCAACACTTGTGAAAGACAACTGTGTATCGGATAACTTAAAACTACATCATCATGCACGGTTAGAAACACTGGATGACTATATTAGGGTTGGCTAATAAATTCTCTTGATTCGAGCTAATTTGTATCGCATGACATCTTGAATGATGAATATTGACCTCCACTCTTCTGTATGATTTGCATAGTCCTTGTTATGCCCTTTGGATATGATAAGTCCGATTTGTTTGATCTGCTCGACTTGTTTCCAATAACTTGAGTATTGTATGTATGAGTTGAACGTCTGATTCGGAATGTATGATATGTGCTCATTATGATATGCATGGTTGACTTAAGTTCTGGAATATGATTGGCTCCATATGGTCAGGCACTACTCAGCCTCAGCCTTAGAATACCCGAAGGGGTTGAATTTGGTATAGTATGTATGGCACTGCTGCAGTGAGTTTATGTTTTAGGGCTTCCGGACCCCAGGAACCTGAGACCCATTCGTACCCTAGCCCGGCCGATAGTGTTCTTAGTATGTATGATCCTAACAGAGAGTATATGCCAAATGTAGTAGTCACCTAGTTATGTGCATCTCATGTATACATTGATTCTGATAGCATGTTTTATTATTCGCACAATTGCTTAGTATACGAATTTGGAACTCTATGATTACCTGTTGTTATTTTGTTAGATACAATATGCGTTAACTTGCTGTTGCTTATACTTTGCTAAATCGTTGTATTCATGAGTTGTCCTTGGTGATGCAGGCTCGGATCCCTCAACCGACCCCTCGTCGGTCAATCAGACTCCAGGGAGACCCCAGATGCCCCATTAGGGCTAGAGGAGTGGATTTAATCACTCCGCCAGAACGCGACATTGTCATATATGCATATAAGTCTTCCTTGCTTTGGGGATCTCATTGGATTTTGGTTCATTAATGATCCTTATACTTTGTATTTTGGCTCCTTTTGTACTACTCTGAACTTCATGTAATTTTTTTATATATATATGATTTTATTCCTATATGTCTTCCTTTGTTACGCAATGATATCTATAGCTTCCGTGTACATGTGTTGATACGTGCGAAATTCCCTTGTGCGTGTGCACTTAGACATGGTCTAAGTGTATATGCACGGGAGTACGTGTGTCACTAGTTGGGTTTAAACTTGATCCTCGATCTCCTGGGCTCAGGTTATGACACATCTCAAGCCAAGTCAAAATGTTAACTTTGATTTTTGAAAATAAACCAAAAATTCATGAAAATCGAAACCCAAATCCATTTTAAATCCAAAACCTTTGATTTTCTTAAAACCTTAGGGATTTATTTTTATGGGTGTTCCCTACAGTCCCCACAAAGATGCCACTCTTGATATCTATGACAAATGGGTCATGTGAAAATCAAACCCACTTTCCAAAATCCAAACCATATTCAAAAACTTCTGAATTTTTCAAATACCTTAGGGATTCTTTTTTTATTTTTTATTTTTTGGTGTTCCCCATAGTCCCCACAAAGATGCTACTTTTGATATCTGTAAAAATAGGACAAAGAAAATCAAAACTCTTATGTTTTTACCAAATTCCATCTCCAAACCTTCTTTTTGCTCAAATTTCAAAAATTTCAAGTTTAGGCTTACAACCTACCTTGATAAAACTACTTTTTTCCCATTAAATATAACACTCCAACCCAAATTAATCTGGTTTAATGACTACTTAATGTTCTTTGTGGTCAATTATCAATGAATTAGTTTAGTTCATGTCATCTTGTCTTGTTGAATTACGTTTCGGGTCATGGATAGGTAGTTGGGTTGAGTTTAACCTGGACTCGGGTCGTGACATTAAGTCATTCATCATTCCCACAAATTGGTTATTTCAAGGCATAATGACTGTCATACTTTAATCATTGCACCTCGATGGGGCACTTATTGACCCATAAAAATTACAAATATTGCAGTGAAAACATTACAGGCAAATTTCAACCCAAGGGGACATGAACCCTAGGACGGTGGAATGCCAGGTCAAGTGCTGCATCCAAATGTTTAAAATTGATACAACTCATTCGGAAGACTTCAGATGGACTCAAGGTACAACATTTCAAAATTCAGAGTTGACAGACTTTACTTGGTCACTTGACTCACCAAATTTCAAATTCAAGGTTCATTGGTTGAAAGTCTAGGGGTCATTGAATACGCTCAAACTGCTGAGTTACCAAAGTAATTGAAAACCACATGGCAGCTCCAAATTATGATTAGGAATGATGCTTCAATATGTTAAAGCATTTGGACTTTATTTCAATTCAAATTCAAACTTCTGTGACTGTCTTCTAGCTCCTTGAGATAACTGTGACAACAGATACTTCTACATGTCAGAATCAACTGAAACCCCTTGAGAAAGCTTAAATTATACTCAGAAGAGGCTCTATAAAGTTTCAAGTCAATTGGCTATCATTTGACCCAAAGTCAACAAACATGTCAACTTTGGGTTAGTGACCCTCAAGGTATGGGGTCACTGATCAAAGTCCTGCTTTTAAGTGACCGAAGTTGATGAAATTTGAACTTTAAGCTTAAGTCATACTCAGAAGTTGTTCTCCAAATTTTCAAGCTAAAAGGACTTCGTTTGACCCTATTTCAATTATATTTCAGCTAGGAGTCCATGACCCCTAAGTCATGAAGGTCACTGATTCAAAATCCTACTTCTAAGAGGCCAAAGCTAATAAAATTTTGCTCAAATGCTCAAAATATATTCAAAGTCAATTCCTCAAAGTTTCCTATGGATTGAACATCATTTTGGTAGAAAACAAGCTGACTACTTGCAACGCAAGAGAACATTGACGTAGAACATCCAACAAGTGGGTCACTGATCAAAATTCTACTTCCATAAATCCAAACCAAATGAAATTTGGATGAACACTTCAAGATGCTTCTAATATCAGTCCCTCCAAGTTTCAAATCAATCCGAGGTCATTTGGGCCTCAAACAGCTAAAACAAGGCCCATTTTTATGAAAAGTCAACAGGGGGTTGACAAACTTCAAAAAGTCAAAATAGATTGAAATTTCTATGACATACTCAAAATAGTATTAAAAAGCATCCTTCTAAATTTTGTGAAGATTGGACATCATTCGGGGCCCAGAAAGGTGAAAATGGGTCACATATGCAAAAAAAACCCGAAATTAGACTTGTAAGTGACTGCGGCCACGATCACTGACACCTTTAAAGCAGTTCCAAGCAGTTTTCAATGGTTTTCTCCACTTTATTTTGAACTCTTACCTCCCATAACTCCCTAAACCACCTCTGGAGTCTAGAAAAAGCAAGTGTTGGCACTTGGGAGAAGTTCCACACAAGTTGCAAGCAAATTCAAAGTTCAACAAGTTCAAAGCACATTAACAAGCAAGTTCCAAGAATTCACAAGGCTTCTAAGGCACTTCAAGCACTCTAAGTCTATGTCTTCTTCTCCTTCTCCCTTGCCACACCTCGAACCCAAGAGTTAAGGGTTACTTATGGGTTCCGAGGTATGACACACGTACCCGTGACAATTAGTGCCATGACCAGACACATATGAACTGTCACAAGGGTGATTCCACAGGTACGTGTGAGGAAAATTCACAGACACGTATTATCAATATGAGTCATGTAAGCGGAAACCTGGAGATTTCACCTGCATATATATCATAAGCATCCATAAACATTCATTTCAATTCATTAAATAGACAAGTCTGCTAATTAACCCAACTGCATGCAAAGATATAGAAGTCCATGATAAAATACAAATATATCCAATGCCAAGATGACCCTAAGTCCAATCCTGAAATGAACCCTATTGCGCTCTGTCGAGGAGAATCACGAAAAGATGTCTTCCTCATTCCACTCATTTACGTCCCTAGGTAACACTGAGGTTCCCTCCAGGGGCGCACTGAATGCTGGATTGGCCTCGGGTTCTGCACCTGTAACACCATGGTAATTCTAGTTAACAGATAAGGATACATGAGCTTAACATGATAAATCAATGGAATTAAACTGACATACTGATTAAAAGAGATCAATATCGAAATCTAAGCACTGATGCATATGAGTTAGCATGAATAGGGAATCATGAATAAAGAATATATCATACCAATGTGGCAACCACATCCGCTATCTCCTCTCTAAAAGAGAGTAAACTGATCCTTGGGAAACCACTAGTGGCTGGGCTAGGACCGATTAGCTGCCCGCGAGAGCCTCAACTCACTCTCCTGAGACTACTGCAGTAGGCAATTGATAAAATACTCTCATGGGGCCCCGTCGAGCCTCCTATGGGGTATAAGCCAAGTGGCGCCGACTCTAAACATGTTAGAAATAATCTGATGTCCTTACTTACTGATCTGTTTATACTAATACGCGAAGGTAACTCAACTAAGCAACTGATCATCATTAATGCAACTGATATAAATCCTTATGTGGAGGTCAAGGTTATTATCAATATGAATGCAATTAGATTGTAGGGTCATCAAGGAGAGTTACTAGCCAATCCTATACTAGATAATCCGAGTTTCCAAGGTCATTCAATACGGTGTATTCATAAGACATTCGGTGTCCCGGTATTACCATTCTCGGTGTTGCCTCATGTATATAAAGGACACTCCATCTTATGCCAACACCCATGATGTAACATTGAAAACTAACCGGAGAATCCAGAAGAAAAGAGTGATAGCTTAACACTCTTCCTTCTCCATGTTAATCACCGTTGGGCTAGTTTGGGGTAACAAAGGATCCAATTCTATGGTCCTAGAAGGTCTTTGGTTGAACCTACAACCTATGGCAATGTGTGGGTGGATGTCTCAATCTCTTTCTGAGGTTTAAGGGAGTAACCCATCATCAGGCTATTCCATAGACTACAGAAAGTCCATAGCCAAGCATAGAAATTGGTTTTGGAACACTTCTCTAAAAGTTACAGGTCAAGCTTACCCGACCGGTCGGATATGGGTCCGATCGATCGGTCTCTCCCAGAAGGGAAATTCGACTGGTCAGGTTGGTTGACCGACTGGTCGGACTACCCGCTAGGCAATTCGACCGATCTGGCTTCAGGACCGACTGGTCGGCCCTGAAGCACTCTGCTATGGGAGGATTTCTATTCCAATTGGTTTGCTCTTCCAATACACTATTTTACTTACAATAAAACCAATCTAAAAGCTCTCATTCCACACTCTTGGGTTCCCTAAAGGATCATTATCAATTTATTCATCAAAAATCATCACTAAAATATAATCAAATCCATGCATTTCCATTGAGTTGTAAAAAGGGGTTAAATCACAAATCTCATCAAGAATCAAGAAATAAAGCCATGCCTGTAAAGAAAATGTATCCTTATACTTACCTTAAGCTTGGTGCTTCACCCAAATAGATTTGCCCCTTGATTAGATGGAGAATAAAGCTTTCTAATGGAGAATCTAACACATGCATGAAGGAAAACGAGAATGAGATGCATGCATGCCAATAGATGGGTTCTCTTGACCCTTATTGCTCTCAATAACTCAAAAGGAGATGGGATTCCTTACCTCAAGCTTCCTACAAGCAAGAAGATGAAGATAGTGCCTGGGTTTCCAAGATGCAAGCAAGAGGAATGAAAAGGAAGAAGAAAAAAGCTCAACCTTGATGCATGCAAGCTCAATCACCAAGGATGGAAGCTGGATGAGGGAAAAAGATGAAGGAAAGAGAAAAAGGGGGAACCGGCTACAGCGTGAGGGAGGAAGAAGAGGGGAAAAAGGGTCGATGGTGGGTTTGGGGTTTTAAATGGGTGGAATTCTGGAATTTATAGATTAGCCCTCCTGTTTTGGTAGATTTCAATTTGGAGTAGCTGAGCTCAAAATGGGCTAAGATGGGTCCAAACGAAATTGGGCCAAACATAAAAGACGTTCCACAAGATGAAACTCACCCAATGCAACAAATGTGACACATGAATGATGCCAAATCACGAAAAATACAAAAGGTCTTGGACTGCGTAATGAGGTTCGAACCCGACCCAACTACCTATCCATAACCCAAACCTCTTGAGATTTGGACTCAATTAGCTTAACTACATATTAATTAAAGTAAAACCAACTTAATTACTATAAATTATAATTATCTAGGGTTGGGACCCTGCATCCTCCCCCTTTAAAAGAACATTCGGTCCTCCGAATGCAACTTACCTCTGGCAAAAGTCCTCGGTACTTCTCACGAACTTGCTCCTCGTGCTCCCACGTAGCTTCTTCGGGTCCATAATGCTCCCAAAGAATCTTGACCCACTTGATCGTCCGGGTACGAAGCACTTGGTCCTTGGTGTTGATGACACGAAGAGGTTGCTCCTCATAGCTCGCATCCGATTCCACTTAGATGTCATCCATCTTGAGAACATGAGAGGGGTCTGGAAGACACTTCCTCAGCATCGATACGTGGAATACGTTATGAACTCCGGCAAGTTGAGGCGGTAGCTCCAACCGATACGCCAAATCTCCCACTCTACCTTGAGTTTCAAATGGACCAATGAATCGTGGAGCAAGCTTGCCTTTCTGACCAAATCTGATTGTACCTTTCATCGGAGAAACTTTTAGAAAAACTTTATCTCCCACTTGGAACTCGAGAGGTCTTCGACGATTGTCTGTATAGCTCTTCTGACAAGACCTTGCGATTCTCAATCTGTCTTGGACTTTTCGCATTTTCTCCGCCGTATCTGCAACAATAGAAGGTCCATGAAAACTCTTAACTCCAATTTCTTCCCAACACACCGGTGTATGACACTTGCGTCCATATAAGCTTCAAATGGGGCCATTCCGATGCTCGCGTGATAGCTGTTATTATACGCAAATTCGTACAAAGAGAGATGGTCATCCCATTCCTTCCCAAAGTCTAGCACGCTGGCTCGAAGCATATCCTCCAGAGTCTATATCGTACGCTCCGACTGTCCATCGGTCTGAGGATGGTAGGCTATGCTGAAGTTGAGCTGGGTACCCATGAATTTCTGAAAAAATTGCCAAAAGGACGAAATGAATCTATTATCCCTGTCTAAAACTATAGACACTAGGGTGCCATGCAACTGCGTGACCTCATCAATAAATACCTTGGCCATCTCATTAAATTTCATCCCCTTCCTAAAAGGAATAAAATGGGCTGATTTCGTCAATCGGTCAACAATCACCCAGATAGCATCATGATGTCTACTCGTCTAAGGTAGCCCTAAGACAAAATCCATCGAAATGTTTTCCCATTTCCACTCAGGGATATGTAGGGGATGCAACAAACCGGGAGGCTTCTTATGTTCAGCCTTCACACGCTGGCAGATAAGACATTTAGCCACAAAACTTGCAATGTCTCTCTTCATATTGTTCCACCAAAACCTGCCATTCAAATTCCGATACATCTTAGTACTCCCGGGATGCAAAGAATACCTCGAATGATGTGCTTCGACCATGATCGCTTCCTTCAGATTCTAAACTGCTGGAACACATAATCTATCCCGGAAATACAGCACAACATCAATTATTCTGAAATCTGGCCTTTGAGTTATGTGCTCTCGAATCTTGACGAACTCTGAATCCTCAAACTGTCTCTCCTCAATCTGTTGGATCAGGGTTGGTTCAAAGACAGACATGGCTACTAGCATAACCCTATCATCCACAAGTTCTACCCTCGCATCCAAATCTCGAAATTCTTCTACTAAAGACCACTCCCCAAATAATGCGGCAATCTCAATCCTCGACTTCCTACTCAAGGCATCAGCCACCACATTGCCCTTCCCCAGAATTTACTTAATCAGAAAATCATAATCCTTTATAAACTCTAGCCATTGACGCTACCTTATATTAAGATCATGTTGAGAAAATAAGTATTGAAGACTACGATGGTCACTATGAACCTCAAATCTCTCTCCATACAAATAATGTCTCCATAGCTTCAAAGCAAAGACGACAGTGGCTTACTCCAAATCATGGGTGGCATAGTTCTTCTCATGCTCCCTTAATTGTCGGGATCCATATGCTATAACCCTTCCATTCTGCATTAACACACATCCCAGTCCAATCCTGGAAACATCTGTATAAATAACAAATCCACCATTACCCTCTATTAAGGCCAGAATTGGAGCTGAGATCAACTTTTCCTTAAGTAATTAGAAATTTGAATCGCATTCATCCGACCAAACGAATGGTTCATTCTTCCGAGTCAATATAGTCAATGGAACTGCAATCTTGGAGAAATCTTTAACAAACCTCCAATAATAATCTGCAAGACCAACAAAACTTCTAACTTCAGCAACTGTCTTTGGGCTTTGCCAACTAGTTATCGCCTTAATGTTGACCGGGTCTACTGCAAGTCCATCCTTTGAAATGATATGTCCTAAGAAAACGACTTGTCTCAGCCAGAAGTCACACTTGTCCAATTTGGCAAACAGTTGATGGTCTTTCAATAACTGAAGTGAAGTCCTCAAATGCCCACATGTTCATCTCTAGTCTTGGAGTATACCAATACATCATCAATAAAAATCACCACAAATCGGTCAAGATAAGGAAAAAAAATTATGTTCATCAAAGCCATAAATGCAGCAGAGACATTGGTTAACCCAAATAGTAGAACTAAGAACTTATAATGCCCATATCTAGTCCTGAAAGCTGTCTTAGATGTATCTGTTGACCCATAAAAAATCCGCAAATAATACAGTGCAGACATTATAAGCTTTGGATTATAAATTTCCAGAATTTTCAAAGCATTTGAAACTCATCTCAGCTCAAATCAGTTTCGGAGACTCTTTGCCGGCTCTTTGGGAATCACTGCAGGACTTGACACTTCCACATGTTGCAGCAAGCTCCTATTCATTGAAATGCTTTCAAGTATATCTAAAGACCATTCCTCAAAGATTCAGAGCATTTGGCCGTCATTTGGATCCAAACTTGGTTCAGATGATCGTATACTATGCTCTATGGGTTCCTGTGCAGAGTGACATCCCATGAAGATCAAATTAGCTGAAACTCTCAGAGGAAGCTCAAATAATGCCCAAGATAGGCCCTACAAAATTTTGAGTTGAACAGACATCATTGAACCCAAAAGCCACAAGCATGTCAACCTGGGGTCAATTCCCTCCCAAGCCATGGGATCACTAACCAAAGTCCTGCTTCCCGATATCCAAAATAGATAAAATTTGGGCAAATACTCCAAGATATCCCTGATGTCAGTTCCTCTAAGTTTCGAACCAAACCGAAGTCATTTCGACATCAAACAGCTGAGAGAAGGGCCTACTTTCATAAAAAGTCAACTAGAGAGTTGACCAACTTTTGAAGGTCAAAACAGGTTGAAACTTCTATGACATACTCAAAATAGTGTCAAGAAGCATCCTACTAAGTTTCGTGGCAATTGGACTTCGTTTCGGGCCCCAAACAGGTGAAAATGGGTTACAAATGCAAAAGTCCAAAAATGGGCCTTGGGAGTGACCGCGGCCTGTTCATCAAGGGAGTTGACCAACTTCAGGTAGTCAAAACGAGCTAAAACTTCTATGATACACTCAAAATAGTGTTAAGAAGCATCCTACCAAGTTTTGTGGCAATTGGACTTCGTTCGGGCCCCAAACAGGTGAAAATGGGTTATAAATGCAAAAGTCCAAAAATGGGCCTCGGGAGTGACCGTGGCCTATTCATCAAGGGAGTTGACCAACTTTAGATGGTAAAAATGAGCTGAAACTTCTATGACACACTCAAAATAGTTTCAAGAAGCATCCTACCAAGTTTCGTGGCAATTGGACTTCGTTCGGGCCCCAAGCAAGTGAAAATGGTTTACAAATGCAAAAGTCCAAAAATGGGCCTCGGGAGTGACCGTGGCCTGTTCATCAAGGGAGTTGACCTACTTCCGGTGGTCAAAACGAGTTGAAACTTCTATGACACACTCAAAATAATGTCAAGAATTATCCTACCAAGTTTCGTGGCAATTGGACTCCGTTCGGGCCCCAAACAGGTGAAAATGGTTTACAAATGCAAAAACCCAAAATTGGGCCTTGTCCGTGACCGCGGCTGCGGTCACGGACCCCCAGAGGACACTTCCTGCGGTTTTGAACGGTTTTTCTCCACTCCTTTTCAAAATCAAATTTCCCACAACTCCCCTCAACTTCCAAGAAGCACCAAGAACCGCCTGGGACCTCTATAAAAAGAAGAATGTTTGAAGGAAGCAGAAAAAAAGACACACAGGAAGAGAGAAAAATAGAGAATTGAACGAAGACAGAAGCATTCAAGCAAAGAAAAGCAGCAAACCCACGACCGTTCCCTTCCTTCTTCAGTCACCAAGGTGAGCAAAAAGATTCATGGGGGGAAGAGGAGAGGGGTGGGGTAACTACGGAACGAACTATGTTCATGCACTGGCGACGATTAGAGGGATGACGTTGTCATCTTTGTTTTTCTCATTCGAGGGGGTTTCTTATGCCATTACAAACATTGTGAACAAGCCCCTTTAGGCCTCATTTTGTTCCTTGAAAATGATAGGTTCAAAATGATGCAACTTTGGCTTCTTACGATACCCTCTTCGGACCTGAACAAAAAACAGTCTGTAAACAAGAATGATGAATTACAAAGTTTTCAATCGATTCCATAGTCAAATTCGATATTCTCAATGGTTATCCAACACCCCCAAGATGTCATGAAAGGGAGTTTCAACACTTAAAAAAGTTTGGAAGAGCAACCAGCACAAACAGCACAAAAAACGAAGGTGAACGGTGGCTTCACGGCCACTATCTGCCAATGACCGTGACCCACGGTCACTGGCCAGGGGCAGTGACCGCGGGTCACGGTCACCCCCCATTTTTCCCTCTTTTTTGCATTTTCTTGCACTTTGTGTACATTTTCTTGTATTTTCCAAATTGAGATCACATCTAAGACTTGAGGGAGGGGTTGTAAACTTTGTAAACTTATATAAACAACCTGCATCCCAGCGGTCAGGGCATTAGAACCCATGTAAACAAATGGGAATTCAATGATGAACTGTAATTGATTTCCATTCTTCTTAACACTTGAAGTACGTGAATGTCGGACATCGAATCCGTTACACATTTCCATGTTACATTTTAAGCACGATCAGAAGATTGGTGCCGTCTGTGGGGAATTATATTACCCTAATTTGTGATCAAATTTGGTTAAAAACACATGAAAAGTGCTGAAAATTGCTGAAAACTGCTGTTGTTGTGTTGAAACTACTGTTGTTGCACTGAAACTGATGCTGTTGTGTTGAAACTGCTGTTGTTGCACTAAAACTGCTGCTGTTGCACTGAAAGTCCTGCAAAAAAATGCTGCTGTTGCACTGAAACTACTGCTGTTGCATTGAAAGTGCTGCTGTTGCACTAAAACTGCTGCTGTTGCACTGAAAGTCCTGCAAAAAAATGCTGCTGTTGCACTGAAAGCGCTGATGTTTCACTGAAACCGCTGCTGTTACACTAAAACTGCTGCTGTTGTGCTGAAAAGTGCTGTTATTATGCTGAAAAATGTTATGACCGCGGGAATCAGTGGAAAATGGGTAGTGACCGTGGGTCACGGCCACTGACCTGTTTTGGGGCTAAAAATGACTTGTTTGACCCTTAAAGACACCCATGCAAGACCTTGATGTCTATGCTGGGTTTAGAAACATCAATGAAGGAAATTTGCACCTTGAAGTGCATTCTTTTATCATGTAAATGAAGGCATTAAGCACCTTGAAGTGCAAAATTTTGCCATTTAATTGGAGAAATTAATTGAAGGAACTTGCACCTTGATGTGTACGGACCAAATCACACCCTTTCATGCTTTAGCAGAGTGATGATTCAGTCCATGGGCTTTGACCCAACTAAATGTTTTATTAAATCAATGATAAGACCAACGACATTGCAGTTATGCGATGTCCGGCGTCATGCACTGATGGATCCTGTTTGATCATTGCGGTAGTGGTACAGGCTCTATCCTATAGGCCCTATCTCTTTGATTAGATCCAATCCTCTCTTGCTTATAAGACTGACACAGATGGCCTTGACATGCTGCTTAAATTGCGGTAGCCAGGTCTAATCAGCTTAACATGCTTTTAAGCCTGACTATATGGTCCCGAAATGCTGCCAAAATTCTGACAGTTAAGACAGTCAACATAGCACAATGAGATGGGATTTATACCTATATCTAACCATTCCGGTTCAAAACCATGTTGGTTCAGATGGCATCTATAAACCATTCCGGCTAGCCCAAGAGGCAGCCATATTGGTTGTATACCACTAATATAGTCCATTGGGCTTACTTTTTGCAAAAGAATATCATGGGTTCTTTAATCATCACTTTGGACGAAGCCAAGGAGAGACTTTTCAGGATCTTCATGACACAGAACAAGCCACCTGCAACATCACAAAAAAGAGCCCGAACAGATACTGCTACCCCTTCATCAAGAGTTTCAGTTTTCCAAAGGCTCTCCACTCCAATGGGCTCCGCCACCTCAGCTCAAAATGGGTCATCAGTGACCCCAAAGATCATTAGGAAAGTAGAAACTCCTTAGTCATGGGTTTCCAAATATGCTCAAAACCCATTCGGAATCTTTCATAAGGGTGAAAAGGACCCTGAATGCAAACCGAAGTCAAGGGGCAGCAGTCTCCATGTCATCAAGCCTCGACTGGGGGCAAGGCAAGTCTGTTACACCGATCACAAACCAAGGGCACTTAATAAGTTGCCTCGAGTGGCCACGCAAGCTCCAAGAGCATCCCCGGTTCGGCCCAAAGAAGGGGCTGTGACAAGGGACTCTCGACAAATCCCCAAAAAAGCCCAAAAACATGCTGCCATCCCAAGCTGTAACACGTGGTCGCCATAACCACGCAAGCGAAGTTACAAAAAGGCTGAAAGCAAATCTTTGGCGTCACTTGAAGAAAACATCTTTTACCTTTTGACTCAAAAGGAAGGGCGGAAGTTCGGAAAGAAACGTCTGCCTTCAGTCATTGTAGCACCACAACATTCATCACATGGTGCTAAGAACAAAGAGCCAGCTGAACGGTTGGTCATTAACGATTCAACCGATCTGGTTCGTTTCAAGAACTCGCTTCAACAGAAGAAGGGTAAAGAAAAGAATAATGAAAGAAGTACTGTCGATATTCTTTCATTCCCTACTCCCGACCCTACGGGCTGGAATCAACTCGCCAGTACTTCTAAGCCACTAATTGCCAGATTTAAAGATCAAACTTTAAAGGCCAGAGTGGTCAATCAAATCAGAGAGAAGGCTTTGGCTCGCATTCGGAAGCAATCTCGGCATACAATCACTCCAAAATGGGTGGTCAAAGAAGATGAGTTAGAACTGACTTCCTCATGCATGGTTAGACCAGGTCCAACCAGAAGGGTTACTCGGAGTATGGCTCGAACCCAGTCACAAGAATCTGATTCCAATTCTCATTCAGGCGGAACCTCTGAAAGATATGTTGAAACAGATTCCGATAAAGATTCAATTACTCTCCTGGACACAGAAGATAGTCAGTCTACTCTTCCTACGTCTTCTTACCCCCGTCAATATACTGTATTCATGGCTGAAGGAAGCGGAACTGGAAATGATGGAAACGAAGGTGCAAGTGAGAGTAAAAATACTGGCGAAGAAAATGCTGATGAAAATCAAGAAGATGACGTCAGTGATGTCGTCAAACAGCAAGGAGTTAGAATTGATCACCTAACTGCCCAGTTAAAAATTTTGACAGACAAGTTAGGTGGTCCTGCTGAAGCTCCAGCCAATCCTTTTTTTGCTGACAGGAGAGAGCAGGTTATGATCAGGAGGAACGCCACCAAAATTGACCTGCTTACGGCTCAAATTAAATCACTGACAGATAAAGTAATGGCCACAGGTTCTGCCGCGGGTGACCATTCATCAATCCTTGGACTACATGCGGATCCTGAAAAACATGTAACTTTCAAGGAAGTAGAAGAAATACTAACAAAATCAAAGGTGGAAAACAGAATGAAAAAGAAAGGTATTACATCCAAATACCCTCCGGAATTTGATCTGGTTCCATTCCCGCCAGATTATAAACTTCCGACCTTCCAACCTTATATGGGAAATGGGTCAGCCTACCAACATATAGTACATTTCAAATAACTCCTGAGGAGCTTGCCGGAGTTGGATGCATTAAAAATCAGATTGTTCGTAGGCACTTTGAAACGAGTTTCTTTTGATTGGTATAAGCAATTACCAGAACTCTCTTTCACAACATGGCCAGTCACGGAAGAGAAATTCTTACTTCATTTTCAAGAAGAAGATCAGACAGTTACCTTCGCCATGCTCAGCAGCACAAAGCAAGGAGAAAATGAAACTGCACAAACCTTTATTAACAGATGGAGGGCATTGTCTTACAGATGCTTAGAACAACCATCTCAGAGGGCTACCATCGAAATGTGCAAAACCAACCTGCGGCCAGAAATCAAGGCTATCATACTTAGTCACAAAACTAAGTCTTTAGCTCGTTTAGTTGAAGTGGCCATGATGCAAAGCTGACCCTTAAAGAGATCAGTCAAAAGAAGGTAAATTCCCGAAAAGCGGAATCATCGTCGTCTTCTGCTCCAAAATCGACTACTCCGAATTTGAAGAAATAAGAGGTATTCAATGTGCAAACCTCTAAGTCAACTCCTCCAAAACCACAGAATGTCAAGACCGAGCAAACTAAAAGGGAGGAATATGAAAAGAGAAAAAGAACTAACTATCCCTTCGATGGAGATATTGAAATAATCTTCCAAACATTGATGGAAAATAACAAACTTGAACTTCCACCAATGAAAAAACCGGAGCAAGCAAGCCGCGTTAATAACCCAAATTACTGCGCATATCATCGGATGGTGTCTCATCCTCTTAAAAACTGTTTCATCCTGAAAGAAAAGGTCAACGAAATGTGGAAAAATGGAGTGATAACATTCGATCGAAAATATGATGTTGCTCCAGTCAACATGATTTCTTTTGGACAATTTGCACCCATAGCAGTATCTACTCCATCAAAACCACCTACTGTTGAATTCCGAGCAGGAATTGATACCAGTCAAAACCTCTTCAGGAGAGGAAATCTGGGTTCACCCGGACTTGGTAAGTGACAAAGGCTAGGAGAAAGTGAAAACTAAACCCACACCTGCAGAAAGAAAAAGGGCTAAAAAGCAACTCAGGACCCTTCAAAAAGCCGCCTAAAATCCCTTGGTTAAGCAAGAAAAACAAGCTAAGAGGAAGGAAGAAAAGATAGTTAAAACTCCAACCTCCAAAGAATCTTCGAAACCCGCTAAAGGTCACTTTACTTTAGCTGACTACATTGTACCAATCCCAAAAGGTGAGAAAGAACCATTGATATCCAGTTGTAATCGGATATCATGGGACGGCACACCCCCAAACTCAGATGATGATGAAGATTGGTCTGATTACTCGGACTTCGAAGATGATTGGTGGGTTGATGACTACTTTGATGAGTATCCTTCTGACGAAGATGAAGGTTTCGAACAAACCTTTGATTCTGAAACCGGTACACTCAATATCAAGCATGGTTTCAACACACTCTCAGTGGCCCTTTATGATATACATAGACCAAGCTCGAGTGGCTGGTCAAGTGACCCTCCTCCTTTTCCATTACCCCCGGAGATTCATCCAGACCCATTACCACTGATTGATTCTGGAGAGGCACAACAACAACAACAAGTGATTCTGCCTCTTTCATGCACCGTAGCCTCTGCATCAGATGTTCCTTCCCAATCAAACTCAAAGATGACTTCTCCAGATGCGGATTCCAAACTAAACACTCAGTCGATTATGTTTGAATCGACTAATGAGCTCAGATTTCCAGTGGAACATGATGATACTGGCATTGTCACACCACAGGAAATTTCTCAAGTTCAAGATGATGGTTTCGACCCTGAAGAAGAGATTCCAATGGCTCCCACCCTGGTAATTTTGAGTATTACTAATGAGCCCCAAGCATCTCAAGTCATTCCTGACAACACAAGGCAAGAGTCAGGCTTAAAGGAAATTAGCCAGCTTTTTAAATCCGAACAAGTTAACGCCATAAGAAAGGACACTCGCCCAGAAATTAACCGAAATAATACGGTTAATGACGGTACTCGGTCTGGCCGCAATTATAGGGCCAATTATGATGGACCCTCTTCTACTTCCTCTTCTCCTTCAAGGGACAATGTTAATGTAAATGTAGCTTCTTCAGAGGCAAATGCTAATGCAAGGCCACCAGAGCCATTCACGTATGATGTTGTTGAGCACCTCAAGCACATACCTGCACGACTTCACATTTTTGATCTCTTGCAGATGTCCAAGGAGACTCGAAATAATTTCATACGAGCTCTACAAGCTTTGAATACAGACAATCAAACTCATGTAGCGCAAGTTCATCAGATAGAAAAGAACTACCTGAAAGCAAAATCAAAAAGGCCTCAAAAGCAATCCATAGAATGTCTTTCAATTCACAATGCTTCCAAAGCTACTATATCTTTCACTAAAGAGGATCTCCTCTTAGGTGATATGAAACATGCAAGGCCACTCTATTTCACAGTCTACATCAAAGACATTCCTGTCCTGAGAGTTCAGGTCGACCCAGGGTCAGTTCTGAACCTCATCACAATTACAGCTCTTCAAGAACTTGGCATCCCAGTAAGCAAGTTATCTTCTACATAGACTTCTATCCAAGGATATGACGGGGAAGTTCAGAATCTGATTGGCAAAATTCGAATCCGGTTCCAGTTAGGAGAATTAACTTTAGAAGCTACTTTGCACGTAGTTAAGACTCGTGCTAGCTACAATATCCTTTTGGGAAGAAGATGGCTCCATGATTATGCCATAGTACCCTCCACTCTCCATCAATGTCTCAAATATATTGGCGAAGAGGGAAAAGTGCATCGAGTCTTTGCGGATGAAAAACCTTTCAAAGGAAAAGAAGTCTACTTCACTGATGCAGCTATGTATCAAGAAAGACCCACCAAGTCTAAAATGGAAACAAAAGGTGCTCCAGTAGATGATAATCCTGCGGAACCTTTTCCTATTTCAGTAGAAAAAGAAACCTACTCAGGAATTGATGAGCAATCCGGCCTTCTCGGAACATTGCAACCAACGAAGGAGCCTGTAGCAAAATGTATAGAAACCAAGCTCTTTTGGTGATCAAGGTCAAAACTGAAATCAAACAATCAGGTCGACCTCTGATCATATTCACAAAATCACCGAAAAAAGGAAAAGCATGACGCCAAAAGCCCTCATATTCAGCAAATGCAGTTTCCTCAGCCAACAGCTCAGATGCTGGTCAGGAAAATAATAATGTACCTCCTCCTACCAGAGGGACGTCACCTATAAGGCTTGATTCTCCTATTACTTTTTGTCAGCTCATGCTAACATCACAACGAAGGGGAGAACTATCCTACAGATATATAGACATATGGCTCCGTTTGGCTGAAAGATGTGAAGATCCTCCACACTTCTCTACTTGGATTCATTTATGCTGGATAGGCTTTCGGCCAACTCTTCGTAGCTTGACTATGGCCATGGAATTTCAAACCTTCGATGAAATGTCTCGAATAGTTTCATCTCTTGAAGTAGCATTCTATCGTTTGCGCAAGAGGTCTAGACGGATACGTCCGATACATGTTGTTTCAATGATCAGAAGTTCAGATTCTGAGTCGAACTCTGAAGACGTCGGAATAAAGAATGCTTCTGTACATTCCATAGCAGACTGGGAACCGCCACTATTACCATGGCCCACTCCATCTCATATTTATGATGTCGAAGGATCTTGCTTTTTAGTACCTCCATTGAAGCAGTATGATCAAACAATTATTTTCCATCGGGCTGAAGATGCTTCTCCTCCAAATTCTATTGACAAAATCACTAATGATGGGAAAATACGGTTTGATAACTACAACCCAGTGGTCCGTAACATGATGAAGAATATAGGGTACAATCTTAAGAAACCTACAGGTCTTGGATTGAATACAAATGGGATACAGATTCCTTTGGATGTCTTCACTCCATAAATGAAGGAAGACCTCGAAATGGGATGCAAAATTGAACAGCTGCGTCACTGCATAGGATATGTTCCCTACAGTAACATTTCTAAACTGAATCAAAATGTCGGAGTAAGACCCGTGGTCTTTACCAAAGAGTATGAAGATGATAATTCTTATGAAACTCTTGTTGCTCAAGAACCTGCTGATTGGGCTGCTTTTCAACATCCGAAGGGAGCAAGTGATAGCGATGACGCTATGTCACAAGTCACTGAACACTGGCCTCCTGAACTCATTGTAGAAATGAGCCCATCACAACATGTTCGTTGGGAATGCTTAGCCCTTGATGTAAAACCCAAAGAGCCTAAAAAATTGAATCCATGGAAAGGGATCAGACCTTGGCTTAAACCCCCAAATGAAACTCCAGAAGGCTTTACGGAGTTGGAAACTTCCATGATGTTATGGAAGTGCCTCCTCCTGAGCCTCCAACTAAGGACCAGGTACAAGAAATAAACTTAGGAACCTCAGAAAATCCTCGACCTACTTTTGTAAGCTCTCAAATCAAAGGAAACGAACTTGATATGTATGTGAGGTTCTTACAAGAGTTCATGGATTGCTTTGCATGGGCCTATGCGGAAATGCCTGGTCTAGACCCAGAGATTTCAGTGCATAAGTTGAACATAACAGGTGATGCTAAACCCGTAAAGCAAGACCAACAGAGGACAAAGCCAGAAATCATGGATAAAATAGAAAAAGAAGTTCAGAAGCTCAGAGATGTGGGTTTCATCCGTGAAGAACAGCACCCAGACTGGGTGGCTAATATAGTACCAGTCACTAAAAAAATGGATAGATTAGAGTCTACATTGATTTCAGGGACTTGAATAAAGCCTGCCCTAAAGATGACTTCCCATTGCCTATACTAGAAATCATGATTGACAATACTTTTGGGTACGAAAGGATGTCATTCATGGACGGATTCTCGGGGTACAATCAAATCAAAATGTTCAAAGAAGACGAAAAGCATACTTCATTTAGGACTCCCTTTGGCATATTTTGCTATACCGTCATGCCTTTCGGCCTAAAAAATGCTAGGGCCACATACCAAAGGGCAATGATGAAAATCTTCAAAGACCTACAGCATAAATCTGTTGAAGGTTACGTCGATGATTTGGCAGTCAAGAGCAAACAGAAATCAGATCATTTAGATGATCTCCGCATAGTTTTTGAAAGGTTGTGGAAGTTCAGACTTCGGATGAATCCTTTGAAATGTTTCTTCGGAGTTTCTTCCGGAAAGTTTCTAGGATTTGTGGTTCATAAAGGCGGTATTGAAATAGATCCAATTAAAATTAAAGCCATTTTGGAAATGCCTTCTCCAAGAACTCTAAAAGAGTTAAAAGGATTGCAAGGAAGACTCGCCTATATTCGTCAGTTTATTTCAGATCTATCTGGAAAATGCAAACCCTTTTCCAAACTGATGAAGAAAGGCGTAAATTTTGTCTAGGACAAATCTTGCGAAGATGCTTTCCAAGACATCAAGCGATATCTCACTAATCCGCTAGTTCTTTCAGCTCCAATGCCAGGCAAACCCTTCATTTTATAAACTTGAGCTCTCGATCACTCCCTGGGGGCAGTATTAGCTCAAAAGAATGATGAAGGAAAAGAGGTGGCTCTTTACTACCTATCGAGAATGTTGGTTGGTGCTGAACACAACTATCATCCCATAGAAAAGGAATGTCTTGCGCTGATCTTTGCAATTCAAAAGCTACGTCATTACATCCTCTCCAATATAGTGTACCTAGTTTCTAACATCAATCCATTAAAAGTGCTGGTAACAAAAGCTGGGTCCCTGAGCGAACGCTTGGCCAAATGGTCGATTCTCCTCTCTCAATATGATATCAGATATACCCCTGCAAAGGCTATAAAGGGGCAAGCTCTTGCTAACTTTCTGGCAAAACATCCGCTCCCAGAGAATTCTGAATTCAGAGATAATCTCCCTGATGAACCAGTCTTTTTCGTTGAGCAGCGGTGGAAGTCCACATTGACCCAGATCAGCATTGGATCATGCATTTTGATGGAGCTTCCAGAACTAATGAATCAGGAGAACAAGTTTCAGGAGTTGGAATTATTTTCTGCAGCCCGAAAAAATTCTACATCCCTCACTCCTTCTCATTAATTAAACCATGCTCAAACAATGTGGCAGAGTATACTGCATTAATCATGGGCCTTGAGCTAGCCATAACATCAGGTATCAATGTGCTTGGAGTCTATGGAGACTCACAAATTGTGATCAAGCAAATGAATCATGAGTATGAATTGAAGACACCTGATTTGGTTCCTTTCTTCAACAAAGCCTAATTTGGTTCCTTTCATCATGTTCCGAGAAATCAAAATGTCAAGGCAGACTGTCACGCCCCGGTCCCGGGAATTGGGGTTAGGATGGCCCCACGGGGTGTGCATACATAATCCCGTAGTAATCTGTGCATGTAAACGTACAGACATAAACCACTACAAGGGAGATTGCACAAGAACGTGTAGAAAAGTTCTCCAACACGTAATTTACATTCAATAATAAGCGGAAGCCTGTGTAATACATCTGTAATGATCATAAGCAATAACAAACGAATTATCATAACATTAATAAATAAGTCTGTACTTAACCATTTCTCATTTACAAGATAACCGTTAATTAAGCATGAACAAAGTCTTAAAGTGCAAACGGGCCTATCTAAACTTAAACACTCAACAGTATCCCATTGTCGCTCTTCGCACGATGACTAACAGAAGGCGTCATCTACATTACCCTCATCTAGTCCCCGAGGTTTAGTACCTGTAACACCAAGGGTAGCACTGTTAACACAACGGTTAAGCAAGTATATAGAGGTACATAAGACTATCATGCCGTATCAAATGAAATAAGAGTATATGTTAATTAAAAGAAAGCAAAAATTGTACACTAGGCATGTTGTGCATGAGTAAGCATGAGTAACGAATCATAAACAAATTATCTTACAAACTTATTGGCAACCACGTAAACATAATTTCCCAAGAGAGAGCATATCATCTAGAGGGAACGTGCGTACATATTCTAGGGGATCAGCTAACTTATTGAGAAGCACCGACAACTCCTCCAAGGACTACTGCAGCAGCGACATATCGTATCATACCTGAATTGGTCCCGTCGAACCTAATAAGGGCGTAGTTAAGTGGTGCCGACTTAATGTATCAAGACCGACTCAAATGCATATCTTATCTTTTATTCATCTTAGTTATACTTGGTATATCATACATACCAGGAGTTCGGTCTTGAGATTACATTCATGCATTCATTCATATATGATAATCAATTCATGCATATTTAATAGAGCTACATATGTTGAGGGCATGGTTTCTTAACAATATGGATGCATTCAGATTGAGTAAGCATCAAGGATAATTACTAGCCAACCCTATGCTATATAATCTGTGATCCCAAGAGCATTCAACACGGTGTATTCATAAAACGTCCAGTGTCATCGTGATACCAACTCTTAGCGTTACATTGTGCATGCAAAGGACACCTCTTCTTATGCCAACACCCATGACGTGACATCGGGAATTCGTCCGGAAAATCAAAGGGGATGAGTGACAGCTCTGCACTTGTCCACCTTTTAGTTGATCACCATTAGGCTAATTTGGTTAAGGAGTAGGTGCCATATCTAGAGCCCTACAAAGTCTTTGAAGGTTCCTCACATCCGACATTCATTGGGTTCTTACGGCTTAGCCGTATACAAGGCTACGGCTTAGCCGAGTTGCTCAGGTTTCTTTCTTAATTCGATGCGCATTTACGGCTTGGCCGTATATTGACCTACGGCTTAGCTGTGCTAAGCCTACGGCTAGGGTTACGGCTTGGGTATGGCGTGGCCATAGCAGAGTTCACGGCGTAGCCGTGTATGAGCCGTAGCTAAATCCTGGGTATGGGGTTCTCTGGAAGGTTCACCGTAGGATACCTACGGCTTGGTCACGGGGTGGTTATGGCTTAGCCGTAGTACGTTCCACGGCGTAGCCGAGTGTTAGCCGTAGTGTAATTCGGCTCTCTGGATTCTGGGCCGTAGAGACTTACGGCTTAACCGTGGGCTTCGCCGTAAGCTTCAGAATTTCTGAAACTGATTCTGCAGCTCGGGTTCAAGTGCAGAACTCTACCACTTGGGTTCCAAGGGTTCTACATGCTTCCAAACTCCATCATAGGTCTTAAATTGTTCAGTGTCATTACTATTGCCCAGTCATACTCATTATCACCTAATTCCATATCTATATGTGCTTATTTAAGAGGAAATGAGCTGTAAGTTGAACATTGAATCATCAATCCAAGAATCAATCAAACTAAACATACATGCAGTACCATACATACTCTATTACTTGCCTCTTAACAGTGCTCGACCTTCTCTAACTCTTCCTTGTTGTGTAGCTAAGGAAAACCTCCAAACGAGAATGGGTTGCTTCCAGTGAAAGAGTTACCCAAAGCTTGAAGGAGAAGTCATGTAGAGTCTAATCCTCATGCATGCAAGGCTCCAATCTTAGTTCCCAACTCTAAGATGAAGAGAAGATGATGAATGCTGAAGAGTGGGGATGTCCCCAACGAATACAGAAGAAAACAAGGAAGAAGACGTTGGGGCTTTATAAACTCAATTTTCCTACAACCTTTACATGCAAGTCTCAGCTTCTTGGGATATTTACAATTTAGGTCACATGGCCTCAATTGGGCCAAGACGAGTCCGAATCAAATTGAGCCCAACATGAAAGTTGACCCACAAGATGAAATGCACGTAGTGCAACTGTTAAAATGTCCATTTGATGCAAGATTAATTACGAAAAGGTCCTTGACTACGTAAGTAGAGTTCGAACCCAACTACCTATTCAACTGAAACCCACTAATAATTTAAAAGGAAGGTGAATTAAGACTAATTATGCATATTAATAAGAAAATCAAGCTTAATTAGTATAAATTATAATTACGCCGGGTTGGGACCTTACATCTCACCCTACTTAAGATCATTCGGTCCTCCGAATGAAATAAACTAATAGGATTGAATACTAAAACAGATCGGGAATACTTACTGAATCTAATTACCGCATGGACGGTACTAAAATGTTGCTCCACGTGCGCTGCATCTGGTTCCACTTGGTCTCCCCATATTCAAGGATACGAAACGGTTCTAGAATTATCTCTCGAAGCCTCATCACACAAAGGGTATCAAGAATTCCTACGAATTCTTTCTTAAGATAGATTTCCTCCCTTACGAAACCTTCATGACTACTATTCATTAGTCTGCAATCCAAGGATATTTTACGATCGTCACTGAAATTTCTTAGCTTGGAATGTCATTCTTCAACTCTCGGATTTCATGTATTGATTCCACTTTATTAACGATGATCAAGAACTTAAGGAACCCTATAGATCCATTTCTTCTCAAATACGAAGACGCCCACTTCATGCATTTAGAAATTTGGATGGAACGTCTGATTAGACATCGAACTTCGGCGGGTACTCTTGTGTTGAAACTAACACTCACCGCTAACCAATGAAGAACATCCATCACGACATTAAGGCAACCTTCTAACCCAAGCGGACATTAATCTTACCTAGGGAATAGTAACCTAATCACCATACGATCTAAGATTCCTATTGAGTCACTAATGATCAACAGTCACCCGACTTATTTCACCAAACAGGCCGTTAGGTTTACATATCTTTCGGATGTTCCACGAGTGAAATGAAATCCTCATGCTTGAACAGAATTCCTCTCATACCCAACGCTTTTGTAATTGATTTTAACACATCAAATATCATCAATGAATTGGCCATCACATAAATAGTCAAGAATCTATAATACTCCTCTCTGGTTAGGACATAGCTTCTAATCACATAGCTTTATACGCTAATTTGATATCAACTGAACCTCAATCAATTGAAATAATATCCCTTACATGTTGATCTGATTGGGCAAATCATCAATACTGACTGCGAGCGATTGTTCTTACTAGTCACATAAGTCACATAACTCAACTATTTTTGTCTATATGCCTTTGAATTATATGAATTCCCTTCTTTCTCTCTCTCTCTCTTTTTTTTTTTCAAGAAACTTGAAATTCCATCTAGGATACGCTCCCAATAACTCCCAAGAAATGAGTCTAGATAACAGTCTTATCAATTATGCACTCAAGGAACTTAATCAAATCTAAATCCTTAACTGTCTGATTATATGATTATATCTGATGGATCAATTCTAAGATTGTATCATCACACCTAAATCTCAAGAATCAAATAATTCCGCAGGACTTAGAAATTGTCCTCGCATCGATCTATTCACACAAGAATTATTCTTTTCAATTAACAAACGAAACTACAATTCCGAAATTATCTCACAATTCTACGATGACATCTTGTAAAACCACAAGGGGTATGGAATCTAAGTAACTGACCTCGAACTTCGTCAACTGATAATAATCTCAAAGTTTTCAGGTCATTTTTCATTTAATTGGGGCCACAACTGGGTCAACCAGAAGTTACATCTCTACATTAGCAAAATTAGTCAACCCTCAAGAGATAAAGAAAAATCCAAAAAGGATTATCGTGAGCATTCACAAATTGGAACACATCTAAATATAAATGATAACTGCAATCCGTAACTGATCTATGTACGAATAAGAATTCTATTCCTTATCTCCCAAATACATTCGAAACATTGATTAACCCGATAATCTATCCAGAATTCCTAACATCCAAATTGATCTTAAGAGTTGATCTTCGAGTTTTAAGGTTGGAATAACCTATCCTCAATCGATTCATTTGGACCTTATCTTGCGCCCTGAGATTAATGGAACAACTCGCCAATATAAGCAGTAATCATTTACACTCAATAACCACCGATTTAATTGCCTTGATTATTATACCCCTGAAGGTGTCAACTGTATCTCAACAAACAATACCAAACGTCCTCACAGGGTTACTAGAAAGAATGATTGAAATTTCACTTAAAGCTCACATACAACGGGGTCTTGAACCCATCCTAGATAGTTAATCATATAAACCGCTGATAGCATCTATAAGTAAAAGATCAACAAAAAATAAGGGTAGTAATTAAAGATCACCTCTGCTGACGCTGCCTATCACTTGATTCTAATGAGGTTACTCGACTGATTGCTGCTTCTGGCACACTAGGGCTTCGCTGGTGGTTCTCTTCCTTGGGCATTTTGCCAGCGATGCTCTATCGAACCACAACCAAAACATGCTCCAGTCTTTCTCCAGCATCTATTCGTCTCGTGGCCTTTACCACATAGATCACACATTAGTTTTCTGGAACTATGAGCCTTGGTCTTCTGTTTTTTTCGTTGCCCAGGGTGCTCTTCAGAAGGTGATGCGTCCCTCTCAGATTTCAGAACATCCGACAAACGATCCTCTACTATTGCCAAATTCCGTTGCAGTTGAGTTTGTTTTTCCATTATCGTTGCTATCTGCGTTTGCATTACAACTTGATCCTCACCAATCTTTGTGACTTGTCCCATCATCGTAACTAACATGCTCTGCATCATCAAAAGGGACTGATTATCCGTAGTCGGAGAAGGTGGGGGAATGTGATCCAAGTTCTCAACAGGAATGTCCTCTAAGTCATCATTCTCGGCGTTGCTCGAGGAACCGTGACGAGTATTCTTAACTCTCGGAGTCGGAGCCATTATTTGTAAGAAACTATCATTGTTTAAAAGCAATATGTTAAAAAAACTTAAAACATCAAATGCATCCTATACAACCCAGATCCCAACGCATCTATCGTATCCTCACCACGTTTCCTAAGTTCCTAAATCTTTTATTCCAGACTTATTTATGCTACAACACCAGTCTTTGATTGTATATTTTCCAAGATCCATGCTCTGATACCATCACTTACGTATGTCACGCCCCGGTCCCGGGAATTGGGGTTAGGATGGCCCCACGGGGTGTGTATACGTAATTCCGTAGTAATCTATGCATGTAAACATACACACACAAACCACTACAAGGGAGATTGCATAGGAACGTGTAGAAAAGTTCTCCAACACATAATTTACATTCAATAGTAAGCGGAAGCCTATGTAATACATCTGTAATGATCATAAGCAATAACAAACGAATTATCATAACATTCATAAATAAGTCTGTACTTAACCATTTCTCATTTACAAGATAACCGTTAATTAAGCATGAACAAAGTCTTAAAATGCAAACGGGCCTATCTAAACTTAAACACTCAACAGTATCCCATTGTCGCTCTTCGTACGATGACTAATAGAAGGCGTCATCTACATTACCCTCATTTAGTCCCCAAGGTTTAGTACCTGTAACACCAAGGGTAGCACTGTTAACACAACGGTTAAGCAAGTATATAGAGGTACATAAGACTATCATGCCATATCAAATGAAATAAGAGTATATGTTGATTAAAAGAAAGTAAAAATCCCACAATAGGCATGTTGTGCATGAGTAAGCATGAGTAACGAATCATAAACAGATTATCTTACAAACTTATTGGCAACCACGTAAACATAATTTCCCAAGAGAGAGCATATCATCTAGAGGGAACGTGCGTACATATTCTAGGGGATCAGCCTAGCTTATTGAGAAGCGCCGACAACTCCTCCAAGGACTACTGCAGCAGCGATATATCGTATCATACCCGAATTGGTCCCGTCGAACCTAATAAGGGCATAGTTAAGTGGTGCCGACTTAATGTATCAAGACCGACTCAAATGCATATCTTATCTTTTATTCGTCTTAGTTATACTTGTCATATCATACATACCAGGAGTTCGGTCTTGAGATTACATTCTTGCATTCATTCATATCTGATAATCAATTTATGCATATTTAATAGAGCTACATATGTTGAGCGCACGGTTTCTTAACAATATGGATGCATTCAGATTGAGTAAGCATCAAGGATAATTACTAGCCAACCCTATGCTATATAATCCGTGATCCCGAGAGCATTTAACACGGTGTATTCATAAAACATCCAGTGTCATCGTGATACCAACTCTTGGCGTTACATTATGCATGCAAAGGACACCTCTTCTTATGCCAACACCCATGACGTGACATTGGGAATTCGTCCGGAAAATCAAAGGGGATGAGTGACAGCTCTGCACTTGTCCACCTTTTAGTTGATCACCATTGGGCTAATTTGGTTAAGGAGTAGGTGCCATATCTAGAGCCCTACAAAGTCTTTGAAGGTTCCTCATATCCTACATTCACTGGGTTCTTACGGCTTAGCCGTATACAAGGCTACGGCTTAGCCGAGTGGCTCAGGTTTCCTTCTTAATTCGATGGGCATTTACGGCTTGGCCGCATATTAACCTACGGCTTAGCCGTGCTAAGCCTACAGCTAGGGTACGGCTTGGGTACGGCATGGCCGTAGCAGAGTTCACGGCGTAGCCGTGTATGAGCCATAGCTAAATCCTGGGTTTGAGGTTCTCTGGAAGGTTCACCGTAGGATAGCCGACGGCTTGGTCACGGGGTGGTTACGGCGTAGCCGTAGTACGTTCCACGGCGTAGCCGAGTGTTAGCCGTAATGTAATTCGGCTCTCTGGATTCTGAGCCGTAAAGACTTACGGCTTAGCCATGGGCTTCGCCGTAAGCTTCAGAATTTCTAAAACTGATTCTGCAGCTCGGGTTCAAGTGCAGAACTCTACCACTTGGGTTCCAAGGGTTCTACATGCTTCCAAACTCCATCATAGGTCTTAAATTGTTCAGTGTCATTACTATTGCCCAGTCATACTCATTATCACCTAATTCCATATCTATATGTGCTTATTTAAGGGGAAATGAGATGTAAGTTGAACATTGAATCATCAATCCAAGAATCAATTAAACTAAACATACATGCAGTACCATACATACTCTATTACTTGCCTCTTAACAGTGTTCGACCTTCTCTAACTCTTCCTTGTTGTGTAGCTAAGGAAAACCTCCAAACGAGAATGGGTTGCTTCCAGTGAAAGAATTACCCAAAACTTGAAGGAGAAGTCATGTGGAGTCTAATCCTCATGCATGCAAGGCTCCAATCTTAGTTTCCAACTCTAAGATGAAGAGAAGATGAAGAATGCTGAAGAGAGGGGATGGCTCCAACGAATACAGAAGAAAACAAGGAAGAAGACGTTAGGGCTTTATAAACTCAATTTTCCTACAGCCTTTACATGCAAGTCCCAGCTTCTTGGGATATTTACAATTTAGGTCACATGGCCTCAATTGGGCCAAGACGAGTCCGAATCAAATTGAGCCCAACGTGAAAGTTGACCCGCAAAATGAAATGCACGTAGTGCAACTGATGAAATGTCCATATGATGCAAAATTAATCACGAAAAGGTCCTTGACTACCTAAGTAGAGTTCGAACCCAACTACCTATTCAACTAAAACCCACTAATAATTTAAAAGGAAAGTGAATTAAGACTAATTATGCATATTAATAAGAAAATCAAGCTTAATTAGTATAAATTATAATTACGCCGGGTCGAGACCTTACATAGACGCATTGGCAAGTTTGGCGGCTTCGATGTCGATCCCTGAAAATGATAAGATGGCTTTAGATGTGGTTGAAATAAGACTTCTACCTCCGCTTGACACCCATAAGGCAGTGGCTGATAGTTTTACTATAATTAATAATCGAATTTCATCTTTCCACAATTCCTTCAGAGATTGGAGAAACCCTTTTATTGATTATATTCTTCATGGAGTATTACTAGAGGATACCAAAAACAGAACTAGTATTCAAAGACGAGCTCTAAAATTCCATTTTGATTTACCTTCAAAGACTCTTTATCATAAATCATATGATGGGATTCTTCTTCGTTGCTTATCACTAAGAGAGGCAGAGCAAGTCCTCAAAGAAGTCCATTCTGGTTTATGTGGTGTACATTTGGCTGGGCCAAAGCTTCATGATCAAATTTGAAGGCTATGATACTATTGGCCCACTATGATATCTGATGCCATCAATTTTGCTAAAAGATGTAACGAATGTCAAATTCATGGTGATTATATTCATCAACCTCCTGAGTATTTGCACCCTACGTCCACCTCTTGGCCATTTGAATCTTGGGGAATGGACATAGTTGGGAAGATCAGCCCACCATCAGAACGTGGTCATCAGTTCATCTTGGCTGCGACAGATTACTTTTCCAAATGGGCAGAAGTAATACCTCTTGCAGAAGTCAAAACAGATACGGTCCTCAACTTCTTGAAGACTCACATTATTTGCCGTTTCGGGGTACCCAGACTTCTATACCATGACAACGGTTCCCAATTCAATAATGATAAATTTTACAGATTCTGTGACAAGTATGGAATCCAATGTTGTCCATCTACGGCATATAATCCTGCAGCTAATGGGCTCGTTGAGGCTTTCAACAAGACTATCTGCAAATTTTAAAGAAAATGGTCTCTGACAAAAAAAGGTTGGAGTACCAAGCTTCCTGAAACATTATGGGCTTACAGAACTACGGTTTGCGATCCAACAAAATTAACACCATATTCCTTGGTTTATGGCTGTGAGGCTGTAATACCCCTGGAAATACAACTTGTTTCTCTTCGGGTAGCTGTGATAAACAAATATACTGAAGAGAAGAATGCCGGACTTCAACTCCAAGAGCTAGAGAGCCTTGATGAGAAAAGGCTTGCCGCTCAACAAAGCATTGAATTATATCAAGCTCATATGGCCGGATCCTTTAACAAAAAGGTCAAATACAGAACCTACAAGAAAGGAGACTTAGTCCTTACAGCTAAGAGGCCCATGTTCTCCACACACTTGTCAAAAGGTAAATTTGAACCTAAATGGGAAGGGCCATTTGTCATTGACAAAGTTTACTCCAATGGCGTCTATGCACTTCTTACGCTTAAAGGGGATAGATGCATGATGCCTATCAATGGAAAACTTCTCAAGAAATACTATTCTTGAATAGCATTGGTGTACCCAAATCATGTACAGTGTAATTTTTCACTCCTAACCAAAATCTAAATCCTCTGGTTTCGAGTCTCACAACCTATGACTCGTAACCAAAATCACTCAGATTTGTATCAAATGACTGTGAGGATTAAGTCTTTCGACCCCTCTAGTCAAACTTTCATTACTTGGATAACGTCCCTACAAGACCCCTTGTAACATCCTGCTATATAGATTAAGTCTTTTTGCAGACCTGTATAGCAAAACTCTCAGTTGTATAGAATAAGTCTTTTCGCAGACCCTATATAACTACCTTCAGTTATATAGAACAAGTCTTTTTACAGACCCTGTATAACCAAAATCTAAACAAAAAAACAAAACCAAATATTTGTCCTAAGGAATAAGTCAAGGATTTCGGGGAAAGCCTCACACATGGGCACCGGATAACATCCACTTTGTTTGACCCCTTTCGACACCAAAAGATCAAGTCATGGACCCTAGAGAAAGCCTCGCACATGGGCACCGGATAACGTCCACCTATATGACTCCCTTATTTTCGGTTTGTGAATCCAAAAGATCGCAAATCACACCTTCGTACAAATCTGAGAAAATCAAACCAAACAAACCATCTATACAAACCACTACAAACATCCACACAAAATCAAACCAAACAAACATCCGTACAAACCACTACAAACATCCACACAAAATCAAACCAAACACCTATACCAATGACAAAAATAGAAAGAAAAACCTTTTCCATTGATATCCATTTTAAAGTTTGAATACAAGCAGTGAAGTCAATGTACACATGGCCCTCAGGACTAATCAGAATAAAAAAAAGAAAGAAAAACTATCAAATGGGAGTTGCAGCAGAGAATCTCAGTCCAGGAACTTCTCCAGTTGCCCCTTTACATTCAGTACTTCTGCCATGAGGATACGCCCTTTGTAGCTTGCATAAACAGGAATAGCAATATTTATGTCAATCTCGTCCAACTTAATATTAAACTCAATCTCCAAGGACTGAATGAAGTCATTCAGGGCTGTACGTTTCGCTTCTGTATACGTGAAAAGATCATCTCAGCGACAAATTCTCTCTGAAACAGACTTCTGCAAATTTTCCATGGTATTTTCCACGAAAGATAATTGATGCTACAATACAACGATTTGTTGTTGAATATGTGCACGTTGGTCCACATGCACAGCCAATTCCTGTGTTAGCTTGGCCTCTTCCGCATTTATTACCAGTATCTCCTCCTCACCATTTTCAATCTTTGTAGCCAGCTGAATTTTGTGCCTTAAGACCTCATTTGGAAAGCTTTGGCATGATCAACACTCTTATCCCAAGAGTCTTTTTCTCCGAGTTTGTTAAAGAGGAGGACAAGGGCATCGCGAAGACCACTCAAGTCGGTACCAGAAAATATCAACATATCTGCTAAAGCCTTGGCACCTTGAATCTTTTCTGAAGAAAGCTCTCCTTGAAAAATAGTAGCCAAAATGCTGCAAATGGTTATCTTTGTGGCAAAATTAATAACAAATTGAGGCTTTGGGGTGTCCCCAAAGAAGCTGAGTTCTTTAGGGATAGAAAGGTTTGATTTTCGCTCTTGTGAATTTGACTGGATTTGAGAACTTGAGCGATTATCCCTTTCTCTCTCGACATTTACTCTGCCCTCAGGAATCGCCAATGTTTCCTCACAAATAGAAGGTGAATCATGTGACCCCTGTGAAGACAAGGTAGTTGAAGGATCCCTAATGGCATGAGGTGCGATTGTCACATGCAGTAAGGCTTTTCGGGTCCCTCCACCTTCAGCAGTAGAAGCCTCATCTGATATCTTCTGAACAATAGGGTCTTCAATAACTTTTAAAGGCAATGACTGATCCACCCTAAAGTGGACTCTCAGAGGTGTCACGGCCTTGGAAGGTGTAAAACTGCCAGCAACTGGAGGCACACTACTAGTGACAGGTGTTACAGGAGTATCCTCTACCGGGAGACTTGTACCTTCTAAAACCATTGTCTGTTGAGCAGAAGAGCCTGTTCTGATCACAACAGTATCCGCTACAGGGGCTTCTGTGACTGGAACCATAACACTGTCCACTTCTTTTTCTGCATCGCCAATAGGTTCAATATGTTGTTCCATCTGAACATCCTCAGCCTCATCAGCCCTTGGCTCATTACTAACAGGCAAGGTAGTACCGGCTGACAATAATCTCGCACCATCATTCATACTTTAGGTTAGTGAACCTGATGATAAACTTTCTACAAAGCGTTGCAGATCACTCCCCAGAGGGCTGCCTGGTGATGCCTCTAAGTATCCACTATGAAGTGAGACATCATCCAAGTCAATCGAAGCTTCGGCATGCTCCTTCTCCGCTTGCTCCTCAATAGGGGATCCGAAAGATCTCCTAGGAACGGTAGAAAGTGTTTTAGCAAGTGTATCAGAAACACCCACTTCCACCCGACCACCTGAAAAAGGCGAATGAGCAGAAATTAAAGAACGAATGCTGAAATGCTAACCAGGTTAATGTGGGGTTTACCTTCAGCAACAACTGGAGTTTCTTTGATATCCCTTGAGACTCTGGCTGTAAATTCCTTGACAATCTCAGAAGGAGACTTCTCTTGTTCAACATGGAAAGAAGCCTCCGTAACAGTAGCAGTACCAACATCATCGATAGATTTCTCTGCAATGATGGATTCTATCGGTACATCTGCTGCTACTTCTATCTCAAATTCAGGCATCTGTGCTTGATTAAATATATCTTTTTCAAAATCAAACTTGATGTGAATATCACTATCAGTTCGCTCTCCGGTCGTAAGAGTATCAAAACTACTTTCTCCTCTACTCCTCTCATCAGAGGCATAATCTTCAGCAACTCCGGCCACTTGCCTCGCAGACTCTCCAGCAATTGAGGGTTGAGCTGATAAAATCACCAAAAGAAGTATCAATGTTAAAGCAAGAGATACAGAATCAATGAAGATATAATTACAAACAACTATATGTATGTTACCAGTTTTTAGCCTCCGAGAACGACGTGCTGGAGGACTTTCAGCTTTTCTCTTCCTGGAAGATGTCTCTTTGCTAGCTGAGGCTCGGACTCGAGTCACCAATTTCGAGCGAGTGGCTCTGATTTTCTTATGCAAACCCAGATCCTTCGGACGGTTCATAGGCATTATGATAGATGGCCTTGCCATCGTAGCCACTTCCGCAGATTGGACCCCCTCTACTGGACTTTGACTGACATGTGTCTCTATTAATACAAGGGTACCAGCAGCAGTTTTTAATCGCTAAGCAAAATCTGCCTCAGCAGCTGCACGCATAACAGATCACTCTTCCTTAAACTGTCTAGTCTGTTCTCCTACTGATACCTTGGTTCTAACAAAACGGGAAGCAGATCCAAAATCCAAAGTAGCCCTGCCCATTTCCCTGATTTCAGCAAGGCTAATGCTCTCCTGTAAATTTTCTTCTATGGCTCGTCGCATTCTCGTTGCTGGTACATTAGGCGGAGGCATGTAACTTTCATCTTCCTCACCTCTTAAACCACAGTGATCTCGACAGATATCAGATCCAGTCGTCAAACCAATTCGCCATTGGTCCCCATCATGTTGCTAACTTTCAAAATTCTCTAGGATGAAACGATCTTTTTCTCCCTTTTCTCCTTTTTCCTTCTTTTTAGAAGCAGGCAAAACACGACATTTAGCTCGAGGATTGCTTGTGTATGCTTGCACAATGGCGAGGGTGCTTTTAGCAAACCACTGGGCGAAGCCACTCATATATCCAGGATTCGGAAGATGAGGATATCCAAAACAGGCCTCAGTGTCAAACGCTTGGTAGAATTCCCAAGCATTTCGGGCATCCTGCAAGGAGCCAATAGTGCCTCGAATTCGGCCTGGTGCTCCCAGATGGCCTGATAGAAGTCGAATTTTCTGCAGAATCTGGCAGGTATATAAGGTTGAATATTGATGTATGTATTTTTCCTATACACCAGATCTGCAGGCCTTAAACTCAGAAGCCATCTCTTTTCTTCATCTGACAAGCCGATATCCCGGCCACCTTCCCCAACCTTGTCTATTGATGGCTCCACAACATTCCTCATCTGAGTTGGAACTTCAATATTCGGTATAGTGTCCCGGGAAGCAACATAATTGTTGAAGTTGCGCTAATGTTGGCGCAAATCGGTCATGGAATAGTTGTTAATTTAGCAACTACCACTAACCACACCCTCCATGAAAATGTTCCCCGGTGCACCGCTATGTGAATGAAGATCATTGCAATGCTAGGTGAACTAGGTGTACAGTAGATATTCGGCATAAAATCGGTTGAACTATTTTCCTTCTCTGACGATGAATCCTGAACGCTTCAACTCTGTCAGCATATAAGATACAAAAGCAGGACCCAAAGCGAGGCTATGTCCAAAGGCCATCTTGAGGCCTGGATATATGCAACCAGGCCTAAGGTCGTTTCCAAAGCTCGGAAAAAGAACCTCGGACAACCATGTTGTCAAGAATGAAGCAAGCTAGCATTTCCTTTTCAAATCTAGATATTTGGCAAAAATATAAGGCTGAAAGTCCGTATCTTCATGAAAGATAATTGTTGGACCTTTCTTGGGATCTTCACTCGGGATTACCCTCTTCCACTTAAAGAACCCCCCTCCATTAATGAAGAAAGGATCAGTGATTCTCTTCACTTAATTCATCCATTGAAAGACTTTGCCTCGACTTCAGCTAGTTGTCTGAATAGAATCTTCAAGTGCAAAAAGGAGGTAATATGCGGCCCAGAATTCGTCATCCATAGCGGCTAATTCTTCATCAGGCAAAACGGTCTCATCATAGATCTCACCGTAAGGTGCCAAACCAAAAATTTTCTTTATTTCCCATAAAGAAAATCCCAACTCCATGTTCGGAGTAATAAAGGTACGAGTTGCTGGGCAAAATAACTTCAGAATGGCCCTGCAGACATTCTTGTTCTCACACGGGACTCTCTGTGTGGTAGCATTTACAGCATCAAAAATCCCGACCGCTTTCAAATCTTCTGCATAATGATGCTTGATTGTAGTCACCCAGCTTGGCCAATCCCCAATGCAATTAAACCATCCGCGAGATTGGTGCCTCTCACAGAGCCAAGCACTCCCGTCGTCCGAATGAATACCAAGCCCAATAGTCCTGAGTTGTGATATCGCAGTGCCTACTTCCAAATTCAGAGTGCACGGTTCGAGGGTCTCTATTTCAAACCTTGGATGTTCTATGAAGTAGTATGGAGGCGGACGCATGAATTTCCCAGTCTTGAAATGAACATGATGTCTCACCCATGAAAAAGGATCATGCCTTGCTGATATAGTTGGAGATAGTGACTTGATAGTTGGATGCCGTCGAATTGATCGAACTATGGTTAATTCACGCACAACCCCGGCTGGATTTGTGTAACGATACAGCATATGATCAGTGGGTTGCTTTGCAGTCTCTTTTGTGGCATCTCCAAATATATATCATGGTTTTGGGAAAACCACCTTGTCATTATTCTCCCAATTGGTATTATTTACCAAACACCAATACGAATACCAGTTTCTTGTTGACAAAGCTTTAGTTCTCTGGAGCCACAAGTTGACATCAGATGCTTCATTTGGGTCTCTCGGATCAGGCTCTCTTGCGGTCTTACCCTTGGCAAGACTTTTAGGTGCCCCAGTAGCTGCAGTTGCAGGTGCTTTACCCTTTCTATCTACAAAACAAATCAAAAGAAAGAAAAGATGGGTATCAGTACCAATGTTTCAAAAAAAAAAAAAAATTCGGCAGCATCTCCCCTTAGTATAAGGCCAAAAGGAGAAGCCAATACTCAGTTCTGAGACCAAGAATTGGCATCAAAGGCACACTTAAGTCTCAGAACCAAGGCTCTCGGTCCAAACAGATGTTCAAGCACCTTAAGACCTTTTCAGGGGGCAGCAGGTTTGTGTTCAAGCACGAAAATGGTATCTGTGAATAGCATATAAGGCATAAACAAATGCAAGCATGTATGAAAGAACAATATTTAAAAATGCATGACAAGTTTCTAACAACACTGACAAAGTGTAACATCCATTTCAAGACTGAAGGATTTTCATATTCCTAATCTTAGCAAACGAGGCCCTGGGCGATGATTTGCTATGATGGGACTATTAGACATTCTTGTGAAATCAACAAGTAAGCAAAGCCCCGGGTGATGATCTGCTATGATGAGACCATTAGACATTCTTGTGGGATCTTCAGTTACTTTGCAAAGCCAATTTTAATGATCATCAACCGTCGTCGATGATCGGAAGTGTTAAAAGAAAGCAGCGAAGAACGGATCATCTTTGGAAGTTGTAGTAAAAAAAGACAATGTAAAACATCTTACTCAAAGCTACATTCAACCGTGTGATCGGCGATTCTTCATGCTTGGAAGTTGTAGTAGAAAAAGACAATGTAAAACGTCTTATTCAAAACTACATTCAGCACTGTGATCAGTGGTTCTTCATCTCGGGAAGTTGTAGTAGAAAAAGACAATGTAAAACATCTTACTCAAAGCTACATTCAACCGTGTGATCGGTGGTTCTTCATATTTGGAAGTTGTAGTAGAAAAAGACAATGTAAAATGTCTTATTCAAAACTACATTCAACCGTGTGATCGGTAGATCTTCAAGGTTACTTTCAACCGTGTGATCGGTATTTTTTCATATTTGGAAGTTATGATAGAAAAAGACAATGTAAAACAGTTCATTCAAGACTACATTCAATTTTGGTGTCGATGTGAGGATCTGCCTTATTTTCATCAATCTCCCTCATTAACCATTCATATTCGAGGTGGTTTATACTTCCCATGCTTATGGAGGCTTACGAAGAGTAACCTTCACATCAAAGGCATCAAAGGCAAAGAGATCAAAGCCAGAGAGAATCCACCTTGTGATGATTTAGTTACCTCCATCAGTTTTCTGTTGATCATCTTCATTTACCACTCATATTCAAGGTGGTTTATGCTTCTCATGTTTGGTGAGATTTAAGGGGAGAAACCTTCTCATCAAAAGCAAGAAGAATGCCCCTAATAGCTACCTGGTCTGAAGATTTAGGTTACAATCACTACAAAGACTAATGGTGGTCGAGTTTGTATGGATACATGCTAGTGTCCGAGCAAACCGTAATTCAATTCCCTGTAATTCCCACAGAGGTTATGATGGTCCATTTTGTGCTTACAATAAGCAGAGTGCCATCTCATGTCCTTTTATACTCCTTACAGAAGGCGGGCGCATGTTTAATGGTGTGTGTGTTAGTACTAAAACACAGATGAAAGTCCTTCACTAAGTTCAATGGTGAGAGTTAACACTTAAATGAAGTGATACTGGATTTTATCACACTGTGAACATAGATACAAGGGCTGTTTAAATTTAAACTTCCCTGGGTTTTAAACCTCCCCACCATTCGGTATGAAGCATTCCCACTGGTGACAATTCCAACTCATATCAGTCACCACGAATTGCAAATTTCAGTTTGTGACAGTCACTATGACAACAACAACAAGTATTAGACAGTCAGGATTGACAATGACCATGAAGATATTTGGGCAGTGTTCAAGACACAAGAATTCCATGAAAATCGTCACAGGTTGGCAGTGATTGCGGGCTTCTCGCAGATAATGGTGGCTGTAAATCCCTTGACTGCACTACTGGCAATGGGGAACAGATTTCCTTAGAAGAGAGAGGAGCAACAGAGATAATGGAATTCCATTTTCTCTCAAACATTCTCTCAACTGGGTGTGACCGTAGACTTCCTAATTATGAATGAATTACCAGATGATGCCCAAGCTGAGCCGTTTGCCAAAGAATTGAGCTCGGGCTAGACCCTCATGATAGACAGCAAACTGAGAATATGAAACAAAAAAAAAAGAAAGAAGAAACCGAAGGTAGCCACTAGCATGGGACCTGTTCGACTGGTTAGTTATAACTGTAAGAGTTGCCCGGGTGGTGACTAATTTGGGCAAAGTCCTCTACAGTGGAATGCCCAGACACGGTTCATTCATCAGCATGTATGAAAGAAGAGTAAAAAAAAAAGACAATAAAAAAGCAAGAATCAATCAAGCATTCTGTCATACAGGTTGTGACCATGAGCAAAAGCACAACTTGTGACAATGGCACTTGCTCAGCCAATGTTTAATTTGAACATGGTCCTACAGCAGAGCATGGAATTATGGCTCTGATAGCACAACACAAAATAAAAGGAAAAAAGAAGAGGAAGACGAATAGCTGAGCCCAATCAAACATGGCAACCATTGTAAATCGGATTGTTGAGCACCCATTCAGCAAGGAGATGTATCAGTCGCCACATACAAACCCAAGAACAAATTTTTTTTTTTTTTTAGAAACTCACCTGCCATGGTGATCGTCCTCAACTAGATGACACTGCAAGATGGCTACAGGATGGGAGAAACGGAGAAAATGAATGACATTAGATCCTTGGCCCCAGTTTGTTCCCCTCTCAATTAAGTCGCGGTCCAACCTTCTCTCTGTTTATTCCTCCTACTTGATGGGGTCCCGGTCTCCCTCTCTTCGGTTGAGGAAATCTCAGTCTCTTCCTCTCCCAGTCAGTGTTGTTTTCGCTCTCCCACTCGGTTCGGCCTCTTCCTCCCCAAGTCGACCTAATTTCTTTTTCTCTCTCTCTCTCTCGGTCTTTCTTTCTCTCTCCCGGTCTCTTTTTCTCTCCCGGTCTATCTCTCTCTCTCCCGATCTCTCTCTCTCCCGGTCTCTCTCTCTCGGTCTATCTCTCTCTCTCCCGATCTCTCTCTCCCCAATTTCTCTCTCTTTCTCGGTCTCTCTCCCTCTCTCTCAGTTTCTTTTTCTCTTTCTCTCGATTTCTTTCTCCCTCTCTCCCGATCTCTCTCTCTCCCGGTCTTTTTCCCTCTCTCCCGGTCTTTCTCTCTCTCCCGATTTCTTTCTCCCTCTCTCGATTTCTTTTTCTCTCTCTCAGTCTTTCTCCCTCTCTCCCAATTTCTCTCTCTTTCTCTGTCTTTCCCTCTCTCTCGGTTTCTTTTTCTCTCTCTCCCGATTTCTTTCTCCCTCTCTCTCGATTTCTTTTTCTCTCTTTCTCGGTCTTTCTCCCTCTCTCCCAATTTATCTCTCTTTCTCGGTCTTTCTCCCTCTCTCTCGATTTCTTTTTCTCTCTCTCGGTCTTTCTCCCTCTCTCCCAATTTCTCTCTCTTTCTCAGTCTCTCTCCCTCTCTCTCGATTTCTTTTTCTCTCTCTCCCGGTCTCTCTTTCTCTCTCTCAGTTGGGTCAGACAGTCAAATAGAAAGAAAGAGACTAGACTTCCTTCCAAAAAAAAAAAGCCCACGGTCTCTCTCTTTTTTGAGCCTTTGCTCACGGTCTCCCTTGATCCATTGCTCGCGGTCATGACGCACTTGAGAATCGAGACCCACTGCGTGAAATGCCAAAGTTGTGCATCTTAAATAGTCAAATTAGCTCTCTCTCTCTCATTCCCACAGTCATTGCAAACTTGAACTAGTGGAGCCCATTGCCGAATCCCCTCAAGCTCAAGTCGTTGACGCGTCACCCTCTTTTCCACAAATACAATTTAGTTAAAATCAATGAAGTCTAAGCCTTGATCAAGTCTTGATGGATTTATCCTTCTTCACCTACGGTCTCTGTGATTTTGAGCAACGAAATCCATAACATGATGACCCATCCTTTTATCTTTAATTATTTGAAATTCCTATGATGGGTCCACTTGGAGTAATTTACAAAAGAAATAATCCTATTTTTATAGTATTTTAAGGGAAATTATACAAAAAGAAAAGATGCAGAATCTCTTTCCAAATCAACTTTGGGTCAAAATTTGATTTTAAACCAACATCCCAAATTATTTTTAATCAAAACCCATAAAAGCCAATCCCTTTCAGAATTACATCTCATTTTGTCAAAATTGCATCTCATTTTGAACCATGTCAAGCCAAGTCAAAACCCAAACTTTGATTTTTGAAAATGAACCAAAAATCCATAAAAATTCAAACCCAAAGCCATTTTTACTAAAACCTTTGATTTTCTTAAAACCTCAGGGATTCTTTTTGTGGGTGTTCCCCACGTCCCCACAGAGACGCCACTATGGATATCTCTGATAAATAGGTCAAAAGAAAATCAAATTCATTTCCAAAAATCCAAACAAATTCGTAAATTTCTGAATTTCTAAATACCCTGGGAATCCGTTTGTGAGTGTTCCACACAGTCCCCACAGAGATGCCATTTTGGATATCTGTGAAATTGAGTAAAGAAATTCGGAATTCATATGTTTTTGCCAAATTCCATCATCAAACCCTTCATGGTTTTAAATCAAAATTTTCAAAATCCCAAGTTTGGACTTACAACACATCTTGACATACTGTTTTTTCATTGAAGCATTCATCACTCCCACAGATTGGCTATTTCGAGGCACAATGATTATTACACTAATCATTGCACCTCGAGAGGGCACTTGTTGACCCATAAAAAATCCGCAAATAATGCAGTGCAGATATTACAAGCTTTGGATTATAAATTTCCAAAATTTTCAATGCACTTGAACCTCATCTCAGCTCAAATCAGTTTCGGAGACTCTTTGCCGGCTCTTTGGGAATCACTGCAGGACTTGACACTTCCACATGTTGCAGCAAGCTCTTATTCATTGAAATGCTTTCAAGTATATCTAAAGACCATTCCTCAAAGATTCAGAGCATTTGGACGTCATTTGGATCCAAACCTAGTTCAGATGATCGTATACTATGCTCTGTGGGTCCCTATGCAGAGTGACATCCCATGAAGATCGAATTAGCTGAAACTCTCAGAGGAAGCTCAAATAATGCCCAAGACAGGCCCTACAAATTTCGGGTTGAACAGACATCATCGAACCCAAAAGCCACAAGCATGTCAACCTGGGGTCAGTTCCCCCCCAAGCCATGGGGTCACTAACCAAAATCCTGCTTCCTGATATCCAAAATTGATGAAATTTGGGCAAATACTCCAAGATATCCCTGATGTCAGTTCCTCCAAGTTTCGAACCAAACCGAAGTCATTTCGGCATCAAACAGCTGAGACAAGTGCCCACTTTTATAAAAAGTCAACTGGAGAGTTGACCAACTTTCAAAGGTCAAAACAGGTTCAAACTTCTATGACACACTCAAAATAGTGTCAAGAAGCATCCTACCAAGTTTCGTGGCAATTGGACTTCGTTCGGACCCCAAACAGGTGAAAATGGGTTACAAATGCAAAAGTCCAAAAATGGGCCTCGGGAGTGACCGCGGCCTGTTCATCAAGGGAGTTGACCAACTTCAGGTGGTCAAAATGAGCTGAAACATCTATGATACACTCAAAATAGTGTTAAGAAGCATCCTATCAAGTTTTGTGGCAATTGGACGTCGTTCGGACCCCAAACAAGTGAAAATGGGTTACAAATGCAAAAGTCCAAAAATGGGCCTTGGGAGTGACCGCGGCCTGTTCATCAAGGGAGTTGACCAACTTCAGGTGGTCAAAATGAGCTGAAACATCTATGATACACTCAAAATAGTGTCAAGAAGCATCCTACCAAGTTTCATGGCAATTGGACTTCGTTCAGGCCCCAAACAAGTGAAAATAGGTTATAAATGCAAAAGTCCAAAAATGGGCCTCGGGAGTGACCGTGGCCTGTTCATCAAGGGAGTTGACCAACTTCAGGTGGTCCAAACGAGCTGAAACTTCTATGACACACTCAAAATAGTGTCAAAAAGCATCCTACCAAGTTTCGTGGCAATTGGACTTCATTCGGGCCCCAAACAAGTGAAAATGGGTTACAAATGCAAAAGTCCAAAAATGGGCCTCGGGAGTGACCGTGGCCTGTTCATCAAGGGAGTTGACCTACTTCAGGTTGTCAAAATGAGGTGAAACTTCTATGACACACTCAAAATAGTATCAAGAATCATCCTACCAAGTTTCGTGGCAATTGGACTCCGTTCGGGCCCCAAATAGGTGAAAATGGGTTACAAATGCAAAAACCCGAAATTGGGCCTTGTCCGTGACCGCGGCTGCGGTCACGGACCCCCAGAGGACACTTCCTGCGGTTTTGAACGGTTTTTTTCCACTCCTTTTCAAAATCAAACTTCCCACAACTCCCCTCAACTTCCAAAAACCACCAAAAACTGCCTGGAACCTCTATAAAAAGAAGAATGTCTGAAGGAAGCAGAAAAAAAGACACACAGGAAGAGAGAAAAACAGAAAATTGAATGAAGACAGAAGCATTCAAGCAAAAAAAAAGCAGCAAACCCACAACCATTCCCTTCCTTCTTCAGTCACCAAGGTGAGCAAAAAGATTCAAGGAGGAAGAGGAGAGGGGTGGGGTAACTACGGAACGAACTATGTTTATGCAATGGCAACGATTCGAGGGATGACGTTGTCATCTTTGTTTTGCTCATTCGGGGGGGTTTCTTATGCCATTGCAAACATTGTGAACAAGCCCCTTTGGGCCTCATTTTGTTCCTTGAAAATGATAGGTTCAAAATGACGCAACTTTGGCTTCTTACGATACCCTCTTCGGACTTGAACAAAAAACAGTCCGTAAACAAGAATGATGAATTACAAAGTTTTCAATCGATTACATAGTCAAATTCGATCTTCTCAATGGTTATCCAACACCCCAAGATGTCATGAAAGGGAGTTTCGACACATAAAAAAGTTTGGAAAAGCAACCAGCGCAAACAGCACGAAAAACAGAAGCGAACGGTGGCTTCACGGACACTGTCTGCCAGTGACCGTGACCCACGGTCACTGGCAGGTGCCAGTGACCGTGAGTCACGGTCACTGGAAAGCCCCAATGACCATGACCCATGGTCACTGGCCTGGGGCAGTGATCGCGGGTCACGGTCACCCCCCCATTTTTCCCTCTTTTTTGCATTTTCTTGCACTTTGTGTACATTTTCTTGTATTTTCCAAATTGAGATCACATCTAAGACTTGAGGAAGGGGTTGTAAACTTTGTAAACTCATGTAAACAACCTGCATCCCCGTGTCAGGGCATTGGAACCCATGTAAACAAAAGGGAATTCAGTGATGAACTGTAATTGATTTTCATTCTTCTTAACGCTTGAAGTACGTGAATGTCAGACATCGAATCCGTTACACATTTCCACGTTACATTTTAAGCGCGATCAGCATCTTGATCTCTAACTCGCAACTGATGATATCCAGACCTCAAGTCAATCTCAGAGAAATATGTTGCACCCTGCAATTGATCAAACAATTTATCTATTCGAGGCAGTGGATATTTGTTCTTGATCATCACTTGGTTCAACTGCCTATAATCAATACACATCCTAAGGGTGCCATCTTTCTTCTTCACAAATAAAACTGGAGCTCCCCATGGCGGTGTACTGGGACGAATAAATCCTTTGTCCAATAGATCTTGCAACTGCACCTTAAGCTCACGTAGTTCTACAGGTGCCATTCTATACGGGGCTCTAGAAATCGAGGCTGTACCGGGCACAAGCTCTATGGAGAAATCTACTTCCCTAACTGGAGGAACACCAGGAACTTTGTCTGGAAACACATCTGGAAACTCACAGACTACCGAAATCTCCTCTAACTTCGGAGGTGACATATTCTCAACTATAAAAGCAATATATCCCTTACAACCATTCCGAATTAACTTCTCTGCTCGAAGTGCATAAATTATCCTAGTGGTTGAACTCTTCTTCTTACCTTGGAAGACAACACTCAGTCTGGCCTCATCAATTCTTACAGTAACAGCCTTACGAAAACAATCCAAACATGCCATATACTTATTCAACCAATCCATGCATAAGATCACATCAAAATCCTGCATAGGTAACATAATGAGCTCCGCTAGAAATGACACCTCACCAATCACAACCTTACAACTAGGGTAGTACATCTCACAAATCACCTTCTTGTCTACAGGGGTGAAAACATGCAACTCATACGGTAATTGTGCTGGTAACTCCTGTATTCTCCCAGAAAACTGAGGTGAAATGAATGAATGCGATGATCCTGAATCAAACAGCACCTTGGCTTCTATGCCACAGATAGAGACTTTACCTACAACCGTATGGTCTGCTGTTTCTGCCTCCTCTGAAGTGACTGCATACGCGCGGCCCTATCATTGAGGTCGGTTAGATTGTCCTTGCTTCGATTGGCCTTGTCTCGGCTGGATCTATCCTGATCGCGATAGCCCTTGGCTTTGCTTTGCAAGTGTCTGCTGACGTGAAGGAGCAAATGGTGGGGTCCTAGAAGACTGCGAAGATTGCTACTGCTGCGATGCTTGTTCTGTACTCCTCCTCCTTGGGCATTCGGATCTTTGATGAACCATAGAGCCACAAATGTAGCATGCTCCTGTCACTCGCCAACACTTGCTAGTCTTATGGTTCTTCCCACACACATTACAAACCGGCCTAGAAGGACTATTGACAATTCCCTTCTGCTTCTTGGAGTATTGATGGCTCCTACTCGAAGACGGGGTACTCCTCCTTGGTTCACCTAAGAACAAACTCCTTTCAATCTCTTTTGCTGCATAGGCCCTCTCCACGGCGTCATCATACTCAGTTGGGCGCTGGAAGGCCATAGAGTGTCCCCGAATGGCTGGCCTTAATCCCTCGAGAAATCTTTCAACTCTTTTTCCTTCGGTATCAATCAAATCTGCAACGAACCGAGAGAGCTGACTAAAGATATGTACATACTCCATTACCGTCATAGTGCCTTGCTGCAAAGAAAAGGAATTCTGCCTTTTTCTTGCGGGTGACATGCTCAGGGATGAACTTCTTCTTGAATTGCCTCTTGAAGGCATCCCAAATTGTCACTTCAGGCATTGCCTTGATGTGATCACGAACAGTCTTCCACCAAATATCCGCCACATCCCTAAACATTAAGGCTGTCAACAGCACTTGCTGTGCCCTCGTACAAGTCAAAGATTCGAAGACGTTCTCGGTGTGTTCGAGCCACTCATCCGCTTGCAATGGGTCTTCCCTTCACGTGAATTCTGTAGCCCCTCTCTTTCGGAACTTCTTATATAGAGAGTTTGGATCTCCTGCTTGGTTCTGCCTTTCCAACAAGGCTGCTAGTTGCATTTGCATCGCCGCCTAGTTGGCATTGCTCGCCGCCAACTGATGCATCATCATCATGAAGCGTTCCTCGGTTGTATACATAGGACGCAGAGGTGGAGGCAGTGGAGGATTAACACCCTCTATCTCTACATTATCACGGTCATCATCTCCCATATTGTTACCTGTTCCCGATCCAGAAGCCATTTTCTGCAACTATAATAGTAATCAGTCTCAACCGACGCTAATATAGAAAATAAACTATAAATCCTTATGCAAAAATCTATCCCCCAACTTAATCTATCGTTTCCTCACCACGTTTCCTAAGGTTGCTAAGTCTTTTAATCGACTTATTAATGCTCTGATACCATACTTACGTATGTCACGCCCCGAACCTGAGAGTTAAGGGTTAGTTATGGGTTCCGAGGTATGACACACGTACCCATGATAATTCGTGCCATGACCAGACACGTACGAACTGTCACAAGGGTGATCCCACAGGTACGTGTGAGGAAAATTCACAGACACGTATTATCAATATGAATCATGTAAGTGGAAACCTGGAGATTTCACCTGCATATATATCATAAGCATTCATAAACATTCATTTCAATTCATTAAATAGACAAGTCTATTAATTAACCCAACTGCATGCAAAGATATAGAAGTCCATGATAAAATACAAATATATCCAATGCCAAGATGGCCCTAAGTCCAATCCTGAAAATGAACCCTGTTGCACTCTGTCGAGGAGAATCACGAAAAGATGTCTTCCTCGTTCCACTCATTTACGTCCCGAGGTAACGCTGGGGTTCCCTCCGGGGCGCACTGAATGCCGGATTGGCCTCGGGTTCTTCACCTGTAACACCATGGTAATTCTAGTTAACAGATAAGGATACATGAGCTTAACATGATAAATCAATGGAATTAAACTGACATACTGATTAAAAGAGATCACTATCGAAATCTAAGCACTGATGCATATGAGCTAGCATGAATAGGGAATCATGAATAAAGAATATATCATACCAACGTGGCAACCACATCTGCTATCTCCTCTCTAAAAGAGAGTAAACTGATCATTGGGAAACCACTAGCGGTCGGGCCAGGACCGACTAGCTGCCCGCGAGAGCATCGACTCACTCTCCTGATACTACTGCAGTAGACAATTGATAAAATACTCTCATGGGGTCCTGTCGAGCCTCCTATGGGGTATAAGCCAAGGGGTGCCGACTCTAAATATGTCAGAAATAATTTGAGGTCCTTACTTACTGATCTGTTTATACTGATACGCGAAGGTAACTCAACTAAGCAACTGATCATCATTAATGCAACTGATATAAATCCTTATGTGGAGGTCAAGGTTATTATCAATTATGAATGCAATTAGATTGTGGGGTCATCAAGGAGAGTTACTAGCCAATCCTATACTAGATAATCCTGGTTTCCAAGGTCATTCAATACGGTGTATTCATAAGACATTCGGTGTCCCGGTATTACCATTCTTGGTGTTGCCTCAGGTATATAAAGGACACTCCATCTTATGCCAACACTCATGACTAACATTGAAAACTAACTGGAGAATCCAGAAGAAAAGAGTGACAGCTTAACACTCCTCCTTCTCCATGTTAATCACCGTTGGGCTAGTTTGAGGTAGGAAAGGATCCAATTCTATGGTCCTAGAAGGTCTTTGGTTGAGCCTACAACCTATGGCAATGTGTGGGTGGATATCTCGATCTCTTTCTGAGGTTTAAGGGAGTAACCCATCATCAGGCTATTCCATAGACTATAGAAAGTCCATAGCCAAGCATAGAAATTGGTTTTGGAATACTTCTCTAAAAGTTACAGGTCAGACTTACCCGAACGGTCAGATATGGGTCCGATCGATCGGTAGCTCACAGAAGGGAAATTCGACCGGTCGGGTTGTTTGACCGACCGGAAGGACTACCCGCGAGGCAATTCGACCAATCTGGCTTCAGGACCAACCGGTTGGCCATGAAGCACTCTGCTACGGGAGGGTTTCTATTCCAATTGGTTTGCTCTTCCAATACACCATTTTACTTGCAATAAAACCAAGCTAAAAGCTATCATTCCACACTCTTGGGTTCCCTAAAGGATCATTATCAATTTATTCTTCAAAAATCATCAATAAAATGCAATCAAATCCATGCATTTCCATTGAGCTGTAAAAAGGGGTAAAATCACAAATCTCATCAAGAATCAAGAAATAAAGCCATGCCTGTAAAGAAAATGTATCCTTATAGTTGCCTTAAGTTGGAGAATAAAGCTCTCTAATGGAGAATCTAACACATTCATGAAGGAAAATGAGAATGAGATGCATGCATGCTAATAAATGGGTTCTCTTGACCCTTATTGCTCTCAATAACTCAAAAGGAGATGGGATTCCTTACCTCAAGCTTCCTACAAGCAAGAAGATGAAGATAGTGCCTGGGTTTCCAAGATGCAAGCAAGAGGAATGAAGAAGAAGAAGAAGAAAGCTCAACCTTAATGCATGCAAGCTCAATCACCAAGGATGGAAGCTAGATGAAGGAAGAAAATGAAGGAAAGAGAAGAAGGGGGAACCGGCTACAGCGTGAGGGAGGAAGAAAAGAGGAAAAGGGGTCGATGGTGGGTTTGGGGTTTTTAAATGGGTGGAATTCTGGAATTTACAGATTAGCCCTCCTGTTTTGGTATATTTCAATTTAGAGCAGCTGAGCTCAAAATGGGCTAAGATGGGTCCAAACGAAATTGGGCCAAACATAAAAGACGTTCCACAAGATGAAACTCACCTAATGCAACTAATGTGATACATGAATGATGCTAAATCGTAAAAATACTAAATACAAAAGGTCTTGGACTGCCTAATGAGGTTCGAACCCGACCCAACTACCTATCCATAACCCAAACCTCTTGAGATTTGAGCTCAATTAGCTTAACTACATATTAATTAAAGTAAAACCAACTTAATTACTATAAATTATAATTATCTAGGGTTGGGACCTTACATCCCTAACCTAAGGTGAGAAATGGTTCAGAGAAAGAGAAGAAACATTCATATCACTTAGAGAAGATGGATGGAAAGGCCTTGAAACATAAAAAGGATGAAGTCTATTTCCTTTGGTTTTCTCAGTTGAGAGGGTTTTGGGCGATCTTGAAAGTTATGAACAAGTTTCTTTAGGCTTCATTTTATTCCTTGAAATTCATAGGTTTCGAATGACACAACTTTGGCTCCATTTTGCTTGTATGAAGCACCATTTTCGGATTTGTACAAAACAGTCCATAACCAAAAAGTGATGATTACCAAAGGATTTAGTCGCTTCCATTGCCAAATTAAACACTCTTGGTGGTCATTCAACACTCTAAAAGTCGAAGAACTTAAATTCTAGTACACTGAAGGCATCATAGAAGCAAAACAAAGAACAAATGGGACAAACAGTAACCATTTCAGCCATTGTCTATCAATGACCGTGGGCCACAGTTACCATTTCCCTGCTTTCTTTTTTTTACAGTTTTTGCCCCCTTTTTCATGTTTTTTCCTATAGTTTCTAAGTTTAGATCACATCTAAGACCAAAAGGAGGGATTGTAAATTTTCAAAACTTGTAAACAACCTGCATCCCGCGATCAAAGCTTTTGAACCCATGTAAAAAAAGGGAGATTAATGATGAACTGTAATTATATTTCTCATTCTTCTTAACGCTTAAAGTGTGTGAATGCTAGACTTAAATCCGTTGCATTTCACATCACATTTCGAGCACAATCATGAGGAATGTTACATTCCGTACCCAAGGTATTTTATCTAATTTTTATATAATTAATACTTATTGAATTGTATTTTAGTTAATTGGGGTTTGTTAGAATTAATTTAGTCTTCTTTTAGGTATTGGGCTAATTGGGTAGAGGATTTAGATTTGTGAGATCTTACTGTTCGACCTGACATGATGCGAACCCATCTCGTGTAGTGCCCAATTGACCTAAACCAACCCTTTATTTATAATTTCATTCAAACCTTATGGGGGTTTTTTTGTAAAACCAAACATATACCCAAAACCCTATTGATCCCCTTTTATTACTCACGTCAATACCAACTCCCATCTCTATCTTTTTTGTTTTCTCTTTGTCTCCCCACCCCCCCCCCCCAACCAATCTCATGATCGGCCAGCCACCTTCAAGCTACTGAATCGCCAAAGTTTCTCCACCATTATCTTCCTTGTTGGGGTTTTACGTTGTGGGTGTGCAAGATAAACGTAGGGTGATCCTTTTCTTCTCCTTTCGACACTTTCAAGGCAAGTAAATACCCATCTCTCATTGTGATATACTTTGCTTTATTTGGCTCCATAATATTAGATGAGTTTCATGCAATGCCCAATCTAAGTTAAATGATGATGATAGGGTAGATTATTGTTGAAGATATGGGCTTATGACTTACTGAGTGAATGATGGAATGGAAGGAAGGAGGTGATGGGGAGTGAGTTTTTATATGGATTTCATGTGGTTTTGATGCAAGAGGTGAAAATGCGATGAAACCTTATTAAAAACCCCAAAATAGGGCACCTGCCAGCACCCTGCTTGCAAGCAATGCAAGGCATGCTCGAGCATGCCTTGGAGTGCACTTGCCTATTACCAGCAGGTGGGTTCTACACCTATGGGGCTCGAGTGTGGGGATGTTTGGGGTGAGTGGCTTCCCCTGAAATGGGCTCAGGTCTAGGAAATTTTTGAGAAGTTTGTAGATTCCCGTAAGACCCAGTTTTGAAATCTTTCCCTTCAACTCTATCTAAGTAAGGAAGGTACTTTTGGGCGATTGTATTCTTATTGACTTCATCGTTTGCACATGGTGGTGCAAACCACCCGCACTCGGATGCAGTGAGAATTGGGTTATGCACCACCATGGTTTTCAAATAAAGTTCCCAACCTTAAATCATCATGGTTCATATGGAGTTGTCATATGCGTGCATTGTGGTCATAATGTTAGAAATGTTTGTGAGTTTATTCCTTAACCATCGAGCTTGTGCTCTTTTACATTATTGCATTTAGTTAGAGATTGTACCCATGATTATATTGCTTTGGACCGTGTCGTGGCATGGGCCATGTGTTGTTTTACAAGAGGGATACTCTTGTTATATTGTGGATTATTCTATTCGGATGATTCCCTCCATATGTGGTACTGTGGATACCCATTCCGACCAGCCCTTCATACTAACCTAGCATGTGTCTGTCGAACAATCACTGAGTCATGTTTTACAAGTCTCGACATAAGAAGCGACAGGGCTGTGTAAGATAGTTATTTGGATTTGTTAATGAACAACTGCAATCGGTATACAGATGTACACTATGATGCTTTACCGGACTTAAGGCCAAGGACAAGCTTACCACTTATACACAATTGGTTTAACGGTGGCTTTTTTAATAAGATGCTTGGCATCCAAAGACGAAATTGATCAACCATATTAGATAGGATGCAAGGCATCCAAAGATGGTATAAATCCTGTAGGAGCATCAGTTGATGCGACAGTCGGCGAATGTGATGTTATTCATTTGATGTAGAGTTGGATTAGGGATCCATTCCTTCAATTATGCATTGCATTCCTTTACATATATTGTTTCATATATCCCATGATCGCATTGTGTTTATTCTCACATTGATTGTGTATGTCACTATGACCAGTGTATTCCACCTGCAGCCACAATTGTGGTTAACCTTATTTTCTTGCTTGGTGCATGGGTATCGAACCTAACTTTGCCGACATGAAGGTAGAAGATGAAGCGCTTCAAGAGCTTGAACCATTTGATGAGCCCAAATGGGGTGCAAACTATGGCTACTGAGCCGTCTAATCATGCACATGAGTGATCCACTTAGTTTAGATTTAGTTTTAATAAATTATCATGAAAGACTATACTTTTTAGTTGAACATTGTAATAAATTATTCATTAATTTTATTTGCAACTTCGAACCTTAAATTTTATTTTTTACTATGCAAATCTGATTTATTGGTACCAAAAATTAACAAAGGCTTTCGCAGGTATGAATGAATGTAAAATGTCTAAACTCAATACAGACCTAAAATCCTATAATAAAATGATTAGGAGTCATTGATTTTTATTTAAAAAATAAATAAAGTGGCTCCTAAACTCACGTATCCCTTGTCTCATGTTTTGGAACTTGACAAAAAGAATTCCACAGCCTTCCCCAGAGGACGAAGTGCTCTTGAACCGAAAAGGTACTGTGCTGTTGTCGGCAGCTTTGTGGACCGCATCAAGCGAAGTTGCACTGGGGCTTTTATCTTCAAGAAAGCCTGCAAAGAAAGCATCTAGACTAGACAAAAATATAGAAACGAGAGAATAGTAAAGAGTAGTGGACACCGGTTGTGAAAGCAAAGGAGAAAAGAAAGGGAAGAACGTCTTTTCTCTCTCTCTCTCTATCTCTCTCTCTCATCCTTTTCTTTTGAGAAATGAGAAGTTGTGGTTTATTGCAGCACTATAAACTTACTTGAGCGCTCCGCTGAGGGACCACAAACTAATATGGTCACTCAGGTTTGGTCACCCAAGCTAGGTCCAGCAGGTAATCTAACATTCAGGTCCAACATCTATACCGCTATGGTACCACATGCTGGAACGTTGCCTCAATTCCATGTGGTTAACCACATCAATTGCTTTCTTAGTGATCATAATCAATGGCCAATATTTGTTCTAGTCTTTTGTACTCACTCAAGCACAAGTAGGAGGAGATTCTTCTTAAAGCCATTCTGAAGTTTCTTTATATTATTTCCACTTATGAGATTTACATTCCCTGGCAAAGTGCCCAAAATATTGTGGGGACATTCAAAACATTCTACTTCCATATACTTCATATGAACTTTCAATAATCAGCTCTAAGCATAAAGCGTTGATTTTCACTCTAATGATCATTGCAAACTTTGTCTTAAGCTCTCATGTAAATAATGATTCTCCACTGGAGACAAATAGAAAGCCTGGAAATAGTGTAACGGAAAATCTAAATTCATACTTTCACTATGAATTAACTTTTAGATTTCAAAGCATTAAAAAAAGTCATAAAAATGTCATAACTTCACTTTTTCCTTGAAGTTGATTTGAGTGCCTAAAATTGGGAATAAATCTGATCCAACTGGCATACCAATCAAAAAGAAAAATGAAAGTAACAAATAGAGATGTGACATTTTCTGTACCTACTCTGAAATTGCTTTTCATAAAGGCAACAGGCTGAGATAAAGCATTCCTACTTTATAGTTCTTTCAAAATCAAATTATCCGAAACTGATCAAATTGTATGGCAACGTAGGAGAGAGAGAGAGAGAGAGAGAGAGAGAGAGAGAGAGAGAGAGAGACCTTGCCTGGATGAGGTGAGATGCAGAGAGATAGGTCTGGAGAGGGATTAAAGGAGACTGAATTATATTGAATTAATGAAAGTTAAAGAGAAACCACCATTCAAAGCCCGCAGGGTTTAATCTCATGGAAATTATATATTTATTTATAATTAATTAATAGTCAAATTATTTATTGGTTAATAAGAAGTTACCAAGTTTATTCAATGAATTTTCATTTCTTTTAAGAATAGCTTAACGTTACAAAGGTGAGTTATATAATTATATAGATTATTGATGTTAAAACCCCATCACTGTCAACAAAGAATCTATTTGTATTGTGATATTCGACTAATAAGACAGTTTAGATTTATGTTCTATATGAGTTTTTCTCTCTTCTACAGACATGGTGTGACTATCTCCATCACCCTCTTCATGACACATTCAGAGTATGAAGTGACCTAAACACTATGTATGGTTTCTGTCGATTTAGACTGCATCACACAATAATGTCAATTATTATACGTTAGGAGAATATGTCCAGTACCTTGAAACTTCATTGAGAAGCGTGTTATTTATCTATTTATGAAGGTTGCATTGAAACCATAAAAGAGCTTAATAAAACATAGCTATACAGTAACCAATCCGTAAGATAATAGCAACAGTTAATCCACTTTTTTTTCACTCCGGTAAAAAAGCACACTCGCCCAAAGTCCTTACCGTCAGCACCATGATTTATGGTTGTTTTTGTTGAAGGGAAATCCCTCACCCTTGAAAATAGGGTGTTCTTGCCAATCCAATCATGTTCGACGGTAGGTACGTGGTAGGTTTGTTGTGGGATACGTGCATAAAGTTATATATTGGGACAGTGCTAGAAAACTCCAGGGAGTTTTTTTTTTTTTTTTTTAAAAAAGCCTTTCTTAGTTTGAGCTATTACAGTATATGACAATCATAGAATACCATTGAATGGAACAATCTGGATCAGATCTATCTATCTGAAAATTCTCCAATCTATTAAATTATCCTAGCCCCTTAATCCATTGCTCTAAAGTTTAAAGGTTGTAGATTCATCACTTTCTTGTGAGCAATGAGTAAAAGTTGGATGATTGTCAGATTTAAGTTTTATACTAATTCATGGAAGTAGTATGTGTGAAATGATTGAATGGACTCAATGTAACCTCCACTCCCTAAAAACATAGGGGATCTTTTGAAATAAGGAGTTTTTGAGAATTCGTTATACATATATATATACATAGAAGAGAATCTTCATGCGCATCCGTTCCCACCATTTTTTTTGTAAAAACTCTTGGTAGGACCCATCTATTACCCAATTCAAGCCTTGCAATGCACTGGGGACTCCTAGAGAAGCATACGCCCTAAGTTTCGGTCAAATTCAAATGTATTAGATCATTGAATCAACTATGCATCGATCCAAATGAGCTAGGTTTTTGAGTCACAAATGAAGGAATTAGGACATATGATTGGAGCCAAACTTGTTATATGGGGTGGTCCTGCATAGATCTTTCCATCCCTAGAGCATCATCCTTGGTAGGGTCCATAGTGGGCCCCGCAGAGGAGTGTGCACAAAATATCTGTCAAGGACATATGCACAGGAAAACTCCATGTGTGTGTGTGTGTGTGGGCATGCTAGAAAACTTCCCGAGCATTTTCTTATGGAAATCACCCTTTTTTTAATTGGCTAATATGTTCTTGTTGCTCTATTATTCAAACACCTATGTTTTTCTCCCTTAGTATGAGTCGGCATGTAAAGGTAAGGTGTCATAATCTCATTAGACAAATCAAGAGGAGCAAAAACTTTCCTTTCTAAATGGGGAGTTTTTGAGAATTTCTCATATATATATACACTAGTTATCTAGTTAGCGTCTTACACACAAGGGGTGGGCCCCACTTGATGGTCCATTTAAGTGGACCACACACATGCACCCCCTAGATTATACACATGCTCAAGTTTGGGTCATATCCAAATATAATGGACATTCGATTGACTGCATACCCATCCGAATAGACTATATGCTGTTTAAACTTGTAAGCCCTTGATGGAGATGATAGAGATGAGTTATATAGTTTTTTTTTTTTTTTTTCTTTTTGGCAAACAGGAGGGGCCCCATGTTGAGGTGCACACTGGATAACCACCATACATAGAGAGAGGAATATTAATATGCATCCTTCCCTCACCATAGGATAAAGGATGCTTAAATGGCTTCCCCTATTTGTATTTGAATATTTCTCTTTTTCATATTGCTTTTTGTCTTTTGCATATTAATACATTCAAATATGGAACTGGCCAACAACCTATGGTAAGGAATAGATACATATTAATATTCTTCATATATATATATATATATCTCTATATAAGAGCTCCTCTGCAAAGAACTAGTGCTCACCTTTTGGTGAGCGCAATTTTCTAGTGGGGCCCACTAAGGGCCCCACTTGGGGATGGGACCAAAGGGATTGAAAGATCTCCCCACCACCAATCCTTCCATAATGATGGAAGTTCAAATCATCATCATAAGCACTTGATTAATGACCAACAAGTTTTCATCATCCAAGATAAGTACAATCCAATCCAACGGTCCAATCCATTTGGATGATTGTCAAACTTGGTATCGGTAACTATCACGGGAGTATTTGTGTTATGGTCCACTTGGATGGATTATAAAGTTGGGCCATACTTCTCACCTTATTGTAAACACCGAATACTCGGCCGAGGTTTTCCATATATATATATATAAGTGAAGTTACACAGCACCTAGGCATTATCTTTTCAGAAACACCTAAAATTTTTGAGCAATGAAATAATAACGAAGTGCAACTCATTGAGTGAGTTGTCAGAGGCAAACACATGCTTAAACGACTCTTATTCTCTCTCTCTCTCTCTCTCTCTCTCTCTCTCAAATTGCCAACAGAAGACCCCTACTTATCTCAAAATGACTATTTTTTTCTCAAAATGGCTCTATTCTTAATTGCACTGAGTTCATTGTCATGAAAAAGGTTTGGCCCACGTGCATATTTCAATGAGTGTGTGTTAGATTTTGTGGACTCAATCCATCAGTTGATGTAATAAATTGATTAATTTCTTTATTTATCAATAAAATCATGCTTTGCTTTCATGAGATGAGTGTTATTTTACTAATTCATGCACATGACCACTACATATGACATAATGGTTCATGAGTTGAACCGGGTCCCATTAGTATATTAGATGTGATATATGTGCATGGATGAGATCCACACGCGGGAGATATATGTCACAAATCTTATACTTAAATAGCTTCACAACCAGTAATGAGACTGGGCATCTCATTTGATAAGGTTGCAGCACTTTGATCACTATGAAATAGTGTGCTTTGTCTCGATCATCAGAATGTAAGATTTTGGATCACGGTGCTGGTACATTAGATGTATTGAAGGACCATGAGATGCACCTTATGGAATTTCGTCTCAATAATAAGGTATGCTCTCATAATTCCCTAGCAATAGGCTCTCAATCCTGAGACATTGACGAACTCAAGTTTCTATCTATTCATTTGCTTTGAGTCACCAATGAGTGAGGCCGACTATAGGTTAACACCTCGGTGTCTTGGGTATATGGTAGTAGAACTGTGGGAACGTTGAATGATCAAGATGGAATCTATCTCTATTATCCCCTTGTGCCAATTAATGGATTTGTCATTAGTAAGTGCGCACCCATCTCAATTAAGAGTTAATTGGATGGTACTGATGATTACTGTGATTAATTGGGGCTCAAAGATAATAAGATGTGGAACTTAGATTGGAAGAGACGGATTTATTCCAATTGATCCACGGATATTGATAGAGGGGCCTACTTGTGGTAATTGAGAAGTTTAGGGTCTTCATTGTAATTTATTCCTAAGACTGAAGTGCAATTGCATTTATATAGTAGTGTTATTTGCAATTAACTGTGGGCCCGGATTGCACAAGAGATGTGGGGTCGCGGTGTTCCAGTTGGAGCCAGCTTTCTAAGGAATCCCTAGTGATCCCCACGCTAGCCCAAGATATTGGAAAACACTAATCCGACTTGGACTCTAGAAATAAGAGTTTGGAAAGGAGAAAGCCGCTAATTGCTTTGGAAGTAAGACTTCTATTTCAATTAGACAAGGGAGAGATTTGGAAGTCTATAAAATCTCTTGGACGTCCAATAAGACTCTCCCTCACGTCCAAAACCCCTTCGTGCAAGAGTTGCACGAGTTATTCTCTTCTCCTTTCTTCTAGTTCCTTGGAGTTTCGAGTTGGGATTTTCTCCTGAAGATTCCACCATTCTTCTTGAGAAAAGAAATCCTATTCGGGGGTCATAGCGTGGAAGGCTAAGAGGTGTTGAAGAAATCCATTAGAGCACTGCGGATCTCCAAATGTATGATCTACTTCTTGCATGTCGTAGATTATTTTGGATGTTTAGTATTGGTAGAATTTTTACTGTACATGGTCGCGAGATTGAGGGTAACGCATCCTGGATTGGGTTTTAGTCTTATGTATATTTGATCCCTGTGTCAAGTGGATCAAAAGTTTTGAAAATCTATCCACGAGACCCACCTACTTCCAACAGTGTGCTTCATAAGGATGGCAGATTGTTGATGAATCGGGATCCTCTGAGGGTTTTCACCCACTGTGATCGTTAGTAAATCAATCATAGTCCACTATATCATTGGGGTCAAAACCAGCACTGGATGGGGCAATAGCCCCACATAATTGCGAGCTTCCCACCAATGACATGACAAACCATGATTGGTCCACTTTGATCCTGGTGCGTTTAAACATCATAGGATCCAAACTCATTGTTGATAGATAAATTTGTAAGAGGCCAACTCAATGAATCCATCACCTACTTAAATCAAAACTACTCAAAATCATCATCACTTTGTTTATTGGGGTTGGGCTGAATTTATGCAATCGTGGGATCCACTTTAATTGCATCATGTGCTATGGGATCCAATTTAATTGCATCATGTGCAAAATATGTGAGTAAATGAAACAAAAAGATAAAAATTGTGTTTTATGATATTTAATTGTATTGCGTCCCACCTTTTTTAAATTAAAACTTCGCCTAGGATGAGTACACTGGCTAGCGACTTTGAACCGTTTGAATCATCCAATTGGACTTTGGTCCCCACCTTCTTTGTAGTAAAACTTGGCCCATGTTGAATACTACATGGTACAACAACTTTGAATAGATTGTGGGCCGAACCTCTTTCGAGTAAAGTTTGGCTAAAATGAATACATGGGGTAGAGACATTATGGTTTGGATTGGTAGTTTGGCAAGAATGAATACATGGGGTAGAGACTTTATGGTTTGGATTGGTAGTTTGGCTAGAATGAATATATGGGGTAGAGACTTTTTGGTTTAGGTGGGTTAATTAGACTATGGTCCCCACCTACTTTGGAGTGTGAAATTTGTGATAGGATGACTCAGCGTAGAAATAAATAGAGTTTTTTGTAAATATCCCCTAAGGTTTTTAAGATTTATAAATAAGCCCCTATGGTTTTTTTATTTGTAAATAGGCTTTTGCCTTTTCATTTAATACCTTTTAGATCCCCACAATAAATATCCCTAATAAAAATGGGCAACCACCATAAGGCTTGTGCTAAATTTTTATAAAAATGATAGTATTATCCTTACAACCATTAAATAAAAAATAGTTTTTTATTCATTTGCAAAAATATTATCAATTTATCATAAGGGTCTCTCTCTCTCTCTCTCTTTCTCATGCAAATGAGGCCTAATCCTGTACTTTGAAACTTTTATCAATCAAAAGGTGGGTCGTGTAGGGAAAGGATCAATTATAACCAATTATAAGTACATGTGTTCATTGTCGTTATGATAAATCCTAATGAAATGAGCCATAATTGAGAAAATTAGATTTTTGTAGGGCATGCTCTCCCTCTAAATGTAACTCTTAACATTACAAGAGTAAAAAAATAAGTGCAAGCTCTTAAAATTACGCATATAAGGATACGGAAGGTATTAAAATGAAAATATATGAGCTTATTTACAAAAACTTAAACCATAGGGGCCTATTTACAAATCCTATAAACTTTAGGGAAGTCTTTACAAATAGCTCAAATAAATACAAATGAAGGGAGAAAGCATTAATGGCCTCTTTATTTGCTCTGGGAAGAATGAAGATGTGTTGCTAATTTCTTTTTGAGTTTTCTGTATGTATATATATCCCTAAGGGTTTTAGGATTTATAAATAGGCCCCTATAGTTTAGTATTTAAAAATATCTCCTGCCTTTTCATTTTCATACTTTCTGTCTCCTCAAAATCAATAGCCTTTCAACAATCATAAGTTTTTAGAGTAAATTGTCAATTTTGGCTATCTCTTTATCTCTATATGCATAGTTCAAAATCTTGGACTTATTTCTTTCTAAAGCTTGTAACATTAATAGTTACGAAAAACTCTTCATAAATCCATTTCTATCAAGACAAGGTCCATTTATTAAATTGCAATCGATGAGAATAATCAACACCTTTACTTATAACTTGTTATAATTGATCTAATCCATTTCGCCCCACCATTAGATTGATGAAAGTTTTAAACTACATAATTGTGCTTCATGTGTAGAATTATTTTGAGAGAGATTTTTTTTTTGGCACAAAAAATAACGTACTCATTTTTTTTAATTGATGTAAGGGCAAAATTATGTTGACAGAGTTGTATGTATTATGGCAAGGTTAAAACTCATCATTCTGATTGTAGCTCTAAGAATTATTGCATATGGTCCAACTTGATATCCAAGTATAGACGGGGAGGTGGGTTTTTTTTTTTTTTGGTGCTTACTGTTGCGACCACAAGGTTGCTTGTTCAAGTTATTTCACCCATTAAAAATGGTATTTTTAAAACAAGAAAAAATATCTATAAACATATTTAAGAGCGGGCTCTCGCTGCAGATACAAAGGTCGACTTTAAAATATTTGGGTACATGCATTAGGCTTCAATTGAACTCAAGTCATTGGTTAGAATCTTCATGGATGCAGATACAACTCTGGTAATTATTTTCATCCAAGTATGCACTGAAATACCTATTTGACAAAAGGCAACAAAAAATGTTTGTATTAGCAAGTACCATTTTTTCTTTTTTTCTTTTTTTTTTTTTTGGGAGCAAAGAAGGTCCATTTAATAGCTGATGCTAACCTAGGACCAAATGTAACATGGGTGTGTGTAGCACCTTCTGCTCTGCCACACTTAGAATCCCTATTATCTAGTGTTTCAGACATTTTCCCATATGGGCCATCTATTAATGGGCCAAAAAGACAGCAACCTATGTGTGCCCCACCTGTAAAAAGGAATGAGTTTAAAAAAAATAATTCACCAACAAAAAAGAAACCCTATCAAATTAAGAAAAAACCATAAGAACTCAAAAACTCACTCTTAACTCTTTGATATGTGCTCTCAAATCTGAGGTTCGGATCCAATCCATGTTCAAAGAGATAACCACGCTTTGGATGGACAATTTTTGAAAGGAGAAATCGATGTCTTGTCTCCTCATTTCTTTATTTGGAATGGTCTACGTCATCGAACCTTAGATGGGTGCCTAAATATGTGGATTTTGGAGGGTTTTGGGATTGAACCGACGCTGGGCCTTTGATTTTTTTATGCTTCCTTTCTCATTTATGCATTTTTTATGTTTAAGACGGAGGCATTCATGAGTGACGATGCGTTTCTGCATTGATGAGGAAGGAAGAAAGTGTCAGGCCATTTCATTTATTCAAATCGTTCTCTTGTTAGTAAGTATTTAAGTGAGAAAGAAGTGGTGGGTCATATGCTGACATGGCTTAAGGGAGGAGAGGTTTTGGCCTCTTTTCTTTCAACTGTTTTCCAATTTTAAAGAAAAAGAATTAAGGAGGCTGATGCGGCAAACAAAGCCAATCAGGTTCAAAGGAGCGCTGGGAATGAGGACGCTTCCTTATTGCTTTTTCGTATTTATCCCCTCTTTTAATAAAATCTTTATTACCGTTTCATATATATGTATCTGTATATAATAATTTGTTTTCTATTAGAAATATGATTAGGTTCCTAGTTTGAGTTAAATCTAACTTTTGAGTCATTAGATTTTCATAAATTGCCAATCGTTATTCTTAATTAAATGACCAAAAGAAAATTTGTCAAAGATGTAGCCCTTAATTTTAACATAAATTTCACCAGCAGGTTAGATTGAGTTCTGCATCTGGATTTAATAAAGATGTCAAGTCCATTAGTGGAGTGGGTGTAGTAGTCCAATACTCACCGCGTCTTATCCTTGCTACGAGTCACTCAAACAAAGCTTGTATGATTATTGATCTTACAATACTTGAAACAATTACTCCTATAAAGGCCGTCAAACTTTATACTGATTTGAGCTTTTGGGATGTCAAGGTGGAGGGAGATGCCCTAGTTTTAGTAAAAACCATGGAATCAAACGAGACGATTAGGGCAAAGTATGATCAAGTTATTAAGGAGGCGAAAGAGATGGGCAAGACCTTTATACATTGGGGTGTTAGATATGTGTGGAGAAAAGCTAACATGGCCGCCCATATTTTAGCTAGAAAGGGTGCTTTGTATGGAGTAAATAAGTTTTAGTTAAAGAAGGTGCCTCCCAGTATTCAGGGAGCTGTAAGTGTTGAACAAGATACTATTTTCTAAGATATATTTGTTGTTTATTAGAATGAAAATTTACACTTTTCCAAAAATTAAAAAAAATGGATAAAAGAACTTCAAGAAATTCTTTTTAAATATCGAAGTTGAGACTCAAAAGTGGTATATGCCTAAAGCTAAGTATACTTAAGCAAATGAATGTAACACAGGATATCTAGGCCCTTAAACTTACACATATTTTAAATATGCAAATGTAATCATCCAAATCTAACATGCTTGAACAAAACTTTGATGATGACAATAAAAAAATGTAATAATCCAAAATAGATCTGGACCCGAATTTCACCCGGATGTACTTAAGCAACCGACTGAGCAGTTCCCATGTAGTGCTCGAGTGACCAGCCGTGTAAATGCCCGCACAGTGCTTGGGCAACAGCCTGAGGGAACCAGCAACATGGCCGAACGAAGCCACAAGCACAGTGCAGTACACCTCTCTTAAAAAAACCGGTTAAAAATAAAAGGGCTACAATCACTTTCAGCTTTGGACCTATTCAAGTCCACTACCGAGTTGATCTTGCCAGTTTAGGGCTGGCTCATTTTTTATATAAGCACGTTCAGAATATCTATTTATTGATCTTATTTGTGCACTAATATGTCATTGAACTTGGGCTTTTATGGGGCCCAATTTAGCCTTACAAAAAAGGCAGTTACTGGCTTAAAAACTAAAATAGACAGACCATTGGGCCCAGTTTGCATGGATGGAAGTCCCCTTTTGTAAAATTGTTCGTCCTCTATTAGATCTGATTTGCACCCCAAATTAGGGCCTGATTCTGCAAGCCCTTCTTTTGGGTTTGTTTTTCATCAGCAAAGCGATCATTTCAATGTAACTGACACAGCCTAAACAGTGTCTTTGGATATGTTTTTAGGGCCCATAACAGACTCACTAAAAGCCTGTTCGGATAAGCAAGACAATAGAGTGGAGTGAAGTAAAATGGACCCCAACAACTTAAAATTTCAACTCTCCTTGTTTGGATAAGTCTTGCCCAAAGATGAAATATAGTCGCCAGCCCATATATACTTCATTTCACTGCAACCCTAAATACTTCAATTTCCTTAAGAAAAGTCAATTCTACTCTAAAATACTTTTAGATTTCATTTCACACAAGCATTGAAACAAAGTAAAGTGATGTAATCTATCTTAACTTCAACCCATTTCTCTTCTACTTCACTCCTCATACAAAATATATTTCATTTTATTCTACTCCTCATTTATCCAAGCCTGTTTGGATAAATGAGGAGTATACTAGAGCTTACATGAAGAGTGAAGTGAAGTGAGTTGAAGTTAAGGTATATTAGTTCACTTCACTCTATTTGAATGCTTGATGTGAAGTGAAACCTAAACATACTTTAGAGTAGAATTGACTTTTATCCAAGGGAATTGAAATACTTACGGTTGAAGTTAAATAGAGTATATATGAGCTGAAAACAATACTTCATGGGTAGAGTTGAAATTTTAAGCTGTTAGGGCTATTTAACTTTCACTCCATTCTATTTTTTTTGCTTATCCAAACGGAGGATAGATTTTGACCCAAACTACAAGGCCTGAAATGGGCAAAGTTTTATAGGCCCTTCCACTATCAAATATTAATCCATAACTACGTCTGTACTGAGGCTGATATAGGCCTATTCAGAGCAATCTTTGGGACTTACGTTGGGCCTGAATTCAGATGATCTTCAGGCCCATTATAAAACAGTTGTAAGGTTTTATCAGACCTATTTTGAGGCCGTTTCAAACTAATATCTTATGCAGTTGCTAGGCCCAGTTAATATCTTTTCATAAGCGTCTTGCCAAATGTATTTGTTGACCCTAATAAATGGACAAACTAAATGATAGTAACGACGATAAATGGTTTATTTGTTCGACATACAATATCATATGCCTTGAACATTTTAAGAATCTGGCAAGCGGGAGAGGCAATCAAACTACTTGAGACATCATACTAAAAGTCAGTATACACTTTAAAATCTCACTAACGAGACTTAAGAGACTTAATGTCCATGGAATTTGACACATGTCAGATAGCATGTAAGGTGTCTTTCTAAACTAGCTTAGGAGAATGAAACAGATAATAGCAGGTCTTCCTATGGCTGGAATGAGTTACAAGAGGACCAAAAGATCACCGTAGTCATGCGAATCATCGCCTGACTCTTCAGAGGAAAAGCTGGATCGTTTCATAAGCCTGATGGCTATTCATGCCCTCGATTTTGGGCAGTGAAGAATACATCATATCAAAACAAGATATGGTACATAAGATACATCGCAATAGTACATTTCTGATATATATGGTAGTCTGCATGACCACCTTTTGACATTAATGTTATGTATGATACCATTGAAAAGTTATACCACAGCAAGCACTCGACTCATCATTGGTCAGAGGAATCTCCGTTTGGTTTAGCTTCAGAAATTGTGTTCTCCCCGCCTGAGTATGCACTGCCAGGGATCCTGATCAGCAGCTCATCTGCACCTTCTCCTGTTGCTAAACATGCACGCCTCTGAACATAAAGAACGTACAGATCGATTGTTAAAACTAGAAAATGCTTATACATTTCATAACATTGATGTCTTGGCAGTTGGTTGTGTTGACAATGCACTCAAAACATGGTACACTAAATCAGCCTCAAGCCACCAATCATAGAAGCCTCTACCAGAAGATTGCAGACATCCATGACTGCACATCTGTGGCTTGCAAATGTGTAGATGAAGGTAAAATGGGAGTTGTCCAACAAACAACAGGAACATATTCATTTTTCCAAATGGCTGGGAACCACATTGCAAGTGGTTGGCCAAAACCAGTAAGGATCTACTTCTTAGAATAACTAGAGATATCAGCTGACTGCAAAAGCTAATTTTAAACTCAGTAGTCCGATTTATGTTTAAGTAAATGCAACCTTCAGTGAACCTGAATCGTGTTTTTGAAACTCTGGTATAGGGAAGAATTCAGACTCATTGGGAAGTTCTTGCTCAAAGAAAGTGTTATTAATTTCGACATGCACACAGATGCTAAGCCTCTACATTTGGGGCAAAGCTGCAACAATCATAAAATGCTTATTAAATGATGGGCCAAAAGCATGAAGTGCCCAAGAAATATTAATTATGAAGTCAGATAATACTGCAGAATCCACCAATATCTTAAAATGGAGGGTTGAAACTAGACAGACTGTTGATGTAACTAGTCATTTGGAAGCAAATGTGGTCCAATAGATGAATGCTTCGAGTAAGTTTGGTAAGGCTCAATCTAATAGGCAGAGGTCCAAGTGAGCTACAAAAATAAAAGGGTGGCAAGTACAAAACTTCTACAACTAGTCATACCTCTAATTTAGTCTCAATCTGATCCACCCCGCCATCATCTTTGAATGCCTCCATGAGGGCTTTTAACTGTTCTTTAGTCTTGATTTTCATTAATCTTCTTTCCTGCCGTTGAGCAGCAGTAACCTCAGAATGACAGGCCACACAGAGGGTCCTCATGTTCTCTAGTCTGCACTCCCCTAAAAATAAATAAATAAATGGAATCAGTCATTAGACAAACCAATACCAACTATGAAATTCCATGGTTTGAAAAAAGTTGAAACAGATGAAAACATTTGCAACTTTAGGGTAGAATGTGGAAGGTGCTCACTATTGCAATCTTGAGGTTGTTGGTTCAAGTCATAGTTAACATAAAAAGAATGTTGATACATTTGCAGCTTAACCTCACAAAGACTCCAGATTGTCACAAGTTTCAAAATAATGATATTATAACTGTCCCAAAAACCAACATAGTAGGCATCCCCACTGTATTGGGCTATGAACACACTGATGCAGTCATGGAAGCACAAATACCAATTGATGGTGAACCCATGATTTCCATTCTTCAATCAAACAAAACGTACACACACAAGGAGAAAGATTGGGATTCGCTCACCATTGATTGTGAATATCCACCAGAAAAATCTTCGATCCAATGTGAGAAACTCAACCAAGGAAAAGAAATGAAAGAAGATAGTGCTCAAAGCAACTTCTACTAAAACATATGAAATATAAATAAAAACTACAGTAGGATGTCCATACAACACGCTTTAAATATAACATAATGTTTAAAGCTCTAAAATAAATCTAAGCCATTGATAATACATTATGATTAATAAGAAAACCTTACTTAAATGACCTTAGTACAAAGAAGATTAGAATATATCATAATGAGCTTGAAATTGGCATATGGAGTTTCTTCCTCATAATTTTGATACTCATAAAAGATTTTTTTTATTATTATTAAAATCTCGATCTTGAGATATATCCAAGATCTGATCAAGGGGAACATCATCATCTTCAAAACCTTAAATTTGACCGAGTTTATAATTTGATTTCTTTTATCCCTTTGATAAATGATTTTATTTAAGTAATAAATTAGGATTTATTAATGCCTTGTGCTCTGTTATCCAATGCATATTCCGTTGCCATTCGATTTGAATTTTGGACTATTCTTACAACTGCAGAAATTATATCCACAACACGAAAGTCATATTTCTAGGAAATTTTGGTTTTGGGTCGTAATAGCCCCAACACTGGGCGGTGCCTCCGATATATTTTATTATATCCCAATATTTAGAAGAAAAAAAACAACAAATTTTACGATTTACAAAATATTCCATAACTTCCCAACTTAGAAATAAGTCCATGCTGACTCATAACATAAACAACATTCAATCTCCAAATCTTCCACGGAACCTGAATACTGAGAAATATCTTTCACTTGCTCTGATCATTTTGTCTACAAAGGCTTTTATGTGATCTAGATTCCCTCAACAACAACCCACTCTCTTTATGCAGATAACATTATAACACTAATGCAATTTAGAAGGGTCAACCAGATCTATTATGAACCACATTATTTTTAGGTACAGTGCCAATACGAGAGAGACCTTCCCCATATGCCTTCAAATCAAGGATCAAAATAGCGATAGCCACTGGAGTTGAGCACCCACCGAAATGCTACTTAGTAGGTAGTGGTGCGATTCGAAAAAATTGTCAAAAAGTCAAAAATATTGTAAAAAAGCGAGAGTATACATATATATATAAAGAGAGAGAGAGAGAAATATTACTTTACATCATTCCCTCACCATAAGGTAAGGGACACTATCTTTTTTTGGAAAGTATTAATGTGCAAAAAGACAAAACTATCTAGCTCATCACACCTTTTTTTACCTTGTTAGGTCCAAAAAAGGAAGTGTCCCTCACCTAAAGATGCATAGTAATCTTCCTCATATATATATATATATATTGCAAAAGTAACAAAGATAAAGGGGGCAGAACAGTTCCCTTATTGTAAGGTGGTCTTTTTTTTTTTTTTTTTTTTTTTTTTTTTTTTTGCTTTAGATTGGAAGAAAGTGATGTTAGGGACCCAACTTGGAGAACTGTAAAGTAAAAGAGAGAAATAGGACCCTTTGAAGTCTTCGGCTGAGTTTTATAACCCAACCGATATGTAGCAGGACTAGCACTCAAATAGAGCAGCTGCAAGCATATAGCAGCCGCTATTTTGATCCATGCTTCAAATCTTCAGGGTTGTTGACATATTCACCACGTCCATGATTGGACACTGCCATCTTCTTGTATATAAATTGTAGTTGTTGCATTGTCTAGATTCAATTTCAAGGGGACCGTGAAGAAATCACACTGCCCACAATGAAAGATGAGTATTCTACGTAGTCTATAGCATAAAAAAAATAAGTTCTCCCTTGTAGATATAAATTATATTTAGCTGCTTGTAATTATCCTTAAACAATTATAACTGCCATAAATCAAAGGCTTGATTTATGTAACTACAGCAACAATCCCCAACCTCCACCCTCATCCCCGCCATAAAAGAAAAAGGAAAAAACAAAATGAAGAGGCATCGGATTACACTCCAGCACTATGCTTATTGTTACTCCTATAAATCAAGGGCTTGATTTTCGTAACTTCAGCTATGTAAGAAACGATCCTCCCCTCCCCAATGAAGAGGCACCAGATTACACTCCAAAAACCATGCTTATCCACTTCTTTGATAGATGGTTCTTACTCCTATTTAAGTGAGTATTTCATGGTTCTTATAAACGCATGGTTGTGTGATAAAAGCAAATCAGATTTATGAATAGTGGACCCCATGCTGTATCAATTCTGAAAAAAGTGGAGCATATCTGCACAAGCAAACATGTGAAAAGGGTTTTCTGGAATTTTCCATACATCCTCAAGCTGGGAATAGAAAAGTGTTTTTATCTATGCAAAGTCAAACATGAAAAAGCAAATGACTAACATCAGGATAAGTTTAAGTCTTAGGCAGTGATTAGAATACGATAGGCCTTAATACCTCCTCCCTTGTAGACTGGTACAATATGATCTGCATGCCATGCATTACCCTCAATTGGTTCATTGACAAGCTTATCAAGCCTGCAAGATTTATCAATAGCATTAGTAATACTGTTGTAAGTTCGGAAAACTATGAACTGGAAGTATCACCTACAATCTACATGAATTAGAGTTTTTAATAACATTTGTTCAGCAGGGATGAAAACTAAGTTGGCCTCCATGTTTGTTGCATATGATTTGCATATCCTCTGCCTTTTACCATTCAAATATATATATATATATTTATATAAGCTTTGATCCTACGAGAAGTGTTCTCACACACCTACCCTGAGAACTAGTTCTCATAAGATTATGAGAATATTAGTATGCATCCATCCCTCGCCATAGGCTGAGAGACAATTCCATATTTAGATATATTAATGTGCAAAAGACAAAAAGCTTATGGAAAAGAGGAATGCTCAAGTAGCTCAAGTACAAATAGGAAAGCTATGCAAGCATCCCTCAACCTATGGTGAAGGATGCATACTAATATTCCTCACACACACACACTCGCGCGCGGAAATATTCAAGTAAGAACTGTTCTCACTATATTTTTCATGAGAACTATAGGTGGAGCCCATCTATCACCCAATCCAAACCTTGCAATACACAGGGGACCCCCCGATAGTCATGTGCCCAAAGTTTCAATCAATCCGAATTTATTGAACTGTTGGATCAACTGTACAACAATCCTAATGGACAGAATTTATGAGCCACAAATGAAGGAGTTAGGGAAATGTGATTGGGGCCAAACCTGATATCTGGCGTAGTCCTACATGGATCTTTCCATATCCCCTCATCCCATCCTCAAATGGGACCCACAAGTGAGCCCCATAAAAAGTTCTCGTGGTAGGTGTCATACCCAAGGCCTTAACAAACCTTTTGGTGTAATTAGATTCATAATTCAGGAATTCTAAAGCTATCTTTTGGGTCCTAATTTAGATGATTTAGATTGGTGGGTCCTATGTTTAATTAGATTAAGATCTCTTGAGAAAATATCTTAGTATAAATATGACAGTCTGGAGATCAAAGGACTTTAATGTTGCTTGACACTTCCTTTCCAAAAAGAAAAGGGAACTTTGGAAGGAAAGGAGATCTGGTTGTACAGGACTCATGAAGGAAAGGAGTCTTGTACGTGACCTCCACTAGGGAAGGAAGGGAATGGACTAGATATATATATATATATATGGAGAGTCTCTTATGCACCTCACCATACTTTTACTAAAATCTTAGGAGAGAATCTGAGAGAGAGAGAGGGAAACCTAAGAAGAGCACTCAAAGCAAGAAGAAAGAAGGAAACTAAGAAGAAGAAGGAGACAAGCAATCAGACAACGATGTATGTCTTGCTCTTGACCTCATATAGCCAACATTACAAAAGTCTACAAGAGGTGAGTGATTTTCCTATATCTATCCCTTAAGATTGGATGTGATTTGTACATGAACTAGCAAGCCCGATGCCAAGAATGAGCTAGGAACCATGTCTTCCTGTGAGTTGTTTATACTTGGACTATGGGCCCCACATGGATTGCGTGGTAGTCAATCAGATCCGATGATCTAAAAAAGCACCCTAGGTCGACCTCAATAGCCATGTCCAGTGGAGAAGCAACTCAGTTGGGTTTGCAAGATTGGGGGTTTCAAGAAGCCTGACACGATAGAATAGTGTCTGAAGACCTCTGTTTGAGCAAGATGGTGAGTGAAGACATAAAAAATTGATCTGAAATAAGAAGATGATGATTTCTTTGTGATTGTATACTCTTGAATAATGATTCAAGCAACAAATAGGGATGGTATTGATGAGATTCAAGACAGAAAAGGGATTCTCAAATTTTTGGTCGTCAAAAATCTCTTTCTATCGACATGAATCATGGGCCAACATGACCCCCCTGATGCCAGATCTGATCCACAGATCTGGTAGTGGACCCTTGGGTGAACCTGGGAGTGGTGGTCTCGATCAGTTTGGACCATTGGGTCCCAGCATCTGATGATCTGAATAAGACTTGGCGTGAGGAGGGTTTCACAGACACTAGTTCTGACGAGAACCACTGTTCTCGATATATAGCTGTTGTGTGGATTTCTTATTGGAAGTTTATAAAAACACCCTCCTGTTAACCTAATTACATAGGAGTCCTCCCATATTTTTATTTAATTTAACTTTGGGAAAAGGAAAAGGCTTTCTATCAAAGATGTCTAATGATAAACAGATTGTACTTTGATTAAGTTTGTGTTATAGAATTCCGGAAATATGTGAAATGTGATAAAAAGGGGAGGGCCAGTCATACATAGAAACCTTTTATTGGTAAATGGAGGGTAACAATTCAATGATCCTAGTATGCAGGGTTGGACATGTAAAAATAATAACAAGAAAATATTCTTCTTTTCTAAGTTCTGTTGTGTATGATTTGATTGAAATAGAAATATGATCTGAACTACAGGCACGGTATGATTTGTTATGATTGTGAGATTTTGGACCATTGGGTTCGACTTGAGATTTGTGTATGCTGTCCATGAATATGAATGATAGGACACTGAAGTCCTGAAGCAGTGGGTCCTATGGGACACTGGATGAGGAGATGCAGTGTGTCATCTCGATAATTGTGACATATTAAGATGGAATAATGACGTAGACTGGGTGTGATGATGTAGTTCAGAGAAATGTCATGGCAAGAGTTTTATTATTGATTGAATTATTTATTGTTTAATTATTTAATTGCTTTTGGTGATGCTATTATATTAATTGTGGATATATGTTAGAATAGGGATTCATTCACTAGTTGTACTGATGTTGGTTACCCCCTTCAGGTAACCGAGTTGCGGTTGGATCGGAATGGCGAGGATCAGCCCGTAGTGTTTGGCATGCGTGGCTGAGAAGAGCGATTACATCCAAATTCAGTAGTTTAGGGAGATATTTAATATTGGATATTTAATTATTATTTAATGGATTTTATTTTGGAAATTTTAGACATTGGAAACTCTATTGTGGGTTATTTAATGGTTGATTTATATGAAAAGACATTTTTAGTAAATGATGCTTGTGCCCTATGTGTTCATTTGATTTAAGTATGTGAATGATATGCCAATGTGTTATAACACAGATTCCGTCAGGGTCCCGAAATTTGGGTCGTGACAATAGGTCGTGACAATAGGTAGGTGAGAACAGTTCTCACCTGAATAATACATATATATATCCTCTACCTATGAAATAAAATGCTTGAACACATTTTGTCACATCCACAATAAGGCAGCCATAAGAATGCACATTACTTGGACATGGATGTCACCATGGGCCATGCATGACAGCAATGTGGAGACCAGCATAGTTTACAAGTCCATTCTCATCTGTGTTATGCCATTGATGTAACAATATGGTGTCCATGTTTCAAAGATCATCAAGTACTACACTACACTAGTGAAATAAATGGACAGTTGGAGGGAACTATTACGTAGTCATGCCTGGACTCAATTAGACTTGCTAGGGTCCAAGAATTCAAAAACCAAAGAACAATCCAACAAGTATAACAATATGCAATCAAGAATTGAAAAATTCAGAATATAAATGGCACAGGAACAATGCGATAAAAACGAAAACTCGCATAGTGGAGCTTTCCTCAACCCTAAGGGCATGTTTTGTAACAAGATCATCGAAGAAAGGAAACCTGATTTTCAGGGTATCTATTACTGTCCAAGTTTGGTGCCGGTAATTCTCCGATAATTTGAACATAATCAAATGCTCACTTCTTGTGATTCCCAGATTCTCCCTCCCCCTATCTAATTTTCAAATCATCTCATCCAAAAAAATAGATATAAGAGGCTAAATCCTCACCCAAAAGATAAAGGTGCTCATGAGCTAGGTCAGCCCAAACCTGAGCCTGAGCCGGGTTCAGCCCACCTTGGGCCGAGCTTAGATAGGTAAGCAGGGCCCATTTAATAATTGGGCGAGTTCAATAATTAGGCAGGGCTTGGATTAAGTGATAGAAAGCCAAAGCTCGGCCTGGCCCGTATAAGGAATGCATGTAATTTAATGTGATTAGTACAAATAATTATTAAAATACTGCAAAATCGTTAAAAAAAAAAACACGAGTCGGCCAAGCCCGATTGGTTAAATGGGTGGACTTGGGCCAGACTTTTATGGCCCTTGTTGGGCTTGGGTCAAGCCTACGCCAGTGTCTCTAAAGTCAGACCAAGTTTGGATATTTAAGTAGGCCCATTGAATAATTGGGCCCGTTTAATCATGTGATAGAAGACCAAAGCCTGGCCCAACCCATGTAAGGAATGCATATAATTTAATGTAATCAGTGCAAACAATTACTAAAATGGCCACAAAATTGATAAAAAAATCCAATTCAGCCCAACCAAATTAATTAAATGGGCTCGGGCGGGGCCTAGATATACCTTAGTCAGGCCCAGCTCGGCCCATGGACACTTCTACCGAAAAAGTACACAACGCTTGTGAAAATCCTCAATCATTTCATAGTTATAACCAAACGTAGAACTAGACAAATCCTCAACTATAAAATCCTTAATAAGGGTTTTTATTTTCTGGAGGTAGTAAGGAATTCGTGGAACTACGAATTCCTCACTTGTTACCAAACATGACCTAAGGTGTCAAACAACAAAGTGAAAGTGGGAAAAGAGATTCTCAATCTAAGGTATACACTTGACCAAGGAGATAACACCACATAACATATATAAAGCACTGATATTTCTCATAGAATAAAAATCCTGGAAATGAACTAGGGGAGCAACCGACCATATATAAGCTTAAATACCACTAAAAACATCATAACACTAGAATCTCTTACTAATTAGAGTCTTATCACTAATATAAGTCTATCCATACAATTTCTAAACCAAAAAAAAAAAACAGAAAAGGAATCAAATTGAAAAATAAACAGAGAAAATCAGTGCCAAAATCAGATCTGGGCACCTTTCTAGAAATTTGGAAATCAGGCTGTGGGAACCACATGGCCCACTTATTGATGGAACAAAGCCCACGATTTCAAGGTGGACTCATGGGCAACCAATGTAATAACCCTGAATTTTTTTTACTAGGTCAACTGGGCTTAGAAAAGGTCCAAATTCGACCAGCCCAATTCATGAATTAGACTGGGCTGTTGGGTCAAACTTTCAGGTCTTGATATAAGACCAAAATCCACTTAAGATGTGACTGTTTATTTTCCCAAAGAGACTCCTTGTTTTTCACCAATAGCCACGCTGTTGGACTTCTCCATGTGACTCTTTGTTTTTCACCAAAAGCCATGATTGTTGGACTCTCTATGTGACCTTTCATGGGCGTCCAACACTCTATAAATAGAGCCTCTTTCTCTTCTTTGATCATTCTCTCATGGAAGAGGAGAAGAGGTCTTATGATTTGAAGTTTAAAATTTGAAACAAAAGAAATTCAGCAAGGAGTTTTTTTGGAATGACTGAATTGAAGTCACTTATCACTTATACAAGGTGAGTAGGACATCTTTCATGTTTATTAGAATATTTTGTTTCTTCATAATCTATTCTACTGTCAGTATCAATTTAATATATCTTGACATCAGTTTCTGTTGATATCTTTGCAACAAGAAACAAATCTTGTTTAACACAAGAATATCATTTCTTTGACTTGGCTCAATAGGAGTTCATTATATTAATATTCAGATCTGAATTGATGAAAATACTAGACTGACAATATGACTGTGAAGGAAAATGAAGACTTAAAACTTATCCTCTTTTGTATAAATGATTGGTTAATCGAATGTTAAGATGAATATGCTTCTTAAGGACTGCTTTCATCATGCAGTAGAATGATTTAATGTGTACAGAACTGAGGGGATTATCAGTTCAGGCCATCAAAATATGACTTGATTGTTTGAGGGCTATTGGCCCATGTGGCCCACTTGATCTAAGATCAGTCCCCCACATCCAGTAGGGGACTGATGGGCGACGACTTGTGTGGTGGTCCCAAGAGGATTAGACCAATGGGTCCCACCTTCAAGTGTCCCAAATACAGGCCATTCGTGTGGCTCTTCTTCCTCTGACTAGAGTTCAATTTGAATCTTGTTTTGACAGATATTATATTGGATAAAGATTACAATAGTTTTTTTTTTTTTGGAATTCTAAAACATCTCTTCATGATGAAGATGTCCTTTTCATATCATTCCCTACAAAGAATCCTTATGTATATTATAAAACAGTCCCTAGCTTTACTATTATGGGTAAGAAGACCTCTCTCTATTTATTATTTCCTAGGGTTCATAAGAATAATTGGGCAACTGTTAAAAGCTACTGCTGAACAAGCATTCTTTTACTGTTCATCTTATGATTATACATTAATTTTGATTACTGAACTTAGATTTCTGATGTTATATATGAATTAGAATTATGGCTGAAAACGAGGATTGTACAGAACATTTGAATACAAACTAAGTTAATTATTACAGATTGTAAGTTGATCCTTGTGTTTTATCTATGAGTAACTTAATAAATGGGCAACTGTCGGAATAACTATTATTATGCATTACTTTTGAATTCTGTAACTTAGAGTTTGATGTCATTATGACTGAAAATAAGGATTTGTACAGAACATTTGAATGTGATTTAAGTTACAGGTTATAAGTTGATCAATGTGCCTTATATATGAATACCTTGGACCTCAAAGAATATATGGACAACGCCACATATGCGATTACCAATAATGATTCAGAGTGGGGCGAGATTTTAATATGACATATGTGGGATTGGCTAATAGAAAAAATGATGGTACTTATAATAAAACCTATGAACTATAATTGAAATCAGAATTATGATTGTTTTTACGCTGGTATTGGATTGATCTTTAAACGTTGAAAGGTGACAGTTTTGTCACGATAAGATTATGAATTCCCTTTGTAGAAATATGAGGACTTTTATGAACTAAGATGGGTGACAAACTGATCACGACACGAATATGAATTTCTTTATTCAAAACATCTACTATGAATTAAGATGGGTGACAGTTTGATCAGGACACGAATATGAATTGCTTTGTGGGTGACAGTTTTTTCACGATAAGAATATGAATTCCCCTTATGGGAACATAAGAACTCCTATGAATTAAGATGGGTGACAACCTTGTCACGACATGAATACGAATTCCCTCATTCAATCAATTACTATGAATTGAGGATGGTGGCAGTTTTGTCACAACAAGAATATGAATCCCTTATGAAAATACAATATGTCAATCTTAAACAATGTTGTTGAATAGGATTATGAACTTATTCTTCAGGGTAAACCTATGAACTTTCTTTTCAAATAAACATATGAATCTCAAAGTTTTGTGTAAATGAATTTGATTCTATCAATACACTGATGAGGATGGATAAACGAAAGCATTATGATAGAACAACAATAATGTAACATTTTTGTTATCATTGCTCTCTCTTGATTTAGAAATTCTACTCACTAGTAATACTGACTAGTGGTCCGCCCCACTACAGGCAACGCATTCGTAGGGGGATCTAGGAACGACGGAAATCAACCTATAGAATTTGGTATGCATCGCTGATTGAGAGATCGAAGCACTTCCTAGATTATCCGTTGTGGCTAACCCTATTTTAGAATTCCTTCTTAGATTTATTGTCTTTTCTAGTACATCATGTAAAGACTTGTTAAGACTTTAATACCGAAATTTTAAATTTCATCTTTGCTTGGACTTGCTCTTGGAATTTACTTAATGAATGTTATTGTATTAAAATCATGATAACAACTTAAGAATCTGAAGAGCTCTAGATTTTTGGGTCGTTACAACCAATTTGATCTATAAATTATATGGGTTGGGTAGATTTTTGGGTCGTTACAACCAATTTGATCTATAATTTATATGGGTTGGGTTCAGTTTGACCCATGAACCCAATCCTCAAAGAACTTGCATGCTAGACCATTTGCAAATAAGCCTGTCTTCTATATTATTCTCCAAACAGTCCCTAAAAAGTATTTTTAAACTGAAACTTGGACTGTTTTGTGTCCAACTTCGATCAATTCTTTGTAGGACCCATGCAGGCCTTCTTAAGCTACTTGAATTGCTCCATGAAGGATTCAACCAATTCAAACCTTTAGTTAACAGAGTTGCTTCAGGCTTTCAAGGTCGATTCTGATATGTAAGCAACTGAAAAAAAAAATCTCTCATATTTCAGTTGATTTCTTAACTTTAGGAACCGCACTCAATTACCAAATTAACCTAGGAAAGCAGGACACCCACCACCGACATTAATTTAGAATGGAATGAGATCAAAATATCAGTTACAAAACCCAAAAAAAAAAAAAAAAAGGAGAAAAAAAAGAAGCAAAAACTACCATTCAATTTTATTGAGATTTCCTGCATGCCCACCATCCACATGCACGTCAAACTCAACTTGACCAAGTACTATGAAGGAAACTGTAATCCTTTACGGCCAATAGAATCTGGGGAACCTCCCAATAGAAACTGAATCGGTTTAGTCGGGTCAACTTCAAGTTTTCCTTCACTGAGCAAGTTCATTGTTGAGACATTTAAGTTTTCGGATAGAAATTGATGAATATGATCAACCATACATCTCCTTATCAGAAGGAAACTGTAATCCTTTACGGCCAATAGAATCTGGGGAACCTCCCAATAGAAACTGAATCGGTTTAGTCCGGTCAACTTCAAGTTTTCCTTCACTGAGCAAGTTCATTGTTGAGACATTTAAGTTTTCGGATAGAAATTGATGAATATGATCAACCATACATCTCCTGATCAGAAAAATTATGAAAAAAATGTGATTTGGGCAGTACTTAAATCGGCGCACCTACTGAGATAATCATGCAGTACCTGTATTACTTGGATTGTGGACCCACAGGTGATGATCTCTGCCAACAAGTACCTGTCTACTATGATTTCTAGTTCGATTGATTCCTTTGACTGCTCCACACTTCTGTAATTATCCCAAGGTCATGTTTGACTAGGGAATCACAAGTTCTCCTTGGCCAAACTGCTCTGATACCATGTTGCAAAATTTTACAGGATTGGTCCTTTACATGGACCTCTCAGATCACACTCACACCAATCAAACCAGCACAAGTAAATGAATATAAAAGAAAGAAAGAAAAAGAATAATGAAGAGAAAAGAAAATGCTTGAGACGTGAGATGGAAGAGAAGAACAGAGCTTGTGTGTATTTTACATACACCAAGCTTTTCTTTTTATAATGTTCAATCATGGTATTTTTAGAAAGTACAATTGTAATGATCTGTAATGATCATGGTATTTTTAGAAAGTACAATTGTAATGATCTGTAATGATCTTGACTTATTATAATTAAGAGATAATTTAGCTTAGCCACAAATAGAAAGCTAATCTGTGTAGATTTGAATCTTGGGATACACTTCTTTCCCATTTTGGACTTTGACTAGAAATAAGTGGCCCCAGATGTTATTCTTTAACACTCCCCCTCAAGCGGATCATGGATATCACACATGCCAAGCTTGACCAAAACACTCTGTAGTCCTTTTGCAGGGACTGCTTTAGTAAGTATGTCTGCTAGTTGCTTGTCTAATTGAACAAATGGTGTTTCAATGATTTGCTGCTCAAGCTTTTCCAGTACAAAGTGACAATCCACTTCAATATGCTTTGTTCTTTCATGAAAAATGGGATTTTCTGCAATATGAATAACTGCCTGGTTATCACAGTAAAGCTTCATTGGGCCGTTTGACGGAAACCCAAACTCTGTAAATAGAGACCTCAGCCAAAGTAACTCACATGTAGCTAGAGCCATTACCCTGTATTTTGCAACTACAGTTTGCTTCTTATTTTTCCAGGAAACAAGATTGCCTCCCACAAACATAAGATATCCACTGGTAGACCACCTATCAAGCTTGGATCCAACCCAATCTGCATCGCAATATCCGCTGATCTCAATACTCCCATGATTTTCATACAAGATGCCTTTTCCTGGAGACTTTTTGAGATATTTAAGAATCCAGAAAACAGCACTCATATGATGATTACATGGTTTGTGCATGAATTGGCTAACCATGCTTACTGCAAAAGATGTGTTTGGCCGAGTAACAATAAGATATATGAGCTTCCCTACTAGCTTCTGAAATCGTCGAGGATCAAAAGGGTTTAGATGTCTGATCATGAAGACCATGATTCATCACAATCGGAGAATCAGAAGGCTTGGCACCTAGCATCCCTGTTTCTTTCAACAAATCCAGCACATATTTCCTTTGTGAAATATAAATCCCCCGTTTAGATCAAGCTACTTCAATACCTAGGAAATATTTGAGAGCTCCTAGATCTTTAATGTCAAACGTGCATCCCAAGAATTCTTTAATCTGCCGTAATTCAAAGTCATCATTTCCTGATAAGATGATGTCATCCACATAAACAATAAGAATTGTTGTGGACTGCTGAGTCTTCTTTATAAAGACCGAATGATCAAAAACACTTCTTCTGAATCCATGTGGAACAATTGCTTTACTAAACTGATCAAACCAAGCCCGCGGCAATTGTTTCAATCCAAACAATGCTTTCTTTAGCCTACACACCTTCTTCTCCCCCTCGGGAAAAAAACTAGGAGGGGGATCCATGTAAACCTCTTCAGATAACTCCCCATGAAGAAAGGCATTTTTGACATCAAGTTGGAACAAAGGCCAAGATTGAGTTGCAGCCAAAGAGATTAAGATACGAACAGAAGTCAACTTAGCCACACGAGAAAAAGTTTCATGATAATCCACGCCATATAATTGAGTATAGCCCTTTGCCACCAGACGAGCTTTGCAGCATTCAACACTTCCATCAGGATTATATTTGACTGTGAAAACCCATCTGCATCCAATGGTATGTTTGCCAGGGGGCAAGGACACCAACTCCCATGTTTGTTGTTTAGCAAGAGCCTCCATCTCAACAACCATTGCCTCTCTCCATTTAGGATCAGCCAGAGCCTCTGTAGCACTAGAAGGAATCGAGCAAGAAGCAATAGCAGAAAGAAAGGAAGTATAGGAAGGAGACAAGGCATGATAGGACACAAATCTCTCAATGGGGTGTTGTGTACAGGTGCGTTTACCTTTGCGAAGTGCAACAAGTTGGTCCAATGATGGATCTTGTGGATCATTAACTTCGAGAGATGTGGTAGTGGGCGGAGTCTGAATAACATCAGCTTCCTTCCTGCGAATGTAAACTTGCAACGGCTTTTCTTGTGGCAAAGACACGGGTGGGATGGAGGGAGTGAACAAGGGAACCTCCGGAAGTGGAAGCTATTCTTTAGAGACAGAAGATTGACTGAAGAAAGGTATGTCCTCAAAGAAAAAGATATCCTTTGAAACATATTTCTTCCTTGTATCTGGACAGTAGCACTTATATCCTTTCTGGGTAAGAGAGTAGCCAAGGAACACACACTTAACTAACTGGGCACTCAATTTGTTTCGGCTAGGTCCAACTATCTGAACAAAGCAGGTGCATCCAAAAACCTTTAGTGCAAGAGGAAATCGAGGGACATTAGGTAAAAGAATTTCAAGAGGCGACTTTCCCTGTAGCAGGGCATGCGATCGATAATGTAGATAGTAGTAAGAAGGGCCTCATCCCAATACTTCCTAGGAACATTCATACCAAGTAACATAGGGCGGGTAATACTCAAAAGGTGACGATTTTTCCACTCAGCAACACCATTTTGTTAAGGAGTGTATGGACAAGTTGTTTGAGAAATTATTCCATCTTAAATATAAAACTCTTGTAGCCCCTTTGCCATGTACTCCTTGGCATTGTCAGAACAAAAGATCTTGATTTTAGCCCCAAACTGAGTATTAACCATTGTATGAAATGTTTGGATAATAGATGGTACTTCATCACGAGATTTCATGAGATATACCCAGGTCATTTTGGAGAAATCATCAATGAAAGAGATAAAGTGTTTAAAACCAAAGAGGGAGTCAACAGGTGATGGACCCCAAACAACAGTATGGACAATATCAAATGCATTCATACTGCGAATACCATTATAAGGATAAGAAGAACAACAATGCTTTGCCAGTTCACAAGATTCACATTGCAATTTATTCTGTAAAGTAACTTTATTTGGAAACAATTCAGACAAAACTTACAAAGAAACATGTCCTAGCCTATTGTGCCAAAGCACTACTCTATCAGTACTCAGAGTAGACTTCGAAATGCAAGCTACACCACCGCGAGTGTTCAGCAGATATAATCCATTCTCTTCAGGCCCACCACCAATCATCATCCTCGTGTTAAGGTCCTAAAATACACAATGAGAAGGGAAGAAAGTTACACTATAATTCAGACTTTTGGTTAGGGCACTAACAGAAAGCAAGTTGGTTGGAAAGAAAGAACATGAAGTACTGAAGGCAACTTTAAGGATAAAGCAATCTGAAAAGTTCCTTTGCCGCAAACTAGAGATAAGGTGCCATCTGCTAACTTAATACTACCAGTGCAAAGAGAGAGAAATAAAGCCATCTCGCTTACCAGTCATGTGGTCAGAGGCTCCTAAGTCAATGATCCAGGAGGACGAGTAACAGGTGGACGCAGTGTTGGCAGAGGCATTACCTGTTGTTCCCATATGGAGAGATGCTTTCAAGGATGCTAACTGTTGACTCAGTTCCTGAACAGCTTGATCTCGTGGATCTATTGACATTTCAACTTTCACTTGCTCCCCCTCATTGGTAACTGTATTTGCTCGTGGTGTCCTGGACTTTGGTCACAGATATGGATGAATTTCCCAGCACATATCAATTGTGTGTCTTGGTTTTCCACACCCCGTGCTTTTCATTCTTTCCCGCTCTTCCTATTATATCTCTTTTTACCCTTCTGGTTTTTTGCCTCACCGATCATAGCAGAATTGTCAGAAGACATAGATCTTGGTGCAAAAGTCCTGCAAATGGCTTCTCCCCTGATATAATTATAAACAGCATGAAGAGATAGCAGACTGTCTTTTTCCAAAACTTGGACCCTCTATGGCTCATAATCACGATAAAGTCCACTCAAAAAATCAAAAATTCTCCTATGCTCTCTCTGTGTCTGATATCCTTCTGGAGTCATAGGGATAGGTAAATAGTGATCAAGTTCCTCCCAGTTACCCCTCAACTTCTCGTAGTATTCTTCGATAGACATATTCCCTTGTTCTAGAAGTGCACCTTCTCAGTCTAATTGGTAAATTCGAGCAAGATCTTGTTGGTCTGAGTAGGAATCAGCTAGGCTGTCCCAAATCTCTTTTGCAGTCTTACAAAACATAAGACCATAACTTATGTGGGTTTCCATTGAATTAACTAACCAAGTTATAACCATCAGATTCACAAATTCCCACTCCTCATAGGTAGGATTATCTTCTTTGGGAGCCTTTTTTTTTCCTGTGATATATCCCAACATCTTCTGACTGCCAATGTACATCCTAGCCGACTAAGCCCAGTAAAGATACTTTTTCCCATTTAAGAGAACATTTGTGATGTGAAGTCGAGTATGGTTAGGACCACTCCATGGGATTAGTAGAAGATGAATTGATATCACTTTCACTGGACATTATGGAAGAATCAAGGAAAAAACTGTTTCTTCTTATTAGAAAAATTATGAAAAAAATGTGACTTGGGCAGTACTTAAATAGGCGCACCTACTGAGACAATCATGCAGTACCTGTATTGCTTGGATTGTGGACCCACATGTGATGATCTCTGCCAACAAGTACCTATCTACTATGATTTCTAGTTCGATTGATTCCTTTGACTGCTCCACACTTCTGTAATTATCCCAAGGTCATGTTTGACTAGGGAATCAAAAGTTCTCCTTGGCCAAACTGCTCTGATACCATGTTGCAAAATTTTACAGGATTGGTCCTTTACATGGACCTCTCAGATCACACTCACACCAATCAAACCAGCACAAGTAAATGAATATAAAAGAAAGAAGGAAAAAGAATAATGAAGAGAAAAGAAAATGCTTGAGACGTGAGATGGAAGAGAAGAACAGAGCTTGTGTGTATTTTACATACTCCAAGCTTCTCTTTTTATAATGTTCAATCATGGTATTTTTAGAAAGTACAATTGTAATGATTTGTAATGATCATGGTATTTTTAAAAAGTACAATTGTAATGATCTGTAATGATCTTAACTTATTATAATTAAGAGATAATTTAGCTTAGCCACAAATAGAAAGCTAATCTGTGTAGATTTGAATCTTGGGATACACTGCTTTCCCATTTTGGACTTTGACTAAAAACAAGTGGCCCCACATGTTATTCTTTAACATTTTCCAAGGGAACAATTTTTATCAAATCAGTTGATGCAACTGATTATGTTCAAGATGTTAGATACATCAATGAGTTGTTTAATGAAGTGATTAATGATATTGGGGCAGATTGTGTAGTTCAAGTTGTCACCGATAATGCTGCAAACATAAAGAAAGCAGGAATGATGCTTATACAACAGAGGGCAAATATTTTTTTGTCACCATGTGCAACACATCGCATAGACTTAATGCTTGAAGAAATTGCCAAAGGAAAAGTCATGAAACAAGTGATAGAAAAGATGAAAAAAATCACTAATTTCTTCTACTAGCCTTATAGACTTGTTTCAATGATAAAGAAATTTACAAACAATCATGAACTGCTACGGCCGGGCATTACTCAATTTGCCACCCACTTTATAGCCATCGAAAGTATTTACAAGTATAGTGAAGGGCTTCTCCAAATGATCATATCAGATGAATGGATGAATTCTATGTGAGGAAAGCATCCAACTCTCCTAGCAGAAGAAGTATACAAGACCACTAAGTCCAATAAGATTTGGCCTCATGTTAAATATTGCTTAAATGTTCTTGAGCATCTAATAAAAGTTCTTTAATTAGTTGATGGTGATGATAAGCCAACTATGGGTGTAATAACCTAAATTTTTGAGTGGGCCAACCAGACTTAGAAAAAGCCTAGTTTCGACTAGCCCAACTCATGACTAGATTGGGCTGCTGGGCTTAACTTTCAAGCCTTTATTAAATAATAGAACTTGACCCAACGTCCATCTGTTTTGACTGTATAGTTTCCCAATGGAAGCTCTTCGTTTTTCACCAATAGATGTCACTCTTCAAAGAAGAGACATTCACCAACGAGTGCGACTCTTAGAATTCCCAAATGACTCTTAAAAGAAGAGAAAACCAAGAAGAAAAGCCCCATTCGGATGTCCACTTAGTGTATATATAGGAGTCTTTGGTTATTTTGAAATCTAATACTGAGAAATTTGAAATTTAAAAGCAAGGAATTTCACAAGGAGCAACTAGCATAGTGGATGTCAGATTTGAAGTCAATCATCACATATACAAGGCAAGTAGAACTTCAATAAAATGTGATTCTGTCAAGTAACTAGTCTTTCATGATATATTCTTCTAAGTTTGAGCCAAATCTAATATCTAAACTTCTTTTAACATGACTGTGTTCAGTGAATAAGATGCATTTCCATCTTTGAAAATGATGGGTGACAACAAGGATGAAGTCCCTCTTTGATTGAACTTTGATTTGAACCATTGAAGAAAACATTATAACAACATCAGATCTGGGTGAATGTATTTATAAAACTATCGACATATCTATAATCGGGAATAAAGCCTCAAACTCATTTTCTTTGGTAAAGATGATTAGCCAATTGAATCCTATGATTAATATCTTATTAAGCTATCAATCTCAGTATCGCATCAGTCCGTATCACCAAAATCTAGGAGAAATATTGGCTGTCACAGCCGATATTTTCAAAATATGGCCATACGTAATGGCCAAAGAAAAAAAAAAGAAAAAGAAGAAAATATAGAGATAAACGGAGGAAGAGGAAAACAAAAAGCAAAATTTAATATCTATTGCATGCCATTACAAAAGGAAAAAATGAGAAAGAAAATGACAGCAAAGATGTATTGTCGCAGAGAAAATAACAGAGAGAGAGAGAGGGAAGAGGAGGAGGTAGGTACCTGGACCTCCACCGTTGTAACTTGCAAGTGCATGGCTGCAACACCACCACTGGAGCTATCATGTCTATTGTCAGTCGTTCTCTGCTTTTACCTCTTTTTCTCCTTCTCCTCTCCATCTTATTTCCCCATCTTTTTTCCTTTTTGTTTTGGTACAAAAGGATGGTGGGAATCCCCATTTTAAGGTTTCAATCTCGACTCATTTAACGTTTGTGTACACATCAGTTCTATGGAAAGAGAAAATTGCCACGTCAACAATTTCCATGGTAATTGAAAACCTCAGGAAAGAAGTTTCGCGGAAATATGAAACTCATGTTTGGTCTGAATTTGTTTTCCTTGGCAAAATGATGCAAATGTTGTTTGGTGCACTTGTGGATTTCTTATGGAAAATTAGTTTTTTTTGTTTGATGTAAAAATGAATTAGAAAACAAAATCATAAAGGGTAGTCAACTTTTTAATAGATATGGAAGTCTGATGACCCCCATGGGAATTTCATTTCCAATCTTCTCAAGGAAAAGTCTGACATGGCAGTGACGTAGCAGAAAAGAGGTTTCGAGGAATTGTGTTGCACCAAACACATTAAAAATGGGTTTTTCAAAGAAAACTATTCCCTTTTCCACGGAAAATGGTTACACAAACATGCCTTTAGGTCTTTGATTAGTGGTTTGACATGATGCTTGGACTCCAGCTATTTCGTAGGTCCCAACACACAATCCATTTCTCAAAATTCTTTATTTGTTTAGATTCTCATTAAATGGGCCCTAATCACATTTTCCACTAATTTGTCAATGCAACAATGGAGAACTTTCAGATTGAAGTTAAATTATAGAATTGGATGTAATTTTTATTGAACGGTTTAGGTATCAATAGTGCTCCACAAAACTATTCAAAACACATGGCCCTTATTAAATGGCCCCCTCAAAAAATTTTAGTCAAATTAGAGTTAAAGCTATGATCTAATTAATCACCTAAAAAAATATGTGAATAAAATTTTAAGAAACGCCCTATTTTATAGTGGTCAATGCAAGTATGCAACAGTGGGCTAAGTCTTATTAGAGTTATGGTCTTGTCCAATGGGTAGTTATTTTAAGTGGTTTGGATTTCAAATATGATGTACTAAATTATTTTAGTTATAAAACTACATAAATGGGACCTAATATTGCACACTAAACTTAATAATTAATATAATCAGTTCTTAAAATTCAATGGCAATATAGAATGTTATGACTTAGGGGATCGATATTTTTGCTTTATAATTGTTGCTAATGTGAAAAAAGATTTTTTCTAAAATTTTATAATATTTTGGATTTTTTGGACTTTTTTTTAATAAAAGAGAAATTCACGCCGCAACAACCACGAATTGCTCTCAAAATCATATCAGCTTTTGGGCTCATCCGATACAGTGACCTATACCATGGCTACAATGTCTCTCAAATTGGCTATGGATGCAGGATGGACATAAAAATAAATAAATACATAATGCTCTTCAAAATATTGAACTAGCCTGCTGTGTAGATCATATCACCACAAGTACACTGGCAAATAAGGATTTGAGATTCAAGTCCAGATGGCCCCACAATTGCCAAAAGAAATATGGGCTCTTATCAAGTCAAACTGGCCTTTTGACCTTACTCATGTCAGGGATTGTGTCGCGCTTACGTTGGCAACCACTATTGCAGGCTTGTACCAAGAGCTTGTTTTGCTTCTAGGTTAGGTTCGACTTGTACCCACACCCAATCTGGAACTAGCTTGGCATGCAACTTAGGCCCTCTATCTCAAACCAACTATTGAGATGCAAAAGGCGGTGTGGAAGTGCTGAGCACTACTATGCACTCTTGCAAATATGTGCTACTATGTGAGAGGCCACTCCTGATGCAAGCCCCAGGGTCAGGGCTGCATAGGGGTGCCGAAGCATGTGTCCAAGGACACTTCGAATCGTCAAAAGACTTCAAACACACAAAGATGCACCTCTCAGAGATAAAGCCCAATTCTATTAATCAATCCAAGTTGAACCAATCTCATGTCTACAATGCCATATATATAATAGAGGAAAACTTAGAGTTTAAGAAATCTATCAAACTAGGAAACTAAATAATATGGAAACTAAATCCTAAATACAACACATAAAATAAAATAAAACCTAATGATATATAATTACTTAATAAAAACCCTAAATCCATTTGGGCCCTACACATGTGGCCATTAAGGTCACTACTACATCATTCTCCTCAGCTTGGAAAGAACTCGATCTCAAGTTCGGTAAATATCTGCCAAGGTCACAGATCAATCGAATGAACTTTCGATCCGTTGGCCGACCATGAACTTTTGCACACATTTGGAAGACTATGCAATATTCGTCCCCAACTTAAAGTAATCACAATGCATCCTATGTCTCGGAAGTTGAATTCTGTGTGGATGTGTGATCGAGCCATTGGATGTATCACATGTGAAAGTCGCACCATCAAATCACAATCTCGGACTAACCGTTCTTCATCTCCCAATTTCCATTGTTTATCACCAATGACAAAATCAATGTGAGAATGTGGTGGACAACAACTTGTACTTCTTGCCTCGGTGCTTGCACTTCTTGATCATTATTATTCATAGGAGAAATTTTGAGGCCAAGAATAGATGTGGAGCCTTCTATGTTTTGCTCTAGCTTTTTGGACTACATATCCACTGACACGGGTTCCTGAACATGATTTGCTGTCATTTGTGGTGACCTTTCTTCTTCAAGTGTATCGTTCACTAGATAAGACATTTCAAACATCCACTCAACGCAAATTACATCCCAATATGCCTCATGAATGTTCTTGTAGTCATTTATTTTCTCCACGATATCTAGCCTCAAACCTCTGACGAAACTAATCAAGTCATGTTCATCCTCATCTTCGAATCCACGCTTGTGTTGGAGCCACGAAAACATATCACCATAATCAAGAACAGACATGTCTCCTTATTTCAAATTAAGAAATGACCGAAAATAAACTTGATTTTCAAAATACCATGAGCCACATTTTTCTTCATATTTGTATCTATTAAGTATATTGAAGATTATAGTATCACAAAATTTCATCATAGATTAAAGAATGGACAAACCTGATGTGTAAATCTGCACTCCATAAACACACTGACGGATGTCAAATCGAAGTGCAGACGATGCTGATATCACAAAAACAAATTCTGACCCTTGATCATTAAATATGTTGTGACTGAAATATGATGATGTAGGGACAAGGTCAGCGATGATGTCACATCTGTTGAGATGTGAGAGGCAATGTGGAAGTGCTGAGCGCTACTATGCACTCTTGCAAGTCCGCTCCTCTCTCTCAGAGGACAATGATGGTGGTCGGTGTTGCTCTGAGTCCAGCAATAAGCGTCTGAGCAGTCCAGGCCAGATCTGAACCCCAAAGACAAGACTTTTCAAACCAAACTAGGTTTTCTTCTTTCAGAGAAACTCAGATCCAAGCACTGGCAGCTTCTTTTGCAAAAAGTAAATTGTCTCCACTCATCTCGTCCTTTTTTGGAAACAGAGGGCACTTCTAAGGGGATCCAGCAACATTCCCCTCCTTTATGTTTCTACAGCAGGTGGTCAGCCTGTGGTCTTGAAGCGAAGTGGCCCACCTTCTTCCCGTAGAAGTGACGATCAGGTAATCGATCTGCCCTCTTCTCTGCTCTAGGGATAAGAAAAAAAAAATAATTTCTTCCCAGTTCGGTTTCTACAAAAACCGGACCAAGGCTCTCACATCCTTCTCTTTCGTTTTTGCAAAAACCAAACCAAGGCTCCAAGCAGCAGATCCCTGCTTTGAGACCTACCCGAGATCAGGTATAGGCAGATCAAATCCAATCTCAAATGGAGCCTCTGCCATTTCTAAGCAAAATACAGAAACCTGTTCTACGACCTCCCTCTACAGTGACAAGTCTCTGTTTCTCTACTTTCTAGAAAGCAAGAATCGTCTTCTTCAACGATGGAAACAATGTTGCGACATTAGGTTGGGAGAGAACTCTCCTTGCCCTACTGTAATCAGAGGCCCTACCTCTTCCTAATCTGCAATAATACCAAGCCTAGATTCCCATCCAACAACATGAACCATCTGTGAAAGCCCATCTACTGTATACTAGTAAAAATACCAAACCATGTACTAAACAGGAGATTTAGATTTATTTTAATTCACTTTAATGTAGCCCAAAACAAGTATCTCAAATCTATATATTCAATGGTTGATCCTGAAGGACAATCAATTCAATTCAATTAATTTCTTCCATTTCTTCCTCAAATCGTGAGACGGTCAACTATTTCCTGCTCACAGGAAATCAGATTGCCAAGAGCATCGATGATCTTAGCAGACCATTTGGGCTTTGATGCCAACTAATGCAAATCAAATTGCCAAGGCAAATATGTTGCAACAAAACCAACCTGTTCACAGGTTTACTAATTTAATCCTTCAAATCTCCATAACACTTTCATTCTTCTTGTCATTGTTTAAATAGTATCTACAAAAGCCCTAAAAAAAATCAACTTAGACATTGAGACAAGGCAGGATATCTAATATAGGCCATTGATACACATAGATGAGAAAACTCTAATTTGCCCCCAGTAAATGGGCTACATAACACAAATGAAGATGATAATTAGAAGAGGTAAAATACCCAACAATGGGCTAGGCCCAGACAGTAAGATGATTGGCTATGCTCTAAATCATATCCCTACAAATAAAGGACATCCAATTTATAGGAGGTTTTCAACAAGATTTCTTTCTTTAAAGAGTGAGTTGTATTCTTTCCATTATTTGTGAATATTAGGAATCTTAATAAATCAGGATTAGAGATGTGTAGAGATTTATTGTAGGGTTTTAAGTTGTTTTACAGATTTAAACCTGGTAAAAGGGACCTTCAGTTGTTGGGCATCTATTATTCAATTTATTCCAATAAAAGGCAGTTGTTATGCACTTTTAGGATTCCTTATACTTGGTTTCTATGATGCCCAGATACAGACACGGACATGGATACCGATATGGGAACGGAGATTCGACACGACAACTCCAGAAATTTAGGACACGGATACAGGTATGGTATCACTTGAAAGACAATACGGATACTGGTACGAATATCACATTTTAGTAGTATATGATACATCATACGTGACTAACTACTAGAAGTGGGTCCCTAAAAATCTCAGTCTAAAGTGGGGTGATATGGTTAAGCTTATAATCTTAAGAAATTACAGCTATCAAAATTAAAATGGAGGGACGGAGAGAAGTTTCAACTTTTCGAGAGGAAAATATAATTTAAATTGAGAAAAGGACATTGAATGACATGAAAAGAAAGGCCACTTCCCCATCCAATAAAAAAATATAAATAAAATGGCAAAACTTTAACTATGAGAGTGAAAGGGGGAAAACAACCATCAAATATACAGTGGGTTTTGAATTTTGCAATATTAAAATAAAACAAAGGGGCTTGAATATAAAAAAGAAAATATTCTTTTAAAGTTATAACCAAAGATTTTAGATGAGATTCGTTGTCTAGCTCAATTTGGGATAAATTCCACCAATTTTGCCTTTTTTTTTTTTTTGTAAAATACAAGACAACCATATCCTAAAATACTGAGCTGTATCCCAGCCATATCTTACCGTATCCCGTACCCGTATCCATATCGGACCGTATCGGTATAGATACCTCAGGTCAAATGAGGTATCTGAGTATCATAGCTTGGTTTTAGCAAGCTATAAGCAGGTCAAAGATGAAACAATGGATTGGATTACTAGTAAGTAAGTGTGCCTACTTTTCATTCCCCTTGTGATTACATAGTATTTTCTGTTGATAAAGTTAGGTTTCGGTTCACAAACAATCAGATTTGGCTTCCTTGACAGCATTAAGGTTTCAGCCAAAACTAGTCTAAACCTTGTTCTACACTACCCAGCCAGCTCAAGCCAACTCAGACAGATTTCTGGTTGACTCGTGGGATAAAAAAAGCTATGATTTTAATTGAAATCACTTCTGACTGATCAGGTAAAGATACTGTTTAATGAATCCATATATATTTAGAATGCATCTCATGATACTATGCTGGGGAAAGAAAAGCTGCACATTTTAAATACAAACTTAGTATCACTTCAGATTGAAAATATAAAACTTCAAGAGAGTGACTTACAAGTTCTTTTTATTTACCACATTCGGAGCTTGCCTTTCGATGATCTCTCGTCGCCTTGAAGCAGGTAAGGGTCGAATGCATTCAACAAGTTTATGGCAGTCTAGTTTGCATCGAGTACAAACACCATGTTCTATTTGGAATAGTGCCTGAAACCGTAACAGTGTTATAGTGGGTGATGAACAAGGTCAATAACAATTAAGAAAAAGTTCAAGTTTAGGCTGAGAGGAGTTCTGAAGGGATCTGATGCAATAGTACTGGTATGATGGCAGGGAAAATCCTCTCCTACAAGCAACTCCAAGTGCAGTCCAGCACTGTGGGGCCCACTTGAGCCCACCTTCATGAGGCCAGCCCCTTTAATACTCTTTTTCATCTAAGATGATCTAACATCAGGCCCACTTCTATTCTTACCGATGAAACTGTAATATCCCTAATCCCAATGAGGATAGGGGTTGAATTTAATTTGGGCCTGGTTTGAAAGTTTCGTTAATTTAAATATTTCTGGGAATTTCAGGATAGATTTTAAAACTTCAAAGGCATTCAGAAAGAGCATTTGGATTAATTGATGAGCCATTTAAAAGAAATTGAGTCATAGGTGGAACCCACTAATTTAATGCTAGGACAACGGGGTCCTATGCTTAATTGGTGAGGCCATGTTTTGAGGTGGCAAAGATATTCGTCACAAAGAGAATTGGGGCCCCATGTTTTGGCCACCAGTATTGTGAATAGCCCTCGTATGCTGGGGACCCACAAATTTGCAAACAAAATAGGAAGAGGTGGGGGGGGGGACTACCCAAACCCATTTTTTCCATTTCAGTTGACACCCAAGACCCCATTCCCTTATATTGACAGCCCTCGCCTCTTTTCTTCACTTCCCATCTGTTTATACCTGTCCAAGAAAAAGCCATAATCCTATTATCTTCCTTGGAAGCTGGAAGGACAAGCAAAGTTGTGGCGACGGAAAAACAAGGAAGCTGATCCGCCCAATCTTGGAATGACTTTTAGATTTCCTCAAGTGATTAGAGCTACAAGGGTTTCTTCAAGGTGAGTGTAGATGCTAACAAAGTTCTGTTCTTTTGTGTTTTTATCATCTTGCATATCATTTAAGTATAAAGAAAGATTCAAGGTTTCAGATCTGAAAACTGTTTTGGGAGAAATATTTCATGTTAGATTTATGATAGAAACTGGGTTGGGGGGTAATTCTCTGTGGCCGAACCCTGGATCTAGCAATCTAGGGCTGGCCAAATCTTGGATATGGTGACCTAGTGCTGGCTGAACCCTAGATCTGGGAGATCTAGGGTTGCTGAATTCTCATTTATGGAGATGACTTGGTCAAACCATAGTTTTGGGCTGCTTCATTCAAACACCGTCACATTGGCTTCTTGATGATGCCTAATGTAACCTATATTATTTTAGATTGTTCTCAAAGGTGGGATTCCCAAAGATCATTAGTTAGAAGAGGCTGGTTAGGCCCGTAATCTGAATTGTGTAAGATAAGTAAGGACATTGGCTGGATTATTGTGGACAATCATAAAGTATAGCAATGCTTTTATATCATCTTGCAGGAGGTGTGCATATGATATGTTCGTGTATGGGAGGCGCTCTATGATTCAATTGTGTATGTGAGACATTCTATGACACTGCTGTGTATGGGAGGTGCTCTATGATTCAGCTGTGCATGTGAGACAATCTATGATACTGTTGTGTATGGGAGGCGCTCTATGATTCAGCTGTGTGTGTGAGACATTCTATGATATTGTTGTGTATGGGAGGCGCTCTATGATTCAGTTGTGTATGTGAGACATTCTATGATATTGCTGTGAATCGGTGGTGCTCTATGACTCCTTTTTGTGCAAGGCATTTTAGTGATGAAAAAGTTGGGGGCTTGTGCTACCAAGTGATTGGATGGTGATAATCAGATGTAATCTTAATCATGTGCTGACCATTAGTTTAATCTTCAATTTGGATTGTTAATTTAATTGTGAATTTTCATTACTCATATCATATGTTTACACGCAAGCACACAATTGAATTAGAATTCACTCAATATGTACTGATCCCTGGTTTGCCCTTATCAAGTATCCAACATGTAGGAGATGATACAGATAGCCATAATCAGGAGCCGGGATTTGGCATTCATGACTGATGTAATAACCTAACCTACTTGGTGGGCCAACCTTGCAAGGTGGGCCATATTTGATCAGAATATTTACAAAGTCATAGATTAGGACTCTTCGTAAGTCTAAAGTGTGTAGGGATAAGGTTATCAGGAGATTGAGGAGTCTCAATAGACCTCTCTCTCTAGGAATACTTTTGCCAATAAAACTTTCTTGTGGTTTCCAAATAGGAAACTACAGGAACGAAAATTCTAAGAGAGAGAGAGAGGGAGAGAGAGAGAAGGAGGGACTGACCTGAGTTGAAAATTTTGTATAAAAGATGATCACGAAGAAAACGAGGAAGATCAACAGTGAAAAGCACAATAGATGTCCAGTTCGAGGCCAATCCCTGCTTGAGCAACACACGTCTATACCAGGTGAGTAGAATTCTTCACTGTTTAATGAAAATTAAAATTTGAAGAACCGTGGCCTTGAGATTTTGTGATATAATGAAACCATGATGAAATTAATCACCCAGAATGATGATTTTTGTCAACCATGTTACGGCTACAGAAACCTTTCTTCACTGTCGACATGCCTAGTCAATTGATCAGTCGAAAAACCCTTTGATCATAAGGTAGATAAGACCCCTAACTAATGTTCCTTACACATCAAGTCCCAAACCTGGAAGAAATTAGAGCCGAAGAGGAGTTTGTTGTAGATCAGGACGTTTTGGGACAGATTTTTGTTGGAGAGTACGAAGCCCACGTGGCCCACTTGATCGAAGATCAAATCCCCACATCTGCTAGTGGACCCTAGGGCGACCCCAAAGGTGATGGCCCCATGTGATTTGGACCGTTAGGTCCTTCCATCTCTAGGCTTCATCATAGCTGAGCAAGAACCCCTCAAACCGAGCGTGGGTTCTGTTCCAAGGAGACGACCTCTGTCGATATGCATATATAGGGAGAGACTTATTAAATTACAAATTGGTCCTGCTGTTTTAATGATATTTTAAAAGCCCATTAAAGTCTTATGATGTATTTACAGTTGATGAACTATGAACCCACCCAACATTATTTTGATATCTAACTCGTGGGGCCAGTGTCTGGATGTTTCCTTATACTAAAAGTGAGGACCTAATCTTACCAAATATTAGTTTTGAATCTCTTAGAAGGAAATAATCATATATATCTGATGGTGAAAATTTACATGGAGTTTTCTGGATATTCAAATATAGTGGAATATGATACTATATGAATTCAATAGTTATGTTTTGATTCCTGTGTTTGATTTTATGATGACTAATTAACTCCCTCAATAAAATATGGACAATACCACAGCCTGGTACCATTTCCGACTCGAAGTAGGGCGAGGACTAACCAGTGTTATGTGGTACTGGACAAGGAAAACAATAAGATGATATTGCCATTCATAATAAAGATGAACTCTAATAAACTTATCGAGGTTGAATATGATGTTTGAAATAAAATAACATCAACCGCTAGCACTGAGTATGAAACTTCTCTCACGGATATTGGTCGAGGGAAGAAGGTTCAACAATCATGGTGGTAAGATTAGCCATGTTGTTGATAGAAACGTAGATACTCCACTGAGGGAGTATCAGAACAGGCTCAACAATCATGGTGGATGATAAGCCATGTTATTGACAGAAATATACATACACCCGTATGGGGTATCGGAACTATTGATGCTTGCGGTGGGAAATTACTCAAGAATGAAATAGATTAAGATGATATTTTATGCCATTATTGAAATATGAATATTCATTTGAATGACTGGAATATGCTATACTTTAGTGTTTTCTTATTCTACTGACCAGTGTTACTGACCAGTGGTTCGCCCCACCCCAGGTAATGCATTTGTAGAGGTTGCAGGGAGTGACGAGGATCAGCCGGTGGATTTTGGCATACGTGGTTGATCCAGAGCACGAAAGCAAAAGAATAGATTCATAGATGGGATTAACCCAATACTTAGTTGATTATTCTATTGCAAATAGAGATTTATTTTTTACTCAGTAGTCATTATCATGAATTCTAATATACTTTATGACTTAAACACAATGGAATTTGAATGTTTTAGACCTTGATGCTCATGGAAATTTGATTTATGCGGTGCTATTATAAAATTGAGAACGTCTTAAGAATTTGAAGAGCTCCGGATTCTTGGGTCGTGACAGCGAAGAGACGCTACACTAGAACTCATGAGGATTAGCCTATAAGTAGCTTCTAATAAACATCGTTTACTTCAGTTGGTCTCATTTAACTTCTATTAAGGATGTTCCTTTGAGACTTTCCTTTAGTTGTAGCCTTAATAATGGTGATGAATAATATAAAAAACGCCAGCATTCTTCTTATGCTATTGATTTGATTAATGTTGGTTTATGATAGTTTTTAGTCACGACTCATATAGGGGGTGCCCGGGTTTCGGGTCATGACAAAAACACTCACGGTTGGATTGAATCTTAAGAAAATCTACAATTAAGATGCCATTAAACTTTAAGGCTATTAAATCAATGGCTAGGATAATATGGTGGGGTTAATTTTTTGATCCCCATGTCCATGAGGAGACCTTTACATCTACCCTCCTCCCATTCCTAAACTTACATCTAAGTAGGACCCACAAGCTGGACTACATATAAGTTATTTGTAGTCTACTCACAAGAGATCATAGCCAATGATGGTAGAGCCCAAAAGTAATCAGGTGGAAAGAATTTAATTGCAATTATTTAAATCAGTTATTATGAACATAAAATTAGCAATATAAAACAATATTCATGTGCTCACCATACGCAGTGACCTTTGACTAGTTCTTATCCGATATTCTTGAAAACAACTCAAATCACAGAACAGATCCTCAAAGAATTCAGGTTCCTTTGACGACTTGCCCCTGTCCAAAATAGTACATCAATATTTTCTCCACAAAATGGGTTTCAAGAAATCTTTACAGACTTACGTGCAAGGTGTTTGACAGAGTTTACAAAGAGGTTCATCTGTTACTGTCCAAGCTTGGGAGTACTCCTTTACTTTCTTAGAACCACCATGACGTAGAAAGATTTTTTTCCACACCGCGTTAAGTGGAAGAGGATTGCTTATATCACTCAATGGCGTAACACGCCGCTTGCTGCCACCTTTCAGCAGGCCCTGCCATGATAGAGAAATAAGGAGTAAATTAATGTAATTGTGCACATATTAAGAGTATCCCTTCAATGAGTAAGCTATCACAGAAAACATCTAAGTTCACCAGCCCATGTGATTTCATCAATTGTTTCGTTCTGGGGTTTTATACAAGACTTCTATCTCCTCTAGATCTAACATGGTAGCAAAGAAATATGACAAAGCTCTCGAAAAAGATCCAATTTTTCATCTACAACCTGCTAATATGATCATCTGCCATAACAATTTGTTATTCTCAAATCAGTTCTATATTACATTTCTGCCTCAAAAGATGAATCAAGATCTTGAAATACGAACTATCAGAAATCAAGACTGTTTTCTACTACAGTCATTGGATTTTCAGATTCCTCAGAATTTCATCTAGAGACCACAACCATTCTGGTTGTTCTCTCAAAACTTCATATCAGTGTACTTTGATTCTGCTCAGGATTGATTTGATAGAACCATCTGATGCAAAGCCAAACAACCGTTCCAGCCAAGCCCACGGCCTACATGTGGGAGCCAAGAAAGAGTAAGGATTTTTTTTTGAAGAAATCCTAAAGGTTTTATTTTATTTTGTAAGTTTTCATTAGCTTTCTAATTTTGTTTACTATCTTTAATGACTTGTAGTTAAGTTAGTGTTCTAATTTTGCTTCACCTCCTTAGTTTGATTATATTTTCCTAGTTTCAGTAGGTTTCTTTTCCTATTTATATAAGCATTGTAGAGATTATAAGACAGCTCAGAAGTTTTAAATAAATTATCCTCTTTGGATTTCTTTCCCTTTGAGGTTTGTCGTCTTCTTGGAGAGTTTCATGATTCGGCACTTTCCCAATCCAAACCCATTTAGGGTGTGCATCATCATCACTGAGGAAGATCATATCACCTTTGAGGTGGAAGAATATTATGGCCACATGTAAAGAACCCCATGTATATCTCACATAAAAGTGGCATGCGTTGAGAAGTTTACAGCGATGTTTTGTAATTTCTCCAACTTAGGGGACTCATGTGTCACTACTAAAAGTTGCAGGATGGTTTTTCTGTAAAAATTGGAAATATATTATTTTTTATATAAAAGCAATAAGATGATTGATGCCCAAACCCTAGGTTGGACGACCAGCAAGTTTCTTCCCCAAGATTTTCTTCTTTACTTAATCTTTATGAATTTTTTCTTCTTTTAAGTCACATTTTTGAATTTTTATGGTTTTCACTAAAAATCAGAAATAAAAAATAACTTCAGAAAATCAATTTGGAACCAGGATTGAAGACATCAAATAACTAGAACTGCCACCCAGTCCATATATGTTCCCCTGTGTCTGGACTCTGGAGGGCTGTAGGTGAAGTGCTGACTGCTTTTCTTCTGTTTGAACAGCAGTCTTGAGCGCTCCATCTGGTGTTTTTTTGTTTGAAGGAAGACAGCAAGTAGGAGGACCTGCAGTGAAGTTTTTTATGTATTTCTATTCCTAGGCCTGACATCATCCGGTATATTCTGATGTCAGCATTGTACAGCCTCTGTGGCACTATGGAATGAGTGAAGCAATATTTCTCTCTTTTTTAGTAAAGTAAAGAAATTTTCTTAGGATGCTCCAAATCGTATACAGCTCTTTTTTTTTATTTACTTATTTTTGAGTTGTCTCAAATTTCAAGTTTAATTGAGGTTTTACCATGTTTTTATGGAGTATGGGGAAAAGGGGACTCTTCTAGGAGTTTTGTGGATGAGAACCAATACTTATATAGTAGAGTTTAATAAAGTAAACGAGTATTCATTCCAATTTGAGTAGTTAGAGATTAAAAAAGGGTGGGTGTTGTTCTCTCATTTCAAGATATTATCAAATAAAATTTAAGGTTACTAATGGAATCTAACACGGGAGAGATTTTTGCATTGGAGAATGTTAATTGTAATGCCCAAATATTTATGAATATCTTTAATGAGATTTAAGCACTTTGTGACAAGCTATAAGTACATAAGGTGATGTTTCATTATAAACTTCCAGTGTAGCTACACATACAAGATTATTATCTGCTCCACAACACAATTGCATGACACACAACATCCATCCAACCCCACCCCCTCCTCCCTCCCAAACACACAAAGCCCTGCTTGGGTAATTGATTCAAGGCAATGAATTACATGACAAGTAAATCGTTAGGATATTGGTGTAGCAGCAAAGGAATAACAGGTCCCAGGTCCATGAATGCCAAAAACATCCCATGTGTGGGATCTTGGTCAATATTCTGTGTAGTTGTATCATATCAAATAGCTTTATATTCTTTCCATCTTTGTTTATAATTAGAGATCAATCAGTGTAAACCCAGCATTGATTAAGGTTCTATACATTATATATAGAATGGTCGATGCCCATCAAAGTGACACAACACTTTTCATTAAGCTCTCTCTCTCTCTCTCTCATGTTCTCTCCCTCCATTCGATTCAACATAAGGATCCACAGATCTAATCATGGTATCAAAGCTACCGGACTCCTGTTCCTATCCTTCTAGTGTCCACTACTCATCAGAAAAAGCATCTCTCGCATCCATTATTCAATAGATAGAGGGAGCCAGTTTGCTTCCTTCCACATTCTGATTAAAAACAAGCTTCAACAATACTATCCCAGCCATTCAGTTGTTTAGTTTCTCACAGAAACACATCTACAAGATCTAATCCTCACAGTCAACAGCCATATCAGCCAGATCAAACAATGGGCCCCAACTCGTGATTGTGTGACCACTAGAGATCGGCACCATCAGTGTCGCCCAATATTATCTTCAATATTCCACATTTTTTTGGGATTTTATCAGCCCTATAAGTCAGTATTTTATTGGTCTTCATGGTTGACAGTTTTCTTGAAATAGTTTCAGTTCAAAGGCTTGTAAATCACATCCGACCATTAGAACACAGTAATTCTTGGTTCAGTAGTTGCCAAATTACATCACTAGAATAACCTAGAAGGCTGATCGGCAGAAACACCCATTTTTACAAGCCCTATACCCTTTCTTCTTTAAAATTTCTGCTCGCCCAGGGGATTTTTTTATTTTTTTTATTTTTTTTTTCCTGTTTTATATTTCTACGCATACTAGTTTTGTATATTTGTGTTGAAAACAGCTACGTGGGTTTTTCTAATGGATAAAGTGGATGTTATCTCGATTAAATTTAATGGAACAAACTACCCATCTTGGTCCTTCCTTCACAAAAATTTTGTTGAAAGACAAGATATGATCGGGTATCTGGAAGGCACAACTCCCAAACCAGTTGCAAGAACCACTGCCACATCAACCACCCCCATTGTCCATGATGATAAGGCCCAAGCTACTTGGAACCAACACAATGCCAAAGTGATAACTTGGATCCTCAATTCAGTAGATCCATCATTTTCAATGGAACTTCAGTCCTTTGCCAAAGCTTCAGATATGTGGGTTCCTATGAAGAAGATATATCATCAGCAAAACAAAGCCCACCGTTTTCACCTGGATAGACAGTTATCCAAATTTGCCAGAATGACAAATCTGTCCAAGAATACTACAATGGCTTTCTAGCCTTATGGACTGAGAGGGATCAAATGCTTCTCCAATCTGTGTCAGCTGAGTTTCTTCCACAAGCCATTAAATTACAAGAGAAACAACATGTTTAGTCAGTTTCTCATGAATCTTCGCTCTGAATTTGAACCTGTATGGGCTGCACTTATGAATAGAGAGATCTTTCCTAATTTGGACATATGCGTCCAAGAGGTTCTCTAAGAAGAAACCTGCCTATCATCCACTTAGTCTCTTCATGCAGAGCAAAAAACACTTCTGACAACTCCAGCCTCATCATTAACTGATGTGATGGCCACGTTCACTACTCATGGTCAGAAACCATAGTGCTTTGAGTGTAATAAATATGGGCATGTGGCTCGAGAGTGCAAGAGAAAATAGTTTTGCAACTACTGCAAAATGAATGGTCATGTCCTTTCCACTTGCAAAAGACGGCTGAAAAGAAATCAACAAAGACTCCGAAGCGTGTAGCAATACTACACTTCAAGCTCAAAATACTATTCAAATTGATCCGGCTTCCTTTGACGCAACTTCTGTCACATTAACCACGGCTCAGATTAAGGATTTGATCAATTCCTCAGTGGCGTCTGCATTTACCTCCATGGGTATTAGTGGTCTGTCTTCTTCTTCTGTATTTCCTACATTTCACTCATCCACCTCACAATATACTTTTATCACCCGCACCACATAGTTCCTCGACTCAAGGGCCTCAAATCACATGACCTCTGTAGCACAAAATTTGCACGACCATCAAACTTGTACTGGTTGTGTTTTCATCACTACCGCTAATGGTCATTAATTGGCTATTTCTAGTACTGGAATTGTATCCATTGGAACTCTTACCCTACACAATGTTTACTTTGTCCCAAATTTGGCCGCACATCTTATTTCAATCGGTCAACTTATTGATTGTGGCTATTTGGTTAATTGTTCTCCATCTGGTTATGTCATACAGGAACGGCAAACTGGGAAGGTGATCAGGAAAGGGAGTAAGCATGGCAGGCTATTCCTTCTTAAAATTAGACAACAATCGTTATTTGCATCCTCTATCAGTATTTTAAATAATGTGTGGACCACTTGGCATAAACTTCTTGGTCATTTAAATAATGCAAACTTGTTGTCCTTATTTAACCTTGGATGTTTGGATAAATCTATTTCTAGTTCCATGACTTCTAAATTTGCAAAATCTAAATGTGAATCATGTTGTTTGAGCAAAAATCATGTCTTGCCTTTTCCTATTCATTACTCACACAGCATTGCTCCTTTTGATGTGATTCACACTGATGTATGGGGGATTGCCCCTCATTTGAGTAGACTAGGGTATAAATATTACGTCACCTTTATAGATGATCACTGTCGATACACATGGATATAATTTTTAACATCTAAATCTAACGTTTTTTCCATATTTCAAAAATTCTATAATATGGTGCACACTCAATGTAAGAACCCTGAATTATAAATGGGCCAAGCCTGAATTATTAAATGGGCTAAATGGGCTTAGAGAGGCCCAGTTTCGATCAGTCCAATTCATGACTGGATTGGGCTATTGGGTCAAAATTTTTAGGTCCATAAATGATCCAAACTCACTTAATTGTGACTCTAGAGCTTCCCAAAATTATGACTGTGAAACTCCCACACTTAAATTCCCCAAACTTAAATTTCCCAAAAATTATAACTGTGTAACTCCCAAAATAATGACCTTAAATTGTGACTTTTAGTCTTCTTAGGTGACCTTTCAAGGGAAATCCTTTAGGATTTCAGCACTATATAAGAAGAGATCTCCTCTCATCTTTGTTCACTTTCTCATGGTTCTCATGGAAGAAAAGTAGGAGTCCAATATAGTGATATTTGAAAATAGAAGCAAGGAGATTCTAAGGAACACCTAACATAGTGGATGTCTGATTTGAGGTCACTTATTACTTATACCAGGTGAGTAGGACTTCTCTTATACTCATGTGAATATGGTGTTCCTTATATTCTGCTGTTTGGTTTCTATTTACATATATCAGTCAATTTCTGTTGATATCCTTGCAACAGGATATAAATTCTGTTTGACATAAGATTATCATTTCTTTGATTTGGCTTAATAAGGGTTCATTATATTAAAAATCCAGATCTGAATTGATGAAAATGCTAGACTGACGACAGGATTGTGAAGGAAAATACAGATTTAAAATTTATCCTCTTTGTATAATGACTGGTAAATCTGAATCTTATGATAAATGTGATTATTAACGATTGTTTTCATCATACAGTCTGCTGGTTTAATATGTACATTAATTCTTTGTATAATGACTGGTAAATTTGAATCCTATGATTGATACACTTCCTATGGACTATTTCTTTTATAGAATATAATGTTTTATTGAGTGAAGAAATTCAGAACTAAGCTACTGTTATATATCAGTCACAAGTGCTTTTGAACTAAGTTACTGTTATACGTTTTCTTACCCAATCACAAGTACTTTTTTAACTAAACTACTGTTATACATTTTCTTACCCAATTACAAGTACTCTTTGAACTAAGCTACTGTTATACATTTTCTTAATCATTCACAAGTAATCTTTGAACTGAACTACTGTTATTTTCTTAATCAGTTATAAGTACTCTTTCAACTAAACTACTGTTATTTTCCTAATCGGTCACAAGTGCTCCTTTGAACTATGTTACTGTTATACAATTTCATATCAAAGAAACTTAGGAATTTTTATAAAGGACTTTGGGTTCCAAAGAATCCCTAGGATTGATCTATATTAAGAAATCCCTGGGAATACTAGTACTATTGTATAGTATTACATGTACAGTAGTGACTGCTTTCCATTTCACGAATATTTAGCTGTGAAACATTATGTTAATATTGCACTGTTGTAAGGGATTATTAAGAAGTTCCCTCTTTTATAAAATAAGATCGTGTGAATAAGATGAGCTACCATAATATAACTAGTTCCAAATTAAGTAGTGGGTACTTCCATCGCTACAGTCTCATTTTTATTTTTACTATACAAATGATGACTTGTAAATTCTGAATCTCAATCTAGATTTAATACTGTCCTTAGTAGCTATGTATGGAATGAATAATTAATATGAGACTCTGTGATACTTGCTCAAAGTGATTAATTCTAATTATATGAGTATAGTATTCTCTCTATGACTAAAAAGAATTTCAAAAAAATAGGGCCAATGCCACATATTTGGAGCACCAGTTATGAATTAGAGTGGGGCGAGATTTTGACTCAAGTATGTGGGACTGGCCAATGGAAGACATAATGATACTTATTATGAAATCAATGAGTGGAGATATTTTTTAGAATTGTTTGGAAGTGTTTGTTTCCATTGGTATTGGATTCGACTTATGAATTAAGAATGGTGACAATCTTGTCACGACATGAATATGAATCCCCTTACAATGAATGGTGACGGTCATGTCACGACATGAATCCCTTTACAACTAAGAATGGTGACAGTTTTGTCACGACATGAATATGAATCCCCTTACAATTAGGAATGGTGACAATCTTGTCACGACATGAATATGAATCCCCTTCACAATTAAGAATGGTGACAATCTTGTCACGACATGAATATGAATCCCCTTCACAATTAAGAATGGTGACGGTTATGTCACGACATGAATATAAATCCCTTTACAACTAAGAATGGAGACAATCTTGTCACGACACGAATATGAATCCCTTGTTCATGCTGCTAATATAAACACGTATGGTGGTAGTTTGGTCAATCAACCTATGAACTTCTATTGATATCATGATAATTACTATTGCTCTCTTGATTTTAGAAATTCTACTCACCAGTGTTACTGACTAGTGGTTCGCCCCACTACAGGTAACGTTTTTGTAGCGGGATCTGGGAGCGGCGAAGATCAGCATATAGATTTTGGCATGCAACGCTGATAGAGAGTTCGAAAACCATCTAGACCATTAGATGGAGTTAGCCCCATTTGGAATATTTTAGATCTATTGTCGTTTCTTAGCTATAATTGTAAAGACTTTGTTAAGATATTAATATTATGAATTTACCTTCATTTTCCTTAGACTTGCTCTTGAATTTATTTTATGAATTTGTAATATGATCAAGTTAACAACTTAAGAATCTGAAGAGCTCCAGAATCTTGGGTCGTTACACTCAATTCCAGAAGTCCATTAAAATCATCTGTTCAAACTCAGGGGGAGAGTATACATCCACTGCATTTCATAACTTTTTAACAGAAAAAGGGATTCTTCATAAAAAATCCTACCCTCACACACCTCAACAAAATGGGGTTGCCGAAAAGAAAAATCGCCATCTCTTAGAAACTATTAGAACTCTCCCTGTGGAATTGCTCATTTCCCCTAAGTTTTGGTGTGAAGCAGCACATATAGCAGTCCATATTATTAACAGATTACCTAGCTCTGTCTTAGGGAAAATCTATCCTTTCGAGTGTTTATTTGGTCACCCTCCTTCCTACCCATATTTACTGACTTTTGGATGCCTCTATTTTATGCACCTTCTTTCTCTGGAGTATAACAAACTATCACCACAAGCGGCTCGTTGTATGTTTCTTGGCTACAGTGACGAACACAAAGGTTTCCAGTGTTATGATCCCAAAGAGCAACAACTCCGAATATCTCAGAATGTTGTTTTCTTATAACACGTTCCATTTTATTCATAGTCACCCAGTCCCTCTCACATCCAAGTCTCTTATCTTCTATCTTTTTCACCTTCATCTCCTACTCTGCCTCCTGCTATCACACAGGTTTATTCCCATCATCCAAGCCAACTAACCCTTACTGCTCCATCTCCCGAGTCCCGACACATCTCCTATGCCAGTTCCTTTAGGCAATGATACTTCTACTACAAGTACTAACTCTACACCTCTCGTCTGACACTCGAGTCGTATCTCAATTCCACCAAATAGATATGGATTTCCAGCTTTATTTACCCCTTTGGATCCAATTCTCATACCAACATCTCACTCTCAGGCTGCTAATATACCATATTGGCAAGATGCAATGACAGATGTACTCCTTGCCCTAAAAGCCAACAAAACCTGGGACTTGGTGCCTCTTCCTGCAGATACCTCCATCATTGGAAGCAAGTGGGTCTACTCTATTAAACAGCAATCAGATGGCAATGTCGAAAGATACAAGGCTCGATTGGTGGCCCAAGGTTACAAACAAGAGTATGGCATTGACTATGAGGAAAGTTTTGCCCCAGTCGCCAAAATGACTTCAGTTCGGTGCTTGCTTACTATTGCAGCAGCTCGTCACTGGCTCCTATGGCAAATGATGTCAAAAATGCCTTCCTCTGTGGGGATCTCACGGAAATTGTTTATATGTGTCCTCCGCCAGGATATGCTTGTTCACCGCAGCATGTATGCAAGTTAACTAAATCCTTATACGTCTTAAACAGACTCCACATGCATGGTTTGAAAAATTTCGCTCTGCCATCCTTCAAGCAAATGTTTATCAGAGTTCCAATGACAGCTCTCACTTTATTCAACGATCATCCCGTGGCTGTACAATTCTACTAATCTATGTCAATGATATGATCCTTAGTGAGAATGATCAAGCTGGCGGCTCTAAACTCAAATCTCATCTCATGTGTACCTTTAAAATGAAGTACCTTGGTCCTTTAACTTATTTTCTGGGGTCAGAAGTTGCACAAAACAAGGACAGAATTCGTGTCACTCAATCAAAATATGATGATGACTTACTCCATTCTGCACGTCTAAGCGATGCCAAAACCTTTACCACTCCAATCGAGCTTAATGTCAAAATCAGCAAAGATGATGGGGATCCTCTTACAGGCCCTACTCTATTTCGTCGTCTAGTTGGCAGCCTTCTTTATTTAACCATGGCTCGGCGAGATATATCCCATGATGTGCAAACTATCAACCAATTCATTGGAAATCCTTATAAACCTCATCTTCAAGCTGTTTATCAGATTCTTCGTTACATCAAAGGTACTCCCCATCGTGGATTATTCTACCCATCTATATCCTCATTACAATCGCAAGCCTATGCTGATGCGGATTGGGCAAGATGTCCTGATACTCATCAATCGATGACAGGATGGTGTATGTTCTTAGGGCCTTCTCTCATTTCATAGAAAAGCAAGAAACAAAGCACAGTTTCCAAGTCAATTTCTGAGTCTGAATATCATTTCATGTCTACTGCCAATAGTGAAGTCATATGGCTACGACGCCTTCTTCGTAAGTTTGGAGTCTTTCTCACTAGCCCTACCCCTCTATATGTAGATAACACCAGTGCCATCCGCATTGCCAAGAATACTATCTTCCATGATTGTATCAAGCATATTGAGATTAACTGCCCCTTTATCCGCCAACATTTTGTTACCAACAAAATCTATCTACCATATATCTTATCCTCTAAACAACCGGTAGATGTGTTTACCAAGGGATTGCCTGATGCAGCCCAGTTCTATGATTGGTCAGCCCATTGGACTCAAGACCAATTAGGCCCAGTAGAGTAGAGTAGATCCTCTTATTAGTAGTTGCTTTAGTTGCTTTGTTAGTTCTCTAGGATTCTTTAATATTTGGAAAGTTCAATTATATTTGGTTTAGGACTTCTTATTTGATTTGAATTAGTTGTTTTCTTAATTGGACAATATCTTAGTTATAAATAAAGGTGTAATCCCCTCATGGGACATAGACATTGATATTGAATAAACAATTTGAGTTTGATTCTCAGTTGAGAGAATATTATTTGCCTTTGGTGAGGCACCAAGACATCCTACCCTTAAGCCTTTTGGCTTAGAGATTAACCCGTTAGCTAATTTTCCTGCGCTGCTTCAATTGGAGGGACAAAGGGGGTATGGGGTTTTTGGTGAGGAGATGGGATCAAGGAAGGCTCCCACCGACAGAGGGACAGAGAGGGGAGGTTTATCACAGATGAAGATCGAAGAGGCTGGAATGGTGTAGGAATGTCTTCGGGAAGTGGAATGAGTCCGGCTTGGTTTCAGTGAGGGTTTTAGCGGAATGGGGAAGCGATTTAGGTTACGGATGTGATTAGGGGTTGAATCAAGATGATGATGATGATGGGGAGATGATGATGGATTAGGGTTTTGGAGTCGTGGGGGGAATGGAGAGATGGGGTTCGGGTCCGGTGAGGGTTTGAGGGATTTTGAGGCTCGTCAGTGGGTTTCAAAGGAAGCTGAAGATGGTTGAGAAAGATTGAATGGTGTGGAGAAAGGGTTTCGCTTGGTCTGGGATGCTGGCATTAATGTTGAGGGTGAGAAGATGAAGGCTGGGGCTTGCGGAAGTGGGGGAAGGTTCAACTGGTGTTTTGATGGTGGTAAGGAATGGCTAGTTCAAGGGGTAGGGTCAAGGTTCCGATGGTTTGGGGTTCTAACGAAGATGAAGTGGATCGTTAAATGTGGTTGGATTCATCAGGAAGATGAAGGATGGGTAATGATGAAGATGAAGGAATGGGGAATCGAGATGGGATACGATACCTCGAATCAGCGAACAGTCCGGATAGCGATTCAAAAGTGGATCTCTGCTTTAATACCAATTAAAGCAGCGCAAGAAAATTAGCCAACGAACTAATCTCCAAACCAAAAGGCTTAAGGGTAGGATGTCATGGTGCCTCACCAAAGACAAATAATAATTCTCTCAACTAAGAACCATACTCAAATTATTTATTCACTATCAATGTCTATGTCCCATGAAGGGATTACATCTTTATTTATAACTAAGAAATTGTCTAATTAAGGAAACAACTAATTCAAATCAAATAAGAAATCCTAAACCAAACATAATTGGACTTTCCAAATATTAAAAATCCTAGATAATTAAGAAAGCAACTAAAACAACTACTAATAATAGGATCTACTCTACTCTACTAGGTCTTATTGGTCTTGGGTCCAATGGGCTTGCCATCATAGATCTGGCCTGCATCACTGCCAAGGATCGTCATGATTACATCCTTTCCAAATTGATGCTTCTTGAACAGCCACATCAATTTGAGGGGGAGTGTAAAAGCAAAGGAATAACAGGTCCACTACCAACAGGCCCATCAAGCCCATGAATGCCAAACACATCCCATGTGTGGGATCTTGGTCAATAGTCTATATAGTTGTATCATATCAAACAACTTTATATTCTTTCTATCTTTGTTTATAATTAAAGATCAATCAGTGTAAACCCAGCCTTAATTAAGGCTCTATACATTATATATTGAATGATCGATGCCCATCAAAGTGACATGACACTTTTCATTAAGCTCTCTCTCTCTCTCTCTCTCTCTCTCTCTCTCTCCCCCCCTATGTTATCTCCCTCCATTCGATTCAACATAAGGATCCACAAATCCTTACAATGGGCTCCACGGGTCCTTCGTTCACAAAAGTATGTGTTGGAAGCATATTTCCCCTAATCTATCATTACCCTATGTGCTACATGTACCACAATCTGGTGTCAAATTAGTTCACTAACTACAGCTCATAATTATAGTGTTACATTTTATCCTTCATACTACAGTTTTCAATATTTGAAGATATAGGACAACCAATTAGCGGTAGCCGAGAGTGCAATGGCCTCTATTAGTCAACCTACCAACCATAAGTTAATACAAAAGAATCATGAAATAAAAAGGGGCTTAGAGCACTTCCCCATTCGGGGCCCAAAGAATTTTTATTCACTTCACAACAGGAGCAACATAAAGGAGATTGATTACGAGGTTTGTTAACAATCAAAGAAATGCAAAAGCGCTTATCCCCAAGGCAGTACAGAAAATCAACAACAAAGTGAAGTTCCTTTTTCATTAACATATACCGATATTTGGTGTGAACCCTTCTTTCAATTACAGAACATCCTTTACAGGTTTATCACCATCAATGGCAACACACCAGTCTTAAATACGCAATCCTTTAATAGTTAATACTAATCTCACACCTACTTCAAATGTTGCTCCCTCTAAAACTCAGCGATATCATCATCATCATCATCATCACCATCATCAAAGCCTTATCCCAACCATGTTGGTCGGCTACATGAATTCTGTTTCTCCACTCCGTTCTATTACGAGCCAAATCTTTAGATAAGTTAAACTTCTTCAAATCTGATTTAATGACCTCCATCAATGTTTTCTTTGGCCTACCCCCACCTCTTGATGGGCCGTCTACCTGGATAGCCAAACTTTTCCTCACCGGTGCCATAACCAGCATCCGCTGAACATGCCCAAACAATTTTGAATGGGTTTCTCTAATCTTATCCCCTAATGGTACTACCCCTAAATGCTCTCGAAAGAGTTCATTTCTGATTTTATTTTTCCTAGTTTTACTGCACATCCACCTAAGCATTCTCATCTCTGCCACATCCATTTTATGTATATGTGTCTTCTTAATTAGCCAACATTATGCTCCATATGTCATAGCTAGTCTAACCACTATCCTGTAAAATTTACACTGCAATTTCATTGGCATTCGTCTGTCACAAAGCTCTCTAAAAGCTAGTCTCCACTTTAGTCATCTAGCTTTTATCATATGCTCAACATCTTCATCAATCTCCCCATCCTTACTAATTATCAAGCCCAAATACCGAAAAGAATCTCTATGTGGTATCTCGCATATTTCAATTTTAACAGTGGTTTCAACACTTTGTATATGTCTCCTGAAGTTGCAATCCATATATTCTGTCTTTGTACGACTTATTTCAAAGCCTATATATTCTAATGCCCCCCGTCATCTCTCAAGTTTTGCATTTACACCATCTCTTGATTCATCCATCACTACTATATCATATGCAAACAACATACACCATGGTACTTCTTCTTAAATATGCACGGTAATCCATAATCAATGCAAAGAGGTAAGGGCTTAAGGCTGATCCCAAATGCAAACTTATAGTCACAAGGAATCCACCTGTTTCTCAACATGTGGTTCCTAATACTCATAGGTATCCTTTTGAAAAATGAGTCCATGCTACTAGTGATGCTTTTCTATTAAAGAATCATTTCCAATCCAATGACACGTCATCTCTGACAATAGTTCATTCTTATTTAGCACCAGAATCCCATAAAATAGACCCCTCCATTTATCAATGGGTACAGCCTTAGCAACTAACAACATGGAAAAGACAACTTCAAAATTGGTTTCTCTTCCTTACAAAAAGCATACCACTAGATGTAAATGGAAGTCAAAACAAAGCTTGATGGGTCTATTGAGCATTGTAAAGCTATTATCCATGATGCCCAGATATAGAAATGGGTACGGGCAAGAATATAAAGGCCAGAGATACGACTTTGCACTTTTGGAAATCTAAGATATGGATATGGATCTTCTAATTTTTACCTTAGATCACTTTTTAATTAATGACATTATCATTGTCGACATTCCATTAGTGTTATAAAATTCATTTTGCTTTAGCTGAATGTTCCAAAAAATTTTGGTTCGGTCCAGCAACCGAACAGCCTCCCTAAAATATTTTGTTCAAAAATTTGAATATGCTCAGACGAAATCAAAGATTTCAGTCCAAAATCCAAGAATTGAAAAGAAAAAAGCAAAAACAAAGAAAGAAGAACACACACTCAGAGAAGAGAAAGGAGAGGGGGGAAGGGGGGTGTTGTGGGAACGATTATACCTGGTGCAAAACAAAGCCCTCGTTTCTCCAGAGCTCTTAGTACCTTGAAATTTGGGGCGAAAGGGTAGCCAAAAGCATCGAATCCCCTTCACCCCTCTTATGTTATGTCTAAAGTCGAATCGCGGTGGGGGCCATCTCTTTGAGAATCCTGGCCTTTCCAAAATCAAGATAAAATAAATGGACCCTAATTTGAGATAGATTTAGTGTCCCACTAATAATTATATGGGCCCTAGTCATATTTGAGCCCTAAATTGAGATACATTAAATGTCCTACTAATAATTACATGGGGCCCCAGCCATGTTTGAGCCCTAAACTGAGATTAATTAAATGTCCCACTAATAATTACATGGGCCCTAGCCATATTTGAGCCCTAAATTGATATAAATTAAATGTCACACTAATAATTACATGGCCCTAGCCATATTTGAGCCCTAAATTAAGATAAATTAAATGCTCTACTAATAATTACATGGGCTCTGGCCAAATTTCAATATAATATATTATATATATATATATTTACATACATATACGTACTTATATTTTTCCGCAACGTAAATCCGAGATATTCCACCGAATTTCTGAATCAACCGAAATCTTTCAGTTTGGTGACCGAACCAAAACACAGTCCAAAACGAATTTCTCGACACTGCATTCCATTCCAATATTTTTTCTATTGAGAAGTAAGAAAATTAAAAGAAATACATGAAAGAATGGAGTTTGGAAAGTAGGATATGATAACTTGTTCCCTAGAAGAATCTGTGCAATATCAAGTACCAAGAGGAGTGTAGTATTGGTCCGATACAGATGCATTTCACAAAAAATACAAACTTGAATTCGGTAAATTTATAATTTTTTAACTTGTTAGTGGAAATTTGATCTCTTGGAAAAGCAAGAAGCAACAAGTTATAGCCTGATCAAATTCCTAGGATGAATATCGAGCTATGGTTCATGGATGTTATGAATAGTTACGGATAAAGATACAATTACAAGAGATGGGCTTCGAACAGAGGGTACCAATTACTTTACATTCCAACAGTACATCAACACTGTATATGGCTAACAATCCAGTGTATCTTGAGCGTAGGAGGTTGAGTATCACTGCACTAGGCATAATGTTATAAAGAAAGAAACACAATTGGGCTACACTAGTATAAAGGATCACGGTGCTGATTTTCTCACAAAAGTTGTCACCAAGAAATAGCTGTGTGATGTTTTGTCCAAGCTAGGAATAGTAAAAATGTGCATCAGTTTGAGCGGGAGTGTTGCAAAGCAACAAAGATCCAATTTAACATTATTTAAAGTGTCCTCTTCAATTGGAATGACATACGACAATTGCATCACAATCAAATAGCATGTCTCCACTTTTTCCACCCACTATTAACCCCATCTACTATACCTAACTCAAAACTTTTTTTTTCTATGATAGTTCCTAGGTACCAAAATGGATCACCTCGTAGTGCTAGGTTCTTTAAATTTTGAATCTCTCAGATGCTCTCCACAATTGGATCACTAGAAGAATTCCATTTATCATGTATTTTATTAATTCAAAACCTATTTGGCCCAAACACTTTATCTAAAGTCCTACTTTGCCATAAACTTGCTGTCTAGTATGGCTATTTAGTATCACATCATTTCAAAACAGCATTCACAGAACTTCATCACCAATATCTGTCACTAAGTTGCACATCACCAAGAACTGTAAATCTGTATAGATGTCTTGTCATATTGAAACTTTCAAAAATTTCTCATCTCAGAGACCCCGTGTCTATGTATGCAACTGACAGCAAGTCTTAAAATATAAGTAGGGAACATTAATTTTGTGAGATTAATCACAAAAAAATACACAATTATGACCTCCAATTGACACATTAGAGTTATAAAAAAAAAAGAAATGATGTTAAAGAACAAGACTGTTTAGAGAATCCAGGCTAAGATACATACCCCATATTCATGGTTGATGGATTCCTTCAAATAGCAGAGTTCAAGGCTTAAGGGTAATTGCAAAGGCTTGCCAAGCAATTTATTTTGTTCAATGGGCCTCAGATCATTCCACTCCTTCAAAAATGTCAGGAAAACACTATGGTATGCAGGATTTTTCTTTATCAGTTTTGTAGAAATTTCAGTCTCCATGTCAGTGGCAGAAGAAATCAGTGAATCTAATTCCTCAGGTCGAAAATTCTCAAACAATGGTCTTGGTCGTGAATCCTTGCCAGGAATGCAGGCATACAAATGAATGCGCCCAGTATAATGGCTGACCTGCGTAAGCAGATTTAGAACAGTGAATTCCTTTCATGGTCCGTTGAGACAGATTTAGGATAGATTTAAGAAACGTCAAACTAGAATTTATAAACTATGCATTTCTACGTGTGAGACATGATTAACAGAACTCCAAAGATATTGGTAACCCAATTGCATAGCCACCAAATAAAGTCGTACAAGAAATATTACAATTTACACAATATAGGCAAAATGTGACACCTACATGAAAAGGTTCATATGTCCTTAACTGATGCAAAATAAATAAAAAATGAAAAACGAGTCCCTTCATCTTAGCTTATTTAGACCACTTTTGATCCCAACCAAGAATTCTCCGTCAAACCATTGCCAATCACAGTGCAGGTACAGCGAAAAAGTTCCTTTGTCTTTAACTGATGAGAAGGATAAAAATGTCCATTTGTTCCTAGCTTATTGAGAATGCCCTTGATTTCAAGCAAAGATACCCTGTGAACTGTTGCCAATCAGAGTTCTCAGAGTTTACACACAGCTTTTTCTTGCAAATAAAGAAGCATCTGTAATGTCATTCTACATGATGTGAAAGATAGATATCAACTTAAATTCAGCAGAGTCAATGCTTATGTCATAATTCTAATCAAATTTTCAACCATGCAGGCAGGAAGGATACTTCATTTGCCAATTCTTTGCTACAATATGTATTCAAAGGGAATTTCATCTATGCCAATCATTATCATAACATACATATAATATGTAGGTTACTTCTTATTATAATTACATTATTAAACCAGACCAATATCACCAGCAGGCCATTTGTCTCCTTGTCTTAATCATAAAGCTAATGAAAGTGACAGCCAGTTCACGAAAAAAAAACAAAAAACAAAAAGACAAGTAAAGATGATTTGCTATGTGATGCGTCTTGATTTTGTTGTTCCCTTTAGCTAATTGATAAAGTAATCACCACCTTACATTATATATACTGTTCCTATAAAAAGAATGAGCAACTTTTTAAGGGGTCCCACATGGATTCATGCCAGTGTAAGGAAGAGGTGGATAGGTATAGCTACATGTCATTTAGTCGTAGGCCAAAAATTGTTCCATTCCAATCATTCTTCTCCCATGACTTAGGAGCGCCAAAGTTTCAATCCATAAAGTGATTTCTTTGTTTTCCAAATTCACGGGTTTCAAAAAGTTTGACAATTAGCAAAATTAGGGTGAAACCTGATTCATGGTGTAAGGGACCAAGGCCAAATATACCCAAATTAATTTTGAATTGCTAGGATTACCATGATATTCAGCCCCACTCTGATAATCAAAAGTAGTTAGATTAAGTCAAGCATTATATTATGCTTATCATTTGTTATTTGGGCTTAATTGTAATTTGGCCAAATACATAGGGAGAACTGTAATTTCCTAAAATTGCATAATTTTTAGGGGAGATGCGTGCTTCCACTCTAACATTAATTAATTGGAAAATAATAAAGAGAATTAATGTAAGCAAATTCGTTTCATGAACAACATCCAATGCACTGATTACTTTATGAAATTAAGGTGTTTTGCTAATTATGAACAAATTGCAGGCTTAATTGCAATTCTTGTGCGTTAATTAGAATTAGGTAGGCCCCACCAGCAAAATTAAATAAATATTATGTTACATATTATATCTTGTGACTTGAATTAATAAATGGAATGACAACAATTTAAGAAAATAAAATAGTATTTAGTAGTAAACTCATTGATTAGTTATGTTAGAGGACCACTAGGGCCTAACTTGGTAGATTGACCAGTCCATGAGAGACCCCCATGGTGTGGTTAGACTCTTTGCTTAGCCAAGGTTAATATAAAATTGGGATTGTGGGACCAAAGCCTACATAAGAAGAGAGTCCTCCCAGCCCTCTTACGCAAAAACACTCATGGCAAAAAAGGAGGAGAAAGAGAATCAGAAAAGAGGAGGTATTGGACAGCTAAGGTGAACTGGACAACTAAGGTTTTGAAGCACACTAGGCCATCTTTCATCATCTTCTTCATCATCCCTTGCATCAATCATCTCAAGGTAGGTAACCAAGCACCTTTACAAGTATCTTTAATTCCGTTCTCGCCTAATCATCATGCTTAATCACTTACTTGTCAGTGAGATCATTAATATTTCTTTTCTCCATTCCGTTCCTGCCACATATTTGCTTACGTTGCTGATGTTATGCCTTGAGATTGCAACAAAAAGCTGCTACACTCTTCCCTTTTCCCTGCACAGTAGCAGATATACGAACGGGAGGTGGGGGTGGGGAAACATGCTCTTGTTCTTGGTCCAACTCATCAAGATCAACCATGAATTCATCAAGGAAATCTGTATTGGGCAATATTGCATCCTCTCATTCAGCCAACCGTTCATCTAGAAGGCCATCTTCCTCAAATATATAATCTAAATTACTTGGATCATAGTCTTCACTGTCTCTTCTTTGGAAATTTCTGGCCCTTAACCTCATATTATAATGGACGAAAACCAACTTCTCCAACTTTAGCATTGTCAAGCAATTTTGGCTATATGTATGGATAAAATTAAACATGCTCTAATTTCTTTCGCATCCGGACGATGATTTTGTTTGGCTCTGAATTTTTCTCGCAAAATCTCTAAGATTAGGAGCATCATTGCCAAAGTTGTTCCATCATTCAGCTGTATTTAAATAAAGCCATAAGTCATAAAGTATAATCCATTTAAGAAAGAAATGAATGATAATAGAAAATAGAGATATACTTTATACTTAGGTCCATCCTCTTACGAGCTATTCTACAAATGTCGAACCCAAAACTCTCAAAAAAGCCTTTATAGTTCCTTAACTACAAAACTTAAAATTGAAAAATAAGTAACTAACAATGACTACTAGGCACTAGCACCTCAGAAAGGCGAACTAAGATTATGACAATCAATTAAACCATCTGGTATATAACATCTTGATTAAGAATATCATTTTGTTTATTCTTGATATAACATCTTGATTAAGAATATCATTTTGTTTATTCTTGTCTCTAACCATTGTCTCCAGAGCTTCTTTTTTATTAGCCTCGAAATACTTATTCATGGTTAAAGAAGCTCTTACTATAGTAGCACAATAGGTTCAAGAAGTATGATGCATGATATCATGAACGAGTGAAAATTAACATCAAGTATTTAGCGATACAATAAATATGAATAACTCTCTAGAGCCACAAAATGCGTAGCAAATCTTGTAATACCTAACCTCAAAAGCTCACAACCCTGATTGAGTTCTCTCAAAATATTGGTCATAAACTAATGGTCAATTGTTTTATGGACATCTTCCGATTTACTAATGTCCTCCAACATATGATCAATACAATGCGTCGCACACAGCACCCAAACAATATGTGGCAATTTATCATGGAATATCTTCCCTCGACTTTAAAGATTGCCGAATTTTCCGTCACAACTTGGACAATGTTCTTTTCCCATCCTTCAATTATTTGTCTACCAAGTTGTACAAATATTGGGAATCCATGTGATGTCCGGATGCATTTACTGACCAAATAATAACTATCCCCGTCACATAATAAGCCTTATAGTTAATTATGTGCCATCAATTATTTTTGTCCTCTCCAGACCCCACTATGCAGGAGCCTCGTGCACTGGGCTGCCCTTTTTTTTTAAGTTAATTATGTGCCGCCTATTATTGCATGTCCATCCATCACACATAACCATGCACCCATACTATTTTCATGTTGTGAAATGGTCTTCCAAGTATCTCTTATAATCATCACGTTTCATGTCAAGATATATTCTGCCAATCTCATAAGAGGTAGGAGGTTCAACTCCAAGGCCGACCTCAGCAGCTATAGTATCCGTGGCCCGATAATATGGTGAAGTTGCCACATTCACAAAATCTGATTATAGTGGAATAACTTTGAAACTGCTTGACCCATTTCAAGCTCTGCCTTTCATATCAACCATGATAAAACTAGAAATCTTAGGTTGCTTCTTGCTCCAAGCCATATGTAAGAATGGATCCAAGGACCCTCTCCTCGATGTGTTCTCATAAGGGTTCATAGGTACTTTTGAAGAACCAGCCCCACCCTGTCGCTCATCCATGCATGCTAACGCAGTCCCGATTTGATGCAATGGGACTGTCTAGGACTAAATAACCAAAACTAGAAAGTATCCCACACTACACCACTTTGCAATGAAGGAAAACAGGAATTCATAATTGATAATGGTAAAGAACAATGCCAAGAAAAACACCAAACACACCTTGTAAGAGCCTTCTCAATCTTCCAGCATCAACATGATACAAAAGAGAGGGAAAAATAAAGCAAAACATTGCTTTATTGAAGTTTCCTAGAAAGTGTATTGTAGCTGCTACAGTAATGACGACTAGAACCTGTACATATAATGCTCAAAACCTACATAAAACCCTAGAACTCTTGCCATAATAGAATCCTAATACATATAGAAATCTAATACAAACTTTCTAAACCAAAGCACCTAGAAAATATGGATAAATTCTTAGATTTTAAGAATCTATGTCGCTTATGATGTCTAGAAGTAGAACTGCCATGCGACCCACATGGTCCAGCCTTTGATCAAAGCACGAATGATGTTGAAGTGGACTCATGGGCTGACTTGCTGGCCCCCTTGTTTTTTAGATGGGGTCAGTTTTGACCCACCAAAGTTGGATCCAAAACTGTTGCAAGTGAATGCAATTTCCCGCTGTGAGTTTTTTGGAAAATTTGCAACACATCCCTTGGTTTTCTCTGTTTTATCAAAACAGTCCTTGTAAACTGATTTTTCTCCAAACAGCCCCCTGGAATTAATATTTAAGCATACTACCAAGTTGTTTGGGACCAAAATTTTCATTTAAATTTCTCAGGACCCTTGCGGACCATCTTGGGATGCTTGAATTGCTCCATGAAGCATTCAACCAATTCAAAATCATGATTAAAAAAAACTCTACATCACGAGCTTAGTCAACTTCATAAGTTTCACAGCTCGATCTCATTGCCCTCCTTAACTCTCTAGTCTCATCATCATTCCCATTATCATCAGAATCATCATCATCATAAATCCTCTCCATTCTAGCAACCCTCACTCCATATTTTTTTTCTTTTCGTTTTTTGACTTCTTTCCTTGTACAACATCCCTCATTGCTTTCCTTCAGTGGGGACATTTGGACAACCTTTTACATCTCTTAATAATGTGCAAGAAGTTGTTTAAACACATGGATTCCACTGCTCATATTTTTTGACAACAATTACATTTGACCTTATGATGATCCCTACCAACCATCTCTCTATGTTTCCAGCCAGGATAACCTTCTTTTTTTATGCCATTGTGATCTAAGCAGTTGTAATCTACACAATTAGAGAAATAAATTAATAAATAAGGCTACTTAGAAGTTAACATAGTAATATACTCTTAAGTTAAAACGATGGAATGACTCAATTTCCACATGCATGTAACAATGTTAACATACTATGCACACTACATCACCCTAATATTCTTCCTAAACATAATTCAAAACAAAGAATATAAAATTAAAATAAATTAGTAATTTAGTCATTCTTGTTACTAAGTGAAAAGATTGACTATCTGCACAACAATGTATAGATTTAGGTGAGGATCCTTAGTTATACACTCTACATTACTTACTTTTGTTTCTAAATTGGAAAAAAAATCCAAATAAGAAAAAAATAAAAATAAAAAAAATCACATTTTTAATAATATTTTCTAATTAAGAAATTACTATTTGTGACTGGACATGCATAGAACTAAGATTAGAACCATAGATCTATGTGGCACAAACCCAAAATCTTAAGCTCATACAAAAAAGGAAAAGTAAAATGCCAAAAAAAAAAATCGATTTTCCTTTTTTTTTTTTTTGAAAGACAAAAAAATGCATTTTTTTCAACAAACCATTGGTGGAAAAATCATCTACAAGCAAAACACACTTCTTATCTTCTATTATGAACAATCTAAGCATGAGAAAAAAAAACAAAACAAACCTATTTTCTAAAATAATTTTAAATACAAAAAATTGTAGAATTTACAATTTTCGGGGGTACATACATAGATCCACGATTAGAACGATAGATCCACATGGTACACACCCAAAATCTTATGCTCATACAAAAAACAAAGTAAATAATAAACAATTCAATTTTCCTTTTATTAGAATCGACAAAAAAAATAAGAAAAAATTACATTTGTCAACAAATCATGGGTGGAAAAATTATCTACAAGCAAAACACACTTCCTATCCTCTACTCTAAACAATCTGGGCAAGACCAAAAACATACCTCAAAATCCAAGAATGGAAAACCCCTTTTGAATGAATAGTAGATTTGATGTTCAGTGCACTAAATCTCTCAACATACAAGGATTTGAACATCCCACTTTCAATAAATAAAGTTACCACCCACTCAAATCTTAGATTTATGAGTTTCCAAAAAAAGAAATGAAGAAAAAACCTAATTCGTGACTTATATAGTCAACCAAGTATGTCATTGTGCAGAATCGGCCGACTAACTTGAGTTGCATGAGACTCGGCCAAGTCCCTACTTTCCGACACTAAGTCGGACAGCTAAGTTGATTCGCACTCAAGCGATTTTTAAAACCTAGCTAGCCATACATCTATCTATCACACATGCATAACTACTAAAAGTGGGTCCTTGAAAATCTAAATTTGGATTTTGTTACTAAAAATCACAATCTGAAGTGGGCCAATATGGTCAAACTTATGATCCAAAATTTTTTCAACTATTAAAATAGGTGGAGGGAAAGAATTTTCAATTTTTCAAGAAGAGGAAAATAAAAAATAAAGAAAGAAAGGAAGGACATCATATATGACATGACAAGAAAGACGATTTCCCGAGTCAATACAAAAGAGATACAAATAAAATGGTAGAAGTCTTAAATATGAGAGAGAGAGAGAGAGAGGGTGGAGAACTAGTAAGCCAACACCGAATTTATACTTGCAAAGTGGGTTTTGATTTTTTCAAATTAAAATAAAACGCAAGGGGGCTAATGCAAAAACAGAAAAACTTTTTAACTTGTATAAGTGTTGTCAATAATGGATTGGTTTTTGAGCTATGCAATCTTAAAACAAAAGAAAAAGGGGCTATATGTAAAATACTGAAATGCCCTTTTAAAAGGGATCTTTGCCCCTTTCATTGTCGACCACAAAGCTATTGAGATTTAACAGTGATAGGGAGAAGAAGTTGAGGAAGTAGGAGGAGCAGTACCTGACAGTACCACCAGCCAAGCAATAGCAGGAAGCACCACCCGAGCAGCGGCACGCACCACTAGTTGAGAAGCAACATTATTAGTTCAGGGTCTTGGTTATTGTTCGTTAGAAAGTTTCATTTTCCTACTAAATGTGCTTTAAATCTAGTTCTTAACTAAGATTAAACACAATTTTGTTTTCTCACAAAGGTATGTTCTATTGTGTGTGTCCCTTTTATTCTCCCTAATCTTCAATGAATTTGGTGGACCAAATTCCAAAAATTACTGAACTTCAATGGCTTCTTCATAATTTTCTTATACAAAATATATATCTGATCAATCTCTCTCTCTCTCTCTCTCTCTCTCTCTCTCTCTCTCTCTCTCTCTCTCTCTCTCTCTTATCGCAACCCTTCTCTTGTTCTCATTTTTTCTCCATTTCTTTCTTCACCTAGAAAGAGACAAGGTTTTTCTTTGGGGTTAGGGATGGCCTTTATTTCATGAGAAAATTGAAAAATTCCCTAGAATTTCATAAAATGCATGAAATACAGACCAAAACAACCCAAAATGTAGACAAAAACTTCACAGCTGATGGTTCAGTTTGATCAACTAGTCGAACAAAAATTATTTGGCAAGTGCAGCCGAAAAGAAAAAAATTTGACTACTATGCTACCCAATCCCAATTTTAGGATCAACTCAACTCTCAGATGAAACCCTTCCCATAGAAACACCAAGACGCATACCCTGAGGCCATTCTCATCTTAAAACAACCACAACTTATAAAGGATAGAATTCTTTCGTGTAGTCTGTCTTGTGCAGGCAAAGCATATGAGAACTTCTTAAGGCGCTTTACATCCCCTGGCACAAAACAAGGTGCAATATAAATCCAATATATGGCAATGCAAACACAAATTAATGGCATCAAGAAACTGGTACATGTAGGTTGTAGAAATCTGAACTGCCACCCAATCATTCCAGGGTAATTACACATTAAAACAAGCGCCCACGAGTGACTACGAAAGTTATAAATATATATATATATATACACTAACAACCACTACAAAGCATCACTTTAACGCCATATATTCATAAAGCAAATTTTTTTTATGAAATCAATCGGTAATAAACAAGGTGCCAAACCACTGAACCGGATCTTTGTATTCACTAAAGTTCTTAAAGACAAGTATCAGCAATTCCCAAGTCCGATGCTCCACAAACAACGAATGTGGAAGTGATTTAATAACAGTATTGTGATAATAGCTTGCTGATTATGTAGCAAATGGATAAGAACTACAAATAAATGTGTGCACAAAATTATCAAGGAAAAACATATTTAAATGCTAAAATTATACCTCAAAACGCAGTAAATCTGATTGGATGCAACTACTTGTGTCAGAATGATTCAACATGGCAGATCTGCACTCAAATTCTTCAGTCATTACAGTACACAACTTATGGCCCTGTCTGCTCAAATTTACTGAAGCTTTTTGAGAAACTGCCAGCTTTGCATTGAAGAAAGAACTGGCTTCAGTTGTCATATTTTCTGAACCATTCTTGTCATTCCCAATATCAACTTCATGTGCAGATTCTGAGCAGAGAATTTTAACTTCTACTGCTTCGTTACCCTTGTTTTCTGATGTTTGTGTTGGCGCAGAATCCACCATCCCTGGAGCAGAAACCTTTTCAACCTGTGAAAGCATGGCATTTAATGAAAATAAGCAAAGAAAATTATTAGAAAATCTAACAAAAATATTACAAAAAAAAAATTCATGAAAGGCACAGGAAAGGCAAGAACAATATTGAACTCAATGCTAGACAGAAACAGGTAATATTTTCAATTTTGAATTCCACCTCTAACTGCATTGCATCAGTTTGGATCAAGTTATCTGTGTCAGCTTCCATCTGCTCCCCTAAAATTTTCTTACTTTCTTCAAATGTCCCATTGTACCGTCTGGAAGCATCCATAGTGCAATCTACAGAAGCAGTCAATGCAGCAGTTGGCATTGCTTCTGAAAGTGTATCAGATACAGTATCCAACAACCCACCTTCACAACTATGATTATCAACATCAGGACCTGAAGTTTCTACTTCAGAACCTTCAGTAGTAGGTCCTTCTGAATTACCAAATCGATTAAAACCCTGGGTCAGATCAAGATCACAAATCCTATCCACCTGTCAATCATAAGAAACAGAGATTAAAGAAAATGAATGAGCAAGAACTTTATTTTATTTTTTTATTTTATTTTTTAAAAAATAGAAAAAAGGTACTGAAAACAGTCATAAGGGAATTCGAAGAGACAATCAATAATAACATTTCGATCTAAGCAGATAATTCAACGCTTCTAAGTAACAAATGTCTAGAACTATAGAACATAAATTTTTCCGTTTCAGTAAAACTCTTCCATGAGTTTCCTCTTGTGCAAATTATCCATGATACAACTAAGCAACACCAGTTCCTCATTAATCTGTGAGTAGAGTTAAGAGCTAATGGCCGGTTTGAAAAAAAAATGTTTCCCTTCCAAATCTCAAAGCCCACCTTCGGGAATTGTAATGTGAAGCACACCGCTGTTATACACGAGAAGAGTTAAAATATCAAGGCTTCTGCAGGCCTTTTTGAAGAATTGCTGAGCATAGAGAACCAGGGAATCCTGGGCCAGGATATCATACTATGAATCAACATTTCCCATCTAAAGAGTTTTACGATATTTTTTAAGTTTTTTTCTGGGGCTGTAAAAAAATTCACCCACGACACCACATCATATTGTCTTTCCAGGTCGACCATGATGACAACCGCAACCCCACCTTTTGAACCATGGGTAAAATACCTGTGTAATAGCAAGGTCTGGGATACAAGCATACAAACCCCTTTAAATACAAGAAAGTCCCCAACAAATCTCCCTAATTTCCCTCTCAACTCTCAACCAATCCTATCAAGTTTATGTTTAAAAAAAAATTCCTATTTGAATTCAAATCAAGTTTTATTTGAATTCAAAGTCCTCATTTGAATTAGAATTAGAATTTAAAAGTCATTATTTAAATTTGAATTCAAATACAATTGTTTTATGGGTTGGATTAGGTCCAAAAATTGTTTTATGGGTTGGACCATGTTTGATCGAGTCAGGTGAAGACCTATAAGCGTGCTGAATATTGCACAGAGATTTTTAAAAATTACTTGCTACTGTTTTAACATAACAGTCACTTATAATCAATTTATTAACATACATTGGAACAGCTTTGGGGGTCTGCATATTTCCCTGTTCTCCTAAAATGTGTGTGGATCCCACACGCCTGACCATAAGACTCCATGAATCGGAGCTTATCACACTGTGTAACTTTCCTTAGTTATGTCTTCATTCACATCATCCACTCAATAAGAATTACTAGTTACAGGTGATGATCAAGCAGAAAAGCATCTTGCAAGGACTCCAGGAAAGCACCACTTCAAGCGTATTCCCAAAGGAAAGAGAGAGTACGACCGTTGCTCTCATCAGGCCCATCACAGATGGAGGTCTAAGATTCAGATACTCTATCAGGTGCTTCTGTTGGCATTGATATATAATGGAAGCAATCTCGTGTTACATGTCATCCAAACCAAAATTTCATGTCATACCATCATCTATGGCCTATATATCATATTTTGGCATTAAAGCTGTCTAATCAACATAACTTCAAGCGTGGGTGAACCATTGAAGAAGCCAAAATAGAAACTAGCTATGTTAGAAGAAGTGTAAGCTCTTGCTAATAATAAAACATTAGACGTTCTTGATGTTACAGTAAAATGGCCCTATACATTGAAATACTACCCATGTGAGATTATCCAATGGTACAAGGCAAGGTTAGTAGCAAAAGGGGTATTTACAAAACCCAATGGCATGGACTACTTTCAAACTTTTATGGACTACTTTCAAACTTTCTCCAATTGCAAAGTTTATTTCTGTAAGGGTAATACTCCTCATTGGTGCAAATTTTGCTGGGCCTAATGTCAATTGGATGTTAAAAATGCACATTTCTTCAGGGCATCTTCAAGAAGTGTATCTCGAGTTGCCTTTGGGAATTGGTTTGAAAGACCACATGCAAGAAGACTATTGTTTGAGAAAGGCACTATTCAAACAGTCTCCACGAGCCTAGTTTGATTAGATTCAGGCAAGCCATGTTAAAAACTGGATATAAAACGATGTCAAGCAGATCACACATTGTTTTTGAAAAGAAGAGGCATGAAAAAAAAAAAAAGTTTGTTTTGATGACATTTTGTTACTACCAATGATATAATAGAAATAGAAAGTCTAAAGAAGTATCATGGTACAGAGTTAGGATGAAAGATCTAGGAGAATTAAATTTTTTTCTTGGAACGGAAGTTTGTGTTGACACTAGCCCATGTACGTTAGGCCTTCCTAGGCCCACCTGTATTCTAATGGTCCTTGACCCAATATACCTTAAGCACATGTGGGTAGACTTAGTCAAAGAAATCAATTGTAGGCAATAGAGGGTTGGCCTTGCAGATAAGACGCCCGCTCCAATAGCTCCCACCAAGTTTCGAGCCCTAGTGGGAGCCTTTTACTTCTTGTTTCCTAGCCAACAGGCCAACCAAGCAATAAATAAATAAATAAATAAAAATAAACAAAAACAATTGTAAATAATTTAGATTCCTTTTATGATAGATTTTAATTGTTGTACATTATGGTGATTAGCATAACTCAAGCTGTTAACAAGGCAAGTCTTCGTAATAAAAGGGGACGGAAACCGACCCAAAGACAAGAAAATTCTAGCAGTATTGGTTTCTTGTTTCAGTTCTCTATTTGATATGGTATCAGAGCCCAAGCTATCCCCATCGACAGGAATTTTTTTTTTTTTTTCATCCGCAATACTGTCAAAGATTTCTGCCCAAGTTATATCATTGTCTTGAAGATTCTTAAAAAGCAAATCATAACTGGTTTCTTCTAGACTCTCTCAGGTTAATCAATCTGTTTCAATCAAAGCATTGTCATCTCAATCAACCACTGTTGTCTAGATTAAGCAACTGATCAAATAGTGGGCCCCACTATCACAGAGGTTGATCTCTAGAAGGACATCCATCCCTGGTTGCTTATTTTTGTTAAGCATTCTAGTGATTTTTCAGGAATTTTTTGAGCACACAAAGGTCAGTTTTTACTCCTATTCTACTATCAACAGTTTCATGGAATAGTTTTAATTACAGCCATAGAACTTTGTGATCAACGGTCGGATCTGGCTCTAATCTTGTATTGAGTAGTCTCACTACAATACAAATCTAACCTGGGAGTTAGATTTTTTAATCAGTTTTTTTATCAACGAAAAATAAGGATTCCAGTGGTTGAACTTGGGTCGCCCAGCACTGTTTTAGTCTATTTTTTTCTATATTTTTTCTGGCCACAGATCTGAGTAAAAACTACTACATCAGAATTACAGTTCTAGTATTTATTACTCTAGTACCCTGCTTGATTTCATCCTGGGCTGTTATTTCTCTCAGTTTGATCAAATGGATAAAAGTGAAATTTTCATTATTAAACTCAACAGGAAAAACTACACCTCTTGGCCTTCCAATTCTAGATTTACCTTCAAGGTAAAGAAAGGTAAAGAACTGTGGGGTCATGTTGATGGATCTGATCCTAGACCCACTAATGAAAAAGCGATCCCAAAATGGGATACCAATGATGCCCAGATTATGAGTTGGATTCATAGCTCTGTCAAATCCCAATTTATTTTGCATCTTAGACCCAACAAGACTGATAAAGACATGTGGGACTATTTGAGAACCATCTATCAACTGAGAACTCGACACGAAGATTTCATTTGGAACATGAGATTGCCTAATATACTCAGGGCAACATTTTGATGCAGAGTTGGTTTTTAATTCAATCCTTCATGGATCAATTCAAGCATCCCAAGATGGCCCCCGCAAGGGTCCCGACAAGTTCTGATGGAAAACTCAGACCCAAACAGTGCAATTTCTGTTTAAGTTTAAATATCAGGGACTGTTTTGGGAATAGCAAAAAGTGTAGCAGTTGTTATGCAATTTTAAGGAATTTTGAATACAAAAAGAAGGCAATACGTGCAGTCTAACATGGGCATCAGTTTGATGAGTCAAAACTGATCCAATTTCACTGAGACGTGGACCATAAGGAGCACCCAAGAGTGCACTAACAGATCGTTCATGGCTCTTCATCAAATAATGGGCCATGTGGGGCCCACGACCATTCTAACGCAAGTTTTCATAGTCGACCAGAATCTGATCTGGGTCAAATTTCTTCATTATTTTGTTAATTTTCATATGGAAAGTACCGGTATAAGAATTTTAATTGTGGTAGGAAGCCTGCTCAGCAAGATTACTAGGTTTGTTAGGTTTTTGTTGTCAAATACAGGTCAACCAAGCCCAAAGCCCACATATGGAATTAACTCAGATCTGGGCCCAAAACTGAACTAAATCTTTAGATATGATTTAGTCAAAATACATGTGTATAGTTTCCTAGTATAACCATATTCTTTTGTTACATTTAGATAGTGAGTAATTGTAAATAGGGAGACATACTAATGTATAGCCTTGATTAAGGCCTTTTTATTCTATTTAATGGAAGGTTGATCCCTAGAGGAGACAAAAAAATTCCAGAGAAATTCAGAAATCTTGTTTGAATGATAGGGTATCAGAGCCGTATTATTGTTGCTACAAGTTGTGGGAAATTTTTTGTTTTGTCTTGAAGGCATGCTGTTCTAAAACAGCTCTTGGGAAAGACAAGTTCTACGTTGGGAAGCAACCAGATCAAGGTTCTGTGTTTTTTGGAAACAACCAGATCAAGGATCTGTGTTTTTCGGAAGCAATCAGTCTCTATCACGTTGTGATCAACAATGGCCCACCTGCAATCATCACCAAATATTTGGAGGTCTATACAGTAGTGGTCGACTCCTCCTCCTGGTAATGTTGGAGATTTTTTCAACATTCTTCCAAGATCAAAGGTAGGCCATTTGCTCTGACCTGTAATTTTCCAATTTTCTGAAATAGTTTTGATCGCAACCGTACAAAATCTTGGATTGTGACTACATTTTGATGAAACTTGTATTGCTAGAAAGAGATTTTGAATCTGCTTCAACCTTCTTCATCTAATTCTAAATCAGACCAAGCAATCTGCCCCACGTAGAGAATTCGTAGTCAAAATACAGGTTGCTTGGACCTATTTTATTATTACTTCTGTTAAGTGCATCACAGATCTGCTTTTTTTTTTTCCTGCACTGTTTGGCATCTCTACAATCAGCCTAATTTGGTTTGCTGCACTTCTAGTTCTGGATTTCTTGCCATTAGCTTTCTTAAAATTTATAGATGGAGAAATCAAAGGTAAAATTGGTTCAATTCAATGGGAAAAATTACCCAACTTGGGCGTTTCAATTTCAACTATATCTTAAGGCCAAGGAACTATGGGGACATATATCCGGTGCTACTCCAAAACCAACCATAGATGATAAATTAATTTCTGCATGGAACACCAAGGATGCTAAAATCAACCACACAAACACATCCACATTGGTCTCCTCGGTCTCCTCAGACTTTTCACTCTTCTCAGCCTCCTCAGACTCAAGATATGCGTAAGGTGCAGTTCTACAATTGCAAAAAGTACGGCCACATCGCAAATCAATGCAATCAAAAATTCTACAATTATTGCAAATATAAGAGGCATATCATTACTGAATGTTGTCGGCGTCCCCAATCCGAACCTTCTCATGCATATGTTGCCACAATAGAGTCTTCTGCTACTGATGGTGCTTCCACATCTATGACAACACAACCTGGTTCTTCTAAATTAGTGCAACAAATGATTGTCAACGCTTTAGCTACCTCTAGCTTCTTAGGTAAAACTCAACCTTCCTCCTCTATTTGGTTCCTTGATCCGGGGCGTCCAATCATATGACATCATCCAATACCCACCTCTCATATTTGAAACAACATACAGGAAACCATTAAATCTAAATAGCTAATGGAGGAAACATACCTATTAATGCCGGTGATCCTCTTCTTGATCCTACTCTATATCGTCGTTTGATTGGCACTTTAATTTACTTGACGATCACTCGTCCTAATACCTCCTATGCAACAAAATTAGTCAACCACTACATGACTAATCCTCGACATCTTCATTTGGCAATTGTCCAACATATAATTCAATATCTTATTCGCACATCGTCTTGTGGAGTACTATTTCCAGCTAACAACCCGCTTGCTCTTACGACATGTGCAGATGGCAATTGGGCCAGTTGTCTAGATACCCGGCGCTCCACCACCGGATGGTGTATGTATCTTGGTGATAGCTTGATCTCTTGGAAATGTAAGAAGCAAGATAAGGTTTCAAAATCATCTACCGAAGCTGGGTATAGAGCAATGTATGCCGTTTGCTCGAAAATTCTTTAACTCCATAGTTTACTTTCAAACATTGGATTTCCTGCAAAAGGTGCCACACCCGTATATGCAGATAATACGAGTGCAATTCTCACTACTGCCAATCTTGTTTCCATGAGCACATTAAGCACATCGAGGTTGACTATCATTTTATATGTAATGATAGAAAGCGTGATGTCATTTCCTCATATTTCTACTAATCTTCAAATTGCTGATATTCTCACCAAAGGACTTCCACAACCTTGTCATTAGCTCTTGGTTAGCAAATTGATGCACACTAAGTCAACCGCTTCAATTTGAGGGGGGGTATCATATATAGGTGGACAAAGCCCACAGCCCACTTATGGAATTAACTCAGATCTGGGCCCAAAACTAAACTAAATCTTTAGATATGATTTAGTCAAAATACATGTGTGTAGTTTCCTATTATAAAGATATTCTTTTGTTATATTTAGAGAGTGAGTAATTGTAAATAGGAAGACATACTGATGTATAACCTTGATTAAGGCCTTTTTATTCTATTTAATGGAAGGTCTATCCCTAGATGAGACACAAAAATTCCAGAGAAATTCTGAAATCTTATTTGAATGATATCCATGTGTGATTTTAAGCCATCTATAGGCGTTAGGGTCATCATTACTGTAGAAGCTACAGTACACTTTTCATAAAACGTTAATAAAGCACTGTTTTGCTTTATTTTTCCCTCTCTCTTGCATCATGTCGACGCTGGAAGATTGAGAAGGCTCTTACAAGGTGGGTTTGGTGTTTTTCTTGACATTGGTCCTTACTTTTATCAGTTCTAGATTCCTATTTTCCTTCATTGCAAAGTAGTGTAGTGCGGGATATTTTCTGGTTTGGTTATTTGGGCCCTAGACAATCCCATTGCATCAAATCAGGACTGCGTCACACGTCCATCCAAAACTACTATTCCCAATTCATTAGCTTGTGGGCCAACTATGTTGAAATCATCTATATGGATATTCCTACTACATCCTTGGCAACTGTTTAAGACATTCAAAAGACTGCTCAAAGAGATCAGTTCCTGATCAAACTACACCCGGAGTGTAAAACCATACAGTCCAATTTAATGAGTCACATACCTTCACCATCAATTGAAACCTGCTTGAATGAACTTTTGCAAGAAGCAGCGACTTGCTACACAGGCTACACTTGCTCAACAAACTTCAGGAGGTCCCATAGATGTCGCTTTTGCTACGAAAGGGGAAACCGCAAGGGCCTCACGTGAGCAAGATACAATGTTACAGTTGTCAAAAATATGGACATGTTACTACCCAACGCAACAAGAAATTTTTCTCCGATTGCAAAATTAAAGGACATGTTCTTTCAGAATGCAGGAAGCACCCTTAGAATCAAAAGGCTAATCTCGCAACCATGCATGAGTCTTCTTCTGTAGTAGTCCCGATCACCAATACATCTACCCCTGCACGACCTGTCTCTGCCACTCTAGAACCCAAATTGGTTCAACAAATGATTGTCAAGGCCTTTCAGGTAAAAATAGAACTTCTACTTCCACTTTGTACCATGATTCGAGAGCTTCCAATCATATGATTATTTCAAAAGACAATCTTTCTAATCTTAAGAAATATGAAGGGAATCTCCAAATCAATACCGTAGAAGGAAGGAATATTCCTATTACTGCCATTGGTAATGTGTTTCACTCTCTACCTTTGAACTCCACCTCTTACTACAAATTTGTTATATGTTGGACAACTTGTGGATAACCAATGCTCCATCTCATTTTCCAACTCTAGTTATGTTGTGCAGAAACAAATATTGAGGAAGATAATAGCAAGGGTGCCTAAGTATGGACGTCCATTTCTACTACAACTTTCTACATAGGACAGGAATAAGTCTGACCCTATTTTGTTTAGTGATTCTAGATCAAATAAGTGCCAATTGTGGCACAAAAGATTAGGGCATCCCAATTTTAAGACTTTTTGTTAAATTCAACTTTGCTTAATGATAACAATAAAGCTTTTGTTAATAATGTCTCTTTTGATTGCACTAGTTGTAAGATGGGTAAGAGCAAAACTCTTCCTTTTCCCATGCATGATTTTCTTTCTTTAAAAGCTTTTGATAATGCTCACAGTGATGAATGGGGAATTACACCTGTTACATCACATTCTCAATAAAAATATTTAGGTACTTTTATTGATGACCATAGTAGGTTCACTTGGATTTATTTTTTGCATTCTAAATTTGGAGCATTTGCTACTTTTCAAGTTTTTTTAGCATATGCTAAAAATCAATTCTCAACTTCAATTACAATGCTTCATACTGACTTGGGGGGAGAATATGTCTCAATATTTTCTTCAAACCAAGGGGATCATCTCTAAGCGAAGCTGTCCCTACACCCCACAACAAAATGGGGTATCTTGACAAAGACTAAAGAATAACAAGGATTGTTGGGCTAAATTGCTTGATCCTTGGGATTGACTTGGAATTATTTATATAGGGACTGAAAGCCCAGACAAGATACAAATCAAATCCTTAATTTGATACAATAAAGCCCTTAGTTTGGGCAAAAGAATAAAATCAGATCTAAATATTCTAGTCAATTTCCTAAACAAAACACAAAAATTAATTTGCAAAAAATGTACACTAAAGTGGATTTGACCACATGATTATGGACTAATTTTAGTGGGCCTAGGCCACTTTTGACACCACCCTCAAACTGATGCTAGAGAGTTGATGAGCATCAATTTGCCAACTAGGAACTGATGACGAGGTCGTGGGAGACCTTTTGTGAAGATTTCAACAAGTTGATGTTTGGATGACACATGAGGACGCTCAATAACATTTCATTTGTACTCATTTCAAATGAAATGATAATCAACCTCAATATGTTTTGTGCTTTCATGGAAAACTGGATTTTCCGTAATCCGGATGGCACTAGTATTGTCAACAAATAGAGGAGTAGCAGCATCCATTGGAAAACCAGGATCAGAAAGTAGACCTAGAAGCCAAAGAATCTCAGAACAAGCAACAAGCATAGCCCGAAATTCAACTTCGGTGGAAGACTTCGAGACTTTATCTTGCTTCTTACATTTCCAGGAGATCAAGCTATTACCCTAAAACATGCACCATTCAATAGTAGATCTCCGCGTATCCGGACAGCCAACCTAGTCGGCATCTGAAAAAGCTCGGAGAGTAAGAGAAGTGTCCATTGTAAAAAATAAACCTCGAGTTGGAGTTTGAAGAAGCTATCAAATTATTCATTTGACCGCAACTAAATGAAGACGCCGAGGATTAGTCATGAATTGACAAAACAAATTAACTGCATAGGATACATTCGGACGAGTGATCGTTAAGTAAATCAAGCTGCCCACTAGTTTACAATATAAAAAGGAATTAGAAACAGGATCACCCTCGTCTTGACAAAGCTTGACATTAACCTCAATAGGTGTGTCAACTAGAGTGGAATGTTGCAAATTGGCCATTTCGATAAGATCTGTTGTGTACTTGTGCTAATTAAGAACAATTCCTCCTGTGGATAGATGAACCTCCAGACCTAAATATGTCAGTGGGCCAAGATCTTTCATGTGGGAAGATTTATGAAGAAAGCTTTGTATTTGACCAATCATATCAGCATTTGTACCGATTATAATGTCATCGACGTATACTAGTAGAATAGTGAGTCTCGGTGGAAGCATGGTGCTGAAATAATGAGCGGTCGTACAGACTTGAATGAAAATGTACTTGAAGGAGTGCATCTTTAAATTTCTCAAACTATGTGCGAGGTGCCTATTTTAAACCATAGAAAGACTTGCGAAGTTTGGCAACCATACCCTTTGAGGATTGTGCAACCCCTTAAGGTGCACATAAACCTCTTCCTTAAGATCTCCATGGAGGAGAACATTCTTGACATCCATCTGGTAAAGAAGCCATGACTTTGAGATACCGATTGCAATGATAATCCGAACGGTTGTCATTTTGACAACTGGAGCAAATGTTTCATCGTAACCAATCCCATAATCTTGGCTGGCCTTATATTGGTCCAGCAAACCATTTGGCTTAAGTTTAAGTGAATAGATCCATTTGCAGTTGATAGTTTTAATAGAAGCCGGACATGGGATAATGTCCCAAGTATGATTTTGTTCTAAATCAGAACATATCACCTGCAAAAATGCAACTGGGTAGCAAAAATGGCAAAAAAAGGCCTAGACAAGCTTGAATTTGGTACTGGGATAGGCACGTAGGCCCCATTTTATTATCAATTTTCAAATCAAATATTGCTATGATATAGAGACTCAAATGATTTAACTTCTATAACAGAAATTTCTAAAAAACGGTTTGGATCCATTGTAATGAACGGTCTTGATGAAGACAATCCAAGAAAAGGGACGAATAGCAAGAATGGTCAGATGATCTACCTTTGATTTGCAAAAAATTCTAAAAAAATCACCAACATGCCTAAAATAAATAGGCGACCAGAATTGTGATGATTCCAGAGGTTGTCTAGAATGACCTAAGGTGGGCCACAGTTGATCACAGTAGCCTATAGACCACTTGAATTGGATCGGAGATGATCAGCTGACCTCCGTTGAGAAAAAAAAAACTCTAGAATAGTCTTCAAAAACTCCAAATAATCAAACGACCATGGCTGGTAGCACCTTCTGACAGGTATTGATCAATCGCAAGTGGGCTACTGTTGAATGGTTTTGATCGCAGACTTGTTCTGCAAACTTCTGGACAGACTAGAAAGGATTTATTAGATCCTTTTGGATAGCATTAGTTAATCCCTTGCTAATGAGGCTAGGATCTTTGGAAACCAAAGATAAGAAAGCTCTGAAAGATGAGACAACTTGCACGAACTAAAAAAACACTGTAGCTCTAATACCATGACAAAGGCTAAAGAATAACAAGGATTATTGGACTGAATTGTCTGATCTTAGGGATCGACTTGGCATTCTTTATATAGGGACTGAATGCCCAATCAAGATACAAATCAAATCCTTAATTTGATACAATTAAGCCCTTAATTTGAGCAAAAAAAAAATCAAATCTAAATATTCTAGTTAGCTTCCTAAACAAAACAAAGAAATTAATGTGCAGTTAATGTACACTAAAGTGGATTTGAACACATGATTATGGACTAATTTTAGTGGGCATGAGCCACTGTTGGCATATATGAATGGAAGAATATATATCTTTTGGACATTGTTTCACAATTCCAACCCGTTCTTTGCCAAAAGCCCTCTCCAATACAACTGTACATTTGATAAATAGGTTATCTCCACAAATTGAATATCAAACACCCTATTATCGTCTCTTCCAAAAAAAAACCCCACATATTCTCATCTGCACCCTTTTGGGCATGTGTGTTTTGGTCTTCTTCGTCCAACAAAGCTAACAAATTATCTGCCTAATCTACTCATTGTGCATTTTTGGTTATGCCAATAGTCAAAAGGGTTTTCTTTGCTATGATCCTAAGGTTCATAGGATTCGAGTATCTCAAAATGTCGCGTTCTTTTAAAATCAATATTTTTTTCAAAATCATGTTGACAACGTGAAATCTACTCCCATATCATTTCTTCCTAGTTTTGCTGAACCTACTCCCTTTGAGTTCATTAGATTTAAACCAAATCTTGTGTATAAACATCGTAGCTTGAAAAGAGACTCTGCTCCAAAGCCCCTAGACACTAATATCACTACGGCAGTTGATCAGGCATCCAAAACTCAACTTCTCCTTCATTCCTCTTAAAAGATGAACCAAAGTATCTCGAGCTCCTGACCGTCTTGGTTGTACTCATAGTTCATTGCTTACTACTCTTTCTTCTATTCAGATTCATAATTCTTATTTGCAAGTAGTACAGCATGATTGTTGGCGACAAGCTATGTAGGAGGAACTTGATGCACTAAAGGAAAATCACAACTAGGACGTTGTGTCATAACCTCCTGCTATTAAACCAATTGGCTGCAAATGGGTTTATTCAAACCAAAGCTAGAAGGTTCATTGGATCGTTATAAGGAGAGGTTAGTAGGACTGGGAAACCGACAAGAGAACAGCAATGATTATGACAAAACTTTTGCCCCAGTAGCCAACATGACAATTGTTTGCACAATTCTGGCAGTTGCAGCTTCTCAGTCATGGCCTCTCTATTAGATGGATGTGAAGAATGTTTTCCAGCATGGGGACCTCAAGGAGGAAATCTATATGAGTCATCCCTATTACGTAAAGAAGAGAAAGAGAATTGTCTTGAATAAATAGAAAGTTTTGTGGAAACTAGATGATCATTGTGATCCATCCTTCTCATATATATATATTTAGTTACCAAAATTAAGGCTCTAACCACCTTAATCATGGATCAATTACAATCTATACAAATCATCTAGAAGAATAGAAAAGGAATGCACATTTAATTTACAGCTAATTGTATGATCCTAACTATGACGGGGTCAATCCCCATTTATTATATAGTTGGGCCTTGTGCTTAGGCTTGGGGCTCTATTAACATCCTCCCTTAAATTGACGCTGGTCCAACAGCAACAATTTGCGAACCACGAACTCATGATGAGGTCAAGGAAAAGCCTTGGTGAAGATATCCGCTAAATGTAATTCAAATGAAATACATGGTAGAGATATGACATCTCGATGAAGTTCATCGCGGATGAAATGACAATCTACCTCAATATATTTTATGCGCTCATGGAAAATGGGATTTTCAGTCAGGTGAATTGCGCTCGTCTTATCTGCATGGAGAGGCGTTGCTGTGGACTGAGGGAATCCAATTTCTGAAAGGAAACCCAGAAGTAAAAAATTTCAGAACAAGCTTGTGACATGGCTTGATATTCAGATTCCATGGATGATTTAGAAACCCTCTCTTGCTTTTTACATTTCCAAGAAATTAATGATTCTCTTAAATAGACACACCATCCTGTTGTTGATCATCGAGTATCTTGACATCCTGCCTAGTCTGTATCAAAGTATGCAGAAAGATTGAGAGTGCAAACCGGAAAATATAAACCTCGTGTTGGAGAGCTAGCAACATATCAAATGATATGTCTGGCTGTTGTCAAATGAAGATGTCATGGAGCAATCATGAATTGACTGACGAGATTAACAGCAGAACAGACATCTGGTCTTGTGATGGTCAAGTAGATGAGGCTCCCAACTAATCGGCAATAGAATGTAGCATCAATAAGATCACTTGTATCTTTCCAAAGTTTAACATTCAATTTTAGTGGTGTGTCTATGGGAGTTGAGGCATGAAGACCTGCGAGAGCAACAAGATCTATGACATGCTTATGTGAAAGGAGAAATTTTCCATTCTTAGTTTGCAAAACTTCCAATCCGAGAAAGTATGTCAGCAGACCTAGATCCTTCATATGAAAAGCATCAAGTAAGAAAGATTGAAGGCTTCGTATCATGTTACTATGCATGCCCGTGATTATGATATCATCCACGTATACCAGAAGTATCGTAGTACTGTGTACTGTAATGTGAGTGAACATGGAAACTTCATATTGACTTTGAGCATAATTCAATTAAAGGTAGTGCAAAATTTTCAAACCAGGCTCTAAGTGATTGTTTTAAGCCATATAATGACCGTCTTAACCGTGCAACATCATTTTTAGAAGTGGGTGGATAACCATCAGGAAGGCACACATAGACCTCCTCCTTAAGATCTCCATGGAGGAAGGCATTCTTCACATCCATCTGATAAAGAGGCCAAGACTTAGAAGTAGCAATCGCAAAAATTGTGCGTACAGATGTCATTTTCGCGACCAGAGCAAAAGACTTGTCACAATCGATGTCATACTCTTGCCGATTTCCAAGTGCCACTAATCGAGCCTTATAGCGTGCCAAAAACGCATCAAGATTTAATTTGACTGTATAAACCCACCTACAACCAATTGGTTTAAAAATAGGTGGACAGGATACGATATCTTAGGTATGATTTTCTTTAAGAGAATGGGGTTCTTCCTGCATAGCTTGTCACCAACAATCAGATTTCATTGCTTGAGAATATGAGTTAGGAATGGCAACAGATGAAAGTGTGCCTAGCAATGTGGTATGAGTGAAACTAACCAGTCAGGAGGTCGGAAAGGTCAAGTAGACTGCCGAAGAGGCACGATAGTGAGCTGATTAGGTGTTGATGCATGATCAACTATACAACAAGTTGTACTATTAGGTGCCTTTAGTATAGTGTTAATTTGCAATGTAGACCCTCATACACGACGTTAGGTTTAAATCGCAAATCTGAGAGTGTGGGAATTAGCAACATCAAGAACAAATGCAATGGTAGAGGTATTATAAGAATCAATATGATGCTGGAAAAAAATATTGATTTTCAAAAAAGAGAACATTCCTAAATGTCAGGGTGGCTGGATCATAACAAAGAAAACCTTTTTGACCATTTGTATATACCAAAAAAACATACCGCGAGGATTGAGCAGATAGTTTTGTCTGGTCCGATACGGGGGAGAAGAACAAAACATACACACCCAGAGGTATATAGATGAAAATACGTGGGATGCTTTTGAAAAAGACGGTAGTAAGGAGTCTGATTCTCACTGCGAGAAGAAGGTAACCGGTTGATTAAATGAACCATGGTAGATAGTGCTTCTTGCCAAAATCGAGCAGGAAAATATGAATCCAAAAGAAGGGACCGAACTACATCCAAAAGATGACAATTTTCCTTTAAGATACTTCATTCTGTTGACGAGTGTAAGGACATGTTCGCTGAAACAAGATCCCTTATTGTCGCAAAAAATGTTGGAATCTTTTGAGACATACTCTCCTCCTGAACCAGTGTGAAGTGTTTTGATGGAAGTATTAAATTGATTTTCAACATAGGCTAAGAAAACTTTAAGTCTAGCAAACAATTTGGACTTAGAATGTTCAAAAAAAAAAACCATGTAAAATGACTATAATCATCAATAAATGTAACAAAATATTTAAATTGAGAATGAAAGATGACGGGTGCTATACCCCATACATCACTATGAACAAGATCGAAACTTCTCAATGCTAAAGAATGATGCATAGGAAAAGGAAGAGTTTTACTCTTAGCCATTTTACAACTATCACAATCAAAGAAATATCTCTAACAGAAAATTTATTACTAGGAAATAAAGGAGAACACAACAATATTTTAGAATTGGGATGTCCCAATCTTTTATGCCATAATTGACAATTATTCAAACAAGATTCACAAAGCAAGGCAGAAGCAAATTTATTCCTATCAAGTGTAGATAGTTGTAGTGAAAAAAGACAACCAACTTAGGCCTCTTCGCTAGAACCTTCCTTGACGCTTTATCCTACATGACACAACCAGTATAAAAAAGGACACAGAACATTCATTATCAACACGCTGGCTAGCAGATTGTAGGTTTGTAGATAATTAAGGAGAAAGAAAGACTTGGTGTAAAGATAAAGAGTGAGAAATAGAGCCAACAACTGTGATATGAATACTTCCCCCATCTGCGGTATTGACTCAGAGGTTTCCATCATGGTTTTAACAGAAGATAAGTTTTGGGAAGAGTTTGTCATATGATTAGAAACCCCCAAATTGAGATACTAGGTGGAATTTTCATTTATGCCTGAAATACCAAGGGCTGTAAATGCATTGACAATCATCTGTTATACAATTTCGGGAGTCAGAGAAGGAGAAAATGAAATGGATGAAACAGGGGTAGTTGTATTAGCAACAAGATCTAATGCAGAGGATAAGTCGTCCATGGTCGCAAGATTGGCCTTCTGGTGTTGAGACTATGGACGCCTTCGACATTCAGGAAAAACATGTCCCTTCTGCTTACAGTAAGTGCAAAATTTCTAAGCACATTGAGTGGAGACATGGTCATATTTTCGGTAGCAGTAGCACTGCACCTTGCTCGTATTACGGCCTTGCGTTTTCACACTATGCCATTGCATGTTAGTTTTGGCCACATATGCAACATCAACAATATTTCCAATAGCATTTTGGACAACAGTGGCATGAGTTGCCAAGCATTGTTCTTCACAAAGAAGCTTACTTAGGCATGCTTCTATAAAAGGAGAAGGAACTCTGCTCATCAGATTAGAGCAAAAGTTTTCAAATTTAGGGCGTAGCTTCATCAGAATTTAACCTCTTTGACTGGTGGCATGAGTCTCTCAAATGATGTGCAAAGATTTTGGTGTTATGCTAGAATAAATTATCTCTGTATAATCAGTCCACAGACGAACAAATTGCGAGTAATAATCATGAATGGATAAATTTCCTAGACTGAATTGCGATAATTCATGTTCCAAGTGAAACCTTCGTGCAACGTTTTTGTAATACCCAAAGGTGGAAGTTCTAAGCCTGATTTAAATATGATAAATTATATGATTTTAACATTGTACATAAGAGTGATAGGACCCATGCCTTGCTTATGATATAGTAACTAAAAGGAGAAAAAGGGGGACTCTTGTGCACAACACGTTCATCCCTAAGAAAGTAAACTTTTGGATGGGATAGGGAATCTTGTACATAGCTCTTATCAGAAAGTGGAGATCGGATATATATATATACTTATGGAGTTGCTTATTTGCCTCACTTTTACTTTGTTCTAAAGAATCAGAGATAGATAGAGAGACCTAAGAAAAGGAGAAAGAGCACTCGGTGGATTTCTAGGTTTTGCAGAGAGATACTAAGAGGAATAAGAAGGCAATCAACTGGGCGGCAGTTAATGTCCAACACTCAACCATAGATCACAAGATTCTACAAAAGGTGAGTGGATTTTTTATGGCTATTCAGTAAGTATTCAAATACCAATAAGGATGATGTTTCAGATAAGTGCGATGGGGTGCATCTTGTATAGATGAATTGACCGGTTGGCTATTTCAATACTGTTGGAAAGATTAAATATTGATTGTCGTAAATTTTGCCTTAAAGGGTGGGTGCTACAGCACTGTCGACACTAAACCCATGTTAGATTAGGTTAAATCCTGTTCCTTATGATCTGATTTCTAATAGATCACTACACCATTAATAGATACCAGTACAAGTATTATCTACAACTTGATCTTTCTGGATTTGAGAAGGAAACCAATGCTGGAACTCAGATTTTTCCATAACAGGTTGTCTGAGAGAGATTTTTTTGGTGTGGAGTTGTGGGCCTAGGTGGGCTACATGATGGGAGATCAGCACCATGGATCTTGGAGAAAGCCCATGGACGACCTCAATCGTGATGGATTCCAGGGGATGGGACCATGGATGGCCCACCATCTGATGGCTTAAACAGTAGGAGGCGTGATGTATAGATATGGCAGACTCTGGGTTCTGTCAAGCACATGTATCATTGGAAAATTATAAAAAGAACCCTACTGTTAGAATAATTATGACAGAACCCTTCAATAACTAATAAAGGCTTGTGGAAAGTGGTGAATCGATGATGACAATATGTAATATAGATTGTTTTCTTATTGAATAAAGTTATAATATGAAAATACTAAGAATTATGGAATCTGATTTAAAATAAACGGGTGTGGCCCACTCCTACACTGACCAATACCAATTACGATTAGGTGAGGGGCAAAGATTAAACGGGTTAGTGGATGGGGCTGGGCCCATGCCAACTATTAGATATAAAAATGATAATCTATTTTGATTTATAATTACTGTGGTGCCAGCATGATTTTATTTTGTGAAACCATTGTTGAAACAAGCTCTGAACTACTAGCACGGTATGATCTATTGTGGTTGTGAGGTTATGGACCATTAGGGCCGATTTGAAATTGTTTATGCTATATGGGAATGCAAATAATAGGACATTGAGGTCCTGAAATAGTGGATCCTATGGGATGCCAGATGAGGAGATGTAGGAGTGGCATCTCGAAAATTTATGATATGTAAACATGGAAAATGATGTAGATTGGGTGCAAGGATGTAGTTCAAAGAAGTGTCATGGCATGAATTCTATTCATTGATTTAAATTATTTATTGTTTATTACTGACTTGTTTCTAATGATGCCATTATGTTAATAGCGGTTGTATGTTAGAATAGGAAATTCATTCACCAGTTTATACCGATGATGGGTTGCCCTTTATAATATCCCTTCTAGGACTCTTATTAGAATTATAATTAAACTAAAAGAAGGTCATTAGAAGATTAAGAATTTCAACAGGACTCTCTCACACAAATACTCTTTTAGAAGGATTCACTTGTTGTCTCAAACAAGACTCCTGGTGCAAGTCTTAAACACATATATATATATAATGGAAGCCCATTTGTTCTACACATCCAAGACAGAGAAAGAGAAAGAGAGAAAGAGAGAAGAAGGATAGAGAGAGAAGAAAAGAGAGAGACAAAGAGACATCAATTTCAAAATCTGTAGAAGAGGAAGAAGATCACAAAGAGGGCGAGGAAGATCGACAGCGGGACGCGTAACGGATGTCCGGTTTCAGACCAATCACTGCTCGAGCAACACACGTTTATACCAAGTGAGTAGAACTTCTGAACTGAATGATTTAAGGCTTGAATTGATGAAACTTTGTGATATTTGATCCATTGATGAATTGTGCTCTACCTGGTAACTTTGTAACTATGCTGTCAGCATTGTCAGGAGAGAAGATATCTTCCTGAAACTCATTAATTCTAAGTAAAACTTGTTGGATTAAGTTCTTATGATCAATAGGTTTGCTGTATATGTGAATTGACACTAGGGATCAAGTAATTCCATGGTGATCAGAATCAGAATTTGTGAAACATTGAGTCCATGTCGTCAGAACCCAATTTTGTCGACTTAAGCTGTGGGTCCCCATGGCCCACCTAATGAGAGATCAAGACCCCACATCTAGTGTGGGATTGTTGGGCGACCACAGATGTAGTGGTCCCATGTGACTTGGACCGTTGGGGGTCCACCATCCAAACCCAGTTTGACAACTCTGTCGAATGGACTTCTTGACGAGAGTGAAATAAGGGCATTTTGGGCTCCTGTTGAATCAATACTATTGGAAACTGGATGGAATTGCTTTCCTATGATGAATACACCTTTGGACCTTGAATTAAAAAGCAGGAAAAAAATGATTTTCAAAGAGATTCAATCTGTGTTTGAATTTTTTTCAATTTCAGTCGGCAAAAACATGTATGGGTCGACATGTGTAGTGCACCCACAAGAATGATCGGATGGAAGATCCACTCCCCATATCTTGTTGTGGGCCGAAGGACGACCTTAGTCATGTGGTCACTTTTTGGAATTTTCCACTATGGCCCACAAATCCAACTGCTTCAAGAATACCAAGCGTAGACCCTTTTCTTTCCCAGAATGGGTTACTGTCGACATTGATTATATAATACAATTCTTGGAAACTACAGATTTGGTCCCTAGCTTTATCCTAAAATTAGAAAACCCCTGGTTAGGGCCTCAAATTTGTGGTATACATAGAATAGTTTATACGAATTACATAATAGTCCCTGAAGTTCTAGAAAATTAAATTTAAAACCTTATGTCCGATGCTTTATCCGTGTCAATATATTGAAGGATAACGAAATTAAAAACAAACACTGGATCAGGCCCAATAAAGACTTTGGTTACTCTCAGAATATTCTGATTTTATTTCAATGTATGATTCTTAAATTAAATAATATTCATCTATCCATTATGTAGTGTAATTAATATGGAACCAAGACTTTAAATTGATTTATGTGAGCTATGATAATTAATTTCCTCAAAAAAATATGGGCAATGCCACAGCCCAGTACCAACTCCGACTCGGAGTAGGGTGAAGATTAACCAGTGTTATGTGGTACTGGCCAAAGAAACGAATAAGATGATGTAATTAATTATTTTGAACATGACATTTGAGATAGAGTAAACAAACCGCTAGCACTGAATATCGAACTTTTCTCGTGGATGTTGGTCGAGGAAAGTCGGTTCAACAATCATGGTAGTAAGATTAGCCATCTTGTTGACAGAAATGTAGATACTCCAATGTGGGAGTATCAGAATAGACTCAAAAATCATAGTGGATAATAAGCCATGTTGTTGACAGAAACGTAGATATACCTGTACGGGGTATCAGAATCATTTGATGCTTGCGGTGGAAAAATACTCAGGAAAGAATAGATTAAGATATTCTGTTTAACACTATTATTGAATTTATGAATAATCATATGAATGTTTGAATGTGTTATACCTTGATACTTAATTATTCTACTAACCAATGTTACTGACCAGTGGTTCACCCCACTTCAAGTAATGCATTACTAGAGGTTGAGGGGAGTGACGGAGATCAGTCGGTGGATTTTGGCATACCTGGCAAATCCAGAGCACGAGGAACAATAAATAGATTTAGAGATGGGATTAGCCCAATACTTAGATATTTCTCCTATTACAATTAGTGATTTGTCTTTTACTCAGTAGTCTTTATCTTGAATTTTAATATACTTAATAATTTAAATACAATTGAATTGAATGTTTTAGACCTTTATACTCATGATGATTTGATTTATGCGGTGTTGTTATCAAATGGAAAACGTCTTAAGAATCTGAAGAGCTCCAGATTATTGGGTCGTTACACCTTTCAAGTAACAGAGTGGTGGGTGGACTAGAGAATGGCGAAAATCAGCCCATAACGTTTGGCATGCGTGGCTGAGGAGAGCATTACATCAATATCCAATAGGTTAGGAGATTTGATAGAATTGAACATTTAAAATTAGTTAAAGAATTTTATTATGGGAATTGCTAGACCTTGGAGACACTACTAGTTGGTTATATAATTGGTTAGATTATGTGAAAAGACAATTTTTAATAAATAATGTTTATGCCTTTATGTATTCATTTGATTTAAGTGAATTGTACGCCAATGTGTTATAACTCAAATTCCGACAGGGCCCCCAAATTTGGGTCGTGACAATTTTCTTGGTGGCAAATTGTTTTCAAGTAGTCCCACATATCTTTAGCAGCCTTGTAAGCTAGAAGATTCAATACAAACTGAGGATCAACAGATCCTAGTACCTAAGTCATGATCTAAGCATCCTTTGTTTCCCATTTAGTGATAGCCTTGTCATCAGTTTTAGGTTTAGGATCAAAGCCATCAATATATCCCCACAACTCTTTACCAATAAGGTAAATCGAAAGTTGAAATGCCCATGATGTATAATTTTTTCCATTAAATTTAATGATTGAAATCTCGTTTTTATCCATTTTAGAAGTAAATCAATAGATGCAGATCACAAAAAAGATGATGATACCAATCAGTAAGATATGTAAGCAAAAATGCAACTCAAATAGCAATAAAACCTTTGAACAGTGAACAATTACAGCAACCTGATTCCAAAAAATCAGACAAAAAGGCTCCCAAGCAACCTTAAAACTAGTTGTAGATGGTTGATTTCGCCCCACAATGAGATATAACCAGTGATCAGATTCTGCAATAAGTAGTGCAAGCAAATATCTAACCCATATATCAAATTTGATCTAGATCAGATATGTGACCAAGATTTTGTATGGTGAAAATCAAATCTGTCTTAAAATCTAGGATAGAAAAACATAAATCGTGATGAAAAACCTACCTTTGAGCCTTAAAAAATTCTAAAAAACTCACCACAATTCTTAGATGTAGTATTCAACCTAGTTGGAATGTCTTCTTGGTTTGCCTTGATGATCAAAGGTGGGCCACCTTTGATTAGACCAGTGTCGGGAGTCGTTTTCCTTGTAAAGGGAAGCAGATCACACTTCCTCCTTTAGATATACAAATCTATTTTTCAAACAGAAGCTTTGATGCAGGATTTCTTGAAGCCAAGTATCAAACCTGTAACTCTGATACCATATTATGTAAAGGAGAGACAGAGAATTGTCTTGAATAAATAAAAAGTTTTGTGGAAAACTGGATGATCATCGTGATCCATCCTTCTCATATATATATATATATAGTTACCAAAATTAAGGCCCTAATCACCTTAATCATGGATCAATTACAATTTGTACAAATTATCTGGAAGAATAGAAAAGGACTGCACATTTAATTTACAACTAATCACATGATCCTAATTATGACTGAGTCAATCCCCATTTAATATACAGTTGGGCCTTGTCAATTGGGCCTTGTGCTTGGGCTTTGCCCTATATAAACATTCCCCAAGGATGCAACTGTGAATCCAAATCAAATGTCACTCGGCTGCGACATTCATTATATGGCCTCAAACAAGCACACAAAGCATTGTTTGAGAAGTTTCATAGCACGTTATTCGGTACGAATTTTCTTTAAAGTTCGTATAATCCTTCCATGTCTACTCACCAGCTTCCTCAGCAGACCACCATTCTTCTTGTATATGTGGATGACATCATTATCACCACGACTAATGCCAACATAATTCATAAGCTCCAATCTTCACTTCAAGATGCCTTTCATATGAAAGATCTTGGGCCCTTAACTTATTTCTTGGGACTGAAGGTATGTCAATTTCACTTATTTCTTGGGACTGAAGGTATGTCAATCAAACAAAGGTTTTTTTCTTCATGAAAATAAATATGTCATGGATCTCATTGAACTTGCCAATCTTCAAGGCACCACTCCAATGGATACACCCTTGGAAGTCAATGCTAAATTTAGTCAGCATGAGGGAGATCTGCTTCCGGATCCCACCACTTGCCGTCAGTTGATTGGAAGTTTAGTGTACTTAACAATCACCAAAGCTGATATATCTTATGCCATGAATGTGGTTAGTCGGTTTATGACTACAACAATGCATCATCATTTGGCCGTTGTCAAGCACATGATTCATTATATTCTTGGATCTCCCACAAGGGGTTTATTTTTTCTTGTTGGCACCCCTCTTGTTCTAAATGCGTATTCTAATACGAACGAGGCAGGAAGTCCGATCAGTCGACGGTCTACTACACCATGAAATCCAAGAAGCAAGATAAAATGTCAAAATCGTCCACAAAATTAGAGTATCGTGCAGTGTCTTAAGCATGTTCTAAGATTCTTTGTTTACATGGTTTTCCTTAGAAACAAGCTACCCCTCTTCATGCTGACAATACCAGTGCCATTCACATCACGGAATATCCAGTGTTCCATGAACGAACAAAACTTGTTGAGGTAGACTATCATTTTAAACGGGACGAATTGACCAAGAAGTCATCTGTCTTCCACATGTTTCTAACGAACTGCAACTTGCTGATATCTTCACAAAAGTCTTCCTCAGTCACGCCACGAGTTCCTAGTTTGCAAATTGTTGCTGATGAATCAGCATTAATTTGAGGGGGGAAGTTAACACTAGCCCATGTACGTTAGGCCTTCCTAGGCCCATTTGTATTCTAATGGGCCTTGACCCAATATACCTTAAACACATGTGGGTAGACTTAGTCAAAAGAGTCAATTGTAAATAATTTAGATTCCTTTTGCAAATAGATTGTAATTGTTGTACATTATGGTGATTAGCATAACTCAAGTTGTAAGTAAGGCAAGTCTTGGTAATAAAAGGGGATCGAAATTGACAACCCAAGGCAAGAAAATTCTAGCATTAATGTTTTCTTGTTTCAGTTCTCTATTTGATAGTTCAAAGGTCAAAAAGTAGGATCGTGAATAGCCAACAGAATTATAAAATGGGAAAAACAGGAATGCTAGGTGCAAAACCAATAAATACTATTATAGGGCAAAATCATTTTGTGATCTTGTGATATAACATCTTATCAAACATTAGTTGGAAAATTGTTGTATTTGACAATATAACCCAGTCGGATGTATATGTAGAGACACAAAGGCCCATGCCCATGATCCAAGCTCATCATGGAAAGTCCATGATCCAGGACCATAGAAGATACTCCACATGTGGGTCTTTTAATGATATGGTTAATACATGTATAGCTGTAGATGATCAATCACAATGTATAATTTCCTTTATTACCTGTAGTCATATAGAAGTAGAAGGCAATCATAGACTGTGATTAGGAAATTATTGTATATAAATACAGCAGTCTATCCCCTCTCGGTGATATGACAGTATTCTTTTAATTCCTCTCTGTTGTGCTCATCTTCTTCCTCTTACTCTTAAGGATCCACAAATCTTAACATGATATCAGAGCATAAGGAATTCTGTAGTCTCTCTGCGTAGAAGAACTACATCCAACATAGGAAGACTGCACTGCAATTCTTCCTTCTTTCTGCTGTTCAATATTCTGCAGGAAACAGGAAGACTACAGTGCTTTCTTTTCCTTTTTGTTTCCATTCATCACAACAAGACAAATCAGCAAATCAACAAATCAGCGACACACAGCTGTGAATCTGATCTAATCTGTGCTAGAAGAACACTTTGATCCAACATTCTGGACTGTCGACGGCTATCTACAACACTGATCAAACAGTAGGCCCCACCTTCAGATCACAGCATCCCCCGAAAACTCCATCACCTTGGTTGACCAATACTTCTGGGAATATTCCATATATTTCTGGCATTTTATCAATCCCACAGGTTAGTGTTCTACCTACTTCTTTGTTTTTCCAGTTTTCAAAAACAGTTTCAGTCCAGAGGCCTTCATATCAGATCTTACCATTGGATTTTACTATTACTTCTTCTAAAAGCTGTAAAATTAGGCCAGCTATCTTACCGGGAAACCTGATCATAGAACACACATCTCTACAACAAGCAACAGTCACTCTGCTACCAATTTTTTTGGACGCCCAGTGCATATTTTTTCTATATTTTCTGCAAAATTCAAAATCAGTCAGATTCTTTCTGGATATTATTCTCTAATTTCATATGGATAAAGTTCAGGTGACTTCTGTCAAATTCAGTGGCACTAATTACATGTCTTGGGCCTTTCAACTTAAAAATTATATTAAAGGACAAGAGATGCTGGGTATTTGGATGGAACCACTCCAAAACCTGCTACAAACCCCACTAGTACATCCAAAACGGATGATAATACAATTGCCACGTGGAACCAGTGTAATGCTAAAGTTATTACTTGAATCCTCAACTCAGTGAATCCCTCCTCCTCGATGGCGCTCCAAGCTTTTACAAAAGCTTCTGACATGTGGGCCCACATGAAGAAAATTTATCATCAACAGAACAAAGCTCAACGATTCCACTTGGATACTAAGTTATCAAGATATTGCCAGAATGTTAAGTCTGTCCAGGAATACTACAATGGGTTTCTAGGCCTGTGGACAGAACGGGATCAAATGCTCTTTCAATCTGTTACGGCAGATGTTCTTCCACAGGCCCTCAAATTACAGGAGGAACATGTCAGTTAATTTCTTATGAATCTAAGATCTGAATTTGAACCGGTATGGGCTGCCCTTATGAATAGAAAGCTCCCTCCCAATCTAGATACATGCGTTCAAGAGGTTCTCCGCGAAGAAACTCAATTGTTATCTACTTACTCTCTCAATGAAGCACCAAAGGTACTTCTGACACCACATGATCCCTCATCAGTTGATGAGACTGCTACGTTTACTATGTGTGGTTAAAAACCACAGTGTTTTGAGTGTAAGAAATATGGCCATGTGGCTCGCAACTGCCGGAGGAAATTCTTTGCAACTACTGCAAAAAAAATGGGTATGTTATTTCTAATTATACATGCAGGCCAGCAAAGAAACAAGATCATTCTCAACATCGTAGCTCAACTACTCTTCAGGCCCAACAAAGCACCCTACTTGACCTGTCTTCCTCAAATACAGGTTCCATCACTCTAATAACTACTCAGATTTGAGAGTTGATCAATTCATCTGTGGCCTCTACATTTACTTCTATGGGTATTAGTGGTTTGTCTTCTTCCTCTATAGCTTTTTCTGCATTTCACTCATCCATTTCCAATTCTAAACAAGTTATGCCTTAACTTGGTTTCTAGACTCTGGTGCATCCAATCATATGACCTCAGTAGTACAACATTTGCACAACACTACACCACATATAGGCCATGATTCAATCACCATGACCAACGGTCAACAATTGCCTATCTCTGGTCAGGGAACCATCTCCATGGGAACCTTTCAATTATCTGATGTTTATTTTGTTCCAAACTTGGCTACTAATCTAATTTCCATTGGCCAACTTGTTAATTGTAGATACCTTGTTCACTTCTCTCCTTATGGTTGTGTCATACAAGAACGGCAAACTAGGAGGGTAATCGAGAAGGGGAGTAAGCATGGCAGGCTCTTTCTATTGGATGTAGGACAACCTTCGTTATTTGCCTCTTCTATGGGTGTTCTAAACAATGTGTGGACCATTTGGCATAAACGCCTTGGTCATTTAAATAATGCAAATTTGCTTTCATTGTTTAAACTTGGTAGTTTGGACAAATTTGTTGCTAGTACTATGTCTACTTATTTTGCACAATTGAAATGTGAGACTTGCTGTATGAGTAAAAGTCATGTGTTGCCATTTCCCATTCATTATTCATGTGCCATTGCTCCTTTTGAAATTATTCACACAGATGTTTAGGGTATCGCTCCTCAATTGAGTAGACTAAAGCATAAATATTATGTTACCTTCATAGATAATCGTTGTAGGTATACATGGATATATTTTTTTAAAATCAAAATCTGAAGTCTTTTCCATGTTCTGCAAATTCTACGGTATGGTGAGCACACAATTTCAAAAGACCGTTAAAATCCTACGCTCAGACTCAGGGGGAGAATACACCTTAAATGAATTCGCCTCCTTTTTATTTGAGAAAGGGATCATTCACCAAAAATCTTGCCCTCATACACCAGAACAAAGTGGAATTGCAAAAAGAAAAAATCATCACCGCTTAGAAACTGTCATGACTCTCCTTGTTGAATCCCTTGTTTCACCTAAATTGTGGTGTGAAGCAGTACATACAGCTACACATATCATCAATAGGCTTCCAAGTACAATCCTCCATAAAGTCTCTCCTTTTGAGTGCTTATTTGGTCACCCACCTTACTCACATTTGAGGGTATTTGGCTACTTGTGCTTTGTTTATCTCCCATCCCTTGAGCGCAACAAGTTATCCTCACAGGCCACTCGCTACATGTTCCTTGGTTTCAATGATGAACACAAAGGCTTTCTTTGTTACGATCACAAGGAACGCCGTCTACGTATCTCACGGAATGTTGTTTTTATGGAACATATTCCGTTCTATTCATCCAATACTCATCCTCCCATCCAAGTCTCTTACCCGCCTCAATTCCAAACACCTAACTTGTCTCCCTTGATTGCCCAATTTTACAAACAGCGCCCTAAACAAGCACCTCCAGCTACTCTGCCTCCGAATGCTCTCACTACCAATCCACCACCCAGGACGATTCCTCAAAGACATGACACTTCCAGTACAAGTAACCTTAACCATGCGACGCTCTAGTTGTGAGACCATTCCCCCATCAAGATATGATTTCCCATTGTTGTTTACTTCTTCAGAACCTACCCCTATTCCCACCTCTTATTCTCAAGCTACTAACATTCCATGTTGGCAAGATGCTATGACAGATGAATTGCTAGCTCTCGAGATGAACAACACTTGGGAGGTGGTGCCTCTTCCTTCCAATATCTCTATCAATGATAGCAAGTGGGTCCATTCACTCAAGTTCAGACTTGATGGCAGTATTGATCTCTTCAAAGCAACACTGGTCGCCCAAGGCTATAAACAGGAGTATGGCGTCGACTATGAAGAAACATTTACTCCAGTTGCCAAAATGACTACAGTACAATGCCTTCCTGGCGTTGCAGCAACTCGAAACTGGCTTGTGGCAAATGGACGTCAAAAATGCATTTTTGCATGGCGACCTCAAGGAAATTATCTATATGCATCCTCCACTAGGATATACTTGTCCACCACGACATGTTTGCAAACTGAAAAAATCTTTATACCAGCTCAAACAAGCTCCCCGTGCATGGTTTGATAAGTTCTGCTCTACCATCATTGCAGCAAAATTTCATCAAAGTCCAAATGACAATTCTCTCTTTATTTGAAGAACCTGGGTGTACAATTCTCTTGATCTATGTTGATGATATGATAATCAGTGGCAACGATGCGGCTAGCATTTCCAACTTCAAAACTCATCTCATGGATTCCCTCATGATGAAAGATCTAGGTCTTCTCACCTACTTTTTAGGACTCGAAGTTTCCAGAAACAAAGATGGCATTCGGGCGGTACAAAACAAATATGTTGATGATTTACTTACAGTCGGCCAGACTGGGTGATGCCAAAACATTTGCCACACCCATTGAACTCAATGTTAAATTCAGCAAATATGATGGGTCACCTCTTGAAGACCCGACCTTGTTTCGACGGTTAGTTGGTAGCCTACTGTATCTAACTATGACCAGACCAAATATCTCTCATGCCGTTCATACTGTCAGTCAATTCATGAGCAATCCTCAAAAACTGCATCTTCAAGCTGTTTTATAAATTCTTCTTAGATATGTCAAAGGCACCCGTGATCGAAGATTATTTTATCCAACCACTTCTTCACTACAACTTCAAACATAGGCTGATGCTGATTGGGAAGACTACCCTGACACTCGTAAATCTACAACAAGCTAGTCTATGTTCTCAGGAACATCTCTCGTCTCATGGAAGAGTAAGAAACAAAGCACTCCTTCCAAATCCACCGCTGAAGCTGAATATCGGTCTATGTCGTCTGCAAGTAGTGAAATTAACTGGTTGTGTCGTCTCCTTCATGAGTTTGGCATTTTCCTCAAGGAACCTACTCCTCGTTATGCCGATAACACAAGTGTTATCCAAACTGCCAAGAATGTCATTTTCCATGAGCGAACCAAACACAGAGAAATTGACTGTCACTTCATTCGTCAGCATTATGTCTCTGAAAAGCTATGTCTACCTCATGTTTCCTCCAACGATCAATTGGATGATGTATTTACGAAAGGGCGGCCCCGGATCGACATAACTATATCATCTCCAAATTAATACTTCATTCTCATTCGCATCAATTTGAGGGGGAGTGTAAAGACACAAAGGCCCAAGACCATGATCCAGGTTCCACACTCATCATCAAAAGCCCATGATCGAGGACCATAAAAGATACTCCACATGTGGGATCTTTTAATGATATGGTCAACACATGTATAGCTGTAGAATATCAATCACAATGTATAATTTTCTTTATTACCTGTAGTCATATGTAATTATAAGGCAATCATAGCTTGTGATTAGGAAATTATTGTATACAAATACAGCAGTCTATCCCCTCTCAGTGATATGACAGAATTCTCTGAATTCCTCTGTGCTGTGCTCATCTTCTTCCTCTTACTCTAAAGGATCCACGAATCCTAATAGTATTATATGTGGTCCCTCTTGTCACATAGATTTGATCATGCATGCACCATGGACAATCCTTTGCCCCAACAAAAAAAAAATGAAGATTTCTGAAGAAATCACCTAGACCGAATTTTGTATACAAGCCATGACCGTATGAATAATGCAGACTGGGTAGACTCAAAATTAGAGAGTAAAACAACTAGATATTGGACACTACCTTAATCTCTTGTATAGCATCATCTTGACCATTCATCATTGATGAAATGCGATACAAACTCTTGTTTAGATATTGCCAATGCGATTCATCTAAAGTATCCTGTAACACAACCAGAATGATGTTTCAGTAACAAATAACTAACCAAAACATCAAATAACAAAAGTTACTAAAAAAAACAATTAAATAGGAGCCAAGAACCTTTGCACAAAAAATATATATATTGACCGCATTAATTTGACCTCGTCTATGAGCTCTATCTTCAGCCTACGGAGAAAGTGGCAACCACATAAAAACAAAACAGGGTTTAGGAAAATAGCAGAATCAAGGTGGCAAAACAAATGAACTAAGGTAGATCTCTTGAATTGCATATTCAGCAACATACTGCTTTCCATATTTCAGAATAAAATGTCTGAACACAAATTTCCATATTGAATTGACACTTATTGAAAGAACGAATAATCAAATAGTTATAGAAAATCCAAAGAACAGCATAAGTAATTGTTTAAAATGGTTGACACCATAGTTAACAAGTAGGAAGGTAAGGTGATTTAGAATTCACTTAACAGAGGTCATCAAAATTCCCCTTCAATGCACACACATTTAATAGACACAACCAAGGTTATATCCCGATAAGAATTAACACAATGCTGGATTCAAACACCACATTTTTAGCATAATAATTCAATATTAGTTACCAAGGCACTAAATCATAGATCTGATAAACCTAAGCAGGATCATTTTTGCGGCCTCCCTAATCCATGGAGGTAAGCTTCAGATCAGGCTATGCAGGTAAGGTCAAGCTCACAAATCGGGTCAAATTTTGGCACTCCTAGTCGTGTACAAATTAGCCAACAGACTTGGTGGCTACTGATGACAGTATTTTTGCTCAAAAGTCCCACAAAGCTGACAGGAGCAACATTTACAAAGGAGAAGAAAATAACCTTCAATGATCAACAGTCTTCTAAAACTAAAAACTACAGCCTACAGCTACAACAAAACCCAAACAAGCATTGAGCTCACCCAAGCACATATCCACCAAATAAAGGAACTCCAAAAAAATCCGAGAAAAACGTAAGACCCATCTTATCTTACCAAAATTATGAAAACATGTCTCAGGAGTCAGGATAGGAACTAGAAATAAATAGGCTGTGATACTTGGCCCAATATCAAATACTCACCAAACAGAGAAGCAGTCACCTAGAAACAAAATAACTGGATCTCATTGTTGTATGCAAAGGCAATATGCATAGCCTTAAACCAAAAATCAATCCCGATGCCCTCACCTGGGACAATCCAATAAATAACCCATAGAAATCAATCTTTTCCACATTTCACAATTTAAATGTTGATAAAGTTCAAAAAGAGGGGCAAATATCTCTGAAGCTCATCGTCAGCTTTGAAATAACCACAACTACTTGGTTGAGATGTGAAGTTGACAAAGGAAAAAATGAAACAGTAGATCAAGGAAACTACTAAGCAAGTGGTACAAAAAATATTGGAGAAAGAAAGGTCAGAAAAATACAAAAGAAAAAGTCAAAATCTCCTTCTGTTACTCGAGAAATTACTCTATGATGGCCCCAGCAAAAGATCACATCATTCACAAAAACTGACTGAATACCGACTATTGCACAACTAAAAGATTGAAAGTAGATGCTTTTTGGTATACCTCTCTTGTACTGTTATGTCTTTTCATCTTTTGAATGTTAATATTCAAAAGAAAAAAAAACAAAAAAAAAAGAATGAAAGTAAATTGAATCAAAAGCAACCTTGCTTGAATACCATGTCACCATTAAGAAATATGGGATGAATGAATTGAGCATCCTCCATAGTGAGAAATCTTAATCTACGCAAATAGGAGCTGTATCAATCTGGGAGTAAAAATATAATTACAATCTACAAATTGTATAGAATATGTAAAACCTATGGTACACTATGTTAGGATGAATGAAGAATATTCCCACACTGGTTAACATTCCCGAGGACAATTTAACAATCAAGTCAAAAAAAGTAAGAAAAATAACCAACCAAAACCAGATTAATTAAATTAAATTGGAAAATATCAGATTTCATAAAAAAAACTATAAAACTAAAGAAATATACCTGAAGCATTTCAGATGCAGATTTCGGAAGCTCTAAAAACACAACATTTTGAGCTGCTGATAAGTCTAATCCAACCCCACCAACTGTTATTCCAATAATTGCAAGCCTCACCTGAAATTAAGAGTTAATCAGCATAACCATGCCAAACAGTGACATCTAACAAAGCAACAAAACACTTTTAAAATGGGACATTTTAGTTCCAATCCATCAAAACTTACACACTGTAATGAAAATGGATTTAGCTAAATGCTTTTCGTAAAAGCCTTTTCACTATCATTCAGACCGCCATTGTTCAAAAATAGAAAAACAAAGACTTCGAGTTAAAACATGTAACCTCTGCTGAAGATCGGAAAGCTAAGACAGCTGCTTGCCTATCTTTAGGAAGCGTGCTCCCATCTATACGGATAAACTCAATTCCTTTCTCACATGCGAATTCCTAAGTATTTAAGAAGTGAGAAAATTCTGCATTAGAAAAATTTCTTTATCATTGATATGTGAAAAATATATGTAATTTATACAAAGAAACAATCATAAATAGACAAAAAAAATATTTAACAGATCACCATGCCAATTATACATATGAACCTTGCCAAAAAAGAGGAGATACTCAAGTTCAATCTATAAATTTAGGGATGCACATTGTAATGTCCCTGACCCGGAGCAGGTGGGGCCATTCTCGGCCAGCCCAGGTTAAGGGGTGGGCTGGTTTGCTTTGCCCGATTGATGACCTGAATACCTGCTTCTGTTGGGCTATATTAGTTTATTATTGTGGCCGGGGCCCATTATTCTTACTGAATTAATTTCTGTTACTTTGAATCAGTATATGTAGTGCCCACAGAATGTTCATTTGAAGATAATAAGAGTTCCAATAGGGACTCTCCAAGATGTAGTGTAATAACCTGAATTTTTGAGTGGGCCAACTGGGCTTAGAAAAAGCCCAGTTTCGGCTAGCCCAACTCATGACTAGATTGGGCTGCTAGGCCTAACTTTCAGGCCTTTATTTAATAATAGAACTTGACCCAAGATCCATCTATTTTGACTGTATAGTTTCCCAATGGAAGCTCTTTGTTTTTCACCAATAGATGTGACTCTTTAAAGAAGAGACATTCACCAATAGATGTGACTCTTCAAAGAAGAGACATTCACCAACAGGTGCGACTCTTAGAATTTCAAAATGGTTCTTCAAAGAAGAGAAATCCAAGAAGAAAAGCCCCATTTAGACATTCACTTAATGAATATATAGGAGTCTATGGTTATTTTGAAATCTAATACTGAGAAATTTGAAATTTAGAAGCAAGGAATGTCACAGGGAGCAACTCGCATAGTGGATGTCAGATTTGAAGTCAATCATCACATATACAAGGCGAGTAGAACTTCAATAGAATGTGATTCTGTCAAGTAACTAGTCTTTCATAATCTATTCTTCTAAGTTTGAGCCAAATCTGATATCTAAACTTCTGTTAACATGACTGTGTTTGGTGAATAAGATGCATTTCCATCTTTGAAAATGATGGGCAACGACAAAGATGAAGTCCTTCTTTGATTGAACTTTGATTTGAACCATTGAAGAGCACATTATAACAACATCAGACCTGGGTGAATGTATTTATAAAACTGTCAACATATCTATAATGGGGAATAAAGCCTCAAACTCATTTTCTTTGGTAAAGATGATTAGCTATTGAATCCTATGATTGATACACTTCCTATGGACTGTTTCTTTTATAGAATATAATGTTCTATTGTGTGAAGAAATTCAGAGCTAAGCTACTGTTATATATCATTCACAAGTGCTTTTTGAACTAAGCTACTGTTATACGTTTTCTTACCCAATCACAAGTACTTTTTAAACTAAGCTACTGTTATACGTTTTCTTATCCAATCACAAGTACTCTTTGAACTAAGCTACTGTCATACATTTTCTTAATCAGTCACAAGTACTCTTTGAACTAAGCTACTGTTCTTTTCTTAATCAGTTACAAGTACTCTTTGAACTAAGCTACTGTTATTTTCTTAATCAATCACAAGTGCTCCTTTGAACTATGTTACTGTTATACATTTTCATATCAAAGAAACTTTGGAATTTTTATAAAGGACTTTGGGTTCCAAAGAATCCTTAGGATTGATCTATATTATGAGAAAATGGGAAAACAAGTACTGTTGTATAGTGTTACATGTACGGTAGTGACTGCTTTTCTTCTCTAAGGATATTTAGCTATAAAACATCTATTAATATTGCACTATTGTAAGGGATTGTTAAGTAGTTCCCTCTTTTATTAAATAAGATCATGTGAATAAGATGAGCTACCATAATATAACTAGTTCCAAATTAAACAATGGGTGCTCCCATCGCTACAATTTCATGTTTTTTTTACTATACAAATGATGACGTTCAAACTCTGAATCTCAATCTAGATTTAATACTGCCCTTAGTAGCTATGTATGAAATGAATAATTAATATGAGACTTTGTGGTACTTGCTCAAAGTGATTAAGTCTAATTATATGAGTATAGTATTCTCTCTATGACTAAAAAGAATTTCAAAGACAAGGTCAATGCCACATTGACACCAATTATAATTATGAGTGGGGCGAGATTCCAACTCAAAGTATATGGGATTGACCAATAAAAATAATATGAGTTTTACTATGAAGTTTATAAGGAATAATATTACGAATTACAAGGAAATATTTGTTTCACCTTGGTGTTCGGTTTGATTTTTGGAAATATAATTTGTGATGATTTTGTCATGACAAGAATATGAAATTCCTTGTGGAAACATGAGAAATTCTACGAATTGAGATGGGTGACAGCCTTGTCACGACACGAATATGAATTCTTTTGTTCGAACAGCTACTATGAATTATAATGGGTGACAATATTGTCACGACACGAATATGAATTCCCTTATCTAAGTATAAGAATTACATGGGTGACATTCTTATCACGACACGAATATGAATTCCCTTGGATTACATGGGTGACCGTCTTGTCACGACACGAATATGAATCCTTATGATTATACAACTACTATGAATTAAGAATGGTGACAATCTTGTCACAACAAGAATATGAATTCCCTATGAAAGTACAAATAATGAAAAAGTTGTACATTAAGCCATGTTGGTGCACAAGGTGAACTTACTCCTTAGGGTGAACCAATGAATTTTTCTTTCATAGAAATATATGAATCTTGAAGCTTTTTGTGATTTATTTGATTTTTATCAATATATTGATGAGAATGTATGACCAAGAATGATATGATAGAGCAACTATAATATTTTAACTTTGTAATCGTGATAGTTTATATTGTCCTCTTAATTTAGAAATTCTACTCACCAGTAATCTAAGAAGCATGGACACTTCTAAGAAAGTGACGGACACGTGTCCAATACTATTTAGCCGTATCCATAATTAAGAACTAAAAATCTTAATTTCGGACACTTATTGGGCACTCGTTTTGCAACATATTCCACAATTCCTAGCCCATGTCTATGACTAACAAATAAACATGTGGCTAATATCTCTTAGACACTTTGTTAACATGTGGTTATTAAAACTTGTAAACTTGATATATAACAATTTTATACCATGGAAAAATATATGATTGTAAATATCAATCATATCACAAGCAAAAGACGAATAAATATTTCACTAAAGAATAGGCCTCAAGATTGGCTTCTTTTTTGCTTTTTGTTTTTGTTTTTTTTTTTTAGGAAGGGGAAAGAGATGATCCGCCCTTTTCTTTATATGGATTTCATGGAACTATGGATATTTCATGTTTAATGATTATGAATTATGTTTTAGTGTTGTATTGATATTTGATAATTTGATATGTTTGTTAGTTGGTACTTGAATTTTTATTTTTTGATTGCTAAATTGATTAAAAAAGTTAAAATGATATTATTTTTTAGTAGATGATTATATATAAATTAATATATATTATTAACGTGTCCCCGATGTATCCGTGTCCTACTTTTTTGAAAAATGCCATGTCGGCGCGTCCGTATCGTGTCGTATCTGTATCCCGTGTCCGTGTCCATGCTTCTTAGCCAGTAATACTAATTAGTGGTTCGCCCCACTACAGGTAACGCATTCGTAGGAGGATCAGGGAACGATGGATATCAGCCTATAGAATTTGGCATGCATCGCTAATTGAGAGATCAAAGCACTTCCTAGATTATTAGATGAGGCCAGCCCTATTTTGGAATACTTTCTTAGATTTATTGTCTTTTCTAGCTGAACCTGTAAAGACTTGTTAAGACATTAATATTGAGATTTTAAATCATCATCTTTGCTTGGACTTGCTCTTGGAATTTACTTAATGAATGTTATTTTATTATAATCATGATAACGACTTAAGAATCTGAAGAGCTCTAGATTTTTGGGTCGTTACATGTAGACTCCAAATAGAACTCCATGGTTGGACGCCCAACCACAAGCATAAAAAAGGCCACCTCCCTTTATTTGTTTCTTATACTATTCCATTGCAATAGAAAGAAAGAGAGAGAAATTACTCTAGCCTAATTTGAGTTGTGCAACTGATAGTAGAAGGGATTCGCGAAGAAGATGAGGAAGATCATTGGCGGGATGCATAGCGGATGTCCTATTCGAGTCCACACATCGATTGGGCAAAGATCGGCCACATGAAGTGAGTAGGTATGCAATACCCAAGATTTGGAATTCTGGGCCTGTTTTAAATATTTAATTATTGATTTGTAATGGTGGGTCCTATTGCCATCTAACTATTGTTAGGATAAGATATTTGATTTAAATATTAAGTATTGAGTGATGGGACCCATTCCATGGTAACATGGATTAGTTTTTAAGAGGAAGGAGTATACTACACGATACTTTCTATCCTAAAGGAAGTGCTGCTGTAGAGTTTTGGTGGAAAAGGAAACTCTTATATAGGACTCCTACTAGGAGCAGTAGGGATTAGCCATATAATATAAGGAAGCCTCCTATTTGCTGCACTTCATCCCCGTCTAAAGGCTAGGAGAGAATCTCAGAGAGAGAGATTTATTGTCCAGAAGAGAGCTTGGAGATTCGTGAGAAGGAAGGCAACCAGCCGGATAGCAGTTGATGGATTTTCTCTCAACCACACATCATTCCTCAACCAGCCAGATAACAATTGACGGATGTTCTCTCGACCACACATCATGAACGTTTACTGGAGGTGAATGGATTTCCTATATCTACCTACATGATGCTCGCTATGTGTACAAGAATTAGAAATTTTAATGAGGAAGAGATGAATTTTGGCTAATTGGAAACCATGACTTTGTTATAAAGGATATGTATTATGATGATGAACTCATAATGCCCTGATTTGTTGTGTCGAACTAACATAATCTGATTATAGATTTATTGTTTCAATTCTATGAGGCTTGAACTGATGATTAAATTAGTCTAATAATCAGGTTGGTTGCCGTATCCAATGTTCTTGGATGTTTCTTGTCATGATCGTGATTCTTCTTCACAGATTTTTGTTGTTAAAGGGACTATTGGCACTGTAACATAGTAACAAGAAGATTAAACCAGATTTGTGTGGGCAGGATCTTGGTTAAAAGTTTTCTATGATTTCTAGGACACATAAAATATGAAATCTGTGGCAGAGATGACTGGTCAGTGAAGTGAATCAAAACAGAAAGTGAGTTTCTTGAAGTAGACCTCATCAAAAACAGTTCTGGTCGTCTGATGTTGTGGGACCATATGGCCCATCTGATCCAAGATCAGGGCCAAGCATCTGCAAACCCACTGATGGGCAAACCTAGGGGTGAGATTCCTATTGGATTTGGTCCATTGGGACCCACGATTCAAGTGACACAAAGAAGCCCGACAAACTGGGCGTTCCGATGAGAATAGGTTGCCAGTTTTGTCAATGTTGACACTCATAACATGCTATGAAAATTTCAGAAAAGTCCCTGGGTTTTCCAATTTGTTTAATTAAACCCTTTTTAACCCTATTAGACGATTTCTTCAAGAATTTTTGAAGGAAGTGGCAGTAAATGACTTCGATCTCAGTTTGAAATTTAATTCATGCCTCTGTTATAATTTTCTTTCTGTAATATTGGCTGATTTAAATTATGAAATTTGGTTACGTATTGCATCTTGTGATTATGTAACATGGATATTTTATATGTAAATGTATGATGTGGAAATTCTAAAACCCTAAGGAATGTGAGATCATGAGGGTGTGACCTACACCCACCTAGATCCCTACCATTATGAGGAGAAGTGGGGCAATGATCGAACTGGTCAAGGGTATGGCCTGGTTACACATTAATAAGTGTTGAATGGAAATATTTGTTATTGATAAAAGAAAAATTACACAATGTAATATATTATAAAATAATGGACGAGGGAATTGAGCATGCTCTGAACTACTAGCACGGTATGAATTTGTGAGTCTGTACTAAGAGTCTTTTGTGGGTATGAGATTTGGACTATTGGGTCCATTGAAAATTATTTATAATGCATATGGATGTGAATGACAGGACACTGAAGTTCTAAGATAGCGAGTCCTATGGGATGCCAGTTGATGAGATACGTAGTGGTATCTCGAGATTTGTGTTATGCCAAGACGGTGCAATCATGTAGACCAGGTGCAAGGATGTAGTTCAGAGATGTAACCTATGATGGATTTTTTTATTCACTAAGTCGAAATATTTAATGCTTATTGGTGAGTTATTTTCCCGTTGATGCTATTTATGTTAATTAAGGATGAATGCTAGAGTACGGAATTCATTCCCCACTTTATACTGATGTTGGGTTGCCCCCTTCAGGTAACAGAGTTGCAGGTGAACCGGAGAATGGTGAAGATTAGCCCATAGTGTTTGGCATGCGTGGCTGAGGAAAGCATTACATCAATATTCAGTAGTGTAGAGTGATAAACAATGAAAAACAAGAAGAATTGCAGAGATCTTAACAATGAATTGCTTGCTTTGATGATCCCCTTGCAAGCCTTTAAATATACAAGGATTCCCATAAATGAGCTAATTTACAACTGTGCTGAAAAAAGAAAAGGAAACTACAGCAATCTACATCAATCAGAATCTCCCTATACATGGTAATGTACAGCAGTTTACAGATCATAATTACAGATTTCCTAATCTGTAATTATCATACCAAACGGCCGGCCCATTGGACCGACCCAACGGGCCAGCCCAATGGGTCATTCAGTTGACCCAGTCTTTTTACACCCCTCCTCAAGCTCATGGTGCGGCAGCAGCAGGAGTTTGTTCAAGGAAGACGAGAAACGAGCAAAGGTCTAAGCCTTGGTAAAGAGATCAGCAGCATTATCAACTGAACTGACGAAGTGGAGTGACAAAGTACCCGATTTATAGTGCTGGCGAACAAGATGACAATCAATTTCAATATGCTTAGTTCGTTCATGAAAAACTTCATTCTGGGTGATCCGAACAGCACTCTGATTGTCGCAATATAATGGTGTAGGAGCTTGAATAGAAACACCTAGGTCATGTAGTAACCACCGAAGCCAGACAATTTCAGAGGTAGTATCAGCAAGAGCACGATATTCGGCTTCTGCAGAAGACTTGGAGACAGATGTCTGCTTCTTGCTCCTCCAAGAAACCAAGGAATGACCCAAGAATATGCAATAACCAGTGGTTGAACGCCGATCATCCACATCCCCTGCCCAATCAGAGTCAGAAAAGGTGCGAAGATGAAGCGAACTATCAGAAGAGAGAAGCAAGGCATATGATTGGGTACCCTGTAAATAACGAAGAATCCGCAAGACAGCACCCCAATGAACAGAGGTGGGCTGAGCCATAAATTGACTCACAATGTGGACAGCATAAGCAATGTCAGGTCTAGTAATAGTCAGGTAAACAAGACTCCCAACAACTTCTCGGTACCGAGTAGGATGAGCTAAAGGCACACCATCGTTTTTACTCAGCCGTGCATTGATTTCCAAGGGAGTAGAAATTGGAGCGAGATCTGTAAGACCTGCACGCTGGATGATGTCCGAGCTGTACTTCATTTGAGAGAGTATGTACCCCTGTTTGGAATATCCCACTTCAAGCCCAAGAAAATAGCGAAGATGACCAAGATCCTTCATCTCAAATTGGTTCTGAAGGAACAGTTTGAGCTCAGAGATACCTGAATGATCACTTCCAGTAATGATCATATCATCCACATATAGGAGTAGAATGACGATACCATTACTGGAAGTGTGAGTAAATAGAGCACTATCATGTTGACTCTGTCGAAGGCCACTAGAAAGAACTGATTCAGTAAAACGTTCAAACCAGGCACGAGGAGCTTGTTTAAGTCCATACAGGGCTCTCTTCAGATGACACACTTGATTGGAGTGGGGAACCCCAGGAGGAGGTACCATAAAGATTTCTTCACGGAGATGCCCATGAAGAAAGGCATTTTTGACATCAAGTTGATACAGTGGCCATTGACGAACGGCAGCAACAGAGATCAATGTTCGTACAGTGGTCAGTTTGGCAACAGGTGCGAATGTTTCCTCATAATCAATACCATAATCTTGTGTGTATCCTTTGGCAACAAGGCGAGCTTTATACCGTTCAATGGTGCCATCAGAATTTGTCTTCACTTTAAATATCCATTTGCAACCAATAGCTTTCTTTCCTGGAGGAAGAGAGACAAGCTCCCAAGTGTGATTTTGCTGAAGTGCAGCTAATTCTTCTTCCATGGCTTCTCGCCACTCAGGGTACTGAGAAGCTTCGGTATAAGACCTGGGTTCAAAATGTGAATGGACTGTAGCAAGATAGTTGCGATATTGAAGGGAAAACAAGTTGGTAGAAACAAATCCATAACGCTGCACAGGGGTGCGAGTACGAAGTGGATATCTCCGTGGTGGAACAGAATCCTAATCTCCAGGAAGAGTGGGGACTTCAGCCACATCAGAAGGGATGGAGTCAGGTTTGGGCCTCCGTTGATAGACAAGAAGTGGCAGAGGATCAACAGAAGTTTCTGAAGTAGGATAGGTCTCAGATGGAAACAAATCTGGAAAAGGATCAAGGGGGTGTACAGAGGAGACAGGCTGTGAGGATGGCAAGGAGTAATAAGGTATATGTTCCATGAAGGTAACATTATGAGAAATACGTAACTTGTTCAATTGTGGATCATAACAGCGATATCCCTTTTGTTCTATACCATAGCCAAGAAAAACACAAATAGCAGACTTGGGAGAGAGCTTGTGTCGCTCACTAGAGGGAAGCAAAACAAAACAAGTACATCCAAAACTCTTAGATGAGAGTAAGTAGGTTTTGTACCATAAAGTTTCTCAAAAGGAGTGGCCCCAGATAAAACAGAAGATGGCATTCTGTTGATGAGATAAACTGAAGTGAGAACAGCTTCTCCCCAAAATGTAATGGGCACGGAAGAGGATTGTAGCATAGATCTAGCCGTTTCAATGATATGTCTATGTTTTCGTTCGGCTACCCCATTTTGTTGTGGAGTACCTGGGCAGGAGAGTTGAGCTATTGTACCATGACTGGCAAGCAGGTTTTGAAATTGTTGTGACCGATATTCCCCCCCCCCCCCCCCCCCCGCATCGGAGCGAAAAACTTTGATCTTAGCAGAAAATTGGGTGGCGATCATGGGGGTAAAGTTCAAGTATGTACGGAGAAAATCAGATTTGTGTTTTAACATGTATAGCCAAGTAAATCTGGTGTAATCATCCACAAAGATAACATAATAACGTGAGCCACCCTTGGTGGGTTGAACAGCAGGGCCCCATAGATCAGAGTGAACAAGTGCAAAAGGTGCACTGGAAACTGAGGTACTTTTATTAAAAGGCAAAATAGTTTGCTTTGACAACTTGCAACCAATACAACCAGTAGATTCAGAGAAAGTGACTTTTCCAAGGCTTTTATTCGCAAGTAAAAAATCTAATTTTCCTTTGGACAAATGGCCTAACCGAAGATGCCATAAGCTAGAGGATGAAGTTGAGGTAGATGCTGCCAGAAGTGGTGAGGAAGGAACATAAAGAGAGGTCAAGTGATATAAATTCCCTTCTTTATGACCAGTCCCAATCTGCTTCCCGGAGCGAGGATCCTGCACAACACAACCAGTGGAGTTAAACGAGACAAGATAACCCAGATTAGTAAGTTGACTGATGGAAATGAGGTTAATAGCAATTCCTGGAACACACAAAACATTCGGTAAAGATAGTCGTCCAGAGGAAGACTGAGATGTGATAGTACCAATGGTGGAAACAGGCATAGTGGTGCCACAAGCAGTATGAATGTTTAGAAGAGTAGAAGGCTTTCGACTGATACTTAATAATGATGAATCAGAAACCATGTGAGATGAGGCACCTGAGTCAAATATCCATGATGGAGTTTTACCAGATAATGAGGCCATGGCAGAATTAAATGTTTCAGCTTGAGTAGTATTGGGACCACTGGAGGAAGTGAGGAGGAGCTGCTGCAGGCGTTCATCAATCATAGTCTGAATCTGAGTAGAAAAGTCAGGAGGTGCTTCAGCAGTCACTGCTGCTGTCTGATTATGTCCAGGACGTTAACCGGGACGTCGATTTGGCTCTTTCTGATTCTGTTTCTTTTTCAGCTGAGGACAGTCTCTCTTCCAGTGTCCCGGTTCTTTGCAATAATTACAGATGTTGTTAGAACCGACAGGTTTACCCAAAGAGGATGACTTAGCAGCAACGAGGACGTGATCGGACTCAACGGCTTTGCGCTTTGATAAGATCTGTTGAGTTTGTTCCTCTGCTAGAAGTTCAGACAAAGCCACATCCACATATGGCAATGGAGATCGATGTAATAGTAGACCCCTAATGTGTTCATACTCAGGGCGAAGAGCCATAAGAAACTGAACTAGTCGAGTTTCCTGCCGATATTTTTCAAAAGTAGTTAAGTCGGCAGAGCAGGTAAACTGGGGTTCCATTAGAGCTAATTGATCCCATAATGCAGTCATTTTGACATAGAATTCATGAATGGACTGAGAGCCTTGTTCGGCAGTTTTAATTTCTCATTCAAGTTGATAACGGCGGGCGGAATTGGATTGAACATATAACCGAGCCAAATAATCCCAGGTATCCTTCGGATGAGAAAATTTAGACAATTGATGTCCAATGGAGGGAGTGACTGAATTTGCAATCCAAGAATTAATTTTACCCACAGATGCTTCCCAATCCTCATAAGCAAGATCCTTGGTGTCAGATCCTGGCTTCTTTTCTATCACAAATTTCCAAAGTTTCTGCCCCTTCAAAAAATTCATCATGAGATGGGACCAGTAAGCATAATTGGTCCCATCAAGGATAACACTAATACCAGTCACCTTCTCAGCCATTACAGATGACAGCAGAAGATGGAGATGCAAGAAAAACAATAAAGAAGCTCTGGGCGTCCCTGTTGACAGGGTGTAGAATGGCTATTGGACTACCAAAACCCAATTAGTTCACAAATCAGCTTACAGAAAGCAAAGACTAACCAATTTTCGCACCCAACAAGCCTTGGTCAAGTCTGATCCAACAGCGGATTACAAAACTGGACGGTCTTGATGAAAACAGTCCGGCATAAAATGCTGTACAGAGATGGCCACAAAACAGTACCTTAATGCAGCCCAAAAAAGCTGAAAAAATCACAGAATATCTCCAAGAAGTGGTCGACCACTTTGAGCTGGTGCGCCCCCTCTCTGATCAAGTGTGGACCCCACCTCTGTAACCCAGCCAATGTCAGGATGCGTGACCAACGTCCGATCTCCCCTCTTTCTCACAACAGTGGCTCTGATACCATGATAAACAATGAAAAACAAAAAGAATTGCAGAGATCTTAACAATGAATTGCTTGCTTTGATGATCCCCTTGCAAGCCTTTAAATATACAAGGATTCCTATAAATGAGCTAATTTACAACTGTGCTGAAAAAAGAAAAAGAAACTACAGCAATCTACATCAATCAGAATCTCCCTATACATGGTAATGTACAGCAGTCTACAGATCATAATTACAGATTTCCTAATCTGTAATTATCATACCAAACGGGCCGGCCCATTGGACCGACCCAACGGGCCAGCCCAATGGGTCATTCAGTTGACCCAGTCTTTTTACATAGAGAAATAGATAATAGTGAATATTTTACCGTTCCTTAGTTAGCTAAGAGAGTTTTATTATGGAAATTGTTAAAGAATTCATTGGTTATTTAATTAGTTTGATTATTAGAAAGACAATTTTAATTAATGATGCTTATGCCTTATATAACTCTATCAGTTTTTGCTACCGGTCCCAAGCCTGAGTAAAGGAGGAGAGTTGCATTAGGTAGGTTGACAACCAGCGTAAAAATTTGTCATAACCCAAACATGAATTTTGAGATAACAATATTTCGCGATAAGACTAGAGTGTTCCCCACTTTAAACAACACATTGCAGCATCGCCCGGTTGCAATAAAAAGTATGCAAAGGCTACAGCATGACACTGGGCTAATGCGGTTAAAGAAGTTAATCCATGAGAATAGGAGGAGGAATAGGAAAATTAGACTTGCTACTTGGAATATAAGAACTTTGACAGGCAAGAGCATAGAGTTGGTTGAGGTAATGAAAAGAAGAAGAATTAGTATGGCTTGTATGCAGGAGACAAGGTGGAAAGGGAATAGAGCTAAGGAGCTCAAGGAAGGGTATAGCTTTTTTATATAGGAAAGAGTAATACAAGAAATGAAGTAGGTATAGTTGTAGATCAGGATTTCAAAGAAAAAATTGTGGAGTAAAGAAGTTTGGTAATAGAATTATAGCAATTAAACTAGTACTAGAGGAAGACATAATCCATATCATCAGTGCATATGCTCCCCAAGTAGGACTAGAGAAAAATGTGAAAAGACAATTTTGGAAGGAGATGGATGATTTACTGCGAGAAATCTCAAATTGTAATAAGATTTTCCTTGGAGAAAATTTAAATAGGCATATAGGAAGAGATAATAGAGGATACAAGAGAGTGCATAGAGGACAAGGATTTGGAGAAAATAATGAATTCGGAAACACTATATTGGATTTTGCAGTGGCATTTGATCTTGTAGTAGCAAATACTTACTTTAAAAAGAGAGATAAGCATTTAATTACCTATAATAGTGAGAGTAATAGGAATAAAATACACTTTTTTCTAGTTAAAAAACAGAACCAATTAGCTTGTAAAGATTATAAGGTTATCCCAAAAGAGAGTTTGACCATGCAACATAGGCTCATAATTTTAAATATTTGCGTTACATGTAGAAAGAGAGCGGTAGTAAACAAATTGGGCCCTAAAACAAGGTGGAGAGATTTGAAGAGGGGAAGAGTAAATATATTTAAGGACAAAATGATTAAAAAAGGGAGAGTGGAATCTTGAAAGAGAAACTATAATAATGTGAAATCAAATGGCTAATTGCATTAAAAAGGTTGCAAAGAAGGTACTTAGAGAATCAAAAGGAAAGAGAGATGTTAATAAATAAACATGGTAGTGGAGTGTGGAAGTTAAGGAAGTTATCCGAGAGAAAAGACATTGCTACAAAGTTTGGCAGGGGACTAAGAGTATGAAAAATTTTGAGTTGTATAAGAAGGCAAAGAAAGAAGCTAAAAAAGTAGTCAATAGTGCAAAGTTCAACGCATACGATGACATCTATAATAGGTTGGGAACAAGAGAAGGAAAGAAGGATATTTTTAAGCTCGCAAAAATAAGAGAAAAGAAAAGTAAGGACTTGGATCATGTCAAATGTATCAATGACAATGAGGAAAATGTTCCGGTGAAGGACAATGATATTAAAGAAAGGTGAAAGAAATATTTTAGTAAACTTTTAAATGAAGAACATATAGAGGATACAAGAACGAGGGAGGATACTTCATTACCAAAGCATACTTTTCTCTGTAGAATTAAAAGGGTGGAAGTGGAGGAAGCATTAAAGTGAATAAAGACAGCAAATGCAACAGGCCCAAATGATATTCCGATATAGGTATGGAAATGCTTAAGAGAGGTTGGGATGAGTTGGTTATGTAAACTCTTCAATAAGATACTTGTGACGAAGAAAATGCCGAATGAATGGAGAAGAAACATTGTAGTACTTATATATAAAATAAGGGAGGTATACAAAATTGTACAAACTATAGAGGAATTAAACTTATGAGTCATACTATGAACTTATGGGAGAGAATAATGGAGCAAAGACTTAAACATAAGATCAAGATTGCTGAAAATCAATATAGTTTTCTACCAAGGAGGTCAACTATGGAAACTATCTTTTCACTTAGGCAATTAATGAAAAAATATCGAGCAAAGAGGAAAAATCTACACATGCTCTTTGTCGATTTAAACAAAAGCCTATGATATGATACCGAGAGATTTAATTTGGTGGGTTTTAAAGAAAAAGAATGTCCCCAGCAATTACATTGAAATTTTAATGATATGTATAAAGGAGCAGTAACAAATGTGAGAACCACATGTGAAGAAAAATGTCCCCAGCAATTACATTGAAATTTTAATGATATGTATCAAGGAGCAGTAACAAATGTGAGAACCACATGTGAAGAAACAAGTGGATTCCCCGTGACTATAAGTTTGCATCAGAGATCAGCCTTAAGCCCTTACCTCTTTGCATTGATTATGGATAAGCTAACTGCGTATATTCAAGAAGAAGTACAATGGTGTATGTTGTTTGCAGATGATATATGTAATAACCCTGAATTTTTTTTTTTAATGGGTCAACTGGGCTTTGAAAAGGTCCAAATTTGACCAGCCCAATTCATGAATTGGACTAGGCTATTCGGTCAAACTTTCAGGTCCTGATATAAGACCCAAATGCACTTAGATGTGACCGTTTATTTTCCCAAAGAGACTCATTGTTTTTCACCAATAGCCATGACTGTTGGGCTTCTCCATGTGACTCTTTGTTTTTCACCAAAAGCCATAACTGTTGGACTCTCTATGTGACCTTTCATGGGCATCCAACACTCTACAAATAGAGCATCTTTCTCTTCTTTGATCATTCTCTCATGGAAGAGGAGAAGAGGTCTAATATTTTGAAGTTTGAAATTTGAAACAAAAGAAATTCAGTAAGGAATTTTTTTTTTTTTTTTGAATGACTTATTTGAAGTCACTCATCACTTACACAAGGTGAGTAGGACTTCTTTCATGTTTATTAGAATATTTTGTTTCTTCATAATCTATTCTACTGCTAATATCAATTTAATATATCTTTAAATCAGTTTCTATTGATATCTTTGCAACAAGAAACAAATCTTGTTTAACATAAGGATATCATTTCTTTGACTTGGCTCAATAGGGGTTCATTATATTAATATTCAGATCTGAATTGATGAAAATACTAGACTGATAACATGACTGTGAAGGAAAATGAAGACTTAAAACTTATCCTCTTTCGTATAAATGATCAGTTAATCGAAAGTTAAGATGAATATACATCTTAAGGACTGTTTTCATCATGCAGTAGGATGATTTAATGTGAACTTTAATTCAGAACTGAGGGGATTATCAGTTCAGGGCGTCAAAATATGACTTGATTGTTTGAGGGTTGTGGGCCCATGTGGCCCGCCTGATCTAAGATCAAGTCCCTACATCTAGTACTAGACAAGTGGTCGATCACTATGGTAGTAGACCCACTGGGGTTGGACTGTTGGTACTCTTCATTCAAGGGATTTAACAGGGCCAGACATGAGACTATTTTTTTTTTTTACTACTGGTTATGTTTAGAAATTTCTCAGTTGTTGTCTGTGACATTTATCTACCCAACATTAACACTAGGTACCTTTATTAAAGCCTCTAAGTTTTGAACACCATATATCTTTTACTTACAAAAATTTTGGTATCTGCAAAAGTACAAAAAACATGTGTACAAGATGAAAGTGATGATGTATTCAGTTTTAGATCCAGTCATTAACTGACATCATCTGTTTCATTGTATAATATTCTTTACTGATTAGTTCTGGATGGATAGATATCATCATTAGAATATGTGTTTAGAGATATTGTATTTTTAGAACACTTGATCTTAATGATATAAGTGGTAATTATATGACTGATGAATCATGAGTAAGGTAAAATTCTATGACTGATGGAATATGAATAAAATGATACTTATATGATAGATGAAATATGAGTTAAGGTATTAATTCTATGACTAATGGATTATAAGAAAAGTGATAATCATATGGTTGATGAATCATGAGTAAAGTATCAATTCTATGACTGATGAATTATGAGTTAAGGTATTAATTCTATGACTGATGGATTATAAGAAAAGTGATAATCATATGGCTGATGAATCATGAGTAAAGTATCAATTCTATAACTGATGAATTATGAGTAAAAGGATGATTATATGACTAATAAATTATCAGTAAAGTGTTAATGCTATGACTATTGAATTTTAAGTCATGATTGTGGAAATTATGAGTAAAGTGTTTAATCTATGACTGAACAAAAGATACGGTCAATGCCACATATTTGTGATACCAATAATGAATCTGAGTGGGGCGAGATTTCAATATGAAATATGTGGTATGGGCCAATGGTAAATTTGATGATACTTAAAACTCATGAACTAAAATTTAAAATCAAAATTATTATTGTTTTTACGTAGGTATAGAATCAATCTTCGAATAATGAAAGGTGACAGTTTTGTCACGAACAGAATATGAATCCCCTTGTGAGAACATAAGAAACTTTATGAATTAAAATGGGTGACAGACTGATCACGACACGAATATGAATACTTTTGATCAAACATCTAATATGGGTGTCAGTTTGATCACGACACGAATATGAAATTCCTTTGTAGGTGACAGTTTTGTCACAACAAGAATATGAATCCTCTTGTGGGAACATAAGAACTCCTATGAATTAAAATGGGTGACAGTCATGTAACGACATGAATATGAACTTGCTCACTCAAACAATGTCTATGAGGATGGTGGCAGTATTGTCACGACATGAATATAAACTCCCTTATTAAACAATGTCTATGAGGATGGTGGCAGTATTGTCACGGCATGAATATGAACTCCCTCATTCAGACAATGTCTACGAGGATGGTGGGGGAGGACCAAATGATCTTAAGTGGGGGAGGATGTAAGGTCTTGATTTCCACTAATCTCGATTATACTAATTAATCCCGTTCTATATTAATTAAACCTTGTTAAGGCTAATTTAATTCAAAACTCTCTAGGCTTAGGTCTTGGATAGGTAGTTGGGTCGAGTTCGAACCTTACCTAGATAGTTAAGGACTCTTTTGTAATTTGTAATTGCATCATATGGACACCTCATCAGTGGCATGTTGTGTAATTTTTTGTGTAAATCATCTTTAGTGTTGGACGCAACTTGATTCGGATTCGTCTTGGGTCAATTGAGACCATGTAACCTAAATCGTAAATATCCTAAAAGACCTGGACTTGCATGTAACTACAGGAGAAATTACATTTAAAAGAAAGAACTCAACGTTCCATCTCATTTCTTTTCCTGTATGTGGAGCCACTTCCTTCCCTTCTCTTCTTCTTGATCTCCCTCTACTACGGAAGCTATAAACAAGGAATGGAGTCTTGTATGCATTAGTGGGAGCTACCATTCTTCCTCATCTTCTCCTTCTCTTATGTATTTTCTCCTTGAAAACGTTTTCTTCTTCAAGCTACAGCCACATAAGGTGAAGACTTACCTCCATTTCGTTCATTTGGGTTTATTAGCGTCAAAAGGACTCAATTACATGACATGCATGCAATTCTACATCCCATTCATCTTTTACATGTCCTACTTGTAGAGAACCGACTTTTCATTAGAGGTTTTCCCTAATCACACATCAAGGAAGGATTAGTGAGGACAAGCACTGTTAAAAGGCAAGTATTAGAGTACATATATGCTGCATATCTGTTCAAGTTGTTGATTCTTAGACTTGTTCTTTCAATCTCAAATTACAGCTCTTTTACCCTTTTTAAATGCATACCTATATATGGGGTGTTGAATGAGTTAGAAGGTAAATATGGAATAGGAGAGTGTGTGAGTATTGAATACCTTTCAGGGACACTCTGATGAAGCCATAGGAACTCCCTACAATCTCTTCAATTCAGAATCCTGTATTGAAATTGAGTTACAGAATGAATTTCAGGATTCTGAAGCGTACGCCGAAGCTACGGCTAAGCCGTAGGTGTTTATGGCTCAAAGTCCCGAGAGCAACACAATTTACTTTTGAACTACGGCTTACTCACGGCTGCACCGTGAAATGAAGTATGGCTAAGCCGTGCCCATCCCGTGCACAAGCCGTAAGCCTTTTTACGGCGAACTTTCCCGAGAGCTTGAAAAACCTACTTTCTTCCACGGCTTACACACGGCTACACCGTGTAATGCCTTACGGCTAAACCGTAACCTAGCCGTAACCCTAACCGTAGGCTTAGCACGGCTAAGCCATAGGCTAACATATGGCTAAGCCGTAAATGCACCTGAAATTAAGGAGGAACCCTAAGCCATTCGGCTAAGCCGTGGCATGTACACGGCTAAGCCGTAAGAACACTGTAAACTTAGGATGGTAGGAATTCTTAATAACCTTATAGGGCCTTAGTGATGGCACATCCTTTATAACCACATTAGTCTAATGGTAATTAAATGTTAAGGAGGATAAGTGTAAAGCTGTCACTTATCCCCTTCGATTTTTTGGATGATTTCCCAATGTCACGTCATGGATATTAGCATAAGAAGGGGTGTCTTTTATGTACACAATGTAATACCAAGATACGGTAACACAATGACACCGGACGTTTTATGAGTACATCGTGTTGAGTGGCTAGTAATTTCCTTTGACACTTACTCAATCCGAATGCATTCATATTGTTAAGATACCTTGCCCTCAACATGATTTATTTATGTACCCACTCTCTCGAGCCAAACCCTGCGATAAATCAGACCTAAGCTTCTAATGAGTGCGTGTCTGACAAGCCAGAGCTTCTACTGAGTGTGTGCTTGCTAATCAAACAGGTATAGCCGAGGTTAAGAGGGTTCGAGCCTTCTTAGCTCATATAAGTATGCATAGTTTAATTATTAGTTATTGGCTATCTCTGTTTTCATGATTGAATATGCCTTCAAGACTGATACTTCCTTATGTACAATATGATGAGTATGATTGAAATTGTAACGATCCAAGATTCTGGAGCTCTTCAGATTCTTAAGTCGTTAATATGTTCAACATTCATAAAGTAAATTCAAGAGCAAGTCCAAGCGAAGATGTAGGTAAAATCATTACATTAATATCTTAGCAAAGTCTTTACAATTACTGCTAGGAAATGACAATAAATCTAAAATATCCCAAAATAGAGCTGACTCCATCTAATGGTCTAAGTAGTTTCCGAACTCTCTATCAGCGTTGCATGCTAAAATCTATATGCTGATCTCCGCCACTCCCAGATCCCGCTACAAATACGTTACCTGTAGTGGGGCGAACCACTAGTCAATAAAATTGGTGAATAGAATTTCTAAAATCAAAAGAGCAATAGTAATTATCATAATATCAATAGAAGTTCATAGGTTGGTTGTGACCAAAACTGCCACCATTCTCGTTTATAGTAGTGACATGAACAAGGGGATTCATATTCGTGTCGTGACAAGACTGTCACCCTTCTTAATTGTATGAACAAGGGAATTGTAACACTCCGACCTAGCTTGACCTCGTCTAGCGGTTAGTTAATCTTGTTTTCGTGGCTAATCGTGTTTTGTTTGTGTTTTGATTTTCGTTACGGGTCATGGATAGGTAGTTGGGTTGAGTTTGACCTGGATTAAGTAGACCAAGCCCTTTTTCGTAATTTTAGCTTTTCTTAGACATGGTCATTTTTGCATCATCTTGATGTCAACACGTGTCTTTCGTTGAGCCCATTAACTTTCGTAACTACGTCACTTGCAACCGAGGTCGTGTGATTCGATTGGAACCGGATTTGACCCAAACTGAAATTAGCATTCTCACTTGGCTCTTATTGCAATTTGAACAACCCATTTGATTATATAAACCCATTCCATTGACCAAAACACATTCTCTCTCTCGTTTTCTCTCAACTTCACTGTGCACGTGGAATTCTCTCCCTCCTTCACTTGAATTCTCTTGCATTCCTCCATCGATCGAGGTTCTTGCATGTAAGGTGAGTTGGAAACCTCCCACTCTCTCTCATCTCCTTTCTCCATCTCTTCTCCCTCTTGTCTCCATCGTTGCTTGGTGTGTCTGTGTTTTGATTTCTCTCTATCCCTCATGCATGCATGTGGTTTTGTCTATGTTAGGTTGTGTTTGGATCCCAGGGCAGCAAGTGTGTCATTGAATTTCCAATTTGAGGCAAGTATAACCATAGTTGTGAGAACCCATGTTGGTATGCTTTGATTTTGGTTAGCTCACATTAATGTGTATGGAAAACATGTGTTTACAGCCCATTGATACTCATTTGATTACTACTTGGTCTATCTCCCTTGATAAATTGAAATTTGGATGCTTCCCAGACATTCTGTACAGGTTTCAGGAAATTGAATTCGTGCAGGTACGGCTAAGCCGTATAGCACCTACGGCTCACAGTCCAGAGAGGAGAAAAAACCCAGTTTTCCTCTACGGCTAGGGCACGGCTAAGCCGTGGAATGCCCTACGGCTAAGCCGAAGCTCAGCCGTGGCCAAGCCGTAGAATAATACAGGGTGCAATTTCTGGAATAACTGAGAGTCAGCAAATGACAGACCTTCTACGGTTCAGACACGGCTAAGCCGTAGACCACACACGGCTAAGCCGTAGCACACACACGGCTAAGCCGTAACCACGCATGAAGAATAAGGCTAGGTGTAAAGATAAGACCTATATGACCTTCATGATAGAATGTAGAGCACCTAGACTTGCCCAACGGAATATGATACAACGCGTGAATGATCTCGAGGGCTGCGAATCATTCCTGTTCGTTATCCGGATGTTAAGCACCTCCCCATGGGTGTTGGTTTAAGGGACTTTGTGCACCGCCCGATTTTCAAGGCAACACTAGACAACGGTGCATCGAATAACTTAAAACTACATCATCATGCACGGTTAGAAACACCGGATAACTAGATTAGAACTGGTTTGTAAAGCAAGATGATTCTATTTCACATGAATTGTTGCATAACATATTGCATTCGATCATTGATCTCAACACTCTACATGATTACGTATGTTTCGTTACTTTCACATTTTGGTTTGTTTACCCTGAGTATGCATGTATGATATGTTCACTCACAGATCTGCACGTATGATATGTTATCACGATCTACTCAGGATGTTCATGATTGACTCTGTATGGTCAGGCTCTACTTAGCCTCAGCCTTAGGATCCCGACGGGGTGAATTTGGTATAGTTTATAAGGACCTGCTGCAGTATGGATTTTGTCTTGGGGAACCGGACCCCAGGAAACCGAGACCCATTGTACCCTGGCCCGGACAATGGTGTTCTTTGCATGTTACAAGATCCCTCTTTTGGGAGCATATGGTAATGTAGTAGCCACTAGTCATGTATACAGCATGTATCCTTGATTCACGCAGCATATTTCTTTCTTGCATGATAGCCTAGTATACGAAAATGCCTTCTTTAATAACATGATGTTCTTTATTCTATTAGACACAGCGTGTGTTAACTTGCTATGGTTTATACTTTGTTGAATCTTCGTATTCACAGTTGTTTTTGGTGTTGCAGGCCCAGATCCCCCTGCCGAACCCTCGCCGGTCGGCCAGGCTCCAGATGAGACCCCCGGGGCCCCATCAGGCCTAGAGGAGTGGATGTGATCACTCCACGGGAGAGCGTACATGGCATGCATCATTTTGGAGTCTTGTGTTGTGTGGATTTGCAGACTTGTATTTGGCATGACATGTCATGATTGTATTTATCCTTTTGTTCTTTTGTAAACTTTCTTATGTAATTATGTCAGTCCTTTCTTTGTATCCTCTTCTTGCTTGTTAGTTTTATGTTTCTGATATTTGCAGCTTCCGCATACTTGCTTGGCACGTGTGCTTGTTCCCTTGTGCGTGTGCATTTAGACTCGGTCTACGTGTGCATGTACGGGAGTACGTGTGTCATTAGGTTTGGCTTTTGCTAACCCCCGAACCCTGGGCTCGGGTTGTGACAGGAATTCATATTCATGTCGTGACAAGACTGTCACCATTCTTAGTTGTAAAGGGATTCATATTCATGTCGTGACAAAACTGTCACCATTCTTAATTGTAAAGGGATTCATATTCATGTCGTGACAAGACTGTCACCATTTTTAATTGTAGAGGGATTCACATTCATGTCGTGACAAGACTGTCACCATTCTTAATTGTAGAGGGATTCATATTCATGCCGTGACAAGACTGTCACCATTCTTAATTTCACAGGTCGAATCCAATACAAATGGAAAACAGACACTTCTAAATAATTCTTAATTTAAAATTTTAACTCAGCTCACTGTTTCCATAATAAATATCATTATATCTCCCATTGGCCAGTTCCACATACTTGAGTTTAAAATCTCGCCCCACTCTGATTCATAATTGGTGCTCCAAATGTGTGGCATTGGCCATATTATATATATATAATTTTTTTTGGCGTTCCAATTAGTTATATCGTGAAAACCAGCAATACAATCAAAGGCAATAATGATATAAATCCCGTAGAGTGAAAACCAAGCTCATATCGCACCTACCAGCAATATATATACATTCAAGTTCAATAAGAATATAAAACCTGAATTATAAAATCAAAGTTAAAAGTACTAGCAGTGAATGATAGAATATTGAACAGTAACATAAAGGTAGATAATGTCTGGGTTGCAACTAATTACAGTATTGCCACCTATCTTGACTATATATTCATAATACATTAGTGGGAAAAGGTTTTCTTAAATATTATCCTATAACACTATAAGGTTACAGAACTTTTCCTAATTAATTATCATAGGAGAAACTATCCATTCTGATTTAATTCTTAGAGAAGCATTAATTAATCCCGTTGACTCCTTTAACTGCGTAATAATCCTTTAAGGAAGGAATTAGTAATTCTTATGACCTTGAGGCTTCTATGAAATTAATTGGTGATGTATAAATGTAAATAGTTTCCTCATAACAGTAACAGGAAATGTTCAGCAGAATCTGAGACTAAAGAAGGGTCTCACACCTAGCCCCATTTGAACCTTTTGAATGGAAGGCCTCAATGGTTCAATCCTAAAGGGGTCCACCACAATTATGGTCGCCCACTAGCCCCTTTCAGATGTGGAGACCTGATCCTAGATTAGGTGGCTACATGGTTCCATAGCCCTCAACAGTTAAGTTTCATTTTTGACGACCTGTATTTACTTTTATTTCAGTTCTGGATTAATGCACACATTAAATCATCATACTACATGATAAAATAACAGTCCTTAGGAAGCACATTCATCATAAGATTTGAATAACAAATCTTTTATACAGAAAGGATAAGTTTCAGTCCATATTTCCTTCACAGTCATGTCTACAGTTTGTCTTTCTATCAATCCAGATCTGAATGTTATCATAATGAACCATAACAATTCCTTTATACAGGAAAAATAAGTTTCAGTCCATATTTTCCTTCTCAGTCATGTCTACAGTTTGTATGTCTATCAAATTCAGATCTGAATGTCATCATAATGAACCATAACAAATCCTTTATACAGGAAAAATAAGTTTCAGTCCATATTTTCCTTCTTAGTCATGTCTACAGTTTGTATTTCTATCAAATTCAGATCTGAATGTCATCATAATGAACCATAACAAATCCTTTATACAGGAAAAATAAGTTTCAGTCCATATTCCTTCTCAGTCATGTCGACAGTTTGTATTTCTATCAAATTCAGATCCGGATGTTGTCATAATGAACCCCTATTTAACCAAATCAAGGAATGACATCCCTGGTGTCAAGCTGAACTTGTATCTTGTTACAAAGAAATCAACAGAAACTGATTGATATTTGTAAATAGATATCAAACAGCCGAATATAAGGAACACAATATTCAAATGAGTATAAGAGAAGTCCTACTCACCTGGCATAAGTAATAAGTGACCTCAAATCAGACATCCACTATGTTAGGTGTTCCTTGGAATCTCCTTGCTTCTATTTTCAAATATCACTATATTGGACTCCTACTCTTCTTCCATGAGAACCATGAGAAAGTGACCAAAGATGAGAGGAGATCTCTTCTTATAGAGTGCTGGAATCCTAAAGGATTTCCCTTGAAAGGTCACCTAAGAAGACTAAAAGTCACAATTTAAGGTCATTATTTTGGGAGTTACACAGTTATAATTTTGGGGAATTTAAGTTTGGGGAATTTAAGTGTGGGAGTTACACAGTCATAATTTTAGAAAGCTATAGAGTCACAATTAAGTAAGTTTGGATCATTTATGGACCTGAAAAATTTGACCCAATAGCCCAATCCAGTCATGAATTGGACTGATCGAAACAGGGCCTCTCTAAGCCCATTTAGCCCATTTAATAATTCAGGCTTGGCCCATTTAATTCAAGGTTGGCCCATTAATAATTCAAGGTTCTTACATAAATTATAAAAGATGTGAATCCGAGTCGATACCACTTAGCTTGTGCCCTTTGGGGTATCCTTATGTTACTACTGCAATAGTTTACGGAGGAGTTGTCGGCGCTCCTCGGAAATCCTTATGTTACTACTGCAATAGTTTACGGAGGAGTTGTCGGCGCTCCTCGGAAAGCTAACTTGATCCCCTAGCGACCCATATGTATGCCCCTTTTTAGGAGAATAAAGCCTCGTGGTTGCCAATTAGTATATATGATATCTTATTTATGATTCATCGCTCATTGTTACTCATGCACAACATGCCTAGTAGACTGTTATTGCCTTCTTTAATCAGTATACATTATTAAGTTCAGTTGATACATTATGCTAGTTTCATATACCTCTGTACTTGCTTAACAGTCCTATTAACAGTACTACCCTTGGTGTTACAGCCTTACAGGTACAGAACCAAACCCCAACTCGGTTATTAACGCGTCCCCGGAGGGTGCCCCAACGGTACCTCGGGGTATAGAAGAATGAAAGGATGACGATGTCTTTTATTAGTCATCCTACGGAGAGCATCCAGTGTTTTGGTTGTGAAATAGTTTGTGACTATGGTCTTTCACTTGGAGATGTTTAATTGGACCTTATGTACCAACATGTTTAACTCGTGGTTTGTTTTTATGATAATGTTAATTATAGGTCTTAAATATATATAAAAGTATGTTGGTAAGATATGCTTTTCTATGTCTTTCTTGTGATTATTACAGAGATATTTCACAGGTGCCGCTTTATGCTGTATTCTAAAATTACGTGTTGTTGGTCATACCTCACACGTTCCTGTGAAATCTCCCTTGTAGGAGTTCCTGCATATTTCCTTTCATGGTATGAATTATTACGGGATTACGTATTCACACCCTGGGGGCCTACTCTAATCCCCAATTCCCGGGATCGGGGCATGACACCTAGGAACCTAGGGCTGGTCAAACTCTAACGGGATCCTTGGTGAGAACAGAAATCCATTCTTGGATATTCAGACCTCAGCTGATGCCCTAAAGATAAGTTTAGACAGTAAAGAAATTTTATAAGTGTGGTTATGGTTCACTGAATGCAATCCTGATCCATTTAATTATGATTAATGATGTTGATTTAAAGCCTTTTCCATAATTACAGCGTATGCTATCAGTTTTAGTGAATCTGATATGGAAGTATGATACTTTGAAGGGAATTCAGCTCACAAATGGGAACTTTGATGGAGGGATCATTCCTTTTGAAATTCAGTTTGAGACCAAACTCTAGTTTGGTGGCTGGATGTGGGTTTAACTTCTTAAATCCTTGACTTAATCATTCTGATATTTCCAGATAAAAGGCTACTTATGCATCATGATACTGTTACATATTGAAAACACATCTCTTGTAGATGATCATATGTGATTTTAGAACCCGATTTCTTCTTTTTATTAATGAGATTTATGACACTTCACACTTGTGTTGTCTGTGGACATGAAATGTCAACTATGAGTTAACTAACGTCAGAAAAAGGAGTGGCTTTGTAATTAGTATCATACAATAAGAATACCAATTCTGAAATGCCAAGGTCGGTATAAATAAATCGTGACACTGATTACAAGGACCAATTCATTTGTGGATGAGTGGAAACTGGAAAGTAGGGAACTCTGTGCTAGGAATGAAAAATAAATGGACTACAGGAACATGGTGGTGGTGGAAAACATTATTATGATGAGAATACTTAGTCATCCTTAATTGTATAGTATAAGAAAGCAATCTTAAAGGCCATAATGCTCTGGCAGTTGGTTACTAATGTAACACTTTGGTAGTTCTGTTTGGTTTCCCTATGCCATGAATGACCAAATGGTCCATCTACTATGTACTAAAGGTTTAAAAGTAACTATTGAGTGTGAGAGGCACTCTGCGATGCTGTTGCATGGGGGAGGCATTGCATCTTACTGTTGTGTGCAGGCGGCATTCTGTGAAACTGTTGTGTGAGGGAGGCAGTCTGTGATACAGTTGTGTGAGGTATGCATTCTAAGAGGCAGTTTATGTTTGGCAGGTAAACTATGACACTGTCCTGTGGAGGAGAACTGGTATAATTCTGCTATGTTTGGGTTGCAATTAGATTCAGATTTGTGAGAGCTATCTTGATGATATGTCTGTTGTGGGCCTTATGTTTGGTAGGTAAACTATGACACTGTCCTGTGGAGGCGAACTTGCATAATTCTGTTGTGTTTGGGTTGCAATTAGATTCAGATTTGTGAGAGCTATCTTGATGATATGTCTGTTGTGGGCCTACGATATCTAACAGTCTAGTGGGGTGACTGTTAGATGTAGCCTTACAGTGCATTGATCATTAGTTAATCTGCAGTTGCACATTTAATTAAATTGTGTAATGTGATAAGTCTTTATGTTACACCCAAACACATGAGCAAACAATTAAAGTTAGGATTTTTCATTCACTCATTGTGTATTGATTCTTGGTTTGCCCTTGCCAGGTAACCTGCTTACATTGCATCATGTGGGTTGTGATGAGCAAGAACTGAATTTTGACATCCGCAGCTGAGAGGTGTATCACCATTACTTTCAAGGACTAGCCTCATTTGGTTCTTTTAAGAGGAAAATTATAGATTTTCTTCCTATATTATTAAATTCGAAATTGTGGACAATGTTTAGTAAGGTTTATCTGGCTTTGATCTTTTTATTTGTTTATAATCTTTATCACTTTTCATTGACTAATCTAACAAATGCCCAGTTTATTCTTATGGTGTCAATTTGATTTATGCTTATTATGAGATTTGTTAGTCATGTTTGGAATCCGAATGGGCCCCGGATTTGGGACATGACAAGACTGGATAGAGTCCTGGACCGATTTGCCTGAGTCACATGAGACTTGGTTGAGTCCTGTATGACCAGCCTGAATCATTTGGGACTCAGCTGAGTCCTTTGTAATCAGGGCCAAGTGCTATGTAATCAAGACCAACTTGGCCGAGTGTTTAGTTCTTGCTTTCAGCTTAATAAAGAGTTTATCGGTTACTTTTATATGACCTAAGTCTTTAATAGAGCTGGTTGTCGAACTTGGTGATGCAGTCTAGGGCCCAGCCGCCTCTCAGCCCCTCTTCAAATTAGATTAGGATTATTATTATTATTATTAGGAAAGTTTCCATTTTTAGCCTAGGGTTTTCTTGCTTATTAAGATTGTTTTACTATATATATGGCTTTGTAGAGAAGAACTTCTCAGATTTGGTTGATTAATAGAATTGGGTTTTTTTTCCCAGAGGTGTTTCCTCGTGTGGTTTGAAGTCTTCGTGACGATTCGAAGTGTCCTTGGACACGTGCTTAAGCACCCCCACGCAGCCCTAACCCTTGGGCTGCATCAGATTGGTATCAGAGACCAGATCCGGTCACCGGGCGCCATCTGTCGTGCCCGGACTTCGTCTCTCCATCCACAGTTCCTCCCCTCCTCTCCGCTGCTATCCCAGCCAACCCGACTCCCAGCCAACCCGTCCCCAACCCACCACCCACCTTCCTTGCCCCTCGCCGGCCGTACGAACCCACCCCATCCTCCTCACAGAAAACCCCCTCCTCTGCCGAATCTACAGTCCCGATACCCAAATCCACTGCCGACCCCTCCCCATACCATTATTATTATTATTAGGAAAGTTTCCATTTTTAGCCTAGGGTTTTCTTGCTTATTAAGATTATTTTACTATATATATGGCTTTGTAGAGAAGAACTTCTCAGATTTGGTTGATTAATAGAATTGGGTTTTTTTTCCCAGAGGTGTTTCCTCGTGTGGTTTGAAGTCTTCGTGATGATTCGAAATGTCCTTGGACACGTGCTTAAGCACCCCCACGCAGCCCTAACCCTTGGGCTGCATCACTTGGATGGATCCCTAGGGGGCCCCATCAAGTCTAATTTAATTATTTAATAATTTCTTAAGTAATTGTCCAAATTTCTTTCATTAATTATTTGGTTTAATTATGCCCTAATCACACCCAAATTAAAAACCCTGATTGTGCCCTAATCCCAAAGTGGCCGAATTCCCCTCTATGAATTCATTTCATTATTTAATTTGTTAATTCGGTTAAATATTATTAAATACTATATATTTGGGGTTGAGTTCTTACACACACACACACACACACAAAAAGAGCTGAAGAGTAATAATAGAAATAGTTGCATAGATGAAAAGGACTGAGAGAGTTGTAGATGAGTGAGATAAAAAGAAGTCAATAAAATTTGATGGAAGGTGAGAAAAACATAGACATATATGTTGACAACCACTTACTCCAAAAGCTTTAGCCGATAGAGAACGGCGTAACAACATATATCATAATTCACCCCCGGCCCCCTCCCCCTCTTTGAATTAATTTCATTATTTAATTTGTTAATTCAGTTAAATATTATTAAATACTATATATTTGGGGTTGAGTTCTTACACACACAAACAACGAGAGCTAAAGAGTAATAATAGAAAAAGTTGAATAGATGAAAAGGATTGAAAGAGAGTTGTAGATGAGTGAGATAAAAAGAAGTCAATAAAATTTGATGGAAGATGACAAAAACACAGACATATGTTGACAGCCACTTACTCTAAAAGCTTAAGCTAATCGAGAACAACATAACAATGTATATCATAATTCACAACAATATATAGATATTGAAGAGGATAAAATAACAAAGAACATGACTAAATAGATACCTGTACTCCATCAAGAACCTTTAGGTGATGAGCAAAAATTATCATTTTCTGGGAGCCACACAAGTCCAAATGCCTTGCACCCTCTGATTGTGAAACAATGAAGTGGTTTGACAGCCACTCACGAAATCCCGAAAGCTTCGCAATACCAAGTTCTTGAAAAGAAAGTTGTCTTGCAGTTCCATGGAAACTATTGGTATCTGAAAGAAGGGGAAAATAACTAATTACAGTACTTCTAAAAGATTCCCTACATGCATAAATCGGAAGGCTTTTTCACAAGGTACGAAGGATCAGTAACAAGTTGGGTACACGAGGGCAAAAAACAGTTTTCACTGCAAGGAATGTGAATACCTAGAACAAGAGGGCTAGGTTCAAAAGCAGGAAGTAGCATGTTAAATAAAAGGTTTATACAACTAACATCCAATTATTCTACAAATAATAATAATAATAATACTTACTACTAAGGTCAATCAACAACTACTGCCAGATCCATGTAAAATCATATATTTACTTCAAAGGTCTATCAACAACGTGATCTTTTGAAAACAATAGAGCACATTGTGAGAGAATTAAGAGGCATATACTAACTACGCAATACATAATACCACATTCCAAGTGCCAACTGAATACAAAGAATTATCACATATAACAAAAAATGGGATCCTTATAAATAAATTACATGCATGCATTCTCAATAATACACTATCAAGATATTATATTATACATTGTGTATCGGTGAATTACCATTGGTCACATGAAAATCAGCTGGTTCCTCATCTCCATCTACATCAGTTTGGTACGTACAATTACTCATCGCTGATTTCCTCTTGAATCTGCCTTCCCTGAAAATCCTATCACCCTCCCTACAAGCAGCTGTTGCTAAGGCAATATCAGGACCTTTCAGCATCAACCTCATGACTTGTCTACGTTTGGGTGGTAATTGTTGCAACAAATTCTCCTTCAGGCGTCTTATCTGTCAGATAAAACAGGGGACAGACCGCAATGCACTGTTACTTATGCAAAATAAAACTTATAAAGAAGACATCATGATCTGTTCATAATATTCATAAGACGTTTATATATATTTTAAATTCAATTTTCTATTTTCCTTCTTATCATGATATCTTTCAGATGCCTCTTTTAAAACTATGTTCAGGCAAGTTGAGAAGAAAACAGTTTGTTACTTATTTGATATTTGACATGTTAGAGTTTAAACCTAAATAACACCAGAATTAATCACTATTGCAACGTTAAGGAAGTGGGTTCAAGTCATGTTACTGACAATTAAAAAAAAAAGGATACCAGAGGTCCAGAATTTATAACGTTCTGGCAGGACTTGAATTTTAGACATCATCCGACGTCAAAAGTTCACAAATGTGCAGAGGTGATAACCAAAGTGCAAACAGCAGCACGCATGACAATAATGAATGAAGTTTCACATTTCAATTTTGATAGCAAGAATTCAAACAAGTAATCAACATAATCTGCTACTTGATATCCTAATCAATACAATGGATAACCAAACCTAGTAGGGAATAAGAAAAGACAGACCATCACAGTTTGCTTGAGTAACACATTTAACTCCTCCAAGTGAATTCCATTTGAGAAATCCTGCAATGACAGAAGAAACAAAATTATTTCAATTTTCCATCCATCGAAACATAATACAAACATGCCTACAAGGATAGAAATGAATAGGTGGCCTAACGAAAATTAGAAACTTTGAACATTCCATATATTGTTCCCAAGTCCCAACTAGAATGCTAATTCATGATTGTGAAACATTCCCACGATATGCACTCCTCTATAATTGTAATATCCCTGACCCATTTTAGAGGCCGGAATTTTATCCATATTATATATTTCTTGGAATTATGATTTGGGCTCAATGTTATATGCATATTCATTATTTTGTGAAAGATAGGCATTTTATAATATAAAAAATTGGTGTGTACAATAATAGGCGGGGGCCATTATTGTTTGTAAGTGTTGTTTTATCTTACTAAGTGGGCCCTGACTTGTTAAAAAGAGTTTAAGAAGAAGTTGGCAGGCCCAAAGCTTGAGCCTAATAGGATTTAGTATATTAGTCATGGTGGGACCCCTTGTATGTCAAGAAATTATTTTCTATTAGTGGGATTAAACTGTGAGACCCAGATTAATGAACAATAAGGCTATAAGAGACTTAAGTAGGACCCTTGTTTTAGAAAAGGGAGAGGTTGACTTGGGGGTTTTAGGCCATGGAAAAAATCACGATAGTGGTTGAGAATTTCCACAAGGTTCTACAGTGCACGAATCCTTTCCTCCGTCAAATTGCAATTGCTAACCTTGAACTTCTTTTATACTCAACAAATCCAAGCTTCCATTATCCCATTCCACTTTGAAGGCCCTAGTGGCCCTCCATCGAATCTCTCTCTCCTCCTTTTTCTTAATCCTTGTTTCTCATAAACCCTAATCCTAGAAACCTTGGAGAGATTACATTAAAGCTCGCAAAGAAGAAAAGGAACAGAAGGTAAGCTTGGGATAAGAGGAGCCAACCAGCAGTTTAGGGTTTGTGGAAGCTATGTTACATGGACTCGGCATTAGTATCGGATATGGGTGTATATAGGGTGCAGATGTGCCTCAAGATAATATGTCAAATACCTTAGAAATGAAGTATCGGCACGAGTAGCGGGTGCGGGTGCGTATGTGTCAGGTGCGGGTACGTCATGGCTTTAGGTGAGTCTGTGTATCATAGTGTGGAAGAGTTATGTCTTCCAACAAGTCAATCATGCAACAGTAATCTCAAATAGGTGAGTAAACATGCCATTCTGCTTGTACAGATACATGGATCCAGTTGTTGGGTGCTAGAATGCCTCTGTGATGGTCTTACATGCAATGAATATGTGAGTAGACATGCAAATCTACATGCATAATCATAATTCTAATGAATGTTTTCTTATATTTTTATGCTTTAAGGATTATAAATATGTTGATGAATGTCTAAATGATGTAGTACATGTAGGAAGAAAGGAATTTTCATTAATAGAGGACAATCATCGGAAACCCTAGGATTGTGAAACCCTAGGCCGGAGTCCATTGATGGAGTTTCAGCCTCAACCACATATTTAGTTTGGAGTTTGTGAACAGCCGAACCCAATTGGAACCCCAGGGTTCAATCAAATCTAGTGATTGGATGTCAGGGAATAGGCTGCACCTTATCAAAGAGTTCGACCTTTGCCGCATGTGCCTAATCCTCTTTTTCTTGACTGTTTTGTGATGTGTGATTATCCAGACATATTCTAATGCTGATTATGATCTATGAACTGATGACTAGTGGATAGCTTCATATGATTTATATTATGATGGACTTGTTCAGATCACCAATAATTCAGTTGGTAGATCTTTTATTGCTTAATTCAGATTTGAATGAGTAACAGTGGGATGATAGGACTTGAATCTCATAGTAGAAATCGGTATAACCCAAGTAGATGAGACCCCTTTATGTCCGACCCCGAATCAAAGATGACAGAAACAGTCATGATTAATTGTCCGTTGTCGACCCTTGTATAGGTACGCATCCACAATATTGAAGATGGAAGGTTTATGAATTGTACATAAATTCTACTTGATAATGTTACTGTTGGTGACAACAAATTAGAATGGGTTATGATAGGGCTGACCAAACCCAAATTGAAATCCTATAGGACCTAACCAAATATGTACCCTGGGTTTTGGATTAACTCTGATCTCCAGATGTGATGAATCCTTTTCAATCCTACCATTGCTCCATAGTCAATGATTTTACAATTGTTTGTATGTGATGATTTATTGTTAACTTGTAACAACCCAGACCTTGATATAAGGGCTAAGATAATTAGTAATAATGCATATATTTTTTTTCATGATGTTCTTGAATTTAATTTGTAATATTAGGATTTCCTGAATATTTATTTATATGTATTATGGCTATATGTAATCGGTGAGAATATTATATCACCCGTTTTGTTAGGTGATTGTGGAATTGGGCCCATATTCCTTATTAATTGAGTGATTGCTAGTTTGGATTAGGTTACTTTAGAGCCCAAAGACCTTTTAGGAACTTGGCCCAAGTCCACCTATAGTGACTTTTGAAAACCAACGGGTGTGACTGTTGGAGTCCATCTAGAGTGACCCTTGAATGCCAAGTGATGTGACTGTTAGAACTGGAGTACCTAAGGGATGTGATTGTTGGAGTACCCAAGTGGGATTTTCCACATAGGAAATTCCAAAAGTAGTGTCTCCTCGCCTATTATATAAGGGGCCATCTCCCTCATTTTCTACTACGCACCTGTCCCATGGGAATTGAGAAAGAGAGATGGATGCTTGAAGCCTCCTCACATAAGGTGAGTAGAAATTCTTTAACTTCTTGGTGTAAGGTCCTAGCATGTTGCAGTATTGCTCTATAATTATGATTTATTTTGAATAGTATATGCCATCTATTAAAGAAAGATATAACTGTTAGCGAATACAAGGAATGCATGTGTCAGACCTGACATGAGAATTGTTTGGATTGGGATACTTAGGAAATCATGAAACAGCCCTCTTGATTATTTTATATTACTGAACTCAATTAAGGATTGCAAGGTTATTCCAGGAGAGAGTTTGACCGCGCAACATAGGCTCAAAGTTTTAGATATCTGCATTAAAAGTAGAAAGAGAGCGGTAGTAAACAAAATGGGCCCTAAAACAAGGTGGAGAGATTTGAAGGGGGAAAAGCAAATAAATTTAAGGACAAAATGATTGAAAAGGGAGAATGGAATCTTGAAAGAGAAACTACAGTAATGTGAAATCAAATGACTAATTGCATTAGGAAGGTTGCAAAGGAGGTACTTGGAGAATCAAAAGGAAAGAAACATGTTAATAACAAAACATGGTGGTGGAGTGTGAAGTTCAGAAAGTAATTCGAGAGAAAAGACATTGCTACAATGTTTGGCAAGGGACTAAGAGTATGGAAAATGTTGAGCTGTATAAGAAGGCAAAAAAAGAATCTAAAAAAGTAATAAGTAGTGCAAAGTTCAATGCATACGATGACATCTATAATAGGTTGGGAACAAGAGAAGGAGAGAAGGATATTTTTAAGCTCGCAAAAATAAAAGAAAAGAAAAGTAGGGCCTTAGATCATGTCAAATGTATCAATGACAATGAGAAAAATGTTCTGGTGAAGGACAATGATATTAAAGAAAAGTGAAAGGAATATTTTAGTAAACTTTTAAATGAAAAACATATAAAGGACACAAGAACTAGGAAGGATACTTCATTACCAAAGCATACTTTTCTCTGTAGAATTAAAAGGGTGGAAGTGGAGGAAGCATTAAAGTGAATAAAGACAGCAAATGCAACAGGCCCAAATGATATTCCGATATAGGTATGGAAATGCTTAAGAGAGGTTGGGGTGAGTTGGTTATGTAAACTCTTCAATAAGATACTTGTAACGAAGAAAATGCTGGATGAATGGAGAAGAAGCATTGTAGTACCAACATATAAAATAAGGGATGTATACAAAATTGTACAAACTATCGAGGAATTAAACTTATGAGTCATACTACGAACTTATGGGAGAGAATAATGGAGCAAAGACTTAGACATAAGATCAAGATTGCTGAAAATTAATATAGTTTTCTGCCAAGGAGGTCAACTATGGAAACTATCTTTTCACTTAAGCAATTAATGAAAAAATATCGAGCAAAGAGGAAAAATCTACACATGGTCTTTGTCGATTTAAAAAAAAGCCTATGATAGGATACCGAGAGATTTAATTTGATGGGTTTTAAAGAAAAAGAATGTCCCCAACGATTACATTGAAATTTTAAGGATATGTATGAAGGAGCAGTAACAAATGTAAAAACCACATATGGAGAAACATGTGGATTCCCCATGACTATAGGTTTGCACCAAAAATCAGCCTTAAACCCTTACCTCTTTGCATTGATTATGGATGAGTTAATTGCATATATTCAAGAAGAAGTACCATGGTGTATGTTGTTTGCAGATGATATAGTATTGGCGGATAAATCAAGAGATGGTGTAAATGCAAAACTCAAGAGGTGGCGGGGGGCATCAGAATCTAGAGGCTTTAACATAAGTCGTACAAAAACATAATATATGGATTGCAACTTCAGTGGACATATACAATGTGTTGAAACAACTCTCAAAATTGAAATCCGTGAAATACCACGTAGAGATTCTTTTCAATATATGGGCTCAATGATTAGTAAGGATAAGGAAATTGACGAAGATGTTGAACATATAATAAAAGCTGGATGGCTAAAATGGAGACTAGCTTTTGGAGTGCTTTATGACAGACAAATGCCAACGAAATTGAAGAGCAAATTTTACAGGACAGTGGTTAGACCAGCTATGACATATAAAGCAGAATGTTGGCCAATTAAAAAGACACGTATACATAAGATGGATGTGGTGGAGATAAAAATGCTTAAGTGGATGTGTGGTAAAACTATAAAAGATAAAATTAGAAATGAGCGCTTTCGAAAGCATTTAGGGGTAGCACCAATAGGGGATAAGATTAGAGAAAATCGTTTAAGATAATTTGGACATGTTAAGCATAGGCCGGTAATGGCACGGGTGAAAAAAAATTTGGCTATACAAATAGATGGCCTATCAAGAGGTAGAGGTAGGTCAAAGAAAACATTGATGGAGGTCAATGAATCAAATTTGAAGAAGTTTAACTTATCTAAGGATTTAGCTCAAAATCGAATAGAATGGAGAAACGGAATTCATGTAACCGAACACAACATGGGTGAGATAAGGCTTTGATAATGATGATGATGATGGTGATGATGATGATGAACTCAATTAAGGGAACCTCAGATTTTGATGACTATAATCAATGTTGAATAATTCCTGAATTAATTAAGATGATTGAACTTTATCGTTGATTTTACTTACAATTAAATGTTATGCATCTCTATGATATAATCTGGAATATGTTATAGACCCTATGATGATTATTTGAATATATCTGAATTATGATCAATTTTGAATTATTTGATTAGAACTAAATTTTATTATTAATGGTGATAACAATAGAATCCGTAATAAGATAAGGGCAATGCCACATACCTAGGCACCAATTCTGATTCAGAGTGGGGCAAGAACTAACCCAATGTATGTGGGACTGACCAAACAAAAAAATGAGATAATGCTACACGTTATGATGAATTATATTGAATTTATGAATCGAATCGAATTTGAAACTATGATTTAAAATGAAGTACCTAATTCCGCTGGCAATGAATTCGACCTTTGAATTATGAATCTTCGTGGCAAACTTGTCACGAGATGAAAATGAATTTCCCTCATGGAAGTATAAGACAATAGTCATGGTGGTACGATAAGCCATGTTGTTGAAAATGAATATAAACTTTCCCCTCAAGGAGAGCATTTGAATCCCTTCATGGGAATATAAATTTTCCTTCGGGAGAACCTATGAACTTTCCTTTGGGAGAGACTACGAACTTTCCTCCGGGAGAGCCTATGAACTTTTGAACTCCTATGTGGGAGTATTTGAATCGACCAGTGCATTAATGCAGAAAGGTGCTCAAGAAAGAATTTAATTGAGGCACTCACATAACTACACGCTGTCACGTCTTTATTCAATTAATTTATATGAAATGGTATGAACAGTGTCGAATTTGGATTATGCTTATTGATGTCTTTTGATTTAGAAATTCTACTCACCAGTTGAATTGACAAGTGGTTCGCCCCACTTCAAGTAACATGATTGAGGCTAAGCATATAATGTTCAAGATGAAGTAGGCATTTGGCATGTGCACTGTGAGGGTGAAAGACGGCATAAAATGAAAAAATGATATTCATAATGTTATTTTTTTCTTATAATTCCAAGATTTATTAATTATGCCCATGAAACTAAATTGTTTATTTAACTTATGTGTATGGATAAAATGAACACTTATAGTAGCAACACGGAATCCGAAGGGCCCCGGTTTCTGGGTCGTTACATAACTAGTTCCTATGTTACCTATATCTATGTTGTTGATTTATTTTCACTGGATTCATGAGGCTTGGTTTCCATAAATGTGGTATTTCACCCCTTTCACGCCAGGGATCCTATTGAGTGATCTTGGTGACGGACAAATTATAGTTGGTTCTAATATGGCAGATGGTCTATGTCACTACATAGAGTTGATGGATGCCATGTCACAAGTACACTCTATTCATGTGACTGAATATGTGGAACCTATGACTTCTGGTTGTAAATTTTCTATAGTAAGTGTTGATATTTTATAATGTCTTTCATATTATTAATATGGTGATCGAGTATGTGATGCTCACCATGAGTTTTGGTTGGATATATGCAGATAATGATATGATGAAAGTGTTGATTCTTCATTCAACAAGGTGCTATATAAGTGGAGCATCTGTAGTTCAATGATGAGTTTATACAATATCCTTGTAACTGATTATGCCATTATGTGCTCTTATATTTGTAAGAGGTTGCTACGCAATTAACCCCATACCCATTGGACACCAATACTGAATCGGAAGAGGGCCGAATAAATCCAGAATTATGTGAAAAGGCAGGTTGCTTAGTCACCTCAATTGTAAGGTTGAACTTGAATAAGTAAACAGATATGAATCTGTAGACTGTGTAAAGTTGTGTAATACCCACGGGCTTAGAAATAGTCTGGAATTACCTGTGGACACCCCTAGACCCTAGCACTGGACAGAGATGACATCCTCCATACAAATGGCCCGTGGATTATGCTGTCTAACTTCAGATCAGCCATGGTTGATTGTCTAACTTAGTGTTAGCCGTGGATGATTGCCTCGCTTTATGACAGCCCCATTTAGGGATTGTCTAAATGTGGTCAGCCATGAGAAGACTTGATCCACCAGTACTTCCATGATGATGTTGATCAATGGGTCACCGTGATGTGTGCACTTGTGAATCTTACGGTTCTTGTTTGCAGCCTTGTACTTGTGGTGCTTGACCCTGTGTTGGACGGTGCTACCGAGGGTTCAGTGGTGCCGTGGTGGTGGTGAAAGATAATGACAGTGGAACCGTGTTGCTGTTAATAATGTGAAATACTGCTTTCATCATCCTGCATAATTTACTGAAGTTTTCTAATGTTATGTTGGTTATTATTCAAATAGGATTGTATGTTTATTCCCTCAGTATCCACGGACACCTGGATTGCCCCTTCCAGGTAACAGGGATTTTGAGACTGAAGAATATTGTGATGATCATGAAATAGCCATCGGGATACGCACTTACAGAGTCACCTAGCTGAAGAAGAGAATTAGATTTAATAAATTGTTTATTGCACTTCACTAATTTTTAAGACAGTGTAGTTGTTCCATTTTATGGTTAACATTGTTTAGTTGATTATTTGAATTCAGACCTTTAAATTATATGCAAAAATTTTTATAGGACTGCCTGGATTCTTATAGTACTGTTAATGATTTAATTTACGAATTGTGTGCTGATAAGTCCCGATGAGGAATCCGTTCTGGGTCATGACAATAATGACAGTGACATATCCTATTCGAAATGTAATCTTGAACAAAATATATGGAAGTATAACTACAGTTTAGTTTAAAATTATAGATGAAAATTATTCGACAATAGTTAACATAAGAAAGTAAGCATGAATTAGAAATATTTAGAATTGACTACAAAATCCAACAATTAAAACCTTAAGAAACATGATCCCGGCAATGCATTTAAGGGTGTCTACAAACTCCTAAAACTTAAAATTAACCAAACCCTTCTGAGTTGGAAAATTGAATTTCTCCCAATATCTGATCATCTAGATTCAATGATCAAAGTGTGTCATCAGTTTGTGCAATTGCAGCCTTTAAAACTCAATCCACACAGATGAATCTCCAAGCATACTCCTACCACCTAGCTTTCACTGAATTTCATGAAGAGTTTTACAGAAACCTCCAAGTCCTGCCCACCATGGATGTAAATATCGGCCGCTACGCCGATATATCGACCGTAGCGCCCAAGGGCGCTACGCTTTTTGCGAAATAACAGCGCTCACAAGCGTAGCAGCCCGTAGCGGCCGTTATGTATCGGCCTGGTTAAATCAAGGACCCTCTTCCCTCTTTCTGCTTCTTCTCTTTTGCTCAACTGGTAGATTAACAACAACAAAAAAAGTAGAAAAAGCGGAAGAAAGGGAAAAGAAAAAAAAAAGAGAAAGAGAAAGAGATATAGTGGGACGAGTTGCAGAGGACATACCCGATACAGCGACAGCAGTAGCAACACAGCGACGGCCGCAGCAGCATCACAGCGATGGCAGCAGCAGCAGGCAGCATGCGGTAGCGAGTGGCAGCAGCAGGCAGTAACAGCAGAACCCAGCGGTAGGTCTTTTTCTTCTTCTTCTTTTTCTTCTTCTTCTACTGTTACTGCTGCTTCTGCTCCTTCTCCTGCTTCTCCTTCTCCTTCGTCTGTTTTGGGCGAAACTTAGGGTAAGTGGGCAACAAAGACCCTTCGTGCCCTATTTTATTTTGTTAACGGGTTGGTTATGGCCCACGATGGCCCATCTGATGAAAAGTTGAGATAAAAATTAAATGGGCCATTTAAAAACATTTAAAATCATTAAAAACATTTTAAAAAATTAAGTGGGCTCATCCAAAACAATAAAACCTAAAGAACCTATTGCAACCATTGGTGGGCTCCACAATGAGGCAACAATGTTAAAATTAAAAAAGTCATATAGGAGCCAAATGTTACTAAATTGAAATTGGCACTTTCCTCAAATTTCACTCAAATTGGAAATAGGGTCATAGCCAACTTCCAGACCTACTTTTTACAGTTATATATAAAAAAAATTCTACACCTACTGAAAATAAAGGACATCCAAATTTCACACTAATTGAACATAGGCTATTTAATAAGACACAGGGCCCAACCAAAGTTCACTCTAGTCAATAGGAAATAAGGCCCTAACCAAATAACATCCCAATAGAAAATGGACCCTTTTCAATTTTCAATTTAATAAAAAATTCCCTTTCACATATATATAAATATATATATTTCAAAATATAACTATGAAATGACCATTAAAAAAACTAATCCAAACAATTTTACTCTAATAAAAAAAATAGGGCTCTAATCAAATTTCACTTTAATAGAAAAACTTTCTCCATATATATGTGTGTGTGTATTTCAAAATGAAATTATGAAATGTTATATTCTAACCATGACTAAACAACATTAATCCATATGAAAAAAATTTACCATTCCTATTTTTTTCTATTCATACAGCGATACAGGACCTCATGCAATGAGGGGACCGCTACATACCCCTATACTAGTTACTTTTGCAAAACAAGCATATATTCCATCATTTTCCAATATTCTGGATTTCCTAAAATTTTTTCAGATTTTTTGGAAAATATTTTCCAATCACACCGCTACGCCGCTACGTATCGCCCGCTACGTAGCGTTTTGGCAGCAGACCGTTACGCCCGCCGCAATCATTATTTTCATCCTTGCTGCCTACCATCTCTAGCCCTGTTCACTTCAACCAATGTGAGTCGGATTTTTTTTTTCTTTCTTTTTTTCTCTTTTTTTAAGTCAACAGCTTCATAGTGGTTGATCATGGTTCAAAATTATCAGTCATCTTAGCCTTATCCACCAACCACACAATCTTTTTCATGAAAGGACAATGCAATTGCAGGAGGGTGTTAGATCACTAGGAGTGATAACAGATGTCTGGAAATGAGATTGAATTTTAAGTTTGAATAGGTTTGATTGTTACAATGATACGACATGTAGAAGACTTGTGGGTAGTCTAATCTATCTCATGACGCCTCGCCTTGATATTGCATACGTTGTTCAAATGAAGAGTCAGTTTATTGCCTACCCTCACAAGAATCACCTCATAGCAGTTGATCATAGTCATCAATACATTCACAAAACTATTGATAAAGGACTCTTCTATTCATCAACTTCTCCATTGCATCTTTGTGCCTATGCTGATAAAGACCGGGCTGGATGTCCTCACACGTGTCATTCGACTACTGGCTGGTGTATGTTCTTGGGACATCAACTCTTCTTGGAAATGGAAAACAAAAAAAAAAAAAAAAGATTATTTCGTAATCTCTACCAAAGCCAAATGCAAGGCCATGTCTTCAGCTTCCAATGAGGTTATTTGGCTTCAACGTCTTCCCTACGAATTTAGAGTCCTCCCTCTCAGACCTACACCTCTTTTTGCTAATAACTCTAGTGCCACCCAAATTGCCAACAACCCATGTTCCATAAACAGACAAAGCACATCAAAGTGGATTGTCATATTTTTTAAGGAGCATATCTTGTCCAAAACACTACATCTCCCATATATCTCTTCTCAATATCAGTTGCCAAACCTATTCACCATAGCTATGCCCAAAGCATCATGAATTCCTCGCTTCCAAATTGATGCTCCTCTCCACTCTTCATCTATTTGACAGGGAGTGTAGAGACAATAAGGCACATTACTGTCTAGGCCCAACATGCCCAATGTCACATTTGTGAAGTAACACGTGGGATTGAAACATAGTCAACTGCCTATAAAATAAAAAAAGATTGATCATGTCATACATAGGAACAAATTATATGCTATGCTGTAAATCACTGTAATCCCTCTCACTGCAACCTCCTTATTATAGTCGGTGGGATTCCAAAGGAACCCTATATAAACAAAGTCAACTCTGGTATAGGTGCACTGTCTTCTTCAATTTCTCTTATTATTTTATTTACTACTCTGAAGGGCGGCTTGGCCCCACGGTAAAGACTTACCGGTAGCATCCTGGAGGACGTGGGTTCAAGTCACAGAAACAGCCTCTTCAAAATGAAGGTAAGGCTGCGTACATCTTGTCCTCCCCAGACCCCACTATAAGGGAGCCTCGTGCACTGGGCCGCCCTTTTTTTATTTTATTTACTAATCTACTTCAAAAACATTTATTAGACACTCCCTCTGTTATTTTTTTTCCCAAAATGGTAACAAGATTTCATTGAAAAAGCAAGGCAATACAAGAAAAATATACTGACCAGTTAAACAAAGAAACCAAGGAGCCAAAAAAAAAAAAAACAAAGCAAGACAGTACACTTACCTTTTGACTGGTAACATGATTTTTAGACACTCCCTATATTATTGATAGGTAGGTTGACAAATAAAATTCTTGACATAACGATTGATCCATCCATGAAGGATGGCTGATGTTTAAGCTTATTTTATTGAAACTGTAAGTCTGATATCACTATCTACTATTTTTTTTATCCATTGATCATTGATAGAAATTGCAACAATTGATGAATTATTGTATTAAGTGATAAACTACTTATCTGAATTCAGAAATGCATAATATTGATCAAATGATTAAATTACACTGCCATTAACATTTTATTAGGTTTTAACTTAATATAACTGATCAACATGAATGTAAGCATACAAATACATGATTGAGTACTATTATTTTGAAGTTTTACAGTAATACAAAACTTGTATGACAATGAGGGGTCCAATTCTCTTACTTATCTTAGTAACTAATATAAAAAAATAATCAAATTTTAGCATTTTTCAATGTTCTGAGCTTTTTGGATAACTTTTCAGAATTTCTTTTTACCTCATTTTTGTATTCACGCCAATAAACAATACGTACCACTGAAACAGAGTTTTAAGATTAAGCCCAAATTCCAACCAAAACCACTTTTTATCCTTCATTGTTATTCTATCTGTGAAGCCACTGATAATGCTATTATTATACTCATCTGGCTTCCCATCTCAAAACTACCTAACAGTTTCAAGAAGGCTTTAAGCAGGGACCAGCATTAATTCTTTGCAAACAAACCAGCATTAATTCTTTGTAAACAAATTGCTGCTAATTGATTCTACAGCATCAATTTTAGGAGGTGCATTCCAGTTTCTAGTATTTTATTTGTTTTCTCACAATTAATTTTATCGAACTAATGATTATTACAGAGAACTTTTTACCATTGGTAACAACCATGAGTAGTGTTCTGACCAATAATTAAGCAAAAAGATATATATTCTGACCAATATAATCTTGAGAGAATACAACAGTTGCACCAAGAAATTTTGCTAGTTGCAAGCAACATTCTGACCAATATAATCTTGAGAGAATTCACTAGTTGAACCAAGAAATTGCTTTTCACAAGCAAAATGATAACATACTTACAGAATATCATACCAAGTTGCCTAAAGATATATAAGCATTAAATATTGAGAAGCATTAGAATAAATAAAACAAAATCTAAATACTCCAAACAAATGACAAGAGCCCATTGCAGTGGAAGGTGCTCATTATTGTAACGTTGAGATTGAGCATTCAAGTCAAATTTCTAATTAAAAAATAAAAAACAGCCACACAAACAACATTTAGACATTCAAAACAAAAAATCACTTGGTATGTGTAATAACCCAACTTCCTTTGAGAGAGAGCCCACTAAAGTATATGACAATCAGATACAACAATAACAGAGGTTGAACATTACGTCAGCATGCTTCTCAGTTCCCACACATGACAATGAAGAACAAATTGGAGAAACTAATTTGAAGTATGAGGAACATTTCAAAGATACCTTGAATATCTTCCCCCGCATGCCCCGAGCAAATTTTATGGAACAATAGTTGCTTGCAAATTCATATTTGTCCTTCCCCAATAAACCAGGCCTAAAGAGAGAATGCATCATCAAAACAGTAACAAAAAGGGGCAATTATATATAAATTGGTCTTATTTTGACCTCAAGGGAGAAGGCAACTTAAATACTACTGAGTAAAGAAAACTTACCATAGCATATTAATCTGATGAAAAATGTCAAAAGGCCTATGGTCACCTAAGAGAAAACCCAAAGGTGTTAAAATCCACAATCAACTTTGATAAATGTCATGTGGAGGGAAAAGAAAAATAAAGATAACAAAAGATTTAAGGCATATTGAAGAACACCACAAATATATATGGGGAATGCTAATAAGCGCCCCACTTTAAAAATGCCGCTTTTTCCACCCTCCTCATTTTGGTCATAGGGCCCATGTTGATTCAATCTAATCTTTTCATACAAACAGCACCCCCCCCCCCCCCCAACAAAAAAAAAAAAAGGTCATGAGTCCAAGTTTGGCACTCATCCAACTTTTCTTCACCATTGGATAGAAATCATAATAAAATGATGCTTCTAAACCATTAAATTTTAAGGGGGCATAGATCAAAACGTTAAGATTATCTTATGAACTCAAGATTTTTGCATATAAGAAGGCCTCATATGGATATTCACATCCATGAACTTCCATAACCATCATGCATCTTAGTGGGCCACAATCAGGAGGGGTGTTTTTCCTTAATAAAAGCCCGGGCACTGTGTGGCGCAATATATATATATAGACACACGCACATGCAGAAATATTCAGGTGCGAACTACTTTGCACGATTCATTTTGTGTAGGGCCCATTGTTTGGCCCATCCAAACAGACCAAAAAAAGAAACAAAACAAAACGCAATTTACACGGGTCCCATGGATTTTACACTCATCCAAATGGACTAAGTCTACAAATCAATTCTGCACCAATCTAAATGGACTGTACCCCGTTAAATTTATGAGGTCTAGATGAAGATAATAGCATGATTGGATGATTCCAAATTTTGGTATGTAGATAGGGCCCAATCCCATTCCCAGATGAGACCTAGAGTGGCCCCCACAGAACAGACGATTGGTAAGACATCCAATGATCATTTTAAATGTAATTGATAACTTAGGGCTGTCACCAATCTTATCTAAAGCCAAATAACAATGAACACCAGAATCACTATTTTTAGTCCCATACAACCTTGACAAAGAAGGTGTTCCAGAGAGTAAAATGATGCGCTTGACTTTGATAGCCATGTCCAGGACAGCTTGAGTCTGTTACAAAAAAATATAAATAAATACTTTCAATCTAAAAGGAATTCTGGAAAATAAATGAATAAATAAACAAAAGTATGTGAAAAGACAGAAAATATAAATGGTGCATGATGGGTTTAGAACATTCACTTCAGCGATCAAAAGTAAATAATTTAGCATTAACATACAGTAACAAGCAAACACTTTTGAAATGTTAAATGCTTGTAAAATAAGCATTTCGTAAAAAAAAATACAGAATATGAAAGCTATAGAACAAAAATAGAAAACATGAGGGAAAAAAAAGGAGAAAAGGAAAGGAGCAATTGAGAGAATGGGAAAGATGAAAGTGATATGACAAGTGTTAGAGATCTTAATCAATCAAATGAACGAGAGAAATGGTAAGGATACTAACTGAGATGTAGCCATCTCCATTTAATTTTTTAGTTAGGAAAAAAAAATTACATTCGTAATTGCTAAACTATTCTAAAATCAAAACTAAAGAAGTAGAAGATAGTTTTGAGGAAGAAAGAGAAGTAGTTTTAGAAGAAAGGTTTTGAAGTTCTAGAAAGAGATATTGTGAAGAGCGGCACAGTTGTGCCTTAGGTTGGGCAACCAGGGCTGCGTACCTTTTTTTATTTTGTCTTTGCAACATAACCTCTTTGCTTTTGTATAATTATTAATATACAGTTCCTGATTTTCATGCAAAATTAGAAATCAATCCCTGGCTGTCTCTCAACACTCCCCCCTCAAGCTGGAACATGGAAATCTATTTTGCTTAGCTTGGATAAAACATTAGATAAATGTCTAGTTTGAAACTGTTTTTGTTGAAGATCTGCCACCTGAACTTCAACAAACAGATACTCTAGTTGTATTTTGTTGTCACTTGTTCAAAAATGAAGTGACAGTCAACCCCACAATGTGTTCTGTACACTCATGATATATGGGATTAGTAGCAATATGAACAGTGGTTGTGTTATCACAGTGTAGAATCATAGGACTAGTACCTGAAAAAACCCAACTCCTTGAGTAGAACTCCCAATAACAACAGCTCACATGTCCCATGAGCCATGACATGATATAGAATGCAGTTCATAGCATTCTGAATTTTCAACCTAACCAGAACATGTAGTAGACTTCCTATCCACTTAAGACCCTGCCTTGTACACATCTGTAAATCAATGTTTTCAAGTGAGCATGGCACGCATAAAGAACAACACATCCTAGAGAACCCTTCAAATATAAGTTCGATGAACTCGACTGAGGTCTTTGGTTCTTGGAACATGCATAAACTGACCAACCACACTGACAGTATATGATATATCAAGACATGTGATGGTTAGATAATTAATTTCCCAACAACCTCTGATATGCATTAGGATCGTGCAAAACTCACAAATTTCAAGAGCAAGGGAATGATTCTGCTCTATAACCATATCCACAGGTCTTTTACCCATTTTTCCTATTTCCTAGAGCAAATCTAGAGTATACTTGCAATAGAAATTACAATTTCTTTCTTTGACCTGACAACGTCAATTCTTTGGAAATGTTATAAAAATTCCAGTCCTTTATTTCAAATTCCTTCACAAGTATGCTTTTAGATCCACGGCTTTAAAAGCGGACTCAGGCAGTTACTAGGTCCCCCTCAAGTCAACACAGCCAAGTCCCACCGAGCAGCACCCTTGAGCCCAATAAGTCTAATATATTAATAGGAGAATCTTCATACGCATCCGTCCCTCACCATTTTTTTCGTGAAAACTCTAGGTGCGGCCCATCTATCACTCAATCCAAACCTTGCAACACATATGGGACCCCATGATAGCAACTCGCCCCAACTTTCGGTCGGATCCGAATTTATTGGACCGTTGGATTGACTATACACCAATCCGAACGGAATGAATTTGTGAGTCATGGATGAAGGGGTTAGGGATATGTGATTGGGATCAAATTTGATATGTAGGGTGCTTTTACATAGATTTTTCCAACCCCCCCCCCCCCCAGTCTCATCCCTTGGTGGGGTCCACAGTGGGCCCCACCAAAGAGTGTGCACGAAAAGTCCATGAGGGACATATGCACAGGAAAAGGCCCCATATTAATATATGTTTATATATATGAAAAAACAAGAAAATCTATAAAAAAAAATACAAAATATTTGCAAACCTTGTGTTTAAGTTTTAATACTGAATTTAAGTTGGTACACGAAAATATATTTCTGTAATAGATATTTAGTATTTCTTCAAGTTAACACGATGTTCATCACTTCCTATAGCTAATGGAAGGATCATTTAACACATGCAGATTACCACATTACCAATGTAGAATAATTATTCCTTTAATACCAATAGAAACATTAACATAACCCCAAACCACAATATTAACTCAACATAACCCAAACCATAATAATAACTAAGAAGCATTCAGTTTCAAGCTGGCTTGAGCCGATGTTCTTTTCAGTGCCATAACCATCCATATTCGATATGTGGAAACTCAATAGATTAGATGCCTAATATTATCAAACAACTTCAGCTGCATCTTCATAATAATAAATCTCTCATAGTATTGAACTATTGATCATCAATCTCACATTGTTCATCACCATGCTAATGCTACCTATAGGCCCCACAACCCATAGTGACGAATACAGTTGCTTGGGCACCATCCTAATAGTTGTCCCTTCCACGCACACATAAAAACATAGAAACCATAGTACCAATCTCATAATTTGTAAGTTAAAATGATGTTTGAAACAAACATGCTCAATAGTCTAAATACATAACTATGTTTCAAACAAACATACGCAGTAGCTTAAATACATAACTAAGTAAAATTTATAGGGCACTAAACAGACAATAGACACATAAGAGAACAACTTGGAGAAAGAAGTAACAGAAAGGAGAATATGAAAAGCACTTTCCAGCTCTATTCCTCCGTTCCTCTCCTTACCCTCTCTTTTGCATTGACACAAAAAAAAAAAAAAAAACCTAGAAGCTCTTGATTTTATTTAGATAAAAGGCCCCCACTTAACCACATGTGAAAGACCCACTCAAACCTTGAGGAGCCTAGGCATATGCCTTGGACCCCAATAGACATACCTAATTATGGGAAGTGCGTGCATCTAAACAAAGTGAGAGATAAAGAAACAGCCATATGAAAGTATATTTGAAACATTGGAAAGGTAGCATCCACAAAATAATAGCTTCAAATAGTCCCAAAAAAATGAGCTAACTGCATACCTCTTCCGATTCCATCATTTTCTTAGTACATCGGATATTGTGACATTCATCAACAATCATAAGTGCCCAGTCTTGCTCCAGCATACTTTTCCGCAAACGATGAAGCATTGTGTATGAAATAACCACTACTTTTGGAGTTCTTGCCAAATATTTGAGACTATTTTGGTGGCCAAAAACTGAACAAGCAAAGTAACATAAGCATGTGAGTGCAGTTTTATAATGATAATAATAATATGATGATGATGATGACGACAAAACAAACATAAGCATTGTGTGTGTATAAATGCACTAATGATATAATGAGATGGTAGGATGACACTTTGTAGGGCCCACATGGGAGCCTAACATTCAAGCCACGAATGGCTCTGTAAGTGGGTCCCCAAATAGAGAGGAGATGCGTGAAGAGGACATCCAACCAATGTGCTAGCACATGATTCTCATAAGCATCAAGTATCAAAATATGGCCTAGGTTATTACCTGGCCCCAGTTTCATTAGCTTTGCCCTCTGATCTGTAAGGAGACAATACAAGGTCCTTTCACAACAGGTGATTGCAAAAAAATAAATAAATAAAAGAAATGTTCTCTTTATCTGTCACACTAGGTCATGGCTCCATTGATAATCGCTATCTTACTGTGGTGCCGATACTGTAGCATCAGTAATGTCCAAAGCACCCCCTCATGTGCAGGAAAGTGCCAGAAAGGCAGAAACACCCAAAATATAGAATTTTCTATTTTGGGCCCAGAAACGCATGGAAATACGAGAAACTCATGACAAAGGATATATAAAGGTTTCTGAAGCCACCACTAACTGGTTATTTTTTCAAAAAAGGAGATAGAGATTAACATACCACGAAGAAAATTCAGACAGCATAACTCAGGAGGATTGTATTTTCTAAAACACCTTCATGGGAATCATCACATCATTGCTTCAGTTTCATTGTATGACTCTTCCCTTTAATCTTTGCTATTCTATTTTAGGACATAAATCTTCTAAGGATTGCAATTTTTAAAACAAATAGAAAAAGATGGCATGATGATGCAATCTAGGCCCCACAAGTGGGCCCTCTTCAAGTTAGATTAGGATGACATTATTTTTATTAGTAGACTTCTAATTATATTGTTATTAGGGAAGTTTCTATTCATAGCTTAGGGTTTGCTTAGGCATTAAGTTTACTTTTATTATATATTTGGCATTGCAGCGAAGAGATTCTCAGACTTGAATTGATTAATAGAATTGGGTTTTATCCCTGAGAGGTGCATTCTCGTGTATAGAAGTTTTTGACGATTCAAAGTGTCCTCGGACACGTACTTCGGCACCCCTACGCAAGCCCTAACCCTAGGGCCTACATCACATGATAGTTAATTTCTTTCTATAGTTAGGGTAAAATAAAGCTGTGAGCATGTCAAATTACCTCAAATGTAGATTGACCATACCAACTCCACCATTTAGCATAAGTACAAAGATTACTGCTAAAACACCAATTGATTAGATTCATTCTCACATATGTGGAATCACTTCTCAACCCACCAATGGTGGTTCAAGGCTTCAAGCGGATGACTGCTCATACTACACATGGATTTATCATATGGGGCATATAAGATGGGCATGTTGAACGTAGGCCGGTAATGGCGCTAGTGAGAAAGTTTGCTATACAAGTGGATGGCCCACCACAGGGAAGGGGTAGGCCAAAGAAGACGTTAATGGAGGTAATAAAATCAGATCTGAAGAAGTTTAACTTATATAAGGATTTAGTTCAGAATAGGTTAGATTGGAGAAACAGAATTCATGTAATTGACCTCAACATAGCTGGGACAAGGCTTTGATGACGATGCTGATGATCTGTAGACACGGTTGAAATCCAATTCTCGAATAAAATAAAAACTTTTCAATCTGATCTAGGGTAGAATATATTTTATCTAATTTCAAAGCTCTCTTATTGCAAAAGGAATACAACCTCGATTATTGTGTCCATAGACTCGAGCAAATTAGCATAGCTAAAAGAAAACAAGTACAAAACTCACACACTACAAGAGCTTTACTACAATGTTCCTAAAATATTTTTTGGAAAAGCAATCTCGACATTTATTTATCACATAAGTCAGACTCCTTCAAGGCTACATTAGCTTTCTGACTTCTATACAGCAACAAGGAAAGAATTTAAAGGTCTTAGCATCGTGAGTAGCATCAATGCCAAGTGGAGTAAATCAAAGAATCTCCAAGTAACAAGGAAAACGGATCAGTTCCGGGCCAGACACATACTGGAACTGGAACCAGAACCATTACTCAAATGATGCTCCTAGAACTAGAACCGGTTCCGATTCGGAACCAAGAAACATATTCTGGAACCATTTCTGGTTAGAGAACAGGGAATCGGTTCTAACTTTTGATTATAGAGACTAGAGAGAGATGGAACTTCAACATAATAAGGGGGAGAAAAACCTAAATGCATGTGTGTGTGAGAGAGAGATAGAGAGATGGAACTTATAATTTAGAGGTAGAACTTCAATGTATGAGAAAATAAAACCCATTCCCCCCTCACTCACCAAACCTACTCGCAGAAGAATGGCTTCCTTGAACCTGTGATCCAGACATGATTTGACCTCAAGAAGAATGAGCATCTCTTGCCTAGATCATCCCCCAGTTCTCCTTCCCTCATCAAACCAACTCATAGAAGACAAATCTTTAATCAGCCTTTGCACTTGAGCCTGAGGAATAGTAGATGAAGGCAACATCATTTCCCCACCATCTCCTAATCTTGCCCAGTCATCAAATTCTGACATACTAGTGGCCACCGGTGTTTTGAGAGAGAGAGAGAGAAAGTGTGAGAGAGAGAGAGATGCCAAACACATGAGGAGAAGAGAGGAGAGAGTCGATATTTAGGGATTTGACAGAAAAAGACGATTTCACAGATGGGCTTTTGTATACAAACCAGGTAGCGGGTATGCAGGTCAAAACCATTGTGGTTCCAAAACTAGACCCATTTATTAATCGGGACTGATATTAGGATCCAAACCCCTTTTACAATGGGTTGGAACCATCAATAGTCACAGAATCAGGGACCCATTTACAACCCTAGTATCGAGGAATACTCCTAGTCAAGGGAGCATTTAGTTCCACTTGATGTGGCTTCTCATGGTGTAACGACCCGGAACCCGAGGCCCTTCGGATTCCATATTGGTACTATAAGAGTTCATTTTTCCGTACACATAAGTCAAATAAACAATTTAGTTTCGTGGGCATAATTACTAATTCTTGAAATTAAAAACAAAACATTATGAATATCATTCTTTCATTTCATGTTGTCTTTCGCCCTCACAATGCGTATGCCAAATGCCTACTTCATCTTAGACATCATATGCTCATCCACAATCATGTTACCTGAAGTGGGGCGAACCACTAGTCAGTACAACTAGTGAGTAGAATTTATAATTCGAAGAAAATTATCAAGCATAAAAGGAATTAATTTGTATCACACCGGAGTTCAAAGGATTCATAGGCTCTCCTTAAAAGGAGAGTTCATGGGTTCATAATCGTATTTAACAACATGGTTTTGATGAATCACCATGATTATTATTTTGTTCCTTCATAAGGGAGTTCATATTCTTGTCGGGACAAAATTGTCACCATTCATTAAGGGAGATTCATATTCTTGTCGTGACAAAATTGCCACCCATCTTAGTTTATAAAAGTTCTTATATTTTCACAAGGAAATTCATATTCTTGTCGTGGCAAGGCTGTCACCCATCTTACTTCATAATAGTTCTTAGGTTTCCATAAAGGAAATTCATATTCTTTTCATGACAAGGCTATCACCCATCTTACTTCATAATAGTTCTTATGTTTCCACAAAGGAAATTTATATTCTTGTCGTGACAAGGCTGTCACCCATCTTAATTCATAATAGTTCTTAAGTTTCCACAAGGAAAATTCATATTCTTGTCGTGACAAAGCTGCCACCAATCTTAGTTTATAGTAGTTCCTAAATTTCCACAGGGGAAATTCATATTCTTGTCGTGATAAGGCTGTCACCCATTTTAATTCATAATAGTTCTTAAGTTTCCAGAAGGGAAATTTATATTCTTGTCGTGACAAGGCTGCCACCAATCTTAGTTCATAGTAGTTCATAGGTTTCCACAAGGGAAATTCATATTCTTGTCGTGACAAGTCTGCCACCAAGATTCATAATTCAAGGTCGAATTCAGTGCCAACGAAATCAGCTACTTCATTTCAAATCATAATTTCAAATTCGTATCCATTCCTAAATTCAATATAATTCATCACAACTTGTAGCATTATCTCATTCTTTTGTCCGGTCAATCCCACATACATTGGGTTAGTTCTCGTCCCACTCCGAATCGGAATTGGTGCCCAGGTAAGTGGCATTGCCCATATCTTATTATGGATTCTACTTGTTGTCACCATCAATAATAAAAATTCAGTTATAACCAAATAATTCAGAATTGATCATAATTCGGATATATTCAAATAATCATCATAGGGTCTATAACAGATTCCACATTATATCGTAGAGATGCATTGTAACAACCTAGACCTTGATATAAGGGCTAAGATAATTAGGAATAATGCATATATTTTGTTTCATGATGTTCTTGAATTTTAATTTGTAATATTAGGATTTCTTGAATATTTTATGCTTTTTGTAGTCGGTGAGAATATTATATCACCTGTTTTGTTAGGTGATTTTTGAACTGGGCCCATTTTCCTTATTAATTGAGTGATTGCTAGTTTGGATTAGGTTATTTTAGGGCCCAAAGACCCTTTGGGAACTTAGCCCAAGTCCACCTATAGTGAGCTTTGAATACCAAAAGGTGTGACTGTTGGAATCCATCTAGAGTGACCCTTGAATGCCAAGTGATATGACTGTTAGAGTTGGAGTACCCAAGTGATGTGGCTCTAGAGTTGGAGTACCCAAGGGATGTGATTGTTGGACTACCCAAGTGGGACTTTCCACATAGGAAATTCCAAAAGTTGCGTCTCCTCACCTTTTTCCAAAAGTTGTGTCTCCTCACCTGTTTTCAAAAGCCGTGTCTCCTCACCTGTTATATAAGGGGCCATCTCCCTTATTTTCTTCTACACATCTGTCCTATGGGAATTGAGAAAGAGAGAGATGGATGCTTGAAGCCTTCTCACATAAGGTGAGTAGAAATTCTTAACTTCTTGGTGTAAGGTCCTAACATGTTGAAGTATTGCTCTACAATTATGATTTTTTTTTTTCTCTTATATGGTGAACATGGACATAACACACCATCTGATGAACTATTTCCTTCCGCACAATGACTATTGACCCAAACAATGCTCTATTGAGTAGAAATTCACCTTGCTTATGCTCCTTTTCTTTGAATTCTGTGATTGATGACGAGACTATGAATGGGGATGATGATCAAATTAATATTTTCTAAGTTCTGCATATTTCAGCAGTAATAGATGCCATTGGAATACAGTCTATGGCTAGAGTCCTCAACCCACACCCTGTGGATTTCCAAATCCATTGTAGAATGGATGATAAAATGTCTAACTGTTGTTACCAACTCAAATTGGTAAAAGATGGGGTAGAAACCAACCAGATATCCATATTTTCATTTTTCATGACATCATTATTGCTGTTTTGTCGACATTAGTTGTGGGACCATATGACCCACATGGTAAGTAATCTGAACCGATCATCTCATAGACCACACATGGGCAACCTTAGGGATATGGGACCCATAAGAAGTGGGCCTCAATAGGCCATCCATCAAAAGAATACAAACCCTGCCCATGCAATGGAAGTTGTAGTCGACTATGAAACACCATTGTTGGGTCTATAAACTTTCTTCAAATAATTGGGACGCTACAGAATTTGTGAATTCACATTGGTAGCAATGATAAAGATTGGAATTGACTCAATCCAAGTAAAGATAGATTACAAATCCTAACTGAAACAAGATTTTTGCATAATCATACTATCACAAAGTATTTTAGTCAACAGGGGTATGGGAGCCAGGTGGGCCACCCGATGAGTAATCTGGTCCCAACATCTTGTTGTGGGCCTAGGGGCGACCCTAGGGATATGATCCCTTTGTGGATTGGACCACTAGAGCCCACCATCCAACTACATCAACTATCCTAGGCTTGAAACCGCTTTTTTCTTTACGAAATAGTGATGAACTGGTTACGATTGACTTGTATGAAGTAGTTCTGAAATTAACGAATAGCCCCCTGAAGTTTTGGTATTAATATAGCTTGGTTTCTGGAGATTATAGGAAAACCACCCTGAGGCTTTGGAATAATTAATGACTAGTCTTCTCTAACTGATCTCGTTTGTAAATATAAAGTAGAATCGTAGTCATTATTATAAATCTTTGTTTGGGCCAAATTCCAAGTATTGTATTTTTTTTTAAGTCCTAAACTTTTATTGTATTTATCAATCATGTAGCAAGAGACATTAGATCTTGAGATGGAATTCATAAAGAACCTTGGGTATAGTTGAACATGATTTTATTATTCATGAGTTAATCATTGTGGTCAGATTTATGATGAATTATCTAGTTTCAACATCTTGTAGATGACTAAGGCAAACCGCAGTGGGGGTGGTTCCATGTGAATTGGACTATTGGGTCCCACCAATCTATTCCTTTTAGAGTAACAGGCAGAAGGCACATCTACTGATTTTGGAGTTTTGTATAAATCCTGGCTTACCCTTTCTATAAATATTCTTATGAAAGAAACCCCCCAAATTATGGAACATGATTTTATTATTCATGAGTTAATCATTGTGGTCAGATTTATGATGAATGATCTAGTTTCAACATCTTATAGATGACTAAAGCAAACCCCATTGGGGGTGGTTCCATGTGAATTGGACTACTGGGTCCCACCAATCTATTCCTTTTAGAGTAACAGGCAGAAGGCACATCTACTGATTTTGGAGTTTTGTATAAATCCTGGCTTACCCTTTCTATAAATATTCTTATGAAAGAAACCCCCCAAATTATGGATTATTGGATATCCATAGTGGCTGTTTTGAATACTATGATTTATTTTTAAATAGTATATGCCATGTATTAAAGAATGTTAAAACCCTTAGTGAATACAAGGCTTGGCATGAAGAATCTACAGAGAATGAAAGCCTTTATGGACAGAAGGCCCCCTAGGTCTTGGGTTGACTAACATAAGACCTTTTCTAAGATTATTTCTTAGAATGTAAAGTAGGACTGTAACCATTGACTTTAACCTTAAATTAGGCCAATTCTCAATGATGATATGATTCTTTTACCAAGTATGAACTTATGATTTTTTTTTAAATTTTGATTTATACTTATAAACTATATGATATGTGTGATTGGAATATAACGTGGAATTAATACGGAACTCAAATATGTAAGAAGACGATCCAATCCAGCTACTGTTGATTATGATTTGATACATATAATTAATCTCATGATTAAAATAAACCCTTTTGAACCTAATCTGTGAGAATATACAAGGAAGGATCCTGGTCATAGAAATAAATATCTCGGTTGATCAATTATTATTACTACAATTATTCTTTCAACCGGGCATGAAGTTTTGATTAAAATCTCTAACTACATCTATCTGTTAAATGGTAATTAACCCAAAAAAGAGAACCTCAGATTTTGATGACTATAATTACTATTGAATAATTCTTGGATTAGTTATGATGCTTGAACTTTATTGTTGATTTTAAGATTCTATTGTTTACTTAAGATTATATGTTATGCATCTCTATGATATAATGTGGAATCTGTTCTAGACCTTATGATAATTATTTGAATATATCCGAATTATGATCAATTCTGAATTATTTGGTTATAACTGAATTTTTATTATTGATGGTGATAACAAGTAGAATCCATAATAAGATATGGGCAATGCCACTTACCTAGGCACGAATTCCGATTCGGAGTGGGGCGAGAACTAACCCAATGTATGTGGGACTGACCGGACAAAAGAATGAGATAATGCTACAAGTTATGATGAATTATATTGAATTTATGAATGGATATGAATTTGAAATTATGATTTGAAATGAAGTAGCTGATTTCGTTGGCACTGAATTCGACCTTGAATTATGAATCTTGGTGGCAGACTTGTCACGACAAGAATATGAATTTCCCTTGTGGAAACCTAGGAACTACTATGAACTAAGATTGGTGGCAGCCTTGTCACGACAAGAATATAAATTTCCCTTCTGGAAACTTAAGAACTATTATGAATTAAAATGGGTGACAGCCTTATCACGACAAGAATATAAATTTCCCTTGTGGAAACCTAAGAACTATTATAAAGTAAGATGGGTGACAGCCTTGTCATGACATAAATATAAATTTCCTTGTGGAAACATAAGAACTTCTATAAACTAAGATAGGTGGCAATCTTGTCACGACAAGAATATGAATCTCCCTTAATGAATGGTGACAATTTTGTCCCGACGAAAATATAAACTCCCTTATGAAGGAACAAAATAATAATCATGGTGATTCATCAAAACCATGTTGTTAAATACAATTATGAACCTATGAACTCTCCTTTTAAGGAGAGCCTATGAATCCTTTGAACTCCGGTGTGATACAAATTAATTCTTTTTATGCTTGATAATTTTCTTTGAATTACAAATTCTACTCACCAGTTGTACTGACTAGTGGTTCGCCCCACTTCAGGTAACATGATTGTGGATGAGCATATGATGTCTAAGATGAAGTAGGCATTTGGCATACGCATTGTGAGGGCGAAAGACAACATGAAATGAAAGAATGATATTCATAATGTATTTTTTTTTATAATTCCAAGATTTAGTAATTATGCCCACAAAACTAAATTGTTTATTTGACTTATGTGTAAGGAAAAATGAACACTTATAGTAGCAACACGGAATCCAAAGGGCCCTGGGTTCCGGGTGGTTACATGCATAACATATAATCGTAAGTAAATAACAAAATCTTAAAATCAACAATAAAGTTCAAGCATCATAACTAATCCAGGAATTATTCAATAGTAATTATAGTCATTAAAATCTAAGGTTCTCTTATTTGGGTTAATTCCCGTTGAATAGATAGATGTAATCAGAGATTTTAATAAAAACTTCCTGACTGGTTAAAAGAATAATTATAGTAATAATAATTGATCAACCGAGATATTATTTCTACAGCCAGGATCCTTCCTTGCATATTGTCACAGAATAAGTTCAAAAGGGTTTATTTTAATCATAAGATTAATCATATGTATCAAATCATAATCAACAGTATCTGGATTGGATCGTATTCTTACATATTCGAGTTTCTTATTAATTCCACATCATATTCTCATCACACATATCATATAGTTTATAAGTATAAATTAGAATTAAAAAGAACATAAATTCCTACTTGGCAAAAGAATCGTATCATCATTGAGAATTGGCCTAATCAAAGGTTAATGTCAATGGTTACAATGGTAAAAGAATCATATCATCATTGAGAATTGGCCCAATCAAAGGTTAATGTCAATGGTTACAGTCCTACTTTTTATTCTAAAGAAATAATCTTAGAAAAGGTCTTATTTTAGTCAATCCAAGACCTAGGAGGGCTTCGGTCCATAAAGGCTTTCAGTCTTTGTATATTCTCCATGCCAAGCCTTGTATTCACTAAGGGTTTTAACATTCTTTAAAACATGACATATACTATTCAAAAATAAATCAAAGTATCCAAAATAGTCACTATGGATATCCAGTAATCCATAATTTGAGGGGTTCCATTCATAAGAATAGTTATAGAAAGGGTAAGCCAGGATTTATACAAAACTCCAAGGTCAGAAGATATGCCTTCCGCTTGTTACTCTAAAAGGATTAGATTGGTGGGACCCAGTAGTCCAATTCACATGGAACCACCCCCACTGGGGTCGCCTTTAGTCTTCTACAAGATATAGAGACTAGATCATTCATCATAAATCTAACCACAATGATTAACTCATAAATAATAAAATCATGTTCAACTATACCCAAGGTTTTTTATGAATTCCATCTCAAGATCTAATGTCTCTTGCTACATGATTGATAAATACAATAAAAGTTTAGGACTTAAAAAAAAATACAATACTTGGAATTTGGCCCAAACAAAGATTTATAATAATGACTACGATTCTACTTTATATTTACAAACGAGATCAGTTAGAGAAGACTAGTCATTAATTATTCCAAAACCTCAAGGTGGTTTTTCTATAATTTCCAGAAACCAAGCTAATATTAATACCAAAACTTCAGAGGGCTATTTTTAGTTATTTCAGAACTACTTCATACAAGTCAATGGTAACCAGTTCATCACTATTTCGTAAAGAAAAAGGGGGTTTCATGCCTAGGATAGTTGATGCAGTTGGATCGTGGGCTCTAGTGCTCCAATCCACAAAGGGATCATATCCCTAGGGTCGCCCCTAGGCCCACAACAAGATGTGGGGTTTGGGATCTCCCATCGGGTGGGCCACTTAGGTACATAATCACTGTCGACCAAGATAGTTTTTGACGGCACCAGTTGGGAAAATTCCAATTTTTGGTTAGTTTCAGCTAGATCTAATTACTATGACAGTAAAAGAAGTTCATTTTAAGATAAAAGTGACCCTTCATCAATCTGTGATCATTTAAAAATTAGGTTTTTAAATTCTCTAGAGGTCGTCATAGCTTTCCATGCAATGGGCAGATGTTCAGGCCTAATCAGTGGGCCCAACCGAGTTGATTCCAGCCGAGGACAAGTACGTTGGGGTCGCCCAAAGATGTCCTATCAGACATCAAATCTGATTGATCAATAGGTGGGACAAGTGGGGCCCACTGTCCCAGTTGTGAAACCTCGCTAAAACACCCCGTTCCTGAAAATCCCAGTTTTCGACGGAGCTTTGTTATCAAAATATATATAAAGTGAGTTGAGCAGACTTCCTAAATATTTTGCAAACATTACCACCTAGTCGGCAAGGGAGTGTTTGCTGGACAGTCAATGTATCATGGCCCCAAAACGAGGAAAATCAGTCGAATGAATCAGTCACTTCCATCATAATCTCATCATACAACTGCATAGATCTCATCATACAATTGCATAGATAGGAATTCAAATAGAAGATTCTAAATCTGTGAAACATACAAGTAGATTGGGAATTTCTGCTCACCTTATGTGAGGAGGGTTCAAGCATCCTTCTCTCTCTTTCTCAATTCCCATGGGACATGTGTAGAAGAAAATAAGGGAGATGGCCCCTTATATAACAGGTGAAGAGACACAACTTTTGAAAACAAGTGAGGAGACAACTTTGAAAACAGGTGAAGAGACGCAACTTTTGGAAATAGGTGAGGAGACGCAACTTTTGGAAACAGGTGAGGAGACACAACTTTTGAAATTTCCTATGTGAAAAGTCCCACTTGGGTAGCCCAACAGTCACATCCCTTGGGTACTCCAACTCTAAGAGTCACATCACTTGGGTACTCCAACTCTAACAGTCACATCACTTGGCATTCAAGGGTCACTCTAGATGGATTCCAACAGTCACACCTTTTGGTATTTAAAGCTCACTATAGGTGGACTTGGGCCAAGTTCCCAAAGGGTCTTTGGGCCCTAAAATAACCTAATCCAAACTAGCAATCACTCAATTAATAAGGAAAATGGGCCCAGTTCCAAAATCACCTAACAAAACAGGTGATATAATATTCTCACCGACTACAAATAGCCATAAAATATTCAAGAAATCCTAATATTATAAATTAAAATTCAAGAACATCATGAAACAAAATATATGCATTATTCCTAATTATCTTAGCTCTTATATCAAGGTTTGGGTTGTTACACATGGCTTACCCAAGCCAGTGAAAGTTTACTTCATTTCTCAAGTCAACTAATTTAGGCCCTAGGGTTAGGGCTTGCATAGTGACAAAGCACATGTCTGCAGACACTTCAACAAGCAAGTCTCCGCAGAGACAATAACGAGGTCACACCTGAATGGGAAAACCCAGTTTTTATTAATTAAACGTTAAATATTCATCTTTTACAATGTCATATAAATTAGAAAGATAACTTAGGGCCTAAGAAACCTAATTAAACTAAGAAACTAAATAATATTGGAATTTAAAAATATGCACATTCTTGCTGCATAAAGTGGTGGTGTAAATGGTGGGGATATCTTTCAACTCTTTTAAATAAAATTAGAAAACCAATGACTAAATAAAAAAATTCCTAAATTTACTTAGGCCTAACACGTGGCTTGAGGTCCATCTGCATCATTTTCCCTGGCTTGAAAAGAACTCGAACTTGAGCCCAGTAAATGTCCACTTGGATCAAAGATCAATCGGATGAACTTATAATTCATTGGTCTGTCTGCATCTTCTGTGTACAGCTTCATGTATAACTTCTTTTGATGGCTTGACGTTATGTGGATGTGAGATCGAACTCTTCGGCACTTCATCTGTGGAATTTGCACAGTCAAATCACAATCTCAGACTAGCCGTTCTTCATCTCCAAGTTTCCATTATTGATCCACGAAGACAAATCATAAGAATTAATATGGGGGATTGCAACAACTTGTTCGTCTCCCCTTACTAGTTGCACCTCTTGATCATCAAAACTCACTGAAGGAAATTCAGGCCCCTTGTCATCTTTTTGCTCATACTTTGGTTCTAAATAGCATTTTTAGTCTAGATATCCTCCGTCACTGGTTTCACAACATGGGAGCGTGTTATTTGTGATGATTGACCGTCTTGAGATTTTTTCTAGATGAGACAGTTTAAGCATTTGCTCCACACGAATTGCCTCCCAATATGCCTCATGAATGTTCTTGTAGAAATTCATTCTCTCTACTATATCCAGTCTCAAGCCTTTCAAAAAAGTAATTAAATCATGTTCCTCATCATCCTCTAATCCACATGCATCTTGGAGCCTTGAAAATTGGTTAGAGTATTCAAGAACGGACAACTATTCTTGTTTCAAATCAAGAAATTGCCAAAGATACTCTTCATTCTCAACATACCATATTCCATATGTAAGTGCATAGTTGGCTCCTTGAAAATTGTTGTAGAAGAACGGGCTGACCTCATTTATAGATCTGATCTCCACAAATACACTAGCGAAAACAAATGCAAAATCCGACTTTGCATGAGATTGATATCGTAGAAACAATATGGGCCCTTGATTGGTCAAATCTACTATTTGACTGCTCCTCTAATAAGTCTAAAGGTGGGTGATGCAAAATCTGACTTTGTATGAGATTGATATCGCATGAGATTGATATCGCAAAAACAATATGGGCCCTTGATTGGTCAAATCTGCTGTTTAACTACTCCTCTAATGAGTCTGGAGGTGGGTTCTTGCCACTAGGCTTCCTATTGGAATGGATCAAGCCAACCCAAACTAACCTAAACTTGATACTAGATGCAGAAACTGAGTGCGGCCAAACCTTGTGAGACCCCGACCCGTTAATTGCATGAATAGAATTAATTAATTGTGATGTTAGTGTACTAAATGGAATGAGATGCTAATTAACTTATTTTTTAGGTTAGAATATATTTTTGATAGCATTGGGAAGTTTTAAGAGCCTTAGATCCTAGTTGGCACACTTTAGGACCCATTGTAATTTTGGGTGAGATTGGGGGGCTATTTGTAAATTCTCAAAAATTTTATTGTTGAGTTCATTAGACTAAAAACGCCGTTCCCAATAGCTTTCATGTTCAACTCGTAGCCATTCATAGTCTTAAAAATCGAATTTTTCCTATTCTAGCTCAACTAGGGGTAAAAAGATCAATTTTGAAAATTTTGACTTTTCGCTGAAAAATTCCGATCAGGTCAAACTTGTGCTCATAGGAAATTAAATTTCATTTCGAGCAACTTTTGCTCTTTGACTTTTTCCGTCCTAGGCCCGTAGAGTGTTCAAATTGGGCCCGCAAGTTCATTAGTCGTGTGATGCAGTCTAGGGCCCAGCAGCCCCTCTTCAAATTAGATTAGGATTATTATTGTTATTAGGAAAGTTTCTATTATTAGCCTAGGGTTTTCTTACACATTAAGTTTGCTTTTACTATATATATATGGCTTTGTAGAGAAGAAATTGTGAGATTTGGTTGATTAATAGAATTGGGCTCTTCCCAGAGGTGTGTCCTCGTGTGTGTTTGGAGTCATCTTGACGGTTCGAAGTGTCCTGGACACGTGCTTAGGCACCTCCACGCAAGCCCTAACCCTTGGGCTGCATCAGATTGGTATCAGAGACCAGATCTGATCGCCGGGAGCCCTCTGTTGTTCCCAGACCTTGTCACCCCATCCATTGTTCCTCTCCTCCTCTCCGCTGCTATCCCAGACGACCCATCCTCTCCGCTGCCATTCCAGACGACACCCAATCTACTACCGCCCTCTTCAAACCCTAAAACCACGACTCTGTCTACCCAGATCCACCACCGAATACCCCGATCGCACACAATCCAGAGTCCCCAAAACCCTGTCCCGAAACCCTTTCCTATATATAACAGTCGGCCCCTTATCAGAGACCCCAGATCTACACCTCACCCCATCATCCTGCATGATCCCTTCCCTGCAAACACCTTCAATCCCCCCTGGAGTGAGAGAAAAAAAAAGGGAAGAAGCAGCAGAGAGAGGATCCGCAGTCGAGAGCGAGAAGGAAACATACCTTGCATCGTTGCAACACCATTGTCACCGCCTTCGCAACACCATCATCATCATCATCCGTCGTCGCCGCGGGGGTCTGCTGTCGCCAGCCACCGCCGTACGCTGCCATCGCCGCTATCTGCTACCGCCGATCGTAGCCACCGCCGTACGCTGCCATCGTTGCTGTCTGCTATCGCCGATCGTAGCTCGCCGCCGCCTGCCCCGAGATTCCACCCCCTCGCTGCTACCGTTGGAGTCGTCGCAAGCCGGGACGCAGCTCTTCCACATCGCCATCTCTTGCAGACATCACCACCTCTTTGCAGCCGAGAACCAGAAAGACTCGGGATGTATCCTTTTGATCTTTCTCTGGCACATATTTCGAGCTTAGGTCAGGTCCAGTCCAGTTCAATCTAACTCATTCCCAAGGCTCACGTTAAATACAATCCAACCATCTGTTACTGTATTTGACGCTCAAGTTTTGAAGATCACAAGTGCCCAGTCAGTTGGCACTATCATCACATCATCATCATTCAATTAACGGTCAGAATTTATTTAAGCAAGATTAACATCAACAGTGCTCCGATTTCCCATCTGTCCTTCTCCGCATACTTCTGAAAAGTAGATCTACACATCAGGTCAGTCAGATTTAAATTTTACATTAAAAAAAATGCCTCCTAAGAAGCAAGTGGATGTTGAATCTTCATCTTCTTCACTTGAAGACTTAGTTGGTGCCATTAGAGAATTATCTGCCAAAGTTGATGGCATGCACACCACACTGCAACAATTGGATATTAGAGTGACAAATTTGGAAAATAATCACCGTGTACATCACCACCGTGAAGATGGTGCCCATATTCGAAATCCACGGGATCCACCAGTCCATAATCTTGATCGAGACTTAGGGATTAAAATTGTGATTCCTGAATATGATGGAAAATTGCAGCCTGCGGAATTTATGGATTGGTTAGTGTGCGTGGAAAATATTTTCGCACATAAGCCAATGACTGAGCACCATAAAGTCACACTAATTACCACCAGATTTCGAAATTATGCTGCAACTTGGTGGGCTGAATTGCAAAGAAAACGGAAGAATCAGAACATGGACCCTATTGATACATGGACTGAGATGAAGAATATTTTGAAACAAAAATTCCTCCTTGTCAACTATGCAAGAGATCTCCGTTCCAGTTTTCAAAACTTGAAACAACGGTCCAAGACAGTTGTTGAATATTCTGAGGACTTTTTGACTCTACAAGCTCGTTGTGGTTTGAATGAAGAGGATGATGTGGTAGTTGATAGATTTTTCAATGGATTGAGACTAGACATTCAGCATATCCTTGCCTTCCAACATTTTGATATTGTCGATGAACTCATCCAACATGCTATCAAGGCTGAGGGAATTGCAAATCATCAAGTACAAAAATCCAAATGGGTTTCTTCGAAGAATTCATCTCTACAAGAAACTAAATCCAATGGACAGATTTTTGCTAGGATTGAAGGTCAAAATAAGATGGTTTGTTTTCATTGTCATCAGCACGGACATCGAGCAGCAGACTGTCCAAAGCGAATACATTTGATTGAGATTGAAGGTGCTAATAACAATATCCGAGATGATATTAAGGGTACTGACACTGATCCTAAGGATATTGACAATTCCAAGAATATTGACACTGCGGAAATTGAATTCATCGATGCAGAGCCCCCAGATGAAGCTCTTATTGTCCTCAAGGATGCTCCACCAACTGTTGAGCATAAGTGGTTGCGCAAAAATATTTTCCGTTCCGCAGGAATGATTCAGGGACAAAACTGCACAGTTGTTATTGACAGTGGAAGTTGTGAAAATCTCATCTCCTAGGCTCTTGTTGATCGCCTCCAATTGAAAGTTTATAAGCATAACCGTCCTTATTTTGTCAAGTGGCTAATGAATGGTGATCAAGCGCATGTTCGACATACTTGCAAAGTTACTTTTGCTATTGGTGCGACTTACACAGATACAATCCAGTGTGATGTGCTACCTATGGATAGTGGTGATATCTTATTGGGTCGTCCTTGGATGTATGACAAAAATGGAACTCATGGTATGCGCGACAACACCTATACATTCATGCATGGTGGACAGCAAGTTACTCTTCATCCTGAGAAACCACAACCGCCAAAGAAGAATTCCTGGAAAGCTGCCACAAAGGAAGTCCTTCATGTTCAACACATTTACATTGGCAATCCGAAGTAGAATCGAGTTCGAGGACGAACTCTTCTTTCAACCCGGGGAGAATGATGCAGTCTAGGGCCCTGTTCAAATTAGATTAGGATTATTATTGTTATTAGGAAAGTTTCTATTATTAGCCTAGGGTTATATTACACATTAAGTTTGCTTTTATTATATATATGGCTTTATAGAGAAGAAATTGTGAGATTTCGTTGATTAATAGAATTGGGTTCTTCCCAGAGGTGTGTCCTCGTGTGTGTTCGAAGTCATCTTGACAGTTCGAAGTGTCCTGGACACGTGCTTAGGCACCTCCACGCAAGCCCTAACCCTTGGGCTGCATCATTGTGGTGCCCACTTCTCATAATGTAAATACACATAAGCTCTTCATTTCCTCTTCCATTTCTCCCTAGCTGTTCCGACAACAAGCCCGACCCTTCCAGCTCCTTCCTCTTGCCTTCTTCTCACTCAGATCAATCCCAAAGCTCCACAAAACTCAAAGATTCCAGTCATCTTTCAACTCTCCATCACCTCACCTCTCTCGTCATACAACTTTCTTGGATTTTCCTGCACAATAGCCCTCTAATCCTTCATTTTCTTGCTGGTTAGACCTCTTACAGGTATGAGATGACTTCCACTTCTTAGATTCAATTAGAGCAGCCCCTTATGTGTGGTTTAATGACACATGCAAAGTGGGTTTCATTCACTTCCATTCCTTATTTTGAACTGATTTTTAGCATAATTGTAAGGTTTGTTTTAGGAATTGATTCCAGCTGTTGGAGAATGGTTAGAGAGTGTCTTTGGAAGCCAATTAACTCAGGTAAGTGACTGGATTAGCGGATTTCAGCTGCATGCAAAATATGTGCAAATGGGTTTTAATTTCCTATGTTATCTACTATGATCAAGTTGATATTTTCCTCTAATTTAAATGATCTTTTTCAATTGGATTAGGGTCAAATTCAGAGATAATGTAATGGACTAATTACCCTTGAAATGGTGTTGAAAATTGAGGCCAAGTGGTGGCATAAAAGAAATGGGGACTGATTTCACTCCCCAAGTTGTGTTTGAACATTGACATGAAAGGCCATGTCCTAACAAGTTCTGGCCATCGAACATGGCCCCATGGGGGTCCATGTCCGAACAGCCATTGAGGTTGTTCGGACATGGAGCCCTAGGGCCCATGTTCGAAGGACATGGGGGCCACTTCAAGGGGACATGTGGGCTGTTTTTTTTTCATCAATTGGGAGGAAATTCAAACTTTTAAATTGCAATTTAGAGCAATAAGTAGACCACTGATCCTCCCTTCTTTGGCCGTCAAAATAAGGATTTAAATTGCTTAAAACCATGATTTTATATTCTAGCTTAGACCAAAAGAACCCCATTCAACTTAAAACAAACCCAGTCCCACCTTAGAATATTTGATAGGCGGAGTACCCCTCGAGGCATTGTCCTGACACATATTTTGGACCTCATTAAAGTGAACGCATGCACGGACTGGTAATGAAATGTCGAATAACTTCGGAAGCGCCAAAGAATTGTAAAACTCTCGACATTCAGACCCTAAATGCATGAGATTCGAGTAGTGTGGTCCCGAATTGTCAATGGCAAACCATAAGTATAAAGAGACTCTTGTAATGGAATTCTTGATTGGTTCACGAATCCAATTTGTGTCATTTATTATTATTTCACCCATCATGTACATGTACAGACATGTAAACCCTACGCCTTGTTTCCACATGCAATCCGACCCTTTTTGTTACTTAACTGGACTTTAGATGGACCATAGGAACTTGCGAGTCATGCCCAGACGCGTATCGCACATTCGTGCCAATATTGATCCTCGGGATGACCGGATCCTACGTTAGGGTGTTACGGGATGTTGGCAAGGGTGTGCTAATGCATCGAGTCTGCTCCTGGGCTCCAGATCCAAATCATGCCTTTTTCCCTTCTGGGGCACCCCATTCCATGTCGGAATGTTGCCTGATGTTTTTTTTCCCTTCAAAACTTAAAACTTGTTTTATCCCCTTGTTTTATACGCAACTCAACTATTTTAATCAGATTTTTCAAAACAAGTTCAGATTTACTCATTCGTCCTAATAGTTTTTCCTATTTTAGCCAATTACATGCTTCTGAATACCCATCTTAGGTTCCAAGAGGTCTACTCCTTCATGATTAGCCTAATTTACATGACTCAACACGTTTTGCATGTTTTCAAGAGTAACACCTCCTCCAGAGCCATCGCACCCATGGTAGCATCTTGCAGTCCAATTTCACTTAGTCATATTGTGTTGGCACCACTGAGCTTAGGTATCCTCTTTGGTCAGATCAACCGTTTTTGGATCCTAATTTACATGTTACCATCTATAGTTGGGCCCTGTGGCTGTATATTATGATTTTCGATGCCATGGCCGATTCTTTTATGCATACACGAGCTATATGCTTGGCTTACTATTATTATAGTCTCCTATGTGAAATGTTTCCTGCATGCTCACCATCAACATGAGTGTTGGGACGATTTACACTATATGTAGTTGCCATTTTGCCAGTATGCCTCATTTTTAGGCCGTTAACATGCTTATATTCTTGTCATTTTATGCAATACTCACATTATGTTGGTCCATCTTTTTCTATTCAGGTCTTGTTTACGTTAACACCTTAACATGATGCTAATTTACTTTAATCAACAGGTCATCTAATTCAGTCACCTACCAGATCATCGAATCTAGCATATATAATCTTGGTGCTTAGGTGCAGATTCCGATGCCGCTACGCAGGAGCCAGAGGAGGTGGCGGAGGAGCCGCAATATGTAGGTGAGCGGGTGTGCCCATGACGTCATCTAGACGTCCGGACATACCTAAAGATGTGTCACATTTTGGGGTTATTTTGGAGATATCATAGATGTATTTTGGACTTTTCTAAGGTATTGGCCTTTATTGGCCTTTTTTTTTTTTGGAATTGTAATTAAAACTACTTTTGTGTAAATACTTTAATATAAATGAATGAGAATACCAATTATTTTGCTTATCTCTGATATCATGTCTTGTTATGCACGTGTGCAATTCAACCACGTCGTTGATCTCGAATCAGTTTGCTCTTATTCCTAGTTTGCTCTTATTCCTAATCCGCCCCGGGGTCACGACACTAGTCTAATATTGGCACATGTAAGGGCCTCTCTCTTTTATTCTTGCTTGGATTCGCGCTAGGGAAAAGAAAAGAGAGAGAAATGGAAGATAGAGATTGCGTTTCAACTGGGATCAAGGGGGTGGATTTAAGGGGATTCTAAGTTTTGGCAGAGGTGATGGATCTGGGTCGGATAATAAAGATGCGATCTAGGTTGGATTAGGGTGTGGTAGTGAAGACAGTGATGGTGATAGTGATGGTGATGGTGAAACTAATTGGGCTATGGAGAGGGCAGTGGAGATGGTTTTCGGGATTGGGTGACGTGGTGAAGGATTGTGTCGTTGATCGGAGATGGGATGGATTGGGCTCCGATTGGTGATCGGAGATCGATCGGTGCAATATGGAACCTCATTCTGATAACAATTTAATGCAGGCCGTAGGATTAGGGCTTACGTAATGCCGAAGCAAATGTTTGCAAACAATTCAATAGGAAACTAAACTAGGAAACTAAATATTATTGGAAACCTAATCCTAATTACAACTCTTTTAAATAAATTAGGAAACTAATGTCTGAATAAAAAAATTTTCTAAATTTACTTGGGCCCAACATATGTGGCATGAGGTCTAGATGCAATCATTCTCCCCAGCTTGGAAAGAATTCAACCTCGAGTTTGATAAATGTCCACATGCATCATCAACCAATCAATTCAAGCTAAAATGAGAAGCTTACTCATATGGATTCAGCTTTAGCTGTGACGGACGTATGCGGTTTTCCTGGAGCAATGCCTGTCATTTGTGCACATTTTTTATAGTACAAATGAAGCAACAAATGATTTGGATAGAGGAGTGAAAAGAGTAACTGTGCTCAGACTCAAAAATCAGAATATTTCAAAAGAAATATGATTTTTTTCTGACTGTTAGTGGTGGTGATGGTGGTGGGATTTATAGTGTTCACCTTTTTTATGCATCCATTTTATGCATTTTTACCGTATTGATCCACCAAACAATATTTATACATCATTTTCACCAAAGAATGTTTTTTTTTTACTGATCATTAAAAGAACCCAGTGACCTTGCACAATTTCAAAATAATCAGTTTCATCAATCTCAAGTATCACAAGGGCAATGATCCCGAAAAGGGTTAAAAGAAAGTCAGAACAAAATTGAGGAGAGACCATGCAAGAACAAGAGCAAAAACCTCAATGTCACTCAAAATAAAAGCATCAATAAAAACAAAGCATAATACCTAGATGTATGTCTCCTGGTAAACAAACAGGAAGCCATCTCTCTAGTTCTTCTGCCCAAGAAAACCGCAAAATCGCTGGACAGACAACAAGTATAGGACTTTCATCCATAAAACAGCTTGCAATTGCAATGGCCTGGAAACAAAAAGACTAAAAATATGAATAACAGTTCTCAACAAACTTAAAGAAAAAAAGACAACAGCTAGACACCATGCATAAGCATAAACAAATAGAAGATCAGGCAAGAAACATTTCATGTATGTAAATTTTTTTTAAAAAATTAGAGAACCTAAAATGAAAATACTAACCAAAAAAGGATCATAGAGGCCAACTACATTTAATTTAGTAAAAAATTAACAAAAAAACAATATTACATATTACGCAAAAAAATATAGCAAATGGTTTAAAATAATTTCTGCAAAATCTAAAGTTGATCAATGAAAACAATGTATTCTCTCAACCGAGATTTCAGTCTTGGATTTCCAAAACTTGTTTTTTTTTATCAGTAAGAAAAAAAACTGCAAATGGATTTCCATAATTTAAGAAAAGTACAAATGGCAAAAGTGGAAAGTAGAGAATATAAGATGTATAGTTCATGAATGAAAGAATCATCCCTAAGGCTCAAAGGCCTAGCAAAATTTACTAACCATTCCAAAAACAATATGGATACATCTCAAAGCATCAATAGAAAAGAAATATTAATAATCTCCATGAACTCCTTTTGTAGCTCATGCTTTCTCAAAGCATCTTGTCACGAACAGCGCAAATACCCTCAATTCAAGCTAGTACAGCAGATGATCTGCCCTTTGTGCAAACCAAGTCAACCTTCACAATGTTGGTCAAAGCATCTAGACCTTGGACCAAGACTCACACCAACACCAAAGCATGCACACTCTAGATGCCAAGAAGAGAGCACTTATAATAACGAGAGCTTCTTGAATTGATTTCTCAACCTGGCTTTCTTACAAATGAATGTCAAGATCCCTATTAATAGTTCCATCTTATACAAAGAATGACTAGAATTACAACACTCATCAGTTATCATGCATCAATTGGATGAGAATCTTCTAGACCTTTTCTCTAAAACATTCTACACTATTGTCTTAATCCTACTCTTATCCCTACTCTTCTAGAATACTCCATACACCTGTACACATTCCATAATATACAAGAATTCTCTGCATAAACCATACTGCTCAAGACTACCCTAGAGACTTCTAGAATCTTCCAGACCCTTCAAGATCTCCATCGATTCCTGAAGATCCGTCCATCCATCTATCACATAAGTGTCCAACAATTGGAAGATATGCTCCAAGAAGCCTTGGACCACGCCTTTGCACGTCTTAAGCTATGGTGCATAGATACTTCAAATTGGGTAACATATCGTGTTGTATCATATCCAGTACTTACTTTTTATGTGTAAAATCCATGTCCCTACCATGACTATACCGTGTCCCTGCCGTATCCATAACATATCTGTGCATCAAAGGTTTTAAGTCATAAGCACGTGATAACTCACCCCAAAAGAATATGCATACACCCTCTTCGCATATTGACATAGTGCTCCTCTATGCGATCCTTCAGCCACACGGACTGCACATCCACCTCATTGCTTATCCCATATGACTTCTTGCAATGCCCCCTTCTCTTATATGCATTGCTTAAACCCATGACCCAATCCCTTAATGCAGCTTACTCCTCCCATTGACCCACATAGTTTAAGTCAAGGCAATCCCAGTAGGCTTTCCTTTCACATAGCAGCCCCTTTTATAATGGTTAAACTAATTTCAAATCTAGATCTAACCATACCACTATGTTTGTCTTGTCGAGTACAACAGAGTACAAAATCAAGATTAAAATCGCATGATTTAGAGTTCGGATGACTAACTTATGACCTAAACAAGTTACAAGGGCAAAACTGTCCAACTGAAAGGATTCAAATTTCAGTTTCCTTTACTATGCAGTAGAACCAATTTACAGACTGAATCAAACTATGGTAAAACTGTAAACTACTAGACTCCTGTAGCTTTCAACAGAACCTGAAATCACCTAATTTGCATCTATATTGAGCTTCTTGTGACTTTTGCAAATCAACCTTTGTGCATAGAAAAACCGCAGAATTTGTTGCACGTGTTTATATGCTTGTGTCTTGTTGTTCGATGGCCCACATGTGATTCCTTTGATCTGAAACTTTGTTGGAAGTTGTCCCACGCGTTTTGTAACTGAATCATATTGGTCAGAACCTGGATTATGTTAGGAACTTAGGATAAAATCTTTAATAAATATGCTATTGTGCCAAACATGTTATGTATGTCATGCTATCAGAACCTATACAATTAGTTGTGTATTATTGTGTATATATCTTTTACTTCTAAGGCAATTAAAGTATGAGTAATACACCGTAGAGACGTCCATATGTGTTATTTAGCCCTCATATGTGCAATGAACATAGGAATTGGGAATCCTATTGTGCCAAGATACCAGTCTGAAGCTAGCCTGCTAATGTGGCTGGGCTACACCTGGTGAGTGACGCTGGCTTTTGCTAGTTACATGTGGATAATAAAAAGGATGATATTATGCTTGGCTGGGTAACTCTTGGCAAGCGTGTTTTACATGTTATGTGTACCAACAATATGCCTTTCTTAAGAGTGTATTTAGTGTTGATTCTACCTAAAGCCATCTGACCATGTTATGTTATGTTGTCAACTCACAACACTTTAGTCTAATTACTTGCCCACTTGCCTCAGTTGGTTGATCATTATTTGTTTACGTGAGAGATATCCGTATTCATTTGCATGCACCAAACTCATGTTGCTAACAATTGGCTGATCTACGTGTTTGCTATGGTTGTATGGTATGTTTATTTGTGGAGCTTTAATGCTCATTTGTTTGTTTACATTGCTTCTTTCTTTTCAGATATTGAGGTTGAAGCTATTAATGAGGAATAATTGCTTACTTTGCGGGAAGCACACCATACATGAGAGGCAAATCATAATTTGAGGAGTTTGACACTAGTAGACATGTAGCTATTCAGTTAATTAAGATCGTTTAGACAATCAGTTTTGTAATAACTTTTATCTGGTTTAGTTGATCGATTGAAACTTTATTACATAATTGGTTAAATTAATTATATTTATTTGGCTATGTTATCATGCTACCCATTATGTATGTGTTTGTATGTTTCCATTGCGATGATTTGAGCATGATTATGTGAATGGGAACCATTCACGCATCAAGATCCAAGGATCCTAATAATCTTGGGTTTCAGAGCGTGATAGTTATATCAATCTACACATCCCCACTGAAGTTGCAATTCGTAGATCCCAACTTTGTAGGGTTTATTTTAAAGCCATCCAAGCTCAAAGCCTCATGAGATCTCTCAAATTTCACATTAAAGCCATCTCTCAAGTTCTGCATTCACACCATCTTTGAAGTGAGATCTTAGCTCTTTACACTTCTTCCTTCTTAACATAATAAACTAAAGTGGCCCACCATAATATGATATTCTTCATCATCATCATCATCATCAAAGCCTTATCCCAACCATGTTGAAGTCGGCTACATGAATTCTGTTTCTCCATTCCATTCTATTTTGAGCCAAATTATTAGATAAGTTAAACTTCTTGAAATCTGATTTAATGACCTCCATCAATGTTTTATTCGGCCTACCCCTACCTCTTGATGGGTCATCTACCTGGATAGCCAAACTTTTCCTCACCAGTGCCATAACCGACCTACGCTCAACATGCTCAAACCATCTTAAACAGGTTTCTCTAATCTTACCCCATATTGGTGCTACCCATAAATGCTCTCGAAAGCGCTCATTTCTAATTTTATCTTTTCTAGTTTTACTATACATCCACCTAAGCATTCTCATCTCCGCCACATCCATCTTATATATGCGTCTTCTTAATTGGCCAACATTCTGCTCCATATATCATAGCTGGTCTAACCACTATCTTGTAAAATTTGCCCTTCAATTCATTACCATAGACGGATAAAAAAAAAGAGATAACTAAATCTTTCCATTAAGTAGAAATATGTCCACAAATTTCAAATGTAAAAACATGTAACAGTAAAAAAAAAAAAAACCATCATCAGACAAGTAAAAAAACATGAATCACAATCACAGTGCAACATATATATATGACCAATAAAGTACAATGGTATATAACTCAAGTCATCAAATATATATAGTACATATTTGTTCAAATTATGATGATCATTACCTGGATAGTTTTTCCCAGTCCCATTTCATCTGCGATAAGACAACGGCCACCCCTGCGTAGACCAAATTTCACACCATCTAGCTGAAATGGTAAAAGTCCCTCTTGTAATACTTTTGGCAGCTTTCCCAACAATGCATCAACTTCATTGTCAGACAAGTGACTTGGCATGCAAGGTATCCAACGATTCCCAATAAATGAGTGTGAAAATTTTTTTACAACTGCAAGTGTTTTCCAAGGAATCTCTTGTAATAGAACTCCTGCAAAGCTTTTCAGATACTTTAACACCACATCATAATCCTTGAGCATATAACAGCCAGACTGAGTTTTGGAAGATGGAAGAGCCTAATAGATGTTCAAAGGTCATAAATAAGTTATTCTAAAAACAAAAGGCAGTAAATCAAAACCAACCAAGTCATGCTACAATGACTTTATCCTCTTTTTACACAAGAAAAGAAATAACATTTCACAAATTGGAATTTAAATTTTATTGCAAACAACCATAAACACATAACTAAAACAGCAACAAGAAGCCATCATAAATGAGATGCAGTAAGAAGATACATAAATGAAAAGAAAATAACTTAGAAAGGGCATCAGGCCTTCACTCTCTCTCTCTCCATGTTAGTGCAAAAAAACTGTTTGGTTAGCCCTGACTGGAACCTTAACCAAGCATGATATAGGTTCTAGTGTCTATATTGGGAATTTAAACTAAAGTAAATGGTCCCTGCTTTTTATTGTGCAAAGGACCATAAGGGGGTTGTGAAAGGAATCCATTAGGATTAGGAGTTAAAAGTTCTCAATATTAACAATTCATTTTTGTAATACAATAATTTTGAACACTCAATAGAAAGGGAACAAGTGAGGGACATGTATGACACAGCACTACTCTTACTTGATCCCCAATTAGTCAAGTTTTCATTTCAAAGAGGGAAAATAAACTCCCCACCGCTCTTCCTCTTCTTAATTTCTCAAGCTTTCTCCACTTGGTAGGAATCATCCTATTCTTCTTTCTCGCACATTCTATCCTAAAAGCATCTTCTAAATGAAAATCATTCAACCATAAAGGGCTTGGTTGATTGCATGGAATTGAATACCTAGGAAGTCATGGACCGATGGGTTCAATAAAGATTTATTAAAAGAAATGAGGGGTGAAAGATATAAGGTGGAAATGCCAATGGGACCTTGACTTTCCTATGATTTGAATTAGTAGGGCGACCGCAGGGTATCCATTTCCCACCTCCCCTCTATTCATTTTATATCAAATGGAGATAATTTGACTTTTGTTTCTTCACTTTTAGCCACTTTCATAAACACAAGTCCTAAAACTCCTAGGATTTCAATTACATGAAACATACAGCCCCAAATGAGGACCATTCAACCACCAAGACCTGAAGAGACTCATTAAAGTGTCATCTTACAGACGAGAGGAGAGCATCGATCATCTGCAGGCACTCAGCTCGTCCAGGAAAGGGAGAATCCTTCACCGGCTGAGGTGTAACAGAGAACGCGTCGGGGGCGCAGATCTCGAGAACAACACGGAATCTGACCGCCTGCGGGTTCTCCGGCTTCGGAGACGGGGCAGCATCCCTCTCCGGTGAGACCTTCCGGCATTTGAAGAGCTTCCACACGCCTTGCTTCGTGGCCTCAGCGGCCGCAGCAGCGCGATTCAGCTTCGCAAGAGCCGCGAGCCTGTTCGCTTCGGATCTCTTCCTCTGCTCCTCTGTGATTTCCATGATGGATTCATGCAGAGGGAGAGCAACGGAGAATCGTTCGAAACCCGATGAGGAACGTATGAGTTGAGATTAGGGTTTTGAGTGGTGTTGACTCAGCTTCGACAGAGTTGTGACCCGGTTCGCTTGGGATGGTTTTCTCTGCCCCCGGGTGATTTACGTGAATTCTTGCAGAGATGGAGTACGAGAGAGAGAAGGGTTTTGAAGAGTGATTGGGCTAGATAGAGACAGAGAGATTAGGGTTTTGAGGGAGAAGAGAACAAGGAGGGAATGAATGGGGACGAGGTTCCCATGTGTGCAGAGGAACTTTTGATTGCAAATGGGCTGAGAGGGCCAAAAAAGGAAAAGGGGAAAAAGCGGGAAAGGTTAGATTTGGGGAACTTTACAAAATAGTCACAAAAGTTTTCGCCTAATATATGAAAAGGGGTTTTGATTAACCTATAACATCAATGAACTTTCGGTCTGCTTTGGGTTAAGCTGCCCCATCGATGCAATTTGTTGACACACTTATCACTGTGTTTTTTGGTACATTACTTCCACCATCTTAAAACATGTCAGTGCGAAGGATTGGATGGATAAGTAGAATTGGATAATTGACATACGGATGCTCTTGTATCCAATATTTGCTTCAAACTATCGGCAAAAAGATAAATATCCCATAGCTATTCATACAAAAAAAGACATCCCGCAAATGATGATATTATCCTTAAAACTTGCAATATCCTAGATGATGTGGTATCCAAGATAGAGAGGATATCAAATGGCGCGATATCAAACATTCTGCCCCTTTCTTCTCAAACCCAAAGTGTCTGATATTCATTACGAAACTCTACTGTATATTCACCGTTTTTAGTTTTTTCCATATTTCTTAGTTGGGACTCTTCTTATATCGTCTTCTATCAGTGAAGAAGGAGAACGTACTATAACGATCTCTTCCTACAATATCAAAAGGAAGATGGTAAAATGAAAATGGGAAAAATAGGGGGAATGATGAATAAGACATCAATAAAAAGGCGTTTTACTTCTTTGTTTTTCTGAATAAATAGGCCATATCTTTTCTCTCTTCGTTAGAAAGGAAGTAGGTGAAAATTTTTGAATTTCATGTGAAAACCTAGAGATCATGCATGTCTTAGATTGTCTTTTATCAAAGCTTTCTCCACCATTCTGCCAAAGGAGAAGTTTGATTTTGGGTAAAGCATTAAATTAAGGCAAGTATAAGTTTTAATTATTGCTGCATGTATGTTTGATTTCCTTGGTTCTTTTGGGAGGTGTTCGATCGATCAGACACCACCCAATCGATCCATTGGGTACCTGAGCTTTTGGTCTAAAACCTTATTTTAAATGCTTAGTCCAAATGACTGACCTTAGACCTTCCATAGTCCATCGCGGGGTATAAGGAGAGACTATTATTTTTATCTTTTGGTGGAGCTGAGGTGTTCTAATATTGATTATTAGATCATACAAATTTTCTTACAACCATAACACTATTCAAAATTGTTGGAACATAGAGCCTTACCGAAGCTCCAATAAGTGTTAGTATGTATGAAGAAATGAATATTGCTTTATACTACTTTATTGGATAAAGAAATGATGAATCATATTCTTTAACTTTTTTTAGTACTTTAAAGCCCAAATTACTCTCCGAAACTCACTCACACTATTTTTGTGAGTCTGGTTCTACATGTTTACAAATTTCTTGTGGAAATGGGAGCTATTTTATAGAGATGTTTTGGGAGACCTTGTAAGAGAGCCATTGGAGAGAGCAATATACCCTTAGTTTTAGTAAAACCTTATTTTTTTTCTTTAAAACGTGGATTAAATGGGGAGTTGTCATAGCTTTATTTTCAGACATTAGAGATATGATATAAGCCATTCTTACCCACCGTACGATATGCTCTCTTTCTAGAGAAAAGATAGTCATATAGATGCAAACAATATGTTATTGTATTTCCATTTATGATTCATTACTCATGCTTAATCACATGCACAACATGCCTAGTTTTCATTATTGCTTTTTTTTAATCAACATGTTTTCTAATTCAATTGATACATCATAATACTCTTATGTACGCTTATATTTACTTAACCGTCGTATTATCGATGCTATTCTTGGTGTTACAGGTTCAAAACCCATTGCCGAATAGCAATCGATGCGGCCCTAGAGGGAACCACAGCTGTACCTCAAGGTATAAATAAGTGGAATAATGATGATATCTTTTACTAGTCATCCAACATAGCGCCATGGGGTTCATCTTCTAAGTTTGCTAGGTTATAACCATGACTGACTTGTATTTAGATGATACCATCATTATCATGCAGTTTTGGAGTCATCAGTTGATGGACATGTTATTTGGTTTTATGTATGTCTATATAACTTTTGTGTATTATGTGTATGTGGATGGGTCACTTAAGAACTTGGGTATATTAATGAACGAATGTTTATTAGTGCCTATGACAATTACAGGTGCACCTCACAGGTTTCCGTTATGAGATTAAAAAGATTGATATGTGTTTTATAGAATCACCCTTGTGGCCATTTGTACGTGTCTTGACATAGCACGAATCGCCATGGGTTAAGTGTGCCGTACACCAGGTTCCATATTCATCCACAATTCTCAGGTTCAGGGCATGACATTGAGCCCACTTGCATACTACACACTGATGCAACTCATTAGATCAACCCCAAACCCAACCATGTTTTAACCATTGGGAAATCCCAATTTAACCTCAAAACAACTCACACCTTAAAAACCCATTTAAAACTTGCAATATCCTAAATGATGTGGTATCCCAAATAGATAGGATATCAATTGGCGTGATATCAAACATTCTGCCCCTTTCCTCTCAAACCCAAAGCACTAGATATTCACTACGAAACTCTATTGTATATTCATCATTTCTAGTTTGTTTTCACATTTCGTGGTTGGGACTCTTCTTATATCATCTTCTATCAGTAAAGAAGGAGAACGTACTATAACAATCTCTTCCTAGCATATCAAAAAGGAAGATGGTAAAATGAAAATGAGAAAAAACAGGGGGAATGAAGAAAAAGATATCAGTAAAAAGGGGTTTTACTTCTCTGTTTATCAGAATAAATAGGCCATATTTTTTCTCTTTTCGGTAAAAAGGAAGTAGGTGAAAAAATCTAAATTTTGTGTGAAAACCTAGAGATCAGGGATATCGTGTCATTCGATACCCTACAGGCTACAAGTAAGTTTAAAAGGTCAAATAGTCTATTGCAATGCATCTTTTTTTGTACGAATAGCTATATGGTAATAACCTTTTTGTTGGCAGTTTTGTGGCAAATATTAGGTGTAAGGGCACCTGTATGGTAATCATCCCAAGTAGAATTCATGTAGTAACCCTAACATAGTTGGCCATAGCTTTAATAACGACGATGGTGTCTTAAGACATATAAATGCTATCAAGGGAAAGCAAGTAAGGATATTATTCGGTGAAAACTATGAAGTAAAGTGATGAATTCACAGCATTCTGTTGACATGCAAAAAGTTTGAAAGAAATTTACAAGTATCTCAGCAATTGAAAGTCATAGTCAAAACTCAAGCCTAGCTCAAACACAACAAAACATAGTACAAACAACTTAAGGACCAAGCCTAAAAAGACACATTGAAGTTTAAAGAAGAAAAACAAATCAAAACACTCCAAAAAGAGGAAAAAGTCTATACTAACTGATCAAACAAATCAGTAACCAAGTGTTCACTGGCTAACAGAGGAAAGTAACTGGCTGATAGTTAAAATTCAGACAGCTCATTAAGTAGCTGATTGAGATTATATGATCAAATCATTCAACGTCAATTTCAAACTGATTGGCATGATTCAAGGACAAAGACTCAGCTACCACCTCACAAAGCTGACTGTGGTAGGGTAGCTTACCGCACAAATATATGGTCAGCAACCCCCCTACGAAATAAATTTTGCAAATAAACTCAAGTGGGCAACCATAATATGATATTGATTGAAAAAAAAAAAAGAAAACTAGATCTTTCCATTAAGTAGAAATATGCCCACAAAATTCATATGTAAAAACCTGCAATAGTAAAAATAAAAAAAAAAACCATCATCAAACAAGTAAAAAAACATGAATCATAAAGACTTGAAACAATCAAAATGCATATATATATATATATATATAGAAGACCAAAAAAGTACAATGGTATATAACTCAAGTCATCAAATATATATAGTACATATTTGTTCAAATTATGATGATCATTGCCTGGATAGTTTTTCCCAATCCCATTTCATCTTGTTGGAAATGGGATCTCTTCTAAAATCAATCTAATAATACAAGAAACATAGATCTAGACTATTGGATAGGTTAGATATTACTTGAATACACCCTTTTGAGCCTTTGATCCAACAAAAGGTTGGTCTTCAATGGAGATTACAACTCTTTTGTCCTTTGCCTTTATTCTTAATAAGTTCTTTAAAATGCATTATTTTATGTATATTTTCAAGAATTTTAAGGACTTATTTATTAGAAATTTCTTCATTTAGTTAGAATTCACATTTTAATAATTTTAAAATTCATTATTGAGTTTTCTTGCAAAAATTCATTAAAAAATCACAATTTTCCATATAATCATAAAACTTTCCATTTTGGATTTCCATTTTTATAAGATTTTTTTCAAATTCATGATTTTACATGGAATGATAAAATTTCTCATCATCATTAGTTAATTAAAGTTAAATCATGATTAATGATGAGAATTTAGTGTGTCATTTGATGTGAATTGGGCCTGCATTAATTCATTTGCGACTTTCGATCAAATTGTTATTTTAATTTTAAAAAGTCACTTTTGTGTGTAGGAATTGAAAAAAGGGACCCACATGCAAGATTTGAAGCTGATAATTTAATTGTGAAGAAATTCAAGAAAGAATGAACAAATGGGTGTGAATTTTTCCAATGCCCAGGCCACACTTGCATATTACGGCCACGTTGGTGGAACCCGCTACTCCAAGATTAAAGATAATTGAAGATCTTGAAAGAAGAAATTTTGGATATTAAGATGATATCCAAAATTTGGAAAGTATGTCTAGAGAAGGACTCCTACAAGAATAGAAATCAATTTATCTCATAGAAGTTCCTATCAAAGAAGGAAGACTTACTTGGAGCATGCAAGGGAACCAAGTAAGAAAGAAATTAAAAAGAGAGTTGTGCATGTCAGATTCACTTTCTATATTCACCATATTCCAACCAACACCAACCCATCACAAGTCCTTTCCGTGTACATGTAGGAAATAGTATTTATATCCAAGCTCAACTTACTATTCCCATACAAAACTCACGCCGCTTTCTTTCTTTTGACTTCCCATCATCCATCATCATATATTCTTATATATCAAGGGAGAGAAAGTACAAGAGGCCATACCCATCTCACGCCCATTCCATCTTTCTTTCTTTTTCACCTTTTTTTTAAATTCATCATATGTCCCAACCATCTCCACACATTCGTCTCATCATAGTCCAAAGTGAGGTTTGGCCAGCCTACTTTTGGATCTATCTCTTCCATTCTATCTTGTCCTTTCATCTAATCCTCCTTGGTGTGAAGATTGGAGATAAGAGCATGAATCGTGTGCAAAGTCCCCTCTTTTTTATGTCTTGATCTAGGGTAAGGGTAGATTTTCTTTTTCTAGTTGTAATTATTTTTGGGATATTATTGGGTGTATTAGTTTGTTTAATTTTAAATACACAATTAGTGAGGTTAAGGTGTTCTGCCTTGGATCGGCACCGTGTATTTGTGTGTAGTGACAGCACGCACTTAGTGCGGTGTTTTTGTAGATTTTTTTCATTCTGCCAATACAGTGTTTTAATTTTCAAAAATAAGAGAAACTACTATTCTTTTCATTATTTTTTTATTATATCTGAATGTTTTAGTTCTTATTTTTTTTATTTATTTTATGCATGGTTATTTATTCCTTTATATTGGTGGTTTGATCTATGTCATTGGCTTGCAGTTTCTAGTTTTAGGATTGTTTTTAGTTTAGGATTTTCTTAGATTAGATTTAAATTGTAATTGTTTTTTTAGATTTGAACTTGTAATTTAATTTTAATTTTCAAAAGTAGTAGTGTGTATTTTTGTAGATTTTATTAAGGTGTATTTAGTTTTTCAATTAAGACAGGTTTTCTGCGAATACTAGCTCCCTATGGATGGGAGCCCGGACTTACCGGGTAAAACTACATCGAGACCTTGCACTTGGGGTCCACGTTGATCACTTCTCCCAAAGTTAGTGATGGATAGAAAAACAACTGTAGGCATGAAAGTCACCTGAGGATCCCTTTTATATATCAAAAAACCAAAATCTCTCCTTCCATCAAGGAGAGAAAACCCCTCTATTAATTTATTTTTTCCCTTAACCTTAGCATAGATGGAAACTATTTGAATATCATTTGACTAATATAAAAGGAAGTAATCCAAAGGTGGAATAATCAAATCTTATTGGGATCGTATGGGCCACAATAATTTTACATTCTCTCACTTGGTCCATATAACCAAAAAAAATTATGAAATAAAAAAAAACTAATTTTGAAAATAACCTTGACTGGTGATCACCATTTGAAAATTTAAAAAAAAATAAATAAATAACAATAGCCATCTTAACTTTTATGTTAATCCTTAATTTGTAATTAAGTCAATTTGCCGATGAGAACTATGGCAATTACATGCCTTAAACTGCGTGCTTTCTTCCATAATTACTTCACTAGCATTCTTACTTAACACAATCCTTTATAAGGGTAAAATAGGATAATTTAAATGACAATCCTATTTAATGAGTATAATAATGCCATTCTTTATTATTCCTACTTTATACACTTCAATCATATGTGACAATAATTTCAATAAAGTAAGAAAATATGAAATCTTATTTCAATGATGAACAATTTCAGTGTCTTTACATGTCCTCACTAAGGCAATTCAATTAGGCCCATGTTTCTAACATGCTCCTTATGGACCTTTGGCGCCAATGCCTTTGTCAATGGATCTGCTATCATGAGGCTTATCGAAATTCCAACAATAGACACCAACTGATCTCCTACCTTTTCCTTGAGTATAAGATATTTAACTTGCAAAAGCTTTGATTTACTAAAAACTTTGTCATTTTGAGCAAATCTTGTTGCAGCGTCATTATCACAATAAATCTTCAAGGGCTCAGAAATTGTGTCCATAATACGTAGCCCTGAGAAAAAATCATGCATCCAAAGAGCGTGACCCGTGACTTCAAAGCACACCACATATCCAGCATCAAATGTGGATGAAGTCACTAATGTTTTTTCACACTTCTTCATGAAACTGCCCCACCAGTTAATATGAATATATATCCTGAAGTCAACTTCTAAGTGATCGAACCTTTTATAAAAGAGCATATAATTTCTACTGCCACTAAGATACCGCAAAACTTTCTTTACTCCTACCCAATGTGCTATTTCAAAATCACTTTGATATCTATTGAGCATGCCAATTGTAAAACTGATATCAGGTCTAGTGCATGCTTGTGTATACATTAAACAACTAATAGCGGCCGCATAGGACAAGTTGCCATTTGTTGTTTTTCAATTTCATTTCTTGGACATTATTCTTTTCTAAACTTGTCACCCTTTATAACGGGGCCATTTTATGCCCTACACCCTTCCATACTAAATCTCTTAAGCACATTTTTAATATAAGTTTCCTGTGATAACCCAAGTAATGCTCGAGATCTATCTTGGTAAATCTCGATTCCTATTACAAAGGCTGCTTCACCAATATATTTCATATCAAATTTGCTCTTAAAATATTCTTTGGTTTTGTAAATCATTCTAAGATTATTATTAGCTAATAAAATATCATCGACGTATAGGACTAAGGTTATAAATCGACTCCCACTAACCTTGAGATATACATAATGATCAACAACATTTTCGATGAATCCGAAAGATATAATAATGTGATTGAATTTTAAATGCCACGTCGGAAACCTTGTTTATGACCATATAATGATTTCTTTAATTTACAAACTAGATTATGATCATTTTGTTTTACGAAACATTCAGGCTATTCCATATATACTTCTTCCTCTAGATTTCCATTCAAGAACACTGTTTTGACATCCATTTGATGTAACTCTAAGTTATAATGAGCTACAATCGCAATAACAATTTTAAATGAGTACTTTTTCGACACCGAAGAGTAGGTTTCATTATATTCTATACTTTCACTCTGAGTAAAACCTTTGGCTACAAGTCAGGTTTTGAATCGCTCAACTTTACCTTTGGAATCCTTTTTTGTTTTAAAGACCCATTTAAAGCCAACAACCTTGGAACCCTTGGGTAGTTCAACTATATCCCAAGCATCATTTATGGCCATAGATTCTAACTCATCTTTCATGGCATCTATCCATTTATCAGAATTTTCACTTTCAATGGCTTCCATGAATGTTATAAGGTCTTCTTTAATGCCAATATAGCTTTCTTCCAAATACATAACATAATCATCTGAAATAGTAGGTTTTCTCATTCGAGTTGACTTTCTTAATATCTTTGAATAGAGTTCAATTATGCTTTGTGTATTTGGAAGTGGATCATTATTTTCCTCAGGGAGTGCCTCATGAATGTGACATTCAAAGTTAGGTTCGTTCTAAAAATTTTGTGGTTGTTGTATCTCTTGATGATCATTTAATACGATATCAAGTAGGACAACAATTCTACTTTGTTCAATAGGCAACTCAATTTGTGTCTTGATTTTTTTAAGTCACAATTCCATTCTAATCACTCCCACTTTTCTCATGATTCTCCAAAATTTTTGCATTCCCTGATTCAACAATCCTATTTGTATGGGTCGGACAATAAAACCTATACCCTTTAAACCTTTCCGGATAACCAATAAAATATCCACTGATTGTTTTAAGGTCTAATTTCCTTTATTATGGGTTATAAATTCTTACTTCAGATGGACAACCCCATACTCTAAAATAGTTTAAACTGGGCTTCCTACCTGTCCATAACTCGAAATGAGTTTTGGAAACTGCTTTCGTAGGAACACGATTCAATATATACATTGCCATCTTGAGTGCCTCCCCGCACATTGAATCAGGTAAGTTTGTGTTACTAACCATACTCCTAACCATGTCCATTAACATTCTATTTTTCCTTTCAGCTACATCATTTTGTTGTGGTGTACCTGGAATTGTATATTGAGCAACAGTACCTTCCATTTCTAGCGAACTAACAAACAGGCCTGGGTTACGGCCCGATTTGGTTTATCTACCACAATGCTCAACGCTGTTGTCTGACCTCACTACTTTAATTTTCATGTCCAATTGCTTTTTTGCTTCTGCTTTAAATATTTTGAAAACATTTAAAGCATCAAATGTTTCTTTAATCAAATAGACATAACCATATTGTGAAAAATCATCTATAAAGGTGATGAAGTGTTCCTGTCCAGTAAAAGATGGAACATGAATATTACCATATATATCCGCATGGATCATTTCTAAGGGTGCAAAACTTTGTGTGGCATTTTTCTTATTTTTGTTTGTTCGTTTTCCCTCAATACAATCAATACAAACACCATAATCGCTGAAATCAAGATTGGGTAGTAGACCATCATTTACTAATCTTTTCATTCTCTGTTTAAAGATATGCCCCAATCTTTTATGCCATAACCATGATGAGTTCTCTTTAAGTGGCTCTCTTTTCATGCCTATGTTCAATTCACAAGTAATGTGTGGTGTGTGTAGAGTTTGTTCATGCATAGAATCTAATTTTTTTCTATACAAACCATCACATATGTAACCATTTCCAATCAAAATATTATTTTTAATAATATGCATGATCCCATGTCCAAATCTGAAATTAAACTCATTACAATCAAGTTTTAAAATTGAAATCAAAATTTTAGAAATATCAAGAACTAAGAAGGTGTTATGAAGATCCAGAACATATCCAGTATCAAGCACTAGCCTATAAGTGCCTACAGCTTCAACTCTTGATTCTTTCTTATTGCCCATGGTAATAGTTTTCTCTCATTCATTTGGAATTTGCCTTGAAAGGAATTCTTGCACGCAACTAGATACGTGAATGGTTGCTCAAAAGTCAACTCACCAAGAATTTGATATGATAATAGCTAAGTTGGTTTCTTGACATACAAAAGATAGGTTTTTACCTCTCTTTTAAAAGCAGCTCTTACGCTTTAGGCAATCCTCCTTAAAATGTCCCTTCTTTCCATAGAAAAAACATGTCTTCTGTGTCCCTTTTACTTTCTTGTTTAGTTTTGATTCCTGAACATTGGCTTTTTTATCCTTGCCTTTTCCCTTGGACTTGTTTTGAGAGATAAAATTAATAGTTAATTGTCCTTCAGCTTTAAGCCTCATTTCTTCTTGATCGGCCTTAGTTATTAACTCATTCAATGACCACAGAGTTAAGTTCTAGCTGTAGGCTACTTTAAATGGGCCAAATGCAGGAGGAAGAGAATTAAAAATAAATTGTACCAAATATTTTTCTGACACACTCATATCAACTTCCTTCAATTTAGAAGCAATATTTGTCATTGATAAGATATGTTCTCTTACCCCCAACATCCCATCATATTTCATGATTGCGAGGCGGCTATTTAAGGATGCACTTAAAGCTTTATCATTTATTTGAAATTGACCTTTTATAGCTTCTAATAGGCCCTTTGCATAATCCTTTACTTCGATAGACCCTTTAATGGTCCTTGAAATTGAGTTTAAGATGATTTTCATCACAACCTTATTAGCCTTAACCCATTTATAATAAGAAGCCCTTTCATTAGCGAAGCTCGCATCCATGGGTGCATTTGACTTAGGCTCATTCAAAACCATATCAAGGTCCAAGAAAGTGATAGCCAACAACAACATGTCCAACCATTCAATAAAGTTTGATCCATCTAGCATTAGAAGATTTCCTAAGGTCGAAAGTAATGCCATAACATTAGAAACTGAAAAAAAAATATCAATAAATAATGTAATTCTTTGAATTCAATGATGCAATTAACCAAAACTTAAAAGGTGATATTTACATCATTGTAAAACCAGCTTTGGCTTGGAAAAACAATATGTAAATATATTACTTTTTCTTTAATTAATATGACCATGTTAATAATAGGTGATGTGATTGTGTAAAATACACCTTTGGGCATAAATCAAACAAAACAATACATTTATAAATCATGTCATATTCCAAATTCAAATTATGGACAATCATGCCTTTGGGTTTGATTCAACCATTTCCTAATGAAAATTGCAATTTTCGTCGTCATATTCACAAAAAAATGTAATTTGTGATTTCCTTTAGTTCAATTTAGATAATCACATAAATCTGAATAACTAGGTCACTTTGGTAACTACCAAGTTTAAAAGAATGTTGATTTTGCTTAATTGATAACAATACTTATGTGATGAAGTAGGTTTACTTTATTATCAAATGACTTAGTTCAACCGATCTAATGGTTGACTGTTCTAAAATATTGATATCTAAACAACTATATCTATTGACCCATTAAAAAAAATTACAAATGTTGATAAAAAAACAAGGGTTCACAAATCCTAGAATTGTGAAATGACAAGTCAACTACAATATCCAGATGATCAAAGCTAATGAAAATCTTATGGTAGCTCCACAAATATGCCTAGGAATGATGTTTCAACGTTTCAAAACATTTGTACTGCATTTAAGCTCAAACTCGAGCTTTAGGGATTGTTTGTCAGCCCTTGGGGTCACTGTGGAAATTGACACTTCTACATGTCAGAACAAGCTCAAACTCAGAGGAATGCCTTCAAATACATTCAAGGACCTTCCTTCAAAATTGAGAGCATTTGGACCTAAATTCAGTTCAGATAGACATCTACTAAGCTTTGTGGGGTCACTGTTCAAAGTGATACCTTGTGAAGATCAAATTAGCTGAAAATCCTGGAAGAAACTTAAATTATACTCAAAGAAAGTTCTGCAAAATTTCAGGTCAAACGAACATTTACCCAAAGTCTTCAAATATGTCAACTTTGGGTCAATGACCCTCAAGCCATGGGGTCACTAAGTAAAGTCCTGTTTCCCGAAACCCAAAATTAATGAAATTTGGGCACAAAACTTCAGTCATGCTCAAAAGAGATTCTACAAAATTTTAAGACAAGAGGACTTCGTTTGGTCATACTTCCACTGTATGTCAGCTTAGAAGACAGTGACCCCGAGCCTTGGAGGTCACTAACCAAAATCTTACTTTTAGGAAGCCAAAGCTGATGAAATTTGAAATAGAGATTTAAAATATGTTCAAAATGAATTTTGGAAAGTTTCAAGGCAATTGAACATTGTTCGTGTAGAAAACAAGCTAACTACCTTCAGTGTAGGGGGAATAGTGACTTAGAACATGCAACAAATGGGTCCCTATTTGAAATCTTACTTCCACAAATTTAAACTGCATGGAATTTGGATGGACACTCCAAGATACCCCTGACATTAATCCCTCCAAGTTTAAAACCAAACCGAGGTCATTTGAGCCTTAAATAGCTGAAAAAGGGCCCTTTTTCACGAAAAGTCAATGAGGGGTTGACCAACTTTAAAAGGTCAAAATGAGCTGATATTCTTATGACACACTTAAAATAGTGAGCTAAAATTCTTATGACACACTTAAAATAGTGTCAAAAAGTAGCCTTCTAAGTTTCGTAAAGATTAAACATCATTCGAACCCTAAACAGGAAAAAACGGGTTATATATGCAAAAGTCAAAAAATGGACTTGGGGAGTGACTGCGGCTGCGGTCACTGTCACCCCTAGAGCAGTTTCTGCAGTTTTTGATGGTTCCCTACACTTTCTTTCGATTTTCAACTCCCTCTATCCCCTAAAAATTGCCTCTAAAGTTTATAAAAAGGAAGATTTAAACTCTTAGGGGACACAGAAGCATACAGAGATAGACATGGAGAAAGACTGTGAAGAAAAGCAAACTTCACAGCAAGATCAAGCAAGTTCAAGCAGGTCACGAGGCATTTCTAGTACTTCAACATTCTTTTTCTTCTCACTCTCACCAATTTAAGGTGAGAAATAATTCAGAGAAGAGGAAGAAACATACACTTCACTTAAAAAAGGCATATGCAAAAGTCATTTGGATGACATCTTCTTCCTTTGATTTTCTCACATAGGAGGGGTTCTAGGCCATCATGGGAGTCGTGAACAAGCCTCTTTAGGCTTTATTCTGACCCTTGAAAATTATAAGGTTAGAATGACACAACTATGGCTTCATATAGTGCCCTATTCGAATCTGTACAAAAACAATCCGTAACTTAAAAAGTGATGATTATCAAAGGTTTAAGTTGATTCCACGGCCAAATCAAGCACTTGTAGTGGTCGTTCAACACTCCAAATTTGAAGGAAATAAGTTCCTATACTTTGAAGAAGTCACAGAGGTGAAACAGAATAGAACAGAAAGCAAACAGTGGCCATTCGACCATTGTCTACTAGTGACAGCAGGTCACAGTCACTGGCAGGGGGCCAGTGAACATGGCCTATGGTCACTTCACCCTGTATTCTTATTTTTTGCATTTTTTCTGCATTTTCATGTATTTTCTTGTTAAATTCAAATTTAGATTACATCTGAGACTAAAGGGAGGGGTTGTAAATGTTTCAAAGCTTGTAAACAACTTGTATCCCGAGGTCAGAGTATTTGAACCCATGTAAATAAAAGGAAAATTAATGATGAACTGTAGTTAACTCTCATTCTTCTTAAAAGCTTGAAGTGCATGAATGTTGGACTCGAATCTATTGCACATTCGCATTTTCGAGCTCAATCAATATCATACCAACTTGATTAGGTGTCATAACATGAATCAATGGTCCAAATAACCTTAATTAGTCATTGATCATCACCTAAATTCTTTAATTTATTCAATAGAAATATTTATGCAACAAAACAAATGATAAATAACTCTTAACTTTTAAATATAAGTGAGCATATTCTTATGAATATAACTTTGATTATATAAAAAAATTTAAATTTGCAGCGGAAATAACACAATTGAGACTAAGAATAGCATTACAATAAAATATTTTTATCTTAAAGTCATTTATCAGTCCATCAAATCCGTTCAAGTGATAGATCTCATTGCCATTAGTGTATATTGAAAACCGAATCGTCAATCCAACTTCATATGTGTCTTTTATGATCAAAATACGATTTGGACCATTCTTTATTCATCAGTCTTTTCAACTTTGATGCTGACCAATAAATTCAAAAAGTTAGATATGTCCAATAAATTCACTTTAACGGATCCGATCGAATTGAATAAGTATCATGTAAGAGTAATTAGAATTTCCCTTTAGTGATCAATTACACTTATTATTGACAAATCTATGTCCAATAAGTGTTAACAAACTATAATTAGACCTTATATGTGTCCATTATGTACCATTTAATAATTGAGTGAAACTGATTTTTTTTAATTACTAGGCTTAATGGGCCTTAACGGGTCAGGCTCAACCCTGCCCCAAACCAGAAAACAGGCCCAGATCTCATCTAGCCCAAGCAGGCTCCCAAGTTGGGCAGTTTGGGTCAGGCCAACCTGACCTATCAGCTTATCCTGGCAAACAGGTGAGTTGGGCAGGTCAGGTTAGTCTGGCCCGACTTGCCTGATTTGTCCCAATCTAGCCAGCGCACATGTGCTGGAACAGTACACGGATTGTGCTGTTCCAGCATAAATCACATAAGACATTTTTTTTTATTTTAACAAATAAACATTATAATAAAATATTAAAATAGAAAACCAAATCTGTCTATATCATGTCATCGTACATCATTACACCTTTACGCCGAAGACCAAGAGAAAAGAACATAGTGATGATAGATATATCATTATACATTTCATGCATAAGATCAAAGTATACAGAGAATGGTTAACTCATATATTTTTTAAATTCATATATTTTGTAATTCTTAAAAAAACATCATTTATAATAAAAAATAATAAATCTAATATTCCCATCTCTTTAAGATTGGGTTGTCGGCTCTGTAATCCTCATTTGAGGCCTTTCATTCCAATGGATGGAATATCGATTATCAAATACCCAAAAAACTCTTTTAGCTGGGTATTTGGATTTTAACCCCGGAAAAATCCAAGAAGCTCCAAAATTATAAATAAAGAATACCATTGATCATTGGATTGAAATGAGTATCGCTCTCATACCAAATATTGGAAAATATAGGTTTATATCCATAAAGCATCTCTTTTGGAATTAATCCAACAATAGAAGAAAAATAGAACTAAACCAATGGATAGGTTAGATATTACATAAATGCACCATCTTGAGCCTCCTATAGAACAGAAGGTTGGTCTTCAATGGGGATTACAACTCTCTTATCCATTGCCCTTCTTCTTCCAAAGTTAGTGATGGATAAGAAAACAACTTTAGGCAAGAAAATTACCCGAGGATCCTTTTTATAGATCCAAAACCAAAATCTCTCCTTCCATCAAAGAGAGAAAATGCCTCTTTTAATTTATTTTTTCCCTTGACCTTAGAATAGATGGAAACTAAATATCATTTGACTAATATAAAAGAAAGTCATCCAAAAGTAAAATAATCAAATCTTATTGTGATAATATGGGCCACAATAATTTAACACATTTGCAATAAGACAATGGCCACCCCTGCATAGACCAAATTTCCATTATCTAGCTGAAATGGTAAAAGTGTCTCTTATAGTACTTTTGGCAGCTTTCCCAATAATGCATCAACTTCATTGTCAGACGAGTGACTTGGCATGCAAGGTATCCAATGATTCCCAATAAATGAATGTGAATGTTTTTTACAACTGCAAGTGTTTTAGGAATGTCTTGTGATAGATCTCTTGAAAAGCTTTTCAGTTACTTTAACATCACATCATAATCCTCGAGCATACAATAGCCAGACTGAGTTTGGAAGATGGAAGAGCCCATAGTTTTTTTTTTCATATTTTTTAGTTGGGGTTCTTCTTATACTGTGTTCTATTAATAAAGAAAAAGAACATACTATAATGCTCTCTTCCTACGATAGCAAAAGGAAGGTGGTAAAATGAGAATGAGGGAAACGGGGGGAATGAAGAAAAAGACCTTAGTACAAAGGGGTTTTACTTCTTTGTTTATCGGAAAAAACAGACCATATTCTTTCTCTTTTTGGTAGAAAGGAAGTAGGTGAAAAAATCTGAATTTCGTGCGATATCCTATAGATCTGGGATATCATATTGGTTGATATCCTATAACTGTAGGATATCATAAGTTCAAAAGGTAAAATTGTCTATTACAGTGCATCAATACATTTAAATGATGATGTCTTAAAACATTTAAATGCTATCAATACCGGATCACTTTCTCCAAGGATAAAGAAAAGCAAGTAAGGATATTGTTGGGTGAAAATTGTGAAGTAAAGTGATGAATTCACAACATTCTGCTAATGTGCAAAAAGTTTGAAAGAGGTACATAAGCATCTCAGCAATCCAAAGTCAGAATCAAAACTCAAACCTAGCTCAAACATAGCAAAACATGGACAAGCAGCTCAAAGATCAAGCCTAAGAAGACACCTTGAAGTTTGAAGAATAAAACAAGTCAAAACACTCAAAAAGTGGAAAAGGTCTACATTGGCTGATGAACAAATTAGTAGCCGAATGTTCACTAGCAGACTGAACAAATCAATGGCCAAGTATAGATTGGCTAACAAAGGAAAGTGATTGGTCAACAGTTAAAATTCTGACATCTCATTGAGTAGTCGAGTGAGATATGGTGAAATCATTCGCAGTTGATTTCAAGCTGATTGCCATGATCCAAGGACGAAGACTTGATCGTCACCACAAAAAAAAAAAATCTTAGATTCCCTTCAAGAAGACTTCGGCGCTTCGACTTCTCCAAAGTTCAAGCTTCAACTCTCACTACAAGTTATTTGATCTTTTGAAAATAATCAAAAGGATACTACAAGATATTTGATCTTTTGAAAATAATTAAAAGGATAGTGCCTTAGGGAAGAAAACAAGTCTTTCGATACTTTCTTCGTTCCCTTCACTTAGGAGTTGAAGGTGATACGGGTATAATTGTTAACCCATAAAAAATCACAAATGTTGCGATGAATACTTCACAAGTAAATTCTAAGCTCAAGGGTATATAAACCATAAGGTTGTGGGATACAAGGTCAAGTATTGCATCCAGATGTTCAAAATTGAATTAACTCACTCAGAAGACTTCAAATGAGCTTAGAGTACAGCAATTCAAATTTCAGAGTTAGTGGACTTCATTTGGTCACTCAACTTACCAAACACCAAATTCAAGGTTCATTGACTCAAAACCTATGGGTCATTGCATACACTCAAGCTTCTGGGTTACCAAAATAGTTGAAAATCACATGAGAACTCCAAAACATGCTTATAAATGATGCTTCAAAGTTTCAAAGTATTTGGACTTTATTCCAGCTCAAACTTAAGCTTCGGTGACTGTTTGCTAGCTCCTTGGTGTCACGATGACAATTGACACTTCTACATGTCAAAATTAGCTGAAACTACTTAAGAAAGCTGAAATTATATTTAGGAATAACCCTATAAACTTTCAAGTTAAATGGGTCATTTGACCCAAAGTCCAACAAACATGTCAACTTTGGGTCAGTAACCCCCAAACCATGGGGTCAATGACCAAAGTCCTACTTCCAGTTGACCAAAGTTAATGAAATTTGGGCATAAAGCTCAAGTAAAGTTTAGAACTGATTTTACAATTTTTCAAGTGAAGAGGAGTCCATCTAACCCTTCTTCAATTACATGTAAGCTTAGGAGTCAGTGACGCCCAAGCCATGGGTCGCCGACCAAAATCCTGCTTCCGAGAGGCTAAAGTTGATGAGATTTGGATTAGAGACTCAAAAATGCTCAAAGTTAACTCCTCAAAATTTCAAATTAATTGAATATCATTTGAGTAGAAAACAAGCTGATTGCCTGCAATGACAGAGGACGTTAACTTAGAATACGCAACAAGTGAGCCACTAGTCAAAATCCTACTTCCACAAATCCAAATAGTATCAAATTTGGATGGACATTCAAGATGCCCCTGACATCAATCCCTCCAAGTTTTATGTCAATCCAAGATCATTTGGGCCTCAAATAATTAATATAAAGGTCCATTTTCATGAAAAGTCAAAGGGATGGTTAACCAACTTCAAAAAGTCAAAACATATTGAAATTTCTGTAACATACTCAAAATGGTGTTAGAAAACATCCATCCAAGTTTCATGAAGATTGGACATTGTTCGGGCCTTAAACCGTCAAAAACGAGTCACATATGAAAAAAACCTCGAAATGGGGCTTATCCGTGACTGTGGTTAGCCACGGACACCTATAAAGTGGTTCCCGATGGTTTTTGGTAGTTTTTTTGCTTTATTTTGAAGTATAACTCCCCCACAGCTGCTAAAAACTATCCCAACTTCCTTTGAAGTCTATAAAAGGCATACTTGGGCGCTTGGAAAAGGTTCGAAGCATGGTTCGAAGAGTTTCAACTAAGGTTTTATGCAATATTCAAAGGTTCAAAGTAGAAGTCTCCAAATTTTCAAGGCACCACAAGCATTCAAGTTCACTATTCTCCTCCTTCTCACTAACTGAAGATGAGAAAAGGAAAATGTACATGCTTATCACTCAGAGAAGATGAGTGCCAAAGTCATTAAGCATACCAATGGATGAGATTGCGTTCCTTTGGTTCTCTCACTTGAAGGGGCTTTAGGCCATCTTTAAGTAAGTGAGCAACCCTTTTTAGGCTTCATTCTTTTCCTTGAAAATCATAGGATCAAAATGACATAACTTTGGCCTCAGTTTCTTGCATAAAAGCACCATTCTCGAATTTAAGCAAAAGTGATCTGGAATAAAGAAGTGGTGATTACCAAAGGTTATAGGCAATTCTACGGTTGAATTCAGTGCTCTCGGCAATCAGTCAATGCTTTTTAAGTCAAAAAACACAAGTCCCAGCACTTTATAGATACTATAGGAGTACACCGAAGCGAAACAGGGACAAATAGTGGCCAAAACAACCACTATCTGGTAAGGGGTCAGTGACCGTGGGTTTTCATTTTTTCTATATTCTGTCCATTTTTTCATGTAATTTCTCTACATTTTCCAATTTGGATCACATCTCAGACCAGAGAGAGGGGTTGTAATTTTTCAAACTTGTAAACAACTTGATCCCTAAGGTCAGAGCATTGAACCCATGTAATTAAAGGGAATTTAATGATGATCTGTAGTTATTTTTTCATTTTTCTTTACGCTTGAATGTGTGACTGTTGGACACAATTCCTTTGCATTTCACATCATTTCGAGTGTGATCAATAACTATAGCCAACCTACTGCTATAACGCGATAGGCAATCCATGGGAGCAACCATGACAGTTGAAGCTTCGTTCCAAACTCCCTTTGCATGCTACGTCGAAGGAAAATAAGTGTTAGGCTATGAAGATTGCTCAATCGACTTGAAATACAATAAGGCGGCTCATATCTTCGGATTAGTCTCCTTTCTTTTGTTTGTGTAAATTATTATTTTCTTTCATTCTTGCAAATAGTTGATCATCCAAGACCAAGCGAGGGGGGGGGGGGTGCTGTGATAAAAAAATACATGTAAATAGCCTACACCTGGGAGGTGAGAACGCAAAAGAACCCATAAAAATAAACTCGAAATTGAAAAGTGTAGAGAAGTTCAACATTCCTTGCATTCTTTTTCTTCCACGTCTTTTCCTCACCTCCAAAGAAGGGGTGAACATATTCAAACACAAAAAAAAGAGAAACTTTTGTATTCATTCCTCCATTTCATTTTTTATATGGGTATTGACCCATAAAAAATTATAAATGTTGCGGTGAAGACATTACAAGCAAATTCCAAACTAAGGATACATAGACCTTAGGATTGTTGAATGGTAAGTCAATTACTGCATTTAGATCTTCAGAGCTGATGCAATCCACTTAGAAGACTTCAAATGAGCTTAGACTGTAGCAGTTCCAATGGCAAAGCTAGTAAACTTCATTTGGTCACTCGACTCACCAAAATTCAAATTTAAGGTTCATTAGCTCAAAGTCTAAAGGTCATTTGAACACACTCAAGCTTTGAAGTTACCAAAGTGGTTAAAAATCTCATGACAACTCTAAAACATACTTGAAATGATGTTTCAAAGTCTCAAAGCATTTGAACTTCATCTTAGCTTAAACTAAGTTTTAGTAATTGTTTGCTAGCTCCTTGGGGTCACTGTAGAAATTGACACTTCTACAAGTTGAAACAGGCCAAAACTCAGAGGGATGTGTTCACATATATTAAAAAACTATCATTCAAAATTTTAGAGCATTTGGACATCATTTGGACTCAAACTCAGTTTGATGGTCATCTACTAAGTTTTGTAGGGTCATGAAGATCAAATTAGCTGAAATTCCTAGAAGAAGCTCAAATTATACTTAAGGAAGGCTCTACAAAATTTCAGGTCAAACGGATATCATTTGACCCAAAGTCTATAAACATGTCAACTTTGGGTCAATGACCCCCGAGTCATGGGGGTCACTGACCAAAGTCCTACTTCCCAATGCTCAAAATTGATGAAATTTGGGCACAAGGCTTCAGTCATGCTTAAAAGAGATTCTGTAAATTCTCAAGTCAAAGGGATTTCGTTTAAGCTTACTTCAACGACATGTCAGCTAGGAGTCCGTGACTTTCGAGTTATGGAGGTCATTGACCAAAGTCCTATTTCAAGGAGGCCAAAGCTGATGAAACTCGGAACAGAGATGCAAAATATGTTTAAAGTTAATTCTCCAAAGTTTCAAGTCAATTGAACATTGTTCTAGCAGAAAACAAGCTAACTACCTAGAGTGTGGGTGAATAGTGACTTATAACATACAACAAGTGGGTCGCTGTTCGAAATCCTACTTTCACAAATCCAAACTACATGAAATATGGATGGACACTCTAAGATACCCTTGACATTAGTCCCTCCAAGTTTCAAACCAAACCGAGGTCATTTTGTGCCTCAAACAGCTTAAACAAGGACCCATTTTCATGAAAGGTCAAGGGGGAGTTGACCAACTTCAGAAGGTCAAAAAGGGCCGAAATTTCTATGGCACACTCAAAATAATATCAAAAAGCATCTCCCAAGTTTCATGAAACTTGGACATCATTCGGGCCCCAAACAGGTGAAAACGGGTCACATGTGCAAAAAGTCCAAAATAGGACCTATCAATGACTGCAGCTGGGGTCATTGACACCTATGGAGCAGTTTTCTATGGTTTTTAGTAGTTTCCTCCACTTTTTTGAACCTTAACTTCCCATAACTCCCTAAACCACTTTTAGAATCTATAAAAAGGGAGGTTTGAAACTTGGGAAGGGGGAGAGACACACTAGTTTCAAAGTCTCAGAGATAAACTCTAAGATTCTAAGAGTTCTAACCAAGATCAAGCAAGTCACAAGCCACTCCAAGTACTCCAGCCCACTTCTTCTTCTCCTTCTCACTAACTTGAGGTGAGAAATGGCTCAGAGAAAGAGAAGGAGCATGTGTATTTTTTAAGAGAAAACAATGTTCAAGTTTCATCAAGCATACAAATGATGAAATCAATTCCTTTATTTTTCTCACTTGGGAGGGTTTTGGGAACATCTTGAAAGTTGTGAACAAGCCTCCTTAGGCTTCATTCTATCCCTTGAAAATCATAGGTTCAAAATGACATAAATATGGCTCCACTTTGCTTGCACACAACACCCTTTTTAGATTTGTACAAAAATAGTCCATAACCAAAAGTGTTAATCACCAAAGGTTTTAATCGATTCCCCGGCCAAACCAAGCCCTCTTGATGGTCATTCAACACTCTAAAGATCGAAAAAAAAACAAGTTTCAGCACCCTGGAAGCGTCACAGAAGCGAAATAGAAGAGAAAAGAAGCAAACAATGGCCATTTCGGCCACTGTCTGCCAGTGGCCGTCAGCCATAGTCACTCCCCACAATCTTTCCCTTTTGCATTTTCTTCTGATTTTCATGTTTTTTTCTATAAATTCCAGATTTAGATCATATATGAGACTAGAGGGAAGAGTTGTAATGTTTCAAAACTTGTAAACAACTTGCATCGCTGTGGTTAGAGCATTTGAACTTGTGTAAACAAAAGGGAAAATAATGATGAACTGTAGTTATTTCTTATTCTTTTTAACGCTTGATGTGTGTGAATGTTGAACTTGAATCTGTTGCATTTCACATCACATTTCGAGAGCGATCAATGAGTTCATGCTCTAACCTTGTGGATGCATGACTTATAATTTTGGAAGCCCTTATTTGCATTTGACCTTAGATTTGGTCTAAAATTGAAAAATAATACAAAAACAATACGCAAAAATAAACAAAACTACATACTATACAATTCTGGAAGTTTGTAAGGTCCAAATCTGAACTAATCATAATTTGTTACAATTAATATTATCTTACCTTAATTAATACATAATTTAGACTAATTCAACCCAAATTTCTTGAAATTGGGTCAGGGATAGGTAGTTAGGTCGAGTTTAAACCTTACTTAGGTAGTCAAGGACTTTCTTGAAATTTAGAGTTGCATGATTTTGCATTATATTAATTGCATCAAGTGTATTTCATCAAATGGGAAACCTTTCATGTTTGACCCAGCTCAATTCGAATCCATTTCTAGCCTAGGTAGAGCCATTTGACTACAACTACAAAATTCATAAAACCTGTGGACTTGTCGTAAATTCCAGAAGATTTAATTTAAAAGTAGCCTAACCCATTTCATTCCCTCTTCATTTCCTCAGATCCCTTGCTAGAGCAGCTCCTCCCTTTTTCTCATTCTCTCTTATCTCCTCTTCAAGCTAGTGCTATAATCTAGATCTTGAACTCTTGCATGCAAGAGCCAAGGCTCTCCCTTTTTCTTCCTCATCACCTCTCTGCTCATCTTTTTCCTTTGAAATCTGTAATTTCACTTCCTCTTTTTATCTCTGCAACTCCATAAGGTAAGAAACAACTCCTTTCTCATCTCTTTGGGTTTAATAGAGTGAAAGAGACTTAAATCTATAGCATGTATTCATCTCATACCCATTTCATCAATTGCTATCTTAGGGTGGTTTATATTAAGGTCTTCTCCACCATTGAGCTAAGGGAAGCTTAATTGGGTGAAATATTGAATCTAAAGGTAAGTATAATTGTGTATATTTACTACATGTGTGATTTATTATATCGATTCTTGATAAATTCTTTGTTAATATAAATCTACAACTCTTTTACCCTTTAATTTAAGAATGTAAGATGGTTAGGTGTAATTAAGGGTAATTATGATTGATTGTTGATAAATGGATGGAAAGGAAACTCCCTTGTGTAGTGGGAAGGGACTACTTGATGCTTAGGTATAGGGAAGACCAAAAAAAGAGTGGGCAGAATCAGTTTAGAACTGATTCACCCTAGAGCAAAAGTGCACAAGGGCCGATCGATCTTACAAGGGTCTGATCATTCATATTATACTTTTGGCAGGTGTTCGATTGCCTGATCGATCAGGTACCCCAGTTTTGAGAAAATTTTATTTTATTTCTTTTAAAATGGGGATCAATTAGAAGTTATTCTAGCCTTCTTTTTAGACCTTAGAGAGATGTTTTAAGCTAATCCTTCCCTTAGGAGATTAAGTACAAACAAAGACCAAGTAAGGCCCTTTGTAGTGGTACCTTCGCCTCAAACAAATTGGTTCAATGGTAATTAAATTCTAAGGAGGGAGAGGTGGAGCTATCACTCATTTCCTCTTGATTTTCCGATTACTTCCCGAAGTCATATCATGGGTGTTGGCGTAAGAAGTGGAATCCATCGCTTATACAATGTAACGCTGAGATTTGGTAGTACATTGACACCACACGTTTTATGAATACATTGTCACGCTCCGATCCCGGGAATTTGGGTATTTAAGTGGGCCCCTAGGGCGTGGATACATAATTTCATAGAAATCTGTGCCCTGAAGAATTATGCACGAATTCCTACAAAGGAGATTCCACAGGAACGTGTGAGGTAAGCTGCCACACGTACAAACATAACTGATCATAAGTGAAATCCTGCGAAAAACTCAGTAATTATTAAGAGCACATGAAGTTTATAGTCTGTTAACTTTCAAAAGTAAACATATATATACATATGATAGTATTAAAGTCTTTTAAGTACATTCCAAGAATACTACTTAAGAGTTTGATACAAAAGGTCAAAGCATAACATCCCAAGAATACACGCGCTCCGTAGGATGCCTAGTAATAGACGTCGCCATCTGTCCACTCATCTACACCCTGAGGTACAGTTGGGGTACCCTCCGGGGGCGCGTCAGTGTCCCCGTTGGGACCGGGTGCTGGACCTGCAATACCAGGGGTAACACTGTTAACACGACGGTTAAGCAAGTACTAAGGCATATGAAACTAATACAACATAATATATCCACAAGAATAATCACTGAACATGATGCATAAGTGAGGAATTACAACTTAAATGTCATACATACTGATTGGCAACCACGACGCTCTATTCTCCCAAAAGGGAGCATACATATCATATGGGTCGCTAGGGGATCAAGCTAGCTTCCCGAGGAGCGCCGACTACTCCTTCGTAAACCTACTGCAGTGGTGTCATACATATACCCAAAGGGCATAAGCTGAGTGGTGCCAACTCATATCCAATCGTATCAATCATATCATACCCTTGGCTAACAAGCTCACACTCATTATAAGCTCTAGCTTGTCAAACACGCACTCATTAGAAGCTCAGGTCTGAATTGCCTCAGGGTTTTGCTAAAGGAAGTAGTTTATGTTGAAGGCCGGGTGTTGTAGCAAGATGCATGCATTCGGATTGAGAAAGTACCCAAGAAATCATTACTGAACCTATATTAAGTAACCCATGATCCCTAAGGACATTCAACACGATATACTCATAAGACGTCCGGTGTTATTGTGTTACTGTGTCACAACCCGAGCCCAGGGTTCGGGGGTTAGCAAAAGCCAAACCTAATGACACACGTACTCCCGTGCATGCACACGTAGACCGAGTCTAAATGCACACGCACAAGGGAACATTCACACGTGCCAAGCAAGTACGCGGAAGCTGTAAACATCAGAAACATTAAACTAACAGTGCAAGAAAAGGATACCAAGAACAAACTGACATAATTACATATGAAAGTCTTACAAAAAGAACAAAATAATATCTACACCAATGACATGTCATGCCAAATACAAGTTTGAAAATCCACAAAACGAGACTCCAATGATGCATGCCAAGAACGCTCTCCCGTGGAGTGATCACATCCACTCCTCTAGGCCTGATGGGGCCCCGGGGGTCTCATCTGGAGCCTGGCCGACCTGCGGGGGTTCGGCAGGGGGATCTGGGCCTGCAACACCAAAAACAACTGTGAATACGAAGATTCAGCAAAGTATAAACCATAGCAAGTTAACACACGCTGTGTCTAATAGAATAAAGAACATCATGTGATTAAAGAAGGCATTTTCGTATACTAGGCTGTCATGCAAGAAAGAAATATGCTGAGTGAATCAATGAATACATGCTGTGTACATACTAGTGGCTACTACATTACCATGTGCTCCCAAAAGAGGGATCTTATAACGTGCAAAGAACACCATTGTCCGGGCCAGGGTACAATGGGTCTCGGTTTCCTGGGGTCCGGTTCCCCAAGACATATCCATACTGCAGCAGGCCATATAAACTATACCAAATTCACCCCGTCGGGATCCTAAGGCTGAGGCTAAGTAGTGCCTGACTATACAGAGTCAATCATGAAAACCCTGAGTAGATCGTGACAACAGATCGTACGTGCATATCTGAGAGTGAACATATCATACATGCATACTCAAGGTAAGTAATCACAATGTGAATATAACTGAACACAGTAAACATGTTAGAGAGTTGAGATCACTGATCGAATGCAATATGTTGTGCAACAAATCATACGAAATCGAAATATCTGTATTTACAAGCCAATTCTAATCTAATTACCCGGTGTTTCTAACCGTGCATGATGATGTAGTTTTAAGTTATTCGATGCACCGTTGTCTAGTGTTGCATTGAATCGGGCGGTGCACGAAGTCCCTTAAACCAACACCCATGGGGAGGTGCTTAACATCCGGATAACGAACATGAATGATTCGCAGCCCTCGAGATCATTCACGAGTTGTATCATATTCCATTGGGCAGGTCTGGTGCTCTACATTCTATCATGAAGGCCATATCGGTCTTTTCTTTACACCTGTCCTTGTTTTTCTTTCATTAGTCTAGTGTGAATACGGCTTAGCCGTGTGTGTGCTACGGCTTAGCCGTGTGTGGTCTACGGCTTAGCCGTGGCTGGGCCGTAGAAGGTTGGTCAGTTACTGACTCTCAGTTATTCCAGAAAATGCACCCTGTATTGATCTACGGCTGAGCTTCGGCTTAGCCGTAGGGCAATCCACGGCTTAGCCGTGCCCTAGCCGTAGAGGAAAACTGGGTTTTTCTCCTCTCTGGATTGTGAGCCGTAGGTGCTATACGGCTTAGCCGTACCTGCACGAATTCAAATTTCCTGAAACACATACAGAATGTCTGGGAAGAATCAGAAATGCAATTCTCCAATGGAAATACACAAGTACTGAATCAATGAGTATCAAATGGGCTGTAAACACATATTTCCACATTAATTCATATAAAACCAACCAAATCAAAAGCATACCAACATGTGTTCTCAAAGATATGGTTATACTTGCCTTAAATTGGAATTCAATTGCCCAACTGAAGTTCTTGGATCCAAACACAACCTAACACACATCAAACCACATGCATGCATGAAGATTGGAATGAAATCCACAACACAGACACAACATGCAAATGAGAACCAAGAAGGAGAAGAACTAGAGGGAAGAAATGAGAGAAAGATGGAAGAATGTCCCACTCACCTCACATGCAAGGAACCCAAATTCCTCTTGATCGATCAAGTGAAGGTCAAGCGAAGGAGGGAGAACTCCACGTGCAGTTGAGGAAGAAATGGGAGAAGGAACGTGAGTTGGTCGATGAGATGGGTTTATATAAGCAATGGGTTGTTCAATTTACAATAAGGGCCAAGTTAGAATTCTATTTCCAGCTTGAGTCAAATCCGAGTCCAATCGAAGCACACGACCTCGGTTGCAATTGACGTAGTTACGAAAGTTAACGAGCTCAACGAAGGACACGTGTTGACATCAAGATGATGCAAAAATGACCATGTCTAAGAAAAGCTAAAATTACGAAAAAGGGCTTGGTCTACTTAATCCAGGTCAAACTCAACCCAACTACCTATCCATGACCCGAAACGAAACCAAAACACGAACAAAACACGATTAGCAACGAAAACAAGATTAACTAGCCGCTAAACGAGGTCAAGCTGGGTCGGAGTGTTACATACTGCGTCTTGGTATCGCCTTATATGCATACGGGACACCCCTTCTTATGCCAGCATCCATAACTTGCCATTGAGAGATCATCCAGAAATCATGCATTCTTTCCAACATATGATTACCAGTGGGCCAATGTGGGGGTGTGAAAGGTGCCAATACTAAGGCCCTACAAGATCATTAAAGGTTCCTAACATCCTACATTCACTGGGTTCTTACGGCTTAGCCGTATACAAGGCTACGGCTTAGCCGTGTGGGTCAATTCCATCCGGATTTTTCAGGCACAATTACAGCCCAACCGTATATTGGCCTACGGCTTAGCCGTGCTAAGCCTACGGCTAGGTTACAGGGAGGTTACAGCCTCGCCGTAGTGTATTCTACGGTGAAGCCGTCTGCAAACCATAGAAGAAACTGGGTTCCATGAGCTCTTTGGAAAGCTCGCTGTAGGAAGATCTACGGCTAGGTTACGGGCTGGATACGGCTTAGCCGTAGTGAAATCCACGGTGTAGCCGTAGGTGAGCCGTAGTACAAAATTCCATTCTGCTGCTCTCTGGACTTTGAGCAGTAAGTGCTCACGGCTTAGCCGTAGCTTCACTGTAAGCTTCAGAACCTGAATACAGTTCTGTAGCTCAATTCCGATTTCAGTCAGTACAGAACCTATATGTTCTGTGACTTACTAGTAGTCTCCAATTAAGGTGTTCTGTACTCCCACACTCTCTATTCCCATTTTTACCATTCCCACTTAATTTATACCCCACTGGCAGCCAAGTAACAACTTGATTCACACAGACCCATTAAAAAGAGACTGCAGTTGGAAAAATTGGAAGAACTAACTCAACATGTAATGAATAAATTACACATGCAGTGCATATAAGCTCAGTACTTGCTTTGTTACCAGTGTTTAGCCCCTTTCTAACTCTTCTTGTCGTGTGGGTAGAGGGAAAACTCCAAATCGAAATGGGTTCTCTACAATAGAACATGCAAAGAGGAAAATGGGGTTTAAGTTCACATGCATGTCATGTGGTGGAGTCCTTATGGCCCTAATAACCCAAAGGATGAAATGAAGACAACCCCTCACCTTATACTGCTGTAGATTTCAGGAAAGAGGTACCCAAGGGAGAAGGAAATCAGTGGAGGCGTTTCCTAACACATGCACGGCCCCTTTCCAGTTGTGGTAGCACCTCAAGAGGAAGAGAAATGAAAAGCAACTAAAGAGAAGGGAGAGCTCCAGCAGTTGTACGAAAAGAAGAGAGCAAGATACGTTGAGCTCCCATTTAAACATGAATTTCTCTGAAAGTTACATGCAAGGCCATACGTTTTAAGAAATTTCAGTTTAGGCCAAATGCACCTCAATTGGACTAAGATAAGTCCGGATCAGGTCGGACCCAACACGAAAGATGATCCACGCGAAAAGTTACACGAAAGGAAATGGACGAGGTGTCCAAGAGGTGCAAGGACAAATTACGGAAAGGCCCTTAACTACTAAAGTGGGGCCGAACTCCGCCCAACTCCCTATCCAAGGCCCAAACCCGATAATTTTTGGATTAAATTAGCCTTAATCAAGTTCAATTAATATAGAACGAGCTTAATTAATATAAATCAAGATTAGTAGATTCGAGACCTTACATACATTGTAATGAATGACCAAAGAAACACGGATTATCTTAATTAGGGCAAGCTAGTAAATATCCTTATTAATCTTTCAAATCAAATGCATCCATTATGTTAAGGTAATCCTTGCCCTCAATATGATGTAGATCATATACCCATTCCTCCTGGGTGAACCTTGAGGCAAGATCGAAGCTAGAACTTCTTCTGAGCGTGAGCCTATGAGCCAAGAGGGGTAACCAAGATTGAGGGGTTCAATCACTATTAAATCATTTAAGTATAGATCGTTAGATTAACAGTAACTCTGTTCAATTCTGATTTTATGATTGTATACGATCTCAAAACTGATATATGCTTTTATATCAGTAAGAGACGATTACTATATATGATAAGTATGAATGTTATGAATCTTGATCGGTCTTAATATATTGAGCCAGCACCACTTAGCTAATACTCATAAGATGTTCGGCGGGACCAATTTAAGGTGTTTCATTTGTCACCTACTGCAGTAGTTATGTGAAGAGTTGGTTGGCGCTCTTCAGTTAGCTAGACGGATTTTGGCCGACCACTAATAATCTCTCACCGTATGATATGTGCTCTCTCAAGAGAGAAGATAGTATCGTGGATACCAACTAGTACGTTACAGTATTCCATTTATGATTATTTATTCATGTTTATTCATTTGCACAAGATGCCTAGCTTCCATAAATGCTTTTTTTAATTAATATATCTTTTAATTCAATTGATACTTCATGATAATCTTATACACTCTTATAATTGCTTAAACATTGTATTAATAGTGCTACCCTTGGTGTCATAAGTACAGAACCCATTGCCGACACGGCAGTTGATGTAACCCCGCAGGGTACCGCAATGGTACCTTGGGGTTTAGATGAATGGAATGAGGATGACATCTATCACTAGTCATCCTACGTAGTGCATCATAGGGACTATTTTGGGTTATTTAGGGAATAGTCTTTTTTGGTTTCTGGATAGATCGTGCCATCATTATTATGTTAGTTTTTGAGATATCACTTAATGGACATGTCATTTTGGGATTTTGTGTATGTTTAGATATCTTTTGTATATTATGTGCATGTAGATGAACTTCCTATAAAACTTTGGTTTATAAAGGAATGAATACTTTATTAGTGTCTATAACAATTATAGGTGTACTTCACAGGTTTCCGAATCCTTGGTCTCCTTATCCTGAAGCACTGTAATATGTAAAGAGTATGTGGTTAGATGCCTACAAGAAAAAATTTGTGTCTACATAGGTAGATAATTGTTTACATTTAAGGAATACTACATCGATAGGTAATATGAATGTTTGCTTTTGAGTGAGTTACATTTATTATATAATATATCCATACTAATTAATAACTTTCTTTTTCTTATAGGGCTAGGAGTTCATATGCACAGTTGAAGAAACAACTTGGATTAAGGAAATATTGAATCAAACTGGATAAAGATCTATAATTTGCTCCAATTGCAACATACTAGTATTAAAGTATCATTTGAAAAAAGTAAGACAATTGTGCAACACAGTTTCAGGCCTTCTGATTTCAATGAACTTTATAGCTACATCTTAGAAAATGCGTTGGATAAAATATTATTAGAAAGAAAGAGAGCCAATTAAGTTGGGACTGATCTAGTCTCATGTATGTGTATCCTTTGTCGTATACATAGTTTACCTTGTGTACATGAGATTGGAGAATATGTTTCTTAACAATGCCCAATTCCCTTAAGTTGTGTACATCCACATTGGTGTAAGCTTGATATGTTGCCTCACAGCGCAGTGAAGAGGTCTATTTTGGATGTTAAAGCGGAGTTGGTATTAGTTGAAAAGGCTTTTAATGAAGGTGATCATACAAAGCAATTGCAAATATTGAGGAAGTTGAGAGAGTTATACGAACCGGATAGTACGTTCTTAATGGAACCAGAAATGAAATTAAAAGCCCGAGGTCACCTGTCTCTTAAGGTTGATACATCGACTCGGCATAATCCAAATGCCTTTGAGATAATGCAATTTGCACATGATAGTTACTCTCCTGTATTTAATGAAGCGAAGGCTGTTGACAATAAGGCAAGTATACATGGAAGAGTTAAAAAGAAAGGAAAGGTGAAAGTGCATCACATAAGATCACAGCCTACTATTTCTTACTATGAGCAATTTTCAGATGAGATTAGGTACTACATACACATCGTAAAAGACATTGCAGCTGATGGTAACTGTGGCTTTAAAGTCATTGCAAGGCTGCTTGGGCTGACTAAAGATGATTGGCTAAGGGTTAGGAGAGATTTAGTAAATGAATTACGTGCCCACTCAGTAGAGTATTAGCAACTATATAGGATTGAAAACAGAGTTCGGGAATTGATTGAGGCCTTATCATATTATGATAATTACACCAGTTATTCTTATTGGATGACTATGCCAGACATATGGCATATTATTGCATCTCATTATACTTTGGTATTATTCCACTTTAGCATGCAACAATGTCTTACCTTTCCGCTTCTTTGGTCCGTGCCACCATTAATAGTTTCTCACAAAGAGATAGCGATTGGTTTTGTAAACGGCAATCACTTTGCTCAGGTTATAATCCCTCTTTTTTCGATTGATTTTATTATTTCTAAATGAATTTTCTAACTTTTGTTATGTTTTAGCTCTTCTTAGACTCAGGTCATCCAATTCCACCAATTGCGAACAAGTGTTATGACTTTCATCTTCCATGTGTAAATGAATGGGCAACTACATATACAGGTTGCATAGAGCATTTCAAAGAGCTTGTCAGCTCAAATGTAGCAACAAGTGAAACGATAGAAGTTAGATGAACTCATTATAACTCATTTGAAATCTAACTCAATGTAACTCATTTAGCATGTAACTCATTTGGGATGTAATTAATTTTGAATGTAACTCATTGTACTTTTTAGAAGATAACATGAAACTTTGATTACTTGCAGTACATTTGTTAATTTCATATATGATATTCATGAACTGCTTACATAATTAACAAAAATAAAAAACCACAGCCCTCAATAAAAATCAACATTATCATGGACACATCAACCTCTGTTACTCTTACTTCGGTGTGTGTAAGTAGTGGATGTCATATTGGGATCCTTGACAATTCGTTACGCATTTTCAAGTGAAAGTCCCCTTAACACATGGCGCATCCAATCAACATTAGCGTACATCCCTCGCGGGTCACGATAAAAGTCATCCTCTATTTGTGGCTCAGTGATACTTAGTACATTTTTACAACGTTGCTTGTAATTTGTAGATGAGCTAGCCCGACTTGCCTCATTTCTTTGCCCCCATGTGGATCGATGCCTTGGGTTTTGTACTGTCCTCTATGATATCTGTGTGTACCAGCTCATATATCCATGCTTCCAGGAGTGATAAATACCTGGCTATTTGTTTCACTTCATCCCGAGTAGCTAATCCCAAATGCTAATAAAGATATGCCAAAGCAGTAGCACCCCATGCATATGAAGTCACACCATCAACATCCATAAAGAAGTGAAGATAAATGACCAAAACGCGTGTGCCACTTTTGTCACTAAACAGTGTACATCCAAATATATATAGCAAATAAGCTCTCACTACCTGGTCAATGGCTGCTTCTTCATCAGCAACTGTCACTGTGTTAAACTTATATTTTAGCTACTCCAACCTTACAGACTAACCCGCACCGTGTAGGCTCATCATGTGCCTCCGAGCATTAACTCCTAATGCTCGGTGTAGTAGCTCTTTAGCTTCAGAAAATCCAAAATCATCACTATATGAAACAGTTATCCTTATCAATAGGATCCCAAGAATGGTGGCAACATCATCTAGAGTATAATCATCTCCGCGAAAAGCATGTGGAACACATTTGCGTCTGGCTGCCACCTTTCCACAAAAGTTGTCACAAGATTCTTGTCAATAGATTTGTAAGAAGTCCTGATCAACGGCACTAAACCAAATCTATCAATCTTCTATCTAAATAAATTTGACTAATTCAAATGCCACATTCTTCCTTTTTGGCCATGAATCAAGCACTTGAGTGGAAGACAGTCTTGAAAATATGCATATATATTAAAGAAGAAATAAAATATAACATTTATATGGCAAATATATAAAAACATACCTCTCATTCCAAAATAAATTTTGCAACGCGTGTTTGAAAACTCTTCAAAACTGAAGGGACATTCAGCCCAACCATTTCTTCTCCATTATCTTCCTTATCCTCTTCCTCCTCTTCATCTTTGTTCTTTTCCAAGTTCGGGACTTTTGGTTGTTCCGGCTCTTCAATAATTGATCCTTCAATGTGCTAATGACGCCTTCTTTCAAAAGCTCTTGGATGAGCTCTAAAACTACTAGTGATATTTGTAAGTAATTCAATCACCAGTTAATTGGGTTAGACTTCTGTGTTCACACTCATATTTGGCCCTATCGGGCCAAACATGGTTCGCTATGTTCGGCCAAAATAGACAGAACAAGTTCATTGTGTTTGGTCAATGCAGATTGAACATAATAAACATGTTCATTCCCTACTAGCCGAATACAATGAAGAAGGTTCGGCCCTCAGTGGCTCAACACATTTCACACTGTTCGACCCTGTGTGGCCGAACATTGTGAATCTTGTTTGGCCTCACAGGGCTGAACATGACGACAGGAAGAACCAAATCTTGTTTGGGCAAAACAATCACAGAATGGAATGGCAAAAAAATACATTATTCTATCACAATCAAAACATGCAAGAACCCATTTTAATGAATACTATGGTGGAGAAAAGAAGAGAGAATACCTTTGAAAATGGTGGAGAAAAGAAGGGAGAACAGTTATGATGATGGTGGAGAAGAAAAGAAAAGTTACCTTCAAGATTGGAGAGGAATGGAAGAGGAATGTAGGAGGATGTGAGAAGAACAGCTTGCTGGGGGAAGAAGTGCCAATGGGAAAAGAATGTATAAAGAGAAAAAGGGATTTTTGGTGTTTGGAAGGTAGGGGCATAATATGTAAATATGGTGTGTGGAAAGAGAGAAAAAACAAACTCACTCACTAACGCGTTATGTATAAAGAGAAATGGTGTAAGAAGAGTGAAAACCAGTATATGTTTAGAAGCTCCCATATGGAAATTGAAATGGTTATTAACATAGCATTTAATGCCAACATCAATGAAGAACAATCCATTTGATGCTGCGAGGTAACCGGTGATCGGCTGCTTAGGTACACCAAGGCAATTGATCATTGGCCATGGAGGAGGCAACCGATGATGGGGTTGGAGGAGAGGTGGCATTACAGTTCCCAGAGAAGAAAGTCTTAGGAAGAAAGGGTATAAGGGTATTTTGGATACTTATGGAACGAAGTTGTGAGAAAATTTTAAATAAAGAGCTGTTATTTGAGCACAAAAAATATCCCTCTACACATAGAAGAAAAAAAACTAAAAAGAAAAATAAAATTCTCAAAATAATCCCACACATCTCTCTCCCTCCTTCCTCTCTCCTCCCGTTTCCCTCCGGCCAATGGGAAGGGGGCTCTCCATCTCCTTCCCTCTCTTCCTGCTCTTATTCCTATTCTTCTCCTTCTTCCTCCTCCCATTTCTCTTCCTCTCCCTCCCCCTTCCTCTCCTTTCCTCTCCTCCCTCTTTTTCTCCTTTTTTCTCTCCTCCTCTCATCTCCTCTCTACCCTATCTGGCTACGAGGTTGAACATCACACTGATGTTCCGCCTTATAGGGTTGAACAATGTGAGGGAGAGGAGAGGAAAAAGGAGGGAGAGGAAGTGGAATGGGAGGTGGAGGTGGGAGAGGAATAGGAGGAGGAAGACGGAGAGAGAGAGGGAGAGCCCGCTTCTTGCAAATCGGAGCTCATTGCCAGCCAGAGGGAAAAGGGAGGAGAAAGGAGGGAGGGAGATAGATGTGTGAGGGCATTTTAGGGATTTTAATTTTTAAATTTTTTTCTCTTGTGTGTAGAGAGATAAAATTGCTGTGTATCCAGCGTTTCTTTTTTCAAATATCATCGGGATGTCCTGATTTTAAGGGTTTGTTTGGAAGACACCGTGGAAAAGGAAAATTGGCAGCAACCATTCTAACTGTGGGAGACGAAGATCCACACATTACACGGAAAGCAAGCTAAAGGGGAGGAATCCCTTCCTTTCTTGTCGCTACATCAAATGGCAAAGCGGGGAGTATAATTTTTTGGCGCCTACCTTGTTTCAGTTGAAAACGGAGTAGAGCAAATAACCCTTAAAGGAATCTAGAAATCTTAAGGCCCTTTTTAAAATATAACTTCTTTTTCATGCAAATTTGAAATATGAGGAAAACTTGAACCCCGTTTTTCAATTTTTCCTTTTTATTTATTTATGAATGTAACCCTGGTAAAGAGATTATATAACAAAAAATGTTCACACTCAAATTAAAGAAATTGAGTGTAAGGTCCTGTAAGGTCCTAACCTAACTTAATTGTAATTTATATTAATTAAACTTGATTTCCTATTAATAAAGTATTTTAGTCTTAATTATCTTGTTTTTAATTTTTATCGGTCATGGATAGGTAGTTGGGTTAGAATTGACCAAAGCTAGTTAGGTAAGAACTTTCTTGTAATTTAGAGTCTCATGGTTTGCATCATATTGACATCATATTAATTGCATCAAGTGTGTCTCATCTTGTGGGTCATCTTTCATGTTGGCCCAACTCGATTTGGATCCATCTTGGCCCAGTTTAAGTCCAACTGACTCAAATTGGAAAATCCAGAAAACCAATGGGCTTGTTTGCAAATTCCAAAAACATACCATTTAAATCAGTTGAAACCCATCTGTGTTCCTCTTCCCTTCTCATCTTCTGCTGGAGCAACCTCCTCTTCCTCTCACATTCTCATCTCCTCTTCAAGCTTGGAGTTGGAAGGTGGGTCTTAGAACCTTGCATGCAGGGCTATTGGGTTCCATCTTTTTCTTCCTTCCTCCTCCTGTGTTTCTTCCCCACTAGAAGTCCCAATTTCACCTCATCATCTTCTTTACAGCTCCCTAAGGTAAGAGTTTCATCACTATTTCATTTCCTTGGTTTTCATAGAGTCAATGAGACTCAAGCTTGTTGCATGCAACCTATCTCATCTCCATTTCATCCATTTTCATGTAGGGTTTTATTTATGGTTAGAGATTGTGTTTTCTCCACCATCAAACCAAAGGAAGAACTAGATTTGGGTAAAGCACTGAGTTAAGACAAGTATAGTTAGATATAATCACTGCATATATGTTAAATAGGTTGATTTTTGATGAACTCTCTATGTATGCTAATCTCAGCTATTTTTTCTCCTTAATTAAGATTATTTAAGTGTTAATGAATGAGAATGTAATTATCAATTAATGATGGGACTAGATGAAGGTGAACCCAATTGTGATGTGGGTTGGTGTTAAAGAGTGATTAGAAGGTGTACTTGATGAATGGAAATGGAAGGAGCCAAGAGGAAAGGGGAAAAATCAGTTTGAAACTGATTCTGCCCTTAGCAGAATGCTCTAGCACCGACTAGTTGGCCCTGGAGTCCGATCTGTTGAATTCCTGTTCTAGGAGGTGTCAAACCGATCGGACACATACCGATCAGTCGGGTAACTGAAATTTTAGGTTGAAACTTTTATTTAAAGATTTGTTTAAATAACTTACCAAGGATCTTCCATAGTCTACTGTCGGATATAAGGAGAGGCTACACTCTTGATCTTTGGTGGAGCCGAGGTATTCTAAAATTTATTATTAGATTATCTAAATTTTCTACAAACATAATAATATCTAAAATTATCAAAACATGGGGACTTACCGAAGCTCCGGTAAGTGCTAGTATGTATAGAGAAAATTGGGTAATACTTTTGACTACTTTATTGGATAGAAAAATGATAAACTGTTTTCTTTGACTTTTTATAAGATTTTAGTGCCCAAAATCTTCTACGAAACTCACTCATGATGTTTCATGAGGCAAGCTCCATATGTGCACAATTATTTTATGAAAATAAGAGCTATTTTATGGAAATGTTTTGGGAGGAATATATACACATATTAGGAGTATTATATGACCATTTATGAGAGTTATTGGGGAGCAAATGTACTCCCAGTTTTAGTGAAACTTTATTTTATTTCTTTAAAATGGGGATTAAATTGGGAGTTGTTCTAATTTTATTTTGAAACCTTAGAGATATGATATAAGCCATTCTTACCCTTAGACGTTAAGTATAATTAAAGACCATGTATGACCTTAGAAATAGTACCCTTACCTCAAACAAATTAGCCCAATAGTAATTAAATACTAAGAAGGAAAAGTATTGAGCTGTCACTCATTCCCTTTTGATTTTTTGGTCAGTTTCCAATGTTACGTCATGGGTGTTGGCATAAGAAGAGGTGTCTTTTGTATGCACAATGTAACACCAAGATTTTGACAACACAATGACATTGAACATTTTATGAATACATCTTATTGAATAACCTTGGAAACTCGGATCATCTAGCATAGAGTTGACTAGTAACTATCCTTGATAATTGCTCAATCTAATTGCATTCATATTGTTAAGTAACTTTGCCCTCAACATGATCTAATCATGTATCCATTCTTCCTAGTGAACTTTGAGGCAAAATCAGTGCTGCAGCTTCTATTGAGTATGGCCTGTGAGCAAAAATGGGAGTAGTTAAAGTTGAGAGGGTTCGAGCTCCATTAGCTCGCTTAAGTATGCATTGTTTGATTATCAGTTATTTGTTGAATTCTGAATTTTATGATTGAATATGTTCTCAATACCGAAAATCCCTTCCGTATGATATGACGATAAGTATGAATGATTATGTACGAATATGTGATGTTCGCTATCATCAATGAGAAGTATGTATGATATGAATTCGGACGGTCTTGATATGTTGAGTCAGCACCACTTAGCTTGTACCCTTATTAGGTTCAACAGGACCAATTTGGGTATTCTTTATGTTCCTACTGCAGTATTTTATGTTGTTGTCGGCGCTCCTCGGGAAGTTAAACTGATCCCCTAGCGTAATTCCCATATGTACGTTATACGCTCTCTCTAAATGATACACTCTCTTTGGGAAGAATATAGCCTTGTGGGTGCCAACTAGTATGTTTTGATATCCTGTTTATGATTTATTACTCATGCTTACTCATGCACAACATGCCTAGCTTACGATTATTGCTCTCTTTTAATTATTATGTCTCTAATTCAATTGATACAACATGATAGTTTTATATGCACCTATATTTGTTTAATTGTCGTGTTAACAGTGCTACCCTTGGTGTTACAAACATGTTTAAGTACTGACTCCACCTCAGACGCACCCGTAAAGGAGTTTCCAAAGACTTCCCAGGGTATAGTATAGTAGCATGGACTTGACAACATTCTCCAGTTGTCTATCTCGCAGAGCATCATGGGTTTATTTTGGGACATGATAGAATATGCTATGGGTATGGCTTTGTTTATGCATCATGCCATTATGCCATATTGTCTTTATGTTATCTGATTTGATGGACATGTATGTCTTTTATTCGAATTGTATTTAGATCCTATGTTTTTTGCCACACCATTTATTCTTATTTTGGATCATTCATGTAGACATTTGTACTTTGGTAATGTAGAATTATGCATGAGATTATGTTTCATATAAAATACTATTTTAAGTTCTATATCTTTAGTTTATAATTTTCAAATTAATAGACGCAATTTATGCTTAATACCATATCTCAAAATCGAAATTGTACAGGATGTTGTTAAGTACAGGTAAAAATACATAAGTTTTTGCAAATGTTTTAAGTGGACACGTGTTACATGTCAGTCTTTACACGTAAGATCTATGCTTTTTCCCTTGTGGTGGTTCGTACGTATCTCAATACTGCACGGATTGCCACGGGATTATGTATGCCGCGCTTCGGGAGTCGCCTTAATCATGGAATCTCGAGCTCAGGGCATGACGATCCAAACCCGAACTAATCCTAATTTACTATACTTAGTCTTATTTTACCTTAATTAATATATAATTAGGCTAATTCAACTCAAGTCCTATGAGTTTGGATCATAAATAGGTAGTTAGGTCATATTTGAAAAATACTTAGGTAGTCAAGGACCTTCTTGTAATTTAGAGTTATATGGTTTTGTGTCACATTCACATCATGATAATTGCATCATGTGTATTTAATCATGTAGGTCATCTTTCATATTTGGCCCAAACCAATTCGGATTCATCTTGGTCCAATTGAAGTCCAATTGCCTTTTCCGGAAGTTCTAATTTAAAACCAGCTAATCACTTCCATTCCCTTTTCACTCTACCAAATTCTCTGCTGGAGCAACTTTCTCTTCTTACGCTCATCTCCTCTTCAAGCTTGGAGCTGGAAGGTGGATCTTAGAGCCTCGCATGCAGAAGCATTAGGTTCCATCATCTTCTTCCTTCCTCCTCCTATGTTTCTTCCCCATTAGAAGCCCAATTGCATCTCTTCTTCTTCTTTACAGATCCTTAAGGTAAGAACTCCATTTCTTTGGGTTCAATAGAGTCAAGGAGATGAAAATCTAGAGCATGCATGCATCTTATACCCATTTTTTCTAAAGCATGTCTTAGATTGTCTACTATTGAAGCTTTCTCCACTATTGTGTCAAAGGAGAAGTTTGATTTTGGGTAAAGCACTAAATTAAGGTAAGTATAAGCGTATATCATTGCTGTATGTATGTTTGATTTCCTTAGTTTTTCAATAAATCTCATGCATGATCTCTATTATAGTTCAATTGCCTAATTCACATGTTAATGAAGGAATTTTGGATTAATTATGGAATGAGATTGGATTTTAAAAATGAAGAGAATGGTTAATTATGCTTTTAATAATACCTATGATTGATGTCAGGTACAAGGGAGGCCCAGAGCAGGACAAAATCAGTTGGAAACTAATCATGCTTGGAGCTAAGTGCTTTATGGCCGATCGATTGGGCACATGCTTGATCGATTGAATTTCCCTTGTGGGAGGTGTTCGAACGATTGGACACCTCCTGATCAATCAGATACCTGAGTTTTTGGTTTACATCCTTATTTTAAAGGCTTGGTCTAAATGACTGACCATGGACCTTCCATAGTCCATTGCGGGGTATAAGGAGAGGCTACTTTTTTTATCTTTTGGTGGAGCCGAGGTGTTCTAATATTGATCATTAGATTATAATATTTTCTTACAACCATAAAACTATCCAAAATTGTCGGAACATGGGGCCCTACCGAAGCTTCGGTAAGTGTTAGTATGTATGGAAAAATCAGTATTACTTTGCACTACTTTATTAGATAAAGAAATGATGAATTGTATTCTTTGACTTTTTTAGTACTTTAAAGCCCACATTATTCTCCGGAACTTACTCACGATGTTTCATGAACATGGTTCTACATGAGTACTATTTTATGGAGATGTTTTAGGGGGACCTTGTATGAGAGTCATTGGGGAGCAGTGTACCCCCAGTTTTAGTAAAACCTTATTTTTTTCTTTAAAATGTAGATTAAAATGGGAGTTATCCTAGGTTTATATTAAGACCTTAAAGATATAATATAAGCCATTCTTACTCACCATAAGATATGCTCTCTTTCTAAAGAGAAGACAGTCATGTGGATGCCAATTAATATGTTATTGCATTTTCATTTATGATTCATTACCCGTGCTTAATCATATGCACAACATGCTTAGCTTCCGTTATTGCTCTCTTTTAATCAACATATTTTCTAATTCAATTGATACGCCATGATAGTCTAATGAACTCTTATATTTACTTAACTGTCATGTTAACAGCACTACTATTGGTGTTATAGGTTCAAAACCCATTGTCGAATGACAGTCAATGCAGCTTCTGATGGAACCACTGCGGTACCTCGAGATATAAATGAGTGGAATGAGGATAATGTCTTTTACTAGTCATCCAATAGAGCGTCATGGGGTTGATCTTTTGAGTTTGCTTAGGTTATAACCATGTTTGACTTGTATTTAGATCATGCCATCATTATCATGCAGTTTTGAAGTCATTGATTGATGGACATGTTATTTTGGTTTTGTATATGTCTGTGTACCTTTTGTATATCATGTGTATGTGGATGGGTCACTTAAGAACTTTGGTATATTAATGAACGAATGTTTATTAATGTCTATGGTAATTACAGGTGCACCTCACAGGTCTCCGCTACATGATTAAAAAGCTCGATACGTGTTTTATGGATTTCTCACATGTACTTGTGTAATTACCCTTGTGGTAGTTCATATGTGCCTTGACATGTCACGGATCACCACAGTTTATGTGTGCCATGCCCCAGGATCCATATTAATCCCCAATTCTCAGGTTCAGGGCATGACATTGAGCCCACTTGCATGCTACACACTAATGAAGCCCATTAGATCACCCCTAAACCCAACCATGTTTTAACCATTGGGAAATCCCAATGTAACTGAAAATAACTCACACCCAACCTTGAAAACCCATTTAAAGAGGAGGTCTTCTACCTTGCATAAAGGTCCGAGACGTCGACTTTCATTTAGAGTTGAATTTGAACAATAGTTTTACATAATTCATCATTCTAGCATTACAAGAGATAAAGAGACTGAGATAGGGAAATACACCTATGTTGGTGGAGAAAGAGTCTGGATTGTGGATTCTATTAAGGCTCTTGCACATGAGATGACTAAGTGAGACAAGTGATCTCCATGGTGAGGTGCCACCTATTTAAAATCTAAGGGCCTGTTTGGCATTGTTCTTGTGTTGTTCCTAATTTTGTGCCCATATCTGGTTGTACTGAGATCAAATTGTGCCAAAACTAAACACTGCAGAACTTGCTTGCAACATTATATTAAAATACTCAGCTAAGAACATGCGATACAAAACTTGTTTGGTAATGGTGTAAAAAAATTTCTCCAATAGTCGAAGCAAGAGAATCAGAAGATCTAAAATGTGGGACCCACCTGTAAAGGTTACAATATAGTATCCACATTTAAAAATTAGAACATAGGACCCATATTCATAGGATTTGTAAGGTGTGCCTACCTTTATAAGAATTCTAATGTGAGCCCACCTTTTTTTAACGTAAATATGGGATCCATCTTTATAAATTACCGCATGATACACACCTTCACAAATTAGAAAGTGGGCCTACATTCATAAGATTTATAATCTAGGTCCATCTTTTGTAATTGTGACTAGACTATGTAGTCACATTTTCTATGATTTTGTATATAGGACCCATATTTAAAACTTACAATGTGGTTCCCACCTTTGGAAATTATAATAATTTTTTTGAAAGATTAAATATTTTTTTGAAAGATAAATTTTTTTTTTGAAAGATAGATATTGTTTTTGAAAGATTAAATATTTTTAAAATATTAAATAAAAAATTTAAAATATTACATATGAGCCAATTATAATTTCTATGAATGTGTCCCCATGTTCTAATTTTTAAATGTAGGTTATTTCGTACAAAAATATTTAATCTTTGAAAAAAATATTTAAATATGTTTTAAACATTAAAATTTTTTTGGCCATATAATCCACGTTTAGAAATTAGAATATCGGGTCGCATTTATAGGAATTACAATGTGGCTCCACCTTTTTTGATTTTTTTTAATGATTAAATATATTTTTGAAAGATTAGATTTTTTTAAAGATTAAATATTTCTTTGTAAGATAATATTTTTTGACCATATAATCCACATTTAGAAACTAGTACATAAGGCCTACACTCAAAGGAATTATAATGTGGTCGCAGCATTGTGAAAAACAATGATTTATAATATGGGCCCACCTTTTGTGATTATTACCATGTGACCCACATTGGAAATTATGTAGTAGAGTCACTAGGAAATAAGTAGAAAATAACTGTGCCAGAAAGTTGTTTAAAACAAACACAAGTTTTTTTGTTTTGAGTTTCTTATGTGAGTGGGTCAAGATTTTGAAAATTCTTCCAGTGAGACCAAAATTCGAAATATTGATTTGCACATATCAAACATATTTTCTACAGACTTATCTTATAGGAACATGAGGACATTTGAATGGCACGATGCCAAACGCACTGTAAATTGCTCTAAAGCTCCTCCCCTTTTATGTGGTGCGAATAATATTTTACTTCAATATGAGTTGGGCCCATGGCATGATTGAGCTTAGTATTATAGCGGTATGCCAATATTAGAGTAAAATACTGTTAGATAAAATAAAACAAAAAGCAAGACCTCTTGTTTTAACCAATTTAGATTTTTAACAGTGGGTTGCACCTGGAGTCCCATTTTTATCACTCACAACTAGAGTAAGATTAGAGGAGCGCACTAAAAAAACAACAAATGAAAGTAGGGGTCGGGGATGACAATGGGGGGCGGATTTGGTATGGGTTGGGATACCCAAAACCCACGTCTCATATTTTTCTCATCCAAACCCAACCTGTCCCATGACGAGACACTGGTATGTGATACCAAACCCACCTCGTAATGAGTTGAGTTCAAGTCAAATTAAACATTAAAACTTTTTAAGTAGATAAATGCATAGGAATGACAATGGAAAATGTCAAATACGCCAACTTATCTTCTCACAAACCTTAAGTTAATGCCCAACACTATCTATACCACGCGAATTTTGTTTGTAACTTTAGTAATAGATGTCATATTATGTTAAAGGGGGATTTTACCCAAAAAAAAATCCCTTTAAAGTAGGTGAAAACTAAAAAGGCCCATAAATTTCAATATAAACCATAAAGGCCCTCCCGCCACTAATTATTTTGCCGAGCAACAATATCACCGATCACATCATCTTCTTCCTCCTCCTTTTTGGGGATTTTCCCGACCATCGTTTGCCTGCAAGTATGCCATAGTCCACAGCACTATAAAAAAGGACCTACGTCTCAAATTTTCCTCATTAACAAGTTTTTCAATAGCAGAAAATACCCAAATCCATATCTCTTCACCATTTTCTTACCAGCAACGCCAATCATCAATCCTCCAATAGCACCCACCATTGTCGCCCCACGAGCTCTATGCGACCTTACACAATGTTCTAGTCTCCAGCCTATCCAACATGTTAGTTGCCACATGTAGAAGAAGCCCTTGATACTTGGCTTAGAGGCATTAACGCCACATATGAGAAGGAAGAAGAAGAAACGAGTGGAGATATCACAGTTCATGCTGAGTAAGCGCCAATATCATTGCTCAACAAAAAAACAAAAAACAAAAAAAAGAAAAATCAAAACAAGTGGCATATGACCGCTGCTGCCAAAAAAGACGACCTTTGAGATATTAGTTTGGTATTCCTACAACATAAGATAGACTGGAGATTCAGTCATCATGCTACCTATTGTAGAATCTACTCTCCTTCTTTGTAGTTTGTTTAGTTTTTATTTTTATTTTGAAGATTCTACCAGAAAGAGAAGAAGGAATGAGAAGATTTTTTTTGGAAAAAAAAAAAAAATCTCCCATAGGGATTGGATCAATGAACTACGTTTGTATGTAGACATGGGCCTTTTTGGCATCCATATTCTCAAATTTAGAGGAAATGAGTGGCGATATCGCTACTCAAACATACACAAGTGAGCAGTGATATCACAAAAGAAAAAAAAAGAAAAACACATAAAAAAAGGTCCATGGGACAAGGCTGGTGCATGAAAAACTTTGAGGAGCTTGTTTTTGTCTCCGTCAAATTTAAGAGGTTTTTTTTTTTGGATAAAATTCCAAACATTATATTACATATATGGGTGGGGCTGGTATAAAAACAAAATCCAAACCCACCCCATACAAAGAAACCACTACTAAAACCACCCTTAATAGGAGTGAGGCTACGTGTGTCCTAGTTTAAGCCCAACCCATTGCCATCCCTAATGGAGACTCACCGCATAGTCAGCTTTTATCGTACACATCAGTTATCTATGCATATATTTATAGATATATAACAATATTGGAGTGTTAGTCCTTACCAAATGCAAACTATTTTATTTATTGATTTTTTTAAATTCTAAACTACTTCAAATGCATACTATTTTATTAATTGATTTTTTTAATTCTACACTACATCAGTGGAATCCGACTGGATGCATGACAATCAAGGGTAAAGAAAAAACAATAAATATATTTGGTGTTAATTAGGCAAATTAGAAAGACTGGGCTGATCAAATAATCCTATACCCTTACTTTGAGGTTCCAAAGGTCCAGCAAAAGCACGTTGTGTAGACTTGTTACAATAAAATCAACATTAAAGCCTACAATTTCATAGAAAAAAAATTAATGCCTATAAAAGTATGTAATTAGGGAAAACTATTATCATAAACACTACTACTCGCATGCGAACTGTGCATTGCAGTCATTAGGGCTGAAATTACAGCTGGGCCTGGCCCAGCTATTTTGATGCTTTGCATGGAGGAGACCAATTTCCCTAATTAGGATTAGTGCTAATTTAGGTTGGAATTTTTTTTTCACAAGGTGGAGCTTGACAAAGCAATACCGTGTGAAGGTAGAAGGCCATAGGCGGTAAACTCATTTTTTCTCCAAAAAATAACTACTGGACTATTAAGAGATTTTTCTTGAAAGAACTAATCTGTCGAGCGATGCCACCCATCGTCATCATTGTCCCAACTATGCTTGAATATGCTTGAATTTAAGTATATTGGGGTTTGATTACATGCGTATCATGTCAACCATGACACCAAAATAGGCACTTTACCCCCATTAGATAGACGCTCACGAGGGATCAATCAACCACAGAAACCGGTCTTGATTCTTTAGGCCCTGTTCTTTTGCTGGAATTCCTGACAGGAATTCCAGTTGTCTGGGATTTCTGGAATTCCTGTCAGGAATTCAATGTTTCTTTGTTAGAATTTGGTAGATTTTGAAATTCTTGCATTTTAGAATTCCAGCTAAGTAGGGTTTTGAAATCCCTCTCCACAACCGAGCATTTGAGAATTCCAGCAAAGAGGGATTCCGAGCAAACAAGACCGCTGCTGGTTCCTCCAACGGTCACTGTAGTTTTTGCTTCTCAAGGCACAACGAAAGCATCCAGGGGTATGGTTCTTCTTCCCTTCTTTTCCTCTACTCGTCAATGGATTGTTCGTTGCTGCATATGATTTCTGTATGGGTTTGGTTTGAGATGTGTTTTGTTAAAAAGGAACTGACCTCCCCTGTTTGTGTGTTCCTAGATGGATATTTTTCTGAGATCGGTTCTATGTTTGTTTGAGCTCTTCTAATGGTGGTTTGTTTGAGCATTTGGGTTCATTTTTATCTTTTTCCTTTCTCTACCCCTCTCATCCATGAAAGAGGGTTTTCTGTCACAACCCGAGCCCAGGAGATCGGGGGTTACGACTCAGCCGTGTCAAAGCCGTAGAATAAAATACAGGTGAACCGTAACTGCGGATGAACAGTAAGGGGAACCGCGGCTGAGCCGCAGTGCATATTACGGCTAAGCCGTAAGATGCCTACGGTTAAGCCGTATGTTCACTTACAGCGAAGCCGTAACACCCCTGAGAAATTAATAAAAGGCTAGGATTAAGGAAGAGACCTGAAATACTTTTGTGAAATATTAATTTCTTCTTTTAAGAATTCAAATATTATTGGTATCTTTTTATCGCAGGATTGGACCTAAGAAATTTGGTTTATTCAAAGCATTAGGTTTTAACACTCCATGGAAGGTATCAATTTAATTTCAACTCTTTCCTTGAATTTAATATGATGTTTTAAACTTGTAATATAGATCATTCTTTTTTTTTTCTACTTTCATTTAAGTTTTATCACTTTAACATACTTATGCATAGTTAGTCATTCAAATACATTATGATAGAATCATAGAAAAGACGGGTTATCGCCACTGTTGTTGTTTCTGTAGTCATGTGTTGTCAGTTGGCTATGTTATTGTTATTTTTAGAAGAGGAGCAACCTAAGAGGCAACGTCGCATTTCTTCTTTGTCGGGCAAAGAATGGGTAAAAGAGCTACTGTCTAGCATGGGTCATCAGTGCCATGAGAACCTACGTATGAATCCCGATTGTTTTTTAAAATTACGTGACACATTGATTCAACGGGGGCTTCTTGAAAACACACGTGTGATTTCCGTGGATGAGCAATTAGCAATGTTTCTGCATACCTTGGCACATAATGTTACCAATAGAGTTATTGCTAATCGATTCAACCATTCAGGAGCTACTGTTAGTCGATATTTTCATAAGGTATTAGATGCAATCTGCAAGCTCTACCCCTATTATGTCCAAATTCCAAGAAATGCTTCAACACCATTGCAAATTAGGACAAATAATAGATTCTATCCATATTTTAAGGTTAGTTCATTCAATAGTTTCATTCATTTTTTCATGTCAAAGTAAAAGTAGGTTCTTCAGAAATTTTTACAATCCATAACTTGTTCATTCAATGAATAGGATTGCATAGGTGCAATAGATGGTACACATGTACCCACACATGTGCCATTTGCAAAGCAAGCCAAATATCGAAATAGGCATGGGCAGCTATCTCAAAATTGTCTAATGGCAAGTGGGTTCGACATGTTAATGCACTATGTACTTGCGGGATGGGAAGGATCTGCAACAGATGCTACTGTACTTTTTTCTGCACTAAACAGAGGTGATAGACTAGCAGTGCCAGATGGTAATAAAACCAAATAAATAGCTTTTATATGCATAGTTTATATGTATGTGTACTTAATTGAATTCTAATTTAGTTGTACTTAATTATTTTGCAAATGTAGGTAAATATTATCTAGTGGATGGTGGTTATGGTAATGCCTCAGGATTCTTGACACCGTATAGAAGTGTGCATTACCATCTGAGAGAATTTGAGGAATGCCCTCCATTGAATTCTAAATAGCTTTTTAATTTACGCCACTCCTCATTGCGAACCACCATAGAACGTGTGTTTGGAGTTGTAAAAAATCGATTTTCAATTTTACGCATGCCACATGGGTATTCGTTGGCCACTCAACGAGATATTGTCATTGCATCTTGTGTTCTCCACAACCATATAGTTATGCACAGTGTAGGAGATCAAATGATTGAAACTATCTCCATGGCGACAACGGTTAGAGCTGATCCACCCATGACAAGGAGAAGAAATTTAAGAACAATCCCAAGTTCAAATAGAGATTCATGGCATGCATTTCGGGACTCCATAGCTGAGCAAATGTGGAATGATTATGAGCAACAACTACAAGAAAGTGATCAACATCGGTGATTTATATTACATAGAAGAGAATTTTGATCAACTAAATGCCCTATATCTCATGTTCTTTTTGTCACTGACTCTAGCATTGCTGATTTCCATGGCATTTAGTTGTTTTTTTGACATGGGGTGCATGTTTTTTCTTTTCACGCATTCAAATTGTTATCTGTTGATGTATAGTTGGTATGAAAGAAAAAATGAATACTTTTTTTGTGCAAAATTTTCTTAGCATTTTTAATGACATATAAAATGGCATGTTATCGATCAATTTTTTTTATTCAAATAGTGAAATATTTGTCATTTATCTTTGATTAGGGTTGTTGAGAAAAGATAATTTTAAATGGGATGCAAGAGCTGAAAGGGTTTTAATGGATACGCTTCTAGAAATGAAGCTTGCTGGAAGAAAATTTGAAAAAAACTTCAGTAATGCTTGTTGGTGTGAAGCTTTAGCAAAGGTAAAGGACAAAACTGGATTATAACCCACCATAAATAATATGAAGAACAAGTACAAAAATTGGCGGACATGATATAGAGAAATTAAACAACTTCTTAGCATGTCTGGATTTGGATGGGATGAAACACTAAAGATGGTAACTGCCTCAGATGATGTTTGGGACACCTTGGAACAGGTAAATTATCATATGTCTTGCGTTTAGCTATATATCTTTTTCATCATTTTTTTCTTTAATGAATTACTTTCTAACTAATTAAGCTTGGTGCAGGCCAAGAGTAAGTTTGCTAAATACTGGCATATGATTGTAAGGTTCTATGAGAAAATCCATGATCTTATTTTCTGATGATACTGCTGAGGGTAATATAGCTCTTACTAGAACTGAAAGGAGCCAAATGAATGTTCAAGAAATGACTGCTGATGATGAAACCTACAATGAGACTCAAACACATGGGCTGGACGATATGGATGAGGTTAACTTCCCTCAGCCGAGTGTAAATTCACTAAGGCATGCATCCACCTCATCGGAACATACTGGCACAAGTGGAGCAAGTAAGAAGAGGAAATCTCCTATAGTTGATAAAGCATTTGAAAAGTTGGATAATGTTGCAAATGCTGTTTATGCACTGGCAGAGCAAATGAATCCACATGACAACATAATTCCAAAGATTACAGCAGTTGTCATGTCGCTTGCAAGTATACCACGACATTTGAAAATGCCAGTAATTGACTTCCTTGCTCATGATCCCATAAAGGTTGGAATTTTTATGAGTTTGGATGATGAATTTAAGCTGGAATGGTTGGAGAATCATTTTACTCCAGGACCATCTAGTAGACACCCTTGAATCTCGTGCAAAACTCTTCTTTTTTGATTTTACTAGTTATGAATGGTAATATAGCACTTTAATTATGGATGACTGTATTACTACTTATTTTGTTCTTATGCTTGGATGTAGGAAAACTTTCTACTTTTGGATGACTGAGTTGCTACTTTAGGTGTGGATGAATATAAACAACTTTTCCATCTATGGATGATTATATTAAATTTAGATTATCTTTGTGTGGTTTGATGTAGTAATATACATTGGTAGATAAGGAGAGATGGAATGTGTATAACTTGGAGATGAAATGTTAGGTTGGCATCTTATTACATTCATTTTGTGGTCTTCTTTGTTTATTTGGAATATATATATTTGGTTGTTTAATTAGAGTCAGAAAGTCATGAATCCTTGTATAACTATGAAACAAAGAATTCAGAAAATCTAAAAATTTAGGGATTCTCAGACAAGAATTGAGGCATGAAAGTAACAGAGAATTTAGAAATGACAGAATTCAATAGTATTTCAGAATTCCAGCATTTAGAAATTTCATACAGCCACAAGACATTAATTCTAGGAATTCTGGTAAAGAAACGGGCCCTTAAATTTTCTGGTTCAGCCAGTTAGTCACACCCCCTTCCATTTTTGTTCTTACATCCCACCCCTCTCTATTTTTGAACCACTCCTATCCTTCACATATCTTCCCTCAAATCCCCAACTTGACCATCCTTTTTTCCCAACCATTCCTCCCGCGTTTTGTCGAACGATCGCGTGCTTTTAACGGCACCCTTACCCCTACAAAGATCCCGCCTGTTTCCAACAATCTAGGGTTTTAATATAATACTTCTTAAAGCTCTCTTTCTTTCTTGTCTGAAGAAACGCAGCATTCTTCCTTCCTCTTCTCTCTCTATAATCCTTTTCTCCATGGCTCTGGACGACCACATAGAACGGATCCTGTGGACAGAAGATGAAATCTCCAACCGAGTCTCCGAGCTCGCTTCTCAGATTTCTAACGATTTCAAGGAATTCCCATCTCCCGTCGTCGTAGTGGGGGTCGCCACAGGCGCCTTCATGTTTCTGGCGGATCTCGTGAAGAGGATCAAGTTGCCCATCGCGGTCGATTTGATTCGGGCTGAGTCATACGGGTCTGGAACAGAGTCGAGTGGCTCTCCGAAGATCTCTAGTGATGCTAAGGTCGATATCAAAGGAAAGCATGTTATTGTGGTACGTGTTGTAAGTTTCAGTGGCGTTTGGATGTGCCCCAGATGATATTTCCTGCTTGAACTGGAAATGCTTACATGTGGTGGTGATTTGTATTGGACTTGGGCATTATTTGGCCCAGTGGGTCTGACCCATGGTAGGGAAAACCTTCTTTAGCCCTCCTTACATGCAAGCATGACTAAGGACGGGCATGGCAATTCACCTTGCATAGGAGCACTCCACTTTAAGGACATGTCCTCCACTCTCTATTTTGTCTGTTTTTTGCCATCTTGCTTTATTTATACACCTAGAATAAGGTTTAAGCATATATGGATATATTAGAACACCAATCTCTCCGTTGTCTTGATGTAATCTGATTGCCCACCAGTGATAATTATCATCGATCGTCTCTGTCGATCAGGCTCATGTCCATCAACTTCATCTAATGGAATCATCATATTATCCTTCATCATCCTAACATCAATATTGCAGGTATTTTATTTTATTATATTTTTATATATTATGATCTTGGCCCACCTTTTATTGATCAATGTTTTATCACGGCAATCATCCAAGCCACGAAATCGCCATGCCCGATTTTATGCAATCCGTCTATTGTATGATTGTATTGCCAGATCATTTTGATTGCTTGTTCGGGCTTCCTGATGGATCCAAATTGTTGGTCCATAACAATACTTGTCAGTTAAGTAAAAATATTCAATTAAATAACAATATCCTAACGGTGGTATAAGAGTGGGTCATTGATGGCCCCCATCCTGAACCAATTTCATTAGATCAATGGCTAAGATCACCTTGTTTCATTTTTTTATCCATTTGATGTTAGCTTGAATTATTGATGCAGTTTGGACCCCACAAGTGGTCCCATTCAAATCTAGTTAGATTAGGACTATGTTATTTTACTAGTAGCTTTCTAATTGTATTATTAGGAAAGTTTCTATTAATAAATTAAATTAGGTTTTTCTTAGGCATTAAGTTTGATTTTATTATATATATGGTATTGTAGAGAAGAAATTCTCAGACTTGGATTGATTGATTGAATTGAGTTTTATCCCTGAGAGGTGCGTTATCGTATGTTTGAAGTCTTTTGAAGATTTGAAGTGCCCTCGGACACGTGCTTTGGCACCCCTATGCAGCCCTAACCTTAGGGATTGTATCAGTTTGGTATCATAGCCGAACAATCCTCGATCGTCCGGCGTGATTACCCCTATCTCCATTCCGCCATTGATACCTCGTATTGCCGTCCTAGACACCCTGAGACCTCATCATCTTCCCACCTTCCCAAAAACCAACCTTACTTCGAATCATCCCCACTGCTCATCTCAGAGAATCTGAGAACCTTTAACCAAAAAAAAAAAAAGGGTAGAGAAGAAATTTTTAGACTTGGATTGATTAATAAAAATTGGGTTTTATCCTTGAGAGGTCCATCCTTTTGTGTTCTAAGTCTTTTGACGATTCGAAATGTCCTCGAACACGTGCTCTGGCATCCCTATGCAGCCCTAACCCTAGGGCCTCCATCAATTATGTACTTTCTTACATTTAGAGAACACTTTTTTTAGCATGTTTTATTTTTATAGTGTTATTCTTTTTGTTAAATTATAGTGAGAGCTATTATTTACTTAAATTGAATGCTATTAAAATAGAATCCTGGTAGAGGTTCTTGACTTTAGTTATTTTTGCTACGCCCATTCATATAAGTGGAATTTTTTGGCCAACCCAATAATGCTTGGATTATTTTAATAGCATGAGTTTTAAGTAAACCCCATGAAAACTACTTATGTGAGTTGTACACAATTGAATTCAAGGAATTAGGATATAATTCTTGATATCCTTGAATTAGGATGTAATTCTTGATAGCCTTTCTTTTCTTGTATATTAATTTACGATATCTTCAAAAAATGTCAGTCGTTGAGTTTGTAGAGGTTGATAAATTAAATGGCTATAATTATGATGACTAACATAGGGATCTAAAAACCCTCTTGGTAGAATATGTGTTGTATACTATAAACACAATAGTTGAAGGAACCTAAACATAGGGACTACTAACTTGGCACAAGCATATTAGAACTGTCCATAATCTCATCTTGTGTAGTTTTGATACGAAGCGGGGTACCAGACATGGGCGGGCAAAGATGGAGAGATGAGAGATGGAAGGTGGATGGGATAGATCAGGAAAGTCCTTGAAGATCTTGGCCTCACGCCAAACTCCCCGTCGCAGCTATGGAAGAAGAGGACTATGGGAAACCCAAATCGCTCAGAAACAAACTTTTCATTAATCAATAACTCTGAATAGCCAAAGAGGCATTACATCACTTATATAGGAAAATAATAAAACCTAAAACTGATCTGGACCATTCAAACACACTGATGGCCGGGATTAAAACAACCAACTAAAATAACTTAAAAACATAATAAAAATCCTAAACAAACTAAGATAGGTGGGCTGGGCCGAAAGGCGGGGGTCGACTCATGGGGGACCACTGTCTTGCATTAACTCTCCCCTTGTTGGAGAGAACTCAACCTTGTGTTCTATAAAAGTCCTCTAGGATCAAATATTAAGCGTACAAATCTTCGATGTGCTTGGTTTTCATCTTCTTGGCATGACTTGGAGGCTAGAATTATTCTTTTCATCCAATTAGCAGGGGAATGGTGGCATGACTTCTTCTGATATCTGAATCCAACGTTGGCTCGTCATCTGAACGTTGAATGTAGCAATTGATGGCTTGGTACAAGTAGATGACAATCTCTTAACATCAATACTTGATCCCCAAAGATGAAATCAATATGGGGAATCTCAATGATTGAGACATCATTTTCAACCTTTGAAACAATAACTTGTTCTTCCAATGATTTGTTTTGCTTTTCAGGAAGTGGATGTTTGTTGAGATCCACCAGATGACTAGACTCCTTGCTATTTTCTTCGCTGTTTATTTCATTTTGTTCCACTGCATTGCCTAATCCACATTAGTAGAAGGAGACTATGATTTTGTTTCTTCCACTTTATCTTAATGTAATGTGGAATCGACTGTTCCTTGCTTTTGTTCCTCTAGATGAGCACTGCTATTCTCCATAGTTTGTTCCACAACATGGGCTTTTGTGGTTTGCGTAGATTTCTCTTTTTGCATCTTAGCTTTTCGGAGGTGATAGCATCTTATCAAGCGCTCAACACGGATCTTTTCCCAAAATGTGTCATACAAATCTTTACATTCTTTTTTCATGTTATTCCGTATACTTGGTCTCAAACTTCTAGTGAAGATAATGAGAAAATGTTCATCTTCCTCATCTAATCCACATGGTTCTTATAGCCTTGAAAATTCATCACTATATTCATTAACAAATAGCTTGCCTTGGCTCAAATCTAGAAATTGATCAAAGTAGGCTATATTATCAGCATACCATTGTCCATATTTAATTGAATATGTCATTATGAGCAGATCATTATGGATTTTCAATAACAGTTCCTCTTCTAATTCCATATTGAAGAATTCATTATCATTATCATCAAAGCCTTATCCCAACTATGTTGGGGTCGGTCACATGAATTTTGTTTCTCCATTCCGTTTTATTTTGAGCTTAATTCCTATATAAGTTAAACATTTTCAAATTTGATTTAATGACCTCCATCAATATTTTCTTCAGCCTACCCCTACCTCTTGATGGGCGATCTACCTAGATAGTCAAGCTTTTTCTCATCGGTGCCATTATCGGCCTACGCTCAACATGCCCAAATTATCTTAAACGGGTTTATCTAATCTTATCCCCTATTGGTGTTACCCCTAAATGTTCTCGAAAGTGCTCATTTCTAATTTTATCTTTCTTAGTTTTTCTACACATCCACCTAAGCATTTTCATCTTTGCCACATCCATCTTATTTATATGCGTCTTCTTAATTGGCCAACATTCTGCTCCATATGTCGTAGCTGGTCTAACTACTATCTTGTAAAATTTGCCCTTCAATTTCATTGGCATTCATCTGTCACAAAACACTTTTAGAAGCTAATCTTCACTTCAACCATCTAGCTTTTATCCTATGCTTAAGATCTTTGTCAATCTCCCCATTCTTACTAATCATCGAGCCCAAATACCAAAAAGAATCCTTACATGGTATCTCATAGGTTTCAATTTTGACAGTGGTTTCAACACTTTGTATATGTCCACTGAAGTTGCAATCTATATATTGTATTTTTGTACGACTTATTTTAAAGCCTCTAGATTCTAAAGCCCCTCGCTGTCTCTTGAGTTTTGCATTTACACTATCTCTTGATTCATCTACCAATACTATATCATCTGCAAACAACATACACTATGGTATTTCTTCTTGAATGTGCGCAGTTAACTCATCCATAATCAATGCAAAAAGATAAGAGCTTAAGGCTAATCCCTGATGCAAACCTATAGTCACGGGGAATCCACCTGTTTCTTCACATGTGGTTCTCACATTTGTTACTAATTCTTCATACATATCCTTAAAAATTTCAATGTAACTTCAGGGGATATTTCTTTTGTTCAAAACCCATCAAATTATATCCCTCGGTACCCTATTATAGGCTTTTTCTAAATTGATAAAGACTATATGTATATTTTTTCTCTTTGCTCGATATTTTTCCATTAATTATCTAAGTGACAAGATAGCTTCCATAGGTGACCTCCCTGGCATGAAACCATATTGATTTTTAGCAATCTTGGTCTTCCGTCTAAGTCTTTGCTCCATTATTCTCTCCCATAACTTCATTATATAACTTTTAAGTTTAATCTCTTGATAGTTGGTATAATTTTGCATCTCTCTCTTATTCTTATATATAGGTACTACAATGTTTCTTCTCTATTCATCCGGCATTTTCTTTGTCACAAGTATCTTGTTGAAGAGTCTACATAACCAACTCACCCCAACCTTTTCTAAGCATTTCCGTACCTTTATTAGAATATCATTTGGGCTTATAGCCTTTCCTGTTTTCATTCGCTTTAATGTTCCTTCACTTCCACCCCTCTAATTCTGCGGAGAAAAGTATGCTCTGGTAATGATGTATCCTCCCTAGTTCTGGTATCCCCCATATGTTTTTCATTTAAAAGTTTGCTAAAATATTCCTTCCACCTTTCTTTAATATCACTGTCCTTTATCAGAACATTTTCTTCCTTGTCCTTGATACATATGACATGATCTAAGTCCTTACTTTTCTTTTCTCTTATTTTTGCGAGCTTAAAAATATCCTTCTTTCCTTCTCTTGTTCCCGACCTATTATAGTGGTCATCGTATGCTTTGAACATAGCATTTCTTACTACTTTGTTAGTTTCTTTCTTTGTCTTCTTATACAGCTCAAAATTTTTGATACTCTTAGTCCCCTATCAAATTTTATAGCAATGTCTTTTTTCTTGAATAACTTTCTGAACCTTCACACTTCACCACTATGTTTCTTTATTAACATGTCTCTTTTCTTTTGATTCTCCAAGTACCTCCTATGCAACCTTCCTAATGCAATTTGCCATTTAATTTCACATTACTGTAGTTTCTCCTTTAAGATTCTATTCTCCCTTCTCAAATAATTCTAAAATATTTTTTCTTTTTTAAAATTTGATTGACTTGATGTGTAGATCTCTTTTATTAGAGTTTGCAAGTGAAAACGGATTGGCAATCAAAGTACAGATGAAGAAGATCTTGTCACGTGGAGATGGAGGGCTGAATTTTGATGGAATTAGGGCCCACTTGCTATTTGAAGCTGTATCTTTGCAGTCAGGCCATTTTTTTTCCTTTTCTCACAGCTGAGAGAAACTTGGGCCAAACAAAACTAGGGCCAAACTGAATCATGACGTGGATGGACTGATGACTATTCCAATGGGTTGAACTGATCTGGTGTAACCTAGCCCAACCTGATGTGAAAACCAAGCTCGCCTTTTTTTTTCTCTCAATCTCAGAGTTTGAAAGAAGAGAAAAACAAAGCTTTTTTTATTCTTCTTTCTTGCATTGTTTCGATGAGAGTGGAAGGATGATGAAAAGAAGGGGCGATGGCGATGATAATGCTCGACGAAGGTGACCATAAGTGCTTGCTGTTGCTAACAATGGTTACAACGACGCTAGGCGAGAGGAGAATGATGGTTGATGGTAGTCACTACTCTAGATTTGCTGATGAAGATGACAGTCGACCGTGAGGAGAAGATGATGGTGGATTTTCGGTGTAGGTACGCCTTCTAAACTTGTTGCTCGCCTCTCTGCTACCTCTCCTTTTCGTTTTTTTTCTTCTCTTGATTTTTTTTCTTGCTCGTCTTGTTTTTCCTTTGCTGGCCTTTACTCTCTCTCTCTCTCTCTCTCTTGAAACAGGGCTTGAAAAGGATAATAGAGATGGGCTTTGGTGACTGATGGCGAGGATTTGGGTTATATGATTTGGTAGTTGGGATTAGTATCAATAATGGTGATAGTGGATTTTGGGGTTTTGGATTTTATTGGGCTCATTAGGATTCCAGCTCTATATAAGAAGAGATCTCCTCTCATCTTTGGTCACTTTCTCATGGTTCTCATGGAAGAAGAGTAGGAGTCCAATAGAGTGATATTTGAAAATAAAAGCAAGGAGATTCCAAGGAATACCTAACATAGTGGATGTCTGATTTGAGGTCACTTATTACTTATACCAGGTGAGTAGGACTTCTCTTATACTCATGTGAATATGGTGTTCCTTATATTCTGCTGTTTGGTTTCTATTTACATATATCAGTCAGTTTCTGTTGATATCCTTGCAACAGGATATAAATTCTGTTTGACATAAGATTATCATTTCTTTGATTTGGCTTAATAAGGGTTCATTATATTAAAAATCCAGATCTGAATTGATGAAAATGCTAGACTGACGACAGGATTGTGAAGGAAAATACAGATTTAAAATTTATCCTCTTTGTGTAATGACTGGTAAATCTGAATCTTATGATAAATGTGATTATTAAGGACTGTTTTCATCATACAGTCTGCTGGTCTAATATGTACATTAATTCTTTGTATAATGACTGGTAAATTTGAATCCTATGATTGATACACTTCCTATGGACTGTTTCTTTTATAGAATATAATGTTTTATTGAGTGAAGAAATTCAGAACTAAGCTACTGTTATATATCAGTCACAAGTGCCTTTGAACTAAGTTACTGTTATACGTTTTCTTACCCAATCACAAGTACTTTTTTTAACTAAGCTACTGTTATACATTTTCTTACCCAATTACAAGTACTCTTTGAACTAAGCTACTGTTATACATTTTCTTAATCAGTCACAAGTAATCTTTGAACTAAACAACTGTTATTTTCTTAATTAGTTATAAGTACTCTTTCAACTAAACTACTGTTATTTTCCTAATCAGTCACAAGTGCTCCTTTGAACTATGTTACTGTTATACAATTTCATATCAAAGAAACTTAAGAATTTTTATAAAGGACTTTGGGTTCCAAAGAATCCCTAGGATTAATCTATATTATGAGAAAATGGGAATACTAGTACTATTGTATAGTATTACATGTACAGTAGTAACTGCTTTCCATTTCACGAATATTTAGCTGTGAAACATTATGTTAATATTGCACCGTTGTAAGGGATTGTTAAGAAGTTCCCTCTTTTATTAAATAAGATCGTGTGAATAAGATGAGCTACCATAATATAACTAGTTCCAAATTAAGTAGTGGGTACTTCCATCGCTACAGTCTCATTTTTATTTTTACTATACAAATGATGACTTGTAAATTCTGAATCTCAATCTAGATTTAATACTGTCCTTAGTAGTTATGTATGGAATGAATAATTAATATGAGACTCTGTGATACTTGCTCAAAGTGATTAATTCTAATTATATGAGTATAGTATTCTCTCTATGACTAAAAAGAATTTCAAAAAAATAGGGCCAATGCCACATATTTGGAGCACCAGTTATGAATTAGAGTGGGGCGAGATTTTGACTCAAGTATGTGGGACTGGCCAATGGAAGACATAATGATACTTATTATGAAATCAGTGAGCGGAGATATTTTTTTTAGAATTGTTTGGAAGTGTCTGTTTCCATTGGTATTGGATTCGACTTATGAATTAAGAATGGTGACAATCTTGTCACGACATGAATATGAATCCCCTTACAATTAAAGAATGGTGACAATCTTGTCACGACATGAATATGAATCCCCTTACAATGAATGGTGACGGTCATGTCACGACATGAATCCCTTTACAACTAAGAATGGTGACAGTTTTGTCACGACATGAATATGAATCCCCTTACAATTAAGAATGGTGACAATCTTGTCACGACATGAATATGAATCCCCTTCACAATTAAGAATGGTGACGGTTATGTCACGACATGAATATAAATCCCTTTACAACTAAGAATGGTGACAATCTTGTCACGACACGAATATGAATCCCTTGTTCATGCTGCTAATATAAACAGGTATGGTGGTAGTTTAGTCAATCAACCTATGAACTTCTATTGATATCATGATAATTACTATTGCTCTCTTGATTTTAGAAATTCTACTAACCAGTGTTACTGATTAGTGGTTCGCCCCACTACAGGTAATGTTTTTGTAGCGGGATCTGGGAGCGGCGGAGATCAGCATATAGATTTTGGCATGCAACGCTGATAGAGAGTTCGAAAACCATCTAGACCATTAGATGGAGTTAGCCCCATTTTGGAATATTTTAGATCTATTGTCATTTTTTAGCTATAATTGTAAAGACTTTGTTAAGATATTAATATTATGAATTTACCTTCATTTTCCTTAGACTTGCTCTTGAATTTATTTTATGAATTTGTAATATGATCAAGTTAACGACTTAAGAATCTGAAGAGCTCCAGAATCTTGGGTCGTTATAGTTTTTAGTCACATGGGGTCTTAGGGGGGTTATGGAGTTAAGGGTTGAAGGTTGGGCTTTTAGTCACATGGGATTTGCAAAGTGGGCTTCGGCTGGAGTGGAAGGGAAGTTGGTGTCTACTCATTATGGTTTGGGAGAGTTTGAATAAGGTGAGATGGGTTTGGAGGTATTTGGCTAAGAGGATTTGGGTAGCAAGGATAGGGATTGATGGTGATCGGTGATTAGTTGGGGCTGCCAAATGGTAACCGTGACGGTTTGGCAACGATGATGGATTGTCGAATCTTGAATCCATGATTGGATTGATCTTCGTCTCTAATACCAAATGATGCAAAGCGGGGTACCAAATGCGAGCGGGCAGAGATGGAGAGACAAGCGATAGAAGGTGGATGGGATAAATCATGGCTCCTGTTACGTATTGATCTTCTTGACAAAGTCTCGCGCTGAAGAATGCGACTAGATGTCCTTCCTGGCTAAGAACACCTCCAATGCCTACATTTGTGGCATCACAAGTAATTTCGAAGGCCTTGTCAAATTCTGGGATTTGCAGAACTGGTGCTTTTATAATCTTTTGCTTAATCTTTTCAACAGCTCTGGTGGCTGTACTGGACTCCACTTAAATTCATCTTTCTTCATGCATTCCATAATAGGAGCCATGATAATACTGAAATTTCTTATGAGTCTTCTATAGAAAGTTGCAAGGCAATGAAAACTTTAAACTTCAGTAATAATAGTAGGAATAGGCCAATCAAGAATTGCCTTAACCATTTTAGGATCCATTTTCTTCCTCGTGCAAAGACAACATGTTCCAACAAAATAATAGAAGCACTCATGAAAATTCACTCTTGAGATTAATATAGAAATGCTCCCGAAGAAGAAGTTGGTATATTTTATCCAAATGCTTAAAATGATCTTCTTTTTTCTTGTTGTAAATTAAAATATCGTCGAAGTAAACGATGACTAGCTTCCCAAAATAAGGCTGCAATAATTGTGTCATGACTTGCACTGATGTAGTACAAGTATTGGTTAATCCGAACGGCATGACCAACCATTCATAAAGACCATCCTTCATCTTAAATGCAGTTTTCCACTCATCACCTGGTATTATGCGGGTTTGATGATAACCACTTCGAAGATCAATTTTAGAAAAAATAATTTGGTTCTATATATGTGGATCGCATCAATGGTGATCATGTTCAGCACCCTCATTATAACATTCATGATGGGTTCTTTTTTATAGGTACGCAACTCTTGTCTTTCTTTTCCTGTTACTTTTATTTGTGAATATGTTGTTCGAGACCTACATGTTGGAGGATGTAGTGGACATCTAGGTTGCGACAAAACACTTGCCCCTTGTCAGTGATAGTTATTATTGGCCCCATATGAAAACCAATGCTGTTCATATTTGTGATAGATATCGGACATGCTAGCTCGCCAAAGGTAACAAAAAGAGAGCTGAACTTTATCAGCCTTTACCTATTCCTCATACTCCTTGGAAGAACATTAGCATGGACTTTGTGCTAGGTTTGCCCACAACTCCCATAAAGGTTAATTCTATCTTTGTTTTCGTTGATCGTTTTCGAAAATGGCGCACTTTATTCCTTGGACTACAACTGCTGATGATTATAAAGTGGCTAAATTATTTCTCTAGGAAGTTGTTTGTCTATGTTGTCTTCCAAAGACTATTGTTTATGATCGAGAAACAAAATTTATGAGCTATTGCTGGAAGGCCTTATGGATGCTGTCCAACAACAAGCATAATTTCTCCACCGCTTACCACCCACAAACTGATGGCCAAAGAGAAGCGATAAACAAAAGTCCTGGATAGTTGCTACATTGCCTTGTTTGTGACAACATTACAATTTGGTACCAAGTGCTAACTATGCTCGAATTTGCATACAACAATTTGATAAACCGATCCACCGGCAGTTCATCATTTGAAGTTGTTACAGGAGTTTGTCCACGATTGCCTGTTGACTTAGTGCCTTTGCCGATTGATGCAAGAACAAGTGTAGATGCTGCAAGCTTCTTTCAACACACACAACAAGTACACGATAGAGTTTGCCGACATAATTTTGCTACCAATGATGTTTATAAGAGGCAAGTTGGCAAGCATTGTTGGTTTGTTGAAGAGGATATGGTCATGGTGCATATCCGTCCCGAAAGGTTGCCTCCATGTACTAATAAAAAGTTAAACCCTCGCAATTCAGTTCCATTTAAGATTCTAAAGAAGATTAGCTCTAACGCCTATATTCTTGATATACCCTCTGATTTAGGCGTTACTTCTTCCTCCAATGTTGAGGATCTTATCCTTTTTTCGCGGTTGTGAATATGGAGATATAGAAGAGGAGTCTTTTACCCTGCTAGTTAATCTCTTGCCTCTTGATAACATTGTTGATGTCCTTGATGATCAAATTGTGTCTACCCGTCAAGGAGGTTAGTAGAAGTTTTATGTTTGTTGGCATAATTGTCCTCTCTTTGATGATTCATGGATCGCTGTTGCTGACTTAAAGCACCTCAACCCAAATCTTTCTGAGAGATATCAAGCTATTAACTCGCTGGAGTCGAGTTTTTTCAAGCTGGGCAAAGTTGATGCAGACTGAACCAAGATCCGGCCCAGATCACAGGCCCACAGACCTTGATGGCCCCACGCCCCACTTGATCCATGATTTGTCCAAGATCGAAGATCCCAATCCCCTAGTTAGATAGATTCTAATTGATAGATTTGTTTCCTATTTTTTGTCAGATTAGGATTAGATGGTTGTTTATTTTATTTTTGGCACGTTTTGATTACTAAGAAGCACTCCACCTTATATATGGATGAGACTCCATTGTAATTGGGTATGCTTGTTCAATTAATAAATTAGAGTTTTTCTCTCAATACGGTGTCTACAGTGATTGTTCTTGTGCCCTAGGGTTGGAATCTGTCTCTAGACTTGATCATTCTAGTGGGAGATTGATCTACACTTCGATTGGAGATCTGGGACTGCGCCAATAGTGATTAAGGATCAAAATAGCAATTGGGGCGGGAATAATGGTTGGTGACTAAACACTATGTAGCAGGTTATATGCACTGATGTAGCCCTGTTAATTGAATAGGTGTCAAAAAATTTCAAAAAAATATCCAGAAAATCCAAAATATTGGAAAATATTAGAATTGAATACTTTTTTCCCTATAATAACAAAGATAGCGGGTTTAGTGGTCTTTTTAGTACATAGAGGTTTTGTACCGCTGAATGATTGTTAAATAATAGTATTGATCAATTTTTTTCATGCATGCATGTTGGTTAGCTATACTACACTAGAAATTATTATGCATTTTTAAATTCATAATTCAAAAAAGCAATGTAGAATAACTATATTTAACACAGGATTCATAAATTATAAAATAATATTTAAATAAAATTTAAAGCTTAAAGTTCAAACCAAAAGACAAATTAGCTTTTATCAAAACAAACTCTGTATTATTGTTAAGAGTTGAGAAAAGAATACTTATACTAATAGCTAATGGGATGTCCGCCATGATATACTTAGAGAAGAGCCCTTGTGAACAACTTTTTGTATCAGCTTTTATTCAGCAAAATTTTGTGTTTTTTGGTATTCTTTTTAAGCATAAAAGTGTAGAAGAGTTACTTAGAAACGTTGTTTGGAGAGAAGAAAAAAGCCCCACTGTGTGTTTTAAAAAATGATGGGAAGTACCTGTGATGCAGGCCAGATCTATGATTGGCCAGCCCATTGGGTCCAAGCCCAGTAAAGAATTTTCAACTACAATTATTATAGGAATTTTAGTTTATTAGGATTCTTTTATTTTTAGAAGTTCATATTATGTTTGGTTTAGAACTTCTTATTGATTTGAAATAGTTGTTTCCTTAATTAGACAATATCTTAGCTACAAATAAAGACGTAATCCTTTCATGGGATACAGACACTGATATTGAATCAGAGTTTGAGTTTGGTTCTCAGTTGAGAGAGCTATTGTCCTAGTCTAGTGGTTGCTATGGATTAGAGTGACACTAAATGACATTTCGCGTAGTGTTCATAGCTTCTACGCCTGGCATAGCGGCTGCTACACTACATAGTGGCTGTTTTTTTAATCCATGATAGTGATACCATAAAGACTCTTGATGAATATGCAAGCCACTTCATTCACCAGTGGAAATTAATAAACACGTTAAATAAAACTGGTATTGTGACTATGGTTGCTAAAAATGATAAGTTTAGAGATCAGTGAAAGCAAGGTCTTAAGTGAAGACGCGGTAGTAATGGGATTAGGCCTTATGAGTGTCATAAACCAACTCCATTTTTCCCTCACCAAAATAGATCTGCTTACCAAAATCTTATACCACCTAGAAGAGGGGGTAGATAGCAACAATAGTAGGGCACCATTGGAAGGGTGAGAACCCTGTTTTCTTTGTGGGAAGCTTGGATACTATGCAAGACAGTGCCCATATAGAAAAATAGGAATAACTTGTTCACCCTCTATCAATGTTCTGAAGTTCTTATTGTTAATACACCTATGTTTGAAGGATTATTGATCTAGGTGCCACTGGGCACATAACCAGGGAGAGGGAAGGTTTTGTAAACTTTAACATTACCAAGCAGGCAGTCATGAGATCTATATGGGAAATAATATAGCTGAAGATGTTAATAGGAGTTAGAACATAGCACCTTCACATAGTGGCGGACCCGGGATTTTCGTTTGGGTGGTCCGTTCAATGTCAATTGAAAATGTCAAACATTCTTATTGTAACTTCTTCACATTAACAATCAATAGAAAAATTAAAAAAAAAACATATTGCGTTTAAATAGACACAAAATAGTTAATTGCATCATCTGACATACATTTGTATCATCAAAAGGCATTTCAACTATAAAAAAAGTTTTAACAATTGCAATCAACGGTTCTTCATGTTTTGAAGTAAGAGGAAAAAAATATACCATGGTAGCAATGGCACTACAGGCAAGAGAAAAAAAAAAAAAGCATATTCTTGATGGGTTTTGGGTGGGTTGGGAGGGAGAGATGAAGAGAGAATGGGGCAATTTTCAGATGATATAAATGTAATACATACATACATATTCCAGCTATTCCTATTTCTAAATGGAACCCATAGAGACCCATATGCAAACATATTACCTCTTTATATACCCTAAAGTGACCCCATCTCAAAATTAGAATAAAAGAAATGTATATCTCAAAACATCGATTAATCAAAGTTACTACCAGATTGCCAACAAAGTTCACCTCAAATCACAATCTTAGACTCAAAACTATAAAAGCCTCATTCATCAACAGTCCAATAACCCAACAATCCAAATTAAAAAGGATATTTTAAGTAGTTTTCAAAGAAAGATCTAAAACCTCAGCTAGGTGAAGAATCACTTGTTCTTGCTAGTCTTGAATCATTTTGCCAATCCAATTGCTCCTTGAGCTTGACGTCAAGGTTGTAGTTCACAAGCTTTATGAAGGCTTTCGTTGTGTTGGTATTTTGGGCCAAGGAGACAGAGTCCAACGATTGTTGCTTGCTGATTTGCCGCTTTGATGATAATGGAGATTGGAGAGGATTTTTCGGGAGGGAGCAGGATGGCAGTTTTGCGTTTTTCCAATTTTGGGAATTGGTGATCTTTGAATCAACTAAAGGGGTTGGTCCTAGGCATCGTAAGTTATCCTCTACATTTGATTGGGGTGGATTGGGCTTTGAACCAGGGCTTGAGCCACATGGCCCATAGCTTTCTAATGAGTTTTCCAAATCTCACCTGGTGCGACTGCGCCCAAATCACACAACATGGGTCTGCCCGTACCTTCATATGAGTTTTGGACGTTTGCTGGATCTCCAGGATACTTGGATCTGCGGATAAACGCTGTATTAGTTTCATGTCTTATCAAAGAGGACATAGATATATGATTTTCTAGTAAAAGAGAGTCCTTTAGGAAGAAAAATGTAATACTTGGTTGGGGAAATATGATACAAGATCTATTTAAATTGGAAATTGCAAACATTTTTTTTTCTTCTGTAGTGCAATACAATTTCATCTTTGTGGGATTACTAGCATCCAAGTGATTTATGAATTTATTAAATGGCATGCATGTTTAAGCATATTAGTAAGGAAAGGATGACGAGATTAGGCTGGTGTGTGCAAGCTCTGCAAGGAACATGCACACACAACACCTCCCATGGAAGAATACAAGGCACAAAGGGAACAACCTCCTGCTCTAATACCAAGTTGTGTTTCTGAATGTGATTAGTTGAGTGGGTTGGGATTTAGGAGAAGAAAAAAGAAGAGAAAGGAAATGAAAAGAATAAATGAAAAGAAGAGAGAAAAGGAGAGATTGACCTAACTTAGGTATGGTGACTATATGCCTTTTCATGTTATTAAAATAGTTTGTCAATATTACATATATGACCCTCCATATTAATGAAATTACACACTGACCTAGGAATGACATAAAATACCCATATAAACCCTTTATAAATTTTTACTACAAGTAAATTGACAAAGGTAGATTTGCTGATGTGAATAATGTGTTAAAGGCAGAGTTGTAAGAAAACCTTTCCCAAAAGCACAAAAGTCAAAGTCCATTACAAATAATGCACACTGATGTATGTGGACCATTGAATGTTAGGGAAGTGTTTTTTGTTTTTCATCACATTTATTGATGATTATTCTCATTTATGTATATCTAATGTCTAGGAAATCTTAAGCTTTTAGTGTTTTTTAACATGTAAAGTAGAGGTTGAGCTAAACCTAAAATAAAAAACATTATTATATATTATTAGATTAACATTATTATATGTAATATTATTAGAATGTATAACTAATAATATAATATATAATAATAATATCTGCTTGAGCCAGGTCTACTTTTGGATCTGTGTCTGATACATTAGATGTGTGGTTCTTGGTCTAGGTACACATAACACTAATCCATCTTGATCTGGTTATTGACAGCCCTAGATCTAAGTGGCTTTGTGTCTTCAACTTTCATTATCATCATCATCAAAGCTTTGTTCCAACTATGTTGAGGTCGGTTACATGAATTTTGTTTCTTCATTCCAATCTTTCCTGATCCAAATCCTTAGATAAATTGAACTTCCTCAAATCTAATTCGACTATCTCTATCCATGTCTTCTTTGGACTACCCCTTTCCCTTGGTGGTCCATGAACCCATATGGCCAAATAGCCAAACTTTTCCTTACTAGCATCGTTGTTGGCCTGCGTACGACACGCCCAAACTGTCTCAAATTGGCTTTTCTAATCTTATCCCCCATTGATGCTAACCCTAAATGCTCTCGAAAGTGCTCATTTCTAATTTTATCTTTCTTTATTTTACCACACATTCACCTCAACATTCTTATCTTTGCTACATCCATCTTATGCATATGCTGTTTTTTGATTGGCTAACATTCTGCCATATAGGTTATAGCTGGTCTAATCACTGTCCTATAAAATTTTCCCTTCAATCTTGTTGGCGTTCATGGGTCACGAAGTGCTTCAGAAGCATTCTCCACTTGAACAATCCTGCTTTAATCCTATGTTCAACATCTTCATTAATCTCTCCATCCTTACTAATTATCGAGCCAAGGTAATGGAAAGAATCTCTTTGTGGTGTCTCCTGTGCTTCGATTCTCACTGTAGTTTTATCTCTGTGTATGCCCACTGAAGTTGCAATTTATATATATTGTCTCATGAATATACAGATTGCAACTTCAACGGGCATTGAATTGTAATATTTGGTTTTTTGGTTTGACAATTTGATTGCTGGTGTGCTATTGGGCAAGTTCTTGAGCCTGGACATTGGCCTCCTTTTGTCATAGTAGTCATATGCTGTGCATTTCTTCTCTATAATACAATGTAATAACTTCATCATCATCATCATCACCACCATTATCATCAAAGCCTTATTCCAACCATGTTGGGGTCGGCTATATGAATTCTATTTCTCCATTCCGTTCTATTTTGAGCCAAATCCTTAGATAAGTTAAACATTTTCAAATCTAATTTAATGATGTCTATCAATTTTTCTTTGGCCTACCCCTATCTCTCGATGGGCCATCCACCTGGATAGCTAAACTTTTTTTCACCGGTGCCATTATCGGCCTACGCTCAACATGCCTAAACCATCTTAGACGGGTTTCTCTAATCTTATCCCCTATTGGTGCTACCCTTAAATGCTCTCGAAAGCGCTTATTTCTAATTTCATCTTTCTTAGTTTTACTACATATTCACCTAAGCATTTTCATCTTTGCCACATCCATCTTATGTATATGCGTATTCTTAATTGGCTAACATTCTGCTCCATATGTCATAACTGGTCTAACTACTGTCTTGTAAAATTTGCCCTTCAATTTCATTGGCATTCGTCTATCACAAAACACTTTAGAGGCTAATCTTCACTTCAGCCATCTAGCTTTTATCCTATGCTTAAGATCTTCGTCAATCTCCCCATTCTTACTAATCATCGAGCCCAAATACCAAAAGGAATCCCTACATGGTATCTTATGGGTTTCAATTTTGACAGTGGTTTCAACACTTTGTATATGTCCACTGAAGTTGCAATCTATATATTCTATCTTTGTGCGACTTATTTTAAAGCCTCTAGATTCTAAAGCCCCTCGCTATCTCTTGAGTTTTGCATTTACACCATCTCTTGATTCATCTACCAATACTATATCATTTGCAAATAACATACACCATGGTAGTTTTTCTTGAATATGCGTAGTGAATTCATCCATAATCAATGCAAAGAAATAAGGGCTTAAGGCTGATCTTTGATGCAAACCTATAGTCACGGGGAATTCATCCGTTTCTTCACATGTGGTTCTTATATTTATTACTAATCCTTCATACATATCCTTAAAAATTTCAGTGTAACCGCTTGGGATATTCCTTTTCTTCAAAATCCACCAAATTAAATCCCTCGGTACCCTATCCTAGACTTTTTCTAAATTGAAAAAGACTATGTGTACATTTTTCCTCTTTGCTCTCTATTTTTCCATTAATTGCCTAAGTGAAAAGATAACTTCCATAGTTGACTGCCCTGGTATAAAATAATATTGATTTTCAGCAATCTTGGTCTTCTGTCAATGTCTTTGCTCCATTATTCTCTCCCATAATTTTATAGTATGAATTATAAGTTTAATCTCTCGATAGTTCGTACAATTTTATATATTTCTCTTATTCTTATATATAGGTACTACAATGCTTCTTCTCTATTCATTCGACATTTTATTTGTCACAAGTATCTTATTGAAGAGTCTACATTACCAACTCACCTCAGCCTCTTCTAAGCATTTCCATACCTCTATTGGAATATCATCTGGGCCTGTTACCTTTCCTGTCTTCATTTGCTTTAATGCTTCTTTCACTTCCACCCCTCTAATTTTGCGGAGAAAAGTATGCTCTGCTAATGAAGTCTCCTTCCTAGTTCTTGTATCCCCCATATGTTCTTCATTTAAAAGTTTGCTAAAATATTCCTTCCACCTTTTTTTAATATTGTTGTTCTTCACCAGAACATTTTTCTTATCGTCCTTTATACATTTGACATGATTTAAGTCCCTACTTTTCTTTTCTCTTATTTTTGCGAGCTTAAAAATATCCTTCTCTCATTCTCTTGTTCTTAATCTATTATAGAGGTCATCGTATGCTTTGGACTTTGCACTACTTACTATTTTCTTAGCTTCTTTCTTTGCCTTCTTATACAACTCAAAATTTTTCATACTCTTAGTCCCCTGCCAAACTTTGTAGCAATGTTTTTTCTCTCGAATAATTTTTTGAACCTGCACACTCTACCACCATGTTTCTTTATTGACATGTCTCTTTCCTTTTGATTCTCCATACCTCCTTTGCAGTCTTCCTAATGCAGTTAGCCACTTGATTTCACATTACTGTAGTTTCTCCTTCAACATTCCATTCTCCCTTTTCAATCACTTTGTCCTTAAATATATTTGCTCTTTCCCACTTTAAATCACTCCACCTTGTTTTAGGGCCCATTTTGTTTACTACCGCTCTCTTTCTACTTCTAATGCAAATATCTAAAACTACAAGCCAATGTTGTATGGTCAAACTCTCTCCTGGGATAACCTTACAATCGTTACAAGCATCAGGTGTTTGACTCTTATTGTAAAAGAAAAAAAGAAGTACATATCAATGTAATAACTTATTGTAAAAAAAAAAAAAAAAGAAGAGTCAAACACCTGATGTTTGATGTAGAAGTACATATAATAAACATTTATTCTATATTTTATATAAAACAAAATGCTCTGCATTTATGCAGAGAAATGTTTCATGCAAATTTATGTGCAAGATAAGATAATTTTCTTATGTCGATTTAGTGATGTTCTTTTCTTTTTCATGCATAATTATCAAATACTTTTATGTGCTTCTGATTGCTTTATGTTTGTGTCATCATATTATACTTTGCTCTCTCAGGTCGAAGACATTGTAGACACGGGGAATACTTTGTCCTGTGTCATATCAAACATGCAATCAAAAGGTGCACTTTCTGTATCAGTTTGTGCGTTTCTTGACAAGCCTGCAAGACGGAAATCTCATTTTGAGCTTGTCGGTGAAGGAAAGTTTTATCGAGGGTTTGAGGCAAGATTTTTTGTGCTATTTAAAATTGGGAAAGTTAATGGGGCCTTTTTCAATGTCAAGCACTCTAGGTTGTAATTAGTTTATGGAGTTCTTTTCCTATGAAATAAATCGGGATATGTGTTGGTGTGGGACAGAACAGGCTGCTAATCATGGAGTATTTATAAACCTGTTGTGTTCACAGATTTATGAAAATATGCAGTGATACTAAAAATATTTTACTGCATAGTTTCATGTGATATGAGAAAATATATCTATGCAAATAATCACATAATACAGTCATTTAATTTGTCCAGAATACTACTTGAAGGATTAATAAATAAATTTTTGTCTTGCTGTAATATAAGCCTGGATGGTTTCCTTGGTCAAAAGCTCCTTGAAATGCCCCATGATTTCACTTGGCAATCTATACTGCCCCTTCCAGCATATGAATCAAGATAATGACTAATGAAAGCAAAGCTTGAATGATTTCCTTGGTCAAAAGCTCCTTGAAATGCCCCAATGATTTTAGGCATTCTGTCTTTCATTCTATCTGCTAGAACCTTTGAAGTTCTCTGGCAGGGACTTCTCACCAAGCTTATCAAGCAATACTTTGCAATCTATAGTTCCCCTTCCATCATATTAATCAAGGTCATGACTAATAAAAGTAAAACTCTTATGTAGTGCATTTTACCTCTTGTAAAGAATTCCTGAAGAACTTTACATCTTCTATAATTTTCCGAATGAGCTCAATACATCTTATCGTGCATATCACGCTGCTTGTACTGTGTTTTCAGCTGTAGACCCATTCAATATGTGTTTGTTTGACATGAATGTCTTGGATCAAGATAATATGGGTCTCATGTGGGTCAACGATCAGCATTGAAACTCCCACACTGTCATCATCAGCATATGATCATTTCTCCATCCAATATATGAAGCTACACTCTTGAGGTTTTACTGATATCCACTAATGCGCTTATGGAAAATTTCAAGCGAAAGCAAGGGCTGAAGGAAATCACGTCGGAAATAGATAGGCTCAAAAGGTTGGTTAGTGACACATTAACTTGGCCTCTAATGAGGGGCTGGTACCACTGTACACCTAGCCTGGTGTTTCTGATCATGGAATAAACATTGCATTCTGGTCCCATCTGAGTGTGGCAAACTAAAAGAATTTCACTTGGATTATGACTGCCTTATCTCTGGTGCTTCTAACTCCCCAGTTTTCAATCACAAGAAAATTCCATCATTAATTAGACGCCATGAATCCTGCAAGAGTTTCACTAAGATGTAATGCTGTCCACTGTTAGTGACTCTACCTAGCTAGTCCGAAAGGATGTTGCCAGCCAAATATTTGCCAATCCGAAAACCGAGTAACAAAATTAGTAATTTAAATATGTAGTATCTTTGCCTTGTCCGGACATAATCTGACAACTCAATTGTGAAGCTAAATTTTAAGAAATTGTAGCATGATATTAGAATCATTCGACAACTTATATGCTTGTTAAACCATTCATTGTCCTGTGCTGCTGTTATTTTGGTTAATGATGTACCTTTAGACTATTTATATGTGGTGTGCATCAGAACATTTTGCATTTTGTATAATACAATACATTAAATTACAATTCATTTAATGCCAAGTACTCCTGTGGTACTTATTCTAATAACATCTCAATTTTTCTTGGGTTTGTACCATCCATCTGCATATGCTTTTTACAGCTATGTTATTTATTTCCGTTTTTTTCATCTTATTCTGATTTAATATTCTTGGGTTATGGCTGACATGATATGTTTGTGCGTTTTATCTTATTCTCCAGTGTCCAGACTACTTTGTTGTAGGCTATGGCATGGATTTTGCTGAACTCTACCGGAACTTGCCTTATGTTGGGATTTTGAAGCCTGAGTTATACCAGTGATTAGGTATTTTTGTGTCATAGTTCATAATAACTTAACTGTTCAGAAATAATTTAGCCCATGTCTTGATATGTAACAGATTTTTCTTAGCTGCTGCAAATTAGACTTCTTATATATCAGAGCATGGAAGTTAAGGAACAGCAAGTATATGTGCTTGCATTCATCTTTGTGTTCTGAGTATAGTGCATGCTCGGCCAGTCATTTTGCCAGGAAGCATCATTAATGAGTAATAAAAAATATTCTTGGATCTATTTTTTTTTTCATAAAGGTGACAAAGATGGTATTAAACTTGTTAAAATCTCGATGTTTATAGCTATTTCTCACTTGCAAATCATCCGGTTAGAATCCATCTTAATTGAATCAGCATTTGAAACTCATTTAATAGTTTCTGCAGGATCTATTAAGAAGGGAAAAAGAACTACACTATTCTTTGCGCAATTCCTGATACCTGCAAACGAACTTGGATAGCCTATCTGCAGCTTCACTTGCTGCGTTTAAAACTTGACTTCCAGCTTGCAAGCTTGGGCACTATCTTTTCATCGTAGTCTTAGCATGTAGTTGGGTCTAAAGGCAAAAAATGCAGCTCAGGATATGATAAACAGCACTGTGGTAAACAGCACTGTGTCAGCTCTGATCCACTTCTCTGTAAAAACTGTGTTAGAGACATTCAAGCTAGTTGCATTTTCTCATGTCCTTGGGAAGAAGAACTGACTGATGGCCACACCCTCTTAGCACAGAGAAAATTTGAGGACCCATATTCTTTGTGAAACAATCATTTTGCCTTTTTTAGAAGAAACATGGAACAGAAAACATATATTTCCAAAATTGCATATGATAAATGAATTTGTACAAGATCTTGAATTTCAATTCCAAAAGGTTTGTGGAGCTGTGGGCTAGAATCTATTAAAATTAATCTAGAAATTGACTCAGATTACGTGGGCTTCACTATGCAGGCAAATGTGGACCTGAACCACCAAACTTGCCCAACCCTTAGCGTTGCCCAAGGGTGAACTTGAAATTGCTGGGTACAATTTATCCAGGTGGTGGGTCACTGGGTACAATTTATCCAGGTGGTGGGCCACGTGACCTCACATTCCACTCCTCTCCAGGCATCCTTGTAGGAGAAACAATCAGTTTTTTTTTTTTTTTTTGGTGATTGCTTTTAGATTAACTTAAATTTGAACTAATATCTCTTGGGGTTTTCATTGCTTTAATGATTGGATCAGTGGTTTGGATTTGATCTGGGGCATTAAGCTGTTTGAACACTATGTACTCATTTTAGGGGACACCCAGCTATAATTTGCTTCAGAAATTTCAATAAAATTATTTCTGACAAACTGTTCTTCTTGGATCGATCCTTCTCAATTGAGTTGAACAGCATATTATTCAATGTTTCCTTTTTATATTTGCTGTTGCACTCGGTTTTGGTGGATTGGCTGATGGCAGGTAGTAACAGTTATTTATGGTGCCAATGCAATTAGTCTGTGTAGCTCGTAGACGTTTTCCCATCATAATGCCTACAGTTCAAGTGGGTTGAAAATGAGGCTGTGAACAATCCAAATCCTAGAGATGTGCCCGAAGTTCGAAAGTTAATTATGCAGGGCCTAGATGAGTTTAGTCCTAAACACCTTGGACCTAGACATAGGCCCAAATAAGTTTAACCGGCCCAGATACTTTGGACACAGCTCCAACCAACTTCAGTTGAACAGATCTGGCCCTAACCATGCCCAATCTGACGGGGGATTGCCTCTGCTTGTGCTCAGTCATTGAGCACTGCAGCTAGCACCTGGTCTAGTTGCCTGGTCCTGGTGTACCACAGCCACCATCCAGCTGATTTCACAGAGAGGAAACAACCCATTGTTTCCATCATGGCAGATGGCCACAAACCCACTGCAAATGGCCATAAAGTGACACTAGTGGTTACTAGCTTTCATTGTTGTGGTGGACTGAATTGCAACAATGATAGGACATGTAATGGATCCACCTCAAACTATTGAGGAGTGGCCTCCACCCAATGGGAAATATTGAAAAGTATTTCAGTTGCCTTTATTAACACCTCGAGGTTTTGGTAGCTATGGTTAGTTGAGAAAATTTAATTTATCAGCTGTCAAACTAACTTATTCTTCAAACTTTAGGACTGAGGAAAGTAGTTAGTTGTTGACTACACAGAAGAATTTGTTCTAGTCCAACTAAGGTGTGACCTAAAAGAGTTTGGAAGATGACGCAGCTCCTAGGTATTACTAAGGTCTTAGGCTAAATGAACAACACGTCTTGGATTTTCAGGAATTTGATGTAGTAGATGTAGCAGTGCAACATTCATTGAAAGTAGAGGAGATAGTCATTAATCGAGCTTGCAAGTTCACATAGACTAAAGCATTTGGCTGATCATCGTTGTCCCACAATAGTGAGCCAAAGAGGGAAAAGACTAACTTGTCTGCGTTACTACTGTTGGGATGGGGTCACTTGCCGGTCCAATGCCCGCAACCAGCCAGTCTCCTGTACAAATGGTGGAGGAACAAGAAATTGATTAGGGTGACGGACCTGAACCTATAGAACAATTGTGAATTGACCATAAAATCAAAAGAAGAGGAAAAGACAGACGAAGCCCATCTTTATGGTGACTCCAATTCTGAAATTTTGATGAATGAAAAGGTTAAGGCTAACTGTACCTACTCCAATTGATGAGTAAGAGATGGTTACGGAATAACATCTTCCATTCTATATCCCATGTCAATGTCCTAATCTGTGCGGTAGTGATTGATGGTGGAAGCTTAGACAATATTGTGTCACAAGCTCTTGTGGATTGTGTACTACAAAGGGTTCAAAAACATCCTGTGTCTTATTTTATTTGATGGTTGATGAAAGGTGACCAAGTGCAAATTCCACATTACTGTTAGTTTTTGTCAACGACTACAAGGAGAGAGTGTGATGCAATATAGTGCTTAGCTCCTGGAGATGTCCTACTCGGAAGACGTAAGATGTTTTGAGATGTTTGAGGAGGACAGGTTCCATCGAATATGGGGCTATTCACATGGATTCTATGGAACTGGAACCACCAAAGAGAAGTTCGAGTTTAGGTGTTACAATGAAATTACTGCAGATACTACGTGCCGAAATCCGGTAGCGCAAATAGGGTTTGAGCTCAAGGTCTATCTCTTTTACAACCAGGGTAAATGATGCTGTCCCGGATGGGTCTATGACTAACCAGCTTGGAGCTAGAATTAGGCCCAAATATGTCTCACAGGCCCAGATCCATGGATAGAAGGTGAACTTGGGGCCATCAGAACTGGGCCCAAACCAGGCCCAATCTGTAGGGGTTTGTAGCCATTTGGTTGCCCAGTGCTTGCATGCAACAGCTAGCGTCTACCTCATCCCACATGACTAGCAAATTGGCCACAAGCTATAACATGAAAATCATTCAGAATGTGCAAGCAAAGTTGGAGTACCATGTTTTAAATCTTATTTTAGGGCCTATTTGTTTGTGTTAGAATACATAAAAATTCAAGGTCAAATGAGGTCTACTGAAGGCTTCTTAAAGAGGTGAGGTGTAAATGATGGGTTGAGGGCTGAAGGATATAAGGTAGCAATGGGACCTTGACTTTCCTAATATTCAAATTACTAGGGCGATGGCTAGGTATTCATTTCCCATCTTGCCTCATTCACTTTCCAAAAGGAAAGGTTATTTGATAATCATTTTTGTATATTCACATTGTACCTTTGTTTTTAACTACATACGGCATGAATTGCAGTTTCTATTGTTTATGGAACCAATGGATGGGTAGGTTAAAATCTTGGGTTTTTTGAGAATTAGGGATTTATTTTGGAGTTTACAAGGTTTATGAAATTTCAATTGCATCCTTTCGTGAGGATTTTTTTGCTATTGGTTTTTCTATTTGACACCTTTGTATGGGATCATATGTTACTATATATTTACCATTTATTCATATTACTAGCAAAACATGCTCTTTAGAAGTGATGGATTTTAGGGAAGTTAAAAGAGAGATTTGAGGAAAGAAACCTCTTTCTTAGTTTACATCTAATAAATGATTGCATTTAAGAAGAAATCGGAAGAGGGCAGTCTATTGTGCTTTGTGTCATTCATAGTGCTTTTTTTTTTTTTTATTATTATAACGTAGGGTATCCCTTGCTAGCCCAACCTTCGGACCTTTGGCCTCTAACTCGGGAGTTATTCTAGGACTCTTCCTTAGGGGGTACATACATTGTTACATACATATTATCCTAATAATGCAAGGTGCGGGAGTTGAATTTGAGACTTTGGGGAGTAGCGTCATTCATAGTTTAAAGAAACTAAAATATCTAAAATCTCTCTTTATTTGGAAAAATGAGAAATCTAGGCTCTTTAGGAAAGAAATGAGTTTAGAATCTATTTGAAACTAAGAGATTCTGTGAAGAATTAATGGTTATGAGTCCTTGTTTTACCATCATCATCATCATCATCAAAGCCTTTTCTCAACTACGTTGGGGTCGGCTATTTGAATTTCATTTCTCCATTCTTATTTAACCTGAGCCTACTTTTCAGATATGTTGCACTTCTTCAAATCTATTTTTACAACCTTCATTCACATCCTCTTGGACCTACCTCTTCCCCCTTAGTGGGCCATCAACTTACATAGCTAAACTTTTTCTTATCGATGCTATTGGCAGCCTTTTTTGGATATGCCCAAACCATTTTAAACGGGTGTATCTAATTTTATCTCTTTATTAATGCCATCCCTAAATGCTCTCGAAGTCTCTCATTTCCTAAAGCCTCACATCCATATAATCATTCTCATCTCTGCTACCTCCATTTTGTGCATATATTACTTTTTTGTTGGCCAACATTCTGCCCTCCATAGGTCATAGTTGGTCTACTCATTGTCCTGTAAAATTTTTTCTTCGAACTTGTTTGCATTTTTCAGTCATAAAGCACTTCAGAAGCAAGTCTCTACTTCAACCATTTTGCTTTTATTCTATGTTTCACATTTTCATCAATACCAAAAAGAAAGAATTAGGATTTGTGTAATCTTTATCCAAAATTTCTAAAATCTCTCTCGAGTCAAAATTAGGTTGAAACTAAAAACAAAAGCAAGGCTATGATGGACATGTATCGAAACAAATAAATAAACAAATAAAGAGTAGTCATAATAGTATTGACGTGGTTAACACTTTCCAAAATATATTAATTTTATTAATTGATAACATTTGAACTTGTTTTATTACCTCCCTTGTATGTGTGAGTTTGTCCTCATTGCATGTGCGAGTTCCTACTAGCTGACATGTGCAAGTTTCTTAAGGACCCACACCCTTAGCTAAATTACCAAAAAAGAAATTTGAACTTCTTTTATAATGAAGGTATCCCTGCGCATGATGTCGTCAGCAAAAAAAAACCAGATGAAATAAAAAAATATAGGAGATTGCAAACCACAATATAGTACTTGTAGCACACAATCTCCACAATTGCATTTTAAATAAAAAATGCAATTGTTAAATTTTATTTTCTTCTATTTTTAATCTATTCCATGGTAAACAAATAGACCGTTAGATTTATCACGCATGAGACACTCCCTCCACTTTTCTATAACAAAGGAAGAGAAAATTACGTTCTCTTTTCTATCCAACGAGAGGAGACAAGTAAGTTCGTCACTTGTTTCAAACTCAATCAAATCCAATTGTGTTCATTTAACATATTAGAATAATAATATACATTTAGATCACTACATGGTTTGTTAGGGTCGATGATAAGCTTGGATTTTTAAAAGGTGAGCCCCAACATACACTGAAGGAGGGTGCCACTGCACTATATTATAATTCCACAGTGTTGCATTGTGGTTTTGGCCCTAAGCCTTTTGTGTTGCAACCAAAATGCCCGTTGGAAGGGTGACTTTCAGTTTTTATAGGTCTCTATGTGGTGATGAGATTTTCATTTACAAATTGCAATTGAGGTTTTTTTAATTATAAATATTAGTATACATATTTATATATATGATTTTCATGTGATTGAATTTGGAAATCAAGGCTCAGTATGGAGCAATTTCACTCTCAATTTAGTTTTGAATTTTGGTTTTGATTTATCTTTCCAAATGAAGATAGTCTCATCTAGATGAGAAGATTAGTCCTAATGCAACAAAATTCTGTGCTCACTTCTCTAAGTCAATGTCTCTACATCTCTACCCTTCCATTAAATAGAACCCAACAATTCGATGTGAGTCCCACATAATCATAACCCAAACAGCTCAAAATGGATATCAATCTCCAATGACATATGTTAAAATTTCATTTCAATAGATATGGATCCCACCATTCAATTGAACACATGACTAAACTATCTGGGCCCCACAAAAAATAATCAAATTTGTTAAAAATGAATGTCAACTCCTCCAATGACATATATTAGAGTTTCATTTCAAAAGATGTGAATCCCATCATTCTATTGAGTGCATGATAGAGTTATAATTAGTTGATGATTAAGACGACTCTGGTTATTATTATTATTTGTATGGATTCTATTGAAGATGCTAAGGGCATTGTGATTGATACAAATAAGTGTGCTCATGCACAAAGCTAGCCTGAGCCCAACCTAGGAGCAACTTGCTTCGGTTCGGCTTTAGTCTTAGGTTTTGGTACATGGGCCAACTTGAACTTAAAATCTATGTAGGTTTAAAATACAGGCTGGGCTTCCAATGGCAGAGATCTCAAAGTCCAGCCCCGGCCCACATAAGACACACAATTTAATAAAAAAATATATTTATTAATGGGATGGAAACTCAAACACATGCACTTTCTCACATGCATACAAGTCCCAACCAACTGAGCTGCTTGGAGCTATTAGTGGAATCCTTTTGTTTTATGTAAACATTACCCACCTAGGCTAGAGCCTTACCTTTTTCAAGCAGGATGGCCAAGCACTATGTTGTTGAATCAAAATGTCTACTATCATTGATTCATTCTGCTCAAGTAGTACATAAAATAAAACGTAAGTATAAAAATCTAAACATTGCAAACTTTGGATGATATAATTTTACTATTTATTCTTTAAGTACATTTAAGTATTTGGTTTATATCTTTTTAAATGGTTGCTTAGTTTGCAACTATAATTAACTAAAGTTTTCTCTATTTCTTAATTGAATAAAATTTATAATTTGTATTCTTTATTATTTTAATTTATAATTTTTATATGATAATGAAGAAAAATGTGACTGTGTTCAGCGCGTTTTACAATGCCAGTATGATATGAAAGTTGCAGCTCAGTTGGAACTCAATTTTGAAATTGATTGCAAGATCCACTCCAATTTTGGAACTGATTTGAAATTTGACCGACATTGATATATATATTAAGAGGGGGCTAATAAGATTTCAAAATTGAGGCTCAATTTCTAAATTGTGCAAATCATACAGTTATAAATCGTGCAATATATCTATGCAACATTCCTTTTTATAAACCTAACAAGAAAGCAACTCTCATGTGATAACATAAATTAAAAAGTTGTGAATTGCAAAAATATGCTATGTGATATCTAAAAGGTTGTTGTACAGGCCAAACCCTCTTGCAATCTCAAGAGGAGACGAATGAAGAGATTATAGATCCATTGTGGGGCCCCTCCTAATGAAATCTTGAATTGCCTCAAAATAAGTATCCTTCTAATGGGATTTTTCTAAATTTTACTCGCATAGGAATTGGTTCAATCTTAAGTTTGAGCATATGATTAATAATATAATTAATGCATGAAACTAAGAAAAAAAATGAAAACGCCCTACACTTAAGTGAACCCGAATCCCACAAAATTCCATCTTTTCCATGAAATTCTAACGCCCAAAAAATTTCCTTTTAAAATTTCTTTAGGGGTTGTTTGGATGAATGTAGAATATAATATTAACATATTTAAATACTATTAGATTTTTTTCATCACATAACAAAATATTGGCATGTTATAATATTATGACAATTATAATGTTTGGCATTTTATACGAATTTCAGCATAAAGTAAATTGATGTGTTTGGCAGTTTATATGGAATATGCCAAAAAAGTAGAAAACTGAGAGATACGAACTCAAGTGGAGCATTTGGTGCATTAAAAAAACGACGAAAGAAGAAGAAGAAGAAGAAGAAGAAGAAGAAACCAGAGGTGGGGAAGGAACTGCTGGGAACCACCCAATTGTTATTTCATTTGTTAAATATTTGAATTCACAAGAAAGAGAAAAACAAATGGATCTTATCCTATTGGAACCCACCAACATTTATATGTGTTCGAAATTACGGAGGAACCCATTTAATGATAGGAAATCAACGTAGCATTTCATGTTAAAATCATGAAATCTTATTGATATTATTCAGAGTGGGGCCCACCATATATGTATCTATGGCGTCACACATCTGGTAATGAATATCATGATGGGCACTAAGTAATGTTAGACATTGTTGACGGATCCATCTAATATTAAAACGTAGTTGGACCCAGTTGAATTTGGAAACCATCTACTGTAATAAAATTAACTGAGGCCCACCGAGTACTAGTGATCAGCAGCGAGCCATCTAATGTTGACCATCATGATGAGACTTACCAATGTTAGTAATCATTGTAGGCCGCCGCACACAATATTTATAATCCATATGGACCAATCTAATGTTTAGAGTTATAGTTGGACTTGTTTATTATTTTATTCACAAAGAGAAGAATCAATTTTAAAAATCATAGTTGGCATGTGTTATGTGGTCGCTCGACGTGCTTTTCCACTCTTTTTTTAAAAAGATTTTTAATCTAGTAGATGATATTCTTCACCTTTTCATCGAATAATATAATACGTAAGTTTTTACAAGAAATTGCCATTTTGTATTCTACTTTCTACCATAGCCAAACACCTACATTTTAGATGTACGACAATCATATATTACATTTACATTAATATGATATCTATATATATTAACCTATTATATTAATATTACATATATTAATATATTACATTAGTTTTACTATATCTAATAATATTTGTTTAGGTCGAGCCAAATCCTATACAATAGACACATGCAGGCCAAGAAACAATAATCAAGGACTGAACTTGTAGATAGCAAAATGACGTGAGGTTGTAGGGTTGCCAACCAAACAACTTATGTGTGTGAGGCCAATTTGGTATCATTCCAGAAATGTTTTATTTTGACTATGAATGAATAAAGAAGACCTTGTTTGACAATTATTTTGTGAGAGAGAAAATCTAGAGAGATAGAGAGAGGAGGGTGATATAGGTAGAGATTTAATAAATATGAGAGAAACAAGTATTTTCTTCATTTATTCTCCAATAATGATCTCAAACATTTGTCACGTCCCAAGTAGCCTACTAGCCCAATAACTTGGTAAGCTTTTCACGTGGCCCAAATGCTTAAGCTCAAGTTATTAGTAGTAACCTACATGGTTCATTATATAGGAGACTCATATTTTACTCATAAGCGATGTGGGATGAGGTGTTACAATCTACCCCCCTTAAGGCCACATGTCCTCGTGTGAATTCATCTAACTACACCAGGCGATGTGGCACCCGTGTCCCTTGTGGTTCCCCTATCTTGACTCACAAGCTCGCGCACCCTGGCTTTGTCCTGATCTTGCCTCAAGGGCTTTCCCAGCGGGATTGGGGGTCGCATATTTCCGGCTGGTTATAGGCTCTGATACCATTTGTAACGACTCAAGTAGCCCACTGGCCCAATAACTTGGTGAGCCTTTCACGTGGCCCAAAATGCTTAAGCCCAAGTTACTAGTAGTGACATACATGGTTCATTATATAACAGACTCATATTTTACTCATAAGCGATGTGAGATGGAGTATTACAATCTACCCTCCTTAAGGCCACACGTCCTCGTGTGAATCCATCTAACATGGGAAGCATATCACACATACATGGGAAGAGTGGCATACCTAGGGATCGGACCCCATGTTAGAGTTCCACTTCTTCCTCCTAATGATCCTCTGCACAAGACACAAGCCAAATTGGATCTATTTTATTATTCAAGTTTTTTGTATATAACCCTTACGATTTTAAAGATTTGTAAATAGGCTCCTGTGATTTCCTTATGTTTAAATAGGCCCTTTCTTTTACATTTTAATACATGCCATGTCTCCAAAATTAGTGTACCTAAGGAGAATGGGTTAGTATGTTTAGGATTTTTATAAAAATGACAACTTTGCTCTTATATCCATTAAATAAAAATGAGTGCATTATTAGTTAAAAAATATAATTATTTAATATCAATTTCCAACGGCCTTTTGCTCAATGATGCTCTCAGGAACATGAAGTCTAATATTGTATTTTGAAATCTTCAACAATCTAATAGTTGGTTCTGCATGGATTGGATCAATTGTACTTATTATATGTGTTGATTGTCATTATAATTGATTTGGATTTAATGAGATTAGCACAACATTGAGAAAAATGAATTTATGTAAAGCTATTGGATGCCACCAACTCATGTAATTATTAATGTTAAGCTTTAGAGAATGATAAGCCTAAGTTTTTGTATATATGCTTTTAGAGATAAAAGGAAGGTCAAAAGTGTTATTTCACTCTAAAAACTTATGGTGGGTTGAAAGCTACTAATTTAAGGGACATGTATGGTATTAAAATGAAAGGGCAGTGCCCTATTTATAAATATTGAAATCATAGGAACTTATTTATAAATTTTAAAAACCTTAGGGGTATATACAAAAGGCTATTATTATTATTATTATTTTATTTTACAAAAATAAAGCATGGGAAGATAGTCATTTTTAACGGTTTATATGTCATAGATCGAGGGCGGAGATGCACAATTTAAAAAAAATGATGGTGGGACCCCTTGGCCCGTGTATAATGTTATAAATTTGATGGTGGGAGTGGGATCCCATAGCTCGCGTCCCGCTCGCGCCCTTTCTAATTCCGTCACTCTCCCTCTTTTTCTATAAATATTAAATGCAATTTTCACGTCTTCATTCCCTCTCATTGCTTCTTGGCCTTAGAGTATTTTCTCTTCTCGCTCTCTCTGCTCTCTCTCTCAAAGCAACAATTTCAGAAGACTTCAACACAAAGGAACGCTTACTTCCCTCTCGCCTCAAGCTTCTCAGTTTTCTGTAGCTTCTTGAAGGTATGATTTCTGTCAATTCTTGAAATTGGTTCTTGAATCTTCCTTCATTTCCTCACCTTTTCAATTCTGTAGTTTTGTGTTAATCTGTGTTAGTGTTTTGGGTGTTTTTAATTTTCATCGCAAGAAAGAACTGATATGGTTAGTTTGCTTTGTTTTCGATTTGGTCGGTTCCCTTTCTCTGCCAATGATCGTACACTTGCGTTTATTGATTTGATAATTTATTGTTACTTTGATCCATGTTGAAAATTTCTTTTTCTGGTCTTTCAATTGGGGTTTTCTGTCTCTCAATGATAAGAATCAATGCTGAAAGAAAAACCCCTGTTCTTGGTTTGTTTGTTTTTTTTTTTTTTTAATTTCTTTCTTGCTTGCTTTTTTTTTTTTCCTTTTCTGTTCTGTTTTGTTCTTTGGTGTTAATCTGCGCTAGGATTTTGGGTGTTGGTTTGATTTCAATTGGGTGGGTTGGTTCCATTTCTCTGCGTTCTGAATGATCTCTGCGTTCTGAATGATCTCTGCGTTCTCTTTTATTGTTATAATTAAGTTTCTACTTTATATTTGTATCTCTTGTAGATATGACTACAATGCCTTTTACTTTTATTCTCACATGTGAAAACCCAACCCCATTTTTTGGTGTTTTTTTTTCTCCTGTTCTTTTTTAAATTTAAAATTTAAATGAAGGAATTGAAGGCACAACAAATAGTAAATGGGGATTGACTGCAAGAATTTGAGAAAAGTCATCTTACACCCAAGGATGTACTCTTAGTATAGTAGCTTGCATTTTCTGACTTTGTACATAAAAAGCTACAGTGCAGCTGCAGTGCCTTTTAGTTGAATGAATACAGCATGTGAAAACATCAACTTTTTGGAAAGTTAAAAGAGTATTGAATTTCAAAAATAAGACGTACAGTGTACAATAGAATTTGAAGGAAACCTCCGGCCCATTTGACAAACAAGAAGCCAAATAAGGCAGAGCTAAAACAACTAAACGGAGGGGCTACAATAGCCCACAATCTAGAAACAGCTAACCAAACAATAGAAACCTAGGCCACAACCATGCGAAGAAGGAGCTAGGAGAAAACTAAGATAGGAGAACCCAAAAAACGCTGAGACAGCTGAAAGTCAGAAGAAAAACCTGAAAACACTGTTCCTGGATCTGATGGGAGGACTCCGGAAACAAAACCTTTGAGAATGGAGTGCATAAACCCAGCAACCTGAGATAAAAAATATGCATCATAACCTAGATGATTACACACTGTAGCTTTGTAGTGTTCCTAAGTTTTTCTTTAAAAACGCCAGTATATTGTTGTTGCAACACTTTTGCTTGCATAAGGCGTCACTTTATATCGTTTTGCATTGTCTTAAGATTTTCTTCCCTAGCTTTCCAGCATCATGTGCTTATTAAGCTCCACTAGACCTTCTTTCACTCTTGTTTTGTTACCCCATTGATGATATGAATGGGCTCTTTTTCACTTTTTATCCCAAGTGCTGTAACACTCTGTCCTCAATTAAGTATGTTTAGCGATTAATTAATTAAGTTATTAGCTAATGATAATAGAATTAGACTAATTAATGATGTTTAACATGCTATTAGGATGGATTTAACTTAGTTTGTCTTACGGGGTTATGTTTAGGTTCTGGATAGTTAGTTGGGTTGAATTTAACCTTGATTAGGTAGATACGAGCCTTTTTTCGTAATTTTAGACTTTATAAGTTTACATCATTCATGCATCATATTGATACCATCATATGTGTCTCGTTAAGTTCATCAACTTTTGTACTTGACTCGAAAGTATTTGACTTTGTTTGTGATAGTTGAAACCTCATTTGACTTAAACCCAAATTTCCCCAAGGAATATGGACTTTCTTATAAATTTCAGAAAAGTATGTCATATATAAAGGCCCAACTGTTACTATTCGAACTTTTGCTCCCTGGGTTCTCCTTGCTCTAACGTTCTTCTTTTTCTTTACATCTTTTCACCACCATTTCTCATTAAAGCAAGAGATTAGAGGATTACATGTGTGATCTAAGGTTCTCGACTTCCTTTTCCAACCCGGGTTAGCTCTCCTCAGTCTCTGAAGTGAACGACTTGGGTATCTTCTTCTTCTAATCAATCTCCAAGGTAGGATTGAGGTCCATTATTGCTTTCTTGAGTCTAGAGGACTCTTATTCTAACACATGCACTCATTTCCTTTCTCATTTCTTGCATGCATGGCATTTAAGTTCAAGAATTGGGTATTCCTTCACAAGTTGAGACAAAAAAGGATTAATTAGTTGAAAGCTTAATCTAACGCAAGTATAAGCAAATTTTAGTTGAATGCATGTTGGTATATCCTGATTCTTGTAAGTTTATCAATTTTAATGTGTTTTACAGCCCTTAATTGTACTTTTATCCTACTGATTTGGAAATGCATGTTAAGGTATCAAGTTTTGAAACGAACTGGATTTGCTTCAGGAAATTTGAAGCTTATGGCTAAGCCGTAGAAGAGTTACGGCTCAAATTTCAGAGAGCATACAAATAAAAAATCCTTCTACGGCTAAACCATGGCTAACCCGTATAATGTGCTACGGTTAAGCCATAGCCAAACCGTGGCTTATCCGTAAACCAAATATGGTTAAGCCATAAGACAAAACACGGTTCAATTGTGAATGCGGGGGAAATTCTGGGTAACTACAGCTAAGCCGTAGTGCATTTTACGGCTAAGCCGTAAGTTACCCACGGCTAAGTCGTAAAACCACTGAAAAGTGGGTTTAAATAGGTAGAATTGTGAGACCTTGTAAGGCCTTAGCTTTTGGATTCTTATGCCTTATTAACTGGCCCAAAGGAATGATTGAATATCATAAAAGGTCTTGAGGGCTAAGCCTTTTTCATGTGGTGTTGTTCATTTGTTAAACACCTTCCTACGGGTGTTGGTTTAAGGGACTTCGATACACATTTCCGACACAATGTAACACTAATAGAAAAACAACTGTGTATCGAATTATTTAAAACTACATCATCATGCACGGTTAGAAATGAGGGATGACTAGATTAGGGTTGGTTAGTAAAACTACCTTGATTTCCTTTAATTTGAACTGCATAGAATATTGGATTACCATTATTGACTTCTATTATTCTACTATTGATTCTGATTTGAAATGATCAGGTACGAGTTGATTCTATTTGAATTGCTTCTTAACAAATGTTTTACATTAACATTGACTTGAATTGAGTATGAACGAAAGTATACGAATGAATTGAACGTAAATTGTCTTGTATTGTTCTCAATGAATAAACTGCACACATTATTCTAGGTTCAGTTGACTGAATCTAAATGGTTTGGCTCCACTCAGTCTCAACCTTATGATACTCGGCGGGGTTGACTATGGTGTAGTAACGAATGATGGCTCTGCAGTGTGCTTTGCAGCTTCCGGACTCCATATATGAAAAGACCTATTTGTATCTTGGCCCGGTAGATGGTGTTCTTAATGTAAAGATCTCTAGAGGAAGGATATGGCAAATGTAGTAGCCACTTCGTAAAGTATTTTTGTTAAATGATTTTCATGGCACACTTATTGAATTGTACAACATGCTTAGTATACTAAATTGACCTCTTTAATTACATGTTAATGATTCTTGTAGATACAACGTGTATCACCTTAATTATGCTTATGCTTTGCTAAATAGTCTTATTTACTAGTTGTTTTTGGTGTCACAGGCCTATATCCCACTTCCGATCTTGAGAAGATCGAGAAGAATTCAGAGGAGGCCCTCAAGAACCCCTACGGCCTAGATGAGTGGACGATGGATCATTTTTTTATCGATCTAACCAAGGAAAGCGTCAGGGATCAAAGTTTGCATCATTTATTTTGATATGCATGGATCATGCCGCTTTGTATTTTAAAACGGTGTAACTCCTCCTTTTTTTTTTCGGAAACTTTCTTTCATATTGTAAAGACATGTTCTTTTAACTCTTATATACATAGAGGTATGTTAGTCTGGGGTTGTGATAACTTATTCCATGATTGATATCGACAACTTCCGTCTATTGAATGCTTAAGCAAAAGTCCACTAACAGCACTTCATACGTGTAAGTAGTGTGACTATCCCTTGTGTAATCCCGCTTAGACTCGGGTCCATGTATGAATTACACGGCAGTCGTGTGTCACTTTTTAGGTTTTAATCATAATACCCGAATTCATAGGCTCGAGTTGTGACATATGTATTAGTATTGTATTAGAGCATAAAATAGTCATTTAAAAGACTTGGGCATATAGGAACGTGGTGAGGATACGATAGAATTAAGCGAATACCAAATATTTAACTCTATAGTCTAATAATTTGATCTGATACGGGGGAGGTAGTTGGGGTAATTCTAAGGTAAAACTGTTTGATTTCATTTTTGCAGGAAATTGCTTCTATAGTGGAATGACGAGTCAACCGTCAGTTCCACCACATATAGAGCAACAAGTGATGTTCTAACCAAAAGACAATGACCCTAATACCTTCTATTATGAAAAATTTAGAAAGAGAGGTGCAATGGAATTTCACGGCAAATAAGATGCTCTACAAGCAGACGAATGGTTAGAGCATACCGACGATATGTTTGACACTGTTATCTGCATCAATAGGCAGAAAGTCTTGCTCACCGCTTTTATGTTTCGCAGAGTGGCAAAAACATGGTGGAAGAGTGTAAGAGACTTGTATAAGGATATGCCTAGTGCTATAGTGTGGGAGACATTCAGGAGACAGTTTAAAAGGAAGTTTATACCTGCTCATGTTTAGAGGGAAAAAAGGTGGAGTTCTTGGCATTACAGTAACAACAGATGTTAGTGGCAGACTATGTACATACCTTCACTCAGTTATCACAATATGCAGAGGATATGATCAATACAGAGGAGAAAAAGGTTAACATGGTTATCATTGGCCTAAATCCTATATACAAAGATTATGTTATAGCTTTCCAGAGGCCGGTTACTTTTGATGATGCGGTAGATAGAGCTTATTCTGCAGAGTCAAACACTCGTAAGAAAAGAGTTTTGGACCCCAGAAGAAACACAGCTAAGGGGCTAGCATAAAAGAAAATGAAAGGTGATCAAGGTAGCCCAAGTAAAGCAAATGTGAAGTGTGGCCTTTGTGGCAAGCCACATTGAATAGAGGCATGCTGGAGAAGTACAAGAACTTGTCTAATTTGTGGTTCAATGGAGCATCGGATGAATCAATGTCCCAAGGACAAGCCCATCCAGCAACCACGACCCTCTGTACCCATTTCCTAAGGCAAACCATAACAATCACGTCAAGGCCAGAAGCAGAATCGTCAAAATACTCATGCTTATGTGGTCACTCATGAGAGCGTGGAGGACGTCCATGTGGTAGAAGGTATTCTTTCAATTGATAATGAAAAAGCACAAGCATTGTTCGATTTGGGGTCTACGTTTTCGTACGTAGTACCTCATTTTGCTACGAAACTAAGGAAGCAGCCTAAGTCATGACTGTATGTGTTGGTGGTGTCTACTCCTGTTAGCAAGAGAGTGGAGTGTAGTATATACTACCTCCAATGCGATGTTCGAATCAAGGGTCATCAACTCCCAATTGACTTGATTCTATTGTCTATGTTAGATTTTGACATTATCCTTGGTATGGATTGGCTGGCTAAATATCATGCCTATATGCAATGTTACAACAAGACGATTCACTTTGATTTAGGTAACGCGTTCCGTTTCGAGGAAAGTTAGAATAAATTGCCTAAGCCGATCATCTCCACATTTAAGCGCATAGGATGATACTACCCCCAATGCGTCGTCAACTCCTAATTGACTTGGTTTTACTGTCTATGTTAGATTTCGACGTTATCCTTGTTATGGATTGGCTGGCTAAATATCATGCTTGTGTGAAGTGTTATAACAAGACGATTCACTTTGATTTAGGTAACGCGTTTCGTTTCGAGGGAAGTAAGAAGAAATTGCCTAAGCCCGTCATCTCCACATTTAAAGCAGATAGGATGATACGTAAGGGGTGTGAAGGCTTTATTGCCTTTATCTCTGAGAATAAGGAACTTAAGAAGCTTGGAGAGATTTTGGTTGTATGAGACTTCCCAGACATATGTCCTAAAGAAGTCCCAGGGTTACCTCCTGTTAGAGAAGTTGAATTCTCTATCGAACTCGTGCCAGGTACAGCACCGATTAGTAAAGCTCCGTATCGTATGGCTCTTGTAGAATTACTGAAGTTAAAAGAGCAATTGCAAGATTTACTTGATAAGGGTTTCATATGCCCTAATGTGTCACCGTGGGGAGCCCTGGTGTTGTTTGTAAAGAAGAAGGATGGCACGCTTTGAATGTGTATTGACTACCAGCAGTTAAATAAGGTGCATTGATGAATTGTTTGTCCAACTCCAAGGTGCAGCGTATTTCTCAAAAATAGATTTGAGATCTAGTTATCATCATTTGAATGTTAAGGAAGATGACATTTCTAGAACTGTCATTTGAACGTTAAGGAAGATGACATTTCTAGAACTGCATTTAAAGCAAGGTATGGGCATTATGAAATACTCGTGATGCCTTTTGGATTGACTAATGCACCTGCTCGTTTATGACTTTGATGAATAGGGTATTCGCTTCCTTCTTGGATCAGTTCGTTGTAGTTTTCATAGATGATATTTTTGTGTATTTGAAGATAGCAGAGGAGCATGCAGACCATTTGAGGAAAGCCTTGCAATTGTTGAGAGAACATCGATTATATGCAAAGTTGGAGACATATGATTTTTGGCTTGAGCATGTAGCTTTTCTTAATTATATGATTTCACAAGATAGTTTGGCAGTTGATCTAGCAAAAATTAAGGCAATTGTAAATTGGCCAAGTCCAAAATTTGTGATAGAGATCAGGAGTTTTCTTGGACTTATAGGGTATTATAGAATATTTGTTTAAGACTTATCAAAGATATCTATTCCTTTGACAAAGTTAACTCGAAAGAATATACCCTTTAATTGGATTGAAGACTATGAATTGAGTTTTCAAACTTTGAAAGAAAAGTTAACAACCGCTGTCACGCCCCGATCTTGGGAATTGGGGTTAGAATAGGCCCTACGGGGTGTGCATACGTAATGCCATAGTAATCTGTGCATATGACACACACACACAAATCACTACAAGGGAGATTCCACAGGAACGTGTAAAGACGTTTCTCAAACACGTAGATTACATTCAATAGTAAGCGGGAACCTGTGTAATACATCTATAATGATCATAAGCAATAATAACAGAAACATCATCCATTTCATAAATAAGTCGGTACTAAACCATTCCCTTTATATAACAACACTTAAACATAATTAAGAGTCAAAGTGTACATATGCCCATCAAATCATAAACGCACAACAAAGATCTCATGATTGCTCTTCGTAGGATGACTAACAGGAGACGTCTGCATTACACTCATCTAGTCCTCGAGGTTTAGTACCTGTAACACCAAGGGTAGCACTGTTAACACGACGGTTAAGTAAGTATATAGAGATACATAAGATCATTATGCTGTATTAAATGAATTAAGAACGTATATATTGATTAAAAGAAGGCAATAGTCGTATACTATGCATGTTGTGCATGAGTAAGCATGTGTAGCGAATCATAAATAGGATATCCTATAAACTAGTTGGCATCCACGAGGCTCTATTCTCCCAAAAGAAAGCATATCACCTAAAGGGAGCATGTATATGGGTTGCTAGGGGATTAGATTAGCTTCCTGAGGAGCACCGATAACTCCTCTTGGGACTACTGCAGTAATGATATAAAAATACCCAAACTGGTCCCGTCGAACCTAATGAGGGCATAGCTAAGCGGTGCCGACTTAACGTATCAAGACCGACTCAAATTCATGCCTGCTATAGATTTTAGTTATGCTTGCCATATCATATATAGTAGGAGTTTGGTTTTGAGATTAAATTCATTCATTCATTCATATCTGATAATCAATTCATGCATACTTAATAGAGTTACATCATGTTGAGTGTATGGTTTATTAATAATATGAATGTATTTAGATTGAGTAAGCATCAAGGATAATTACTAGCCAACTCTATGCTAGATAATCCGTGATCCCGAGGGCATTTAACCCGATGTATTTATAAAACATCTGGTGCCATTGTGTTACCAATTCTTAGCGTTACATTGTATTATAAAAGACACCTCTTCTTATGCCAACACCCATGACATGACATTGGAAATTCGTCCGGAAAATCGAAGGGGATAAGTAACAGCTCTACACTCGTCCTCCTTATCATGTAATCACCATTGGGCTAATTTGGTTAGGAAATAGGCGCCATATCTAGAGCCCTACAAGGTCATTGGAAACCCTAATATCCTCAGTTCACAGTGCTCTTACGGCTTAGCCGTATACATGTTACGGCTTAGCCGAGTGGCTCAGGTTTTTTTCTTAATTCCATGCACATTTATAGCTTAGTCATATATTGGCCTATGGCTTAGTCGTGCTAAGCCTACAGCTAGGATTATGGCTAGGTTACGGCTAGGTTGCGGCTTAGCCGTAGCATAGTTCACGGCTTAGCCATGTGTGAGCCATAGAGTAAAGCCGGGTTTTGGGGTTCTCGGGAAAGCTCGCCGTAAAATGACTTACGGCTTGGTCACAGGGTGGTTACGGCTTAATCGTAGTTCAGGCTATGGTTTAGCCGTAGGTTAACTGTAGTTCAATTTGGCTCTTTGGATTCTGAGTTGTGTAGACTTACGGCTTAGCCGTGGGCTTCACCGTAAGCTTCAGAATTTCTGAAAACAAGCTCTGGAGCACGAGTTCAGTACAGAACTTTATCATTTGGGTTCCTATGAGGGTTTTTTTGCTCTAAATTATAATCTTAAGCCTTTTATACTCACATGTCATTAGTATTACATTTTTATACTCATATTCACTTAATCCAACATATATGTACTTAATCAAGGGGGGTAAATGAGCTGTTAACTTGAACTTAGATTAATCACTTCAAGAATCAACAATCTAGACATGCATGTAGTAATAAATACTCTTATACTTGCCTTATATTAGTGCTTCCTCAAAACTAGTCTCTCCTTGATGTGTAGTTAGAGAAAGCCTCAATGAAAGATGGGTTCTCTACAAGAAGACATAAAAAGGGGTTATTCTTATATGGAATGCATTCATGTTCTATTTTAGAGTTCCCTTGACTCTAATAAACCCAAGGAAATGAAATACAAGTTATACTCTAATAAACCCAAGGAAATGAAATGCAAGCTGTCTCTTACCTTAGAGAGGTGTGGATGGCGAAAAAAGAAGATCAATTGGTGAATTCCTTAGAAGAAGATGCACAAGGATGTAGGAGGGGAATGGAGGTTAGTAAAATCACATGCAAGCTTTTAGGATCCAGTTTCTACTTGAAGTTTGAAGAGGAGAAAAGAGAAGAGTGAAGATGGAAGATGAACTCCAGCAAGAGAAGAGAGAAATACAGTGAAGGAACGATGATTCCTCTTTTAAACTCAAAATTTTTAGGGTTTTACATGTAAGTCCATAAAATTTGGGAAAATTACAGTTTAAGTCAAATGTACTACAACTGGGCCAAGATGGATCTGAATTGAGCTAGGCCAAACATGAAAGTTGACCCACAAGATGAAATGCACATGATGCAATTAATGTGGTGCCAGAATGATGTAAGAACAATTTACAAAAAGGGTCCTTACTACCTAAGTAAGGTTCGAACCCAACTACATACCCAACTGAGACCCATTAAGAAAATAAAGAACAGGATGAATCAAGACTAAAATACACATATTAGTAGGGAATCAAGCTTAATTAATTTAAATTATAACTAAGTTGGGTCAGGACCTTATAACCGCTCCAGAATTAATACTACTGGATGGAAGTGAAGGATTTGTGATATATTCAGATGTATCTAGAGTTGGACTGGGGTGTTTTTTGATGCAACATGGCAAGGTGACTGTGTAGGGATCTAGACAGAGCATGAAAAGAACTATGCCACACATGATCTGGAACTAGCAGTTATTGTGTTCGCTTTGAAACTTTGGCAACATTATCTGTATGGTGGAAAATTTGAGGTACATTTAGATCACCACAGTTTGCAGTATTTATTTGAGCAGCATGATTTGAATATGAGGTAATGTAGATGGCTTGAGTTCATAAAAGATTATGATTTCCCTATCAAGTATCACCCAGGAAAAAGGAATGTTGCGGCAGATGCTTTTAGCAGAAAAACAACAAGTCTTAGTGCTTTATTGAGCTCAAACTCATTCATACAAGATGAATTCAAAAACATGCTTGTAGAAGTACATTTTGTTGATGACTTGGCAGTGTTTGCAAGTACTATTGCCTTCTAGCCTGATATAATTCAAGCAATCAAGGACAGATAGTTTGAAGATCCGAATCTAGTGCGAATTAAAGACCATATAGGAGATATACTAGATTTTTGCCTGGAGGATGGTTTTTTATATTTCAAGAATTGATTGTGCGTACCGGCTCTTGATGGCATGAAAGAGAGCCCAATGATGGATGTTTATTATGCTAAGGATGCGATGTACCCTGGTAGCACGAAGATGTACCGGAACCTAAATGATCGGTTTTGGTGGAAAAATATGAAAAGAGAAATCGCAGGATTCGTAGTTAGGTACCTTACATGCCAGAAGGTGAAAGTTGATCATCAAAGGCCTCCTGGTTCCTTACACCCATTACATATCCCTCAGTGGAAATTGGAACACATCACGATAGATTTTGTTTTTGGGTTACCCCCAACTAGTAAGAAGAATTAATTAATGTAAAGAAACAAATAACTGGGTAAGTGTGGATTACCCTCTTTTTTTTTTCTTTTCTTTTTTTTTAAATCTGTGCATACCATGGTTTGAAAGTGTGGATTTAAGTCTAAAATCAAATTCCGCATGAGAGGGTGTAGTAAAAAACCATCATATTCTCGGTTCTCACTTCATTTTTTTGAGTTGGGCAACCATTGAATGTGATAATTTACTTTCTCAGTATTTAGAAAGCTAAATAACTTGTTCAGAGTTCAAAATCTTAGGAAAATACAATTTAAGAAAATATAATCATTCAGCAAAATTTCAACGAACGTACTAAACATATTGCTACTGATTCCTTCCATTATGTCTCTCCTCATAGAATGGAAACTGTTTGATGTAAAATAGATGTGTTGAAATCTGTTTTTCATCGTAACATGAAGACTGCAAATGTCTAATGGAAAAAACATACAAAACATAGATACAACCAAATCATAAAAATCCAAATCTTAAACAATGAAAGTAGGATCACCGCCATGATAAAAAAAAATAAATAAACAAAACAAATCAAATGAAAGAAGAAGAGAAAGATTTGAAGATAAAAAAAAAAACACCGGATTTGCTCCTACGCTTGATTGCTACAAGCTACACATGATCAAAACCACATCAAGATGCCAAAACCATAAAAAAACATATGGATCAAATCAAATCCAAAGAAAAAAAAAAGATTACTAGGAACTGAAATGAGATCTACAAATAGAAATCGGAGAGGAGATATTACCGTTATCGAATCCAATCAATGCAAATCTGGTATCTGTGAGCGATCGAGAATTGGGAGTTTTCTGCCTCATAAGTCTTCAGAAGCACTTGAGGTTTTTGCTTTAGATATGTAGATCTGAGATTTCTACTTGAGGGTTTGGGTTTTGTGAGGTGGGTTTGATGAGAAGAAAACCCCCAAATCACTTTCAGATGCTTGATCTTTCTAAAAAGGAAATATCACCAATTCATGACTTGCCGACCATCTTTACCTATCGAGAAAAGTGAAGATAATGATCATTATGAAGACACCATGCAATAAAAACGAACATAGTTCTGTAAGTATGCCACATAATTTGAAATTTGAACGGTGATTTGAAACAGAAAAAAGGAAGGGTTTGATTTCACATTGTAAGAATCCACTTTCATCCCTGCTTCACATGAATCTCAAGGCTAAGAATCGCAGATACTGAACGACCAGTGGCCACACCTCAATTTATGAGAATACCCATAACTCATTACAACTCATGGAACTACAAATGCCTTACATAAACAACTCTGCGAAAAAACTGCACCGCAACTGCACTTTGAACCTTTTTATCACACGAGGCAGCAAACTAGATAAACTCATACATGCACTTGGAAAAAACCTCATACAACACTTATTCAATTTCAACCCCTTTTATGTGAAGCCATTGCTTTAAAATCCTAGGAATTCAATTACTCTAAAACAAAGCAGACCTTACTGAAAACAACATATATTGGCGTCATAAGATAGAGGGAAAAGAAAGAAAAAAGCGATAGCAGAGACTTTTGGATAAAAGGACCTACACGCAAACTGTCTAGTTCAATAACCTGCTAAGCCAATGAATAAAAAATCTCATTAGAATCCCAATGGTAAAACAATATGTCTGTCAGTTTGAAAAAATATATATTTCTTTGAGAAGAGAAGAATATCTTTCACTTTAAAAGAGTGTTCATATTTCTGCTGGATCATTATGGCCATTCAAAACCCTCCTAAAGTTTTCACAACCCATGTAGGTTGATGCAAAGAAAACATCAACTCTGCTTAAGGAAACAAAAACACAAAGAGCATGTAAATATACAACGAAAACAATTATGACTCAGAAAGTTTTAATAGAAGAAACAGAAAAGAAAAATTAGGACCATTCGAAATTCTTTTAGCAGAAACTGATGAAACTATCCGTGGTCATTTATTCACAAAGAACTTAATTGAAGAAGGAAAGAAGATTTTGTTTCAAAGTGTGTTTTTTCTTTCTGAGAAAGTCTCTTTTACAGAAAATCAATAGCTGCATTTGCAGTAGGTGGGTTTGGCTACAGGCTATGGAACAAAACATTATCCAGTCAATAGGTTTTTGAGGTGATGAAATAGAGGGAACGCCTGTAATGGTGTTGGTGGAGTTGGTGTTCTAAGCAAGATACTTAACATACATCTTTCTCTCGCAAATTCACTATTATCACTATGACAAATATTGACGATATTTCGGAAGGAGCTTGATGTTAACAGTACTTGCAAAGGCCATTGCTCTCCTCCACTCCCACACCGATGGAGAAACAAAACAGATTTTTAGGGTGCCCTACAATGAGTGTTGGGAGTGATCGTTAGTTCATAATATCTTATACTTGTTCACTATTCCCTACAAAATCAACAGGCAAATTGTATATCCTTAAGTCGTGTAAATTGTACATTTCTTTGAGGAAAAAAGTGCAATAGAATTACCAATTCATTAAGCTACTCAACCATTTATCCAAAAATGTTCAAAATATTCAATTACTCACTTTGAGTATAGTGTGATGCATGCCTTCTTGGATACATTCTATGATGCATCAGGATCTTCATTGGAACTGCACAAGAGGTTGAGTCCAAGATCTCTCTTTAAGTAGCAACTGTTAATGGTTTCTTCTATATGAAAGTTCTACTCTTCAATGTAAGATTGATCAGTAAGAAACACAAAACACAAAACAAACCCACAAAATTGCCTATGAACACCAAAGGAAAAGGGAACCGGAAAACTTCTGATTTGAAGCTCCAAACCTCCAATCACCTCAAATACCCCAAAAATTTCACATCATTTCACTGTTGAAATGGCCCATCTTTCTCAATTTTGTTTCCTTACTTTTCAGTTACTCATTATAATTACATGTATCCAATTTCTCAAAGCCAACAAGGAACAACCCAAAAAAGAGAATCCAAAATTTAACAGGCATCAATGGCGTATAGGGCAGAGAATGGCCCCATTTGGCCACTGTGCACTATATCTATTCATTACACCTTATCTATGTATAGTAATAATCTATTCATTCCATTCGAGAGTGTTCTATGAATGGATAGGATTGATTAAAAGATTTCACTTATCTGCAATCATAATTAACCAAAGTTATTAATTAGTAGAATATTCTTCTATCAAGTATGCAAATGGCAACAAGCTTGTAACTCTGCCTTTTTAAGAGTTTAGGATCCTTGACATGAGATGTCCATTAAAGGCCTTAAAATTATTGAGAAAAGCTGGGAAGGCATACCTGAGATGGAGAATTTTTATAATTAGACAAAAATGAACATTGAACAGGGACCAACTTTCAACAGTCTAGTCTCAGTCAGACATCGTTGCAATGGGGAAATCCATGCTACAATCACCCGTAAGTATTCAAAGATTAAAAAAAAAAAACTTGTATTCGGAAGATCCAACTATTAGTTACAAAATACGCCCCTTACAATCCACCTCAAACACAACATCCAAGTCAAGGTATCACTAGTGAAGAAGGAAAAACCCAAATGACGTGCACATTTTTTCATAAACCAAAAATCTTCATTTCCACAAAGAGAAAAAAAGCAAGATGGATGAAAAAATTAAAAAAAAAAGAAAAAAAAACCATACACGTGCCTTTGAATGAATTGAACAGATAGAGGGTGCCGGTGGAGTCCTGGCCATTGGGAAAGGGCTGGAGTTTGTTGTGTTAAAAGAGGGCTGCGATGTTGATCCAGCGCCGCCCTTGTTGTTGGAGAGAGAGAGACAAGGGAGACAGTCCAATCGCAGTACTACATGAGAAGATGGTTTGATGTCGACAGAGACAGAGATAAGAGGGTTTGATCAGAAGAGTGTCCCTTTTAATCGCCACAACGAAGTCCATCCATTCCCCTCTTGTCGACTAACAGCAAAGGTGGTTTCATGTTGAGGTAGAGGGTGGGTAAGAGTTGGGGATGAGTTTCTGCGAAGAAAGTGGCTTTGTAAACCCACCCTCTTAAAATCGATGATTTCTGGTATTTGATGGGGGAGGGTTTGACCAACGACATACATGCTAGTGTAGAAAACAAGCGCCTTCCTTCTTTAGTTCCAAACACAACCAAACATGGGTTTTCCACGAAATCACTGAAAACTGGCGGTGATTCCGCGCCAAGAATCATTACCGAACATACCCAAAGAGTTCCAATTCTGCTCATGATTCAATAATTCTTACACCACCACCACTAACAATAATAACAACAAAAATCAAGAAGTTAAGCATCACAAATTGTAAAGCCCTAGTAGTTGACACAAAACATTAGATCTATAACCAATAGAAAAGAGCACAATCCCAAAAACAAACAGTAATAGTAGTATTTAACAAAGTAACACAAATGCACCCACTTGACATTTTGTTTTCAAATTAGCATTAAAATACTACATTTGTGGTTTATAGACAGGATATACAAAAATGAATTCAATTTACATTGGTAAAACAAATGAAGGCTAAAGAGTGTCGACCCACTATTTATCAAAGAACCAAATTAAAGGAACTATAACAAGTAAAAAAACATTCAAAAAATTACTATAATAAGCCTTTTTGCGCTCCTATGGGGTTCTTTGAGTAAGAGGAACTAAACTCCACTTCCAATCCATCAAGCAACCAATCTGAATATTCAAAAATTTCCACACAGAAAGAAAAGGAACTTGGTGTAGAAATCATTTCACCATATTTTTGATGATTATTTAGAGACGTCGAGTAACAAAAAGATGCTTCCATTGGGGGCACTCCTTTCGTAACAAAATTAGTTTGAACCATACCAGATTTCTCTGAATGTAAGTTAGTAGAGGTTTCCATTGGACATAACTCTGTCTCACAATAAGCCACTATGTTCTCTGAACATAAGTCAATAAGATATTGTTCTAGTCATAAATCTTCCATGTGATCAACATTGTTAAAAGGAAAACCACCCCTTCGATTTATCTCTCCAGTAAAGCTACCCTGCAAATCAGTTGTGTAGTAATGACTTGTGGAAGTGGAAGCTATGTCGTTCCAACAATCGGCATCAATTTCATCATCTCGAAGAACTGGTAGAAAAGTTGGATCATTGATCGAGTGAGAACACTTAAAAGTCATCAATAGAAAATAGATCGATGCCTAAGGCCGGTGACACATGGTAAGAAGAATCTTTCGGAATTTCGATGCCAATTATAGAAGTTATCAATGAGTTGATATCATTCCCATCTAGAGGAGGAGCATTGTCGCAATAATCACTTTTACTGTACTCTCCTAAACCTGAATATGTAAAAGAAGCATCCTTATCAATTGCATGACGATCCTCATGAGTGTCCTGGGAGATACCTGCCAAGGTCTGCACTAGTGTGTCTTTCAACATTGTAAGGGTTGAAGCATACTCCATCAACTCGTTGACTATAGACTCATCCCTATTACTAAGCTTGATATTTGATTTCTCTTCATGTATCATAGTATGAATTTTCTCTTTCTCAGTAAATTGTAGACTTTGATTTTGAGCATATTTATCCATGATATCATCTACAGAACTATTTTCAAAAGAGAATGGTCTTCCACCAACTGTAGAGCCAATTACAGCCACTTCCACTCCAAAATCCATTGCCAATTTTCTAGTCTTCTTAAACAAACACTCTTTTCTTTTCGAAAGCGTGAAAAATCTCCTTTGCTTGTCCTCAATTTTAATCATTTCTATCTTCCTCTTACCCATATTATCAAGGTGAAAATATAACCTGAAACATCAAGAAGAGAATTAAAAGAGTTAACAAAGAGATCAAACACTTAATTGGATGGCATGAAAATAGTAATAACTCCCATCAATCTCATGAGATAATACATAAATATTTTCTTTATTTCTACCTAGAAAAAGGTTTTTGACCAATTAATAGTTAAGTTACACAACTTGCAATCATCAAAAGAGAATAAATGCAAGTATGAAGATGAATATGTAAAAAAATGGCATGTAAGGACACTTGTCCAATAGTTGAGAGCAAACAGCATAAGACTCATTTTGGAAGACCACTGCATTGATACCATATGGCTTTGCATAATGGAAGTATACTAATGCATTACTAAGTCTAGACCCTCCTGTTGCTCAACCAGATAGTTCCCCAAAAATGGTTGTTAAATTTATCATTTGTAAAATGTGATCTACTTCAAAAGAAAATTAAAACTAATTATGTTTTTTTTTATATATATTCAGTGGGAAGCAAGCCCATCAAAGTGAAGATGGGTTCCCCATACTAAAGGGGAAAGATTCGATTTAGGAACCTTTGTCTTCCAGTTATAAGAGGCAACTAATTATTTTCTTCTATGATGTGGAAAATTGTTTCATACAAGGTTGGAAGGGCTTATTTATTTTGTAGAAAGAGGAAGACTACAGAACAAGTTTTACAAAAACTTCTTGTACATGGTTTAGTTTAGAAAGGGTGAAGTCCCACATTAGGTATTATGAGGGGAGTAACCAACTTGTGTTCTACCTTGCCACTATAGTTCAAGACTTAATTGCAACTTGAGTTAGGTTCAAGCAGCATCATTTTCTTTCCCTTCTTTTAATTTTTTTTATCTGAGCTATTTACCTATTTATACATAAATGTTGTCATAGTTGGGCCAACCTGAGCCCATATGGCATTGGCCTAGATTTCGACTTTATTCTAGGCTTTTACTATGCCTAACTTTCTAAGGTCATCAAATGAATTGTGCCTAAGCCTATAAATGCGTAGGGCCCTATACAGAACAATATATTTAGGACATTGAAAATGGACTTGGTTCGGGCCAGACAATCAAGTTAGTGTACTGTATCATGTTATTTCTTCCACAAGACAAATAGATGGGCTATGTTTAGATAAACTAGAGTCTAGCCCGAGCCACCCTACAAACACCCCTATTAATGAACTGATTGAAAGAAGAGTGTTACTTCTAGAATACCCTTTTATATAATGATGTAACAGAAACTAACTTAGGAAGTGCAGCTATATCAACTAAGAAAGGGGAAAAAAACAGATCTAAACTCTATTCTGTTTCTGTAGTAGGATGCTTTCATCATAACCATCATGGACAGAGCCTTATCCGATCAATGTAGGGTCAACCATAAGGGTTCCACTTCTACTCAAACACTAATAATCTAGAAAGGAAGGCTCTTTGCCTTTCACACACACACACGCACATCAATCCCCACCTATGTGGAGATTGTAAAATAACATCACTCAAAATTCAGAAAGTAGCAGATGATACCAAACATTTAATGAAAAATGATCAAAATAGTATACAAACATCTGTAGTAGGATGCATTCATTATCATCGTCATCGTCATCAATAACAAAGCCTTCCCAATCTATGTGTGTGTGTGTCTCACACAGCGTGCATGCGAGTTGCATGTATATGAATGAGAAAACCGTTTATCCTAGCCTATGATATGTGATAGATGATGTCATATTTGTCAAACCCATCAATTTAGAGATGAATAAGCATGTTTTATTTCCTCATCACTTCACCTAAGGTCAAGATCAGCTCTCTCTTCTCCTAGTACCTTCTAGATTAACCATTCAATTTGGTTCGCAACTAGCGCATGTATAACCATCTATCTCAAAATTCGCCCATGCAGTATATTGCAACTCTTACGGAATATTTAAATTGTAATAGCACTCATTCCTCAAAATACCACCCATGATATTGAATTCTGAATAGGACTGATAGATTTAATATTGATCGGACTGTTTATGTGGCATTCTTCCTTTTACAATAAATTTTAAATTTTAAAATGAATAGGAAAAAAAACCCCAGAACATGGGGTTGGGTTCTCACATGTTAGAGCTCAACAAAAACGCAGGCATTGTAGTCACATCTACAAGAGATACAGGTATAAAGCAGAAACGTTTAACAATAGAAGAGAAAGCAAAGATCATTCATTTACAGAGAAATGGAAGCAACCCAATTGAAATCAAACCAACACCCAAAACCCTAGCACAGATTAACACAAAAGAATAGAACATGACTGAAATGAAACGGAATGGAAAGAAAGAAATTAAAAAAAAAGAAGGGGGTTTTCTTTCAGAAATGATTCTTGTCATAACCTTTAGTGACCTTTTATGTAAGTATGCACCTAGAATGATCATTATACATGCACATCAACCGGTAACTCAGTTGGTGAGGCGCTATTCCATGAAAACAGTCGGGAATCAATCCATGGGGGTAGTGTGTGGGGGTTGGGCGCGCATACTTACAAAAGTATAAAATATTAAAAAGCAAACATGATACATAGTTGGTCCCCTCATTGACCGACTTTTTTTTTTGACCGACTATTTGACGTACATGAACTCATCTGCAGTCATAGAGTAGGAATGCAACTTAGGTCAGGCCAACCCAACCACAGTACCTCAGACTTGAAATTGTAATTTTGAGGGTTAGGTTGGGCATGGGCCTGCCAACTCCAATTCGGGTTGTGTTGAAGTCCAGCGAAGGTTGGATATATCTTCTTAAAGATAAAATTGCAAGTACTTGGTTGAAGTTTGGATCAGGACGATTCAGGTGGACCCTTCTGGAACTCAGGTTGGTTATGGGATGGGCAAAGTGGGGTTTAGGTGGCCAATCTAGAATTCAGGAGAGGTTCAGATGTTTTTGGCAAAGCTGAGTACCAACATCAGAAGCCCAATTAAGCGAGGCCTATCATAGATTGCATGACGGTCTATTTTCTATGAAAATTTTCACCTAAATAGGATTCCAACATGCGGACCATTCAGTTGGACCTTTCTATTGTATCTCTGAACTGGTTGCGATTTGTGTATCAATAGAGAGTCCATTTTCAACAATATCATATCAGTTTCTTCTTTCGATCAAGACACCCAAAACCCCAACAGAGATTAACACAGAACAGCTGAAACTAAAAGGGGGAAAAAGGAAGGAAAATTGAAGCAACAATTTCAAGAATCGAGAGAACTCTCATTGACAGAGAAATGGAACCAACCAACCCAACTGAAATCAAACCAACACCCAAAATCCTATTGCAGATTAACACAAACGAACATAAAAGAAAGAAAGAAAGAAAGAAATGAAATGAAAAAAACAAACACAAACCCTAATTGAAAAAAACATCAATCAAAGTAACAACTGAGACACAGAAAACAAACAAAAAAGAAAAGAAGGGGGGTTTTCTTTTCAGCAATGATTCTTGTCATTGAGGCACAAGAAACCCTAATTGGTAACCCGAATTTGAAAAGCACGTGAGCGGGATGCGGGCCAATGGGTAAGGGGTCCCACTTCAAATTTATAACATTATACACGAGGAAAGGGGTCCCATCATCAAATACATCTCCGCCGCCCATCTACCACATCTAAACCACTAAAATCCACTTTCTTTCCGTGTTTTACTCTTAAAAAAACGAAAAAAATGTAGATCCAATCCCACTTAAGTTGTCTTCGGAACATCTTGGGGTGGAAGTAGCACAACTCTACGATAGGGTCAGGGTTGTCAAAGGGCTAGTTCGGAGTTGTATGTCATTCTTCTCATGTGTGCAGGCTCACCTTCCCACTTTTGGCGTTATGCCTATGCATGTTTGACATCATTTTGGGAGAATAAATTAGGAAAAAAAAACTTGTTTACTGAGTTCTTCTTCATTCATTGTCAAAATGAAACATTTCTAGAATGATATCAAATTGGCCTAGCACACATGAGTTGTTTGGTTAGCAACCCTGCAACCTAGCATGTTATTTGGCTGTCCTGGGTTTAGTCTGTGGTTAATGTTTTTTTTTTTTTTTTTACCTAAACTAGGACCTCTGCGCTTTGTGTGTCTATTGTATAAGATCTGGCTCAACCTAAACAATTATACATATATATAGATTTTTTTTTGCTGAAATAATGATTATATTAGTAATGAAAGAAATTAGTACAGAAGCTTATAGTCTAGGAGCATTGTAACAACGAAATGATCCTAAAACCTAAAAAGATAACACAACCGATGCATATAAACATTAAAAGGAGACGCAACTTGCAAGAAAACACAATGGTTGTCTGTGTCTAGAAATCATGGAAGTCCATTGCATCTAGAGGTTGAAGCTTCAATTTTGTTTTCATGACGCCCAGAAGAGTAGTTTGAATCATCAGATCTTAGACTAGTTGTATGTGACAATTCCGAATTTGGGTCTCCATGGTAGTAGAAGGCTCTGGTATATTTTCCTTCAATTCTTAACTCTTGAATATAAAGATCCTGAATAGGAGGGAGGAATGTAGAAAAGGTTCGGATCACTAAAAAATCCAACTTAGCCAATGTAGTTGATACAGCATTCACTGCACCAACTCATTCTCTTCATGCAAACTCAATCGAATCTCGGGCTACCAAAATTTTGGCAGCATTTGGGACCAAATAGTTAAGGTTAAAAACGAGAGAGAGAGAGAGAGAGAGAGAGAGAGAGAGAGAGAGAGAGAGAGAGAGAGAGAGAGAAGATGGATCCAATCAGAGGACACAGTGTGTTCGATCAAAGCCTGCACCATTATTAAACTGATCACACGTGATCCATAAGTCGTAGACTCTGGGCATCGCATGATTGCAATACCATCATTCTAAGACTAACCTTGGCATGTTTAATATGTGTTGGTCTTACAAATGAGCTGATTTAAAAAAAATGAAAAATAGAATTGTGAAGCCAAGAATAAGACTCAGGCGATAGTCATTTCATTAATTATTTAAGAAAGTGTTTAAGTTCTTATGCACTTTAAAGTGTCAAATTCCTCCACTTCCATCACTTTCAAGCATAAAAATCTGGTCAATACCTTGTTAGTCTTAGTATAGGTGCTATTGAACTGAGCCAAAGACACACTGAGTGGAAACAGAGACAGTGTTTTCTCACTCGTTCATGACTTCAGCATGACTTTCATGTAGCTGTCATTAGCCTAGCAATTAAACAGAATTCTGTTAAAACGTTCTATCATGTTGTGATCTATGTCTATAAATACCATTAAGGTATCTAATGTATTTAGTGGATGTTATAACAAAGTCTGAGAATTCTTCAAGAGCTTTCTACTTCATCTTCTTCTCTCTCTTCTTCCCCCTTTCTTCTATCTGGCTTCTTTTGTGTTTGTTTACATGGGATCAGAGCCCTATCCCTTGGACAGAGTTATACATTGTGTGAGTAAAGAAGAGTCTTCGGAATGAGAATTTACTCTCTTTAGAGAGGGGAATTTGCTTGTAGGAAGTTACGGTATGCTAAGTGATGCTTGGTTTTGCTAGGTGTCCCTCCAAGGGAGGTGTGAGGGTGTATTTATAGAGTCCAAGAGCAGTTGGGGAGCTGTGGAGAAGTCACAATTCAAAATCAAGTGGTAACTGCACAAAACTGCCTTGCCCGCGATTGTGTGATAGGTAATTGACTCCCCTGGGCCCCATTGAGTTCCAATCTTCATAAAACTTTGGGGAATTTCTTCTAACACCTTTTTGATGTTGTTGGAGAAGTTTCATCATCTTTTTCCACTTCTAGGTTGCCCACCTACATTCCTTTGCCCTCATGCATACCATAAAGAACGTATGAATACTGTTTTGCTCAAATTGGACCCAAATGACTTCCGACGGTTTTGAAACTCTGAGGACTTGACCTTAAGAATATTTTGAGGCTTCCATGTGAATTTCACATGATTTGATCTTCTAGAAGTATAATCTCTACTCCACATCTGTTGGATGTTGGCACTCCTAGGTTTGGACGCATATGAGGTCCAATTGATCTGAAATTCAGACAAATGCTCATATGACACAAGCATAGCCCTCTATATAAACTTCACCATCTTTCGCTATCTAGAAGTAGTATCTCAATTTGCACCCCCGAAGACGTAGGGTTTACAGTAGCTTGAGTTGGGTTCGAATCCAAATGATGCTACATGCCAATGAGATCCTTGTAGATAGTTTTGACTTGAATTGTATCCCTCTTTGGTGTGAAGTCTTGTGCCTTCGCATGCAATTTACCCTCGTTTGGCTCTTACAATGGTCAAATGGGGTAAGTGACCGGCTAGGGTATGGACCAATAGGGTTCATGTATAACTATAGGTGAATGCTCCCAGATGAATCCCAGCACTGTTAGCATGAAACATGATTTTTAGTAGCCCAACACTTCCTTCACGACACAATTTTCTGAGCATCAAACAGCATCTCTGATTTACTATTTTTCTCTTGCAACAAAAGGACCACGTATTGAATACAAAATCCATTATCCTAGTGACTTCTTCCGATCAGTTAAGTTCATCTTATAGAAACTATCAGTTCTAGTATATGAAGAAGTCACTATATCATGTGTCTTTTTATTATAAATCTAGTCATATCCATATATTAGTAAATAAAAAACTACAAAGCAATGCTTTTCAAAATTCAACTGGGCGTAATAGAATTAAAGGTCCTATTTGGGATCAATTTTTTAATGAAATTATCTCTGTGATATCATGAAATGTTGGGTTCTTTCATGATTTCATGGAATGGAGGCCCTCCATCGTTATGACGAAGTTCTTAGGTCCATCGTTTTTCTCAAATTTAAGAGGTTTTTTTTCTTGGAAATCCCTAAAAAAATATTCCTTGTACACTCAAACATTTGTACAGAATACCATAAAGGAAAATGTTTTTGCAACTTCCAATCATGATCCTAACTTTCCAAAATACAAATTAAAATGGAAAATTTTTAAAAAAATTAAAATAGATATTTATCATTAATGACTAATTAGAAAACTTAAATAGTAAGGCATTTTTGTGCGACGCTTGTAAAAGATGAATATGTTCATAAAAACACATGATTAAAATACACAGACTGAAGCAAAAATAATAAATTCTAAATATAATGATAATGAGAATTAGGAAAGAAATAGAGTAGAAAAATCTTAAGCAACTCCATCAAGTTAGAAAACACTTTGAGAATAAAAATCAACTCATAGATCTTGATCAGGTTTTTAACTAGTAATCTCAATCATTGGAATCCAACCTACTAGTATTGCAAAATGAGTGGCCCCACAGTGCTTAAAAAAAGATCTACCAATTAACCATTATTAATTGGTGCATTGATAAAGTCCTGGTCCAACTTAATAGTTAATATCACTTTCTTTTAAAATGACCTCAAGCCTATAAATTAGTGAAAAGGGATGGAGCCACAACTTCAACAAGTCTGATCTTTTAAAAGTGGACCTCAAATGTATAGATCTAGTAAATGGTTAACCACAAAGTTTATTTCAATGGCAATCCCATTGAAAGAAGATAAATGGTTAATTTTGGTAAAATGAATTAGCATGGAGCTCAAAGTTTGAGTCCATCCTTGTTTTGACTTGGAGGAACCCTAAGTTAAAGGAATGAAAGTCGACCATAGCGAGCCCACCAAAAGAACATCCAAGCACCTCAAAATATTAAGCCCTAGCAGTGTATGAGATATACTGAAATTTCAATCCAATAGAAGTTGGTTCCATGCAAGACATGGTTAATGATAAGATTAATTATGTAAAAGATTCTGTTAATGACATTTTGCATCCAATGATGTCAGCCCCATGGTATGAAAATTTTTATTTTACTAAGAAAATGTGACTAATATGTGATTTAACACATTGTTTTATTTACAAATAACAACACATTTTTTATAAAAATTATTAATTCATAGAGGGAGAATTGAACCGACAAATTATCCAACTAATGTAGACTTCATTCTATGGAAGTTCTATTTTTTGAAGAAAAAATGATTAACATATAATCTAACATATATTTCAGAATTCCCGGCCTCGACTAAACATTGATGTTATGGCAAAAAATTATCCTATATATCATAGCATAGGTCACCACATCTTTTGAACAGTTCGGATGTTCATAAACTAGAGTGCACAGGCATTGATCTACTCTAACCTTACTTGACCACATGGGCCATCAAGCTTAATACAACCAAATGTATTCATGTAGATCCAGCTTTAAAAAATTTGAAGCCACTCTTAAGTTGTGATATACACATATCCTATTTACCTGTAAAAAGGCTATAGCTATGCCAATTTTGATCATTGTCTAATTGAATAAAATTGTGATTAAAACATTAATTGCTATAATCTACAATTAAAGTCATTATCCAAAAATGAGGCACACCATTTGGTATTTCAAACCCAACCAAACCACCAAAACCAGAAAAAAAAAAAGGGAAGAGGAAAAAAGGAGCCTGAGTTTGGGTTTGCAAAGGGCAATTCTAGCTGTACAAATCAGGCATAACAGAGCAGGTATTGACCCAACCCAAATTATACGTGGGGCAAGCCCGACCCAAAGCCTGGATGAAGCCAAATTGTTAAAGCCTATATCAAGTCAAAATTCAAAACCCAAGCTTGAGCTCAAACCCATGTGGAGGCAAACCTCACCATTCATATTGTATCAATCTAGAGCCCACATTTTCGTAATCTGAGCCACTCATAGTATATATGTTCCCTCTTCAAAGATGTGAGACAAAAGGGTACATGAGGTTCTGGAGAGTGAGACAACTAGTATATTCATCTTATAAAGAGCCCTGAGGCTTGAAACTACTGATTAGATACAAAACCAAGCAAAAAACAATAAATTCATAAAATTAAACAGTAATGCCACATCTAGTAGCAATCTATGGTTCCAAAAAAAAAATCTAATAAAAATTTCCTTGGAAGAAAAAGTAAAGAATCAAGTCAAATTTGGATGATTGAGAAATCTGGACCCACAACGCACTTGGACCCATTCTTAGGATGTCATGAAAAGATTTATGATTCAATCAATCTTATCTACATGAAACAAATCAACATCAAACAGATCTATTTCAAATGGCCCTATTTGAAATTGATGTTTTAAAAATAAGTTCGTTTGGTAATACACAAAAATGGATTGCAATAGATTCTTTAAGTTAACAGTTGAATGTTTTTCGTAACTTTCTTGAGATTTACATGTAATCAAGGATTGAAAATTGATCCCATAGTTGTACTTAGCCTTACAAAGAGAATTAATAGTTTGGATCTTGCATTTGGGGCCCACAAACTTTGAAAATTAGATCAAATATTTGTGTTTTTTTCAAAATATCTCAAAATATATGATGATCCAGCAGTTGAAATTTGGACCCAAAGTCATGTTAGACCTACTTAATACATCCAAACGTTTAGATCGTGATTATGGCCCAGATTTTAAACAAGAAAAATGGACTGCATGTGGAGATGCTCTAAACCTGTCAACATTGTATGGTACATCAACGGTTTAAATTGTTGGTGGAGTTTCTCGAGAACTAGAAGTAATTAGAGGTTGATTTTTGACCTCATAGCCTTTTTTTTTTTTTGCCTTCCAAAATGACTTATTGGTTCAGGTTGTGATTATGGGGCCTACAGAATCAAAAAATTACATCCAATGGCTCATGTGTTTTTGCACATATCTGGAGTTCCAGACAAGATCATCGGATAAAATTTGACCCACTAGCTACTCTTGGCCTTGCTAACATATGCAACGGTTTGGATTGTCATTCAAGGTCTAGGATTTCCAAAAACATAAAATAAAATAAAATAAAAAGAACAATGAAACAAACTAACGCTTATATCACTATTGTTCCGAAAGTTTCTACCCTCTTCGGACTTTGTTTCTGTTTCAATTCTCAGTATTTGGGAAATCTACTTTATACCTGTTATTGACTTCAAATGGTTTCAAATAGCATTTAGAGTGTTTGGGAGCAATTTTTCTATATCTATTTCAATTGGTTAATAGACCTAAAAGGTCTATTTTAGAAAAAGGATGATTTCAAATAGACTTGGACGTTTAAAGCGGATAGATTTATGCAGCTACAGCATTTGGATGTTACACATGGCAATCTGTATGTTTAGTTTTTATTTTAAATTTTGGGCCCCTAATCTCGATCCAAATTGTTGGATTGATTCATAAGGTCAAACATGGCTATGGGTAAAATTTTCAGCTGTTGGATGTTCTTATATTTTGAGATATTTGTAATAAACATTAGATGCTTAGATCACCTTTTTTTTACTTTTGTGTGCACCAACCTTTAGATATGAACCATTAACCTTCTTTGGAAGGACAACAACGGCTATGACCTCAAATTTTGTTACATGATTACAAGTGGATCTCAAGATATTAGCAAAAGATTATTGGCCGTTCAATTGTTATGCTTACAAGACAATCTTATGGGCATCATTCAAACAGTCCACTTTTTCTTATTTTTCTTCAATGGTGGGGCCATGATCTATGATCTAAACCGTGGAAGTTCTTAAGAAAACTAAGAACGACTAGTGCGCAAAATTTCAACCGTTGATCTTTTCCAATCTCTACATATTTGCAAAAAAGTTTGAACTATTTGATGTTAATTTCAAAAATTTTGTGGGCCTCTATATCAAATCCAATGTTAATTTCAAAAATTTTGTGGGCCTCTATATCAAATCCAATGTTAATTTCAAAAATTTTGTGGGCCCCTATATCAAATCCAAACCGTTGACACTTTCAAAATACAGTTAGAGTAAAATAGCAATGGAATCAAAATGGTAGAACTACTGTGATTATTACTAGAAGATTATTCCATGTTGAGCTGCATCTAAACATGCATTCAAGAGAGATTGAGTTGAGTTGTGCTTTACTGTAGCGAAACATTTTGAGCACCTGACACTGAAACCTTTTATCTAGGCCAGCCCATGGCTAATACAAGCACAGCATGCATTAGGTTGGATATGGCTCTATGTTTAGGCCCACTTGCTGTAACTAGGCCTATTCTCCGGTCTGATTATTAAATGGGTTACTCATGTATATGATTAAATGCCTGGCTGATCTTGTATATCTAGAACAACGGAAAGTATATATTTTGCAGATGGATTGGGATTTGAATAGATTTGAAACCCTCAATCGCTACATTAATCAACAATAATATAAGGAGACCTACCACTAAGCACAGCATGATTGTTGTGTTTTATATGGGATCATAGACTAGACAAGACTAGACCTGAAAGTAATTATAAAAAGACTAAAATCTTAACAGTTATTTGTAGATTTTCACTTAAACGTATTGATCCTTATGGCCAGGTTCATTTGCATTTGAATACATAGAAATTGAATATATTTAATACTTATTCTATTTTTTCTTATGGAGAAATAAAATCAAAAGGAGATGGAAAATGAAAATCTAATCATCACCATTATGATCTAATACATATGAAAGTGATTGATCTCCCTTATATCTTTCACACTTCATTCTTTAATATTCCCTTGGTAGAGTTCATTACACCATAAACTCCTATATCTTTTTAGAGCAAGCAGACATGGCCTAAAATTATTTTTTGACCCCTCAGAAAGGGCGAAGTTTACACAGAACTAAATTGGGGCAGACAACAACCATGGCAGCTCTCCTTTTTTTCTTCATATTTTTCCTTTTCACCTTTCGCACCACCACATAGTTGTCTAGAAGCTATAGTCACCAAAAAGGACGTTCATAAATACCGTGGCCTTCAGTACCTGGAAGCCAGGCAGCAACAAGAGCTTCTATAAAGGATATATAGGGCTCTATCACCGCAAGGCGACCAGAGAGTACAATGACAACGCATATGATAGCCCGGCATACACTCTTGATTGTGCTTGGACCTGGGTAAGCGATTGTCAAATTCTTGCTATCGCCAGCAGTTTCTGTGTAGGAAGGCTAGCGAACAACTACAGCATATGGGAAGTCATTCTCCTTGACAAATTCAGCATCAAGATTCTCATTAAAGACTACTTTGGTTGGCGGGTCAACTGTATCCTTGGTGGCATTAAGGGTTGTAGTTCCTATTTGCAAGACAAATAATTTTGATGGTCTAACAAAAACAGGGAAAGTAAAATCAATGTAAATGTGTTATTCCTTGATAGTACTGCAGGTGGCATACCCACTAGTGAGGTCATTCTCACTCAATCCTTGCCATTCAATTGTCCACCCACCACACTAGTAACCGAGGCTGTCCGCATGGCTTCCACCAACAAGGATCTTTGGAGCTTTCTTTGGGAGTGGGAGCAATGGCTTATCAGCAGGCTTTCCCATTCTTCAGAAGCACAGGTGACTTCTTGACTACTTTCCTAGCCAATTCCCTGTGTTCCTGTTCAAATCCGTGACATGTGGGTTGATCAGTGGATATGTTAATTGGTTTAAGTTTCTTCAACAGCATAGAAATCAGTAATTGAGCTTTTTTCCAAGCTGGTCAACAAAGCTAAGGTCAACCACGGGATTCTCAAAGAGACCCATAGTGAACTTCACTCGCAAGATCCATCTAACTGCATCATCAATTCAGGTCATCGGGGATGACCTTGTTCTTAACATGAGTAGTTAGTTAAATCATCTATAAAATCAGTAAAGTTGTAAGGGACCATGACCTGCAACAATGTTACAACATAAGGTCACAATGGAACTACCACTTGTGGGGCAGTTAAAAACAGAGTGACACTTTAAAATTTTTACTATGCTTATGTGTACAGCTTGACAATATAAGGGCAAGCGTAAGTTGATTTTCAGATCTTTGTACACCTATGGGGCAGTTCCTCGTGCAAAGGCATTACCACACACCATTCTTTTAATTTCACAAAACTCAAGACCAATTTGAAATAAGAAATTTGTGTTAAAACATAGAAACGAACCATATCTTTTCCAGCATGTACCTCAGCATGAACAAAATATGAGTAGTTTACACCTGGTGGAGATAAAATCCTATCAATACATTGCCAATCCGAGATGACAAAACCCTGAAGTTAATCATGGTTAACATAAACGTACATGAGTAGCTTATCAACTTGATTAATATCAGAGAAACATGTTAGGAAAAAAAAATAATATTGATGAACATGACCTACCCTGAAGTGGAGCTTATTCTTGAGGAAGTTCGTGACAAGGTCATAGTTGGCATGCATCTTCTCCGCATTCCAACTAAAGGAAGAGACCATGGCAGTGGAGACACCTTTGATGATTGAATTAAAGTAAGGAGGCATGTGACTTCTCATTAATCCTTGGTGATTAATAATGGTGTTTTTCTCATTGATCCCCTTATGTGTGCCATCATCACCAACATAATGCTTGGCACAAGCGGCAACCTTGTCCCTATACATAAAAGAAACATAGTTAGAGTAAAATAGCAATGGGATGAAAATGGCGACCATTTAATCATTTCAAAGATTTGTGTCTTATGAACATGACCAATGGCGGACCTAGGATATTTGTTTGAGAGGTGCAGACCCAAATAGGTACTTTGATTTTGGGGGCAAATCGAGGATTTTCTTGTGGAATTTGAGGGTAGATCCATTATCATTTGTCATTAGCTGTGCCATTTTTTCGATGTTTAGATTTTAGATGCCTTGTCGAACTATCATTCCATAATAAAAATCTTCGTTATCATGGTGAGTTTTTAATCTAGCTTATTCGTTCATCCTTAGAAAATTTTTGAAGATAGAAAACTTTAATAGAATTTGGGCATATTGAGCGTAGGCCTGTTATGGCATCGGTGAGAAAAAGTTTGGTTATTCAGGTGGATGGCCCATTAAGATATAGGGGTAGGCAGAAGAAAACATTGATGAAGGTCATTAAATCAGATTTGAAGAAGTTTAACTTATCTAAGGATTTGGCTCAAAATAGAACGGAATGAAAAAACAAAATTCATATAGCCAACCATGACATGGTTGGGATATGGCTTTGATGATGATGATGATGATGATGAAAAAACTTTAATAGAAGTGATTGCAAGAAAAGATGTTTAGAAGGGAGTGTGGAGCCAATGATTTCAGCTTAAAAACCCTTCCACTTATATCCATGCGCATAATGGTAAGGACAAGAGAATAGAGAAAGAAAACAATAAGCACAATAAAGACCGTACATGGTAATCTCGATTTCTTCTTGCTTCTAAGTTATCTTCAATCTTTGACATCCAGTGACTTTGAGATTATTCGAAAGGGGCTTTTTGTGGTTTGAGTGATTTATCATGTTATAAATAGCAGTCATAACAGCATTTTCCTTTCTTTTCTTTTTTTCTTCTTTGCATTTTCTGCAACTATGAAAGTGAAGTGAAGTGGTTTGATGAATAGAATCTGATAGGAACCTTCATTTTTTAATGTTTTCTAGGATTTGATTAGGGAGACAAAATTGAAGAAATGGGATAATGTGGTGGAAATATTTTTTTGAGTACAGACCTTTAGCACCAAAAATCAACAATGGTCATGGGCATAAAATTATAATCTTCAAAACAATATTTTTAGTGGAAAAGCATCCTCTATCTAGTCAGTTGCAATGTTTATTAAACTGTTTTACTACCTGGACGTACTATTGAAGTGGTAGGCCCTGTGAGAAATAAGGTACCCATTCATATTTCTTACCCATCCTGTGTCAGTTATGTATATTTGTCTGAGAGTACTAGTCATGTTGTCCAGAATGATTAATAGAGGATGCATTTTTTTTTGCCAAATATATTAATTTGAAGGAAGAGTACAAAGAGAACCAACGGACTTGGAAGGACAAAAGATCAGTATACAAGAGTTATCCTGAGGATGCCACTTATCCAATTCATATTTTTCATATTTGCTTTGAATTGCCATTGGAAACATTCTGAAGTGGTAAAGAGGTGTTTAATTACTTCTTTGGCTTCACTTATTTTCTGTGAGGATCATGTAATGTAACCTGATCACCCTGGCCTTGCTCTAATTCCCCAGAATTAGCTCCATTTATTTGCTTGTAATATCCAATTCTGTGATGTTAAAGTCTTAACAGTCTGCATCACATATAAAGTAACCCCATCTGTGTAATCATCACTTTTCAAAATGCATAATATAATATAATCTCAGGTTCTTCCTCAGGGCACACTTACATACAGATCCTGAGATCCTGCTATTGGCTGTTTTCAGCTCTTTTTTCCCTTTCTAAGAATTGCTTGGCATCTTATCTTGTCCGAGGAAGTATCTGAAATTATTTTCCCTGATTTCAATACAAAATTAGAATTTGTGTCCATATCTAAAACATCAAACTGCAGTTGTGTTTTGAAGCAGTTCACCCACTGATAGGAAAATATTAGGCACAATCAGTAACAACATCATAAAAAAACATAAAAGTAATGTGAAAGCAACTTGATTTAATCAATCATGCTTTAATGATTCTGTTATTCATCATCAAAAGTCTTTTTGGCCGATTATCAACCCAGCTGAGGCATCTCTGGTTTGGCCAAGGCAAGTTGATACTGAAGAAATAACCTAGTTAACAATCTATCTTAAAATTCAACTAAATCAACTGAAAAGTCAGATTGACTGAGTTCTGACTCTAGAGTTTGAGTTGTAAACATGCTTTATACATCTCAATTTCTCAAGTAACAAGTGTGGTCATTTCAATTTGCATCTGGAAAAGATTCAGTGGCCTTTGGACCAACTTGAGTCCAAGATTTCAAACATAGTTTCTATTTATCTCAACTAAGTTAGTTAAAAAATGATGCTTTACAGAAAAAAAGGAACTAAAAGTTATAAATGATCATTCAATTTGCATTTGAAAAGTTTGAGTAGCTTGTAGTTTCTCAAGTCACTGTTGGAAAGTGATGGGAAACCTCACTCTTGTTGTAATGGAATAATGAAACCAATGTAAACCAACATCTACTAACCAGTTCTCATTTGCATTTGGTTGTTTTCCTTTTTGTCTGTACAGTTTGTATGCTGATCTCAGCTCCTTACCAAAGGTGGACAGCCCACAGCCTACAGTGGAACAGTTCCTGCCCCCTTTATGCCACCTTGAATCAAGCTGGCCTTGCTGCAGACTCCCTATCCAAGATGATTCCCACAGGATCTTCGCCCAATCATCATGAAAACCTGTCAGAAGAAGCTTTGAAAATGTCATCATATTGATGAAAACTTGCAGCTTCATGGGTTCAAGCTGAGTTGGCTACTGATTTGTCACCCCTTACAGTATTCAAGAAACAACCCAACACTGAGGGTGCCCTGTTCCAGCTGAAACAGTTGATCGGTTGAGGAAGAAGTATATACTCACACATGTAGAGGTGGCAGCCATGGCACTGGGTGGTGGCAAGACAACTGGTGCTCCTTTGGGGCAAACACCAAATCCGAAGGCTAGTAGATGACATTAAGTCTCTTACATCATTTGGCCTCACACTTGTATGTCCATCTCCATTGCATGAACATTGCAAGGAGATAATGTCACATAAATACAAGCGACCAAGTCACATGGGAAGCATGGAGGAGGTCCATTTGATGTTCTAGTGTTTGTGTATATAAGATTTCAAGAAATGGGTTACAGAAGGTTTGTTTAAATCCTTGTCATCAAGCAAAACAACCTTGCTCAAAAGGGGAGAAAGGGTGACGAGTTACAGGAAATTTCAATGGGGGATTTTAGTAACAAGTAGATAGAACTGAGGTTCCTTTTTTTGTAAATGTTGTTTCTGCAAGAGAGGGTGGAATGGATGACTCAAAATCAGGAATGTTGTCTTTCAATTTACGGAAAAATCAATCTTCTGTTTTATAAATAATTTTTCAACTCAAATTAGAGGAACTGTATGATGCAATAGCAGAGGTTGGTCACACTGATTACTATATCCTTTGTGGTATATGTAGCTGCTAAGAAGCACGAACACGGATACGAGACACAAATACGATACAACACGAATACACTGACACGGCATTTCTCAAAAAAGTAGGACACGGACACGTCGGGGAACATGTTAATAATATATATTAATATATATAATCATTTACTAAAAAAATAATATCATTTTAACTTTTTTAATCAATTTAGGAATCAAAAAATAAAAATTCAAGTACCAACTAACAAGCATATTAAATTATCAAATATCAATACAACAATAAAACATAATTCATAATCATTAAACATGAAATATCCACAGTTCCATAAAATCTATATAAAGAAAAGGGCGGATCATCTCTTTCCCCTCCCCCCATCCCAAACCCAAAAAAAAAAAACAAAAAAAAAGAAGCCTATATTGAGGCCTATTCTTTAGTGAAATATTTATTTGTCTTTAACTTGTGATATGATTAATATTTATAATCATACATTTTTCCATGGTACAAAATTGTCATATATCAAGTTTACAAGTTTTAATAACCATATGTTAACAAAGTGTCCAAGAGATATCAGCCACATGTTTATTTTTTAGTCATAGGCACAAGCTAAAAATTGTGGGACACGTTGCAAAAAGAGTATCGAACAAGTGTTCGAAATTAAGATTTTTAGTTTTTAATTATGGACACGGCTAAATAGTACCGACACGTATCTGAGAGTGTCCGAGGAGTGTCAATGTCCGATACGTGTCCGACACAGACACGTCACTTTCTTAAAAGTGTCCATGCTTCTTAGTGTAGCTGTATTCAATCTAGACTGTTAAAATTGTGAGGCTGTCATTTATCTCATCAGATGATCATACATAGAGGAAAACAGGGCAACCTTTCATGTTAGAAAACCTTTTTTTTTTTTCTATGGGGGAAAAAAAAGGATCTCAATTCCACATAAGTGAGCAGCAATGGATTTAGCTGGGCTGGCTGCTACTCTTAATTCTATTTATTCCAATCCAACTGTTTACTAATCTGCTTGAAACTTCAACCCAAAGTGAAATCTAAAACTCAAATGGGTTAACCTAAACCCTTAGTAAACTAGTTTGGGTTCAGGTTGCAGAGGTGAGTCACTGTATTACTTTTTTGATTAAGTTATTTAGTAGGTCAAATAGTAAGAATGGACTCAACCCGAACAAAATTTCCAGGTTGGCTTCAGCTCGGTGGGTTGGGTTAGGAATTGCCACACTTAGGTAGGGGCTTGGGAACAAGACCCATAATTTTTATTTGAGGGGTGAAGACCAAAACAGGGAATTGTGTTTTGGGAACAAATGCAAAATTTTCATGTGGGTTTTGGGGGTGGACATGGGATTTTTATGTAAATTTTTGAAGCAAAACCAAAATTTTCACTATCATTTTAGAAGCAACCTGAGGTCCAACGTGTGTGTCCGCCCCCATGTAGATGTATGTAGGTCTGCCTATGAACATAACATAAATTCCCAGATCGAACAAAAAGGTTTGTCCTAGCCTTCCACTCTTCCACTTTGCCCTTGGAACCATCCACACACCTCTTTCTCTCCCAGTTTCTCTTTCTGGAGAAAGATGAAACATGAAATTTTAATTGAAGCACTAGAAGGGAGATGTTTTAATTGAAGCACTAGTTTGAAGAGGCCTACTTTCCAACAACATATGAGGTGCGCTTTTGAGAATTTGAAGGTATGTCTCCTTGTAAAGAAGGAATGATCTCAATCACAGCCTGTACAAACTGATGGTCTTCACTGTAACTCTCAGAGCACCGACCCCACCTAGGATCTCTACTGACATATTTGAGGATCCAAAACATGCATTGTCATAATGTGAAAAGTTTAAGCAACCAATGTCAAGTTAGTTAGCACTTTGCTATTAAGATTATAAACACAAAACCTTCCATTTCACTTTCACATGTTTGTTCTTTTTGAAATGGAAATAGCACCAATTCATGGATTGCCGATCATCTTTAGCTATCGAGAAAAGTATAGATAATGACCATCATGAAGACACCATACAATAAAAAGGAACATAGCTATGCAAGTATGCAACATAATTTGAAATTTGAATAGTGATTTCGAAATGAAAGAAGTGTTTGATTTCTCACTGGAGGAATCCACTTTCAACCCGGCTTCACATGAACCTCAAGGCCAAGAATTGTAGATACTGAACGACCAGTGGCCACAATACCATTCATGAGAATAAGCATAACTCATAACAACTCATGGAACTACAAATGCATTATGTAAGCCACAATACTATTCATGAGAATAAGCATAACTCATAACAACTCATGGAACTACAAATGCATTATGTAAACAACTTTGAGAAAAAAAACCACACCACCACTGCACTTTGAACCTTTTTTATCACATGAGGCAGCAAACTAGATAAACTCATACAGGCACTTAGAAAAAACCACATACAACACTCATTCAATTTCAACCCTTTTCAAAGAAAGGCATTGCTTTAAAATACTCGGAATTCAATTGCTCTCAAACAAAGCAGACCCTTAAGGAAAACAACTTATATTGGCAGCATAAGATAGAAGGAAAAAGAAAGAAAAAACTTATAGCAAAGACATTTGGAAAAAAGGACCGACATGCAAACTGTCTAGGTCAATGCCCTACTAAGGCAAGGAATAAAACATCTCATTAGAACCCAGTGGTACGACAATATGTCTGTCAGATTGAAAATACATATATATATATATTTGTTTGAGAAAAGGAGAGTATTTTTTACTTTAAAAGAATATCCATATTTCTGCCAGTTCATTATGGCCATTTAAAGCCATATTAAAGTTTTCACAACCCATGTAGGGTGATGCAATGAAAACATCAACTATGCTTAAGGAAACAAAAACCCAAAGAGCATGTAAATATACAACAAAAACAATTATGACTCAGAAAGTTTTAATAGAAGAAACAGAAAAGAAAAATTAGGACCATTCGAAATTCTTTCAGCAGAAACTGATGAAACTATCCGTGGTCATTTATTCACAAAGTACTTAATTGAAGAAGGAAAGAAGATTTTGTCTCTGGGCGTGTTTTTTCTTTCCTAGAAAGTCCCTTTTACAGAAAATCAATAGCTGCATTTGCAGTGGGTGGGTTTGGCTACAGGCTATGCAACAAAACATCACCCAGTCAATAGGTTTTTGAGTTGATGAAATAGAGAGAACACTTGTAATGGTGTTGGTGGGGTTGGTATCCGAAGCAAGATACTTAAGACACATCTTTCTCTCTCAAATTCACTATTATCAGTGTCTCAATTATTGGCGATGTTTTGAACACAGTTTAATGTTAACAGCCATTGCTCTCCTCCAATCCCACACCAATGGAGGAACAAAACAGATTTTTAGGGTGCACTACAATGAGTGGTGAGAGTGATCATTAGTTCATAATATCTTATACTGGTCACCATTCCCTACAAAATCAACAAGCAAACTGTACATCCTTAAGTCATGTAGATTATACATTTCTTTGAGGAAAAAAGTGCAATAGAACTGCCAATTCATTAAGCTATTTAACCTTTTATCCAAGAATTTTCAAAATATTCAAATTACTCACTGTTTGAGTATAGTGTGATGCATGCCTTTGTGGAAACATTCTATGATGCATCAGGATCTTCATTCATTGGAACTGCACAGGAGGTTGAGTTCCAGGATCTCTCTTCAAGTAGTAGCTGTATGGTTTCTTCTGTATGAAAGTTCTACTCTTCAATGTTACATTGACCATTACAAAACACAAAACAACCCCACAAAATTGCCTCAGAACACCAAAGGAAAATGGGAACCCAAAAACTTCTAATTTGAGACTCCAAACCTCCAATCGCCTCAAATACCCCAAAAAAATCACATCATTTCACTGTTGAAATGGCCCATCTTTCTCAATTTTGTTTCCTTACTTTTCATTTACTCAATCTAATTACATGTAACTAGTTTCTCAAAGCCAACGAGGCATAGGCATCAATGGGGTAGAGTGCATAGAATGGCCCTGTTTGGCCATTGTGCACTATATCTATTCATTCCACTTAAAATCTATTCATTCCATTCAACAGTGTTCTTATGAATGGATAGGATTGATTATAAGAGATTTCACATATATGTAATCATAATTAACCAAAAGTTATCAATTAATAGAACATTCTCCTATCAAGTATGTAAATGGCAACAACCTTGTGACTCTGCCCTTTTAAGAGTTTAGGATCCTTGACATGAGATGTCTATTAAAGGCCTTAAAATTATTGAGAAAAGCTAGGAAGGTGTACTTGAGATGGAGAATTTTTATAACTAGAGCAAAATGAACATTGAATGGGGACCAACTATCAACAGTCCAGTCTCAGTCAAACATGGTTGCAATGGGCAAATCCAACATAAAATCACCGGTATGTATTCAAAGATTAAAAAGAAAAAATTTATGCAAAAGATCCAACTGTTAGTTACAAAATACATCACATGTCTCCAAGGGAAGGAAGAATCTAGTGGGGCTTGTTATCATCCATATGAAACAGTGCACCCATTAGGATCCCAAACGTGGTGGGAATACTTATATTTTTGAAACAACTACATATTTCTAAACCTTCAATCCACCTATTTCACGATTCATTGCAAAGAACATCAAACCCCCTATAGTTCACCTCAAACACAACATCCAAGTCAAGGTATCACAAGTGAAGGAGGAAAAGCCCAAATGATGTGCATATTTTTTTCATAGACTAAGAATCTTCATTTCCACAAAGAAAAAATCAAGATGGATGCAAAAATTAATAAAAAAGGAAAAGAAAATTTAAAAAAAGACCACGGTCCGACGGACAACATACAATGAGTTGGGGATGAGTTTCTGCAAAAAAAGTGGCTTTATATACCTACCCTCTTAAAATCGATGATTTACAGTATCTCACGAGGGAGGGTCCGACTGACAGCACACACACTAGTGTAGAAAACAAACCTCATCTTTCTTTAGTTCCAAACACTATCAAACATGGGCTTTCCAAGAAATCATGGAAAACTAGCGATGATTCTGCGTCGAGGATATCTACCAAACAAAGAGTTCTAATTCTACCCATGATTCAATAATTCTTACACCACCACCACTAACAATAATAACAACAAAAATCAAGAAGTAAAGCATCACAAATTGCAAAGCCCTAATAGTTGACACAAAACATCAAATCTATAACCAATAGAAAAGAACACAATCCCAAAAACAAACAGCAACAGTAGTACTTAATAAAGTAACACAAATGCAACCCAGTTGGTATTTTGCTTTCAAATTATCATTAAAATACTACATTTGTGGTTTGTAGACAAGATATACAAAATTGGATGCAATTTACATTGATAGAACAAATGACCGCTAAAGAGTGTCGCCCCACTATTTATCAAAGAACCAAATTAAAGGAACTGTAACAAGTAAAAAAACCATCAAAAATTTACTGTAATAAGCCTCTTTGCGCTCCTATGGGGTTCTCTGAGTAAGAAGAACTAAACTCTGCTTCCAATCCATCAAGCAACCAATCTGAATATTCAAAAATTTCCAAACAGAAAGATAAAGAACTTCTGGTAGAAATCATTTCACCATATTTTTGCTGATTATTTGGAAAAGTCGAGTAACAAAACGATGCTTCCATTGGGGGCACTCCTTTAGTAGCAAAATTCGTTTGAACCACACCAGATTTCTCTGAATGTAAGTTAGTAGAGGTTTCCATTGAACATAACTCTGTCTCATAATTAGCCACTATGTTCTCTGAACATAAGTCAATAAGATATTGCTCTAGCCATAAATCTTCCATGTGATCAACATTGTTAAAATGAAAACCACCCCTTCGATTTGTCTCTCCAGTAAAGCTACCCTGCAAATCAATTGTGTAGTAATGACTTGTGGAAGTGAAAGCTATGTCATTCCAACAATCGGCATCAATTTTATCATCTCTAAGAATTGGTAAAAAAGTTGAATCATTGATCGAGTGAGAACACTTAAGGCCATCAATAGAAAATAGATCGATGCCTAAGGCAGGTGACACATGGTAAGAAGAATCTTTCGGAATTTCGACGCCAATTATAGAAGTTATCAATGAGTTGATATCATTCCCATCTAGAGGAGGAGCACTGTCGCAATAATCACTTTTACTATACTCTCCTAAACCTGAATATGTAAAAGAAGCATCCTTATCAATTGCATGACGATCCTCATGAGTGTCCTGGGAGATACCTGCCAAGGTCTGCACTAGTGTGTCTTTCAACATTGTAAGGGTTGAAGCATACTCCATCAACTCGTTGACTATTGACTCATCCCTATTACTAAGCTTGATATTTGATTTCTCTTCATGTATCACGGCATGAATTTTCTCTTTCTTAGTAAATTGTAGGCTTTGATTTTGAGCATTTTTATCTATGATATCATCTACAGAACTACTTCCAAAATAGAATGGTCTTCCACCAACTGTGGAGCCAATTACAGCCACTTCCACTCCAAAATCCATTGCCAATTTTCTAGCCTTCTTAAACAAACACTCTTTTCTTTTCGAAAGTGTGAAAAATCTCCTTTGCTTGTCCTCTATTTTAATCATTTCTATCTTCCTCTTACCCATATTATCAAAGTGAAAATATAACCTGAAACATCAAGAAGAGAACTAGAAGAGTTAACAAAGAGATCAAACACTTAATTGGATGGAATGAAAATAGTAACAACTCCCATCAATCTCATGAGATAATACATAAATATTTTTTTTATTTCTACCTAGAAAAAGGTTTTTGACCAATTAATAGTTAAGTTACATAACTTGCAATCATCAAAAGAGAATATATGCAAGTATGAAGATGAATATGTAAAAAAATGGCATGTAAGGACACTTCTCCAATAGTTCAGAGCATACAACATAGGACTCATTTTGGAAGACCACTGCATTGATACCATATGGCTTTGCATAATGGAAGTATACTGATGCATTATAGAGCCTAGACCCTCCTGTTGCTCAACCAGATAGCTCCCCAAAAATGATTGTTAAATTTATCATTTGTAAAATGTGATTTACTTCAAAAGAAAATTAAAACTAATTATGTTTTTTTATATTAAGTGGGAAGCAAGCCCATCAATGTGAAGTTGGGTTCTACCATACTAAAGGGGAAATATTCGATTTATGAACCCTTGTCTTCTAGTTATAAGAGGCAACTAATTATTTTCTACAATGATGTGGAAAATTGTTTCATACAGAGTTGGAAGGGCTTATTTATTCTGTAGAAAGAGGAAGACTACAGAACAAGTTTTACAAAAACTTGTTGTACATGATTTAGTTTAGAAAGGGTGAAGTCCCACATTAGGTAATATGAGGGGAGTAACCAACTTGTGTTCTACCTTGCCACAACAGTTCAGGACTTAATTGCAACTTGAGTTCGGTTCAAGCAGCATCATTTTCTTTCCCTTCTTTTAATTTTTTTTTATCTAAGCTATTTACCTATTTATACATAAATGTTGTCATAGTTGGGCCAACCTGAGCCCATATTGCATTGGCCTAGATTCTGACTTTATTCTAGGCTTCTACCTTGCCTAACTTTCTAAGATCATCAAATGAGCTGTGCCTAAGCCTATATATACGTAGGGCCCTATATAGAACAATATATTTAGGACATTGAAAATGAACCTGGTTCGGGCCTCACAATCAAGTCAGTGTGCTGTATCATGTTATTTCTTCCACAAGACAAATAGATGGGCTATGTTTAGATAAACTAGAGTCTAGCCCGAGCCACCCTACGAACACCCCTATTAATGAACTGATTGAAAGAAGAGTGTTACTTCTAGAATGCCCTTTTATATAATGATGTAACAAAAACTAACTTAGGAAGTAGCAGCCATATCAACTAAGAAAAGGGAAAAGAAAAAAAAAACAGATCTAAACTATATCTCGTTTCTGTAGTAGGACGCTTTCATCATAACCATCATGGACAGAGCCTTATCCGATCAATATAGGGTCAACCATAAGGGTTCCACTTCTACTCAAACACTAATAAACTAGAAAGGAAGGCTCTTTGCCTTTCACACTCACACACGCACATCAATCCCCACCTATGTGGAGATTGTAAAATAACATCACTCAAAATTCAAAAAGTAGCAGATGATACCAAATATTTAATGAAAAATGATCCAAATAGTATACAAACCTCTGTAGTAGGATGCATTTATTATCATCGTCATCATCATCAACAACAAAGCCTTCCCAATCTCTGTGTGTGTCTCACACAGCGTGCATGCGAGTTGCATGTATATGAATGAGAAAACCGTTTATCCTAGCCTATGATATGAGATAAATGATGTCATATTTGCAAAACCCATCAATTTAGAGATGAATAAGCGTGTTTTATTTCCTCACCGCTTCACCTAAGGTCATGATCAGCTCTCTCTTCTCCTAGTACCTTCTAGATTAACCATTCAATTTGGTTCACAACTAGCGCATGTATATTGCAGTATATTGCAACTCTTACGGAATGTTTAAATTGTAATAGCACTCCCTCAAAAAACCACCCATGATATTGAAATCTGAGGACTGATAGATTTAATATTGATCGGACTGTTTATGTGGCATTCTTCCTTTTACAATAAATTTTAAATTTTAAAATGAATAGGAAAAAGAACCCCAGAACATGGGGTTGGGTTTTCACATGTTAGAACTCAACTAAAAGGCAGGCATTGTAGTCACATCTACAAGAGATACAGGAATAAAGCAGAAACTTTTAACAATAGAAGAGAATGCAGAGATCATTCATTTACAGAGAAATGGAAGCAACCCAACTGAAATCAAACCAACACCCAAAACCCTAGCACAAATTAACACAAAAGTACAGAACACAGAAATGAAATGGAATGGAAAGAAAGAAATTTAAAAAAAAAAAAGAAGGGGGTTTTTCTTTCAGAAATGATTCTTGTCATAACCTTTAGTGACCTTTTATGTAAGTATGCACCTAGAATGATCATTATACATGCACATCAACCAGTAGCTCAATTGGTGAGGTGCTCTTCCATGGAAACAGTCGGGAATCAATCCATGGGGGTAGTGTGCGGGGGTTGGGTGCGCGTACTCTCAAAAGTATAAAATATTAAAAAGCAAACATGATACATAGTTGGTCCCCTAATTGACCAACTTTTTTTTTTTTGACTGACTATTTGATGTACATGAATTCATCTGCAGTCATAGACTAGGAATGCAGCTTAGGTCAGGCCAACCCAACCACAGTATCCCAGACTTGAAATTGTAATATTGAGGGTTAGGTAGGCATGGGCCCGAAAATCAAAACCCGATTCCAATTCGGGTTATGTTGAAGTCCAGCAAAGGTTGGATATATCTTCTTAAAGATATAATGTAAGATAGGGTTGCGAGTACTTGATTGAAGTTTGGATCAGGACGATTCAGGTTGACCCGTTTGGAACTCAGGTTAGTTTTGGGTTGGGCGAATTGGGGTTTAGGTGGCCAATCTAGAATTCAGGAGAGGTTCAGATTTTTTTTTGGCAAAGCTGAGTATGAACATCAGAAGCCCAATTAGGTGGGGCCTATCATAGATTGCGAGACAGTCTATTTTCCATGAAAATTTTCACCTAAATAGGATTCCAACAGGCAAACCATTCAGTTGGACCTTTCTATTGTATCTCTGTACTAGTTGTGAATTTGTGTATCAATAGAGAGTCCATTTTCAACTAATCATATCAGTTCTTTCTTTCGATCAAGAACCCAAAACCCCAACAGAGATTAACACAGAACAGCTGAAACTAAAAGGGGGAAAAAAGAAGGAAAATTCAAGCAACAAATTCAAGAATCAAGAGAACTCTCATTGACAGAGAAATGGAACCAAGCAACCCAATTGAAATCAAACCAACACCCAAAATCCTATTGCAAATTAACACAAATGAACATAAAAGAAAGAAAGAAATGAAAAAAAAAAACAAACAAACAAACAAAAAACCCTATTTGAAAAAAAGATCAATCAAAGTAACAATTGAGACACAGAAAACAAACAAAAAAGAAAAGAAGGGGGGTTTTCTTTTCAGCAACGATTCTTGTCATTAAGGCACAGAAACCCCTAATTGAAAGACCAGAGAACGTAATTTCAACAAAGATCAATCAAAGTAACAGTAACATATCAAAGATAAAGAAAAGACAAGGGTTCGATCATTGGCAGAGAAAGGGAACCGGCCCAATCGAAAACAAACTAACCATAACCATATGATGATTGTTTCTTTCTTGCGATCAAAATTAAAAACACCCAAAACCATAACACAGATTAACTCAAAGCTACATAAACTAAAAAGAAGGAATACTCAAGAACCAATTTCAAGAAAGAATAAAGAGAACTCATACCTTTGATCAAACTGAGAAACTTGAGGCGAGAGAGAACTAAGCGATGCTTTGAGTTGAAGTCTTTTGAAATTGTTGCTTTGAGAACGACAGAAAGAAGAGAGAAAATAAGCCTCCAAATCCAATTCTGAGACCAAGAAAGAAGCAGCAATAAGAGAGAGAAGGAATGAATGAAGACAGGAAATGTGTATTTATTTAATATTTATAGATAGGCCAGGAGAACGAGAGTAATGCAATTTGAAATGTGCCTGAGCGGGATGCGGCCGAGGGAAGGGGCCCACCATCAAATTTATAATATTATACACTGGCCAATGCATCCCATCATCAAATACATCTCCGCTGCCAATCTACCACATCTAAACCGCTAAAAATCACTACCTTTCCATGTTTAATTTTTTAAAATAAAAATTAAAAAATGTAGATCCAATCCTGCTTATGTCCTGCTCAAAGGATCTCCGGGTGGAAGTAGCACAATTCCACGGTGGGTCAAAGGTCCAGTTCGGAGCTATTTAGGGTCTAATCCTGAGGTATGCCGCTCTTTCCATGTATGCTGACTATCCTTCCTACTTTAGGGGATTTATTCCTAGGCATATTTGGCATCATTGTGGGAATATAAATGGAAAGAAAAAAAAAGGGTTTTGCTACAGTAGCCTTTTAGCCATAGATATCTCAACTTAAGAAGACAATTGAGAACGTTTCCTACAATTACTTATGTGATTATTATTTTATTATGAACTAAAATATCATTGACCGTGTGATATCTCATAGCACATTTTTGCAATTCACAACTTTGAAATTTATGTCATCACACAAAAGTTGCACTCATGTTAGATTTAAAACGGAATGTTGCATAGATATATTGCATGGTTTATAAATTTTATGCAATATTTCCCAATTTAGAAATTGAGCCCCAAATTTGAAATCTAATTAGCCCCAGCTTAATGTATATTAATGTCAGTCAAATTTGAAATCAATTCCAAAATTGGAGTGGATCTTGCATTCAATTTCAAAATTGAGTTCCAACTGAGCAACAACTTTCATATTATACTAGCAAACCATGCCCGCGCTTAGCACAGGCAATATATAATTTATAATATTAAAAATTATAAAAAAATATCAAATAATATTTAATTTAAATCATATCAAAGCACGGCCCCCGTCTATTATATGGGCCTAGCTAAATAGTTCAAGACCGACCCAAGTGCTCTAAACCCAGAGCTAAAGCGGGTTGGGCCCAAATATAGGTTCAGGCTATAAATGTATGATGTCAGGTTCTACTTTCTTAAAATGATTAATAATTTAATATAAGAAATTTGAACTATCAGAAGTTTAGATAAGAATAGATTCATTCATAAGTTGATTAATAATTTAAGATAAGAGATTTGCATCATTATAAGTTTAGATAATGAAAGGGTTCCTAAAATTTCTCTCCAATTCAAAATGGGCAATATATAATTCAGACTATTAAAATTTATAAAAAGTAATAAATAATATTTAGTCTAAATTATATCCGAGCACAGCACAGCTCGTCTATTAGATGGGCCCAACTAAATAATCCAAGACCGGTTCAAGTATTCAAAATTAAACTCCAAACCCCAGCTAAAGCGGGTTGAGCCAGATACGGCCTCAGATTGTAAATGTATGTAAATGGATGATGCCATACTCCACTTTCATAAAATGAGTAATAGTTTAAGATAAAAAAATTTGCTTTATTAGAAGTTTAGATAAGAATAGATTCTTTCATAAAATTGATTAATAGTTTAAGATAAGAGATTTGCATCATTAGAAATTTAGTTAAAGATAAGTTCATAAAACTTCTCTCCAATTCAAAATCGAGATTGAGGCTCAGTTTCTCAATTAATTGCGAAATTGGAGCTCGGTTGCAAAATCGTATCATATACTACTCATATATAATAATTGAGAGCTTCTCCATTACCAAAAGCAATATATTAATTTTCATATAATTAAAAGCATGCAAAAGTTGAGAGATTATGCATCAAATTCTCCATAATCAGAGCAGCAGTCATGAAACATTTATCATGTTTGTAATGTTTGTAATAATTTATACAATCTAAATAAAGATCAGAACGCAAAACAGAGTCAGAGAAAGTGTCAGTAGTTGTCATCCATGCAGTCAATTGTTATCATGCAAAGATAAAATGATAAAATAAATTGTTTCTTATCACTGTATTATATCACAATAAAAATAAAATAGAATAAAAGATAATGGATTGCAATTTATTAAGTAAACCACGTACCTTTTCCTATGCCACTTAGTACCTTGACTTTATCACTGTAAATTAGAAAAATGAATCAATAAATGACTTCAAAAACTTACTCACAAAATGATAAACTCATGAAAGTATGAGACGTTCTTAAATTTTCAAAGTTAAATTAAGCATGAAAAATCCCTTTCAAATATGATATGGTGCATAGTGATATATATATATATATCATAAAGGGGCTGCTTCAGTCCAAATGAGTGCACGTGGCATTAAAATATCGGACAAGACCAAAAATTTCAAGAACAATGACAGTCCAAACCAGAGAATAGAGAGAGAGATTTGTAAAAAGGGGAGAAAGACAGAGAAACAAGAGATCTAGTGACTTCTAAAAAACAATGAAAGAAATAGAAAAGATAGAAGGAGATGATGATAGCAGCAGCTGATTTGAAGAAAAAGAAAAAAAAACAGAACAACAGCAGCACCAGCATATCTTAAGGAGAAGAATAAGACAGAGAAGAAACGGTAGTACTCAAAAGGAGGGAAAAAACATGAAAGTTGAGAGTCCTTGGGAGAAAAACATACATCAAAAACTAAAACAATCCAAATCCTAACGTATGCCTCAAAAATTAGAGCTTTCTGAGAAGGCACATCCCATATGCACCAAAAGGAACCCCTAAATTTTAATTCCCATAACATGAAATAAAATGTCAATGAAAAAAATGAGAAAATGCATTTGGGTCCATGAAAAGTTAGGAGCATAAAAAGAGTTGATGCACCAAGAATCCATTTGGGTCTTTCGAATACTGGAAGCATGAGAAGAGACAATGCCCTGAATTTGGGACCTTCCAATATCAGCACCATGTGAAAGGTAATGCCTCAAAGAATGCATTTTTTTTTCTTGAATGGAATTGGGTCCGCCAAATATTATGAGCATGTAAATTATTATCTCGACACAAGGACATGTGACAGATTAGACAGTTAGAATCAGCCAAAGGCAGACTAAAAATCATCCAAGATAGACATGAAAACCCATTATCATAGATAACTTTAATGAGATGTAAGCGGCTATCTTCATTCAGAACCTGCCCTCCAACACAAAAGAAAGCACACAAACAAAATGGATATGAAGCAGAAAAGAAAATAATTGAAATTACCAGATTTCATGCAGTCCAAATCTGACTGATGAGTTTTGTAATAGAAATTTCCAAAAAAAAAAAAAAAAGGCTTCATTGTCTCAAATCTCTCAACAAAAACGCACAACACCTTTAAAGATCTAAGCAGAAAAAACAGGAATAGAAAAAAAAAAAAAGAAACCTGCATAATTACCCAAATGCCCCCACCTCTTCTCTCCCCACTCACCTTCTCCATCTCCCCCTCCTCTCTCCTCCCCTTCCCCCTCCCCCTCTTCCTCCCCGCCCTCTCCCTCTTCCTTTCTCTCCCCTCCCTCTCCCTCTGCCTCTCCTCTCATCACCTACATAATGAAAAATTGAGAAACATCCACTCCGCCTCACTTCATCAAATAAGAATCAATTTTACCGACTCCTTGGATTGGAAATCCATAATGAAAAAATGATAGTAAAATATCATATAACATGAATCCATTGTTCATTACAATCAAGTCGATATCAGTGATCATACAACATAGTAAGATTGGTGAATCAACATTAAAACCAACCCATTTTAAAAGCAAACAAATAAATTATTAACCTTGAATAAGTAAATCGAGAAAAATAAATTTCTATCAGAAAAGTCAAGATAAGTTCATCAACCAAAACACTGGAATTAATCTAAGAAAGTACCATGTAAATACAAAAGCGCAACAACAAAGATCCGTAAATATCATTTATACTGCCAAATAAAAATTTAACAACAACGAGCATTAACAACAGCGGTTGTAGACCTTGACTTCGGGTTGAGCAACTACCGCCATTGAAGGGAGAGGGAGAGAGAGGCTGTGGTTTGGTGAACCACCGAAACCCTAAAAAACAAAGAGAACCCCGAAAAGGTGGATTGATGAGTCTATATAGGGTTGAGGTGTAAGGACATGATCCTCTGGTTCGGGTTGGAGTCGATCTGACCCACAAGATATTTGGATCCAACGTAAAATACAAGGATTTAGCCTAACCCGACTTATGGAAGAGTTGCTCAAACCCAGCAGTCTCGTGTGTCATGGATCCATGGGCTTTACACCAATTCAAACGAAGATGGCATTTGGATCCAAATAAAATAAAATTGTGTATTTTGATAATATTGTCAAATTTGAGGGGTTATAGATTAACTACCTCAATTTGGTAGCCCGCATATGTAGACAAATCATGAAGTTTTATTTTACCATTTGACGTCTTTTGGAGACTGTTTAGATCAGTAGTAACATGGAATTAAATTCCTACAAATTTACGTGAAAATGGATTTTAAAAATCTAAATTAAAATTCAGAGGAAGTGCAGGCATTAAAATTATTTTCAACTGTTTGAACCCTTTTAGGGGCCGTTTGTCTACATGGTCTTCAATTCTAAAAGTCACATTTTAAAATAAGTTCCAATACACATTTTCTAAATGACAAAATCATACAGAAAAATTTTTGTTCATTGATATTCTTATTAATAGGCTAATCACTTTAATGTTCAAAATCATATAGTGGGCCAATCATGTTATTAAATATCTTTTTGCTTGTTTTCTTGATTGTTTTGGTGAACTTTATATATGTAATGGTTGACTGAATTGATTCATAATCTTAATTATTCTATTTTTACAATTCTTAGTATCTTCATTGGACCTAAGCTCAATTGAGTCCACTTTTAGATTGTATGCTTACATAAATGATCTAATGTCAATGTAACAAAAAAAAAAAAAAACACTAGCGGACCCCATCTATAGGATACAAGCCAAGCCAATAAAAATGATGATTTATTTTTGCATATGAATTGTCAAAATTTTTACATTTTTTTCAATTGCACTCCTTATCTAATTATTCAATTGTAAAATACGCTATTAACTCATGGGCTCATAGGAACATTGTCTATTTGCAAAACTTTTCTAATGAGAGTGTATAAAAAATTATAACAAGTTTGATAACAATATTTAAAAAATTAAAAAAATGTACGAGAATTATGTTTGAGAAGAATATTGTGTAAATATACAAACATATAAAAAACTTAATGTTACTCAAAACTTGAGAAAAGAGCATATTTCAAAAAAAAAAATTATATATATAAGGTAATGGAGACTAAAGACTTATAGCAAAAATGATAAATGACAATCTTGTGAAAAATGAAAATAAAAAATTCAGATATATTTAAGGGAACAATTAAAAAATGGAAGCATTTTTATTAGACCTAATGGTTTATGCGTTTAACTTTTAGATTGTTCAGTAATAAATATTATATAATGTCAAATCTATTTCTATAGGATTTGTGAAAAAGTTCACACTTTGGAGAGATAGAGAGTCGAAGAGGAAAAAAAGAATAATAAAAATGATAGATTTGAAAATTCAGATTGGAAATTTACACAGAGATTCTTTAAGTTATCGGGAGATTTATGTTATATAAAGCTTTTGTATATATTGCAGGGTGGTTTTTAGTGTTATATTACTTTATATGAAAAGGTCGTTAGAATATGAACAACCCCTTTAACTAATGAGACATACAAATGACTCTTTATTGTGTGTTTAATGATATTGTTGTTATTATAATTCATTGGGTATTCAACTGAAACTGATTGCATATTCATTAGGTCAGAAACCAACTGAAGAAGTTCAAAATAAATTAGGCAGTCAAAATTAATTGTTTGATTTCTACAATTGAAATCAATCAGCTTCATTATATATAATATGTGTATTAATCTTTACAATTTTAAAAATAAAAACTCTCAATTACACATTGTAAATGAAAAATCTCATCGCCACATAGACACCTGTAAAAATTAAAAGTCGCCCTTCCAATGGGCTTTTTGGTTGCAACACAAAAGGCTCAGGGGCAAAACTACAATGCAACACCGTTGAATTATGATATGGTGTAGTAGTGCCCCTCTTCAGTGTATGTTGAGGCCCACTTTTAAAAATCCAAGCTAGTCATTAGCCCTAACACACAATGTAGTGATCTACGCGTATCTTGTTATTAAAAATGTCATATGGCCACCATTATATTTGATTGAATTTGAAACAAGTGGGGAACTTGCTTGTATGTTCTCTAATTAGATAGAAAAGAGAATGCATTTTTCTCTTTCTTGTGCTTTTCTCTTTTTTTGTTGTACAGAAATGGAGGGAGTGTCTCATGTGATCAATCTGAGGGTCTACTAGCACAACAACCCGTGCTTAGCATGGGCATGTTTACCGACACCTATAAAATAATATTTAATGATTCATCAAAAGGAAGTTTAGATCAAGATAATGTAAAATCATCCTCAAATGCTTACCGACAATGATTTAGTGTAGATAGTGCATAAAATTTTAAAAATAGAACAAAAAAAGATAAGATTATTACATACCTCTTTTCTCAATTCAAGACTTTGTAGAGTTGAAATGACTTAAGCGAAATGTTGTAAAACGAAATGGTATACGAGATTTGTGACAGAAATGAAGTTGTTGTGGAAGAAGACTTGAGTGGTTACACACTGAAAGTGGGGCATATGAGTTGTTACATGTTGAAAGTGGTGGGAGAAGGTGGGTAAGTTGTAGATATAACTATCAGTCAAAATTAGAAGTTACAATCAAAATATCATCAAAACCTTCTGCTTTGATATCGTAAATTTTTGTGTCATGGAATAGATTAAAAAGAGAGGAAAATAAAATCTAACAATTACATTTTTTTTTACTAAATATGCAATTGCAGAGATTTTATGCAACAAGTATAGTTGTGGTTTTCAATCTCCTATATATATTTTATTTCATTCATTTTTTTTTTCTGAAGGAATCATACATAGAGATGCCTTTGTTATAAAAAAAAAAGTCCAAATTTCTTTTTTGGTTATCCAACTAAGGGGCTGATTCCTTAGAGACTTGCACATGTGAGGTAGTAGCAATCCACACATGCAAGGAGGATAAACTCACACATGCAAGGGAGGAAATAAAAAAGTTCAATTGCTATCAGTTAATAGAAATAATATATTTTGAAAAGTATTGACCCCGTCAATACTACTATGACTACTCCTTATTTGTCTATTTATTTATTTTCATGCATGTCTATCTCCATCTTGCTTTTGTTTTTAATTCTGACCTAATTTTGATTTTAGAAAGATTTTAGGAATTTTGGAAAAAGATATTACACAAATCTTAATTCTTTCTTTTGGTATTGATGAGGTGTGAAACATAAAATAAAAGCAGAATCATTAAGGTGAAGACTTATTTCTAGAGTGCTTTGTATCTGACAAATGCCTACAAGATTTAAATAAAAATTTATAGGACAGTGAGTAGAACAACTATGACCAATGGAGAGCAGAATTGGCCAACTAAAAAGCAATATAAGCACAAAATAGAGGTAGCAAAGATGATAATCTTGAGGTGGATATGAGATAAAACTAGAAAGGATAAAATTAGAGATGTGCGACTTCGAGAGTATTTAGGGGTATCATCAATAGGAGGTAAAATTATAGAAACTAGTTTGTGATGGTTTAGCCATGTCCAATGTAGGCTGGCCATGATGCTAGTAAGAAAGATTTTGGCTATGAAAGTTGATGGATCAGCATCAAGAAGGGGTAGATCAAAGAAGACTTGGATGGAGGAAGTAAATATAGATTTGAAGAAGTGAAACTTATTTGAAAATTAGGCTCAGGATAAATAGGAATGGAGAAATGGAATTTTAATATCCAACTCCAATATAGTTGGGACAAGGCTTTAATCATAACGATGATGGTATAACAAGGTCTCATAACCATTAATTTTTCACGTTCTATTAGTTTCTATTAAAATTTAGATCTCATTTCTTTCCTTAAAGAGTCTAGATTTCTTATGTTTCCTAAAAAAGAAAGATTTTAGGGCTATAAGCTTCTTTAAAATACGAATGATGCAAGGTAGACTATATTCTTGCTTTTCTATTTTTAATTTTTATCAGAAAGTTGTAGACTATCCTCTTTCAATTTCTTATCAAATGCAACCTTTTATTAGATGTAAAGTAAGAGAGAGGTTTCTTTCCTAAAATATCTCTTTAACTTCCTCTAATGTCTCTTTAACTTCCTCTAAATTCCAATTACTTCTAAAGAGCATGTTTTACAAGTCATATGAATAAACGGAAAATAGTAAGATATGCGTGGTGTATGAGAAGTTTTCACTTGCACCCCTAGGCGTTTTTCTTTTGTTTTAAAAGCTCCTTCAACTTTATGATTTTTTTAATAATAAACTCTTATGACTTTGCAATTTTTTTTTGTATATACACCGTCAGCAATTTACGTAAGGGTGATGTGCTTGTGATTCATGGTTCTAGTGGACCTTTTTTTTTTCTAGACAAGGGTGTTCCACCTCTTTGATAGCTGACTTTTTTCCATGGAAAATGAAGTCTTTGCCTCCGTAACACACCGGCTAAGTTAGGCTTTTGGCTAGGGGAGTTGACACCTTTTTAGATTTTTGGTCTGATTTGATTTTTTAATGATTCAATTGGATTTGAGTTAAGTTGATGTTTATTATTTGATTGGAGAACTATAAGAGGTTTGGATTTGGGTTGAGCCTATAGCCCTATATGTTAGCTACATTGCTCAACTTGATGACAACCAAAACCGGCCTTATTGAGAGCCAACCATGATTTAGTGTCGTGGCTTTAAAAGTTGACTCACTAATTGACTCAAAATAGCTTGGGTTCAAGTATCCTAGGGGAGGGTTTTTTTTAACCTACTTAGATTCAATTGAGTTTTTGCTTTTTAAGACGTGCCTTTTAAGACGAGTCCACTTGATTTTTTTTTTTTAGATAGAAGAGTTCACTAGATTGAACTGCTATCTTCAACATAGTAGTTCAACAACTTGGGGTCAACGTTTATGATCATTGCTCTAAAATAATGGACCTATAACAACAATATACAATTATCTAATAAAAATTTTTGGTGGCCTTATTAAATACTGAAAATGTGACATGAAAGTTGGGTTTTGTAGCTCATGTTTCAATCTCATACCAATTTATAGGAGTAAACTTGAATTTAAAAAAAGATAGGTGTAAATTTATAGGATACCTTAGTCAATCAAAAGGCTAGAGATTCATTATAAAAATAAAAGTCTTATTGAAAGTAGAGATGTTGAAATTTTAAAACACCTTAAAGGAAATGATTACACAAATGATTTACAAAAAATAGTGGTGAAAGTAACCAATCATTTGATGAAATTGATCCAAATTCATTCCCCAAGAGATATAAACAATTTCATACTCTTATTGGTCATAAAAGATCAAGGATCCCTTCATCATATTAAGATGAATCTTATATGTATATGAGTGAAATACCATATGATTTTATAGATCCACATAATATGGATTATTCTTGTAATTATGAAGAAGCTATTAGTTCCCCTTACTCTAATGAATGGCTAAAAGCCATGAGTGAAGAAATCAATTCAATAGAGAAAAATAATGATTTACCTAATGATAGAAAAGCCATTGGTTCCAAATGGGTATTGAAAAGAAAATTTAACACAGATGGTTTGATTGCTAAATTTAAAGCTAGATTAGTTGCTAAGGTTTTTCCCAAAAGGAAGGGACAGATTATTTTGATAAATATTCTTCTATAGGAAGATTCATCTCAATTAAAGTTTTATTACCTATAGTTGCTCACTATGATTTAGAACTATACCAAATGAATGCTAAAACAATCTTTTTGAATGGTGAATTGAGAGACATCATTTATGTGCAACAACTATAAGGATTTATATTTGAAGGACAAGAAGATAAAGTGAACAAGTTGAAAAAAAATCCTTAACACGACTTGAAGCAATCTTCTCCTCAATGGTGTCAAACTTTCCATAATGCTATTCTAGAATTTGAATTTTTAGTAAGTAAATTAGACCATTGTGTATGTATCATGAAAGGTGGAAGTAATTTTGTCATTGTATCACTTTATGATGATGATATACTTCTAGCTAGTAATGACTTGGCTAGCTATGATACAAAAAACAAAGTATCGGTTGAACTCCTAGTTTGAAATGAAAGATATAGCGGAGGCATCCTTTGTGTTAGGAATTAAAAATAATAAGGGGTAGAGAACTAAAGAAATTATGCTCAAGTCAAGAGAGGTATCTTAATACTATTCTTAAAAGATTTAGAATGGAATGTTTAAAAACTATATCTACTCCAATTGAAAAGGGACTAAAATTATCTAAAAAAGATTGTCCAACTAATGATAAATAAAAATTAAATATCTCCTATGCCCAAGCTTTTATTATCCTTATGTATGCTATGTAATGTAATAGATCAAATTTACGTTTTTTTAAGTTTAGTGAGTAGATATCAAAGCAATCCTGGTATTAAGCACTAGTATATAGTGGAAAGAAAATTAAGGTATTCAAGGATATAAAAACTTAAATTATGTTTTCTGGCAAATAAACTTGAAGTCGTAGGATATTCAGAAGTTGATATTGTTGGGGATAGAGGCAATTGAAAATCGACCTCAGGGCATGTTTTTCATTTTGGAAGTCTTGCCATCTCTTAGTAGAGTAACAAAAAAATTGTTGTTGCTCAATATACTCAAGATGCAGAATATGTGGCATGTAGTATTACCTCAACCTTTGCTATTTGGATAAAACACTTTATAAATGATTTAGATCTTTATATAGTCAATGGACCAATCCAAATGTATTGCGATAATGAATTAGTTATTATACTAATAAAGAGTGGGGTTGATAGTTCAAAGGGTAGACACATTGATGTCAACCATCATTATATTCAAGATGTAGTTGAGAAAGAAGAAATAATGGTAGATTACATCCCTCGGCCCATATGGTAGTTGACCCTTTATGAAAGGGAATAAGTGCATAATTATTTTCAAAACATATAATTAAGTTTGATGGGACTTAGAGATGCATTAGCCAATAAAATCTTCATTCAATTGATTTTAGTGATGAAAGTAAAATCTGCACAAAGAGTGAAAACAACAAGATAAGAACGATAGTCCTAAATGTTGAATCTACGAAAAGTGTGAAGAGAATCTCATGTTAGTAATGAAAATAATGGGTGTCGAATTTGCGAAAAGCGTGAAAATACCTCATGATGTTTGCAATAGACAAATTAAATTATAAAAGAGTGGGAGTGTTCAACCTACATTTAATAATATATTTAAGTCAAAATGTTAAGTTTGAGTCCATCCTTGCTTTGACTTGGAGGAACTTGAGTTGAAGGAATGAAAGGCCCACCAAAAGAAAATCCAAGTAGTTCAAAATATTAAGCCCTAGCAATATATGAGATATATTGAAATTTCAGTCCAATAGAAGTTTGTTCTAGAACCGCAAGACATGATTAATGAATAAGATTAATAATGCAAAAGATTGTGTTAATGACATTTTGTATCCATGCGATGTCAGCTCCACAGTTTGAAATTTTTTATTTTTCTAAGAAAATGTGACTAATATGTGATTTAACGCAAGATTTAATTTTACAAAAAAAAACAACGCATTTTTAAATTTTTTAAAAAGATTATTAATTCATAAAGGGAGAATTGAACCGGCACTTTTTATGCAAGTAATGTAGACATCATTCTATGGAAGTTCTATTTTATAAAGAAAATATGATTAACATATATTTTGGAATTCCCCTGGACTAAACTTTGATATCTCAGTAAAAGAACTGACCAAAATATCTTAGAATAGGTCACCACATCTTTTGAATGGTTGGATGTTGACAAACTTTGATATTACTTGACCACATGGTCCATCAAGCCTAATCCAACCAAATGCATTCATGTAGACCCAGCTTTAAAAAAATTCAAATCACTCTTAAGTTGTGACATACACATACCCAATTTGCATATAAAAAGGCTTTAGCTAGCTAATATTGGTCATTGTCTAATTGAATAAAATTATGATTAAAACATTAATTAGTAATAATCCACTATGAAAATCATTATCTGTAAATGAGGCACAGGTATTCCAAACCCAACCAACCACCAAAAGCACAAAAAAAAAAAAAAAAAAAGGAAAACTAAGCCTGAGCATGGGCTTGCAAAGGGCAATTCTAAACAGAGCAGGTATTAACCCAGCCCAAATTATATGTGGGGCAAGCCCGAGCCAATCCTTGGATGAACCCAAATCATTAAAGACCTAGATCAAGGAAAAATTCAAAATCCAAGCTTGACCTCAAGCCCAACTGGCCAAAGAGGCAAAATTCACCACTCAGATTTTATCAATTCGAGGTCCATATTTTCTTAATCTAAGCCACTCACTATATATATGTTCCTTTTTAAAGATGTGAGATAGATTCTGAAGACAGCTAGTATATCAATTTGATATTGAACCCTGAGGCTTGAAACTAATGATCAGATACAAAACCAAGCAAAAAACAATAAAATCATAAAATCAAACGGTAATGCCACATCTAGTAGCAATCTATGGCTCCAAAAAATATATATATATATATCTAATAAAAATTTCCTTGGAAGAAACACTAAAAAGTTAGGTCAAATTTGGTTACTTGAGAAATTTGGACCCACAACACACATGGATCCATTCCTAGGATGTCCTAAAAGGATTTATGATTCAAGAAATACTTATTCTTTTCTAACTGATTCCTTATAAAAATGAGCAATTTTCAATCTATTGTTCTACTGGTTTGAGATTGTCTGAACAAACATATTAATTGGAGGATGAACAAAGGAAGCACCACAAAATTGGAAGTTGGCCAAGTATGAGTTCAGATCCAAAATCTAGGCTGTCCAATTCAAGTTGCGCCTTTTCCAAATTTTATGGTGAAAGAAAGGCAACGTGGCACATACATGGTTTTGTTTGCGAACTAGATAAAAGCATCTACTATAAAATCAGCCCTCTAGTTAGTACTAATAATCATCTAAAGATTATCTCATTTTCGTACTCCATGTCATAAACTAAGACAGGATGGTTAAATGGCACCGATGCAAATATGCTGTCTAGTCAGCGTATTTGGCTGAAGTTAGAATATAATTCACAAATAAAATTTGTGTTGCGGAACAAACATAGTTGTGACAATGGTCCACAAAATGGGGAAAAGTTTATTTTGATGGTGAGAGAAATATGTTTATTGCATTCTAAGAAATCCTAATTTTATTTTATTCTAATGAATTTTAGCCTTGCACTTGTATTATAGAAATTATAGTGTACTAAATCTATGCAATAAACAATGATTATAAATATATCTCATTTTGAAAATCTTCTAAGAAGGAGCCAGAGAGAAAAGATCAAGGGACATGATACGCACATGGACTTGGACCCCACCTTGAGCCACAGCGGCACAACACCAAAATTTGTGAAAAATGACAGCCTAAGGCCGTCGTTTTCCTATAGACACCAGCCATAGTAAATTTTGAAGTTGCTTTTTCAAAAAAGACAGCCTTATGGCCATTGTTTTTTGTAAAACGACGAACCTTATAGGAATTTCTTGACGGTCTTAGGTTATCATTTTTTTGAAAATGACATGTAGAAAAATGACTATCCATGGTCATTAAATTTCACGAAATTTGAGGTAGTATGCCTCAAGCCCAAGGTCCAAGGCCTATAGAAGTGTCAATGGCACACAAGAACCTCATCAAACTTATGGTCAGACTGAGCGAGTCAATGCGTTGGTTATTATTATTATTATTATTTTTTATAGAATAGTCAATGCGTTGTTGCAGGTCTATTCAAGACACTTTGTGAGTTCCAATCGTTTTCACTTGGCCCAACTTCTAGTTGTGGCACTTTTTGCTACAATTTATAGTGATTGAATGAGTCATAGGACAACAAAATATGGGAGTAACACACCGTTGCAAGTGGCTACACAGGCACAGCACAATTGTGCAAGATTTATGGAGAATTGGCAGGAAATGAGTTTTTAGAAAAAGCCTTAAAAAAAATAAGCCTATTTGGATAAATAAGGAGTGGAGTAATGTGAAGTTTCACATAAAAAGTGATGTAATGCAAGCCTAAATACCATTATGGCCAAAGGCTTTGGGCTGAACTAAGTGGGAGATACCTTAGGTTATAAAAAAAAAGTACCACACATGAACAAGAATCTTCCGTTGGGAGGTGACCCCGCTAGATGAATTGGCACTTGGGCCTAATTTGCCACAACCTTTAGGCACCATAAGATTTGACTAATAAAAAAAATATATGCACTTTATCTGTTAAAGTTTGAGTAGGTTAAATCATCATTATCATCATCATCATCAAAGCCGTATCCCAACTATGTCGGGGTAGGCACCATAAGATTTAACTAATAAAAAAAAATATATGCACCTTATCTGTTAAAGTTTTAGTAGGTTAAATCATCATCATCGTCATCATCATCAAAGCCTTATCTCAACTATGTTGGGGTCGACTATATGAATTCTATTTTTCTATTTCGTTATCTCAGAATTCATGTTTGGGTTATGATAAAGTTTTACATTAGTTGTCAACCTACCTAACGCAACCCTCCTCCTTTATCCGGACTTGGGACCAACATAAAAAACTGGTGGAGTTGTTTGAGCAGGTTAAAGAAGGGCTGATTATAAGTTGGTCCACTAATAAAGTGCTCACCCAATAGGCTGATAGGATAAAGCATTGCTGGATGAAGTGATACTCATTTACCCTCTTGGATAAACTGGATAATGTGGATAACCAGGTCATCTCCGATAAGGTGGCATTCCTCCTTATAACTCTCCATTATTATTATTATTATTATAAAAGAGAATGATTGCAATTTAGAAATTAGTCTTACTTTGTATAATTGATTTTGACCTTTTCATGTTTTGAAAAAAGTCATTGATGCCACACTTCATTGGAGTTTTCAACAGAACCATTGGAGTTTCAATAGAAAAGTGTTCACATGAAGACTCCATTTCCAGTGGAGTCTTTAATTGAAGAAGAAATGGAGTCTTCAACTAAGACAAAATGGAGTCTTCAACTGAAGACTATATTTCCAATGGCATCTTCAAATTTTTTAAAATGTTTTTCAGTCTTCAGTTTTTTTAAAATATTTTTTATTTAGTTTTCCACAAAATTCAAGGATGAAAACTCCATTGGTCAAGGAAGACTCCATTTACAATGGCGTCTTCGACTTTTTAATTAAAATTATTTTTTTACAAAATTCAAGAACAAAGACTCCATTGTTAATAATGTTTTCAATGAAGACTCCATTTACAATGGCGTCTTTAATGAAGACTCTGTTTGCAATAGAGTCTTATAGTAGTTTTGGAATAAAATTCAAAAGGCCTTTAATTTTTTAAATAAGTAGTAAAAAAATATTATTTGTGGAAAGGGCTCACATAGGCATAGCACCATGGTCCGTCAATTTATGAAGAATTGGTAGGAAAGGTAACAAATGAGGTTTTAGAAAAGGTCTTAAAAACAATAAAGAAATGCAAGCCTAAATACCATTTTGGCCAAGGGCTATGGGCTCAGTGGGAGATATCCTAGGTTATATATATATATAAAAAAGTATCACACATGAACAAGAATCTTCAGTTGGGAGATATCTCTGACCCCATCAAATGAATTGGCACTCGGGCCTAATTCGCCATAACCTCTAGGCACCATAGGATTTAACTAATAAAAAAAATGCACCTTAGTTGTCAAAGTTTGAGCAGGTTAAATAAGGGCTGATTATAAGTTGGTCCACTAATAAAGTTCTCACCCAATAGGTTGATAGGATAAAGCATTGCTGGATGAAGTAATTCTCATTCACCCACTTGGATACTGGGTAATGTGGATAACTAGGTCATCTCCGAGAAGGCAGCATTCCTCCTTACAAGTCTCCATTACTATTATTATTATTATTATTATATAAGAGAATGGTTGCAATTTAAAAATCAGTCTTAATTTGTTTAACTGATTTTGACTTTTTCATATTTTGACCCCTCCCAATCCCTTCTCTCTTCCCATCCCCTTTCTTCTCCACTTTAATTCTTGATGATTCTCCATCCCTTCTAATTTATTTCAACCGTCTGGTAACTTCTTTAGTAAATCCTTTTAGGTATAGATCACAATGAAACTAAATAAGAGGCTCATAATGTTGGGAAAAAGACCCATGTCTCACATTGCCTAAGTACTAGGTTTGACATGATTTCATATGCATGTTTAGGCCTCTTACCCATCAATTTAAGCTTTTGGGTTGGTACATAGTTTCTTACTTGGTTTTAGAGCGAATATCATTCTTGTATAGTCCACGTGGCAAGGCCATCCATGAAATCTGTTGGGCCCTCATATGAGGGAGAATGTTAGGAAAAGACCCACATCCCACATTGCCTAAGTACTAATTTTGACACGACTTCATATACCACCTATTTTTGGGTTGATATATGGTTTCTTATCTTACACATAAGGAAGTGTCGGTCACTAAAAACAAAAAGAAGACAGCAAGACTTTGCTATTTGACAACTACTACAACTATCTCAATTTTATTTGAAGAACTATAGAAAAAAGTCATTGATGCCACACTTCATAATTGGCATTCCTGATCTGGTTGACAAAAGAGCTTTATGGATTTCTGCTCGCCATATAGAAGACGACAAAAAGTTCCTCTCTAGATTGAGAGCTACAAATGGGTAATATCTGTACCAACTACAATTTTATCATAACCGAAATAAGGAGTAGCTTACTGGTTAGATGTCATATGAGTTTAAATATTTGACTATATTCAAATATAATTGAAGTACCTTCTTGTACCTCCCAAATGTTTGTTGCCTATAAAAAATTCTTGCAATTATTTACAAATTGAGTTCTCACAATTGGAAGCATAACATATGAGGAATTGTGGCAATGAACATGATATTCCTTTTCACTTCCAAATTTCTTTCCTCTAAAATGAAACAATTAAATAAATATTACACTTAAATCTCTATCTTTCAAATCAAAGAGACGTAAGAAGCTTCAACACTAATTGATAGCTTGGTGATTCTCTTTCAACATGTCTTTTGTGAGAGAGAGAGAGAGAGGTCATCTTTTCAAAAATCAAAACCATTAAATTGCCAGATCATGCTACAAATTATTCTTGGGGGATCAATAAATAAAGAACAAAAATTGGTAGGAAAAAACCCTCAATAATTCTAACACCACCACCATTAACATTAATAACAACAAAAATCAAGAGGTAAAACAACACAAATCGCAAAGCCCAAATTATGGACACAAAACATCGAATCTATAACCAACTGTTGGCTCCAGTTTACAAATTAATTAGTGGGTCCATGCTAATAACATCTCAAAATTAATAATATTACCATGCACATTTAATATTTTACTAAAAAAGATTACCATGCACATTTAGCAATCAATCAGTCCAAGAAATAAGCAAATCTCAAGTACAGTCAACATGCACATTTAACAATCAATCAGTCCAAGAAGTAAATCTAAAGTACATACATGCTCCACTTAGGCCAGAGCCTTAGCAACCCCAACGTTAATTCATTCATATGGGGTTTGCTTATGGGGATTACATCTAAATCATGTATGTCAAATATGTGGATCAAGTTAACCAAGCACAATCCAAAAAGGATGGGGTAACCAAGCACGAAGCAAAGGCTTCGCTTTTGTATGCTAAAGAGGGATTGAGAAATGCCATAGAATCTACCGAAAGCTTACCAAAATTGAATTGACAATTATATGGAGTCTCTTTTTACATCAAAAAAGTAAAAATACAATTTGGTATCTATATAAGCCTTAACATTCATTATTATCCACGGAAAATGCTGGCCTTTTGCACATGGGACACACATTCTTCAAAAGCAGCCATTGTTTGATACAATCCACATGGTAGTCGTGTCCACATCCCAAAATTCCAATCTTGTCATTCTCCTCGTACTTAGCCTGAAACACCAAATTTTCCCAAGTTAGATGTAAAATAAAATTTTAAGTAGACAATTCCAAATGGTCCCCTAATTGCAATTATAAAACAACTCGAAGGCCTTCACTCACATTTATTGTCTACTTACTGCTTTAACTTTTTAGTATCAAATACACAGTTCATTTCTTTAGGTGTGTCTTAAAGATGATTAAACTTCCTTTTTCTTCTTTGAATCATTTGGTGATTGCATTTTCTAATGAATAAGTAGCTGAAATGGTTTTTTTAATTTTATATGAGAAGAAAAAATCGTAAATAAAATTGATTCAAGGTAAGGCAAAGATGTCTTGATTGTCTATACCTGGCATACGACGCAAATTGAGCTTTGGTCCATTTCTAATGAGTTATCATGTGCTGATGATGCTGTGCATGATGTTTGCGTTCTTGTCTTTAGACAATTTACGATGGTGCTTTCAGATAAACGAGTGTTTACATTTCCAATTTGTTCCTCTAGTGCCAATAGTTCCTGCATTTGCAACCAAAACTTAAAAAAATAGCAGAGAAATAATAATAATCACAATTTTGCTAATATTTCTCATCAATATCCATTAGACCTCCATTTACACATACAAAAGCTATTGTGCCCATCATCTGACCCAAATTGATGCCCATCCCAATATGGACCGTGGTTGTCCACTAAAAGTGGATTGGTGGAGGAAGTGCCACATTTTCTTTAGACAACATTTTGTAAAAGGTGATCATAAAACAAAGAAGATCATGAAAGAAAGCATAAAACTCCTTAGTCTCTAATACACATCATTTTGTGAAGAACAACATATTCTACTAAGTTTAATAAGGTTTCAATTCTGGGATTTTGTACACATGAACAAGAGCCCCTCATACAAAGGTCTCAATTCCACCATCTATTACCCCCAATCATCCATCAAAGATTGTCTTCAAGCCCGTTCCCTTCATCTCATTCTCTCATTATTTTTGGCCTTCAAAGCCCATTCCCTTCATCTCATTCTCTCACTACAAAGGTCTCAATTCCACTATCTACTGCCCCTAGCCATCGCTCAGTGATCGCCTTCAAGCCCATTCCCTTCATCTCATTCTCACTATTTTTGGCCTTTAAAGCCTATTCCCTTCACCTCTCAAACTGAGTTTTAGAATTTCCACCCTCTCTCCTTATCATAATCATCAAGTTCTTATGAAGTTCCCACCCATTTTTTGTTCATTTTCATCTTCATGTTTATCACTTCTCCCTCTCTCCCACCCATGTGTGTATACATATGAACCACTTAATGGAAAGTAAATTGTATAAAAAGGAAAATATATGGGCAAAGATGCCCCCAAACACAAGTCACAAGGACAAGCTATACAAAATTATTGCAACACAAAACCCAACTATGTAGCATATACTATGGAATCACAAAATAGAGAGCAACCCCAAAGTAACAAAAGAGGACTTGGAAAAAATGACAAAAAAGTTACACATTATGTGTTTATGGAGGCCTAACTCCCAAAAAAATAATTAGAAATGCGAAGAGATGAACCTCTAAATGGCCTCCTATATTGCCCACGAACATCCTAATTTTCAATGCATTTAATTTCACACATATGAAACAATTGAAACTTACAAGTGGTATGATAGCATCGTTTACCTCATAAGATGTAGCATTCGTGTGCGGTTGCATACTTGGAAACTCTAGTATTGCGGCTTCCTACATAAACCATAAGAAAAGTTAAATTACATGTTTAATGACATATAATAAAATTAATATTATTGACCTAAAGAGCATAATTCATTTAATCTGCCATTGCTATTAACCCCTAACCTAGAAATCACTTCTTATTGTTTTTACACTACAAGCTGGTTGACAAAGGTTTCGGCATTATGCACATCTTCAACCTGGCTAACAATCTAACATTTCAAAAAAAACTAGTCCAGTGTCGTCCATCACCATATACCATTCAACACCGTATAAAGCCAACCCCCTCCCCCTAATAACTTTCTATCTCTAATTGTGCAAAATCTTAAAATGAACAAAGTGAACCCAATCCCTGATCAATGAGTTAAGGCTCTGATGACAATAGTGATGATGAAGAACAAGAAAGTACTTATGGAGATAATTGGTTTCCATAACCAACCACTAAAAATTAGAATTATGAGTACAAAAATTAATACTATGCATATTTCTCATCTATATGGAATGTGGAGAATGGCCTTTGTTTTGCACCTATTGAACATCCTTTCAAACAAAAAAAGAGCCTCCTAAATATATTCGTGCATGTACATCATCCCCTGTTCACAAGAATCCCACTCATTGATTACAAATGAAAAGAAAATATAAGAGAAAAGAAGTCACCTCCGATGGTAGAATTCTTATATGTGCAGTGATCTCTACAGATGCATATTGAGATTCCCTCCTTCGAGGCCTATAAAAATGCCGTGGGTATGAAGACATAGCCTCTCGACCAGCCTCGTTATTCCTTGTGCGGTTATGGATATTGTCATTCATAGGGTGCCTATAGAAAGGTGCTGGCATTTGATGATGAAAATGATAATTATGACCTTGAATGCCTTGCATCGGTAGAGAGTGGTAGTTGTGGTGATGATTGGAAGAAGGATGCAAGAAAAATGCGGAATTATTACTAGACATGGAGTTCCAATATTCCTGTTCACTTATACTTCCAATCTCAAAACTACCTCCACTAACACGTCTTCCTGAAGCCAAAAAAACAAGAAGATAAAGATGAGCATTTGTAATAAGCTAAAAATCACATCATTTTTTTTATTAAATATTAGAGATATTAATTGGTACCACATAGCAAAACGAAATGAATTAGTTTCATTTCAAGGTGGCTAGCACCGACATTAAGTAACTCAAACCATTTAGTAAAAAAAACTACCTACTTCAAGAAAGTTATAAAAAAAAAAGTGAATGTTTTGATTCAAAACATTTATGTATTTAAGAACATAAATGTGGAAATAGATTGTTCTCTACACAAATTTGAGGCAGTGTTGAAATTCAAAACCATAATGGATGCAAGACAAATGACATCTCTGAAATATAGTCATTTATAAGAATGATGAAAATATTTTGATGAGGAAATCATAAAGAGGTGAAGCAAGCAAAAAAGAAATTCTCCATTTTGGCTAAACAACTAATAAATTTCACAAATTCAAATGATAACAACTCCACTACAATAAGATGGAACAAAAAAAAAGAGTAAAAAACATAAAAGTATGCATTAAGCCTTATAAATAATCTTAACAGCTAATCTTGGCCACTATTATTTCACAAATAAAAAACCTTAACAAAGAAAATTTTAATTTTCAGAATATTTTTGGCAACTTGTTGAGGATCAAATTGACATATATTACACATCGTCAGCATCACAAGTCATTCATGACTAAGCCGATGCATCTTCACTTGGCCGCCGTTAAAACAAATTATTGGTATCTACTTGGGATAGAATGTATAATAAGTGGTATTGTTGACCAACATATTTATGGAACATGTATATAATAGGTATTAGAGCTCCAGATGGAGCCAATTAAGGGGTATTATTGCTATATATTTGTTGTAGATGAAATAAGCTAATATTATAAGAGAGGATTGATCACATTGATTAACACCCAATTCATTCATATTCTTGCTTCTTTCTTTTTCTTAGTTTATTAGATTATCCTAAACCATGTGAAGAATAATAATTAATTTCAATGGTAATCATCTAAACCTTTTGGCATGCATTTTTTATGATGAGGGTTTCCCCTAGTATATAACTCGACAAGACTATTCCCCTAGGGGCTCAAAATTCTAGCATGTAATTATTTTGCAAGCAAGAAATTATTCTTGCAATGCCAAAATAACACTAAAAAAAATGAATGAAGAAATTCAATTGTTGGTTCTTTCATATGTGCACAAAACACATATGAACTAGAAGATTGTAGTATACAAGGATGACCTAGAAGACATCAATATAGACAACATTTTTAGGCATGCATGTAGTCATTTGTTTATTTCACGAGCTAAGTTCTTAATAACTATGTCAGGAAACAAGAGATTTTAGTATATATGGATGAACTACCAAACATCAATATAGACAACAACATTTTTAGGCATGGATGATTTCCTTTCACTTAAAAAAATTGACTTCATGAAAAAAAATACCTTGTGAATCATGCATATGAGGCATGTAACTCCAATTAGAACTGCTAGAATCACCGCCGGCATTATAATTCCCATAAAATATATTGGAATCATAATGGCCAAATAATGGATATGGATTACGATTTGCAACACTTCCTATAGATGATAACATTGGATGAATACTTGGATATGAAGGAGCATTTGTAGCATGCCAAGAAGTCCGATGTTCTTGATAACGGTAGGTTCTGCCTGGCTCCGTTTCCAAATCAAGCATTTCATTGTTCAATAAAATATTTCTATGTGCCATGTATAATGGGTAACTTGGAATGGTTCTAATTATCAATAGTAATAATTGCTCCTAGTCTTCCAAAGTTGCAAACCCTGAAACACACACAAATGAAAGTTGAAGTCAAGATAAGAATGGTTGAAAACAAAAAGAAAATTAACATAAATTGGTACTATAGCTCAGATGATATAATTAAAGATGCATTCTCACAAACTATTTTGATCAAGAAATAAATGGAGTCAAGGACAACCAACACTTACAATTAGCAGTGGAATCACATTTGCATGTAATTACCTAAGTAGCCATTATTTAGTGAGTGGAAGGAAACAAACATTGAAAATAAATAACACAGAGTAACATACATGCATAGGCATTCCTAGAAAACATGCTTTTATAACAAAACACTATTTTAATTATTAATTGCTTGAAAGATATTTCAAAATTCAGGGTAATGTTAAAACAGATTTTGGGTAGTGTCAGCAAATTGGAAATATTCAAGTAGTCATTTGGAAAGCATTTAATCCCTATCATGGCTGAAGGCAAAACAAATGAAAAAACAAAGTTTCACTTTGAGGAACACCTATGAGGTGCCCTTTGATTAAAGTAAATTTGTTATTTGGTCTAAGCTTTATATATCCTTTGTTATGTATAGTTGGTCTAAATTGCAAACAAAGAGCCAACCAAAAGAAATAAATAAATAAATAAATAAATAAGGAGAGCGAGTTAGAAACAAAGAAACAAGGAAAAAGAAAGCAATGGTTCAATCTTGAAGCCATCAACAAGTTGTGGACTGAATGAAGGAAGAATGCTAATTCTAGAATGCCCCATTTATATAATGTTGTAATAGAAACTAAACTAGAAAGTAGCAGCTATCTCAACTAGGAAAGGAAAAAAGGATCTACACAATATCCTATTTTCTATAGTAGGACGCTCTAGTCATAACCATCATGAACAGAGCTTTATCCCAACAATATGGGGTCAACAAGAAGGGTTCTACTTTTACTCAAACACTAATAAACTAGAAAGTAAGGCACTTTGCTTTCACACTCACACCCAATCTCCACCTATGTGGAGATTGTAATATAACAACATCATCATCATCATCAAAGCCTTGTCCCAACTATGTTGAGGTCGGGTACATGAATTCATTTTCTCCTTTATGAGTAAGCATCACTCAGAAATAAGGGCATGCATTTGTGTATAGTCACACTCGTTAAATTGTAGTGCGCTTTCAAAACTTATATGAAAAGTCTGGGTCCACTACCAAAAATCCAATAAAAAACATGGGTCCACCCTCAAAATCTACATGAAAATCCTTGGTTCAACCTCAAAACCAACTACCTATTTGGATTTGCACCGACAAAATGAAAATCCTAGGTCCACAATTGCTCAAAAAGTATAAGATAATACGAAATAATAAATGAATAAGGATCCAAATAATATACTACCTCTGAGTAGGATGCACTCATCATCAACAAAGCCTTCCCAACCGTAAGGGGTTGGCGAGAAGAGCTCCACTCTAAATCAAACACTAATGAACTACGTTCAATCTAAGACCACAGACCCCATTTATACAATACGAACTAGAAAGTAAGGCATTTCTATGTGTGTATGTGTGTGTCACACTATGCGCGTGCAAGCGCATGTATATATAAGAATGAGAAAATCGTTTATCCTAGCATAAGATATGTGTTTAATTATGTCATATTTGCAAAAACCATCGATTTAGAGATGAATACACGAGTTTTATTTCCTCACTGCTTCACCTAAGGTCATGATGGGCTCTCTCTTCTCCCAGTGCTTTCTAGATTAATCATACCATTTGTTTCGCAAATAGCTCATGTATAACCATCTATCTTAGAATTTCTCCATGCATGATATTGCAAGTCTTAAGAATTATTTAAATTGTAATATCATTCACTCTAGAAAAAACACCCATGATATTAAAATCTAGTTAGGATTGATAGATTTAATATGGATCCCCATCCATAAGATTATAACTTGCAACAATATATGGAAGAAGCAACAAATTCCACTAACAATCTAAAATGTTAAGGAGTTTTTTTATACAAATATTGTGTAATAACTAAAACTATAGAGCATGACTTCAAAGTTGTTTCACTATGAATGATAATGACATCAACCACTTTAAAATCTAAACAACAAATGAAAATGTACCCATGTAAAACACCAAACTATTTAAATCACTAAAATAAGCATCTATTTCAACCCAAAACCATGTAGTTAAATACCAGTGGACAGCCTTTCAGCAGCCTTAATAAATCACTCCTGAATGGAATCTCATCCGAAGTCGTTAACAAATACAAAATCAAGAAGAAGGCATGGCAAAAGAGTCTCAATTGATCTTGTATGAAGCATTTATAAAGGTATTCCCTCCAATCCACAATGCCTTTGCAATGGCAGTAAGAACTTCCCCACATAATTGAATGCCTGATATATGAAAGTGTCTTACTTGAAAGCTTGAAATATGAAAGTGACTTAAGTACGATGTAGCAACAACCTCCTGTCTGTCTTTGTTCATAGATATATAGAATACATGTGGATATATATAACCTCCTCAAACCTATTTGGAATCCTTGAGTACATCAATTGAACTTAAACAAGCATTTTGAAGTACACGTATTCAACAATATGCATTTGAGGACCATGGCTGATGATAGAACCAATACCAAAAGAATACATCATTTCTAAGTGCCAGCCAAAGAAGAGCCACCGAAGTTGCAATCAGATGAGAGATCATGGAACAAATCCCAAATATTAGAAAAAAAAATCACTTCAATGGCACTCTACCCAAATATCTAATCCATATCGAGACTAAAGAACATTCACAAAATTGGTCATCGCGCAAGCTTAGAATATCCCCTACATACTGAAATAAGTTTTCTGTATGTTGTAACTCCATTCCAATAGATTGAAAGACCAACACATAAGTAATAGGAAAGTATCGCATCGGCATATTATCCTGCATCACCATGTCAAATTCAGTATAAATGGAGAAGAAAGTTAAGGAAATCTATCCTTCAATTGGCACGACAACACATGTATAAACTAAGACCTTTCTACATTACTAAACTGACACAATAGATATTTCTAACATAAACAACATGAAATTAAATTCACCACATCGAACAAAAAGTGAAAAGAGCCCATTCAAATCATCAATGGGGTAACAAAATGAGAGTGAAAGAAGGGTCAAGTAGAGCTGAACAAGCACATGATGCTGTAAAGCTAGGGTAGAAAATCTAAAGACAATGCAAAGCGAAATAAAGTGAGGCCTCATGCAATTGAATGTGTTGCAACAGTAATATACTGGCCTATATGATATTTTTTTTAAAAGAAAAACTTAGGACAACAGTAATATACTGGCCTATATGATATTTTTTTAAAAGAAAAACTTAGGAACACTGCAAAGTGCAAAGCTAAAGTGTCTAATCATCTAGATTATGATGTGTATTTGTTGTCTCAGGTTGCTGGGATTATGCTCTCCATTTTTAGAGGTTCTTCATTTCTGCAGTGCTCCCATCCAGGAACAGTGTTTTCATGTTTTTCTTCTGGCTTTCAGCTGTGGCAGCATTTTTTGGGTTATCCTTTCTTAGTTTTCTCCTAGTTCCTTGCCCTGCAAGGTTGTGGCTTAGGTTTCTATTGTTTGGTCAGCTGTTCCCAGCTTGTGGGTGGCCGTTGGGCTTTAGCCCCTCCTTTTTGTTGGTTTAGCTCTGCCTTATTTGGCTTCTTATTTTAGAAATTCAATACTCCTAACTCTCCAAAAACATTGTATTTTCACATGTTGTATTCATTCAACTATAAGACTTTGCAGCTGCACTGTAGCTTTTAATGTAAGGAGAGAGAGAGAGAGAGAGAGAGAGAGAGAGAGAGAGAGAGAGAGAGAGAGAGAGAGAGAGAGAGAGAGAGAGAGAGAGAATGCAAGCTACTATACTAGGAGTTCGTCCTGGGGTGTAGAAGATGACTTTTTCCAAACTTTCATAAAGAAAGTTAAGCAAATGTGAGGAGGAGGGTCCTTAAAAGACCCACCCTTAGCTGTAAATATTATGGAGAGATCCCGATGGGACTGTTTACGTGTCGCCTTCATCATTTTACAATCAATTTCCATTTACTACTTGCTGTGCCATCAATTCCTTCATTTAGATTTTCAAAAGAACAGGGGGAAAAAACCCAAGAGCATGGCGTTGGGTTTCCACATGTTAGAATTGAACCAAAAAGCATTGTAGTCACATCTACAAGAGGTAAAGGTTTAATGCAGAAACTTATGACAATAACAAAGAATGATGAGATCATTGACAGAAAAATTGAGCCAACCCAATTGAAATCAAGCCAACACCCAAAACCCTAGCGCAGATTAACAAGAAATAACAGAAAAGAAAGAAAGAAATGAAAATTTCTCCATGCCAAAAGAAAAAAGAAAGGGGTGGGGTTTTCTTTCAGCAATGATTCTTGTCATTGAGACACAGAAAACCCTAATTGAAAGACCAGAAAAACATAATTTCAACTCATCATATCAGTTCTTTCTTGCGATCAAAACACCCAAAACCCTAGCACAAACTGACACAAAACAGCAGAAACTAGAAGGGGGAAAAAGAAGGAAGACTCAAGCCACAATTTCAAGAAAGAATAGAGAGAACTCGCTTACCTCCAAGAAGATATAGAAAACTGAGAATCTTCAGGCGAGAGAGAACCAACTGATACTCATAAGAAGTCTCTTGAAATTGTTGGAGTTACAGAGAGAGAGAGAGAGAGAGAGAGAGAGAGCGTGAGTGCGTAAGAGAATGAGAAGAGAGACGTCGGTGATAAACCTCCAAATCCAATTCGAGACCAAGAAGCAATGAGAGGCAATGAATGAAGGCATATGAGTTGCGTATTTTACATTTATATAGAGCGGGATTTAGGGTTTTGGAATTTGAAAGTGCGTGTGCGGGACGCGGTTAAGGGGTCCCACTCCCACTACCACCGTCAAATTTATAATGGGTCCCACCATCAGATTTCTTCTTTTTTAAACAAAAGTAAAATGGTATGCATCTCCGCCGTCCATCTACGACATCTAAACCATTAAAAATCACTATCTTCCCTTCTTTTATGTTTTAAGAAAATAAAAAATGTAGACACAATTTGGCTTATTTCCTGTTCAAAGGATCACTCAGTGAAAGTAGAGGTGGAACTCTATGATCGGGTCCCTATCAAAGGGCTATGTTGGAGGTCCGATCTCCAGGTATGCCGCTCTTTTCATGTGTGCAGGCTATCGTTCTCACGTTGTGGGCTTCAGCCTCTATGCCTATTATATAGTGGCGGATCCAGAGTATTCGTTTGAGGGATATAGTGGCCCCTAAGTAGATGTATGTAGGTCTGCCACTATAACTATATGCCTCTTTGGCATCATTGTAGGAGAATAAATGAACAAAAAACTTGTTATTTCGTAAGATGTTTTCTCTCCCTTTGTGCAGCTCTATTAAACCCCTCCCTCTCTTTCACCCTCCCCTCTATCTCTCTAGATTTTCTCTCTCGCGAAATGATTGTCAAATAGCTTTTTCTTCATTCATTATCAAAATGGAACATTTATGGAATGATACCAAATTGGCCTAGCACACATGAGTTGTTTGGTTTGCAAGCCCCCATGTCATTTGGCTATCCAAAGCTTCGGTTCATGAATAATGTTCTTTTACCTCAATCACGACCTTTGGCATACTCGATCTGAACAAATCTTATTAGATATAGTAATTTTAATGTAATTGTAATGTATGATTGTTGCATATTATGTACACAAGATGCTCTTAAGAAAAGAAAGAGTTTTTAAGATATTTTTAAGATAAATAAACTTTTAAAAGGGCCTATCAATAATGAATTCTTGATAAATGCTTCTTCCTGTATGATCTGACTAATTTTTGTTCTTTGCATATAGAAGTTTGCTTTTTAACTACGGGTGATCATGCTACTTAATATATTAAATGAGAGCCCTTTATTGAATTTTCACTTGATTCTTTCAATTTTGCCTTTTTTACGGAGTAACGGTAAAAAGCTATAAAATATGTAGCTTGTGAAGTTTAAACTCACCACCTCTTGCCTTCTAAAGAAGCTAACCTAACCCCGGCGCTAGAATATTTATACATGGAAATTTATTAAAATAATGTTAAAGTAGTTCAGGGAAGTGTGGACCCCAGTGATACGGGTCCTATAACTTCTTTTTATACATTGTCAGCAGTTAGAATTTTGTTTACAATATATTTATAAAATTAATTTAGAGGATTTTACCAAAAAAATCCTCTTATAGTCATTTTATATAAAAAAAGGTACCCTAAAGATATGATTCCGCCATACTTAGGGTCCTTTTTGGTTTAAGTTTTTGATGTCCCCTCTCATGTTTTATTCTTTTCTCCTCCTCTTTGTTTTTTATTCTTGACGGTGCTTGCAGGCTATCTAACCCCGATCATTCTTTCTTTTGCTTTCTCCTCTTCCTCCTCCTTCTCCCCCAACTCTAAATATAGATCCCAAAGATTAAAGAAACTAGAGAATTACCTTTGAGAAGTACCATTCCAAGAAACCCTAGGTGGAGAAGAGATAAGGAGATGGAAGCCATCTCTTCGAAGGGGACAAGAGCATTGAGGGTTAGAGAAATGAGAGGGAAGAGAAGAGAGTAGAGATCGACAATGATGATGGGTTCTAGTGGGCATAAGGGGAAGAGGAAAATGGGACATAGAAGAATCATGTTGGTCGGTTGATGAGAGAGAGGAGGACTTGGCTTTGGGTTTGAGTTTAATGAGTGAGTATAGTAAATTGGACTTGGGTCGCTGGGTTAAGATTTGAAAATGAGTTGGAGTTGGAGAAGGAGGAAGGAGGAGAAGGAAGATGAAAAAATGAGCCGAGGAGGAAGGAAGAGGAAGAAAAGGAAGGGGGAAAAAAAAAGAAGCACGGATATCCCTGCTCATATACGCTTATTATTTTTTTAAATTTCTTTTATTTTTCTCATGTTTATGCATCATTGTAATTATCATTTATGAAAGATTATTAATTGTATTTATTTTGTAGCTGTCATTTACTTCTAGTTTAATTATATAATTTTGTAGTCTTTTAATATATGAAAATTTTATTTAAAATAATCTTTGTTTATATACTTTTAATTTTTTTACATAAATATTATTGATATTTATGTAATATCACTGGTCGTTGTGCTAGTAGATATTTAAGAGGTAAGGGGTGAAGGATATGAGGTGAGGAATGAATTATTTAATGTAGTAATGTAGAAGGGATCATGATTTTCTTAAGATTTGAATTATTAAGGTGATGGTTTAGTATTCATTAGTCACCTTTCCTTGATTCAATTTTCATTAAAAAAGAAGTTGTTTGACGTCATTTTGAATATTCACCTTGAAAAGTTAAATTTTAACCACTTAAAAAAATATGAAGTTTTAAAAGTCATTTGAACTCAATTGCATGACCTAAGAATTCAATAATATGAAACAAAAGGGCCCCATTCAATTCGTAACTAGCTTTGAGTTATTTATTTATTAACAATTTCCTTCCTTTATAGTGCTGCATAGAGAAAATTTAGCATCTAAGACTCGGCTCATTTTGATGTGTGTCGTCCCATGAAATGTAGTTCCCTTCGTGGTGCGCTAGATTTTAATTTATTATGCAATACTTCCAGGAAAGTGAGCATGAAAGTATAGGTTAAAGAAAGAGAACCATACAATACAATGATCACAAGAGAGAGAAAGAGAAGATAATTTCTGTCATGGCGGTGATGTTTAGTTGGTTTAAGCATTAGATTTGCTTTTCAAGGTCTCAAGTTTGACTTCCACCCATAACGTTATCCGGATGCTATGTGCTAGGTAAGCATGTAAATATGGGCTGTGCCCCACATGGGCTAGGCCATGCTACCCACGGGCTAAGAATATAAATTGGAGAAAAATTAACAATAAACTCAAAATAAGATGGCTAAACAACTTAACAATACTTGAAGAAAAATGAATCATATTATATTTCCTCAAATGAAGTTTACAATAACTTTTTAAAAGATTTTATCTTGTAATAAAATTAAAACTACTAAAATAAATGCACAAACATTAAAAAAAATGACATGAATTAATTATTTTTTGTATTAATTACTTTTTGTTATTTGCTCCAAATAAGATTCGGGTATATGTGATTGCAAGTGTCTATGAAGGTGGTCAGCGTTACTTATTAAATGGAAATTGTAAAGCCCATTACAAAATATGCATTGCGCCTCCTTAATAGTTTTTACGGTGTTATTAGTAAACAGAACTATTTGAAAATAGTTTCAAATTTCACGAATCATTCTTCTATTCTTTTTCTCTGAAGAATGAGAGTGTTTGGCTTGGCTCACTTCAGTAGAGCCAAGGTTGAACGGTTGTGATGGCTTGTCCATGTTTGAGAGCATGAAGAGAGTTCATGGTAGCTTAGAGAAATTTATAGAGAGAAAGCAAGCTAAGAGAACCTAGAGAGAGTAGAGCTTAGAGAGCTTGAAGTGAGACAAAAGGTTTAGAGAGAATATAAAATGTAGATGTTTGTTGAGAAATGAGGGAGAGAGTATGTATTTATAAATTTATAAAAGGGTGAAATGACATAGAATACCTCTCATTTGATTGTTATTTGACAGTTGGAGAGGGTAAAATTGGTAAATTGGCTAAAGAGTAAAAAGACAATGCTTCTAGATGTTTGTTGAGAAATGAGGGACGGAGTAGGTATTTATAAAATTATAAAACCGTGAAATGACATAGACTACCTCTCATTTGATTGTTATTTGACGGTCGGGGAGGGAAAATTGGTAAAATGGCTAAAGAGTAAAAAAAGACAATGCAGGTTAGTTGTGGGCTGTGCCCATGCCATGCCGGCCCATGACTCCCGAAATTGCAGGTTAGCCGTGCCAGTGCCCACCCTTATTTACATGCTTATGTGTGGCCATGTATAAATGCAAGGGATACTCTTAAGTCATCCAAAAAAAAGGAGGTAATAAAGAGAGAATAATTACTAGAGATGAACATGGTTCCACTCACAAACGTGAGTAAACCCTAAGAGCATATTTGGCAACAGTCCACTACATGGATTCCACGCTAGTTTTCAGCGCAATTGAGGAAAACCCATGTTTGGGAAACACGTAGACCGTATGAGAGGATTTCCCAAAATGCTTAATAATCTGTGGGATCACAGAAAGTCGTAATCAGACCTCCCCCCATAGGATTCTTGTTTTCCTCATGCTTGAGGAAAGGAGGGTGAACAATGAAAACGGGTAGTAAATGACCATCAGAGAAACATACCTTGTGGGTCACAAAATAAAATTCCAAACCGTTCATCATCTCTAGAAAGACCAAAATGACCAAAGAGTCAAATTTCAACTGTTGATATTTTATATATTTTGAGATATTTACAAAAACATCCACAACTTTAAAAAATATATTTTAATTTTTGTAGGACCTCCAATGGAAATCCAAACCATCCATCATCTCTAGAAGGCAATAAATGGCCAAGGGGTCAAATTTGAGACCCTAATACATCATGGATTGTGAGAAAATAATAATAAAAAAATCCCTGTCGTCCATCATCTCTAACAAAAAAGCCAAAAAAGTGTGCACAAATAGTATTTCTTGGCAGTAATGGCTTCATCGTGTTGGGCTACTAGGAACATACCGATGGGTCCCAACATAAAAATCCAAACAGTCCATCATCTCTAAAAAGGCCCCAAACAGGTATAGTGTCAAATTTCAACCATTTATTTCTTATATATTTTGAGATATTTACAAATACATTCACAATTTTAAAAAATATTTTTTAATTTTTTGTGGGACCCACAATAAAATACAAACCGTCCATCATCTCCGAGGGAAAAAACAATTGTGGATGATCCTTATAACCGTGCTTAATTCATTGTGGATTATGAAAAAATTGCAAAAAGTTTATAACCATGGGATGTAATATATGCAAATCCACAATCTATCCTTTTTGCCAAACATGATCCTTTTGCTAAAAAAATCTATAGTGAGAAACCTAATGTGTAAGAAGAATGACCGAATCCTTTGAATAAAGAAGAATCCTGCCTCTACTGTGGATGTTTGCCAAAAGTGTCCAAAGCGAAAGTTGAAAGGTTTATATTTGTATCACAAAGGAGTACAATTAGAAAATTCTGCAATTTCCCATATAGCGGAGTCAGTGATTTGAGCTGAGTTTGATCACATAAAGGCAGGGTCATTACCATCCAAATTCATATCAGTGAAAGGCGCTTTTTTCACCAGCAAGAGTCCTGCGCGTTGACAGTGCACGATTTTGAATCCTCCCCATCCAAGAAAGTGGGACCCACAATTCAGCACAACAGCCTGATAAGAGGGGCATAGGTGAAAATCGTCCGAAGTCGAATGCCAGAAAAAGCTGTGAACTCGAGCGATTTTGGTATATGAAGGGCGGTCCCACCACACTGGGGGTAGGTAGAAACCTAAACTACTCCACTGCAGGCCCCACTTTATGATGCCGATCTGCATGCTTGACAACTAAGGAATGTAGGGAAATGGATATATTTGGATGCAGATAAGAGTACCCAATAAGATTATGTCCTGATCTTTATGTTAGAGATCAGAAACTTCACAGTTTTAAACAATTTCAAGAAACTGGGACATTTTCCAAATGTTAAGATGAGCCAAAATTGAATGTATCCCATCATCTTCCAAGACAACCAAATAATCCTGCGAATGAAATTTTTGACATTGTTTCTTCATAGAACATAAGCCGACGATGCACTATTACCATTCATTACGTAGACCCACAGAAATGCCCACCGCAACAGAAATCATGGACCGCCCATCAGGCACATCAATGTGCATACTGAATACGGACCAATGGTTATTTTAGCTTCTCACTATCCACCCTTCACTAAAATCGTCGAATATCTTTAGGTGGTCTGAAATTGAGGGGATGAGTTTCTGGAGTAGCCGTCTCATCTTGCTTCCACATCTTGATGGTCTTGTCAGCTTCACATGTCACAAGCCTTGAACCAGTAACATCATAAGAGAGAGCATATATTCCAGCTTCACTGTCCAAGGATCCTGAAAGAAATCACAGAACATCATTGTGCAGTTCTAGCTTATCATTAACTATAGAGGAGAACTAGAAGGCTCCTTACCATAGTGGTAAGGAGTGCATAGTAAGGAATGCGTGTTCACACTGGAATGTCCTAGGTTCAAACCTAGCCACCCTGCGCCGCCCCCCCACTCTCTTGTACATATGTGAGTTTTTATTATCTTCTCACATGTGCAAGTCCCGATTACCTCATATGTGTGAGTTGTATATGTCTCTCCACATGTGCGAGTCTCCATTACCTCACATGTGTGAGTTGAGTCTGTGTCCTCACGTGCGAGTTCCTATTACCGTGCATGTGTGAGTTGAGTTGTGTCTGTTTTTGGGCCAAGTCCCTTAATTAGGTTACTAAAAAAAAAAACAATATACTTAGTAGTTGTTTAGAACACTTAATAATGAATCATTACCAGGTTGCACGATAGTCTGGGCCTGCTGAAAGTTGTGGCCACTCTTCCAATCCCAGAACCACAGGCTCCCATTGTCACCTTCAAAAAAACATATTCAAATAAGCACACAAGAAGGTTAATTGTAAAGTAGTAGTTGTTTTATATATATATATATATATATATTTTAATTCCTTATTCTTTTTCTTCCTACTCTTCACAGATGAATTGATTCACAAAACTCTTTCACATAGACATGCACATGCACATATTATCAATCAGTGAACCATGGAGCACAATTGACTTTACTGGATACCCATGCAAAACGGTAGTTTTCAAACTGACATTTTAAAACAAGGTCCTTCATCCATTCGCGACAGATCAAATCGTTATGACAGTCTAATCAGTGCGGTTCTGCACTGTGCCATCTATAGACAGCCCATTGGCAGACATTAGCTGTTAGGTTGAACATACCAAGATAGTGATGGGCAGGTCACAATTTTCAGTCACCGCATAAAGCACTAAAACCACCTAAACTTAAGTAACCAACACCCCACCCCCACCCTAAACACACACCAAACCACACACAAAAGAGACAATATGATAGAGGACAAAATGTCCTCATCGTGTCAGAATGTGAGAACTAGGAATAATGATTACAAGAAAATGCTATGAGATATATAAGTAGGTAAAATACCTGCTGTTGCCATCACACCATCTTCATTGACTGCCATGGCATTTATGATTGTTTTCTGCTGCGATCTGCAGGCAAAACACATTAGATATAAGCCATAAGGAAGGTGACAACTACAAAGAGTTTAAGAGATTGAAATCTTGGGGAAAAAAAAAGAAGAAAATCAAGTGCAAATGTTTGGTCAGGGATATGGACAAAGAAAAAATGAACAGAAAAACTAACATATTGGACAAACAAGAATTTCATAAACTGCACGAGGGTCTTTCCATTGGGCTTCCGTATCATCTTATAAGGATATGTAGTTATAGTAATGATGAAGAAGATAGGCTTAATTTGGCTCGAAACTCAATGTGGAATTGAAGAATTGGTTGCTCCATGGTCCAAGCCCTAAGTCCTCAGTTAATATTGTTAAAAAAAAAGGGCAGCCCAGTGCACGAGGCTCTGGCCACTGTTGGATCTAGGGAGGGTTAGATGTACGCAGCCTTAACCCCGCAAGTGTCTCCGAGTTTCAAACCCGTTAGGCCTAGGTTGCAATGGAGCAACCTTACTACTGCGCCAAGGCCGGTTGTCTCATTAGTTAATATTGTGCACAGATAAAAACTCGGCATTTACTCACCATTTTAGGATTCCAAATAGAGAGAAACATCATGATTTGCAAGTAGAATTTGAAAGCTACTCACCTAGATATACTAATGTTGCCTTATAGATTTGAAAGAGAGATATTTCATTCACGAGGCTAAATCCTTGCTGTTCCTTGCTTCTCCTTCTTGAACCTTCTATTCTTGACTAGGGTTTTAGGATTTTCCAGTTGGTAGGAAGGCTAGAGGAGAGAGGAAGGTCGTTGAAGATGAGAATAGGGCTCCCGATGGGGTTTTCTCTTTTAAAATAGGAGCAATATAAATTAGAATAGGAAGAGGGTTTGTGACTTCCAAGTTCCCCTAGGAGACATGTGCATGACTCAATTCCAATGGGAGGCTTGAGCAGGCTCTATTTCCCTCCCATGTTGACCCTCCTCCTTACTCATGGCCCTACCAACTTCTACAAGAACCACACTTAAAACTAAATACTAATAGGTCCCATCACTTAATTCTAAGAGTCTAAAATAAAGGGTGTCCTACCAAGCTCTTAATAACCTTATTTATTCATAAGTCAGGGTCCCACAATTTAATCCCACTAATACAAAATAATTTCTTAATATACAATGGGTCCCACCAGGAGTAATTAACTAAATACTATTAGCTCAAGTTCTGGGCCTCCTGATTTCTTCTTAAACCCTTTCTAATAAGTCAGGCCCACTAATGGCCCCTCCATAAAATTGTGGCACACCTTAATTTATATATTATAAATGCCCACTTATCACAAAATACTTAATATTCAGGCCAAATCATAATTCCAAGAAATATCTATGTAAATAAAAATTCAAGACCCTATAATGGGGTCCGGGGTATTCTTGAGTTTTTCTTATATTCTTGTGTTTCTCTTTTATCCTTAGTTTTTCTTTTAGTCTTATTTTTCTTTTATTCTTAGTTTTTCTTTCAGTCTTAGTTTTTCTTTTATTCTCAGTTTTCCATTTGGTGTTACTTTTTCTTTAATTCTTAATTTTATTTTTATTTTTTATTTTCTTTTATACTCGAGTTTTTCTTTTATTCTTAAGTTTCTTTTATTTTTTAGGCCATCATCCATATCTCTCTGTCTCATAAGATCATACCATAGAGCTAACATGGTATCGGAGCCTAGGTCTTAGATTCAAGGAAGCTTTTAGACAATATTGCTCTCTGTCAATTGTCGATTGAATCTCTTGTTGAGATTTTTTTAATCTTTCCAAGAACCACCAGTTCAAATCTCTCCATCCAGCCACGAGAGTTAGATCTACTGCTGATTTGAATCAAATCTACTTCATCTGAACTGATCACACAGTGGGCACAACCTTGATCACACAGCATCATCAAAAGCCCCCACAGCATATCACTCCATCCTTCCAATGTTGAGAATCAAGACTCCATCCATATTTCTTGAGGTGGTGCCAGCCCCTTTTCTGGAATCATTTTGGTCGCCTCTTTTGGATCTGCCGCTCCTACTTCCCGTGAGACCCTTGAAACATTAGTTTTCCACCCTTTTTTTTTCTCTAAATTGGTTAAAACTGATGTGATTCCTATAAAGCTGTATGGCAAAAATTATTTGCAATGGCCCTTTCATCTGGTGAACTTTGTGGAAGGACACGGACCACTGGGGATCTTGGATGGGACTGATTTCATGTCTGCCATCTCAAAATCTAGAGAACGGGAAACTACTAGCCCGATTGCGAAATCTGCTGATGAAAAGGCACTCATTGCTTGGCGATAGACTATGAAGCACGGGCGCCAGTTTGGGTATAGTATGGGTATGCCGATACGGCAAAATCCTAAAAAAACAAGATACGGGTGCAGCTGTGGTACGGCCATTAAAAAATTAAAATTTTAAAAATTTTAATAATGCAATATGCTAATAATTAAAATCGGTTAGAATCCTCAATGCAACAAGCCAACAATTACTTAATGCTTATGATGCCCACTTCCCAGACATAGTATGGATAAAGCAAAGACACCATGGACAAGGCGAGGATATGGATTTTTCACATAAAAAGTGAGGTATCGAATTTGATACGACATGATACGTTGCCCATTTTGAAGTACCTGTACATCATAGTTGAAAAAGATTACAAATTCAACCTACAAACCACAATTTAATGTCAAAAGGCATGTCTAAGCCAAGAGTTTAATGTCATTACAACAAAAAACTATAAACCAAAGCACTAAAAATGAAGAAAACATCAAAGCAAGTCCTATCATGCTAAGAATCTTTATGATTCACATCCAATCATCCATTAACTTCAACTTCATTACCTTCATCAAATAATCCAGTTTCCATGTCAGGCTCACCAAGTGAAAGATCTGCAATTTCAAGTAAGCTAGTACCCTCCAATAAATCGAATGCATCTCCACCAATGTCCCACAGTTTGCTCTCTTCTTTTGTGTGCTATCGACTCCTTGATAGGAGACGAATATTGTTATGCACAAAGACCCAGTCTTCACAATGTTGTAGTGTCATTTTGTTCCTTCTCATAGAGTGAATGAAAGAGTAGGTGCTCCAATTCCTTTTTCAACATGATGAGGAACATGGTTGGCTAAGTAATTTCAATGCTGAAGATTGGAGAATAGGTGCGGAAGACATAAGTGCACACCACCAAACAATTGGTTCCATTACTATATCTAATTTTGAATTAGATTCCCAATAAGTACCCATACCGTACTGGGCACGTACCTATGCCTTACCCAAAAAGTTGACTCTTAAACAAAACGTACTAGGTACATTTGACCATACCCGATACGTATTTAGCTGCACCCATACTCATACCTGGTATGGGTACGTGTATATTTTTGGAGTACCGAAGCTTCATTGGCAACAGAACAATGCTAAAGTTGTCACATGGATTCTTAACTAGATCAATTCATCTATTTTCTCATCTTTACAAGCTTTTTCCAAGGCTTTTGATATGGACTCGTGAAACAGTAAAATCACCAAAACAATAAAGATAGAAAATATTATTTGGATGCTGAGATAGCCAAATATTGTCAGGTGACATATCTGTCTTGGACTACTATAATGGATTTCTCATCCTCTAGATGGAAAAAGAATCAATGCTTCATCATTCAGAAAAAGAATCAATGCTTCATCATTCAGTCACCTCAGAATTTCTTTCTGAAGGTATTAAACTACAAGAATAATCACACATCACTCAATTTCTGATGAATCTCCGCCCAGAGCTTGAGTCTGTCCGTGGGGCACTTATGAACCAAGGAATGTCTCCTTATACAAACACTTGTGTACAAGAAGTTCTTTAGAAAAATGTCACAGAAGAACCACAGGCATTTGTCACTCAGACATTGCTCTCCTCACTTCAGGTAGGTAAAAGGTAGTGTTATGAATGTCAGGGTTATGGTCACATAGCCCGGAATTGCGACAAGAAGAAATCTTGAAGTTCTTGCAAGAGGACTGAATGTACCAGGAGACCAACAAGGAAGAATGAACAAGCTCAGTCAAATCAGCATCAGACCAACCCGAGACAAACTGCACTTCAAGCCCATTCATATCCTACAGCATCTGAAAGCTCCTCTCAGATTGTGAAGATACCTACAGACCAGATTAGGGAGCTGATTAATGCATCTCTTGGTTCTGCCTTCACTTCCATGAGTATTACAGGTTGATATATGTCTCCCACGTCATTATCTGCATTTCATTCATCCACATCTTACACTACCTCCATTCTTTCCTTTGCATGGGTCATTGATTATTATGCTTCAAATCATATAACTGCTACTGAGCAAAGCCCAGCAGACGCAAAACCTTATACTAGACATGATCAAATCATTGCTACTAATGGTCATCATTTGTTCATTTTGGGGATTAGGTCCCTAGGTTTTACTACTCCACAGCATCAATCACTCCATCCTTCCAATGATTATTTTGTACCACATTTGTTTGCTAATCTTATCACTATTGGTCAATTAGTTGAATGTGGGTACTCAGTCTATTTTTTCTCTTCTGGTTGTGTGCTACAGGAACGGCGAACTGCGAAGGTGATGGGAGATAGATTAAAAATGGAAGGCTTTTCCTATTAGATAAAGGCTAAGCAACACTCTTATCTAGCTCATCTACTGCTTCAAATAAATGGATTCTTTGGAATAGGCACATGACGCAACCTGGGAAAGGAAGAATACCAATGGGCTTATCTCCAAGCCACAAAGGCTGGCTTAGGCATAGGGATTGATCAAAAGTGTATTGGTATCACACCACTGATAAGTCGAGAGAAATTGTCGTGGAAAGAAATTTTAATTAATCAATGCATAATTGAATGAGAGGAATTACATCTCGTCATTAAGACTAACTTTAATCTATTCTTGGAAACAATTCCACTCACAATAAAATTCCAAAACAAATAAAAGCAAACCATCTAAAATTTCCCTATATTTTAGATATTACTAAAATATGTTGCACAATCCGGAAATCTTTCCTCTTTGGGCTTTAGTGGGAATAGGCCTTGTGGTTGGCCGATTATGGATTTGGCCTGCATTAGTTCTCCCCCTCATGGAGAACTCGTTCTCAAGTTCCGTAAATGTCCACATGGGTCAAAAATTAGGCATACAATCGTCCAATGCTCTCATTGATCTTCATACTCTTCATATGATTTCAAAGATCATTTAATCTATTGCTCTGAGAAAATTTCAGATATCGCTTTTGTTGATGGGCCGAATTTGCAGGATGTGCATTCAAACAAATTGATGCTTCAATTTTTGAATTTATATCATCTGCACATAATCTTCCAATACCCATTGTTGATCTCCAAAGAGAATGTCAATGCGAGGGACTTCAATGAATGGATCTTCCTGTGAACTGTTTGCCAAATATCCAATTGGCTTTTCTAGAATTGGCATTGCAATTAGTTCCATTGGATGATCAATCTTGATGTTGACATGATCTAATTCTTCAATGTCTGCTTGTACTTTGTCTTCCTTTGCATCTTGCTTTTGTGGATCAGCGTTGTCCATAGAAAGAAACTCATGTCTTACTATTTTCAAGTTTGTCCGAAGTATGATCTTCCTCAAAAGTTGATAATGTCCAGGAATCTTTTGGCTTTTGTTCTCGCATCTCATTGTCAATCTTAGTGTTCTTTGGTTTGGGTTCCACAACATTTGCCTTTGCCGTTTGCCCAGGACCTCCCTTCTTCGCACTTAGCTTTTCACAGGGGAGACCATTTAAGTATGTGCTCGACACGAGTTGCTTCCTAATAGGCTTCATGAATGGTTTAACAGCTATAAAGCACGGTTACTTCCAAAATGTACATGTATCCATACTGGGTACCTACCTGTACACGTATCGGGTATGGGTACGGCAAAAAACGTATCGAGTATGGTCAAACGTACCCGGTATGTTTTGACTTTGTGGTTACGGGATGGGTACATTTATGGATACAGGATGGGTACGTTCCTAGTAGCTTTGTAAGAATTTTTTTTTTGTCAAAACTTTTGTAAGAGTTTGAAAAAGTTAAAAACATAATTTTTAACTTTAGCCCTAACCATTCTCGATGAATTTAAAAGGAAAAAGGCATTAACCCTAACCCATCTCCAACCCCCTCGTTTCCAATGAAAAAAAAAAAGAAAATGGAAAGGAGGAAGAAGAAGAAGGAAGGAATGCTAGATAATGAAATATAAAAAATAATATTGCTGTTGCTCTTTTTTTTTCATTAAGTTGAATTTGTAATGGTATTAAGTAATTATTGGCTTGTTGCATATAAGAATTCTAACCTATTTTAATTATTAGCATATTGCATTATTAAAAATTTTAAAAATATAATTCTTTAATGGATACCCCAGCCGTACCCGTATCTTGGACTTTTAGGATTTTGTTGAATCAGCGTATTCGTATTGTACCCGTATCGGTATCCGTACCAGTACCCGTGCTTCATAGTTTAACAGTAATTCATGTTTTCTAATATGTTTGGTCTCAAGCATCTAATAAAGCAATTCATATCATGTAGCTCATTCTGCTCTAGTTCACATACTTGTTGCAACTATGAAAATTGATCAAAATATTCATCAACTGTTGAATCTCCTTGTCTAAGATTAAGGAATTGCTCAAAGTAGAGGTTATTCACATAATAGCAATCTCCATATTTATGCTCATACAACATTCATTGAACTTCGTTGGAAGATCCAAAGATTTGTATATTGGTTTGGATACAAGAACACAAAATCCTCTTAATTCTCAAAAAATGGACTAACCCTATGGCTTGTTTAAAGAAAAATGCAAACGAAAATGGATTATTGATTGGAAGTTAAGTCGCCAAGATATCACCCTTTCAAGAATCAACTGTTGAGATTTATCAAGCAAAAATTACTTAATAGTGTTTGGTGAATGGGAAAGGGTTTGGGTGGCAAGGACGGATCCAGAGGGGGCATAGGGTTTCAGTTGGGTGTGATTGGGTTTCAAAAAATTTAGGGGGAATTTTGGTATTAGGGTTTTGGTGCTTTTATGGAATTGGGGATAATTGGGTTTTGGTTGACAGGGATTAGGGCGCTGTAAGGGGGATGGTTTGGGATGGGCCGGATTGATGGTGGGGTTTGACAAGCACAAGGATTCGGTGGAGAGGTAGGTTCAAGTTTTTGGGAATTGGTCACCATGGTTCAACTGGGGGTGAGATGAGTGGGTGGTTTGGCTATGCTGATGAGTGAATAGGTATGGTGGAGATGTGTGGTTAGATGATGATGATAATGGACGATGATGATCGGATGGTGATGATGATGGATAGATAGAAAAAACAAATAGAAAGATACGATACCAGGTTATCTCCGATCGACAATCTGAACGGTGATCTAAGAAGGTTCTTTTTTTTTTTTTTTTTTGAAATGCTAACTTGTATTGATAAAAGCTTTGCATTATAAAAGAGTTATACTAAGGAATAGCTAGGAAAGATTCTCCAAAAAATACAAGCAACACCTAAAAAAAGGGGTTCCAAAAACCCCAAAACAGGAAGGAAAAAATGCCCATAATCATGAGGATATGATTTCCCACTAATTGAACATAATCGCATCAAGAGATAAACCCCAAAACTCTAGGAGAATGGAGACCTAAGAGGTGATCCAAAATTTCATTTTGAGGATGATGTCTTCTTGGGAGGAAGTTGTCCCTTCGAAGCACCTTTTATTTCTCTTTCCAAATTGTCCACGCGCAAGCTAAAAAGGATAGAAGCCACATAATCTGCCCTTTGGTGGAGGCAATGGGGCAGACCAATGGCTCGAACAGCTTAGCTAAGGACTTCGGGAGAACCCAGCTGCAGTTGTACGCATTGAGAATCGATGACCAAAGAGGTTTTGTGAACTTGTATTAAAGGAGAAGGTGGTCAACTGATTCCTCATCAGCTAAGCAGAGATGGCAAGCGTTGACGACGATCATTTTGCAACCAAAAGTTGAAACTCTTGGAGGGGCCTTAATTTTCCAAAAAGAAGACCAACACCCTAGTGGAGCAGTAAAATTCAATACGATGGAGAAGGAAGACACCGAAAACTACCATTACGTGAAGAAAACTAGAACATCCCATCTTGCCCTTCGTTAGGAAGGGATCTTCACTCTCATACCAATTGGATATATTATTTCAGCATGCTTGTTTAGATTCTTCTATGAATAAAACTATGATTTCTCAATTAAAAGATTCTCAGTGTGATTCTTGTTCTCTAAGCAAAAGCCATGTGGTGCCTTTTCCTATTCATTACTCTAGGTTGTTGTTTCCCTTGATTTAATTTATGCTGATGTTTGTGTAAAAGCTCTCACTTTTAAGTTTTCTATAGTCGAAATCTGAAGTTTTTAACACTTTCCAAAACTTTTATACCATGATACACACCCAATTTGAGAAATCTATTAAAATCATTAGATCGGACTCAAGGGGGGAATACATTTTTGCCGAGTTTTCTACCTTTTTATCTAGAAGGGGAATGATTCACTTGTCCTCATACCTCTCAATAAAATGGGCTCGTAGAACGGAAAAATAGGCATATTGTTGAGACAGTTCGTGCTCTGCTTATTGAGTCATCTGTTCCTGATGCCTTTTGTTGTGAAGCAACTCACATTGCTGTCTACTTGATAAATAGGGTTCCTACACCCATTTTAGAAAATATTTCTCCTTTTGAATGCCTCTTTGATCATCCACCCTCTTGCTATCATCTTCGTGCTTTTAGGAGCCTTTGCTTTGTCCATCTTCCTCCAAATTAAAAGATCCAAACTTTCTCCTCAGGCAGCCAAGTGCCTTTTCTTAGGATATAAAGAAGAACAAAAAGGGAGTTCTTTGCTATGATCCCATTGCTCAAAGAACCCTAGTTTCCCGAAATATTGTGCCTACATTGGACATGTCCAAACTATCTCAAACGAGTCTTTATTTATTTATCATTTATTGGTGCTGCCCCTAAATGCTACTAGCTGCGCTTTTTTTTATTCTATCTTCTTGAGTTTTACAACGCATGCATATCAAAATCTCATCTTTGCTACACTAATTTTTTAAAGTATTGTCCTAATTGACCAAAATTTTACTTTGTAAGTCATAGATGGTCTAATCACTATTTTGTTTTTTCCTTTAATTTTGTTAAAATGCACCTAATCATAAAGCACTCTAGAAAGTCTCCACATTAACCATCAAAGAAGCTTGGACACGGACATGGGACATAGATACGAAACGACATGGACACGCCGACACGGCATTTCTCAAAAAAATAGGAGACAGATACGTCCGGGACACGTTAATAATATATTAATTTATATATAATCATACTAAAAAAATAAACAGACACGTCGGGGACACGTTAATAATATATTAATTTATATATAATCATACTAAAAAAATAATATCATTTTAACTTTTTAATCAATTTAGCAATCAAAATATAAAAATTCAAGTACTAACTAACAAACATATCAAATTATCAAATATCAATACAACACTAAAACATAATTCATAATCATTAAACATGAAATATTCATAGTTCCATAAAATCCATCCAAAGAAAAAGGAAGATCATCTCTTTCGCCTCCCTCTAAAAGAAAATAATAATAATAAAAAAACAAAAAGCAAAAAAAAAGCCAATCTCGAGGCCTATTCTTTAGTGAAAGATTTATTTGTCTTTTGCTTGTGATATGATTAATATTAACAATCATACATTTTTTCATAGTATAAAATTGTCATATATCAAATTTATAAGTTTTAGTAACCACATGTTAACAAAATATCCACGAAATATTTGCCGTATGTTTATTTTTTAATCATAGACACGGGCTAAGAATTATAGGACACGTCACAAAAAGTGTGGGAAATTAAAATTTTTAGTTCTTAATTATTGACACGTCTAAAATAGTATCGGACACGTGTCCGAGAGTGTCTAAGGAATGTCAATGTCCGACACGAATACGTCACTTTCTTAGAAGTGGCCGTGCTTCTCAGTTAACCGTCCATCTCTTATCCGATGTTCAACATACTCCCCAATCTCCTTATCCTTGCTACTAGGGCTACCAATCCAGCCCTTCGAAAAGGAGCCCAACCCTGCTTGGTCCGTAAAAGCCCACAAAGAGAGGGCTTTTCTTTTTGTCCTTGAGCCCAAGGGGGTAGGGCCCAATTTTGAAAAGCCTGTAACCTTAAGGGCCGAGCTAGGACTTAACTCGTTCAGCTTGAGGGGGCATAGATAGGCCCATTGTCAATTAATAAATATTAACGTGTAATATGTAAAATAGTGATTTTTGGGTGAGCATATGCATAAATAGGCAATCTATGCACAGTGCTTACTTGCTGTAAGATGCCATAAGTTAGGGGTGACATAAATTCTTTAACCTATTTATCTTTATGTTTATCTTTCTTTGCTTTGAAGTACAATTTGATTTCTTATATAACTTCATTTGAGGTGATGTCTTAAAGCGCATATGATTTATACTTCATATGAAAGCTATCCAACATTTTTACCCTAAGAATGAAGTCAAACACTACAACATATCATGTAAATCGGCATTTTCTAGTGCGTATGTACCCTTCTCATTTTCTTTTTTTACATCAGGATCCTTAGTCAACGTGATATGAAAATGCTCAATTATCACATAGATTGGATTGACATTCACTGTTGGCTTGAATATCATCCGGTCATCCCTACATAAAATGTGAAGTAATCCCACCAACTGCACATCTGACGAATTTGAATCAGTTCAACTTAGGATTTCAGCCTATAGTTTTATCCAATGGGTTTAAGTTCATGAGAAGTGACCTTGCAGTATTGGTATTGATATACATGAGTATTCACAACTTGTGGATGTGTCATCTTATAAATATGTTATCTTGCATTAAACACAGACTTAAACTCACTTTACACAGAAACAGAGTAATGCACTACATTGTATTAATAATGGGAATAAACTATAAAACAATGGACATTACTTGAGACAGTGTTGAAGAATTTTCCACGAATCTAGTTCAAACCAAAATACCAAATCCCAATTCAAGCAAACAACAAGTTACAGGGATTGTGAGTTGCACAATTAAATGGGTTAGCTTGGATAAAAGAGGTTTAACATCAGGTTTCAAGTCAGTGGTAGTACAGAAAAATATTATCTATAATAACCTATTAAAAGAATCTTTTATTGTGGCCTTGGCCCCTGAGGGTAGGGTAAGGGCTTAAGTTTTGTAGGCCCGCTAAGGGCTTTTAGGGTTTTGGCTCGACCTAGGCCTGGCCTGCATATATGAGGGTACAGTAAGGGCTTACCCCGGCATGGCCCTATTTACTACCATTGAGCGAAAGTATCAGGACTCTTTTAGTGGTACCCCTTAAGCTTCAATCCTTATAGGAGTTACATCTTTCTACACATCCCCACTAAAATTGCAATTTGTATATTGTCTTCATACTACTTATTTTAAAGCCCTCGAAACTCTCCCTCCATCCCTTGACTTTCGCATTCCCTCCATTGCTAAATTCATCTACCAATGACCAACCCTATTCCATTCGCGAACAATATAAATCACAGTCCCTCCTTTTGAATATATGGAGTTAAATCGTTTGCAGTTGGTGCACAAAGACAAGACTTAAAGCTTACCCCTAATGCAAAAACCATGGTCACTGGTAACTCACCTGACTCCGGATAAGATGATAGTCTAATACAATTGAAAAAATCAATTTATATATGTTTAGAAAATTTCTATTATTTACTTTTTTTTTCATAGGTTTTTCTTCAGACTATAGCATGGACGTGCGGTCCATCATGGCTAACAAGAAATTGCATGACACCAACTATCTCAATCCTAACCATAGTGAAGAATAGCAGTGGAATCTAAAACCTTAGGCATAAGACTCATTAGCACGGCTTTTTAATAAGTAAATAATTATAATAAAAAAAAATCAACAAAAATAAAGATATTGATAGTTTGGCCATTTTTCAGCCTTTGAATTAGTTAACCATGGTTGAATAAAGTTAGGTCTACTTACAACAGTCCTAAATTTACCTTTTTCTTAAGAGAGATTCTTAAGTTGCTAAAGTAACAATGCAAACACACAACAACCCCTCCTTCGCCTTCTAACTTATCTATATTTATTTCCTCATTACATTTAATCTCCCTCCCTGCCTCCCTCCCTCAACGGTAACATGACTCAAACTTGCAACCATGCGATGTGACAATGTCATTACTCTCTATGTGGATAAGTTGTATCTGATGAAAATTTTATAGAACAAGGTAAAAAAAAAGTGCCTAATCTCATTCAAGTCATAGACATTCTACCCAAAACCAAGATCCTTATTCTTCTTAAGTTTTTTTCATGAATGGTCTTTAAACAAATGCTACATTAGGCAACCACTACATGATCTTTCTCTTTACCCTCTAATGGTCTATGATGATTTGATTGAATATTGGAGACTCTGTAATTATTGCTGTCCTTTCTTTTGGGCTTCGTTTCAGCATTTCAGCATAAAAAATTCCCTTTAGCAAATGATGGTGTTATCATGCATCATTTTCTAAAGGCAACACCAATTGCTTGAACAATATTCACCATCCGGATTAGATATTACTGTTGTTTTAATTTTGAAATGGTACCAATTTGATATTATTATCCTTAACGTTGTTCTGTACATTTATTAAAGGGAGACCATCATACGCTGCAGTCTCTTTAACAAATTGCCTAACCATTCCCCAAAGAACATCCTCTTTATTGACAATAGATCCCCCATGATCTCACCAATTCCAAAAAATGTCCTCAACTTTTTCCTAAGACAGACCTAGAATCTATGACAATGTAAACCAAGATCTCTTTTGCCTAAACTAATCTCTAGGTAGCTCAAGTTTCAGACTTTCAGCGACATTGGGATGTTGGGACAGCCAAATTGTGATCATAGTGGTCATTCATATGGAAACCAAACAGTTCAATAGATCTCCAAACATGTTGAAGGGTTGGCCCGAGGGTGAGTTTGTGGTCATTATATACCATCCTAGCCACTGGCGGAAGGAAACCACACCCCCCCCCCCCCCCCCCCCCCCCCCAACCAAACAACACACACACACACACACACACACAAAACACATACCAAAAAAAATAAAAAAAAACAAAACAACTTGCTCTCTTTTACATCCTTGAGGGGAGAAAATCTAAAAGCTGACTAAAACATTCTTATTTATTCGCTTTCGCCCCTCATTTTTTTCCTTCATTCATTACAGAGAGAAATTTATTAAGGAGTGACAGCACTTCTATCTTTTACTTATTTTCAAAGGACACGAAAGAACCGAGAACTCACATCTCTATCCCCTGATTCTGCAGTCCTTATCCTCTCATGGCCAATTTGAGCAAAAGGAGTGGATCTCCATGATGGGGCCCACTTATTGAAAATCAAAATTGCACAAGATAAAAACTCTCCTATTTAGTGGCATTTTACCAAATTTTGCTCTAATAGGATCTAGCGCTACCCTAAGATTGAGCATATGATTAATGATGTAATTAAAATCATCTCAATCATATCAGCAGTTACATTCTCAAACTTATGGTGGGATGTAAGAAAAATCTAAACCCCCAAAAAGGAAGACATTAGATATATTTATATGAAATATTTGAACTTATATAACAATTTTTTTTGAATGTTGACAAGTTATGGCTCTAACAGTGAATTATTAGAGTGAAATTTGATGAGGACTATACACTATAAGAAGGGGCCATTTTTTAATTGATTTACATTTTTCATAGGTGGGCCCATTAAATGGCTTCACAAAATTCTCATGGGGCTCTTCTGTGATTTTTTTCTCATGCATATATATGTATATATATAGATATTTTTTGTGCATTTACATATGGGCTTTGAAATCATCAATGAACCAACTTTGTTCGAGAAATTTCATTCCAATACAATTTCGGGCCCATTGTAAGATTCTCTTTTCTGTAGTCACTATCAGTAGACTAAAAGTGTGGCAAGCTGATTGTATTCATGATTCATCAACTACCACTTGCCCCTCCTACAAGAAATTCTTGGCTCTGCCACTGCTCCTGGCCATTCACACATGAGCCCTTCTAGTGCCCAGATACAGTCAAAACGAGCAGTGTTAAAGACTTTGGAAGCCATCCTTATGAGAGATGTACAAAACCAAGGAAATCTGATGCCCAGCTATATATATATATCTTGGCATTGGCACCCAAAACAGCTAGAGCTGACTCCATCCCGAATGAACCGTCTGGATTTTCTAGCTTTAAGTTTCCCAATATATAGCCCTTAAAATCAGCAGGACCAACTTCACAAGGGACTACTGTTAGTCTGAAGCAGTCACAGTTATGTATTAGGATTTGAGTCTACAATTTTTTTTTCCTTCTTCTTCCAGGGAAACAAAAATTTTCAGAACTAGCAATCCATTCTGCCCTCCCCCTCTGGAAATGAGTATGGCCTGGCTAATTTGGGTATATCTGGGATTCTGTTTACAACAGTCTCCCAACATGAAAACATGCAAAACTGACTTAAGAAAGAAACTGTTGCCCCAATTGGCTTGGGAAGTCAGGCAGCCCCATTTGTCTTGCCTATTCCTAAGATTGGTCAGAGGCATGGACAAGGCAAGGCCAATATAAATTGCTCAGTAAAAGAGATTTTAAGTCCTTTCTTAAAAGTATGCCTTATTTATGTCATTGTGTCATTTCTGTTACAAAAGTCTATGGATACATCAGTCTACCTACCTCACTTCCACATAAAAAATATGGACAGATTCAGACAATTCAATCTAATTGGGGAATAATCAATATTTACTGAATTCAAACAATATATTCTAATACTGTGGTAAGGAAAAAATATGTATCATTTCTCAAGTCAAAAGTTTGATTAAACACTTACAGCATATTATGTAAAAATTCTCCTTTTGGAAGGTTGAACTTTTTTATGTTATCTGCTGATGCAGATGCAAAATTTTGTCTGTTCAAAACATGAATGACATAAATTTCAGATATAAGCTTCAAAAGAAAAGGCAATAAGAATTGAAAGGATTATAAACAGCTGCATCTTGCATAGACAAATATAAATGGCCAAATGACAAGTTCAGTTGCATACTCTGTAGGATGCAGTGCCATGGCTCGAACGGATTTTTTATGATGTGTAAGAGTTACCATCGATTTCCCTGAAAGTGCAATGGTTGTCTTGAGAACAAAAAGTAATGAAAATAGATTGAACTTCTAGAATAAATACCCACCATTTCTAAGGTCCCAAAACTTGATGGTGGTGTCATGTGAGCCAGTCACAACCTGTGGATCCTGGAAAAAAGTAAAAAGAAGATTTTAGGTAAAAGCATGACAAAGGACAACTCTAACATTTCACATCTGCACATGCGTGACTTAGAAGAAAGAGAGTTAACAGCACACTATTTAGTTTATTGCTTAAACACAGTACATTTCTTGAAATTGTTAAAAATATAATAACACCAACCTATGAAAAGGAGAATATTAAAATAACGCTGGGTGGGGAATGCAAGAAAGGACTTCCACAAAGGGAGGAAACAAATTTGAAGCATAAGAAAAATATAGCTGCAAAAAACATTTTAGATGCAGAGAAGCACGGGATTTACCACTACGAAATAAATGTAACATCTTCTGATCCTGAATTCACTTCAATAATGTTGACACATCCGGCAAAGCCAGAAATCTTATAGTTACAACATACAGCACAATTCTAGCTTCATTTAATTTTCAAATTTTGTGTTGCTTGATGTCAAGTTAGATCTCCAAACACGAGTAAAACAGGAAGGAGGAAAAGAATAGCCTAAGCTTGAGGTTTCCATGCGAACAGACTTATTCAATACCAAACAAAGAGAAAACTCAAGATATTTTACTAATTTTTTTGAGAGAAAGGTAAAGATGAAGTAATAAAGATTAAGCAGCCGTGCAACCCTAGAGGATAGGTTACATGGAATCTAGCCTGGCAAATCCCATCACATGATTAGCCTAATCTCTTAAATATTTAGCTAATGACTAATAAACTACTAATATTGGACTCTTTAAATATCTTTCACTATCATGATAAGATTCTTCTCAAGTGACTCCATGATAGCAGCAGCAGTAACCAAAGAAAGCAAAAAATATGTAGGAGTTATCCCATGATCCTTTTGGCTGCATAAGCGGGTTCGCAGAGCTTTCAGTCAAAGCTGGGCACACCATGCTAGAATTGTTCTTCTAAAATTTTATGGAAACACTAAAACTAGATTGGTGATAATAAAAAGCCCATACAAAATACTATAAGAACCAAAATGGAACAAACCAAAAGATGCAATGAAGCAACTCTGAAAACAAACTCCATAATAGAAGAGGCCAATGATGAAGCCCGAATAACTCCCTGTTGGCTAGGGCATCTGCCATACTATTGGCAGAGAGACTCACATAACAAAACACCACCATGCTACACTTTTTTTTTGCTCTAGATTAACACAATCACCATCTTAGGAGATTTGATTGACATCTAATCAACATTTAGACAGCCAGCCTACAATAAATCTACTTTCTATCCATATCCTTGTACTCTATCAAGGACATATTGCTGGTGACAAAGGTCATCTAATTCTATAAAAAATTCTCTCTAGTTGATGGTATCAGGAATTTCGTGAATAATGGTTTCCAGTGCAACCTTCCTCTCTTCCTGTAGGCCCAAATTGTTGTGGGGGTGGGGCCCATCAAAAGAAAGGAAGTTGTTTCCTTCCGTCCATTCCCAGGGGACTTGCAATAGTCTCCAAGAACAAAAGCTAAAGGGCAATCTGGCACCCATTCAGCTTGCAGATTTTCTCCAGATTGAGTCTGATTTCTTTCTTCCTCACCATCGACTCTTCAGGATTCTGATTTACACAGTCGTAGTCTCAGATGTGAATGTTGGAAAATCTTTGATTTCTATATAGAATCTGGAAATTTTGTGATTGCATCTGGTGGGGCCCAACGCTCTGTGAGCATCTGGAATCCGGTTACCTCACTCCTCTGCCTATTTTCATCAAGGCCTTGAAGAAATCAAGAAAAAGATTCACAATCTGATGTTTGAATCTTTGTCAAAGCACGACCGTTGCCGTGTGTGGAGCCCACTCTAGTGGTCCCAACAATCCTGAAGAATGGCTAGGGTGAAAACATTACTATGAGAATCATCAATTCATTTAGGGAATTTATTATTTATCACATCTGGAGTTAGGCCATTTATCCATTCCTCTTTGACGCGCCAGATTTCATCTTGACCATCAATCTTGTTCGTACTGTGCCTTTGAAACTCAAAATCCTATCTAGGAAGGACCAACTCTGTGTAGAACACATCCATCACATCTCAACTATGCAACAATGAGGTGTGAATAACTTGTTGTCACCCTAATGCTTGAAAGAGGGACACCCACTACTCTGCTTTATCTTACAACACCAGATTACAGTTCCTGTTTTCTTCTAATAGCTTCTTCTAATAGCTTCTTATTGGCCACAAGTTAATGTTGTGTGGTTGGATTGGAAACTATTGTAAGGACCTGAGCCCAAAATCAAATGCGTCACACCGAAAATATGAAATCTCTCTCAATAATAGTGCAGCAGGTGGGCATCTTATCTGAAGAAGATACTGCTATCCTGTAGCAGAAATAAACCCAATTGAACTTTTGTTAGTTGAGAGAAGTCTATCAGTCTGAAGGAACTCTGAATTGGTAATGAAAATCAAGTGAACTTGAAGTGGGTGACTGCCTTATGATAGGGGAGATGGTGCAGAAAACTGAAAATCAAAGAAAAGACAACGAAGAGTATTTTATGGGAATTGAGAAGGGACCATAATTGACAAACTTGTCATAAAATAAAAACATTAGGCAGGATAACAACTAAACAAATGAAACTCAATTTGCCATGGGTCAAGAGATGGGGTGACAGCTGACAGCTAATTGTGGACGAGTTAGTGACTATTTTAGTCAATTTTGCTGGGGTATTGGGGAATGATATTGGAACTGTAACCAAACAGCAAGACTGCTGACAGCTAATCGTGGACGAGTTAGTGACTATTTTAGTCAATTTCGCTTGGAGATTGGAGAATGATATTGGAACTGTAACCAAACAGCAAGACTGCTGCAACAATGGTATGATTGCGCAATCATTACAATTGAGTAGGGGTGAATGAAGGCAAGTTGGGTTTGGGAAAGTTCAACGGATAGTAGGGTGATGTTACGGCATAATTTACCAGAAAAAAGGGGTTCAATTTGGACTTGGTTTTGGCATGGTCTGATGGGTTTGAAGTTTGAAAGGGAAGTTGTTTAGATCTGCAGAACTTAATGAAGACCAATCTGAAAGGTATAGGTAAGGATTGGTGAGATTTTTGAACAGGGAATGGGTTCAATGGGGCTGATCTGGATTGGGATTTGGTGGACAAGGTTTGGGGTTAGATTAGGACAAACATAGAACTGATTTTGGGAGGGTTAAGGGAGATCAGGGAGGACAGTTTAAATGTTGTTGGAGCATAGCAGATGAGGTAAATATAGGTGAGTCATTTGCTTTTAACAGCGTCATAGGTATCATAAGTGGAGGTGAATTGGTGTAGCGGCAAAGGGAATATAGTTGGATTTGAGAGGATTTGGATGGAATGTAACAGGCCCTAAGGGGTTATTCATATTGCAGTCATTGTGAACTGTGACGCCAACAAAACATAGATCTAGGTGCAATTCTTTTGGTTTAAGTTTGAGCTTTAGGCCGTAACAGGGGGACTTACTGGGTTAGTATTGTAGTGAGTCAAGGCTAAGTTAAAGGCCAAATGGGTGGTTAGGGCTAATGATGCAGGCCCTAGTGGGCCCTGCCTAAAAGTCTATGCCCGCAGGCTCAAGACTAATAAGGCCTAGTAGAGTAGAGAAGATCCTATTAGTAGTTGCTTTCTTCATTATCCAGGATTCTTTAATATTTAGAAGTTCCTATTGTGTTTTGTTTCGAATTCCTTGTTTGATTTGAATTGGTTTATTTTCTTAGTTAGAAAGTATCTTATTTATAAATAAAGATGTAATCCCTCCTCATGGGAGGGAGAACATTGATATTAAATAAGAATTTGAGTTATTTCTCCATTGAGAGTTGATTTGTTGTCTTTGGTGAGGCACCTAGACATCCTATCTTTAAGCCTTTTGGTTTGGAGATTAGCCCATTGGCATTCTTCTACCCTGCGCTGCTTCAATTGGTATCAAAGCAAAGATCCGATCTCAGATCGCCAATCCGAGGTAAGCCGGGTATTCCCCATCATCCATTCCCCAACTTTCATCCATCTGTCATCACCCTCATCAATTCCATCACTGCCGATCCTCTACTGCCACTGTCACCCACCGAAACCCAACCACGTAACCCTAATTCCATCATCCCTTTTAGCAACCACAGCCCAAACCCATCCGAACCCAAATCCCCATCATGAGACCATCCTTCCGCACCTCGGCCTTTCCGAACCACCGGTGACTTCCAAAAACCCCTAACAGAACACAAACCCATTAGACGATTGGTCCCCCTCTCCCTTGACCGAACCCATCTGACGAGAACCCTCCGTCTCTAGGACTTCCAATCCCTTCCAAACAATCAAAAAAAAAAAAAAAGCAAAGAGAGAGAGAGAGAGAGAGAGAGAGAGAGAGAGAGAAGTAGTACCAGCAGAAGGGACACAAGAGTACAGGAAGGTTCGAACGCGTACCGTTCACCACGAGCACCACCTACCCCAAGCTACTCCTCTCTGCCCCACCATCCCTCCCCGCTATCACCATAGCCATGAGAACCTAACTCTCCTCCTTCCTGACAAAGTGCAGCAGAAACCAAAAAGGGTTATGAAGGGTTACGAAAACCCTTTTTGCTCCTCGATCGTCACTGTCATCTTCGTTGTCAAGCCAACCACAGCACTATCTCCTCCTTTGCCTTCGACTCCAAACAGCAAAGAAAGGGGTTTTCGAATTCCCTTTTCTTTTCCTTTCATTGTAGCAAACGTTGAGAAAGAGCCACACGTGCCAGCTTCACGAGCCCAACTCGCATACTTGCAGACCGACCCAGCCTCTTGGCGTTCCTTTAGATTAGATTCAATCCAATAGATAAAAAAAAAAAAAAACCAGCAGAATTTCTTTTTTCCTTTTTTGCAAGTGATTTCTACCCGAAGCAGTCAACCCTATTGTGGCAAATTCTCTGATCGACAACGTGATGCCATGATAATGGAGTTTTCTAAAAGAGTACATGTGTTAGAAGTCATGTCTAGGTGTTCACAAAGGTCTACTGCAACAGAAGCATCGTCTAGCGCTGGAAACTAACAAAATCCAACCCAACAAGAAGAAACAGGCCCTTAAGAATCTATCCATGATTTTATTCAGCATCTTTTCACTGAGAGGGATCTTGAAGACACGCCTGTTGCGCCCAAGTTTGATGATATTACAAAGCAGGTCAAAATTGATATTGCCAATTTTTCTGGTCGTCTCAATTTAAAGGCTTTTATTGACTGACTTAATTCTCTTGAAGAATATTTCACTTGGTATCATATGGATGATGCACAACGTGTTGCTTTTGTCAAAGTCAAACTTAAATGTTCAGCACGCATTTGGTGGCATAGCATTGAACACAACAATCTTGTCATGGGATGCCCCGCTATTACTAAGTGGGATGAGATACGTGAAAAGTTTGAAGGTAAATACTTGCCATCCAATTATTTGAGTATTATTCAGCAAGAATATTTTGTTTTCAAGCAAGGCATATTATCACTGGATGAGTACACAGAGAAATTCAACAATTATGTCATTCAGTGTAAAGTTCAAGAAAATGATTTCACGCTAGTTAACCGGTACAAAACTGGTTTGCAAGAAGAAATTAGACGTGAGGTCCTTATGCATAACTTTGAAACTGTTGATAACATTTATAACAAGGCAAAACAGGTTGAGCTAGAATTGTGGTCATCTACTTTGAGATGCTTTGGCACTCAAGCCAGAGAGTCAATGACTCGTCGAGCCCCCACCTTTCAGAATAATAATTGTGTTTCGCCGGCTGGTTATTATCCACCTTCGAAATAGCAGCATAACCAACCCAACCAGCATTCTTTTGCTCAAAATCAATGGGGCACAGTGCCACAAGAACAAGATATGAGGAGTCCTGGACCTCCTCGACATGATCGACACATTGATGGTTGTTGGCAATGTGGTCAATAGGGTCACTTTACTAATGAATGCCCTAAGGTTCGCAATCTTTATTATTATGATGAAGATCCTTATTCGTCAGAAGAATATGATAAGCATATTGAGATGGAGCCTCCTCCTGACCACATACAATCAGAAGCTCAATTAGATTCATAGCCCGATGCTCAGTCTGATCCTTCTTCTCACGCCACCACCATTGCAGAAGAAGGTGGTCTGGTCCTGTCCTTATTATATGTAGACTTCTCATCACTAATACGCAAGACGAAGAAGATTGGTGACGTACTTCAATCTTCAGGATACGCGTGAGATGCAAAGGTAAGCTAGACAATTTAATTGTTGATGGTGGAAGTGCAATGAATGTAGTTTCACAAGAACTGATTCATAAGCTCAATTTGCCCATTGACAAGCACCCAAAGCCTTTTAAGCTTGCTTGAGTAGACGATCATTTAATTCCTGTGACCCATCGCTGCTTGGTTCATTTTAAAATTGGCATATATGAAGATGATATATAGTGTGATATTATTTCCATGAATATTGCTCACATAGCATTTGGCTGACCATGGCTTTATGACCGAGAGGTAAATACTGATCAGAAAAAGCACATACATTCTTTTAAGTGGAAGGGACAAGTGGTGGATCTTCTTCCACTGCCTCCATTAATATCCTCTTCGGCAGTTTCTACCACCCCATCAAACCCTCATGTTCTCTCGATGCGGAAATTTGAAATGGAAAGCAAAACCAAGGAGTTGTTTATGCTCTTGTTCCAAAAGAAGTCAATGAGGCAGATGATAAAGAATAGGGTTCTACGCCACCAGAGATCAAGTCATTGCTCAATGATTTTCAAGACTTGATTCTAGCTAAGCTTCCTAATGAACTACCTCCTATGCCGGACATCCAGCATGCCATTGATTTAGTCCTTGGGTCTACCCTTCTGACTTTACCCGCTTATCGCATGAGCCCCGCTGAACATGCAAAATTGCGAAGACAGGTTGAAAACTTACTCTAGAAGGGTTATATCTACAAAAGCATAAGTCCTTGCATAATTTCATCCCTCTTAGCACCAAAGAAAGATGGTTCTTGGCGAATGTACAACGACAGCTGAGCAACCAACAAGATCACGATCAAATATCGATATCCGATTCCCGGAGTGGACGACATGCTTGATATGATGGCCGGATTATCTATCTTCTCGAAAATTGATCTTAGGAGCAGATATCATTAAATCCATATTCGTCTAGGAGATGAATGGAAAACTGGATTCAAGACCAAAGATGGATTATACGAATAATTGGTTATGCTGTTCGGTTTATCTAATGCTCCCCGCACTTTTATGAGAGTGATGACTTAGCTTCAGCGTCCTTTTCTCGGCAAATTTGTTGTGGTATATTTTGATGGCATCTTGATCTTCAGCAAATACTATATTGGACTTTGCAGTGGCATTTGATCTTGTAGTAACACATACTTATTTTAAAAAGAGAGATGAGCATTTAATTACCTTTAAAAGTGGAAGTAATAGGAGTCAGATAGACTTTTTCTAGTTAGAAAACAGGACCGATTGGCTTGTAAAAATTGCAACATTATCTCAGGAGAGAGTTTGACTACGCAATATAGGCTCGGAGTTTTAAATATTTGCATTAGAAGTAGAAAGAGAGCGGTAGTAAACAAAATGGACCCTAAAACAAGGTGGAGAGATTTGAAGGGGAAAAGAGCAAATACATTTAAGGACAAAATGATTGAGAAAGGAGAATGGAATAAGGAGAAACTACAGTAATGTGGAATCAAATGGCTAATTACATTAGAAATGTTGCAAAGGAGATACTTGGAGAATCAAAAGGACAGATACATATTAATTAAAAAACATGGTGGTGGAGTGCGGAGGTTCAGAAAGTTATTCGATAGAAAAGACATTGCTACAAAGTTTGGCAAGGGGTTAAGAGTATGGAAATTTTTGAGTTGTATAAGAAGGCAAAGAAAGAAGCTATGAAAGTAGTAAGTAGTGCAAAGTTCAAAGCATATGATAACCTCTATAATAAATTGGGAACAAGAGAAGGAGAAAAGGATATTTTTAAGATCACAAAAATAAGAGAAAAGAAAAGTAGGAACTTAGATCATGTTAAATGTATTAAGGACAATGAAGAAAATATTCTGGTGAAGGACAACGATATTAAAAAAAGGTAGAAGGAATATTGTAGCAAACTTTTAAATGAAGACCAGTTGGGCGATACAAGAGTTAAGGAGGATACTTCATCACTAAAACATACTTTTCTCCTTAGAATTAGAGGGGTGGATGTGAATGAAGCATTGAAACGAATGAAGACAGGAAATGCAACAGGCCCAGATGGTATTCTGATAGAGGTATGGAAATACTTAGGAGAGGTTGGGGTGAGTTAGTTATGTAGACTATTCAATAAGATACTTGTAACAGAAAATACCGGATGAATGGAGAAAAAGCATTATAGTACCTATATATAAGAATAAAAGAGATATACAAAATTGTACCAACTATCAAAGGATTAAACTTATAAGTCATATTATGAAGTTATGGAAGAGAATAATGGAGCAAAGATTGAGATGAAAGACCAAGATATCTGAAAATCAATTTAGTTTTATGTCAGGGAGATCAACTATGGAAGCTATCTTTTCACTTAGGCAATTAATGAAAAAATATCGAGCAAAAAGAAAAAATCTACACATGATCTTTATCGATTTGGAAAAAGCTTATGATAGGGTAATGAGGAATTTAATTTAGTGGGTTTTAAAGGAAAGGAATGTCCCCAGAGGTTACATTGAAAATTTTAAGGACATGTATGAAAAAGCAATAAGAAATGTGAGAACCACATGTGGAGAAACATGTGGATTCCCTGTAACTATAGGTTTACATCAGGGATCAACCTTAAGCCCTTATCTCTTTGCATTAATTGTGGATGAATTAACTGTGCATATTGAAGAAGAAGTACCATGGTGTATGTTGTTTGCAGATGATATAGGATTGGTGGATGAATCAAGAGATGGTGTAAATGCAAAACTTGAGAGAGGGCAGGGAGCATTAGAATCTAGAGGCTTTAAAATAAGTCGTACAAAGACAGAATATATGGATTGCAACTTCAGTGGATATATACAAAGTGTTGAAACTATTGCCAAAATTAAAACCCATGAGATACCACGTAGAGATTCTTTTCGATACCTAAGCTCGATGAATAGTAACGATGGGGAGATTGACGAATATGTGAAGCATAGGATAAAAGCTGAATGGCTGAAGTGGAGACTAATTTCTGGAGTGCTTTGTGATAGATGAATGCCAACGAAATTAAAGGGCAAATTTTACAGGACAGTAGTTAGACCAGCTATGACAAATGGAACAGAATGTTGGCTAATTAAGAAAATGCATATTCATAAGATAAATGTAGCGGAAATGAGAAAGCTTAGGTGGATGTGTGGTAAAAATAAAAAAGAAAAATTAGAAATGAGCACTTTCGATAGCATTTAGGGGTAGCACCAATAGGGGATAAGATTAGAAAAACCCGTTTAAGATGGTTTGGGCATATTGAGCGTAAGCCGGTAATAACACCAGTGAGAAAAAGTTTGGCTATATAGGTAGATGGCCCATCAAGAGGTAGGGGTAGGCCGAAGAAAACATTAATGGAAGTCATTAATTCAGATTTGAAAAAATTTAACTTATTGAAGGATTTGGCTCAAAATAGAACGGAATGGAGAAACAGAATTCATGTAGCCGACCCCAACATGGTTGGGATAAGGCTTTGATGATGATGATAATGATGATCTTGATCTTCAGCAGATCAAAAGAAGCTTATCTCGATCATCTAAGGTATGTCATGCGTGCACTTCGGAAAGAAAAATTTTACATTAATTTGAAGAAGTGTACATTTTTTTAATTCCAAAGTTATTTTTTTGGGCTCTATTGTTTCGCCCCGAGGAGTTGAAGTAGATCTTGAAAAAATCAAAGCAATCACTGATTGACCCATTCCCACATCCATACATGAGGTACAAAGCTTTCATTGATTGGCTACATTTTGTATGAGGTTCATTCGTAATTTCAGTACCATCATGACCCCTATAACTGATTGAATGAAAAAAGGGGAGTTCACGTGGACAAATGCCGCCTCTCGAGCATTGGAACAGATTAAGTAGAAAATGACCGAGGCATCGGTTTTAAAACTTCAAGACTTTGAAAAGGTTTTCGAAGTTAGTTGTGATGATTCCCACGTCGGTATTGGCAGAATCTTAAGTCAAGACGGTCATCCAGTTGCCTACTTTGGTGAGACGTTAAATGACTCCCATAAAAAGTATTCGGTTTATGATTTAGGATATTATGTAGTGGTTCAAGCTCTTCGTCATTGGTGTCATTATCTAATCAAGAAAGAGTTTGTCTCATATGCTGACCATGAAGCATTGCAGCATCTGAATTCTCAAAAGAAAATAAGCATAAATTGTGTCAAATGAAGTGCATACTTATATGAGTTCACTTTTATTCTGCATCATAAATCTGGCATGGAAAATAAAGTCACAAATGCTTTGAGTCGTCGAACTTACATAATTACGACAATTTCCGTCAATGCTCCCGGCTTTGAAGAAATACGTAGAGAATACGCCGCTGATCATACCTTTGGTCAAATTTATACAGATCTTCTAAATAGTGAGTTTTCTAAACATTCAAAGTTTTTCATTCATGATGGTTATCTCTTTCATGAAAATTAGTTATGTTTGCCAGCTACATCTATCTGTGAGTTTGTGATACGTGAATTACATGGTGGCAGCTGTAATGGACATTTTGGATGCGATAAAACAATCGCTATTGTGGAAGACCGTTTCTTTTTGCTACACTTGAAAACAGATGTTGCCCGCATTTGTGAATTATTTAGAGGATGCCAACTTGCAAAGGGTTAAAAGAAGAACACAGGTTTGTATCAGCCCCTTCCTATTTCACATGCACCTTGGCAATATTTGAGCATGGATTTTGTCTTGGGCTTACCTAAAACAGCGAGGAAGCTAGATTCTATATTTGTTGTTGTGAATTGTTTTTCAAAGATGGCACATTTTATCCATTGTTCTCACACAGCAGATGCCAAGAAGACTGCTACTCTTTTCTTTAAAGAGGTTGTTTGTCTGCCTGGCCTTCCCAAGACAATAGTGTTCGACAAAGATACGAAGTTCAAGAGTTTCTTCTGGAAGACTTTGTGGCACACGATGCACATAAAACTCCAATACTCAAGTGCATATCATCCGCAAACTGATGGCCAAACAAAGGTCGTCAATCGTAGTTTGGGAAACCTTCTTTGATGCCTTATCGCAAAATATATTGCTCCATGGGATCTTCTTTTACCCATGGCAGAGTTCGCTAACAATAATTTAGTTACCAGAACGACAGGGAAGATCACCATCTGAAGCTGTCACTAGTGTCAAGCCACGTCTTCCTATTGACTTAAGCCTATTACCAATTGAATCTAGGCCAAGTCAAGAAGCTGAGCAGTTTGCACAACATATGAAGGATGTTCATAATGAAGTTAGCTGGCAAATTGCTAGAAGTAATGAGGCATATAAAAAGCACGTGGATTCTCGAAGACGCCATGTTGAGTTTGCCGAAGGCAATCTGGTAATGGCTCGTTTGAAGCTCAAACGGTTTCCTGTGGGTAAATACAAGAAGTTATATCAATGAAGTGCAAGTCCCTTCAAAATTCTGAAGAAAATCAGCTCCAATGCATATGTTCTCGACCTTCCTTCAAACATAAATATCAGTTCCACCATTAATGTTGAAGATTGGGCATATTATCATGGGCATCACGAAGATGAATCCTTTGAGGAACAAGCTCTTTGCCTCCCTCTCCATCAATCTCCTCCAGATGAAATTGAAGATGTTTGTGATAATCAGCTCATGTCAACTACGAATGGCGAATTTCACAAGTTTCTCGTCAAGTGGAAAGGAAAACCATTCTTTGAAGCTACATCGATTACGGATATCAATTTCCAATGGATCAATCCAGATTTATATCGGCAGTACCAAGCTGACAACTCACCGGAGTCGAGTTTTTTCAAGCTGGAGAGAGCTAATGCAGGCCCTAGTAGGCCCCGCTTGAAAGTCTATGCTCGTAGGCCCAAGACTAATAAGGCCCAATAGAGTTGAGAAGATCCTATTAGTAGTTGCTTTCTTAATTATCCAGAATTCTTTAATATTTAGAAGTTCCTATTACGTTTAGCTTAGGATTGCTTGTTTGATTTGCATTGGTTTATGTTCTTCGTTAGAAAGTATCTTAGTTATAAATAAAGATGTAATCTCTCCTAATGGAATATAAAAGATTGATATTGAAAGTGAAAATAAAGATGTAATCCCTCCTCACGGGATACAGAACAATTGATATTGAATAAGAATTTGAATTATTTCTCAGTTGAGAGATGATTTGTTGTCTTTGGTGAGGCACCTAGACATCCTATCCTCAAGCCTTCGATTAGCCTGTTGGTTATTCTTCTTCCCTACGCTGCTTCAACTAAGGTGTGGATTAGAATGTGAATTAGGGTATTTTAAAGAGGTTTAAAAAGTATTTTTAAGGCCTGTACAACTGCAGACTGTTATACAATGATAAAATTTTGATGAGAGATCAGGGACTGTTCTTGTAAGAATTATGGGTTAAAACTGGGATGGGATTGGAAAATGGTATGATTAGGATTTCAGATGGAAGGCTTTGGGAATGGCTTTATGGGGTTTGGATAGGGTTAAGAGGACTAAACTCAGTTGCATGGACCGGGCCAAGTGGTGGGCAGATCCTATCAGGTTACGGAGTTTTATTGCATTCAGCTGAGAGAAGAATTATAAGGGTTCCTTAGGGTTTGAATGATGATGGGGTACACCCATATCAGGGTTATTCGGGGTTGAACAATTGCCTGGAGTGAATGGTAGGAATACAAGCAACTTGTAAAGGGGATTACAGTAAATAAAAGGATAACTCTTTAAAAAAAAATAATGCATAAATGAAAGAAATGAATGGAGTCGTTCTTGGATTTATGTGAATGAAGATGAAATATATAAAACCATAGTAAAACTAGTAATTTTTGTATGATTTTCTGAAATGAAACTGACAAAACTAAAGGAAACTCAGTGGTATCGAATCAGAACTAGTGCTCCTAAGAGGGAAATTGCTCCAATTCAAGACAATACATGGATATGAGGAGCCAAAGACTTTCTCCAAGCCTAAATTAAGGGGGTAAACAGTCACTAGTACAGGTTTTCAAACCAGCAAACCTGATTCAGCAACCAGCACCAATCAAAAAGAACATGTTTCATCAAGTCTCTTGAGACAGTAACATACATGAATTTATAAAGATCAAGTGGTTGTGCAACCATAAGACAGATTATCTGAGCCTTATCTCCTCACTTCCTAATCTTAACTAACAACTGATGAACGACTAGTATCTCTCACTCCTTAATCTTTCACCCTTCAAAGTCAGATTTTTATCAACAAAGGACTCTTAGGATAGCATAATTACTAAAGGAGCTAAAAATCTTCAGGAGTTATATCTCATGATTCAGTTGGTCAGGCAAGGAAAAAGGCAACATTGCTTTTAAGCAATACATTTAGAATGTGATTAATTAACTTTACGAGGTCTTTTTCTTCTCCTTTCCCCCCCTTACGCATGAGATATGTAAATCAAATTACATGTCAGTTGCACATATGAAGATTAAATTTACCACATTTGTTTTAAGTAGATCTGTAGATATTTATAAAAATCAAGAAATTAAAATTGGGATGGGGTTTTAAGGGGTTCATGCTTTTATTTATTTATTATGTTTTTGTTTGTTTGTTTGTTTACTTTCTTTCTTTTTGGTTTTTTTTTTTCTTCTTTTGTGTGTGTGGGGTGGTGGTTTTGGTGCCAAGACCCAACAAGTTTTCTACAGAGGAAATTGGGTGTCTCAAACACAGGAATCATGAATTGGGAACCAACAGGAGTGTAGCAAAGCAGAAAGAAGGATTACATTGTTTCTGTGGTGTTCACATATTTCTTAAAATCCATGGGGATCTAAGAAATGAAACTTCATGCATTGGGTTGTCCATGTCCCTGAGAGTATTCAATGATTCTGATCATGAATGTTCCTCAAAAATCCAAATTTGAAAGATCTGAAACTTCACAACTTGGGATTTATTATTATTATGAGAATATTGAACGGTGTGGATCATGAGTTGAGGGCCTACGTCGAGAAAATTATGAAATGTAGTATAAGGTTGTTCTTGTGTTTTTCACATATTTCTCAAAGTCCATGAGGATGTAAAATCATCATCATCATCATCATCATCAAAGCCTTATCCTAAGTTACGATACCCAGATACGGACACAAAGAACAAAGGTTTGATACACCAACTTCAAAAATATAAGACAAGGATACGGGTACCACATCTCTAAAAATATATACATATAAATATTTGATTAGAAACTTATTTTTGGTGGAACATTATTTTATTTTAATTTAGTGCTTAAACATTGCAAAGCTTAAATTTTCGATGAGGTGGGCCTCACTAGACAATAGCTTAACATAGAAAAAGAAAAATACAAAAAAGTGGGCTGGATGACTAATTGGCCCAATAGCCCAACATTAAAAAAAAGAAAGGAAAAAAAATAAAAACCCTCTGCAGCCCAATACTCCTTTAGAAAATGTGAGGGGATATTTTCCCCTTTTCGCTGGTGTCTCCATTGTCCAAGGCATGAATGGACTAAAAAAAAGAAGAAGAAGAAGAAGAGTAGTAGATGTTTTACCCTATTAGCTAATGTCTTCACTCTCTATGGCATAAATAGATGAAAAAAAATTAAAAAAAAAAAAGAAAAGAAGAGGAGGAGGGAGGAGTACCTGGAGCTAGAAGCAGCACTAGAGATCCAGCCAGTGTTGAGAAATTCGTTTCGGTTACCGGTGTTTTGGTTTGGCCTCCAAACTGACATATTTTGGCCAATTTGGGATTTCGGCGAAACAGTTCAGATTTATATTTCAGAAAAATATAAAAATAAAAAATATATATATACTAACAGAAAAACATAGAATAATATTACAAATAAAAAATATGGTTTCACATATTTAGTTTATTCTTCTAAATCAACTCATAATATGGATATATATAATATAATGGTCATAAAAAGAGTGGCAGCTGGCTTGTAAAAAAAAAAAAAAAAAGCAAACTGCAAACTTAGCCACAAACAGAAGAAAAAAGGGAAGTTCTGCTGACTCAGCCCAGCCCAGCCCAGCAATAAAACAGCAGCTGAACTGGCCCAGCCCAACCCACAGCAGACAAAAACAAGGAAAGGGGAAAAAACCCAGCAGATAAAAGCAGCACGTGTTACAAAAAGGCAGCAGATAAAAAAGGTCTGAACAGGTGGTGTTTGACAGCTGTGGTGAACTAAAGGAGAAATGGGCAAAAAACAGGCATCACTGCTTGACTTCGACAACAGCAGTAGAAAATGACAGTAAAAAAGAAAAGAAAAAGAAAAGAAACAGCAGCAGGTTGAAGAAGAAGTGGTAGCAATACTACCTGGTTCAAGTGGCAACAGCAGGGTTGACCAGCAGTAGGTGCTTCTCCTCTTCTTCTTTTCCTCATCTGATCGCTCTTCTTGGTCTGATGAAATGCGCAGCAACAGCAGCAGATTCTGTTGCTGCCTCTTCTTCTTCTTCTTCTTATCTTTGCTTTTCTTGGTCGCGAACAAAATGAGCAGCACAGCAGATTCCGTTGCTGCTTCCTCTCCTTCTCGAACAAAAGGGGGCAATTAGTCGGGTAGGGTTTTATTTTTTACTTTTACTATTGGGTAAAAAAACCACAGTTAGCCCCCTCATTTTTTTTAATTTTATTTTAAAGGCCAACACAGAAATAATCCGAATTCTGGAATTTCGGCCAATTCAGCTGAAATTCTGGATATTAGTCTGAATTTCTGAAATTTGGATAAATTGCACTGAATTCTAAAACGAATACATGTTTGGTTCGATAGAGGAACCAAACCAAAATAATTCGGAAATTCCCACCGAACCGAACTGAATTTCGTTACACTGGATCCAGCCCAATCGAAGCGACAACAGCAGCCGTAATCGAAGCAAGTTAGGGCTCTTCTTCCTCCCTTCCTCTTCTTCATTTTTTTGTGTTTTCCTTTCGTTCAAATAGAGAGGGATCACTGTGTGTTTGATAAATTCACTTAACTAGTAGAGTGAAGTAAATATCATTTCAAAATACAATAAACTAAAAAGAGTCACTTCAAAAGTACCACATTTCAAAAAATTCTTCTGCCTTTTACACTAAAAAGTCAAAAAGTTATTTTTTCATGCCACTAACTGACAAAATATATCTACTTTTAACAAAAAAGACAAAAAGATACATTTGAACCCGAAATGTATTTGAACCCTCTTGCCACTAAATGACAAAATGCCATATTTTTTTATTTGAACCCTCTTATTTCTTTATTATTTAATTTTACCCTTCACCTTATGTCACTCTACAAGTAAAATTCAAGGGGCTTCAATAGAAACCTACCAAATGGACAAAATTTACCAAAAAATTGGGGGAAAAAAAAACAAAGTTGTATCTTGAAATTGGGTGCAGTTTCCAAGCCGTCTCTTGCCTTATCCCATAGTCAGGCCCGTATCGGTATGGGTACCATAGGGCATTTGCCGTAGTTGGGTATCATAGGTCGAAACTATGTTGGGTTTGCTACATGAACTATATTTCTCCATTCTGATCTATCTTGAGCTAAATCTTCATTATAGTTCTTCATTTCTTTTTTTACTATCTCCAATTCTCCATCCACGTCCTCGTCGGCCTTCTCCTAGGTGGGCCATCAACTTCCATAACCATAACTTTTTATTATTAGCGTCGTTGTCGACCTGCAATAGACATGCCGAAACCATCTCAAATGAGTTTCTCTAATTTTATCCCCCATTGATGTTACCCCCAGATGCTCTCAAAATTGAGATTTCTAATTTTATCCTTCCTACTTTTACGACACATATATTTCAACATTCTCATTTCTGCTACCTCTATTTTACGTATATGTTTCTGTTTGGTTGGCTAATATTATGCTCCATCTTAGCTAGTCTAGTCACTATCTTGTAAAAATTTTCCTTTAATCTTACTGGCATTCATCGGTCACAAAGAACTCTAAACGCAAGTCTCCACATCAACCATCCCGCTTTTATCCTATGTTTGAAGTCTTCATCAATCTCTCCATCCTTGCTAAATATCTGTAGAAGTACAAAAAGCAGGTGGCCCACCTTGGATGGCCCAAGACCAAAAGCCCATTTTCTCTAACATAAAGAATCCCACATATGGGATCTCTTAGTTTTTGGTCAACATCATTCAACTGTACAATATCATTCTATTTTGTAAGAACCCTGAATTATAAATGGGCCAAGCCTGAATTATTAAATGGGCTAAATGGGCTTAGAGAGGCCCAGTTTCGATCAGTCCAATTCATGACTGGATTGAGCTATTGGGTCAAATTTTTCAGGTTCATAAATGATTCAAACTCACTTAATTGTGACTATATAGCTTCCCAAAATTATGACTGTGAAACTCCCACACTTAAATTCCCCAAACTTAAATTTTCCAAAAATTATAACTGTGTAACTCCCAAAATAATGACCTTAAATTGTGACTTTTAGTCTTCTTAGGTGACCTTTCAAGGGAAATCCTTTAGGATTCCAGCACTATATAAGAAGAGATCTCCTCTCATCTTTGTTCACTTTCTCATGGTTCTCATGGAAGAAGAGTAGGAGTCTAATATAGTGATATTTGAAAATAGAAGCAAGCAGTTTCCAAGGAACACCTAACATAGTGGATGTCTGATTTGAAGTCACTTATTACTTATACCAGGTGAGTAGATTTTCCTTTGGGATTGTATGAACTGGAATTTTCTTTAATCAACAATCACTGAAACTCCATACAGTGTAAATCTGTGTTATTTTATGAAATTTTAGTTGATATTTACATAAGGAAATCATGTGACAGAAACTGAATTTACTGCTGATATGATAAAACAAGAGGTTTTTATTTAATTTGGTTTATTGATGGTCCACTATCCATCATCGGAACTGAACAGCTGAAATACTTGAACTGTTGATCTCATTTGAATAAGTATTTGGTGATCTAAACATAATTTCAAGTACAAGAAAATTGGTGAATTAGTTTCTGTGATTAGTATACCTCTAAATCAGTGTTTTAGACAACAAACATGATGGATTATTGGAGTTTCAAATCAGATATGGGATTGTTCCAATTTCAAGCCGTCAAAAACAGCTATGACTGATTTGAACTGTGGACCCACATGGCCCACCTGATCTAGAATCAAGTCCCCACATCTGAAAGAGGATTGGTGGGCAACCATGTGGATGGTAGACTCATGATGATTTAACCATTCGGCCCCTCCAACCTAAGTATCAAAAAGGGGATTAGGCATGAGATCCTTTCCCAGTCATTGTTGCTCTTTTGAATCATGATACTATTATATATTTTCCTACCCAATCACAATTATTCTTTGAATCATGTTACTGTTACTCCATCCATGTTACTGGTACTCGATCATAGTTTTTCTTTGAATCATGTTCCAGTTACCCTATTACAGTTGTTCTTTGAATCATGTTACTGGTACACATTTTCATACCCAATCACAGTTACTCTTGAACCATGTTACTGTTATACATTATCATATCAAAGAAATTTCAGGAATTTGTATAAAAGACTCTGGGTTCCAAGGAATGTTAATCCCTAAGATTTATCCATATTATGAGTAAAAGGGGGTTAACAAGTACTGATGTATAATTTCTTAAGCATAGTAGTGACTGCTTTTCCTTTCTAATGATATTCAACTGTGAAATATTCTGTCAATGTGTTAACAAGATTTAACTCTGTTATAAGGTGGTTGTTAAGAAGCCCTCTCATTTAATAAATTTTGTGATTAAGATGAGCTACCATAATATAACTAGTTCCAAATTAAGTAGTGGGTACTTTCATCGCTACAGTCTCATCTTTATTTTTACTATACAAATGATGACTTGTAAATTCTGAATCTCAATCTAGATTTAATACTGTCCTTAGTAGCTATGTATGGAATGAATAATTAATATGAGACTCTGTGATACTTGCTCAAAGAGATTAATTCTAATTATATGAGTATAGTATTCTCTCTATGACTAAAAAGAATTTCAAAAAAATAGGGCCAATGCCATATATTTGGAGCACCAGTTATGAATTAGAGTGGGGCGAGATTTTGACTCAAGTAAGTGGGACTGGCCAATGGAAGACATAATGATACTTATTATGAAATCAGTGAGCAGAGATATTTTTTTTGAATTGTTTGGAAGTGTCTGTTTCCATTGGTATTGAATTCGACTTATGAATTAAGAATGGTGACAATCTTGTCACGACATGAATATGAATCCCCTTACAATTAAAGAATGGTGACAATCTTGTCACGACATGAATATGAATCCCCTTACAATGAATGGTGACGGTCATGTCACGACATGAATCCCTTTACAACTAAGAATGGTGACAGTTTTGTCACGACATGAATATGAATCCCCTTATAATTAAGAATGGTGACAATCTTGTCACGACATGAATATGAATCCCCTTCACAATTAAGAATGGTGACGGTTATGTCACGACATGAATATAAATCCCTTTACAACTAAGAATTGTGACAATCTTGTCACGACATGAATATGAATCCCTTGTTCATGATGCTAATATAAACAGGTATGGTGGTAGTTCAGTCAATCAACCTATGAACTTCTATTGATATCATGATAATTACTATTGCTCTCTTGATTTTAGAAATTCTACTCACCAGTGTTACTGACTAGTGGTTCGCCCCACTACAGGTAATGTTTTTGTAGCGGGATCTGGGAGCGGCGGAGATCAGCATATAGATTTTGGCATGCAATGCTGATAGAGAGTTCGAAAACCATCTAGACCATTAGATGGAGTTAGCCCCATTTTGGAATATTTTAGATCTATTGTCATTTCTTAGCTATAATTGTAAAGACTTTGTTAAGATATTAATATTATGAATTTACCTTCATTTTCCTTAGACTTGCTCTTGAATTTATTTTATGAATTTTTAATATGATCAAGCTAACGACTTAAGAATCTGAAGAGCTCCAGAATCTTGGGTCGTTACATATTTTATGTTCTTTCCTTTCTTCCTTATACATCATGTAATTAGAATCAATCATAGGATGCAAATAGCAACTTATTGATTATAAGAAGATCGTCGACCCTCTCTTTGGGTATGACAAGTTTCCCAAATATTCACATAGTGATATTCTTCTTCTTTTTTATAATCCAGAGGATTTATTAATCCTCACATGGTATCATGGGCCATCCAAGATGGGCCACCTGCTTTTATGTACTTCTACATCACCAAGCTAAGATAGTGGAAAAAAATCTCTTTGTGGTATCTCGTGGGCTTCAATTCTCATAGTAGTTTTGGCTCTTTGTAAACACCTACTAAAGTTGCAATATTTAAAAAAAATTGAAACACTACACGTTGGTGTTTATTAGTTCAATAATATCAAAAGGTTCAAGGTTCACATGATTGTCAAAAAAGAAAAAAGAAAAAGAAAAATGAACTAGTCTATTTGTGTTTTCAAGATGCATAAAAACCAAGTTGGCAGGATTTGATCCCCAGACCAGTTGGACAGAACCAGCAATCAGCGCCAACTTGGCGCCTTTTGTGGGTTTATCATGCATTTGTATCATTTAGATAGGTATATTATTTTACACGGGGTAGGCGGTGGATGTGAAAAACTCTAAATGAAGTGGGCCTTTTTGCAGACCACCTTTTCACATGTGATTATTTTCTGTAGGTAAATCTATGAAACTAGGATACACCTCTAAATTTTTTTACATGAGCAGCGATTATGTCAATTTCACATGAGTAATGATTATATGTAAAATGTTGCAAACAGATGAACTCTAAGTTAAAAGGACCCCACAGAAATGTGCAACAATGGCTCGAACCTGTGATTAGTTAATGAGACTTGAGCCCCATGTGGTACACTAATGGGCCCAACAAACCTTAGGCTGGTCCATGGTTCCAGTGGATCTTGGTTGATCCATGGTGTTTTGGCCCATCAGCTAACCCTGCAACAAGCAGGAGTATCAAAAAGCTGAAAGGTCATAGCAGGGTACATATGGAGGTTTGTGAATTGCAACTTAGGCCCATGCTAGTTGATTATTTTTCTAGGCCATGCCAGCTATGTTACATGGACTCCGTATTAGTATCGGATGCGGGTGCGTATCGAGTGCAGGTGCGCCCCAAGAAAGTATGTCAAATGCTTTAGAAATGAAGTATTAGCATGAGTATCGGATGTAGGTGCATTATGTGTCGGGTGCAGGTGCGTCATGGTTTTGGGAGAGTCCGTGTATCATAGGATGCCAGTTGATGGAGAATGTTTTCCTTAAGTGGACTGCATGCGCAATCCAGCTCTATGGAGGCCACCTTTGATCCATGCAACCCATTTGATACTCTCATCATCCCTTGATCTCACATCAAGATCAATTTTACATTCATTGAACCTTTACTCATCGTTGGATACAAACTTCAAAAAAAAAAAAAAAAAAAAAAAAGAAATAAAGAACTACAGTTGCAACACCATTACAAATCTTAAGGCTATTAATCAAGGGCTAGGATAATTTGGGGGGCTGATTTTTAGGGCCCCCTTATCTATAAGGAGACCTTCCATTTGCCCTCCTCCCATTAAGAAACATGTATCAAATTGGGCGCCATGAGCTGGACTGTATATTAGGAATATGCAGTCTACTCGTAGGAGAACAATGTCTGCTAGTTCATTATGGAAATGTCCGCTAGTTCATTATGGAAGTAGAAAACTTTGTCTTGTAGAGTTCCAAGGTCATCCACAATACCATTTGGATTACTAAAGAAGCTCTTTCCAATTTTGTAACAACTATTTGAGAAACAAGTAGCATTGCACAGCAGGTAAAGAAGCTCTTTCCAATTTTGTAACAACTATTTGAGAAAGAAGTAGCATTGCGCAGCAGGTAACATGACTCGAACCCACAACCTGAAGGTTGAAATAGGGAGACTTTCCAGTTTCCACTGTGCCACAAGCTCTTATCAGGTTTGCAAACTTTCTTCGTCATGGTCCAGGTCTTACTTCTATCAAATAGCCGAAGGCAACACAAAATTATAACATAACAAGTGAATTAAGGACTTTCATTTTATTTTTCAGTATTGCTATGCATTTTAATCATTAGTCAATATCAATTGGATGCACAAAGGGTTGATTCAAATGTCAGCCTTGTACTTCCAAAATAATTGAACCCCAATCCAACAAAGTAGATCATTGAAGGAATCCAATATACTTGAGGGATGAAGTACAACAATTAGTGTTTTTACTTTCTTTCTTTCTTTTTGATCGGTAAAGAAAACTTACATTAAAATAGAAGATAAGAGTACAGATGAGAACAAGGAAAACTGAAAGTGGAGAAGAACATAGGGGCTTTAAACCATACAACACCAAAAGGTCTAGTTTTTTTTTTTAGTTCATTTCGTGTGCGTGTGAGAGAGAGAGAGAGAGAGAGAGAGAGATAGAGAGAGAGAGAGAGAGAGTCTACAAACTGAAAACAAAAGCTTCATCATTGGAAAGAGATGCATACCGTTGGTCGAGTAAAAACTGAGCACACTGTATTGTCATGCCCCGATAAAGCAAAAACTTGGGTTTTGCTACGGATGTCCCACACCTGAAAACCCAATGCATAGAAATCAACATTTTGAGTTTGATATTATATCCACGCCTGAGAACAGAGTATTTCCTAGTTACACAGAAATTCTTCCCTAGAAACTAAATAAAACGCACACAGAGAACAATTCCAATCGATTATGATTAATTGCATACCCGACATACAGAGTCACGCCCTCCAGTAAGTAAGATGTCAATTGTAGGATGAAGAGCTAAGCAGTAAACACCACTTAGATGTCCATGATATGACCGGATAACCTGTAGAAAAAACGGTTAATAATGAAAAAACATCAATTGCCATTTTTTGAGGAATGATAACATATAATTTCAATAAAAAAAAGGCAAAAAGCAAAAGGTTCACAAAGAATGGATGTAATGGGTGTGTTCATATGTCTGCATGGCAGCCAACCTTGTTCTGTTCAAGGTCCCAACATTTCACTTGTTTGTCATCACCAGCAGAAAACATATAGGTGTGGCGGTCACTCACAGCAAGGCCTACAAAGGAAGCACATGTGAACATCAATGCTATGTCTGATTCATGGCTTCATGGTGCTCAAATACAAGACATTACAATGATTATTATTGGTAGGAACTAACCACGTATCTGCTCAATATGCCCTGTTAATGTAAGCTTCAGTCTCCCGGTTGCAACATCCCATATCTTGGTCAACAAATCAAACAGGGTCAAAAAGCTATACCCCAGCCAGATAGAGGAAATATCATTTGCTAATGAAAAAAGGCAGACACTAAAACAGTGAAGATAAAATACAGTGTTGGTGCTACAAGAATAGGAATCTACATGCCCAAAAACACAGAAAACATCTCAAGCAGACCAATTTGCATCAACAAGATTTCATCGAAATGTGGGGTCAAACAGTCCCACATCTTAAAATGCAAAAATCACAGGCGTTTTGATAATTTGGAAAATTACAGGGCCTGTTTTGGAGAAAACAGAAAATTTATGGTTTTTGTAAATACAGTAAATTCTGAGCAACAGTTCCAACAACCAAACAAGCTTTGGCCCTTTTGATTGAGGCCCGAAGTAAGCCCAGCTTCAACCAGATTACACACAACAAGGTCGCCCATGAGTGTAGTACAAGCTGGTAATATTCTGGACGTGACCAGCAAGCAGCCCTTTATTTGTCTATTTTATTAGTTTGTTTTTTGAGTGCTTTTTCCATTAAAAGGTTCCTGTGCATTCGGTACCCAGTAGTTTAGAAGTAGGAAGTGTGGTTTTGATTGAAGTGGGGTTTATCATTGTTTTGTATCCATGTTTGGCTGGGCTCCTCAGTCGGCTGGGAGTTTTTAATCAAATAAAAGGTGTTGAGAATTCTCATTATCTTTCCTCTTTGCTTCTCCTTAAATCTCTATTATGTATGGTCTTTGTGAATGAGATCTAACCTTTTAGGTTGAATCGATTACCCTAGTTGTCCTTGTCAACTTCAAGATTGGAGAGTGTGCAGTCCTTAGTAATAATACATAAATGCCCATTAAGAATACTTAAAAAGGGGATCAGCATATGGATATCGGGAAGAAAATAGTACAACAACCAGACAGATACTATATGGCTAGGAACCATGGACACCACTCTGGGGCCGGCGTGTCAATGTCCGACACGTCGGGACACGGACATGTGAAAAAAGTGTCGTGTGTGTGTATATATTATTTTGTTTTAAATTTCGGACACAGCTCAGACACTCGTCGGACATGCGAAAAAAGTGTCATATATATATATTTTTAAATTTCGGACTTGCTAGGACATCTCTCGCTTGATGAGCCAGAGTTGGAGACGGTGGTCTTTACGGATGATGTTGATCGTGATCAAATTGATGTTGATGATGAGGCAACTGAAGATGCATCAAAATGAGTAAAATTAATACTAAAATTGGCTACTTTTTGCTTTTTTTTAGGGAGGAAAAAGGGATGATCCTTCCTTTTCTTTGTATAGATTTTATAGAACTATAGATATTTCATGTTTAATGATTATGAATCATGTTTTAGCATTGTATTGATATTTGATAATTTTATATGTTTGTTGGTTTGTACTTGAATTTTTATTTTTTGATTGCTAAATTGATTAAAAAGTTAAAAAGATATTACTTTTTAGTATATGAGTAAATATATATAAGGGGGATATTCATGTGATTACATCCCTCACCATTTTGGTGAGAGATGCTTCCTGTTTTAGACCTAGCAAGGTCAAAAAGGCATTATGAGTGTGATGTTTTGTCCTTTTCCACATTAATACTTTCCAAATATGGAGTGTCCCTCACCATTTTGGTGAGGGATGTATGCACTTGAATATTGTCCTATATATAAATAAATAAATATTATTAACATGTATACAACCTCTCCATCTCTTACTTTTTTGAAACATGCCATGTCAGCATGCCCATGTCGTGTCGTATCCTTATCCTGTGTCCGTGCTTCTTAGTTGTATGATGTCCTCACTTGGGGAACAATATGTACTTTCTTTCTTTCTTTTTTTTTTTAATGATAACAATATATACTATTAGTAAGGTGGTTTTTAAATGCACATAATTTGGCAATGTCCTCTACACAAAATTAATTAATTGTGGTTTTGTTTTTACATGACAGCAGAGTTTGTCTACTTACAATGTGTAATCTTTTACATGAAAGAAAAATAAACCTTCACAACTTTCATTATAGGTTTAATTATGCAGGCTAGACTAATGGGGCCCACTTGAAAGTCCATAGCAAAACCAAGTCCAACAAGGCCCAACAGCAATAAGGATCTCCAACAGAAACTTCCAATTATAAAGTTTTAGATTTAGTAATTATTATGCTTTAGTAGAAAGTTTAGATAGTTTTAAATTCCACTATTAGATAGTTCCTAATTCCATTATTATTTGTTTTCTAAATTATAGTTTAGACTTATCTATGTAAGAGTTGTGATCTCATCTAATTGGGACACATTACAATTGAATTGAAAAGTCATCGTGAGTTTTCTTATAGTCTTTGCTGCAAGACCTAGACATTCAACCATAAGCCTTTGGCTCGGAGATTAGCCCATTGGCTATTCTCCCTCCTCGTGCTGCATCATTTAACCAATAAGAACAGAATTAAAGAACACTAGAATAAAGAGCCACACATTTCAAAATCTTCAATGAAGAAAATAATGTTGACATAAATTTAGTACACCATTTAATGGTCATAGGATGTGAACTCGAAACCTTTATCGTGCGGTCAGCAGATCCAGTACAGAACCATGCATTGCTGGGATCAAATGCAATGGACCTCACCCATCCCAAATGACCACTGATAACCTGACAAAACAATTAATAAAAATCAGTTGACAGTTTTTTAGAAGATATTGAGCCCAACAGATGATACATGAAGAGGTTACTGTAAAATCTCATACCCATCTTAACAAACTAGCAAAACATGGTAAACCAAGGCACTGGTTCAAATCTAGAGTCCAATAATTGAGTAATAAAGCTAACATATGAAGTCATCAGCTAATCATATGCACAAGACCAGCATCATTAATACGAAACAAATGCGACCACAAAATAGGTTAAAAGATCAGATAGTTGCTCTGTTAATAACCAGAAATACCAAAAGCTCAAGCTGTTAATAAACGAGAGAACAATGTATATCAAAGGGTCCCGATAGCCCCTCTCACGTGTGGGCCTCTGCATGTGGACAGAAACATGCCAAAAGACCATACATGGATACAAACACATACCCTGGAATTCGAACACACAACCCCCGACTTTGATACCATGTTAATAACCAGAATCACCAAAAGCTTGAGCTTTTAGCAAACAACAAAACAATGTATATTGAAGAGTCCTAATACCTCCACCTATTTGTGGGCTGTGGCAATTGAATCTTGTGTGGGAGATCAATAAAAAGAAAAGATGGTGTACTCTGTAGTTCTTCCATGGAGGATGCCACACTGGGCGAGGCCATTTGCTTGGAATCCTTTCTATAAGAGCCGAAGTTGAATGATACCTGGAATTTGGGGACAAACAAACATTGCCAGCAAATTTTTAGCCTGATCCCATTGATAATAAATAAAATAATGAAGGTTAAACTTGTGCATAAAGTCTCAGTTACAACTATAACGAAACAACAAACACGCTATCCATGCATGAGAAGATAAACCCAAGTTTAAATGCCTGTCAAGTAAATCGAAGAGCGAGAAACAGAAATGGATCATATCAGCACACATCAGCAAAAATAATAGTAAATAGGGATGAAATCGGTCCCCAAAATACCCAAATGCCTGGAGGACCTGAACTGTAAAAACTGGTTATGGGCCCAATATTTGAACCCATATAAACTCACGTTTAGGTCCATGGTTTTCATACCCAAGGTCCTGAATACCCAATGCGACAGCCGTACATTAAAATTGTATTTGTGTACTAAGAATAATAATTATATTATAAGCAACTGGGCCCCATCCAGGCCCTCTATGCGGATTTGGTTAGGGCTTTTAATTTAAATTTCGGCACAGTTCCTCTAACCTGAATCCCAGTTGATTATGGGTCCACATTACAAACTCAAGGGCCCAGCGGCACCACAGACACAACCCAAACCTGATCCCATTTCATCCATAACACTAACACTTTCTTGATTTATTTTCATTACCGATTGCTTCAGAAGATTGAACAAATGTAATTGAACAAGCCTTAAATCTTTGTTGGTGTAAAATGTGCACTCTATTTGGTAGGCGGATTCAACCAATGCAAGCAGACCATGATCAGCCACTATCATGATCAGCCACTATCTTAACGAATTTGAGCTGTGTATGGCTCCTTCCCATTTTGGAGTAATAATACTATTCAAATGGTTCTTGAAAATTTTTCCACTAGAACCTTGAAATTGAAGAGAAAATTCACTCCCAATAAAGCAAGAATCCAAATTCTGTACTAGCAAAAAAATTCGAAGCTCATTTGTTCAACTTGGGGCAAAAGTGGCTGTTCTTAATTGGAACTGGCTTATCCATGTTCACAACTGCAACAATAGCATATTCTTAGGCAGCAATACATTAAATCTGATGTGGAACAAGGATACATGGAAAATTCACTCCCAATAAAGCAAGAATCCAAATTCTGTACTAGCAAAAAAATTCGAAGCTCATTTGTTCAACTTGGGGCAAAAGTGGCTGTTCTTAATTGGAACTGGCTTATCCATGTTCACAACTGCAACAATAGCATATTCTTAGGCAGCAATACATTAAATCTGATGTGGAACAAGGATACATGGACTGTGTAACAGCTTTGGCCAACCAGTGTACAAGCTTTTATCAAGCCAACGAGAGAGTAAAAGAATCCTAGCTAACATGGTTACATATAGGGACCAATGGTCCAGGTGTGGTGGTACTATCAGTATCAGCTACATGTCGAACTAGATGGTCCAGACAATACAGCTTCTAGACCAAGGCCGAGTGTGTTTTGATTTGATCCTATTATCTGGTTCATTCAATAAGCAAGAAAAAATTTCCTTATTTTTCATATCATTTTTTTCCTAATTTTTTTGACCAGTAAGCAAGAGCTTAAGTTGTGAGGGTGTCTAATACTTTATGTAAGCCTGGTCACAATCTAGGGCTGATTTTTCTCCTGCATACTTATATAAGCAGCATAATTACAGCTGAATATTGTGGGATTCGCTTATTACATGGTTTCTCAATTTATGGGAGTGTTATGCTTGTCTTCAAGTTGGCATGAATGCACAGGGTCGTCAACTTTGACCCCACTTAAGAGGAACAAAGAAATTCCAATGTGGAAAGAGCAGGTGTTGATTGATTCTTCATTGGTCCACATCAAGGAAGATACCCTCTACTCTGATTTAGCTCTCATGACCTTACCTGGCGGTCACGGAGACCATTCAGGTACTTATGGACCTAATGCCTACTTTCCTGTTACAAACATTTGTGTGATCACTAGCTACATTCTCAGGGGACATTGGAATTTCCATTAAAGGGGGGATTAAACAAATAGTATGCCATTCACAGCTTCAATGCAATGTAAAACATTCAAATTAGTCAGTTAACATGTCTAATACAGATTCAAGATCATGGTCCATGGATAACGTCTAATTGTAAGTGTGACCTGGGTTTAGTTTTGAAGACGGGTAATTTTGTTGTTAAACTGATTCATACTTTTGTGCATTGCAATAAAGTTTTAGACGATGGTGACATGGTGGATGATCCGAGGTCATAATAAAATTTGTTTGTTGCCATAATTAACTATCTGCACGACCAAATTTAGCTCATCTTGTTACATTTACATAGTACATGCATGTCTCATAGGACCTTTGTCTTTGCTTTTCTCCATAAATTTTTTCTTCTTTTTTTCACTACCTCAGAGGGTTTCTAGTGTTTTTGCTTCTCATGGTATCTTTGAGTTGCCTTTTCTATTGCTAAGTGGATTCATTGTCATATTATAGTTTGTTAGCAAATTTTTGAGAAATGAAGGAAACAGAGTGTCTTGTCCGGATCTAGTTATGAAGTAATGTGCAAAGCAATGGTTTATACTGTGAGTTGGGGGAAGCATGTGCCCTAGAAAGCCAAATGCAGGACAAGCCACTTTCTATATAATACAAGACTCATTCCAAGAATATCATCATCTCGGATACTTCCATTATAATCGGGATCTTGATTTTGATGCAGGGATCTCTTTGATGGCCATCTTTTGCTTCCCGTCTGCCATTCTCCACTGCCTATCTCATGGAGCTCATTAGCAGAAAGGAGGGGTTAATTTCATTGTCTTCTGACTCATCATCATTGCCATCCTATTAGATGGCCAATTCCTCTCCAAGGACTAAGCAAGTCATTAATAGTTTGTTTCTGCCTCTCTAACAAGGCAAACTGTTGTTCTTTGTGATCATGGGATCTTCCTCCTCTTCCAATTGCAACATTGGCCTTAATCTCTACCTTAAACACATGGCATTTGATCATGTTGGGATTACACAAGGAGACAAACAAGACAGAAGCGGTCAATTTGATACTAATGGAGCCCACACTCAGTAAAGGTAAAATATGAAGAAAGATGATCATAATTTTACCAAAATGTAGCCCCCCTAATCAAACCAAGTCTTCACAGAATCGGAGTCCTACATCCTTAGAATAGGGAAATGAGGAACACGATCAACGTGCACTAAAGTGATCACATCATGTCTCTTACCAAGGCCCATCAAACTTGATTTGAGATGGGACAGTTTGATAGCTATCCTTTGGACTTGATAAGGAAGAGCTTCACTGGTCCATTTTCTTAGTGGCGCTACAAGATGACTGAGAGAAAAGCTTCATTGGATGCATGGAATTAGAATGTAGATGGGTGTTAGTGGAACTCCATTTGCCTAGTTACAAAGACCTGTGAACTATCCAAAAAAGGAGCACTATTTCGATCCTGTACATCAGATGGACTAGATCAACATAATCATCATCAAAACCTTGTGCCAGCTATGTTGGGGTCAACTACATAAATTTTGTCTCTCCATTTGTTCTATTTTGATCCAAACCCCTCAGATATGTTTCACTTCTCCATATATATCCTTATTACTTCTATCCATACACTCTTTGGCCAACCCGTTTTCCTTAGTGGGCCATCAACTTGCATAGAAAATTTTCCTAAACAATGTTGTTGTTGGCTTGCAAGGGGAATATCCAAACCATCTCAAACGAGTCTCTCTTTATCCATCCCCTATTTATGCTATTGCCACCCCTAAATGCTCCAAAAAGTGCTCATTTTATACTCTATCTTTCCTACTTTTACCATACATCCATCTCAACATTTTCATCTCCATTACATTCATTATGTACATATCTTGCTTTTTAATTGGTCAACACTCTACTCCATAGATCATAGCTAGTCTAACCGCTACCTTATAAAATTTTCCCTTCAAGGTAGCATCCACTGATTCAAAAGCACTCCAGAGCATCAAATGGAATAGACATCAACATAAATACTTCCATATATGTAGATATATAAGGTTGCATTTATTAACATTTTAAACATTAAACTCCCACTATATAATGTTGCATTTATTAACATTTCATATATTAAACTCTCACTCCTTAGCATGCAAAACCCTAAACCTCAAATCATGTTTTCCTATGACCAAGTCCAATCAAAAGTATATAAGCGATAAAAGATGAGCAGCAACAGAAAGAATGCTCCAATTAAAAGAAGAGAAGTACGAAAAGTGGAGCAGTAAACTCTATCACACTTGCATGCAAAACCCTAAACCTCAAATCATGTTTTCAGATGACCACGTCAATCAAAAGAATGGAAGAATGAATGGAGAAGCAAAAGAAGGAAAAATAGGTCAAACGTCCAATCAAAAGAAGAGAAGAATGAAAAGACTAGCAAGAGCACAAAAAATGTTCAACCATCGATGGAATATATCAAATGGAATAGATATCAACATAAATACTTCCATAGCTGTATATATAAAAGGTTGCATTTATTAACATTTTAAACATTAAACTCTCACTTTTCACCATGCAAAACCTCATCAATGTAATTACTACAATAGATGTAAATATATAAGGTAGCATTTATTAACATTTTTTCAAATATTAAACTCTCACCCCTTAAGCATGCGAAATCCAAACCTCAAATCATGTTTTCCTTTTTTTTTAATAGTAACAAGGACTTCCATTAAAAGAGCAAAATACAAAGAGAGACAAAGAGATAACAAAAGAAATGAGAGGCAAGGATCAACAAAGCGGTTGTAGTTGGCATAGCGGCCGCTGGTTGGTAGCCAAAACACTCTGTAGCGAGCGAAACGTAGCATTAGTGGCAGTACGCAACGGTGTGAATTAAAAAGTTGTCAATTTTTTTGAAAAAATATCCAAAAAGTCTAGAATATTGGAAAATGTTAGAATTTGATGCTTTTTTCCTATAATAACTAAGATAGGGGGATGTAGCGATCCCTTCAGTGCATAGAAGTTTTGTGTCGCTAAATGATTACAAAGTAAAAATACTGATCTAAATTTTCCCATGTATTTATGTTAGTTAGCTATACTAAGTTAGAACCTATTATGCATTTCTAAATTCGCAATTCAAATAAGTTATTTAGCACAATTGAACATAACAAAGGATATCAAAATTATAAAGTAATGCTTAAGAAAAGTTTGAAGTTCAAACCAAATAAAAAATTAAGTTTCATCAAATCAAACAATGAATTTTGTTTGAAGTAGAGAAAAGAATACCGTTCTACCAAAGAAGGTCTCTGCCAAGGCATTACCTAGAGAAGAGACCTTGAGAGAAACTCTCTATATCGGCCTCAATTTAATGAGATCTTATGCATTTTGGTACTCTTTTAAGCACAGAAGGGTAAAAGAGTTGCATAGAAATGTTGTTTGGAGAGAACAAGGAAAGAAATAAGCTTTACTATTTATTTTATAAATAATTGGAAAGTAAATATCAGTCACACTTTGTAGCGGCCAATAGTGGCCGCCATGGATGAAAGCGTCACTAAATCCAATTTAGTGTAGTGGTCTTGGCAGCTACGCCTAATATAGCGGCCACTACTTAGTGTAGCATCCGCTATTTTGATCCATGATTGTATAAGAGCATTGTACTCCTAGGCAATTATAGAACAATACCCAGATGATAGTAGGCCTTTTCCAAAACAATTTTGAAATTAAGACTCTCCTTGAATCAATGAGTTCATTAGCAATAAGAATACTATCCAGAATTTGTCTTTTATGAACAAATGCACCTTGATGTGAACTAATGATGAGAGGAAGAACCCTTTTTAATTTGTTAGCCAAAATCTTAGACTACAATTTATTAATGCACCCAACCAAACCAATTGGTCTAAAGTCCTGCAAAGCCGTTGGATTTGGAACTTTTGGAATGAGACAAATAAAAACGGCATTTAACTCCTTATTCAATTTAACCCTTTAAAGAAATTCTGACAACATACGACCAAAATCCTCCTAAAGGACATCCCAAGCAGATTTAATAAAGTGAAGTTGAATTCATCAGGTCCGGAGCTTTGTCACCTACACAGTGTGAAAGAGCTATGCTAATTTCATCATCTTCAAAATCCATTTCCAATCAACTCTTTAGGTCATCCCGAATCAACGGAAAGCCAATACCATCCAATGTTGGTCAAATAAAACCTTCCTTAGAATATAAACTTTAAAAAAAAAAAAAAAGGCAATTTCCTCCTTGATCTCTTCTTGTTTATGAAGCATAGTGTCACCCCTTCCATTCTCACATTAGCCATCCTATGAAAGAACTTTGTGTTCTTGTCCCCCCTCATTAACCACAATGCTTTAGAGTTCTACCTCCATGATATTTCCTTCATCAGATTAATCTTTCATAATTCAGCCTTAGCTTCTCCCCTTGCCTTAATCTCTTCTTGATCCTCTTGTATCTTATCCCACCTTCAAACCTACATGCATGATAATCCATTAAAAATTTGACATCAGTAATAAGATTCCATTTTGGATTTTTGAGACTCCATTAAATATCCAACAAAATTATGATTCTTTGCACTCTTTACACTTCTTTAGATCTATCCTTACTACTTCCATCCATGTCCTATCCCCTCCGCTTCTCCTCGGTGGGCCATCCACCTGAATAGAAAAACCTTCTTCTGAATAGCGCCATTGTTGCCCTACATTAGACATGTACAAATCATCTCAAATGACTTTCTCTTAATTTATTATCCATTAAATGTTACACTAAATGCTCCTAAAAGTGCTGATTTCCGATTCTATCATTCCTAGTTTTACCTCACATCCAACTCTAATACACTCATTTTATGCATGTGTTACTCCTTGATTGGCCAACATTCCACTCCGTATGTTATAGTTGGTCTACTCGTTGTCTTGTAAGATTTTCCCTTAAATCTTGTTGGCATGTTGATCCAACAAAAACGATTTTTAGAGGGTCAAACAAACATACTTTCCAAAGATTTTTAGACGACTTTTGCCCTTACCACAATGGTGAAAGTTTCTGCTGAATGTTTTGAATTCTTTATTATTGCTTTTCAAAGGAAAAATGTTTCTGAAAAAATGAATTTGTTAAATCTTTGTTTCATTGAATGGTTGGATCTGAATATAGGGTATTTTGAAAAGACAAAGAGGTTAAAATGCCACACCACACAACTAAATTAAAATTAAGTCAACTGCATCGAAAACAAGGGGTGTGCATGCGTTTCAAAAGGGAGGGAAAGGAGGACGAGGTGGGGGTGGGGGGGTTCTCTTTCTTTATTGTCCCAAATATAATGTCCTTCAAGGACCAATCACTTCAATTACTTCCATCCCTAACCCCACAGTGGATATTGAGTTGTTGGGATGTGACCTCATCACATATTATCAACGAAGACTGGCAAGAGAGAAAAAAAAAAAAAACATCTTCAAAGAGATCAAAGGTACTTAAATTAATACCTTCATCATATGTGAATTATAAAAGGAGTTACACTTTCATAAACAAAATTAATTGTTGACAAGGATAAAAGTGCTTCTTATTTATCTTGGATCTGATGTTCAACTACCCACAGTTATGACCTATGATGACCAGTGATTGAAACACATCTCCACTTAGTCTATCATGGATGACGCAGGAGCAGATGGTCCAGATTTCATGGATCCTATATTTGATCAAGCCCTTGATTATTTGGATCGATTTGATCGGTCAAAAGGGCTTTTGATGCATCTCAATCAGCGCCAATAAAGTATAAGGGCTCAAATATAAAAAGGAATGGACATAATTTAGGTTTCAAATTAGAAAACAAAAATACTGAATTTAATGTGGACCCAAAGCAAACCCAACTGAGTCCTAACTGAGCCCATAATAGACATGTGAGGTCAAACCATGTGTGCACCTCTCTACTTGGCTCTATATAGTCAAGAAGTGGGATCCATAGCCTACCTAAAATGGGATTTTAAACATCCATGATGCAAACAAGCTGAAAACCAGGAACTTTCCAAATGAAGACTCCCAGAGAGGGAAGGCTTCTTAAAATCAAGCAGCAATTCAATGGAGGAGGTTTTTTCTTTTTTCTTTTTTTTTTTTTTTTTCTGAATGGTAACAAGATTTCATTGCAGAAGCAAGACAATACAAGAGAAATACACTGACAAGCTAAACAAAGAAGCCAAGGTGCCAAAAAACAAAACAAAAAACAAAGTTACAAAGAGACATAAGCAAAAGAGGTAAACAAAATCTGACGAGCCTAATTCAACAAGGGAGGTTTCAAAGAGGCAGAGGGAGAGAACTTCTCTGTAAGCGGCATCCAATTCAAATTTGAATTACTTATGAACTTCCAATTTCTTTAATTCCTTCTTTCTAGCAATTTAATAAGTCTTAGAAGAAATTTATATAGTAAGTTTTCTTAATTAGTTAGATTAGAAAAAAAAAGGCTAGGATTAAGTAAAGATTAGTGCAGGGTTGGCGCGCACCTAGGCGTAAGGTATAGCGAGGCACAGTAGTTGCGCCTCACCTCATGTGAGTTGAGGCGAATTCAATGAGGTGAGGATTAAGCGCACAAGGTGCGCGCCTGGGGCCCAGGCGAGAAGCAAGTGAGGAGTGGGCTTTTTTAGTTAGCCAGGGTCTTGAAATAGAATAAAAAAAAAAGGAAGGGTGTAAGTGTAAAATCTGTAAATGAAGGAATAAAGTTAAAAGGCCCAATGCCCTAATCTTTTGGAAGGAAAAAAGGGGGGAAGAGCTCGCCGTCTCTCAAGGAGGAGAGAAAACAAAAAAAAACGCAAGAAGAAGAGGAAGCAGCAGCAGCAGCAACTCCCAAGAGGATCCATCACGTACGGCAAAGGAGGAAGAAGCTCGCAGGCAGGCCACGTCCAAGTTGCATCCCACGTCCGGCGAGGCATGTTTCTGGTTTTCTTTTTTTGCAACCGACGTCCGGCCTTCTTTTTCTTTTCTGCAGCCCACGTCTGGCCTTCTTTCTGTCTTCTTTTTCTTTTCTGCGTTTTCTTTAGCTGCTATCCGCTGTTTCTGTTTTTTTTTTTTTTATTTCGCAGCTGCTACTTTTTCTGTTTGCTTTTCTGTTTCTGTCAGTGTTTTGTTTTTGTTTTTTTTTTTTTTTTTGCTACTTCTTTTGCTGCTTTTTTTTTTCCATGCTTTTTCTTTTGCTTCTTTTGTTTCTGCTGCGTTTTTTTTTACATGTTTTTTGATGCTGCTGCTTCATTTGCTGCTTTTTTTTCCATGCTTTTTCTTTTGCTTCTTTTTTTTATGCTGCGTTTTTTTTTCCATGCCTTTTTGCTGCTGCTATCTGCTGCTGCTGCTTTTTTTTTTTTTTTTCTGTTTCTGCCCTGTTTTTTTTATTTTTATTTTCTGTCTGCTATCTGCTATCTGCTTTTTTTTTTATGCTATCTGCTATCTGCTGCTGCTGCTGCTGGCATCTTTTGCTACTATTTGCATGTTTTTTTTTTTAGCTCTCTGCTATCCAGCTACTACTGCTTTTCTGTTTCTTTTTTTTTCCTTTTCCACTGCTGTATTTTTTTTTCTGCTACAGTAGTTTTTTTTTCATGTTTTTTTCTGCTGCGGCTATCTGCATTTTTCTTCCTGTTTTGCATGTTTTATGCTACTGTAGTTTCTATTTCTGCAGGTGTTTCGTTTTTTTTTTTTTCTGCTGTTTGTTTTGTTTTTCTTTTTTTTTTTTTTTGTTTTTTTGTTGCTACTGCTGTTTGTTTTTTTGCTGCTGCTGTTGCTTGTTTTCTCATCTCTGGATTTCTGTTTTGCCTAAATATTCATTTGGTGTTGATAATGCATTTGTCTGTGCATACTGACTACCATGTTGGTTATTGCCTTTTTGGTATCAAAATATGTCTGCTTGGCTAGATTAATTGTTTATCCCTTTTGTAATTTATATGCTTGCTGTTTTTAAATTTTTTTTTTAATTGTATATTCTATATAGATGTCAACCAAAGGTAATAGAGAAAGGACCCAGCATGGCAATATGAACACTTGGAAAATCCACAAAATAATAATAGGTTCAAATGCAATTTTTGTGGCAAAATATCAAATGGAGGTGTTTTTCAGGTCAAGCAACATCTTGCTAGGAGTTACAAGAATGTTACTGCTTGTCCAAAATGCCCGCCTGAAGTTAGAGAAGAGATTCAAGAATACATGGCAAAGAAAAAGACAGAAAAAGAACAAATGTATATGTTGCCCCATCTAATGAGTTGGAAGATGATGAAGATGATGTTGTAGAGGTCAACAAATGTGGCAAAAGACCTTTGGTTTATCATAGTCAAGTTTCTAGTAATCTTTCCACTGCCTCCAAACCTAAAAAGCCAAAGCAAAAAGGGCCTATTGATGTATTCTTCATTCCCAATCCAGATGACGTAGTGCAAAATTGAAAAGCCCAAGGAAAACAAACAAGAATTGATAAAAATGACCCATATAGAAAAGAATTAAGAGAGCGGGCATGTCAAAGATTTGCAAGGTGGATATATGATGCTCGAATTCCTTTGAATGTTATTAATTATGACAGTTGTGGACCAATGATTGAAGCCATAAGGCAATATGGTCCTGGTATGAAACCACCAACTTACCATAAAATGCGAGTTCCTTTCCTTAAAAAAGAGATAGTGCATACAAATAATTTGATGAAGGATCACCGGGAGGAATGGGTAAAGAATGGATGTTCTATAGTGGTTGATGGGTGGACTGACAAGAAAAGGAGGACAGTGCTTAATTTTTTAGTGAATTGTCCCAAAAGAACTATGTTTGTGGAGTCCATTGACGCTTCTAGCTACTCCAAGGATGCAGAAAAACTTTTTCAGCTAATAGACAAGTTTGTGGAGCACATTGGAAAAACTAATGTGATCCAAGTTATCACTGACAGTGTTACAGCTAATGTCTTGGCGGGTAAGAAACTAAAAATCTTCTTTCTTGAAAAAAAAAGTGATTAGTTATCTAAAACTCTTTTTTTCTCTTTCTTGGTTTGGTTCTAACAGGAAAGTTTTTGGAGTCAAAGTATCAAAACTTGTATTGGACACCATGGGCTGTCCATTGCTTGGACTTGATGTTGGAAGACATTTTTAAGATATCAACTCTCAAAAGAACATTTGAAAGGGGTATTGTGGTACATGGGTTCATTTATAACTGCCCAACTTTGCTAAATATGATGAGGCAATTTACAGAATTGAAAGATTTAATCAAGCCTGCAAAAACTCAATTTGCAATTGCCTTTCTCACTTTAGCAAGGATTCATCAACAAAAGAACAACTTGAGGAAGATGTTCACTTCAGAGAAATGGACAACAAGCAAATGGGCAAAGGAGCAATTGAGTAAAAGGGCTGTACAAATTATGTCAATGCCTTCATTTTGGAATAGTATTGTCTATGCCCTTAAGGTCTAGGGTCCTCTTCTTCGTGTTCTTAGATTGGTTGATTGTGAGAAAAAGCCTCTCTTGGGATACATTTATGAGGCTATGGACAGGGCTAAAAAAGAAATTGCAAATGCTTTTGATGGAAAGGAAGAAAGATATAATAATATCTTTCAAATTATTGACCGAAAATAGGATGTTCAATTGCATCGTCCTTTGCATGCAGCTGGGTATTTTTTGAACTCAGAGTTCTTTTATTCAAATCCAGATGTTGAGCAAAATCATGAAGTCATGACTGGGTTGTATAATTGCATTGCAAAGCCCGTCTCAAATATTGACATACAAGATAAGATTGGTCAATAGTTGTCTATTTATACGAAAGCTGAAGGTTTATTTAGAATACCTATAGCAATTAGGCAAAGGAAGACAAGGTCACCAACTAAACAATTGTCACATAAGTTTATTCCATTATATTACAAAATTAGTTTTTTAAAATTATTAGTCAATGCTTAGTAAAAGTTATGATAATTACTTATAATTAACAGCTGATTGGTGGAGTGCATATGGTTCCAAGACACCAAATTTGCAAAAATTTGCAATAAAAGTTCTTAGCCTAACGTGTAATTCATCTGGTTGTGAGAGGAATTGGAGTGTGTTTGAGCATGTGAGTATTTATCTCCAGTGCAGTGAATTCAAAATATTTTTAATTTATAGATATAAATTTTAATATCTTTTTTAATTGTTGCATATTCAAAGCAAAGAAAGAAATAGGTTGGATCAAAAGCGTCTCAATGATTTGATATTTGTTAAGTACAACGGAGCATTGAGACGTCGATATGATATGGGTGACATACTTGATCCCATTTCTTTTAAGGATATTGATGAAAGCCATGAGTGGTTGCTTGGGAGGATGGATAGAGAAGTGGTTGAAGATGATGAGTTTGTGTTGAATGATGATATTTTGACATGGATGTTGCTACAGCTTTTGGAGTTGGAGAAAGTAGTCAAAGAACTAGAGCAACATCAACTTCAAGAGCAACACCAAGAGCTTCTAAATTTTCAAATGTTCTTCAATTGGTAGATGAGGAAGAGGCAGGTTCAAATGAGACTGATGAGGAAGACGTGAATGGATATAAATCCAATTATGAAGAAGAAGATTATGATTTACTTGGTGTAGATGATTATGATTTACTTGGTGTAGATGTAGAGGATGACTGTTAGGTCCTCCTTGGGACCATATGTATTATTGGTTTGGCTTTGGACTTTGGAGTTGTATTGACTTTTGACACTGTTTTTGCACTGAATGATTGATGTTTTTATGACTTTCAGAATCTTCTCTAATATTTATTGCCTTTTTTGCTATAATTTGTGAATTAATTTCACTTTGCCAATGTTAATTTTAAATTATTTATCTATGACAAAATATCTATTTTTTTATCTGTAATGTGCACCTCACTTCAATGAAGCCCATACCTCACCTTGCGCCTTGTGCTTAGGCCCTATGATACCCTTGGCGCCTCGATGCACCTCGCGCTTTCAAAAACACTGGATTAGGGCTTGCTTTTTGTTGGAAATATTAATAAGCACATTCTATGCAATGTCCAACCCCATGTTGGCTTAGTTTTACTTCTTCAATAAAAGTTGCATGTTTATGCACTTCTCTCTCTTCTCCCATTGGTTTTGAGTGAATTCTCTCAAAAAGATTGAAGACCAATCTAGTAATGGATTAGTCAGTTCAGATAAGCTATATTCTGCTTTGCTTTTAGTTTTTGCTTATTTGATTGCTGACCAAGGTAGAGTTGATCTTTGTTTGGGGTTTTCCAAATCAATTGGATTTATCGTTTGGCTTTTGTTGGATAGTCTGATTTTTCTAAATGGGACTACGTCGCTGGGACAGCTATGCACATGGAAGTCAAAATGCCATTTTGAACATTCATGCCATACCATATAAAAATGTGGAGATCAATTGGCAAAAATATTAACGAGGGATACTGATGAAAAAACATATTAATGAAGGACCTTCCAGTACTGATTTACAGTAACAGTCAGTTACTTGCACGCTTAACTTGTTCTTTACTCATTGATTACCGATAACAACATTTCAACAAAAACGAAAATAAAATGAACATGTTTTCTTTTTCGTCCCATTTTTTTTCCTATAAAAAAAGGACTAGTTATAAAAAGGAAAAAAAAAGAACTTGTAGAATACTTAACTAGAGAAGATTAGGAAAATAGTAGAACAAAACAAGATAAACTAAAGCAACAGTATATCCACGAAGGGTGTGACTTGATATGTTTACAAAATGAATGACACTAACAACAATGGACATATGCAAGTAGGTAGTGAAGTAGTAGCAAGCTTATACAAACAAATATTCAGATGACGACATTTCAAAAGTATCGTGTCAACAAAATCTTATGGAAGTACCTTAGAAACAAAGTAAATACCTGTCAGATGACCCAGCAACAGTGACCATAGCCCCGGTAGTTCTTATACTTGGAACACCTGCATCATTTCTAACAAAAATATATCTTTTTAGAAAACTTGCCAATACTATGGCCAAAGTTTTCATGGAAAAGGATATACTATATATGGTCCAACAAAATAAAATAACACAACTAAAAGAGAAAAGATTACATACAATCCTTTTGTTTGCACAGAAGGTGCAACTACAATAGCACTTTGACCCCCTCCTCGTGAATCTCTCGAATCTTGGCTACCTACAAATAAGAAGGATAAACAGATAATGCTTTAGGGCCCGTTTGTTTATTTAACCGGTGGGGTGAAGTGAGGTGAATGGTAAATTTAAAAGATAAAAAAATAAGAGGGGTTAAATCAATTCAATGATTGGTTTTTGTTTTTGTTTTTTAGTGAAAAGTGAATGTGACTTTTTGACTTTTTATGTGAAAAGTGAAAATTTTTTGTTTGTTAGTGGAATGAAAAAGTAATTTTTTTACTTTTTTTTGTAAAAAGGTAAAAGAATTTTTTGGAGATGTGGTATTTTGATTTGACTCTTTTGGGTAGTTGTGTGGTGAAATGAGAGATGACTTTAACTTTACATTGAAGGGAAATAAACAAACGGGCCCTTAAAGTTTTCCAAAAGTAAATCATTCAAAAGAATACCCAATAGGAAATAGACCCCGAACAACAATAACAACAACAACAACAACAAATAAACCTTCCATCTAGTAAGCCCAAAGTGAAAAAATAACCAAAATATGACATTAAATAAATATGTACTTTATGGAATGCATGGAATAAATAATTAAAAAGTTTCAACATAACACTGGTCCAGTATCGACAATCGAACTTCCATGTGGAATAGTTACCAATAGAAGGATGCAGCAACATTGAAACTTGACGAATTGCAAACGGATTGCGATTGTGAAACTTACAAACCCTTCTGTGTGGCCCACCTAGTTGCTCGCCAAAACAGGTTAAAGGTGAGATCAGAAGCACCTTATGTATATAAAAAGCGTGCCAGATAGCAGTACAATGTGATGATTAGTAACTATCCAAGTGCTAGAAATTTTGATAGTTTTACAAGTGCCTCTATGATCATCACATGTACCTTTAAAAAGATAGTCACAATCACTGGACTTTCCTGATCTTGTACATGACCCTGACACGTCAATCCCACCCCAACCTTGTGACTAGCATGCAGAAGGTGTGCCCCGCAGATGCTGCCAAAAATGTTTCTCGTTCTTCACTATCTTCTAGTTTAGATAGTACCATATCATATTTTACGAGAGAAAATTTTGGATTATTTGGTTGGAAGAAATTCAAGGTATTTTGAAGGGGTGGCTGCAGATGGGAGTACATTGTTGGGAAGAATCACGTACACTGTTGCTTCCTAGGTGCGGATTAATAGCTCTTTCAAAGGCTATTCTTTAGACCAAATTATGAGGAATTGGTAGTGGCGTGTATATGTTATGGATGCTGATGTCTTGCCTTGTGTAGATTCGTTTCTGTTTGGTTCTTCGGTCTTGCTTGTGTTTTTGCTGTTTGTTTTTTGGCTGGTGCCATTTCTTTGGTGCTGCTGTGAAAGCTTGTCAGTATAATTCTCTTATTCTGCTTACTCTTAATGGAAGTTACCATTCAACAAACAAAAGTATCATGTGAAAGCAATGTCCTAGATCCCCATCCATCTCTTAAATATTTGTTTCAATATAACATTAATAATAAATAATAGTGGCTGCTACGTAGCAGCCATGTGATTTAAAAGCCCAAACGGCCAGAAGACCCTCCCTCGTCTTTTTTTCTTCACAAAACCCAGCTGTCCCTTTCTTTCACTTTCCTTCTCCACTATTTCTTGGTCCTGCCTCCCTTCTTCAAATCAAAGGCAAAATGAGTCTATAAACACATCAAGATCTACAAATCTAGGTTGTTCATCTTCTTTGGAGTGAAAGGCATTTCTCAAAAGGTATTTTTTATGTAATTTTTTTAGATCTATGGCTCTATTCCTCTTTTTTCCTTCAGGAATCTCTTGAAAATGGCTTGTAAGTAATAGATCTATGTTTCCCATAGATCAAACCCCCATTTTTATGGTTTTTTTAATTACTCTTGGATTTTTTTTATTTTTGAAAAAAAATTATTTTTCTTGAAGAAACACCAACCAAATCACTTGAAAATACTCCCAAGTGTTAGATCTATGAATTCTATGGATAAATCATACTTTCTTTCTTGTATTTTTTAATTTATTTAATTATTTATGTTCATATTAATAGGTTTTTCTGAAAAAGATAATTTTTATTTAAATTTGGCCCACTAAATCAATTAAAATCACGTCCAAGTAGCTCGATCTATCATTCTCATAGATCAAACCCCAATTTTTTATGGGTTTTTTTATTTATTATTCTTGGATTTTTTTTTATTTTTTGAAAAAATTTTAAAGAAATACCAACCAAATCACTTAAAAATCACTCTCAAGTTTTGGATCTATCGATCCCATGGATGAATCATACTTTCTTTCTTGTATTTTTGAATTTATTTAATTTTTTATGTTCATATTAATAGGATTCTTTGAAAAAATTAATTTTTAGTTAACCGTGGTCAGCTAAATCATATATGCAGGTTTTCATTGTGTGACTCAAAGTTCAACTTCCCTCATCATTTATGAGTTGCGAGTCTGTGACTTGTGAATTATGAGTTTCAATGATGCCTAGATACGGCATGGATACGGCAAAGACATGCTATGGATACGGCAGGGACACGGATTTTACACATAAAAAGTGAAGCATTGGATACGATACGACACGATACGTTGGCCATTGTGAAGTATCCGTGCATCATAGATGAGTTTGTGATTTGCTAAGATGGTGTCCTACATCCTGCATAGGCACACGTAGCACTTGATGGAAATAGGTCACGAATAAGATGTAATTTGTGGGGTAAAATGACAAATGGGGACATTACGAGATTCAAATAGCAATTGGGTCATGTTTTAGGCAACAAATGCACCAAAAGAGCTTAGAGAAGAGATGAAAAAGTTTCTCAATAAAGGAAAAGAAAGAAAAGTAGAGATCAAAGAAAAAAGAAGTCATGAAGTTGATGATACCCGCTTTAAGGTCTTTGGGGTGTAAATTCTTTCTAATTTTGATGATGAGGGTGATAACCCAAAAATGAAAGCTACAAGAAAAGAGTCACTTATGACGGCACAAATAGATGAAATGCGAAGAGGTACTGGCAAACACTTTGAGTCGAGGGGCTCAACTAGTGTAGGGGGCTCATCTAGGAGCAAAGGTATGACTAGGGCAATGCATCAAGCATTCAGCACTCAACAACGGGAGGATGATGTTAAGATTATTTCTTCTCATAAAGCAACACGGACTCTTAGCAGTGCTAGACCCAGTCCAGTTGATCCTCTACCACATAGAGATGAGTCAGCTAAACAACCTAAATATCAAAGCTATTTAAGGGTGCCTTGAAAAGTACAAGAGACAAATTAGCCTTAGCTACAACAAAGTGGCTAATTTACAAAAACATACCCCCTCAAGCTGTGGATTCTCCTTACTTCCAAATTATATTAGATGTTACAGTTGCCGCTGGTCCTGGTATAACAGCACCCTTATGCCTAAAGTATGGGGACCAAGTATTTAGAAATTAAGTATGAAGACATAAAGAGTTGGCTAGCTTTTAAAGGTATATGGGAGGAGAGGGGAGTCACCATTATGTGTGACGGATGGACATCGAAAAGAGTTAATAAATTTTTTAGTGTACTCCGCCGTTAGGACCGTCTTTGTTAAGTTCATTGATGCAACTGAAGAGTCACGGACTGCAAAATATATTTACCACCTTATGGATAAAGTTGTCGAAAGTATTGGTGAGGAAAATATTGTACAAATTGTTACATATAAAGTTGCCAATTTCAAGAAATCCAGAAAGTTCTTAATGGAAAAGAGAATGAACTTGTTTTGGACCCCATGTGTGGCGCATTGTATAGATTTAATGTTGGAGGACATTGGAAAGAAGAAAAATGTGAGAGTTGTCATCATATCTTGTAGAAGCATCACGAAATTTATCTATAATCACTCGTAGTTGTTGGCATTAATGAAGACAATCACAAATGGAAGAGCCGTGGGGCTTCCAGCTACAACAAGATTTGCCACCCACTTCAATGTCATGGATAGCCTTGTGCAACATAGAAACAAATTGATTCAGATGTTTGCATAAGAGCAATGGCTTAATACAAAACGGGGAACGACAATGAGTGGTCATGCCTTTGGTGTCCCTAATCTTGTTAGAGATGATAAATTTTGGTCCAAAGTTAGAAATATTTTGAAGGTCTTTGAGCCCTTAGTGAAAGTGTTACAGCTTGTAGATAATGATGATAGGCCGACAATGGGCTATATTTATGAGGCAATGGACAGAGCAAAGCTAGCAATACAACAAAATTGCAAGTATTATCAAGAATGCCAGCAAATAATTGATGCGCGATGGAATGATCAACTGCACCATCCATTGCATGTTACAAGTAATATAAATTTTTACACTACTGGTCTATATGATTTTACAAGAGTTTCACTTCTAATTTATATTGTATAGAGATGTACTTATACACATTTGACAACTGAATCGTAGGATATTTTTTAAACCCTCAATTCTACTATATCTACGAGGCAAAAACATACCAAAGCAATTGATACCGAGTTGGGAGTAGGATTGATGGCGGTGTTGAAGAAAGTAATTCCTAATCACAATAAACAAGTTTTAGCTTTAAAAGAAGTAAAATGTCATATATGATATAACGTTTATTATATTTTAAATGTATTGTGATTTGTACTTGAGTTGTGAGTTATGAGTTGTGAAAAATTTAAAATTATCATTTGTACTCTACATTGAATAGGTTGAGATAAGGCTTTGATGATGATGATACTCTAGATTGCATATTGTAGATTTCTATATGTACAATGAGAAAAGGGAGTTTTGCAGACCCATTGGCAATCAGAGCAATAACCAAATTATATCCTAACATAAATAGTTTTAACCTAGTCACATACTAGTTTTAAGTTGATCTATGTTATATGCCATGGAATGTGGATGACTAATTTTCTTTATTATTATTTTCCATTTTCCAATTTCAATTGAGTAGTGGATCAATTTTCAAGAAAGTGCTCCACACTTGAGAATTGCTGCCATTCGGGTCCTTAGTCAAACAACGTCTTCATCAAATTATGAAAGAAACTGGAGTACTTTCTCATTAATTCAAACAAAATTAAGAAATTGGATAGCAATGCAAAAGCTCAATAAGTTAGCGTATTGTCACTACAATTTGAAGTTGAGAGCTAGAAATAGATAAAGGAGGCAAAGAGATGATCCGAATTATTGCACTATAAATTTGGACAATATCTTTTAGGAAGATGATCCTTTACTTCCATCGTTAGTTGATATAGACGATCCATTATTAGATGGAGATGAGAATTTACACCAAGAGCTATAAGGAATAATGGAAGAAGATGAAAGAGAAGGAGAAAGTTGGCCACCTACAAAAATTGGAACATCAACAGGCATTGAACCTGAGCCCTCTCATGTAGTATTTACAGTGAGATCTGATAGTTTGAGTTCAAGCATCACTTCGAGTAGTAACTCTCCATCTAAAGGAGGTAGTGGGGCCGGGCCAAGCGGTTCTCAACATGACGACAAAGTAAATACTCCCGTCGAGAATGTGGATGAATTTTCAGATCTATCATGTATGAGGCCAAGTCATGTTTACATATGCCAAAGACCCCGTGATGGATAAGGAAATGATGGTGGGCGTGAGAATGTTGAAGGAAAACAAACAACAAACTGGTACCCTATTTTTCATGACCTATATCCTAGGTACCGACCGTATGTCTCACAGGACTACACACATGGTCAAGCGGAATCATCATCACAATGATATTTAAAATCAAGGTCGTTTGATCAATATGCTTATCCAAATTCAAGTCCATCCCATTTCTTTGTGTTTGAGGATCCCAATGTCCACCAATATGGAGGGGAGTTGCAGTACGTTGGTACCATTGGGAGTGGTACCAATGACAGCAACTATGGCGATGGAGACAGCGATGCTCGTGCCACATATCCAGTTCCTACTGGACATTTCTTTTGGTGGTAGAGACATTCCTCTAATCATTTCTTAAATCTCAACTTTATTTTAACTCTCAAGTCTCAACTCTTTAAGTACAATGTTATTTATGAAGTTATTATTTATTATGTCATTGATTGACTATTGTGTTGAATGTTGCTTGTTGAGTCACTTGAGTGAGTAGCGACTAGTCTCTAAGTCTTTCAAACTCTTGAGTCTTGAATCTTGATACATTATTCATTTTGATGAATGATGATATCCTCATCGCATACAAAGCTTTTTATATGCATTTTATTAGTTTATAAGTTATAATCAATATGAATAGATGTGGAAAATAAGATTAATACTATTATTTTTTAATTATACAGCGATACAAGACATAATGCATTGAGGGGACCACTATGCCCCCTATTTTAGGCCTTCTTAAAAACAAACACATATTCTAACTCTTTACAATTTCCGGGATTTTCTAGAATTTTTTCGAATTTTTTTGATAATTTTTTCGAATTACGCCACTACACCTCTACGCAGCTCCGCTACCACTACGTAACGTTTTGGGGACCGGCCGCGACGCTATTCGCTACCGCTATTTTAATCCATGGCTGTGTAAGCTTGTCAGTATAATTCTCTTGTACTGCTAACTCTTAATGAAAGTTACCATTCAACAAACAAAGTATCATGTGAAAGCAATCTACTAGATCCCCATCCATCTCTTAGATATTCATTTCAATATAACATTAATAATAAATAATAAAAGCAAAATTCAAGGTTTTAAATCTCGGTGCAGTGCTTCATGCTAGTCCATGTTGGTAATCATAAAAATTATGAATATATCAAGAAAGATAAGAAATAATAAAGAAGATAATTGTGTATAAGATTTAGTTGCATCTTGCCACTCGAATATAGTGACGCTCATTTTGTTCTGAAGGTTTACTGATGCACATGACTTCATGTGTCAACTGAAATCTAATACATATTCCATGATTATTTATGATCTTAAATTCCATTGACCTTTAAAAAAAAGTTAACTTTTTGAAAAGGCCTCAAATTCCTTCATTGGGAACTCAAGAAGCCCAACCTTTAATCCCAAATCTTGTTTCCTAGAAAAAAAACATCAAGACTTGGTCAATCTAGACCCTTCAAGGCCCTAATGAGAGGAAACAAAGAGAAGAAAAAAGAAAAAGAAAAAAGAAAAAAAGAGAAGAACGAAGAAGAGACTACTTTCAGACCCCAAAGATCTTGCTTTCTTGCATATAGTCAATGCTTGCCCCATGTGCTTGGCAAACGAAGTGATGCAGAATGGTCCCACAAGTAGTCCCGATTGAAGATAGATTAGGAGTATTTTATTTTAGTAAGTAGATTTCTAATTGAATTGTATTAAGGTAGTTTCCTATTTTAATTAGGTTTTCTTAGGGCTTAAGTTTCCTTTTCCTATTTATATTGCATTCTAGTAGATTATTTTTCAAACTTGGTTATTGAATAGAATTATAGATATTATCCCTAGAGAGGTGCATCCTTGTGTTAAAGTCTTTGTGGAGACAATTTTAAGTGTCTTTGGACACTTGCTTCGACACTTCCCACAATCGCCAACCCTAGAACCTGCATCAATTGATAGGAGAGTGACACATCGCTCCGATTATCCTCCAGTCACCGATCGGAGCTTATCCATCCCCTCGTCTGCAAAAACTCCTTGAACCCATCTCCTTTCCCCAACCAAAACCCTAGTCTAGTGAAATCCTTTCCTTGACGATATCGTCAGACCCCAAGTTCCCGAAACCCATCACCACTCAATCCGATAGCCCACTGAAACGGCCAAGTCCCCAATCCATCCATCTCCTAACCACACCTGAGACCTTCATTCAACCCTAAACCCATCGCTCCTAACCCATAACCCCAAACTCCCTCTCCGAAACCCTTTTCTCCCCTTCATGCACCCCTCATCGACATGCATTCCTATCGCCAATCTCATTCCCTCCCTCTTCCAAAAAGCCATCCCAGTCCCCCAACTTCTGAAACTGAAAACCCAAATCAAATCCTCTCTGCCACAGTCCTTCATAGAACTCCACACCCCAATCTGGGGGGAAAAAATAGAGAAGAGGAAAAGGTGGCGTACCTAGTTTGGCAACCCAACCCATCGTCGTTGCCACCTGCCCTCGCCTCTCACCACTCATCGCGTGCCTCCGTCGCCGCCCCCATATCCACCCTCCTTCAACATAGCTAGAGCCTAGGCCCTTCCTTCCCCTTTATTTAGGCACAAAGACCAAAACAAGAAGGGGGAAGGCACGTAATCTCATCTGGGCCTAGTTTCAATTGCAGGTCTAATCGAATCCAACCCATCCCAGTTGAAGCCCAACCTGTTTTGAAGAATCCAACCACCTGACATCATTGCTAGCATCAGCAACAAGCAATCAAGGGCCAAAAAATTTTTTTCCCCAATTTCAAAACTATAAAAAGTCGGATTTCAAATTTGCCTTTACTAGGTGTTTGTGGAGAGCAGATCTACATTTTAGGTCCTCCAATTTTTAAATTTGCATTAAAGAAAATGGTTCCAAAGAATAAGGCACGGGTGGAATCTTCCACCCCGTCCATTGAGGAATTGGCTAACAATGTTGCAAAATTATCACAATTTTGTTTAATTATCTGCAACAATTGGTCAACTCCAAGAAACTCTTTAAGGATGGATACCAGACTCAAAAAATTGGAAAATAATTAGCATGGGGTCACAATCAAGATGATGGAGAACATAATTGGAATCCACAAGATCAACCAGTCAACAATTTGGATCGAGATTTAGGAACTAAACTCATGATTCCCGAATATGATAGAAAATCGAAGCCAGCTGAATGCATGGATTGGTTAGTGTGTGTGTAGAACATTTTTGCACACAAACCAATGATTAAGAGCCCTAAAGTTACATTGGTGGCCACTCGATTTCACAACTACGCTACAATATGGTGTGCCGAATTGCAAAGAAAAAAGAGAAATCAAAATATAGTCCTTGTTGAGACATTGATTAAGATGAAAAATATTTTAAAGCAAAAAATTCCTCCCTGTCAATTACTCAAGAGATCTACGTTCAAGGTTTCAGGACTTAAAAACAAGGATCCAAGAAGGTTGTTAAGTATTTCACATAATTATTGACAATGCAAGCTCGTTGTGGTTTAAATGAAGATGATGATAAACAAGCCGACAGGTATTTTAGTGGGTTGAGAATTGAAATACAACATATCCTTGCCTTCAAGAATTTTGATAATGTAGATGAAATCATTCAACATGCCATCAATGCTAAGGATATTGCTAATTATCAAGCTCAAAAATTTAGTGCATCTAAATGGGATTCACAAAAGAATTGATCACTGCCAAATCCCAAACCAAGTGGTTCTTCGGGTAAGATTTTTGCCAAAACTAAAGGTTAGAATAGGATCATTTACTTTCATTGTAAACAACCGGGGCATCGTGCAACAGAATGTCCAAAAAGCATACACCTTACTGAGAGTGAAGGTGATATGAAAGATATTTCAGATGATCCTAAGGGTACTTAAACTCAGGAAGTGGAGGAAGTAGGCCCCGAGGAGTGTCTTGAATTTCTCATGGTCATCAAAGGGGCTACACCAATTGTTGAAAAAAAAAATAGTTGTGGAAAAATATTTTCCGTTCAAGAAAAACAGTTCATGAACAGACTTGCACAATTGTAGTCCATGGCAGAAGTTGTGAAAATATCATCTCAAGCTCTTGTTCATCGCCTAAAATTGAAAGTTTATAAGCACAACTACCCCTTTTTTGTCAATTCGCTCATGACCGGTTATGAAGCGCAAGTCCAACATACATGCAAAGTTACTTCTCTCATTGGTGAGGATTATAAAAATACAATTTGGTATGATGTGCTACCTATGGCTAGTGGTGATATTTTGTTGGGTCGCCAATGGATGTATAACAAAAATGGCACTCATGGTATACACAACAACACGTATACATTCATGTACAGTAGAAAGCAAGTAACACTTCACCCAAAGAAACTAGAGCCACCAAAGTATAATTCAAGGGCAAATTTAACTAAGGAAGTGCTTCATGTACATTATGTCTATGGTGGCAATCTAACGAAGACTCGAGTTCGAGGACGAACTCTTCTTTCAACCGGGGGGAATAATGCAGAATGGTCCCACAAGTGGTCCCCATTGAAGACAGATTAGGAATAATTTATTTTAGTGAGTAGATTTCTAATTGAATTGTAATAGGGTAGTTTTCTATTTTAATTAGGTTCTCTTAAGCCCTAAGTTTGCTTTTCCTATATATATTGCATTATAGTATATCATTTTTTAGACTTGGTTATTGAATAGATCATTGGAGAGGTGTGTCCTCGTGTTGAAGTCTTTGTGGAGACAATTTGAAGTGTCTTCAGACACATGCTTCGGCACTTCCCACAAGCTCTAACCCTACGGCCTACATCACAAAGAAACAGTGGATCATCTTCTTTTGGGTTGCAATTTTGCTCAAGTTCTATGGAACAACATGCTCGGTTGGTTAGACTACAGCGAGGGTTCTACCCCAATCTTTGTTGGGTCTTTTCAAAGCCTAAAACTTGAACAATGTTTTTGGCAATGGAAAGATGATGTGGAAGACCTCATTTGTTGGTGTCCTGTGGGCAATTTGGAAAGAAAGGAATTCTCACTGCTTTGACGATAAAGCTCAAGATGTGGAGTCCTCATCAGACAATTTGAGATTCTGCATTGCCTCTTGGCTAGTGTTCCTTCCTCAATTTCATGGCACTACCATCAATATGATTGTGCATAACTAGAGGAAAGTGGATGTTTCATGATTTCTTTTCTTTCATTAAGGGTTTCTCAAGTTGTGTTGTCCTCTAGTTTTTACTTCTCTATTATGGTTTGTTGCTGCGGCTTTTTTATTTTCTTTTTGCTTTTCCCTACTGTTGACTGGCTGGCATAGCCCTCTTGTACTGCATAGCCTCATTCAATGAAGGTAACCATTTCAAAAAAAAAAAAAAAAAAAAGATCTAATCCCTAAATGAAAAGGAAACAAGAAAGAATTGAAGAAGCAAACGAAATGAAGAAGAAATGAAAAACTAGGCTCGCCCCAAAGGCTCTGGATTTGAAGGTACTACCTCATATTGTTGGGAATTGGTATTAGGGAATGATACTGTCCTTTCTGCTTCAAACTTGAAGGAGAAAAGTGAAAATAATAATAATAATAATAATAATAACCATTCATATATATAGTTTTGGTCAAGTCACCGCATGAGTCAGCCCATACCGGTTCATGCCAGTCTATGCCAGTTTTGCTACCCTAACTAGCCCGAGCTGGTACTACTTCAGGATCCTGTTTTAGGCCTCGTACCAGTACTGATCAGCACAAGTCAACTCAGGCTACCATTGCACCATTTCGTACTCCATTGTTTATTTTAATGCACGGGGTCCACCTCCTGAATTTTCTACATTTAGCTATAAATATTTGTTTCATTCATTGACAAGTACAGTAGATTGCCTAATTGTTTAGATTGGCTAATTGTTTATCTTACGAGCTTCTAACATTCTAAAATTTTTCATGAAAATCACAAAAACTTTCATGCTGCAATACAATACAGTAATGGGGGCAAGTATCTTAATGTCTAATATCTCAAAAACTTCATATTTGTTTCATTCATTGACAAGTACACTAGATTGGCTAATTGTTTATCTTATGAGCTTCTAACGTTCTAAAATTTTTCATGAATATCTCAAATATTTTCATGGTGCAATACAATACAGTATGGGGGCAAGTATCTTAATGTCTTTCAAATAAGCTTTGCAATTATGTGTATGAGAAATGAATCGAGTTTCAAACAACTTGCACTGATAGTTCCTCAACCAGACGATATTGAGATCTCAAGAGCTCTATCATCTGTCAAGAACATTCCACAAAAACTTGTCGTGAATTCATTTTAACCACAATATATCTTATTGATTGGTTGCCATCGTGACGATGAGGTAAAGCCCCAATTATAGCTCTTCATTGGCACCCAGCTCCTTTCTGCTACTGAAGGTGTTAATGTGTTTTTGTGAATAAACTTGGGCCCTAAACCACCATCTCAGAATTGACAAACTTAAATATGAAATCCACTTCCCCCCAAAAAGTCAAAAGAAGTTTGCTTTTGAAAAGTGAATCCGAGTTATCTTGCTGCCTGGTCTTCTTTTTTTTTTTTTTTTGTTGAAAATGGTGACTATTCAATTTGAATAAATGATCTACAACATGATCCCAAAATGTTTTTGAGTTTTTAACATCAAGCATGCAAAGAATTTCTACAGTTTTTGTTCAACCACAAAATCACTCATTGCTTAAACTGATGGACACTCTTAAAATGAATTCTTTCAATATCACTAGGTAGGGATTCAACTTATTTGTCAGGCCGTCCGAGGGGAAAGAAACATTTTATGCAAGGTGATCTACATGAGCATGTGCTCTGACGCATTCCTTGGATAGTTGGATGTACCACTGATTGCCGTGTAGAATGTGTGAGATCAGTACATGCTATTAGCAAACCTTACTTCTTTTTTTTTGTCTCTTTGGGAATTACTCTTGCAAAAACAAATTGATCACTTTGTCTATCATAAAATATGTACTTAAAAAATAGACAGCACAAAGAGCAATCTCATGTGAAAGTTTTTTTTTTTTTTTTTTTCATAAAAGCAAAGAGATCAACAGAATCAGGAAAAGCAGGTACCCTGTTAAAAGTAATTAGCTAAACTTGTATGACAACAAAAAAAGTAGAACAAACCATGCCTACTTTGGTACTAAATAAATACTAAATAAACCACATTATAAATTTAAATACATACACTAAAAGAAGGCATCCAAAATACCTGGCAGAGCTAATGCGTCCGATGAATTTGCAACCTTGTCAGGTTGATCTTGTGGAGCTGAAGTGGTACTATCACGAGCACCCTCATCAGACAATTTTCTTAAAGCCCCATATTCTGCATGAATCTTTAAAAAGAATCACCAAAACATCAGAAAACATCATAATGGCAGCAATTGATGCCTTTTTACCCTTTTCAAAATGAAATAAAAAAGATTCTAATATAAGGAAGAGGAAACATGCAATAATCCACAAACCGTAACGGGTACTTTTTTTCTTTCTTTGTTTCCTTTTTTTATTTTTTAGATGGTAACATGACTCAACTTGCAACCTTGTGGTTGTGACACTGAGCACCTTCCAATTGTGCTAGGGGCACTTGTCTACATACTTCTAAAAACTCTACATGCCCATCGCCTATGGTTAATTGATTATACAAACCATACGCACAATCAGTCCCCTTGTAGATAGGAGATGCACTATAAATCTCCGCCACCAAATGATCCCCATCACTTAATTTATCCTCGCTAAATGAAGAAAAATGATCACAGTTGTCCACTGCATGTAATCAGACAGAGAGGTAGGCAAATTGAAAAGGCGAAATACCAGGGAATTGCTCATCGACAATAGGCCCACAAGATGGAAGGCATAGATTATTTAAAAAAAAAAAAAGTCCACCTATCACATTCCTGGTGATATCCAATGCACAGTTCCACTCAATAGATCACCATCTGAAACAATATATATATATATATATAAAGGGCCAATGATACCATGAAAAAGATGATAAAGGCCTTCATGATTTATATCAAATATGCATAAATAAAAAAATATAAAATAAACGACCAGTCTGAAAATTTGATCAATGGAGAGCATAGCAACTGAGTGCTTGACATATCAAGTGAGTTTGATTATACATGAAGGAAATTTGAGTCTAACATTTTAGCATAAGAGTAAAAGAACAATCAAGACACACTGGCTATCTAATGTTTCATACAAAAATAAATAAATAAATAATTGTTTCTCATATGTAATAATACATAAAGGAGAGACCTGGAAGAATTGAAGAAATAGGCACTAACCTTGTAATTAATCCTCATCTGCTTACTGCAAAAGTTAAAAAAAAAACAAAACAAAACAAAAAACCAAAAAAAAAAAAAACAACAAAAAATGAAAAAACAAACAACACAAGATCAGTAATTGAGTTAAATCAGTTGCCAGGGTTGTACTTGAGTGCACGCAAAACCACAAATGAAACCACTGTTTTGGCATATTTGCACCTTGTGGTGTTGAATCAAACCAAACAGTGGAGATGAAGAGTACAGAAAGAGGATCAAAGATCTAAAAAAAAAAAAAAAAACATAAAGAAATGCATACCTTTGGGGGTCAGGAGGGGCATAGTGTCCATGAATTGGAGAGAAGAGATCAAGACCCCGTTTCAGAGATTTGAAGCTCAGCTTCTTCAAAGACTGAGGCTCTACTGCCTCCATTTATGATGATGCAGCTATTAGCAATTCAATTTCTCCCTAGAGAGAAAAATAGGAAAAATGAGAAACCAAAAGTCACTGGAGATTTTTTTTTTCCTTTTTTTTTTTAACTAAACAACATAGAAGGCAGAAAACTTAATAGAGAAAAAACAAATTGAATTGACATAATTAGAGAAAAAAATTAAAACAGCAACACATTAACAATGACTACTTCTACCCAAAAAATTAAATAAATAAATAACTACATATGAAAATTACAAGCATGGAATGTGAGTATATGAATTAGAAAAGCAAAAAAAAAAAAAACCCTTACAACCAAATATTTTATAATTGAGGTTTTTTCTTTTAAATAACATTGAGGACTTGAGGATATTAATTTTTCTTTTATTTTCTGTAAATAAAGGAAAGAATGGTTAAATCAAACGATAATTTCCCTAAAACATTTATTAACTATGAGATTCCTCTACTACAAAAGGACAAAAAAAGGTGGGAAAAGAGGGGGAAGAGAGGGACAGTCCAGATAGACAGACAAGTAGAGAATGTAAAAGACAAAATCTCAAAGAGAAAGAGAATGAATACTAAGGACAAGGAAAAGAAAGGGGAAAAAGCTGGAAACAATGTCCACTCGCCACGAGATCACAAATCAAGGTTATTGGGGGCCTAAAGATGCAACTCAAGCAGGATAAATCGGGTATCAACCTAGCCCAAGCCCGGGCTGAATTGTACGCAGGTATGCCCAATCCAGAATTACATCGTGCATGTGTTGGGAAAAGTCCCACGTCCCACGTTGCCCAAGTAATGGGTTTGACATGGTTTCATATATCTGTTTACGCCTTCCACCTATCAACTTAAGCTTTTGAGTTGGTACATGGTATCTTTCAGCATGTGCTACCACACTTTGGAATACAGAACATCTAATGCAAGTGTCTGGCTCATTGGTGCACAAACTGCTGCTGTTGCTACCACCACTATTGCACTTGAGAATGAAATCTAACCATCAAAGCTTTACGAGTTTTTTGGTGCATTATGGCACATTTTATAGAAATACAATGGATTTAATGTCAACTGGGTTAATATCAATTTCTGTTTTTTTCTCTCTGATTTCAATAAGACATATGAGCACTCCAATCTCCAATTTCTGCTCACTGCATCCACATTTCTCACATTGCCTATTCTTTTGATAAGCAGAGTGTCCTAAATTACAATAACAAGTTCAGGCATGATCAGAATCTCTACACTCTTGACTTACTCGAACCCACGACATGCTCCCATAGCAGGAGATGCCCGGCAGTTAACCACACTCTATTATAAGGAAGTAAAGAACAAATATGGGAGGCATGCGAACATTTTAGAAAGATGTGCAGGTAACTATTGTGCTATCACCATTTGTGCTTACGATGTGTTCCTTACTCAATTATGTTGGGACTTCCGGTTCAGGTGGGGCAGTATATAGTGCGCCTTCCAGCACCTGGTATCCACTTGCCCCATCGACTGACAGAGTATGATATCAATTTTCCATCTCTCACTACAGAGGTAAATTATAATTTTTACTAATTTGACTATAAATAAAATTACAAATTTTAACATTTCTTTTATAATTTGTAGAATATGTCCCATCCGTCCAGCCTAGAGGCAAGTGGGGTGCACAGTTTGTTATGATAGAATGGCGACGTGGTTCGCCTCCCTGTTTTGATGGTCAGCTGTCATGGATGCAGAATGGCATGGGATAGGAGGGGGCCCTGTATGTGGAGAGTGGGCAGCACGGATTGGATCATGCTGCCCACGCTCCCTAAACAGGGCAGCATGATAGCATGAAAGTGCCAATGCTCAGCAGAAATTCTGCCCACACTCCACATGCAAGGCACTCCAATCCCATGGCCATGCTGCACCCATAATAGGTGACTATTTCAAAATAGGGGAAAGCGAACAAGTTTGCCATTCTATCATGAATGTGCACTCCACTTGCCTCGAGGCTAGAGGGATGTGATGTATAATATTCTCCTACAAATATGCGACGTATAATATTCTCCTACAAATTATAAAAGAAATGATAAAATTTGTAATTTTATACACAAAGTTAAATTAATAAAAATTATAATTTAGCACTGAGAGACGAAACATTGATGTCTTCAGTTGACGGCAACGTGGATACAGAACAAAACAGCAAAACAAAACAGAGGTAGCAAACTAGGACTCGAACACATGGTATGGCACAACAGTTGCCTGGGCATCCATCTAAATTATAAGAAGTGGATTTTCCGCCAACATGACAAGGATTTCAGAATTATAATTATTCCATGTTAACATTTTCCGTGGTTTTTGGTTTTCTAAAGTTTCAAAAGTGAACGATGGGAAGCAGATTCAGACCCCGAAAGTTAAGAAAACCATTCACCACACCAGCAAATCATAGAAGCCGAAACCGAGATTTAGCAAAGTTCTTTTCTTACTGGCCTAAATATTACAAAGTCTCATGGATTGTTGTGGAATCCCGCACTCCATCGAAATCTACTAAAAGAAAGAAAGTTCTTATTGGGGTTTTCCACGCAGAGGAGGGAAAGTAGGTCAAGGTTTTTCCTCTTTTAGCGACCACAGCTCCACACCGAACTGCAGAAATTTTATTTTTGAAAGAGCCGGTGCGTTTTCTTAGGGTTCTTATGGACGAAGGTGTAAGGAAAACTTTGAAAACCCTAAAATGTTTGAAGTGAAGAGAGAGAGAGAGAGACTTACCTCAGGGATGGGAGAGGAGAGATCATGAAACCTTCAAAATAGAGCCCTAGTTTCTCTGCTCGATCACTCTCTTAGTCAATGTAAAGTAGTGGGGGCGGCTGTAGGCGAGGGAAAGAGAGAAAAGCCCGTTTCATCAATGGACAAAGAAGGAGAAATAAAAGGGAATTTGTCCATGCCGGTTACAAAAGACCTGCGATTCTTCGAAATATTGTTGACCCAAAAAAACATATCATATATCGATATCCTACGGGCAGCCTCTTTATTTATTTCAATTTGCCCCCGTGAGTTAAAATCTTTATTTTTAACCTTTTGTTATTTTACTTATATAGAAAAAAAACTTCAACAGCAAAAAAGATGTGAGTTGCAAATAGAAGAGAAGAATAACATTTTAGATTCAGATTAGATCTCGACTACTGCCGCTGCTTTTTGTTCACTGTTCACGTGCGCCGTCACTGGAAAGCATCTCATCGGTATGTACTGTAGATGCTGTTATGAAGCTACTGACATTCATCTGCAATGGAGGATTTCGTTTTGGTTTTTAGGTTGCAGGACAAGACTTTGGTTAGACAAATGATATTTCTTTAACATTCTGGCAAAGGTTGCTCCTGCATCTACTTTCATCATCTTAAACTAGTAAAATTTTTTATGGCTTAGCAGTCTATAAATTCACCCGCATTTACGGTGAAGCCGTAGGTGCAGTTCTACGGCTTAGCCGTTTGTGCGATATCGCCCACTGTGCGATATCGCACAATAGCTAAGGAGCCGAAATGGAGAACACTTTAGAAAACACCTATTGAAAACCCTATGGCTTAGCCATAAATACGGCTAAACTGTAGCCTAGTATATGGCTGAGCCATAAATGCGGGTGAATTTGAGCACACTTAGCCCCATGGCTAAGCCGTTGTTTGACCGTGCCCCAACCATAAGATTCACATAGTTAAGCCGCAGAATAGCATCCGGTGGAGCCCTAAATGCGGGTAAATTTAGGCACAACTTAAGTCCCACGCGCGAAGCCGTAGATCAACCATAGGTTTCATACGGCTAAGCCATAGACTAGCATACGGCAGAGTCATAAATATTGTTGAATTTAAGCACATTTTAACTCACTGCTTAGCCTTGGGTTAAAATACAACTAAGCCGTACGAATAGAGTGAATTTAGAAAATTAAATACTTCCAAGCCATGCAAGAAAAGAAAAAAAATCCTACAAATATGCAATTCATGATTTCGTAATCTCATCACTGGATGAAAAAAATAAAGGTACAAAATAGTTGTTGGGGAGAAACCTTTAAATTCTTTTGAGAAAATACAAAATTAAAATCTTTCCTGAAAACCTCTTTAAATGATGAAGAAACTTGAAAAGCAGAACGGAGAAAACTTAGGAAAGGCAGAAGGACGGTGCGATATGTGCGAATTGCCCACTGTGCAATATTGCACAAAAGGGTATATTTGAAGGAAAAATTAATAAAACATGAAAAATACCCACATTTGATATTAAATTTTGGTCAACACCATTTTCAGAAAATTCAACTCTTTTATACCCTGAATGGGCAAACTCTTGAAATAAAATTGAGCAAGAGAGGGAACCAAAAATTAAGATAACATGTTGGGTCAGAGTCCACGTTCTAGAAGAAATATGCACCCAGATACATTTAGGCTATGGGTCCAAAAAAATAAACCCAAATTCAAACCTTTTTACTTCGTGGCACATAACTAAAATTCGATTATTAATTAAATCAACAACTCATTTACATCACGACACTAGAACCTTGATATATGTTCTCTTGACTTGCTTGGAAACACGAGGAATGGTGAATGATGGTGCTTTGCATCGCCTGTTCAAAAAGCCAAAAAATAAAAATGTAAAAATTGGCTAAATGACCTTTAATGCTATAAAGGAACTATGAGAGACTCTTTGGTTTATCAGACATCTAGGTGGTTTTTTACATAAAATTCTCAACAATTTTAAAGAGTTTAACATTCAATCTTCAGTGTTACATTGCACTTTTACGTCCTACGTTCACTTTTCTTCCATGGTCATAGTGCTAGATTTGACCATCAAATATTTAGAGTTTATATATTGTTATAATGGTTATGCGGAGTAGAAGAAAGTAATATGAAGGCCTGGATTATCTACCTATAGAAAGAAGGTCTTGATTATCTACCCATAGAAAGAAGTTTTAAATGATTTAAGATTTTAGGCATCAATGTTGGAATGCATGAGCTTATATGATATGAGCAATGCTACACTTACACTCCCACTTATTTCCTCAATTACTCACTAGTGCTTTTGTAGTTCACATTGTCAGTAACCGGAGGAGTTAGTGGGGGTATAAGTTTAGCATTTCTCTATGTGATATGGGCTCCAAATCTTATCATATGCACTCGAAAATTGTCTAAACAGATTAAAAACAATGACATTAATAGTATGAATACCTTTTAACAGTCTTTGGAATGCCAAGGTGAGGTGTCCACATGATGTCCGATGAGCATCAAAGTTGAGAAATAGCGGTCAACAACTTCCCCTATAATATATTAAAGTGGGTTAAGAGCCAAAATATAAACAGTAGCGGTCAAAATTGAATTGATAGTCTTTTGATGGAGCCTAAATGGACCACATTTTTTCAATATTCATCATCATATTCTTCTTAAAAGCCTTGTCGCAACTATATTAAGGCGAGTGCATGAATTCTATTTCTCCATTTTGATCTATCCTAAGTAAATTTTTAGATAAGTTATACTTCTTTAAATCTATTTTTAGTAACTCCATACATGTCATATTCAGCCCACCCCTCCCCCTTGGTGTGCCATTAACATGAGTAGCCAAACATTTCTCAATATTATAATAACAAGATTTTTTTAAAACAGAACTTAATAGAAAAAATAAATAAACTGAATTTAAAATATATATTTGGATTTGAACCTAGGACCTCTCTTTGTTCTTAAAGTTTTTGAAAACATACTCCAGCCATTACATTGCATATAATTCTTATATAAAAACTAATTAAAAAAAGTCAAAAGCAATTATAGGAAAATATGGTAATGATATGGTGGATATATTGGGGAGCTTGTGGAATGCTTCCCCTCCATGTGAATCACTTCTAGGAATTTCAACAAATATAAAGGATGTAAAATCAAAACCAAGCAACCACAATACGTATGGGAGTAAGAGCAAAGGAACACACCAATATATGTGGAAAACCCTCTAAAATAAGAGAAGAAAACCACAGAGCCTTCTAATAAAATCCACTATGCAAATGATAGATTACAACCTTTTACTTTCAAGTTAATAACTTGAGGAACAACTTCTCATATACAAGGAACCTCCCTTTCACTCTCTTGTTGGAAAAGAAAGGAAAATAATTTCTCTCTTTCTTAGGGGGTGTTTGGATAAATGCAGAATAAAATATCATTAGATTTGAATAACGTGAGATTTTATTATCATAGAATAAAATAGTATCATATTATAATATTGTGCAACTTATAGTGTTTGGCAATTTATATACATTTCAATATATTTGCAAGATTGTTTTATTCATCATATACTTGAATATTTCAAAATGAAGGTTTTTGCAAGAAAAGTAGATATTGTAGGATATCTTCGAAGATATCCAAACACCTTGTTTCTAGATGTCTAGATTATATTCTAAACTAGGGTATAATATAACAAAATCTCTTAAAATATATGCTTTCCAGACACCCCTTACTCTTAACAACAAACTCACCTTTTGCACAATGGGTTATCTTTGTCCCTCTATAGTTGCTTGTCTTTAGATGATTTAAAATAAAGAAGAGAATGAAGTTTAGGAATCTTTGCCCTTACACATTATATATATTAAAGCTATAAGCATGAAGGCCTCTGGAGGGTGCCACATCAACACCCCTTATTTATCTTTCTTACTAGAGCACCACGCTGGCATCCTGAAAAATTACATGTGTCACTAAGAAATCAATAATTCCCCTAAAATCTCTCTATTTACTATTATCACTAAAATCTCTCACTCATCCAGCTTTTTTTGTTGCCTAATCCTATTTGTTGCGTAAATAGTAGCATGATAATTTTTCTTGTGAGGCCTCTTTATAAAGATTTGGCACCAATCAAAATAGATGGCTCCATTTCTTATAGGAGTTAGGCTTATGATCAAATTATAATGCTAACTTTTCTTGTGGGGCCTATTTATAAAGATTTGACACCAATAAAAAAAATGGTTCCATTTCTTATAGGATCATCAAATTATAAAAACTTTATAATACTCTCAAAATATGGAAGTGGGCCTTACCAAAATCATTCCCAGAGTATATGTCTCTGGGCCACCATTAAATTATGAAAATTTCAATTTTTTTATAGTTATAATGAGTTCAACTTATGTTCATTTGAAATTTAGTTTGGATAAATCCAAATGCGTAACACTTACTTCTTCAATTTGATATGAAATGTTGTTTTATCTAATTTTTTTTTCTGAATGGTTTTTAAGTTAAATCAACTTTATTCAAGCAACTCCAAGGAAGAAGGTGGATGTTGCATTTTTTCAAATTATGAAAATGAAGCTTCTTAAGTAACTTTGGTATTTTGTTACTTGCTTATTTCTAATTGATTTTAGAGATGAGGATTTTGTGATTTTTTTCCTTAGACATTTAACTTGGTGGAATAATGTTTTTATAATATCCTTTATTTTTCCTCCTTTTTTTCTAAGTATGAAGTGAGCTTTTTTAATAAAAATTCTTAGGATTTAGGTAGACTCAAACTGCAAGAATTTTTTCCTTTGAAGATGTTATTTTTTAATTTTATTGAGATAAATTCTCAATCGTCATCATCATCATTTCCTTTTTTGTAATTCTTTTTTTTATCAATTTTAAAGCAAATAACATTAGTATTTCAATCTAATTCTAATAAATAAATTAGCTTGGTAGATAATATATTTATCTATTATTTATTTATTTTTATCAATAATATTTTGAAGAATACAATAATATTTGATGTATTATTTTTATGAAGTAAAAACCTTTAAAATATCTATCTTAAGTAAGGACTAGCAATGTAAGCCCTTGTTTAGCCCAGACCTATATAAAAAATTTAAATAGTTTATTACAAAATTTATAAAAATAATAAAAGTTCAGATGTTTATAAAATTTAATAGACTTTTGAATTTTTTTTCTTTTATTTAAACCATGAGAATCATTTAGTGGGCTACTTACATTTTCAAACATTTTCTAATTTTTATTTTATTCATTTAGTAGATGGACTTTTATAAATATCTAAAATTTTGTATTTTTATAAATTTTTTAATAAACTATTTAATTTTCTTATGGAGGCCAGGGCTAAGCACGAGCCTGTGTTGCTAGTGTGAACTTAAGTGAGAACCCAACATGACCATTTACATGAGGATGGGCCTAAAATGACCCAATAATCTCCCCTGCTAGACTCATGAAGAAAGCATCTATCTAATATAGTGAATAGCTCAATAATCTCAAAACTCATGGAATATCAAATCCCACCAAACTTGGGAATAACTAAAACTTATCATTAGATAAGGCCTTCATTGTCATTTTCGATAGATTTCTCTGTGTCAATTTTTCTTAGCTATAATAACTCCGACTATAACACATCCGGTCCAATGATACCATATATCAATGTGCTTAGTTCTAAAGTGAATTGTTGGATTCTTTGCTAAATGTATAGCACCTAAGAATCTGTTGCAACCCAATGTTCTTTGACACAATTGGTAAGAATTTTGCCTACAAAACCAATCGCATGGACGATGTTCGGCCTACTAGACACCATAACATACATCATACTTTCCACTAGTAATGCATTAGGAGTTGTAATCATCTCTTTCTTCTTCTTTTCATTTAAAGGGCTTTGATAGAACTTAACTTGAAATGTCCTGCAGGAGGTATTCCAACTGACTTTGCATTTTTCAAGTTGAACCAGTCCAATAATTTCCCAATATACTACTCTTATGATAACCAAAGCTTTTTACCTTTTTCATCTCAGGAGATTTGCATTCCCAGAATCTGTTTGGCTTGTACTAAGTCTTTCATTGCAAAAGACTTGCTTAAACTTTACCTTAACCTGTCAATTACATGCATGTCTTGCCCAACAATCAGCATATCATCTACATAAAAGATATAGGATGATGAATTTACCTTCGAAAAATTTCTTAGTGTAGATACAATTATATGCTTTTCATCTATAGTAGTCATATCGTACCATAAATGAATTGAACTTCTTGCACCATTGCTTTTGTGCTTGCTTCAACCCACACAAACACCAATTCAATCTAAAAACCATGTGCTCTTTTCCCTTCAATGTAAAACCTTTGAGTTGCTCCATGTAGATGTTCTCCTTTAGCTCACCATCGAGAAATGCTATTTTGACATCTCATTGTTCTAACTCTAGATTCAAACTTGCTGCATGACCCATTATCAGGTGCATTGGCGACATTTTATAGGTGTAGGTACCCTTGAGTTTCTTCTCAACTAAACTGTCATTGGCTCATCATTTATAGGTTGCTCCACCTCATTTCCATGGCTTTGATCATCATGGATACGATTACGACCATCTTCAACATCATCACTATCATCAACATGATCACTAGCATATGGCTCTTCTAGCTCTTCATTTTCTTGATCATGAGGAATAGTTACATCTCCATTGGTATGATGCTCACGATGAACGACAACAACTCGCTCAACCCACTCACCAAAACCTTTCCGCTTAATAGACTCATCGAAGTCTTCAATGGTTTCATCTTCTCAAAATGCTACATCTCAACTTCTATAAGCATTTTCATCATATAGGGTTCCACTACTTGTAACCAAATTCTTCATCCACATACCCCAAGAAAATACATAACATAGATTTATATCTAACTTGGACCTTTAATTCTTTGGGAACATGCACAAAGGCTTTGCATCCAAAAACCGCAAGTGCTTGTATGAGACATCTTTCTTTTCCAAATTTGTTTAAGGACATCTCTATTCTCAAACATTTCAATTTCTTTCCACTTATCTTAAAACAAGGACATAAAAAAAATTTTAAATGGTCATGCACTTCATCTCAAGTGGAAAAAGAATGTCTTGCATTAATGCTCGCGATACAGAAATTATGTCACTATATCCTTTCAAATGTGGTGTACTTGGCTTCTAATATCAATCCATTGAAGACACTTGTGACAAAAGCTAGTGCATTGAATGATCGTCTTCCAAATGGTCTATTCTTCTTTCTTAATACGATATCAAATACATTCTTGTAAAGGCTGTAAAAGGACAGACTGTTACAGATTTTCTGGCAGAACATCCACTTTCGAATGATTTTGAATTCAAAGACAATCTCCTTAATGAGCCAGTATTCATTGTTGAACAACTATGGAAACCCACCATCGATTTAGACTTACATTGGATCATGCATTTTGATGGAGTTTCTAGAACTAAAAAGTTAGGAGATCCAATTTCAAGCTTGAGAATCATTTCTACAGCCCATAATGATTCTATGTCCCTCATTCCTTCTTATTGATCAAGCCATGTACAAACAATGTCACAGAATACACAACATTGATTATGGGTCTTGAGTTAGCCTTGAAATTAGACATCAATATGCTTGGAGTCTATGGAGATTAGCAACTCATAATCAAACAAATGAATCTTGAATATGAAGTGAAGAAACTAGATTTGCTCCCCTTCTTTAATAAAGCTTGTAAGCTCAAGGAGAGATTTATGTTAATCGAATTTCACCATATTCCAAGGCACCAAAATGTAATGGCAGATGCACTAGTGGGATTAGCGGCATCAATGCCAATCCCCAAATGTAACACTCCGATTCTAATTAAGCATGTTTAGAGACTAATTAAGTAAGTTATTAACAAACTACTATAGAATTAGCCTAAAAAATGATGTTTAACATGTCATTATGATTGATTTAACTTGTTTTGTCTTAGTGGGTCATGTTTAGGTCATGGATAGGTAGTTGGGTCGAGTTTATCCTTAACTAGGTAGATGAAAGCCTTTTTTTGTAATTTTTGAGTACATGGCTTTACATCATTGATCGCGCTCGAAATGTGATGTGAATATGCAACGGATTCGAGTCTAATATTCACACACTTCAAGCATTAAGAAAAATAGAAAATAACTATAGTTCATCATTATTTTCCCCTTATTTACATGGGTTCAAATGCTCTGATAGCAAGGATGCAAGTTATTTACAAGTTTTGAAACATTACAACCCTTCCCTCTAGTCTCAAATATGATTTAAATATAGAATTTACAAGAAAATACATGAAAATTGAAAGAAAATACAAAAAAAGAAGAGATAGATGGGAGTGACCGTGGGCTATGGTCACTGGCTTAGGTCACGGCCATTGGCAAACAGTGGTTGAAAAGGCCACTGTTTGTTCCTTTGTTTTCGCTATGTTTCATTTTTGTCCGCTTTCAGAGAGTTGGAATTTGTTTTCTTCGATCTTTGGAGTGTTGAATGTCCATTAAGAGAGCTAAATTTGGCCGTGGAATCGATCAAAAGCTTAGGTAATAATCACTTTTGGTTATGGACTGCTTTTGTACAAATCTAAAAAGGGTGCTGTGTGCAAGCAAAATGGAGCCAAAGTTGCGTTATTCTGAACCTATGATTTTCAAGAGATAGAATGAAGAATAAAGAGGCCTTTTCATAACTTCTAGAATGACTCCAAAACCGTTACAAGTGAGAAGAATAAAGGAATTGATTTCATCCTTTGTATGCTTGATAACATTTGAACATCGTCTTTTCTAAACAATACACATACTCATTCTCTTTCTCTGAACCATTTCTCACCTTAAGTAAGTGAGAAAAAGAAGAAAAAGTGGGCTGGGATTACTTGGAGTGCCTTGTGACTTGCTTGATCTTGCTTTGAAGTTGCTTTGAACCTTATAATTTGTCTTTGGGACTTTGGAACTGTTGTTTCCTCTTTTCCAAGTGTCAAAACTCCGTTTTTATAGATTTCAAAAGTGGTTTAGAGAGTTATAGGAAGTTGAAGTTCGAAAAAAAGTGGAGGGAACCACTGAAAACCGTAGAAAATTGCTCCACAGGTGTCGTGACCGCGGCTGCAGTCACTCCCATGTCCCATTTTGAACTTTTTTGCACATGTGAACCGTTTTCACTTGTTTGCGGCCTAAACGATGTTCCATCTTTATGAAACTTGGAGGGATACTTTTTTTACACTATTTTGAGTGTGTCATAAAAATTTCAGCTTGTTTTGGTGATTTGAAGTTGGTCAATCCCCCATTGACTTTTCATGAAAATGACCCCTTGTTTTAGCTGTTTGAGGCCCAAATAACCATGATTTGGGTTGAAACTTGGAGTGACTGATATCAGGGATATCTTGAAGTGTCCAGCCAAATTTCATGCAGTTTGGAGTTGCGGAAGTAAGACTTCGAATAGTGACCCATTGGTTGCATGTTCCAAGTCCTTATTCACCTTACATTATAGGCAGTTAGCTTGATTTCTACCCGAATGATGTTCAATTGACTTAAAACTTTGGGGAATTGATTTTGAATATATTTTGAATTTCCATTTCGAATTTCATCAGCTTTGGCCTTCTAGAAATAAGACTTTAATCAGTGACCCTCCATAACTCGGAAGTTATGGACTCCTAGCTGATATGTCGTAAAAGTAGGCTCAAAAGACATCCTTTTGACTTGAAAATTTGCAAAATCTCCTTGTATCATGATTAAAGCTTTGTGCCTGAATTTTATCAATTTGGGTATCGAGAAGCAGAACTTTGGTCAGTGACCCCCCTACTTGGAGGTCACTAACCCAAGGTTGACATGTTTGTAGACTTTCGGTGAAATGATGTCCGTTTACCTGAAATTTTGCAGAGTCTCCCTTGAGTATAATTTGAGCTTCCTCCAAGAGTTTTACCTGATTTGATCTCCATGAGGTGCACTTTGCACCGTGACCCCACATAGCTTAGTATGTGATCACCTGAACTAAGTTTCAGTTCAAATGATGTTCAAATGCTCTAAAACATTAAAGGACAGTCTTTGAATGCATTTGAAGGCATTCCTCTAAGTTTTAGCTTGTTTTGATATGTAGAAGTATCAATTTCCACAGTGACCTCCAAGGAGCCGATAGACAGTTACTGAAACTTAGTTTGAGCCGAGATGAAGTCCAAATGTTTTGAAACTTTGAAACATCATTCCTGAGTATGCTTTAGAGTTACCATGTGATTTTCATCCACTTTGGTAATCCAAAACCTTGAGTGTGTTAAGTAACCCCTAGTTTTTAAGCTAATGAACCCTGAATTTGGTATTCGGTGAGTTGAGTGACTAAATGAAGTCCAGTAACTTTGAAGTTTTAACTACTGCATTTTAAGCTCATTTGAAGTCTTCTGAATAGATTACACAAGCTCTGAACATCTAGATGTAGTACTTGACTTGCCATTCTACAATCTTAAGGTTTATGTACCTTTGGTTTAGAATTTGTTTGTAATGTCTTCACTGCAATATTTATAATTTTTTATGGGTCAACAAGTGCCCTCTCGAAGTACAATGATTATAGTGCAACAAGCATTCTGCCTTAAAATAGCCAATTTGTGCAAATGATGAATGGCTTGATGATGGAATTTGGAAAAAAACATAAGAAATCCAAACTTCTTTGCCCTATTTTTATAGATATCAAAAGTAGCATCTCTGTGAGGATTGTGGGGAACACCCACAAAAAGGGATCCCTAGGCTATTAGAAAATTTAGAAATTTATGAATTTGGTATTTGGATTTTGGATTTGAATTTGACTTTCTCATGACCCATTTGTCACAGATATCCAAAGTGGCATCTCTGTGGGGACTGTGGGGAACATCCACAAAAAAAAAAAAAAAATCCCTGAGGTTTTAAGAAAATCATAGGTTTGGTTTAAAATGGATTTGGGTTTAGATTTTCATGGATTATTTGTTCATTTAAAAAAAATTAAAGTTAAGGTTTTGACTTGGCTTGACATGAGTTAACATGAAATGGAATTTTGAAAAAAATTGACTTTTGTGGGTTTTGATTCAAAACAATTTGAGATGAGAACTCAAAATTAGGTCTGACCCAAACATAAATTGAAATTTGGGTTGGTTCTAAAAGAGATTATTTACCTTTCTGGCTAAAAATTTTTGAAAAGAGATACCTTGAAGTGGGTTTGCTTTGTTGTGGGAAAACATTTCTTTTTTTTGTTTTGGGTAAAATACACAAAGTGGGTCCACCATATGCTGTCGGAAATTTTGATGATCAAAATTTATTTTTAAAGAATGGGCCACTTAAATAGTGGGTCCCATTGCTTAAAATCATAGTGACCATGGGTAAGATGATGGCAGAGGCAGTGATTGTGGACTTGGCCAAGGCATGGACCCCATTACTTTTCCAAGGCTTTGTCTGTGGGAAAAAGAAATAAAGTATCAATGACCATAGGCTTTATGAAGGCTAGGCAATGGGCTTCACTAGTTCACGACTGTAGTGACCATGGGAAAGAGGGTAGACAATAGTGTTCATGTGAACTTGACCAAGCCGCAACTATGAGAGGAGGGTTCCACTCTAAACAATGGGCTACACTGCTTAAGACAATAGTTAGTGAGGGAAAGAGGGGATACTAGTGTCCGTGGGCTTAAGAAAGCCTCGAACATTCAATGCTGGGTCAGAGCTTTAGTTTTTTAAAATACGGTAGCTCATAAAAAATGCTTTTCTTCATCTAGTTCAAGTCTTTAGGGTCACGTGGTCTTTTCTTGTTGCTAGAGTGCTTCCCAAACTTTGTATTTGGCAACCGCTCCAATTGTGCTTGTACCTTTTCTACCTGCGGCAACTCCAATGACTTCACCCGATTCTCATACTTAACATTAAAGTCTTTACTACGTCGCCAACCATGCCGCTTAGGCAAGTAAGCCCTATGGCCCGTATAAGCAAGCTTCCTTCTCAACTTGATTGATAGGGAATCTTCATTTCAAATGGGACAAGCCTTGTAGCCTTTGGTGGACCAGCTAGACAAGTTACCATATGCAAGGAAGTCATTTATAATCCACATTATAGCCGCATGCATTCTGAAGCTCTGCTTGCTGGAGGCATCGTAAGTTTTGACCCCAGTCTCCCACAATTCCTTTAACTCATCAATCAAGGGTTGAAGATAAATATCAATATCATTCCCAGGTTGATGTGGTCCAGGAATCAGCAATGACAACATGAAGAATGGCTCCTTCATGCACATCTAAGGTGACAAGTTGTATGGCATAAGTATGACAGGCCACATGCTGTGGGACGTGTTCATGTCCCCGAAAGGGTTGAACCCATCAGAGGCTAGCCCCATCCTTATATTACGGGTCTCTCCTGCAAAATCAGGGTGCTTCTTATCAAAATCCTTCCATTCCTGATAATCGGACAGATGCCTACCTATCCCGTCATCTTTGCATTTATCACTGTGCCATCTCATGTGTGTGACAGTCTTCCTGGACATGTAAAGTCTTCATAACCTCGGTATCAACGGGAAGTAACGTAAAACCTTATGAGGGATCTTCTTACCCTTCCCATCATTTAGCTTGTATCTGCACTCCCCGCATACTCGGCATTTATCCAAATTTGCATTTTCCTTCCAAAACAAGGCGCAATCATTTTGACAAGCATCCATGTGCTCATATCCCAGTCCCAAGTCATGCAGTATCTTCTTCGCTGCGTACATTGAATTGGGAACCAAATTACCATCTGGTAGGAGTGTCCTCTATATCTGCATCACATTTGTTGAACGACTTGTTGTTCCACTTTCTCTCCACCTTTTGCTTTATCATCTTAACAATAAAATCTAGCAAAGTGTTATTTGGAGAGCAACCCGGGTACAGAGGGCGCTAAGAAGCATCCAACATCCTTTCAAAGTGACGTATCGCATTACTCTAGACTGCCTCAATGTTGGTGTAAGTTTCCATGTAATGGTCTTCCATCATTTCTGGATATTCATCCCGATCCTCATCATCACTCTCACCCCCATCTTCTGATTCGACCACTTCATCCACAGGAGGTGTTATTTCTCCGTGGTAAATCCAGGTCTTGTAGGATGCTTGCATCCCCCAATGGCAAATATGAAAGTTCATAGTTCCATTGTCAAACCTATGATTATTCTTGTAAACCCTACATGGGGCACCAAATCTCAATAGCATCCCCTGCATTTGCCTTTGCAAATTCAATAAATGACTTTACCCCATCACGATACTCCCGACCAATTCTTGCGATGGGATCTTCACTATCCAGTGTCGTCCAAGTCTTATGCATATCTTAACAATGGTTAATCAATAAGCTAATAGATTCACAGCTGAAATCTAAGGAAAAACAAATGGAGGTCTTGATTCAACAACTAACCTTGGAGAGCATTGGAAAGAGAAGTGCAGTGGTAGTGCTGAACATCAATTAGAGAGAGAAATTACGCCTGCAAATTTGGGGCAAGGGTTAACAAACATTGGGGCTATAAACATCATGCAATTGAAACCCACTTGGTTAATGTTCCAACGACCATTTGATGCATTAGAAATTTGAGGCTTTGAATTGGAAAAATCAAACAATCAATTGTTTTTTCTTTTGACCTTGCCAAATCATTGGCACCACACATCGTGAGGAAAACAAATTTTGAACTCCGATGAAGGAAAAAAGGATTGCAATGGACTTCCAAGGATGCATAGGCAGAAAAAAGAACCAAACACATCCTATCATACATGAGGAAAAATTGTATTTGAATAATCGTGGGTTTAAGTTCAGTTTTCAGGTTTTCAGTTTTGATAATCATGGGATTATTTTGAATATATTTTTTGGCATCAAAAATAGAAAAAATCAACATAAAAAAATTCTAGAAGAAACATGTAAAATCCAATAATCAAAACACCCAAACACAGAGATGGAGAAAGAGAAAGAGAGATGGAACCCAAACCCACAAGAGCAATGGAGGAGAGGAAGAAGAAGATGTCATCCAGGTAAGTTTCTATAGTTTACTCCTTCTCTACTGCTTCACTCTTCTTTGTCTTCTTCTCCTTCTCTGCTGCTGCATGATTCTTTTTCTGCCTGGTGACAAAAATTAAAGAGGGGAGTTTAGTGGTTAGTGACAGACAATAGAGAGAGTCGGGTAGTTGGCTGGGTTGGGGTTTTGGCAGTGTCGATTGGGGCTTGTTCATTGCAAAACCATGTCACATGCTTGGATTGTTAATTGCAAAACCAAGAAACAGAAAAAAATGACAGTAAGTGAGAAAAAGAAGAGCTGACCGATTTCCAGTGAGTTGATTCAAAGGTATTATTGTAAAAATCAACGGCAGATTCGGCTAGGATTTTCGAAAATCAGGGTTTAAGAGAGGGAGAGAAGAAGTAGTTAGGGAAAAGGGGGAAGGGCACCTCCGGCAGCATCACATCATCCCCCCTTGCAATGTATCTCTCCTAAAGGCCGGGTTTGCCGGAGAGGATCTCGATGAAGCTCTTGTAAATGGGGTAGTGGCTAGAGTGGCTGAGGTCGGAGGCAAAAAGTAAATGGTAGATGAAGCTGAAGGAGTAGAGGGGGACACAGTGCTAGGATAGAAGGGCGAAGAAGGCGTTGGATAGGTCGTCAAGGAGGGTGGCGGCGAGGAGGTGGCATGTGGGAGAGATGAGGGCGGCGGAGGCGCGCTAGGTGCGTTTTCGGAGGATGAAGCTGCCTTGAAGATGCCGATGGTGGGGCTGAGGCGGGTGGTGGGGTCGGCGTGGATGTAGTGTTGAAAAGGTGGTCCTGGCTATGGAAGAAGCGCTCCCAGAGCGGGGTGAAGGGATCTCACAGAACAAGCGTTTTGTTTTGTTTGAGCAGAGAGATGTTAGAAGAGCAAGCATCTTGTATCTTAGGTTATAAAATATAACCCGACGTGTATCTCAAGCGTTGGCCATTCTCTTCTCCAATGCATTATCAACGTCGGCAAATAAATTTCATAATCTCCGACGCATCTAATGCATCATTTTTACTAAAATTATTTCTTGACGCTATTATGCATTAGCGAAAAACCAATTTATGTCGGGAAAAATTTCCCTCAAAAATCTAGATGGCGCCATCCTATCTCCCAACAAAATTTTCTGAGCATATAGGGTAGCGTTGACTAATTCTTTTGCCAATGTTATGATGGGTCGGCTAAACGCATTTTTTACGACGTGTTTAGATTGTGTTGGCAAATTTAGTTGGCAAAAATACAATTTCTTGTAGTGTTAGTGCAGGGTTTAGTTCACTTATAGAAACTTTTCAACTTAGGTTCCACTATGGTATCCTTACTCCATTCAGTCATTCTTCAATTTCAAGTTTACATTTCATCATTCATGAAGAGGATCTCATCATGCACTAGCATTTAGAAGAACAAAAGCATAGGGCAGAATGCACATTAAAGATGAAATAGACTTATAAGATTCATAAAATACCAACATGAATTCACATTAATTAGCTTATACTTGCCTTGGTTTAGAATTCAAACTACTACTCTTACTCTTGACTTAACTTAAGATGACACACCCAATTCTTGATCCTAAAATTGACACGCATGTAAAGGATGAAAAAGGAGATGAGTACATGCTTACAGGAAGAGTCTTTTTTACTTCTTAAACCTAAGACTTGTGGAAAGGAAATAGGTCTTACCTTAGAGATCGATTAAAAGGAAAAGACACTTGAATCCTTCACTTCATAGAATGTGATGAGAATAGAAGACACTAGAGATGATGATAGGAGCCTCCAATCGCACATGCAAACTTCTAATCTCTTGATTTGATCAGAAATGGTGATGGAGGGAAAAAAGAATAAGAGTCTTAAAGCAAGGAGAGTATCAGGGAGATAAGAGATCGAATGGTAATAGTTGGGCTCTTTTGTACATAATAATTTTTGAAGTTTATAAGAAAGTCCATATTTCTTGAGGTAATTTCATTTTAAGTCAAATGAGGGTTCAGCTATCATAGACAAAGTTAAATGCGTTTGAGTCAAGTACAAAAGTTGACAAGCTTAACGAGACACATGCAATGATGCCAATATGATGGATGAGTGACGTAAACTTATAAAGTTTAAAATTACGAAAAAGGGCTTTTATCTACCTAATTACCGTTTACCTCATCCCAAATTTCCTATTCTTGATGCAAACTTGACCTGTTAGTCTAAATAAAATAAAAGTAAACTAAATCTAACCTAATTAAACACCAAACATTATTATTTTGGTTAAGTCAACGTTAATTGCTTAATACCCTACTTGATCAGTAGCTAAAAGTGCTTAATTATAGTTGAAGTGTTACATCTTTCCCCACTTATGAATCATTTAGTCTTCTGAATGGAACATACCTACGTGAAGAGGTTGGGATATTGTCGAGCCTTGTATTATTCAAGTTCCTATGTTGCCTCATCGGGACCATGATGCACCCAAAGGACTTTGACCTATCGTATGGTCCTTGTACACAGTATTTGCTCTTCATGCCCACGATCCAAAGTGAACGCTCAACGTAAGACGCATCTGGTTGAATCTGGACATTATCATTAATGACTTGAGGGAGATGGAAGAGATCATGACAGATCATGCTCTCATAGCAGCTTTAGTTGAAAAATGATGCCCCGAGAGTAACACGTTCCATTTTCCATCGGGGAGGCTACCATGATGTTAAAAGATGTTGCCTATATCTATAGGCTTCAGATTGATCGTCCTCTTGTAACAGGTTAAACATTTCCTCATAAAATAGTACAAGAAGTTTGCTAAGAATTATTAGGAATGACCTTAGTATTGGGTGAAAATGTGAATAACCTAAGTATAAAATTCACACGGCTTGAAAACAACTTTAAACCTGATGCATCAAAAAAGAAGAAGAAATTATGCGATGACGAATAAATTTGTAACATATAGGCTTATATGTTTGTGTTAGTTGTGGGACAGATTAGTGGGAATACATCTAGAGGTCGTGGTCCATACCTCTTTGAGCTTCTTAGGGAATTTAAATCATATGCTTAGGCATCGGCTTGTCTTGCCAATCTTTACCAAATGCTTACCAAGGGGGTAAAGTAGTTGAGAGAAAGAAAAGATGATGAAGAAAAAAATAGACAGGAGAGATGGAAGAAAAAACAACAAAGAAGACAAAGTACAGAACCTTGAGTGGCCCTTTGTAATTGCAACAGGTTAATCATTGTACCACATTCAGTTCCATTGTTATAATTGCTTTCTATGTATTTTAAATAAAATGACCATGAATTTTGTTTTGCAGATATGGACCTACATGAGTATGTTGATTGGAGGATGTCCAAGGCCTAATCACAACTAGAAAACGAACCTTCAATATCCACTGATGAAAACATTGAAGCAAGGTTGAGCCATTCGAGAGCCGTGGCAACTTTAAAAAAGGTTCGAGAAGAGTTGAGCAACTTAGCTATTGACGGTGTAAGTGCCTGACTCGGCCTATTCTTTTTATTACATTTGATGCAAACGGATGAAAAATAATTTAATTCATTTTACCCCTTCTTATATAGTTTATATGGCAGCCCTATGCGAAATTTTCTAAAAAATATTTACTTAGTATTCCAAAGGTTAACCGTGAGCTGTTCTCATAGTCAACTGTGTTGTTGTTTTTTTGGATTATTTAAAGACATAAAATGGGCCGTATTACGAAACAATTTGGAATGAACCAAGTTGTCCCACCTCCATTTAGAATGCCTTATACAAGAGAGGAGATGATTGAAAGGATTGTTTACAATTATAGTGCACATAGAAAAGTTCCATCCTATAAAGATTGGGATAGGAGATTTAAGAGTATACTCAAGGATAACAAGTTATCCTCTAAAGTGCTTGATGAGGAATATATGATTTGGTTTCCTTTTAACACAATTATGCATATTGGTCATGCTGAGGATAGAACATGAGACTCTCCCGGGAGTAAATACGAGCCTAAAAAGGTTCTACACGATGAAATATATTACCAAATGGAACTGGTAGGTAATGTGTATAAGTTTCAAAATTTAGACTTTTATGACATTTAGATTATTATTGAGTAGTTAAACAATTGGGCAAGTTAATTCACTATTTCATAAGTTGGAGACTTCATTTAATTGTGCAGCTAGGAATAATACATCATTTGCAGATTTTCATTCGTTGTGGTTTAAAAAGATAGTTATTTAAAATAGCATTGGGATGATTATTTTAAGGTTTTAATGTACAAATATTGGAAAGCTCAGACTCAGGAGAAGAGAATTTGATAAAGACAAAAAAATTGGCTGTGAAGAAATATATTAGAAAGTTAAGAGCCAAATCAAAAGGGATGATAAAACAGGAAAGCTCAACACAGTGTATAGTGGAATGAATTGATTGATGTCTCATCAACACCCCTGCTAGGTTCATCATCGCTTGTAATGATCATCTCATCGAAGAGGAGCACAATTGCCTTTCTCATTTGGAATATTAAAAGGCTACCCGTAAAAGGAACATCCTAGATAAGTTTGATGAATACTAATGTTTTGTATTATTGGTTTCAGTAGTTAAGGGAATTATGTCCTTCTGCATACTTTGCTGATCCTAGCATTGCAATAAGTATATTATTCTTCTAACAAATTATGTAACATATATTATATAGGTAAAACTAATATATAATCCATTGATTGTAGAGTTTGTGGTAAGAAAAGTCGGGTCTCATGAATGACGTTTATTTTGGCCCTGATGGATCTAAAGTGTGGAAGGCATGGGACAGCAGAACACTTGTATACCTTATCCACTATATTGACCATTTCACTTTGCTTATCTGTTATTTCGAGGACTCAAAGTGGCAATACTATGATAACTTTTGGGACCACAAAGACTTATTAACAAATGTCAAATGCTTTGTAAGTAATAATTTTACTTGGTTAAAAAATATTTTTGATATTGGTTTTACAATGTCTTATATAATTTGTTATATATGTTGTAGATTCATTGGCTAACAAAAAAGTATAGCAAGTATGGGTCGCATGACCCTAACTTCTAGACTACAATTGTTGTAACAAATATACCACAACAACAAATGGCAATGACTGTGGTGTATTTGTAGTTGCATTTGCTGAATATGTTGTGTTCAATCAGCCGATAAATTTTACACAAGTAGACATGTCATACTATCAATCCACAATCATTGTCAAAATATTCAAAAGGAGCTGAGAAGATAATGCATGGTGTTTGGGTTTGGGAGACATGTAAGATGCCTAATGGTTTATTTATGTTTAATTGTATTTGAGTGTAACATCATGGATGTCCATTTTGTATATTTGACGTAATATTCTATTGATGCAAATTTTGTTAAATAGAAAATGTATCCCTTAATGTGAATGTATGTTGAATGTTTGAAGTTGATATGTTGTAAGTATGTTGATTATATGAAGAATGTATGTTGAATGTGTATTGAATATGAACTTGTATACGTTTCAATAAGCTGTAAAAGTTGAAATGATCCACCAATTTTATAAGACAATAGTTTTGTAATGTCATAGTTGAATAATGACGTCGTCACCTTTAAACACTAGAAATTGACCTATTTAGCTCTGGAAAGTGACTACGTTGTCACTTTTTAATACTAGGCTCGGTTCTGGAAAGTAACAACATCATCACTTTTTAACACTAGGCTTGACCTTTTTGGTTCTGGAAAATGACGACGTTGGCACTTTTAACACTAGGAAGATACTTATTCAGTTCTCAAAAGTGATGACATTGTCACTTTTTAACGCTAAGATTAACCATTTAGATTTTGGAAAGTGATGACATCGTTACATTTAACGCTACGAAATTTAGTTGAATGGTTCTAGAAAGTAACGACGTAGTCACTTTGTAATACTACAAAAAATACCTACTCGGTTCTGGATAGTGACGACATTATCACGTTTTAACACTAATAAAAAAATTTTCTTTGTATGCCAAAATTTGATTGAACTCAATTAATTAAAACATTCATTTACTATGGATTCAAAGGACCTTACAAAATAATTAAATAAAAAGTAGTTCACAACCTTATTCTAGTACAATTTTGATAACTGAAGAAAACACATTCACTATTGAATAGGAGGATTGCGACACCTAAGTCGATTATAGCCTCTTTCTTTGTAATTCAAACATATGACCACCCAACGTTGTCAATGCCTATCTTCAATGCAAACTCTATTTTTCTTCGGCCGCTCTGGTTGTTTTGATGCACATGGAGGTAAAATCCACTAAGTCAAAGTATATTCCTATTGTCTATTGTTACAAGTGCGATGGATGACTTCACTGTATGTTTAAATGTTTGTTAGGTATCAATTCTCAACATGTTCATACAGATTAAAACCTCTGACATCCATGCAGGCCAAAGAATGTTTACATGGAATTCCCATTATTTTCCATTAGCTACACGTGCATGCCTTGCGTTCTAGATCAACTATATCATTAAACTCTCCCGTGTGTACTTGAAACTTATAAAGTTTGGCAACATGAACTTCCACCTATCTTCTTTTGTCACTTTGCATTGGATTTTCTCTGTATAAGGAGTCAATCAAGTGGTGATATTTTATACTTCATTATGTCTTTTTTCATAGAACTCTATCATCTTCGCCCTTAACTCGTCAACATGTTTTGTAATTGACAAGACTCTATTCCTTCAGGAGGCTATTTGTATACTCGGTAGTATTGCTAGTTAACATGTCACACAGTTGATCATGAACAAATGCATTTGCCTAATGTTGGCTTTTAATTTCTTAAATATAATTGCATGCTCCTTTGTCTACAGTACGGATATCATTTATATAAGCCTTATACTCACATTGTCTATTAGCCTTTGCTCTCTCTAAAATTTCATAACTATGGCACGATCACCAAAGCATGACTTAATATTTTTAGCAACGTGATGATAACAGTAACAGTGCCGTGCACTTGGGATTATGTTTATTAATGTAGGTACGATGCCTTTCTAGCGGTCAGACACAATTGTTAAATTCCTCAGATTTCTTAATGCCATAAATAAATTTGCGAGGAACCACTCCTAGCTATCACGGCGCTCAATCTCTATAAATGCAAATGCCAATGAAAATATGTAAGGTCCAAACCCGAATTGATCTTGATTTATAAGAATTAACCTTGGTTTGTGCTAATTAATACTCGTTTAGTCTAATTTAACTCAAACCCCCTTGGGCTTGGGTCTTGGATAGGTAGTTTGGTCGGGTTCGAAACTTACTTAAGTAGTTAAGGACCTTCTTGTAATTTAGAGTCACATGGTTTGCATCATGTTAACACCATATTAGTTGCATATGTGTATTTCATCTTGTGGATCATTTTTCATATTTGGCCCAACTTAATTCAGATCCATCTTGGTCCAATTGAAGTCCATTTGACTAAAACTATAATTTTCTCTAAGAAGGAGGACTTGCATGTAAAATTCTAGAAATTTGAGTTAAAAAGAGATGTATCCATCGTCCCTCTTTATTTTCCCTCTACTCTCTTTACTGGAACTACTCCACCCTCACTCTTCTCTCTTCTCCTCTTTATCTTGGAGCTGGAAATAGGATCTTGAAGCCTTGTATGTGCTCCTACTGCATTCCATTCTCCTCTTTATTTATCCTCTTATGCATCTTCTTCCTAAGAACTCACAAATTCATCTCCTTTCTCATAATCTACAACTCTCTAAGGTAAGAGACAACTCTCATTCCCTTCCTTTAAGTTCAAAAGAGTCAAAGAGACTCAAATGAGCAAAGGCATGCACCCTACACTCATTCACCCTCACCCATTGCATATCTTTTCTTGTAGAAGAATCATCTTCTATTGAGGATTTCTCGATCTTCACACTAAGGGAAAAGTTGATTTGGGTCAAGTACTGTATTAGAGGCAAGTATAAGAGTATATATTACTACGTGCATGTTTAATTTGTGGATTCTTGAAGTAATCTCTTTAAAAGCAAGTTTATAGCTCGTTTACACATATTTATGAGATATAAGATGTATATGAGTTAATGGAGATATGTGACTTGGAATGCAAATGGTAGGAATGAACCACAGAATGATTGGAACCAAACTAAGGAGTTCTGTACTAACTTGTGCTTCAGAAACTGTTTCTAGAAATTCTGAAGCTTACGACAAAGCTTATCACTAAGCCGTAAGTGTACTATGGTTAGGAATCCAGAGATTAATAATTCTGTATTTGTTCTACGGCTAACCCACAGCCAAGCTATGAAATGAACTATGGCTAAGCCGTAACCATCCCATAACCAAGCCAAAAACCATCTTATGGCTAACATCCCAGAGAACCTCCAAATCCAGCTTTTCTCTATGGCTAACCCATGGCTAAGCTGTGAGTTATACTATGGTTAAGTTGTAACTCAGCTATAGCATGATCGTAGGTTTCACACGACTAAGTCGTAGACCAACATATGGTTGAGCCGGAGATTTGGGTGAAATAAAGAGAAAACCTATGCCTCACTGCTAAGCCGTAACCCATACACAATTAAGCCGTAACAACATAGAAACTTAAGAAAGTTAAGGACTCTCAAAGACTTGTAGGGCTTTAGATATGGCATCCTTCCTTTAATTAAATTAGCCCAATGGTGATCAAATATTAAGGAGGAAGAGTGAAGAGCTGTCACTCATCCCTATCGATTTTCCGAATAGTTTTCCAATGTTACGTCATGGGTGTTGGTGTAAGAAGAGGTGTCATTTGCATACACAATGTAACACCGAGATTTTGGTAACACAACAACACCGGACGTTTTATGAATACATCATATTGCATGACCTTAGAAACACAGATAATCTAGTATAGGGTTGGCTAGTAACTATCCTTGATAATTGCTTAATCTATATGCATTCATATTATTAAGTAAGCTTGCCCTCAACATGATCTAATCATACACCCATTTTTTTCCTAGTGAACCTTAAGGCAAAATCGGACCCGGAGCTTTTATTGAGTGTGTGCTTGTAAGCCAAAATAGGTGTAGGTAAGGTTGAGACGATTCGAGATCTATTAGCTCATTTAAGTATGCATTGTCTGATTATCAGTTACTTTGTTCAATTTCGATTTTTATGACTGAATACGATCTTAAGACAGACACTCCTTTTATACACAAATGATTATGTATGAATATGAGATGATCGCTAAGATTGATGATAAGTACATACAATATGAGTCGGGGCAGTTTTGATACTTTGAGTCAGCACCACTTAGCTTGTACCTATATTAGGTTCGATGGGACCAGTTTGGTTATTCCTTATGTCACTGGTGTAGTAGTTTATGAAAGAGTAGGTCGGCACTCCTTAGGAGGCTAGATTGATCCCATAGCAATATTTCCCTCTGTATGTTATACGCTCTCCTTAGAGAGAATATAACTTCGTGGATGCTAACTAGTATGTTATGATAGTCTGTTCATGATTCGTCATTTATACTAATTTCATGCACAATATGCCTAGCTTACGATTGTTGCTCTCTTTTAATCAATATGTTCTCTAATATATTTGATACATCATGATAGTCTTATATATCTTTATAATTGCTTAACTAACGTATTAACAATGTTACCCTTGGTGTTACAGGTACCGAACCCAACGCCAGTTCAGCGATCGACGCGCCCCCGGAAAGAACCTCATCGGTACTGATGAGTCCTTAAAACTACAAATTTTTTCTTATATAATTTCATATATTTTCAGGACTTAATCATTTTAAAATGCATCAATTAAAGTAGAATCATGATTAGTGCGCTTGAAATCCATTTATTATATTTTAATGCATAATTCTCTGAAAAGTCATCATTTTAGCACAAAATCATGAAAACTGCTTTTTCTGAAACCCTAATTTCTCAAAATTTTGGAGGAATCCTAGTTGAATCAGGACTATTTATGAAGAGTCTCAGTTGAATTAGAACTCTGCTAATTCTTATTGAAACCCTTTTCATAGGCATTTTGAAAACTGGGACCAATTAGAAATCAATTGGAAAAGATACCCTTCTTGGATAAAGAACCCTACCGACATCGTGATTCTTACCTGGAACCCACATCCAGCCTAGAAAATCTTATTAGGTACTACAGTAGAGATTGGAGTTGAAAAGATGCTAATCTGAAGAAGAAGAGAGAAGAATTAAAGTTAGTGGACCCCGGAAACATTTACATATGTGGAGAGCTCACACATGTGCCATGGGTAAAAAGGGGGACCATTTATTCCACTTGAACTATCCCTACAACTTTTTTTAGGAAAGTTTGAAAAAATTCCACAATGATGTAGTAATTAAAAAAATACTGCAAGGAGTTTATAAAGCCACATAGGGACCCACACATAGGCATGCACATCCAAGCCTCCTATATTTTCATGTTTGGATAACACTTAAACTCTCTTAAATAATCTCCTCATTATTTATGCAGAATTTGAGAAAGAAAGGAGATAATTGATAAGTGAAAAGAGAGTTTTAGTGGGAAAAGGATAAGCCACGAAAGGAGATAGGCCCCTATTCTTTCAAGGAGTGTTTTGCAAATCTGAAAGAGGCACTCCTTTAGTTTTAGACGTCCAGCCAAGGAGGTGGACCCTACTCCCGTTGAAATTGAAGAAAAATTAAAGAAAACTGGGATATTCTATGTATTTCTGCATTCTACTTGAAGTGGGCCCTACTGCCATTGCTTTTGAATCAAATTCAAGGATATTTTTAGTAACAAGACTCCTCCTTATCTTATCCTTGTCAAGTTTGGAGATTAAGGAGCAAAAAAAAAAAAAAGTGATAGTTGAAAAAAGAAGAATCCTTATAAAAGAAGGAAAGTCAATCTCATTTTTTTTTCAGAAGAGACTGGATTGAAATGATCATATCTCTTAAACCGTACATTGGATACATTGGATTGAGCCAATGTTGGTACGATTGGAAATCTCTTTCAAAGTAAATATCCATAGACCGAAGATTGTATAACTTGGAGCTAAAACGAGAAAGTTATGCCGCCAAGAATATGGCAATGATTTTTCTACTCATAATTGAGACTGTCTCATCAAAGGTGGGCCTTATCCTTTGGCAAGTGTTAGCTAAAATTCAAAAGGTGGATACACTTAGAATTCCAGTAAAAGAAAGAATCTTATCCTATCTCAAACTTGGAAGATTTGTTGGCCAAGAAGAGAACTTACGAATTGAAGAAGATCTTTGTTACAAAGTAGGATCTATGGAGAGAAAGAAAGGGGCTCTCAACTCCTATAAATTAAAAGCAGGCCTCCCATACTCTTCATGGAAGAATTAACTATCTCCCACCTCTAGATTTCCTATACTAATCTCTCCTTATTTTGTCTCTTCATCTCAAGTCATTAAGGAGACTTAACCCTAAAGTCACACCACCAACCTTGAGGATTCAACTAGAGGGAGGAATTCTATTCCATCCTAGTATGTGTAATTTGTTTGTTTTAATTTTTTTTATCTTGTGTAAAGAATCACTATGCTAGTTCAATAATATTCATCTTATATTCATCTTATTCTTATGGTTGTTTCTGTTGCTTGATTTGTGTTTTCTTATTTGGATTGACAACCAAAATTTAAGATAGCATATTTAAAGTAATTGTTAGGCCTGAATTGAAAAAGAATTTTGAGAGAATGTACTACCTTTGACTTCTATTTTACCACCTTTGATTTTCTATTTACTAACTTTGATTTCAAGTTTTCTACCACCTTTGACTTCAAGTTTACCACCTTTCAATTTCAGCATAACACATTTACTTTCATGCTTTTCTTTTTATTATGTTCAGATCTTGCATAACTTATGGATGAAATTAGGTTTAGAATCTTGCATAATCATTACATGAGATTTATGATGAGTTTTAGTTTCTGAAGATTTAATTCTTAGATTTGAAATTTACGAGTTTTAAATAAAAATAAAAAGTTGAAATTTGGATTAAAAAAGAGACTACACAAAAAAACAGCATACAGTGGTGCTTTTAGTCCGAATCTTGGCAATTTAAAACTCTACTTAGTGATACTATTTTTCCCTGAAATTTGGAGAAATTGTTGATTAATGAAATAAATTTAAACAATAAAAATTTCAGATAAAAAAGATTTTGGGAAGTCAGATTTCCAGTAGCTTAAACACATACTAGTGAAACAGTTTGCATACAGATTTTTGCAGCAGGACAGGTATTTGTCCGAAAGTTTGGAATTGATTAACCTATCAACTCATTGAAATTTTATGTGAAAATTGGTAGAATCGAACTTTGATAGGTTTAATTTTAAGCCCCTGGTTTCAAGTGAAAATAAATTTAGGAAGTTTGGAAACAAAGGGCTAGAATACAAAGTGGACAGACTACCTGTGTGTAGAAATCCTGCAGTTTCAGATTGTATTAGTCATCTTCATTCTTACATATTTTCTTCGTTTTAAATTCTTTTTCGATTTCTTTTGCTTTGTTTGAAACATGCATCATTAAGGCTTAGATTCCATCTATTGAGTTTAGGTTTATATCATTTTATGTCAATTATACGGAGCTTTGAAAAAGGGGTTGAATACAAGTAGTTTCATACTTAGAAGAATTTCAGCATGCATCTTAATATTTTGATTTTATAGGATTGAGTCATTCATGCATATCATACATTGTTGCATTGATTAGTGTAGGAATAGGTTTATGATTGATTTTAAAATTAGGAATCATTTATTTCATTAGTTTAGCCTTTTGTTAAGTTGGAAAGAACCTAATCATATTTGCTCCCTGTGGATTCAACTCCGTACTTACCGGGATATTATTACATCGAACAACTCTACACTTGGAGTTTTGCGAACAGGTATCTCGAGATGAAGATGAGTAGAACGAAGGCAACGTTTTCTATTAGTCATCCTAGGAAGAGCGTCAATGGGTTTTCTTATTGGGTTGTTAAGTTTAAACTTGCTTGGACTTGTGGTTGAACATGCCATTTATTTCATGTTGTTTTGTGCCTACGATTTGATGGACATATGTTTTGGAATTGTATAATTGAATTGTGGTATTTTATTGTCATGTGTATGAGAATGATTAAGTAACAGACCTTAGGATATATTTATGAATGAATGATGTTTTCATTGTTGCTTATGATTATTATAGGTGTATTTTACAGGCTTTCACTTATTGTTGAAACATAATCTATAACATAATCTATGTGTTTGTGGAACTTTCTCACATGTACTTATGGAATCTCCCTTATAATGGTTCATGCATGTCTTCACATGGTACGGATAACTACGGGATTACATGTGCCACACCCCAATGCCCATTTTAATCTCCAATTATCGATTCAGGGCATAACAAAATAACTAGTAATTCGCATTATAAGTCACTGCTACTAATAAGATACTAGGATATATATTTTCCTTAAGGTATGATCCATCAACAGTTAGAATGGGCCTCATAGATGATAAAAAGGAACAAATACATGGACCAAATACCCAAAAAAGCTTCTAAACCAATTTCATCCATGGTCTCAATATTAGTTATAGTATCTGGATTTTTCATGCACAATTCTTTACAATAACAAGGGAGGATCATAAATGACTCTTCGTATGACCCTTGAACTTTATGAAGTGCCATTTCCTTACCTATATGTTTTTTCCTATAACTAATACGGGCACCAAACTCTTTTTGGTATTCATGCATAATCTCCTTCGATTTCAACTCGTTATTCATTTGAACTCTATCCTTAATGAACTCTTCAATAAGCTTTATAGATGCTTAGTGATGTGCCATCCCCATTATTAGACGAGAACATGTATGCCTTGAGTTATATGTCCGCACTTGAAATTCCGGACTAAAATCAATAATGGAGGATGTATATGCAAAGGACAGTGGTCATCTTTATAAGAAGCTGTCACTTTTTTCACATTTGTTCTCAAGTGCTTAATTGTGAAATTGTTGTAAATTGCAAACTTCGCAATATTCTTCTAAAACTTTCATGATCTTGAAACACACAACCTAGCCACATCTTGCGTGCCGAATTCACGCCAATTTTTGTTGTAGACTTAGTCAGTATCATTGTGTCCTCGAAACTTTCTTTTTTTTTTTTCCGACTTAGTTGATCTGATGTATTATTTTTCATCCCTGCATTAATATGTTCAACATTCACACCATCTGAATTTCTACCCACCTCCATAAATTTATCATTAGCACATTCTTTCTAAACTTGAAGTGACCACATTTCTTCCTTGCATATCGTTCTTCTTCACCCTTGAACACATTTATAAAAAAAAAAAAAACAAAATGATGAACAAAAAATTTTAGCCATTTTAAAATTTCAAATTTATAAAATTAAACATATACCTAAATGGACTGGCAACTCGATTTTGTGTAATGTTCAAACATCTTGACACATACATTTATCACCCGGTAACTTCATTTCCTATTACTTCAAAATTTTCCTAATATCAATATCATTTTCCAAAGTAACCAATGAAACACACGACCATTGTGATGAAGGGACTTAATGCTTAATTTTTCAATATGTGCCTTCCATATTTTAGATGCTTCAAGTGCTATATTTAGCAAATAAGAGAATGTTATAGTCCTTACCAGCCTCAACTTTTACCTTTTACCATTGTACATGGGATGTACAATATCAAAAACAAAATCAGCGTCAAAGTGGAATATTACTACAATCTCGTTATTGCTCATTTTACTGTTTAAAGCAACAAAAAAACATGAAAGTTTATACATTATATGAAAAATATGAAAGTTCAAAATTTATATAAACACTACAAAGTAATTCAAAGACTGTAGTTTCATCAAAAGGGAAGGAAACTCAAGCAAAACCCTTGAATCCTAATAGACACAAAACCCCCAAAACACAACAAAAAAATTACAATCTAGATAAAGAAAATAAGAAGAAAAAAAACCATCTCTCACACGAACATGAACTTCAGATAAAAACATTAGGAATAATCCACATTTAAGTAGATTCAATATAAGGCGAAAAAAAAAACTATGGTTTGCAATGGTTGGCAACTACTTTCTACTCAAATATTAAGTGGAATGTAAGCATATGAAATACATTTTATAACCATGATCAGAATATAATAGTAGAAGGAAAGATTGATGAAATACTCACAAAAGATTGGGAAGAAAACACGCAACCTCAAATAAAACCTTAGGAAGAAGACAATTGGGAAGACACCAAATGCTCACAAATGCACTAAATAAAGAGATTGGTCTCTGTGGGATGATGCTGAGGATGATGAGGAAGCACTGCCAAAGCTTTACTCTAGAGCAAAGCTAAGCTTGGGAAGAAAAACGGAAAAAGAAGAGCCTGGGTAAGAAGAAAATAATAAAACCTATGTTGGGAACGGTCATGAAGTGATGACGTCGACGTCGCTCCACGAAAATAATTTAAAAAATAAAGAAAGGGCCCCATGGGGGCTTTCTTGATTCCAAATTGCTACTAGGCATATTTTTGTTTAGTGGCTTGCCAATGTGATTTTTTCTTTAATTTTCTCTATAAAATACTAAGATACTGATGAATCTTTAATTCTTTGAAGGTTATTTTATATCTTGATGCTGTCAATATTTATTATTGTTTTAATTATCCAATCATTTCCAATGAATATAGATTTTAAAGACCTATTGGTCAGATGTAAAGTTCTAGAACCTGGAAGTTTAGTTTGCATGAGATCTCCCTGAAAGCAAGCAGAATGCTGAATCCGAAACTTCTGTAGATTCTAATGGACTAAATAATATCTTAATTTAATCTACTTGTCAGTTGCTTTCCAATGGCCTGTAGTCCTAAAAAATCCAACAGTAGGATCTTTTTTCAATCCCAATAAATAAGGCCTTATAAAATAATTGAAGCAACTTAAATCTTTTTAAATTTCAAAAAAAGCAATTGTCATCATTTTATTTCTTGTAAAGAATAAGATCTCATAAAAGTAATTATAGCAACTACCATCTTTTTACATTCCAGAAAAAACAACTACTATCTTTTCATATTAAAAAAAATAAATAAAGCTCATTTTCGCCATTGAAAAAATATTTTCATTAAAAGAAAATTAGAAAACCCTAAATTCACAACAAGCAAGAAATCATTTTCTGTTCTGAAAAAATTCATAAAAAATAACTTCAAATATAATCTTTTTTTTATATTAAAGAAATTGCATCAAATTCAAATGTAATCATTATCTATAAATCACAAAATTAGATCCTATGCTTCTATGCTTCTAAATTTATTTTTAATTCCAAGCCAATATTATATGTTAATTATAGTTAGTGTTCGTTTTATTTGTAAATATTTTTAGTTATAATTTATAAATATTAAATATAGCTACTATAAAATATTGACAATACTTATAATTGTTGCTTCTACATAAAGACGTTTTTCAAAATTAAAATTGATAAAAATCCTAATTTAGATCAACAAAGTCACATGAAAGATTAAGTGGACTAGCCATACTATCGATTGAAAAAGATATGTTAGCAAAATTTGAATATAAAGACTTAATTAACAATATTGGATTACAAAAAAAGAAAAAATAATAAATTTTAAATAAAATATTTATAATAATATTAAAAATATAAAAAATGCCTCATTTAGAATTATTGCTTTAGGCCTCAACTTGTTTCAAGCCGGCCCTGGATATGAGCTATAGAAGTTTAGTGCCGGTAGGACCCTACAAGAGAGAGCTTAATATAGAAGCCTAAAGCCTTTGTTTTTTTTTTTTTAAATTAATTTGCAAACTTTATATGGCATGTACCTATATTTTAAATGGATCTGCTTATCAATAACTTTCCGATGGTATGTAAGTTTTCAAAATTCTGATAATTAGAGCTAGAGATATGACCTAAATAAGTTCAACGTCTCCGGGATTCATTGTTGCCATAGTGCGATTTTGGCTTCCTAATCACATTCAAACGATGATTATCTTTCTTACTTGAACTCCTCTCAACTCTAAACACAAAATGTTTGCTAAAATACTACTACTTAAAAAAATATTGGAATTTTTACCATAGAATCCCTCATTTAAAAATTCATTAATGACATAAATTTATCATTTTATCTAATTATACCGACTGCACATAAGTGATTTTTTCTCTACAAAATTGCTCATAGAACTCCATTTATCCCTTGTACATTATACCTAGACATCCTAACCACTTCTTTTCTAATTACATGCTTAATTTAAAGGCTTTAGTTTTGAAGGGTGTCTTTTTCCTTTAATAATGTATAAGAACATTACAACCAATGGGATTTCTTCTTCTTCATCTTCGGGACTAGCAAAACATTCACACTAGTATATGACATTAACCCATTCAGGCTTAATAAAACAAACAATTTGAGATGAGAACATGAGAGAGAGAGAGAGAGAGGACTAAACTATAAGCAAGAGAACACACGAAAGAAAATGCTGGTGACGCATGTAAGATAAATGAGATTGGAGAGAAATAGCACTTGAAGCAAAAACAGGCAGACAAATGAAAGCGACTTAGAGATTTGTGACTAGGTTTTCGACATGTGTGTCAAAATAGCTTTTAGTCGCTTTCTATCCACAAATGTTAATGAATGTAATGCCCCTCACACACATATATGATATTGTCCACTCAACCCACCAAAAGCAAAATTATGAGACTTATGGGCTAATGCAGACAATATCATGCATGCGTGTGGGGTGAGGCATTACAATGAAAAACTTGATCTTGTTAGACTATAAAAGCCTTTTTTATAATTATGAGGAACCCGCTAACCACCTTAGGGTTGATTATTGGTAAAATCTCATATATACACAATACGACCCTACAAAAAAGCCTTTTTTAACACAATTGTTTCACATAAAGTAATTAGAAAGGGTGATCAAATAAGAAGATTTCTCTTTTTCCTTTTTCTTGTTATATCTCCATGGTGCTTGCTCCAGCTTTAACCTGTTTGTTAGGCAGAGGCATGCTATAATGCTACTCCCTACGATTGTTTTAAAAGTAGGCCTTTGGGTGTAATGTTGAATACCTTAAAATATTGAGTTATGTCTCTACCATCACCAATTAATTTTGGTATGAATGGTAGCTCAATGGGTGCATAGAATCTAACAAATGGCACCAGAATTCTAAGTCAAGGGTTCGAGTTACGGGAGCACGATCATGATGGGGGATTGTTAGTTATAGATATGCTACAATGCCGCTCCCTATGACCGCTCTAAAAACATGCCCGTGGGTGTGATGTTGAATGCCTTAAACTATTGAGTTGTGCCTCTACTATCACCGATTGATTTTGGTAGGAATGGTAGTTCAATGGGTGCATAGATTTGGCCTCAGCAAGGTTTCTTGAGATAAAAGAGGAAAATGGACAATTCTGTAAATAAATCCCTAATGTTCTATAGCATTATTAACCTAAATTGTAATTATATGTAATTAGATGCCAAATATGGGATTTCTTTATAGTCTTTTTGGTAAAGATCCCAAATATTATAATTTCTTAGAGGTACCTGTAAAGTGATTACAATCCTAGATCAATCAACCCTATTAAACGTTGTGTCTATTCCGAAATCAAAGATGAAAACCTAGTTGCCATCAAATCTCACAAAATGATTTCTTACTTAGAGATTCTTTTATCCAGCCAAGTCTATTTTCAAATGGTAGAATCACAAGGGTTTTCTATGGAGCCTGTTTTCTTTACCGATGAAAGTCTAGCATGAGACTGGTGAGAAATTGTTATCTACGCCGTACAGAAAAATGGGAACATCCTAAATTAAAAGCGTGGACCAATGTCTCTATGTTGGTTTTTTTCTGCATCAGTGTGGTCCTTACACATGGTTTTCAAATAGAGGACACGTGACAAGCTTTTAGAATCCATTGGCCCACAACAAAAAAATAGGGCAATGCATATTCGATGGATGTTGCTAGCATCCAATATAATGGTATCAAATGGAAGGTTTAATTAAAAGTTTTTTTCCCATAATTTTAGATTGAATAACAAACAACATCCAATCAATTTAATCCATAGTAGATGGATAAGCTGTGGACTTTACTTTTCTCTAGTGGACCGGTGGGCTGCAAAAATTGCACTAACATTTTTCACAAAAAATATATTGTAATGTTCTCGCAGTGTTCATGGATCAGGCTAAAGCTTGCCCAAGAGTAGCCTATGTTTATTTACTGGGCCTAATTCTTAGTCTGGATCCTTCAACAAACCTTGAAAGTCTGACAGGCTCAGCTCAATTTCTAGACATATAGTCTAAATATGATGGGCTGGTTGGGGTGGGCTTCAATCAACATAGTCCCAACCCTGGATCAACAACAATCAGTCTAGACTCTAGAGCCTAAAAACACATCTCTCATATCCTGCTGGTTGGGACAGTCTTGAGCTGCCTGGCCCATGAGCACCCTTCTGAGGGACATCTACATTTAATGTACGGACAACAATGTCGTGACCAAATAGAAAGATTACGATATCCAACCATAATGAAAATGACATTTTAAATTCAGAAATCAAACTGATCCTACCGTCAATCACTTCCACGAAGAAAATCAACACTAGTCCAACTTGGCGAGTTAGGAAGCTAAGTGTAACTTGGAGCTGCCGACAAATTGCATATGATATCCTTGTAGGCCCACTTCACCCGCAAAATACAAGAAAACATGTACATAAAATCGGCCTTCTCTTGCAGCCCTAACCATCAGATCTATAACTTTGAAATTAACGGTCAAATCATAAAATTAGTTAGCAACAAGCAATCATTACCTTAATAGGATGACTACTGATAGGAGGTGTAAAAAAATCTATCAATTCGTAAAATAGATTTAATCCAGTTTGATTTGCGGTTTTTTTAACTAATTCAATAATTAATAGTTTGGTAACAGTTTGAAAAAATTCTAATCCATTAGTAATGGTTTGGTGAAGAATTTTACCTTTAATCCGTAAATTTAAACTGATCTGAACTGTTGAAATAAAAAATACATATACATTTATTTATTTTTAAATAAAAAAATATTAGAAGACAACTTTTAGCCATTCATTATCTAACTTTCAATCTCAGCTATTCATTATATTAGAAGATAATATTTTAGCCATTCATTATCTAACTTTCAATCCCAGCTATTCATTCTCTATATAAAATAATAAGAAAACAGTTGACACTACCATTAACGGATTAAACAATTTAAATCGAATCAAACCATTGATTTAAGTTTGGTTTGGTTCAATTTTTAATGAGCGCAATGAATTGATTACGAATTATAAAATTATTAATCCATAGATAATAAATTGGTAACAAATTAAACTCAATTGAATTCCATCGGAACCATGTACAATCCAACCTAATATTAAATGAAACTACTTCTTTTGCTACAAAGGCTTAATCCACAATAATCTTTTTTTTGTATTTTGTTGGGGTAAACCTATGTCCCCAACATGCCACCTTTAAGAGATTTGATTGGATCGTTTCGTGAATGTTTTAAAGAATAACACTGATTGGTACCAACCAAGGACGGACTGATATTAATGCCTTCTGTTTTGTGTCGCATAGATACATAGGCTAGCCAAGTAGATTCAGCTCCTAGTTTCTTTGACACCACATGTTTTCCCAACTCTCTTCTTCAATGAATGCAACTACTGAGGGAATAAAGGCCTGGGATCTCTTCTGTCCCCAAACATCTCATAACACGGATAGAGATATAGAGCTAGAGCTAGAGCTACAGAGAGAGAGAGAGAGAGAGAGATGAGTCAGTGTGTGGTACCCAACTGGAAGCTCCAACACCAAGGACAAGAACAAGACGACGATAAAGGAGACAGATACTCTCAGCTGCACCACCAACATTCACCGATTCCCACGTAAGCTCAAAACCAATTTCCTAATTTATTTTTTTCTCTATGAAGTTTCATTTGGGTGAGAACCTCCTCTAAGTCACGTAGTGTGCAAACTCACTCATGGAGCCATCCGAGACCATGCTGATCATGATGGAAAGAAGTCAGTGAGGTCCGTGAGTGCTAAATGTCAATCCCATTAAATTATTCTAATCTGTAATCCAAGTTGTAGATACATCATTTCTTAGAATTTAATCCGGCAATAAGCGATGTTTAGATGAATGTAAAGTTTGCGCTTGTGGCAATTCACATTGGTGGGGCAGATATATATAGAGTGAACTATACATAAGAACCGTGTAGATATTTCTCATTTGAATATTTCTATTATCCATCATTCATAGGGGAGTTAATCTTGGTTAAACTAGCTCGGTTGTAGTGGTAGATTGACCGAAACAAATTGAATTAGCAGTCATGAACTAAAATACGTAACGGGTTCATATTTGCCAAATGTTGTCCAAATAGTTGTGCTAGAACTATGATTACCCTACTTCTCAGCCATCTTTTTTGTTAACATTGTTAACAATTTGTTTTTATTTTTCAGGCCAAACTATGGAGTTACTGAACTTGCATGGGAGAATGGCAGCCTTGCAATCCATGGGCTTGGTGGCCTGGAATGCTCTCCTCCCAAAAAGCCCACATGGCCTCAGGTGGGTGGCACACTTGAGTCTGTGGTCCATCAAGCCACCCACCACAAGCGGAATTCAGGGTCCATAGGTTATGACCCTAATCAAGAAAACGTAGACTCCATCATTGCGTCTTCTGGGGGGAAATGGGCAGAAAATTCATGTGAGGAACTCATGAGTCAAGACCCATCAAGTAAACGGGCCAGATCTCAGGTCAGCTCACGGAAAAGACAGCTTAGTCAGGGGAATAGTGTTGACTCTACTATGATGACCTGGGCTTCATTTGAATCTCCTGGATGTTTGCCAACCAAGACCGCCGAGGAAGTGGGGTCGGATTGCCCTAGCGGAAAGGTAATAACCACAGCCTAATAGCTGTCTAATCATTGAAATTCTTAGGAGGGCACATTTGTGCAAGGGGAAGGCTTCTTTTTTAATGGAAGCGAAATACTAATCATCATTTCTTCTAATCTATATTTGATTTTTTCTTCACGGTGGACAACTCAACTTAAAATAATCAAACAGAATTTTATGGAGAATCTGCTGCTTGAATGTGCCCTTAGACATATATTGGTGAAATTGGTTTGGGTCCAGTATTGAGAATTGTTTTTGGGTCAAAGTGGAGCAATGTTAAGGCCCATTTGGATCTTTGGAACCTGCACTCAATTTATTTGCAAATCTAATCAATTCCCCTCAAGTGCCAAAACAACTTTCGCTGACACCCAAGTAACCCAACTTATCCAAATGCATGAACTCTCTCATTCATATATGTGCCCATGGATTACAAAGAACCAAATGGGTCCTTCTTTAATCTTCATATATACTGTGATGTATCCCAAACTCCACAAGTAGTAACAGAGTGCTCAGAACTGAATCTTAATATCTGTTCATTAGGGTAATCCAGATGAAGAAACGGAAAACAAAAATGATACTGGCAGATCCCCCTCAACAAGGAGAAGTCGAGCTGCTGCAGTTCATAACCAGTCAGAGAGGGTAAATTATTCCAATAGCTCCTGTACTTCATTCATCTGTTTATGTGAAAGTTTCATTCTAACTAATTCCATCCAACACAGTAATGATGCATATGAATTTGCATATACTAACAATATCAGTTTCATTTGTAATGGATGCAATTAGAGGCGTAGAGATAGAATCAATCAGAAGATGAAAGCTTTAATGAAGTTGGTACCTAATTCAAGTAAGGTAAGAATGCGTATAATTTGTTTCTTCTCTTTATCACAATGTATGTATTCATTTTTGTTTTGAGCTTTTTTGCCTACTTCATATTGAATTCCAGGATTTTATTGTAAAGTGAGTTACAATGGTGCAAATTGGAGAGGTGAAAAGTGAAGGATATGAGGTGGAGATCTAGATGGTACCCTTAATTTTATGGTGAAATATGACTACTTAAAGTGATGAGGAGACGTGGGTGGATATAAGGTGAAGATGTATTGGCTCTCACCCTAGAAAATAGAATCCTAGGAAAGTTAGGATCCCTTCTATGTCTTCACCTTACTTGCTTTACGCTTCATCTATTTAATAATATTTTGTTGAACCCATTTTACCATGAATTCCTAATAATTTGATATCATGAAAATAACAAGAACCTTTGACAGTTTTTTAGAAAAAGCAAATGGTTTCCTAGAAAGGGGACCATGTATTTGTTGCTTTTGGTGTTATTTTGCTTTTTTTTTTTCACTAGGTGGATTGTTATTTCAAACTTTTTTATTTTATTTTATTTGGGCTAGTTAAGGACTCAAGGACTATTCCCTCCGCGTGCTCGCACGTGTGTGTGTGTGAAACAAGGTGCCAAAACTACTCAACCATGAGTTTCTTTGCAATTGTTTTTTAACCTCTATGTCTTAGGACAACTATAGAATATTTTTCACCAAACCTTCCTCTTTATAAAAAGACCACCTATCTTTTGGGTAATTATCATAAACCCCTATCTTTTCATGAAATTCTCAAAGAATTCCTAGGCCCGTGTGCCAAACAAACATATTTTTTCTTGTTTAACCAAAATCAAATGCCATCTTTTGATAACAGACTGAATTGATCATATTTAAAAGGTTCTATTCGTAGAAATAGAGATGGATGATAAAGTTAATAGAATATTTATGCTTTATATTTATTAGATAACTTAGGTAGTGTTGATAACATAATGTTTACTTTTTTACTCTTTAACAGTAGAGAGAAAGAGATGACCTTTTTTTGAAAATAAAAAAAAATTATGTTAGATGAAAAAAAAAAACGTTGTGTATTAGAAGGTGTCTTATATTTATTTCATACAATAAATACCCATTTATGATCGATCCATACTCTTAGTAATCCATATAATGACCTCACTATGTGCTAAGTAATGATAATCAAGAAGCTTGGATTGGCTTAAGTAATGATAGAGCACTTCTAATTTGGAGCATTACTAGGGACCATTAAATTGGAGTCCAACTTAGTACCCACTTTAGCAGTCCACTCTTAAACTATAATCTAAGAGACAAATTCAATAAAATTCATGGGTGGATCATGGTGAGGGTAGATGAGCGTATGAGGGGTCTTAGATTGACCATAGATGAGCGTCATTGTTCATATATAAGTGAAGGCCACTTGTTAAAAATAAAGTAGAAAGGAAATAATTTTTTGGGGGTTTAAAGTGTCTAATTTTTGGAGGGAATCCAATTCCTAGGAAATAATAATGGTAATTGGATTCCAAGCGAAGAATATTAATCAGGTGAGGATGAAGGATATGAGATAAAGATATAGATGGGATTTCACTTTCATAGGGATTTGATTTACTAGTCCGATGGCTAGACTGGTATTTATTTTTCGCAAAAGGATTATAGATTATTTAATGATTCTTTGTGGATCTTTACCTTTGTTTTTCTATTTGTAGTAACTTCAGAAGGAGTACATTTCTTTGAATTCCTTGGAACGTGATTCCTTATAAACAAATGGGCCCCAAGTATTATGTATTGAGTGAGGTTTTTTAGGCATTATATATATATACACACACACATATACATATGAGGCTTAGAAGATTAAAAAATTGTTTGACATTATGAAGCTTGCTTCTAATGCATGTTCATTTAAAAGAAATTGTGCATGAGATAGTTTAAGAATGAATGCAAAATTTTGTTTTAGTCATGACTTTTGAGTGTTAGCTTGAATAATGTTGGTTTTTCTCATCTCCATCGACTTCTTCTGGTATAGACAGATAAAGTTTCAATGTTGGATGAGGTGATAGAGTATTTAAAACAACTCCAAGCACAAGTTCAGATGATGAGGTTGACGAACATGCCCCAAATGATGATGCCGTTAGGGATGCAACATGACCCATTGTCTATTTTGGGGCGCATGAGGATGGGCACGGGATTTGGAATGGGTATGGGAATGCTAGATATGAGCACCATGAGTAGAACCACTCCTCAACCTATTCCCCCCATCCTCCACCACACCCCTTCAACTGCTGCTGCTGCTGCTGCTTTTGTTCCACCTTTCATACTACCCCAGATGATCCCCCCACATCATACCACAACACATGCAAATTCAGACCCAACCGCTTCTCCCTTCCTCTCTCAAGTAAGTAGGGCCTATTCGAAATTATGTTCAGTTGGGACCCCTCAGTTATTATGGATTATTCATGTGTTCTTTGTGCATTTGTGCTTCTGTTTTGCAGACAATGAACATGGATTTGTACAATAACATGGTTGCGCTCTTCTGCCAGCAATTTGATCAATCTACCAGGTCAAATTCTAATGTTACGAACATGGGTCAGAATAAGTGATTGTAAATGGGAGAGAACCGAGTGAAAACAGATCACTATGTGCATTGTTTTTTTTTTTTTTTTTTTTGACATTTGCGCAAATATTTGTATGAGCAACATCCGCACTTTCTTGCAGTCTAATTGATGGTACATGTTCTTTTAGTTCCTAAACTTATGCATGGCCCTTCTTGCTTGTTCTTTGAATGTTGCGATCTGATTTGTTGATATATCGTTTTATTTTGCTAGTGATAAGAATGGATGGATGGATAAATCACCCTTCTTGTTGATTTCCTTTCCTTTTCTTTTTTATAACCGTTTTCTATTTTTTTTTTCTTCTCCTTATATTTCTTTCTCTTGCCATTTTCTAGTTTTTTATATTCTTTTTTCAATATATTCTAAATGCAAAGGATATGTGGGAACAATGAAGGCAACTCTCGATGTGAGGTTGAAAATAGGATTGAGTTCAGATAATGAGGAGTGACATGAACCCATTGTTAAACATACTGAGTGGTCCATTGCCACATGTCTAATAATGTAGGGCTCCACTTTAGGACTCCTTTAGTTTGATTTTAATAAATCTGGTTTGGATTAACTTTTAGAAAGTCCAATCCATTGAGACTCTTATTTGACTTATCTTTGAGGGAATTGAGAAAATTGATTTCTAATAGATTTCTTTGATAGGAGGAAATCTCTCTAGGGTTATTTTTAAATTGAAGTGGTTTTCGGTCTTCCCTCTTAACTCACGATAGTTGCAAAGTATCCATCAACTCTTTCACGTATATTGGAGTGAGTGATAAGAGAGATAGGGAAAAACCTATTTGATAAAGGCCGTTAATCACAATGAGTGATAGTCTTTAGATCAGATCCGAACCACTCATCTCAAGATTAATTATGATGCAAGGTATGCTTTCAGAAATTTCAAATTATCTATTTTTTAATCCACAAGTCAAGATCCATAAGTTTAACATTTTGTTGCAAACCATATTAGATCTTTCACCCATGGGATTATGAGGCCAATTGGATGCTTAATACTCATTAAAATTAGATAGAGATGAGAATGAGGTGCGACAAAGTCCATACCTAAATATTTGACTATCCAAGTAATAGATATTCTCACTGTTTTATATCATTTTTTATCATCTTTTACCTTACAAAATAAAATATGTTCTTGTTTATTTAAAAAAAATTAGAGCTTTATAAACTTCAAAAATGATCATAAACCAGAAAAAGTCTATTTTAAAGCCAATTTATTCAGCCATAAATTCTGAACGATTTTTTTGGGGGGGGGGGGGGGGGGGGGTCCCAAGTATGTATGTGATTTCTAGATTACAAACAATAAGACAATATGTATTTGTAGCGAAAAATAAAAGTAAATCAAATACAAAATCACACCAATATAAGAAGGCACGCAGATTTTCAATGAGGAAAACTCTAGCGGGTAAAAAACCACGGTTCCATTAAGGATCAACTATCAAGCAATAGTAAACTGTTACAAGATACACTTACATTATTTTCATGCCCTAAGGACTAAGTTCTTCTTGCGCAACTCCTTATGTTACTCCCCCAAATTGTAACCCAAGGTAAAGCATGAGATTAAGGGCCAATCAAAATTTTTTCGTGTTTAAAGCAACACGTGGCTCTTAATCAATCCCACACAGGACCTTAATTCGCAGTGAGTTAATAAAACTAAACATATAAACAATACTCGCAGAAGCCTTTTCTAGCAATTGATATCACAGTATAATATAGAGTATGCACATCAAAAGGTATTGAATTTAAAGTTAGAGTTTCAAAGTCAGAGACATATTTAATTATAAACCCACTAAAATTCAAGCCTAAAAAGAATAACTCAAAAGAAACCCAAAAGATGTTAGTCCAAAATGAAGTCATTCGTGTGCAAGGCTAATGGGTCCAACTCCATCATCTACACCTCACACGGGCTCATTAGGTGGCTCAAATGCTTGTGCCGCTTTACACTGTGCCTCCTCCTTGGGGTAATAAAGATCGGTACCTACGCACCAATACATTATCATTAGATTACAACGAGTCAGCAAGAAGACAACATATAATATAATAAATATATAGTACAAAGTGAGTAGCAATAATGTGATCATATGAAGAAGATACAATAACAACAATGAAGAAAAAAGGAATACTAATCCGTTCTACATGAGTGAGCACATTAGTCCAACCAATAGGCCGGTCAACCTTTCTTCAAATCATCAGAAAGTATTCCAATTTCAATTTAGGGGGTCATTTTTGTCAATATTAGGCGAAGGCCATCAATATCAGATGCCAAGCAATCTATCAATTACGGAGATCACCCGTTTAATATCAATCTACTGCAATCGTTAATAGACCTTAAGATACATAAATATATTTATAGACCAAAACTTAAAGGTAGTCAGAATCAAATCCTAAGTTAAAGTGAAAGGGGTTGGCTTCCTGCAAACACACATAGGATCAATCAAGGAAGAATTACTCTTGAATCATAATCGAACATATACAATACGAGTAATCCTCTGGTAACCAAGTACCCACATTGCCAAGCCTCTCCATAGCTCAAATCCAAATGCAAGGTGTAACCTAAAGACATGTACATAAAGTGTACATTAGGAAGACCATGCAATGCACCTTAATACCAAGGGGTGTACACCAACCGACCCCTGGTTAATCTGTCACCATTCGCGTATGTGACATCTCTTATTTGAACCAAGGTTGAAGTAAGTTTGGGGTATTAAAAGTCAAATATCCGAGATGCGTGGCCCCAACTCCCATTTCAACAAAGTACAAGGTAGATTGTCCATCGTGCACCAACCCAATGGATACATATGTCCAAATATGCTTCTTACTTAGTGCTTTAAGGTAGGTTTATAGAAATACGAGTCAAATGGGGTCCCACAATTGAAATAGGGCTACGGTACGTATGTAAGATAATAATGGATCCCAAGGAACCCATTAAACCTCACCACAATGGCCCACAGTCCAAACAGTACCCTTGGGACATAACTATAATCTGATTGATTGGGCTAAGGATCAATCGATTGAGTCACTATTTGTGCCCAACCTAAACACAGCTCTAATCAATTTGGCCAAGGTTTGATCCATCGAGCTTGCATTCATTTCCTACAGGGAGTTCCCCTGTTTCTTCCACTTTTGGAAAATTCAGTTCCTTTTGTTTCATCCCTATTGTACTTGCATTAAAGTAAGGGCTTGCCCTCTCCATTTCACACATAATATCCACCTCCAATCACCTCATCCATCCATCCATTCAAGATCACACCTAAATCTAGCATTTATATCCATTTTCATTTAAAAGGGCAAGCCATCTAAATGAAGCAATAATGCAAAAATCAATCATAAAGCATTCATTTCATTATAAGAAGATGTTTATCAACTTGCCTTGATGAAAATGGGTGAAAATAGAAGATGCCCTAGCCTTCACACACCCAAATGAAGCTCAAACGATGAAGATTCTCCACCCAAACCAAAACTACACTACAAACAAAAAGAAGAGAGCCTAATGAGCACTCTAGATACTTCCTTTCTAAGCTTAAAAACCATAAATACCTAGAAATGAGAAGGTTGGGGCTTACCTAGAGCTTGGTGGCGGATGAGAGAAGGTAAAAACAGTGTTCTTGGGTTGGAAAATGCTTGAGGAAGAAGATGAGAATGAAAATTCGGTAGTTCAGCGGCTAGAAATCTAACAATGGAAAGGAAGGTGAGGAGAAGAAGAAATGGGAGAGAAAAAGGAAAAGAGAAATAAGGAAAATGAGTTGGAATTTGGTTTTATAAAGATATGGGGTTTTAGGTAATTACGAAAAAAGGGATTAGTTTAAGGGATTTGGATGTTCGAAGGGTTAAATGGATTCGGTTCAGTCCAGGGTAAAAGGATTAAAGTCTTGGAATTAGGCGATCTACCTAGTGAACTCAAAACCTTGCAAAATAATAAATTATTAAAAAGGGCTTCTATGCTTTCTAAAATTATGAACTACCCCTTGCTATTCTTGAATGAGCTTGAAACCAAACGAAATTCCATACACATGATTCTAACACTAAAACGGACTTCTCTAGACATTAACAAAGATTAATTAACTAAAATTCGATTTAATTAGGCTAATACTCATATTAGGTTACGGAACGTTACACCTTCTGCTCATGACAATACTCCTTCACTATGCACTCTATTCCACTTGATTAACTTACACCTTGATCACACAAGATAGCCGCAATCTTCTATACGAGATGTAGAAGTAACAACTCTCTATAACGAAGCTTTAGCACTTTAACTCTCTAATAAAAGTTCTAAAGGAGAAAGGGATCTTCAATGTAAAATCTTAACTCAGATTATGGAAAATGGATGCCTTAGGGTTAAAAAAAATCCCTTTTTATAACCATAATTCGTTTCCTAGGGTAGAGTCTATATAGGAATCAAACAGACAACTTGGCACAAAAAGGAAACAATTCCAAGCAGGTCGGTGGGTTTTTGTGTGTCATCTGATCGATTAGGCAAATGTCGGATCGATTGGGTATTGATTCTGTCTTTAGACAAAATTTAGTATCAAGACTTTGCACTGCCAATTGATTGGGTGTCAAGCAGGCAAACTTCTCGAGGGCATAATTTTCTCTTTTTAGCTTTGATTGATATAATCTTGAGACCTATGAATATCTATTCAAAACAAGCTTTCCAATAGTATGTAAATTGCCCCGATCCAATGGTTGGTTTGAGAGATATAACTATTTTTCTCTAAACACCTTCATTTAAGCAACCTGGTGATGTATGCTACAATCCAATTTAAAAAATATAAAATTAAAACTCAATTGGACCCAAAGTTTTATCTAACCTATGAATTAGCCAACACTCATAAGGCCTACAAATTCATATGGATTATCATGATTATTTGAATTTTTTGAACTCTTTTATAGCAATTCAATATCAATCCTGATAGCTTTGACATCTTCCATTATCCCGCCAATGCAACTTTTAAATTTTTTACTCCGTTTCAGCCATTCAATAATACATACCTTTTTTTTCCTATGAGAAATACATGAATACATGGACAAAGTTGCCACTTTTGTGTCATATCTTCATATTAATTATTTAGATTCATTGTCTAGGTTAGAGATCTTTATTGTACTCTAATAATAGCTATGTTATTCTCAATGAAAAAATTCAACCAATTTATTAAAATGTAGTGTTGAAATCCCATTTCACTTTTATCATCCAACGGATGAGAGGCATCTCACTACCCATTTGGTGAAAGAAGAATGTGGAGTTGATTATACATACCGTTACTTATCACTAATACTCTCTTACATATCTTCATATCTTCATACATTTAATAGTTGCCGTGTTATTTTCTATGAAACAAATAGTCAATTTATTAAAATGTAGTGTTGAAAGCTTAGAAATCCCATTTCAATTTAATCATCCAATGGATAATAGGTATCTCACAATTGATTTGGTGGAAAGAATGTGAAGTTGATTATACATATACTATTACCTATCACTAAAACCCTTTTGATATATGGTATCTCCCTACCCATTGTCAAAACCTTTTTAATAATTTGAATAGAAAAAAAAGCATACCTTTATAATTATTTTTTTAAATGGTAATTCCATTGAATGCTCAAAAGGCTATATAGTATAAAATTGAAGACTATATTGAGACAGAAAGCCCCACAAGAAGGAGGAGAGAGCAGACAAGCAAAAAAAAATAAAATAAAATAAAGGGAGAATCAGCCCCTAGTAGATGGGCCACAAACCCAAAAAACAAACTAATAATGGTTAACAAAAATAGAGGGTTTGGAAATTCCCTCTTTGGCAAGCCTGCCAACCTCAAGGTTGGTTATATGACTAAGGTGGTAGAAGGAGATATTGAGCTTGTTAGAGAAGTGGTGTGTATCTTCAATTAAGTCCACAAGATACCAAGAAGCTGTGGAGGGGTCGAACGCCCACTGGACGACACAGAAAGTCACCTTCAACTTCCAGCTGATCCAGGGTCAAAGGGACAGCTTCGCGCAATCCAACATTCAAGGCCAAAAGCTCAACAGTGTTGCCTGTACAAAGCTCGGCTAGACCTAAGTAACTAAGGAAGATGTGGCCAACTTCATTTCTAATGACCCCCACCCTTGCCCCACCTGGGTTCCCAATGGCACTACCATCAAAGTTGAGTTCAAGCATACCTGGAGGACGGGGAGTCCATCTAACCACTGTGTTCAAGTGGAAACGCTTAGAGGATGTAATTCTCCCTAGTTGAGAATAACGGAGTTCACCATGATGCCCTTGAAAATAGGAAGAGGAGAGACCCAAAGCGGCACAAGGTTCTTTCTTTTAACACACAAAGAGCCCTAATTGGATGATTTCCCTTTTAAGTGTCTAGCATTTCTCTCTTTCTAGATGGACAAAATGGCAGCCATAAAATCAACGTGCCATATGATTTTACCTCTCTTGGTGCCCACCCCAAGCCTCCAAGACTTAAATAGATCCTTGAAAGAATAAAGAAGAGTCTCACAAAAGTTAAACCACCTCATGATAGTCATCCATAGACTATGGACAGCTGGGCAGTTGACCAATAAATGATCAATATATTTTGCATCAGCGAGACAGAGCGGACACACATAGGTAATGATCATGCATCTACGTTGAAGGTTGTCCACTTTGGCAAAGCATGTAGCTTCTTACAATGGGGAAGAATGTGTCCTTTAATTCCACAATGATGATATGTGGTTATGCGTGTAGGACGTGATACATTCTTCTTACTTGTAGTATTCCCAACATGATTAATATGTGCAACAAGTGGAGTAATAGGTGTCATAAAATTAAAAACAAAACTTTTAACAAAGTGCTTTTACCTTTCGTATTCAAAGTAGATGCATCATCATTAAAACCAAGATTGTGTTTGTCATGGGTAGCTTCTGAACATACAAGATGTCTTCAATAATTTTCAAACTAGTATGTATCTTGTTCAAAGAAGCTTTTGTAGTCCCAGCTGAGACAACCTAATCTTCAGCTGGCCAGTCAAGTCTTTATTTTTAATCTTTACAGTCTTCAACTTTTCTTTTAAGGTCTCAACTTGCTACTTAAACTTCTCAAAATCATCTTTTGACAACTCATATTTATGACTCTCAGTAGTCACTTATCAGCAATGCAGTTTTTCTGTCCTTCCAAGTGATAAACCTTTGAATTTGCTTCCTCTAATGCTTTCTTAAGAGATAGATTCTCTTTTTCCACTTCAGAGTATGGTTTTCATACAACCTATTCATCTTCATAGATTTATTTAGCAAAATTTTGTATTCCGCTTTCCAATCCTGGTCATCATCTGACACTTCATCATTGTCATCATGAGAACAATTGTTAGATATACCATAAGAAGACTGCGTCATAAAAGCAACATACTCAGTATCAGTAGTGTCAAGAAGTAGATTTTCTACTTCTTCAGAACCATTAACTTTATCACGTCTCTTCTTTTTTCTATTTCCACATTTAGATCTTCTATAGGCAAACCCTTTGCATTCAAAGCATCGAATAGATCTATGGTTTTCCTTCTTGGACTCAAATTTGAGCAGTTTTATGCCAGATTTTTTATCCTTCAGCATAGATGGGTTTGCCATAGATGTGCCTTAGTAATTGAATCTCATTCTAGGTATCTTTTAGGATCAAACACAGTAAATTAATGTAACCCACTTTGATACCACTTGAAGGTTATGGGTGGGCCTTTAAAATAGATCAACGCAATCAATTCAATAATATATGCACCATCAATCAACCACGCAGCGGAAATAAAATTAATCAACACAAACACATACTACAAAAAGACATGATTTTTACGTGGAAACTCAAATTGAAAAAAAACCACGAGTTCAAACTGAACTAATAATCAAGTACTATGAATTATCATGCAGTTATAAGCCACTTACAGATATCTTATGAACTGTAGCGTCAACCTCTTGTGAAGTTTCACACTACAACGACCATATGCCGTTGCTTATTACGAATTCAATCAATTAAATGCCTTCTAGTTGTTCGGTTGATTTCTTAGATTTTCTACGAAAAAAGATGATATTCTAAAAAGAGATGTAGAAAATAAGGATCTCTAAAACAAAGCTTCAGCCATTCAACTTTCCAATAGAAGCTCTAGATAAGATTATTGCTAAGATATAATCTTTACTTAGAAGATTAAAATTTGTATTCCATGCCCTAAGGTTTAAAAAGAACCCTTTTTTTATAGTCCTAATTTCGTGCCTCATAATGGTAATTTAATCAGGAAAGGATTTGATACAAAATAGGAAAGTCTCTTAAAATAAAAATAGAAACTTGTGCAATGACAGTTTCGTAATCTTGAACATCACATTTTCTACTAACTTATCGATGCCATAACTTTGTTGTTTTAGTTTCGATTGATGTAATCTTAGAACTTAGGGATATCTACTCAAAATGAGCTTTCCAACGGTAGGTTGTTTGCCCATATTCGACGCTCAGTTTGTGAGATATAACATTTTTTATCTATATTATTCTTAAAAAACACTTTAGGTTAGTTCTTCTAGGAGTCTTTAACCTCTTCAAACTCTTTTTGTAAAATAAATAGAAATACAATTTTGACTAGAATTAGAGTTTTGTCTAATTTATGAATTAGCTAACACTTTTAATTGTAATACAACATAAACAACTCAAAATCGTATTACAATTTTAATAACAAAAGGAAGCAAGGACATCGAATTCACCAGCCTAGGCGTTGATAATGTCACACTTGCTAGAGTCCCATACCAGAAAAATACCACCAGAGGACCCTAGGGCCTTGAAGCCCACCCATTTGATGGAACGAGACCCCCAAATAACCCGTACAACTGAATCATCATCTGAGTTAATTTTAGTCTCCTAAATAAGTCCCACGTCCACATTCTGGGAGTGAACGACCTACTTGACAATTAACCTCCTCTCCAGAGCACCTAACATGTAAAAATCCTTACAAGAGATTGTCAAATAAAATTAAGAAAATAATACATGTTAGGATGGAAAAGAAAAAAACCTCTTCTAGTTGAAATTCCCAAGAGTGTAGTGTGGCCTTAAGGCTAAACTTCCTTGAGGACTAAGATAAAGGAAGAGAGAAATGAAGAAAATGAAGTATAGAGATCTAGAAGTTGAGCTTTTTTCAAACATCTAGCTAAAATTGGGGTGGTTTCACTACGCAAGATTATACGTGTTCCGCATGGTATTTGTATTGAATGGCTTTTGGTAAGACCTAAAGATGTTAGCATGTTCTTGAATTGCTTCTTGTAATGTAGGTTCAATTGGATAGTCTACTGACAAATGATTTTCAGAAGCACAAATACCACAAACCATAGATGTATCCTTGTTCTTTCTAAGTTTTAGAGTCTTAACTTCTCTTGTAAGTGCAGTAAGCTTGGCCTGGATTTCGGTTGGATTGTTCAATTGATATATTCCTCCTCTCTTAGATTAATTCAGTGCCCTAGATTGATCTGCCCCATCAGATGAGGTCCATTTTTGTGCATTTTCGACCATTAGACCACGCACATTCTATGAAATAATCTTCTTTTGCAACACCTTACAAGCACCTTTGGGCCCAGAGAACCCTGATCTGGAAAGTTAACCCCCCTTCTGACTGATCCTTTATCATAATTGACTGAGCATTTTAAGGCCTGGAGTTCTCTGGGTAGCTTCCTCTTTGGTCCAACCCTAGTTGTGGACGAAGAATTCATCTCTTCACAAGTCCGGCAAAATGGATTAGATTGTCCCAACCCTTCTCCTCATCTTCAACGACCAACCAACAATCTTGCCGCATTCTACCATCTTGGAATCCAACCAGTTAGACAGGTCGTTGGTCGCTAGGGCTTTTGGACTGAGTAGCTGCAAGTTCTGTAACGTGGGTCTCCTTAGACCCCGAGCCCAACAAGACGTTCTCTGGCCCTGCAACAGAAGTCTCCGGAGAAGGGATTGAGATCCTGTTAGAGGATCCTAGAGATTGGGGATCCACATACCAGGTAAGCTTGCGAGGGGAGATGACGTTTCTGCGCCGAACTGGTTTGTTTACAGAAATCCTGCCGTCATCTGCTGAACCATCGCCTGATGAGATGGGATGAGGAGATATCGTTTGAAGTTTTGTGGGGGGGGGGGGGGGGGGGGGTGGGGGGAAGGGAATCTGATGACAGTGAAGGGCCTGCTCAGGAAACGGCAGAGCCATCTCATGAGCCTGCGGATCCGAGGCAGCTAACGCAGTCCAGACTTTATGGACATAAACTGGCCCAGTGGACCTGGGTCCGAGTCACTTGCGCCAATATGAAAATCTCGACGAGATGGGGGCTTTTTGAATTTGAACTGGTGACCATATATGGTGGGAGTGCTTTAAAGGCAACGATTTTGTTCCATTGCTACATCTAAATTTTAACCTCTTAGTCTGGGAGCTGATTGAAAGATAACCATCTTTAAACCTAGATCTCTTTTTTACTCTGGTGTGGGCGATATGGTATAAAAGGAATGTGCTTATCCATGATGGTAAATCCCTAGAGCCATGGATATCTATTGACGCTGCAATGACAATGCTTTAGGAATTTACAAAAGCTTGTTCTCACAAGAAGAATTCCAGCATTGAGAAGTTCTATCAATGGGTGCCTCCGCCTATGGGTACGGTTAAGCTAAATGTAGATGGAGCAATCTTTCATGAGGTGAGGAAGGTAAGTGTAGGTGCAGCCCTTTGAGATAGTTTGGGGAATGTGATCATGGCGAGAAGCAAAATCGAGAATGCGGTAGAGGGTGCGGAGGACAATGAAGCCGGAGCAGCTCTGTGAGGTCTACAGATGATCGTTCATATTAGGGTGAATGCTGTCATTCTTGAAGCGGATTCCATATGGAGAGTGGAGGCTTTGAACTCTTCCGCAATCAATCCATCTAATCAGGGACTTGTGTTTGTAGACATTAAAGCCCTATTGAGTTACTTTAACAAATGTGAAGTGTCCCATGTGGGACGAGAGGGGAATTCTGGTGCTCACAAACTTGTTAGACATGCTAAGTTTGTAGATGATATGATGGTCTGGTGGTATTCTATACCAGCTATGATTAAACCACATGTACTTGCTGACTCAGGGTTGGCTTCTCTTTAATTTATTGAATATCTTTCATTAAAAAAAATTGAAATGGTGACATCATCACCATCTTCTTCAGATTTAGAAGCGACTCCTTCCTTGCCATCCCCTGGTTCACCCCTTTCGAGAAAGAAGCATTTGCACCTTCATACTTTTGTGATTTAGCTTGATTGTCCACACACAATGGCTCCATCTCCACATCTACTAGGAAGCACAAGTCTTCCAGCCAGAGGGAAAGTCTCAGAGGTAGATTTTGATGAGGATCCCTCGTGACTTTCACCCTGCCAATTAAAAAGTTCTCCTTCTTGATGGTGGCTCTATCCACCTCAATACTTTTACCAATGCAATCACCTCGAAGGGAGAAGGTGTCTCCTCAATAGTTTTACCAATGCAATTTACAAGTTTGTAAAAAGCTCATGGGAAGGCATGCATGCATGATATTATTAGTTTTGGTCTTTAGGCTTTACGGTTTTACTTTTGGTGGTACTTAACCCACTAAGAAAACCTCGTCGTGCAAGGTAAGGGTGCAAGCTCTATATATAAGCCCAATCACTTTCTTCTCTATAGTTGATGTGGGACTTTAGGATGTCATAATTTATCTTCTTTAGAACTGCATGTCCCTGTGCAGTAGCTTGCAGTCCTTGTACCTTGCAAGCTCTCTTAGCCTGCCTACATGAGAACCAATGACCACACATGTTGTTGCTCCATTTGCCCACTCAATTCCCTTCCCCTAGGTGAGTTCTTTTCTTTGTTCTTTTCCCCCAACGTTCAGTTTCTTTGGTAATTTTACTTATAGGGTAAAGTGAGGTGAATGGTTAGGGGGCCAGGTAAAAAAAAAAAAAATGATTGCATTTTGTTATTTAGTGTAACACTCCGACCCGAGTTGACCCGGATTAGTGGGTACTTGTGTGTGTTTTTATCGCTAAGTGTGTTTTGATTTTGTTTGTTTTGGTTTTGCCTCGTAGAGAGATCGTTTGGGTTGAGTTTGACTTGGTCTAAGTAGATCGAGCCCTTTTTCGTAATTTTGGCTTTTGATTGACCTTGTCAGTTTTGCGTCATTTTGACGTCAGCGCGTGTATTTCGTCGAGCTTGTCGATTGTCGTAACTGTCTTGGATCCGAATGAGTTCGTTTGCTTTCGTTGGACTGTCATTTGACTCAAACTGATATTTGCATAAGCTGCTTGGACCTAAGTGCAATTTCGACTCAAATTAAGTTATAAAATCCCACCTACTCCCTGTCTCTCTCTCCCGATCGTCTCTCTCGCTCTCTGTTTGTCTCTCTCTCTCGACAGCTCTCTTTCTCTCCTTCTCCTTCTCTGTTGCTCGCTGCTTGAGGGAGGAAGAAAGGAGCCATTCGCGTGTGTGATTCCAGCGGACTGAGCCAAGCAACGAGTGATTCCATTTGTGAGGCAAGTATAAGCCCAAGATGTGTGAACACCGATTGATAGTGCTTTGATTGTTGTGTTATTATGCTTCATTGTGTTTCTCAGTGTTAGACAGCCCCATTGAGTGTGTTTTGCTGTTATATTGCTGTTTTCAGTCGTTTCCCTCATTTTCTGTATGACTGTAACAAGTTCAGAAAAATGAGTCCGTGCACTCACGGCTAAGCCGTGAAATGTGCTACGGCTAAGCCGTAAAATGGCTTACGGCTAAGCCGAGACCCAACCGTAAACCAAACCGTAGAACAGTACAGACTGTTATCTGAAAATAACTGGATGTTGGCAATTTGACATTCTTCTACGGCCCAGCCTGATCTAAGCCGTACATTGTCTTACGGCTAAGCCGTGGACCAAGATACGGCTGAGCCGTAGAGCAAAATACGGTTAAGCCGTAAATCCGAAGGGATATTTGGGGAACCTCAGCTCAGCCGCAGTGCATAGTACGGCTAAGCCGTAAGATGCCACGGCTAAGCCGTAAGGTTACCTACGGCTGCACCGTGAGACCCTGAGAATTGAATGAAAAGGATTAGGTTTAAGCAAAAGACCGTATATGACTTTCATGTTAGAATGTAGCTAACCTGGACATGCCCAATGGAATGTTTGAATGACATGAATGATCTCAAGGGCTGTGAATCATTCATGCTTGTATCCAGCTGTTTAGCACCTCCCCATGGGTGTTGGTTTAAGGGACTTCGATGCACACTCGAGACACTGCAACACTAGACAATGGTGCATCGGATAACTTAAAACTACATCAACATGCACGGTTAGAGACGCTGGATAATTAGTGTAGGATTGGCTTGTAATGGATCCTTGATTCGTATAAGTACTGGATTGGTTTGAGTTGTACAGCATATTGATTACGGTTTATGCCCTCTTATGTGTTCTACGCTGGACCTCTCGATTCTGTGGGAAATGCAGCAACCCCAGAGCGAAGCCCGGGTGGAACCATTCTATTATTGTGTATTGTGTTATACCGTTGCTCCATTGGAGAACTTGCATCAGTTATGAGTCAGTGCTTGTGATTGATACTCATTGTCAGCACTTCCTGTAATTGCTTATGTACATTCAGTATCAGTATATGCGATGCACTTTCTATTGTTTGTTCAGCATGATATGTGAGATCTGTAAGTGATAAGTGATATGACATGATTGATCGATTGATTGAGGTGCATCATCCGATTGATTGTGATTGGTCTTGGCACTACTGAGCCTCAGCCTTAGGATACCCGACGGGGTTAACTTTGGTTTAGTTTAAGTGTTTGCCTCTGCAGAGTGTGATTGTCCTGGGACTCCGGACCCCGGGAACTAGAGACCCATGCGTACCCTGGCCCGGTCGCTGGTGTTCTCATCCTGATTGCTCTCGTAAGGGAGAAAATGGCCAATGTAGTAGCCACTTGATTGTTACCTGTTTATGATTCTGATAGCATGCTTATTCATTTGCATAATTGTTTAGTATACAGACAAAATTTCTATGGATATTGCATTATGACTATTGTTCGGTATTCTTCAGTTTTAGACACAATTCGTGTTATCTTCTTGTTGGCTTATACTTTGCTGAGTCGTTGTACTTATACGTTTGTCTTGTGTGTTGCAGGCTCAGATCCCTCTTCCGATCCTGCGTCGGTCGACCCGACTGCAGGAGAGGCTCGCGAGGCCCCCTCCGGCCTAGAGGAGTGGACTTGATCCATCCTCCAGAGTACGTTTTGCATCATTTTGGTTTTCCCCATTCCTTGTGTTGGAGTCTATTGAGGGGATTTTTCGGTAATTGTAAAGTGGGCATTGAGTGATACCTGTATTTGGATTTTGGATTGTTGTAAGCCCGCTCTATTGTCATACGTTCATGTATTTGGTCTTAGCATCAGTGTATATTGTTTTGTAATCTCCTATGTCTTTTGGTATATTTGTGGTATGCCTTGATACGTACAGCTTCCGCGTTCAGTCTTTTGCATGTGTGATTGATCCCTTGTGTGTGTATACTCGGACGGGGTCCAGGTGTGCACGCACGGGAGTACGTGTGTCATTGGTTAGACCTTCTCTGACCCCCGGTCCCTGGGCTCGGGTTGTGACATTTAGTAAAAAGAGAATGTAACTTTTTTGACTTTTTATATTAAAAGTAGATTTTTTTTATCATTTAGTGGTATAAGAAAATAGTTTTTTAACCTTTTTAGTGTGAGAGGTAAAAGGATCTTTTGAAATGTGGTACTTTTGATTTGACTTTTTTAAGGTTATTGTGTCTTGAAAGGACATTTCATTTTAATTTACTGATGAAGTAAATTTACCAAACAAAGGTTGGGATCCTCACCCTCAAGCTACGGAGCCCTTAGGTGAGGGGAGACACTTTGGGTGAGATTAGGTAACCCTTTGCTGAGGGAAAAAGACCTTCGGTAAGGTAACATGTCGTCGGGTTAGGAAAGGTGTCAAGCTAAGTTTAAATCCTGGTCAGCCAAGTAAGAACTGACACTTCATATTGGTACAAGGCTATTCTTCCCCCATAGGCGAGTTGCTTCGGGGATCCACCCTTGTCTACAATTACCTTTGTTAGAGGCTTTGAACACCTATTCAAATTGGACAAAAAGCTGTTACAACCATAGGCACGACACTGTTCATCACATGTAAAGTCAAAAAAATATGTGGTACTGATTTAATTAATCTTAAATGGAAATAATTTAAGATCATCACATGTAAAGTGATAAAATATGCGGTACTGATTTAATTAATTTTAAATGGAAATAATTTAAAATAGGGACTTTTACGAATAAATTCACCATAAATATGGATTAGACGATTTGATTATGAAAAGCACTTATATAATGAATTAGGGCGTGAAACGTTTTTTTTTGGATAAATTTGCCCTCATAAAGAATGATAATGATATCGTTATCTAAAAATTATATAATTATAAGGAAAAAAAACATATGTGAGTCAAATTTTAGTATCCTTTCCTATGTTTATTTACCTCAGTATAAATATATTATTAATAAGATGTTCAAAATCAAGATTTGGTGTAGAATCTATAAAGAATGGTGATGATATCGTTAGTTGAAAATTATATAATTACGATGAAAAAAATATTTCTGAATCAAGTTTTATTGTCCTTTTTAGTATTTATACACCTCAGTAAAAACATATTACGGATTTGATATTGGAGACAAAAAATAGGAGTAGAATCTGTAAAGAATTGTAACGATATTGTTACTTAAAAATTAAATAATTATAGGGAAAATACATTACTGGATCAAATTCTTCATGAGGTAACTACCATATGTTTATATTGCTTGTTCTATGTTCATTGTTAGCCATAAATTTTGTGGATAACAATTTTAGTTTATAGTGTTTTAGAGTACCTAAGTTTTATTGTACTTTTTTCTTCCCTTGGTGTCCTTTCTTGGTAATGATTAGTGCAAATGTATAACAATGAAATTTGGAGTTGACTCTATGCATAGACAAAGAATTTGTGATTCTTAAAATTCTAGACATTTTATCTTCCAACTCTTAAGTTTATATAATTGATAACCTCGAGAGCGCCTCATGAATTTGAAAAAAAAATTTTAATTCTTCTATCAATTTTTATTATTTAAGTAGTAATAAAGTTACCATATTCATTCCATTTCTTTTGCCCAACATCCAGTGTGCAATTTACAAGATATAAGGGCGAGAAACATTGACAAAACCTAATAAATTTGAAAAAAAAAAGAAATTAAAGCTAGATATTTATGATTTTGATGGTTGATGTTTTAAACTTAAGAACTGGAAGATAAAATGTCTAGAATTCAAAGAATCACAAATACTTTTTACCAAGCAAAGAGTAAACTCCAAGTTTCATTACTATATACTTGTGCTAATCAATTCCAAGCAAGGACACCAAGGGGGGGAAAAAGGTATGACCAAAATAAAGTGCTCTAAAAATGTAAACTAAAATTATTATTGAAGAAAGAATAAAAAAACCATTAAATGCTATCTTTCCATCCTATCTCAAGTTGGTGGCTGAGCGCATGTGCATGCTCTCTCTCTCTCAATTGATAACAAAAAAAAAAAAAAAAACAAAAAAAAGAAGGATATTACTTATCTCTCTTCACTATATAGTCTTCTAAAATTCAACTCCACATCAAAAATTAATTTCTTATCGGGGAAAAATTTGAGACTAAAATATTTTACGTATTAACAACTAATATTGATTTTGGGGTCTGTGGAATATCTGCTCTCTAAATACAAAATTTGAGTCCATGTGAAGAATAACATATGTTCCAAAACAAATCTAGCATCGTAAGTCACGCCAACTGGGTTTAATTTCAGTGTAATCCAAATTGTTGGTTTCAATTATATGGCTGAATGTTTTTATCTGTTTCATTTTACAATTACGACAACAGAGAAATTAGGATGGTAACATACGAGATACTGCAACATTATACTATCCTCAAGTAAACAACCGCAAGTATGGCTAAAATGGGTCTGTATCTGTTCTTCCTTTAATTAAATCCTTCTTCATGGCAAAAAAAAAAAATTGTTATTATTCACAAAATTCATAGGTATTAGAGAACATAAAACAAGCAATATAAATAAATGACAGTTGCCTCAAGAGTTTGACCTAGTAATATGCTTTCCCTATATAATTTTTTGGTAACTATATCGTTACTATCCTTTATAGATTTTATGTCCATTTTTTGTATCTAAAATCCAATCTGGAATAACATTATACTGAGGTACATGAACACTAAAAATGACACTAGAATTTGTCCCCAAATTACTTTTCCTGCAACTATATAATTTTCTTGTAACGATATCATTACAATTCTTTATGGATATTACACCCATTTTTGTCTCCAACATTCGATCCATAATATCTTTTTACTGAGGTATATAAATACAAGAAAAAAATGGTAAAACTTGATTCAGAAATGTTTTCTCATCGTAATTATATAATTTTCAGGTAATAATATTGTTACCATTCTTTATAGGATTTATGCTAAATTTTAATTTCTAACATCTTATTAATAATATCTTTATACTGAGGTGAATAAACATAGGAAAGGATACTAGAATTTGACTAAGATATATTTTTTTCTCACAATTATATAATTTTCAGATAATGATATTGTTACTATTCTTTATAAGAGCAGATTTGTCAAAAAAAAAAAGTACCACACCCTAATTCGTTATATATGTATTTTTCATAATCAAATTGTCTAATTCATATTTCGAATGAATTTATTCGTTAAAATCCCTTTAAGATAAGATAGGTAAAGAAACCTTTTCTCATGTTCTTTGCAATGTCTTATATTTGATGAAATTCGGGCTGCCATGCCTCTCTTCACACGAGAGGGGGTGTCACAGCATCAACCATCCTACATGTCTAGCATATAATCCTTTTATTATTATTATTTTAAGTCGTAGAACCCACCAACCTTCTCACCGGGGATAATTGGTAAAAGTTTGGATACACAATACACCTAGAAGCATTATACGTTAGGTAAGGCCTCAAATGGATTGAAGCATTGGTCTTCCTAACCACTTTAATAATTTGAGTGTGGGTGAGCAATTTAAGGCCAAAATCCTTAGTGTTAAAGCCTGTGTTTTTTTCTTTTGCTAGTGGCTTATTGGCTAGAGTCTAAGTACGAGGAACAGCTTACAAGCTGCCACACTACTAAACTATGAGTGTACGGATAGATCAATGTCTTTCCTATTTAAAATTATTTTAGTCCTTTCAATTAAACAAGGGATTTGATATATTATCATCATCATTATTCCTTTTCACGGATACCGGTACAGAACAAGAAATATATTGCTCTACATTAACTAGAGAACAAGACTTGCGACAACAATGATCACAGCGAAGGACCAGCAATAAATAATAGCAACCCTATACCAATTTCGGTTGTGGACAACATCCCACAGAGTGGGTTCAATCAAAATCGAAATAAAATTGCATCTAGTTATTTGTAGATTGCAGTGTTCATTGATAGTGATGGAAGGAGAACAGTTTGGATCTTAAGTGGACACTAGGGTGATTGGAGCATGTCCTATCTGCTTGGATAGGAAGGCTGTCACTCCCATCCTGGGAGCTCTTGTGCCCCACATAACTTGTCTCTCTCTATCAATGAAAATCTGCAGATCATTCTCTTCACCTATATTTGATAGCTACGAGATTTGATCCTTGAAGATAAAGAGACTTATTCTGGGTTTGGTTTTTGATAGAGACTGAACCCCGTACTCTCGATTCTGAACCAAACATATACTCCCTGTGCAAGCATTGAAAACAAAAGATATTCTTCAATGTGTACATCTTCCTTCAAGGATCCAATTATGGCTTTGAAAACACCACGAGGAGGCCACCAAGCGTTAGGGTATGCCTCAAGTTTTGGGCCCATTCGAGAATTGATGTGCAGCTGCCCGGGGGGTGGGGGTGGGCGTATTTTCTTAACGCAAGCCAGTGCCAAGTTGGGTGTGGGTAAACCCAAACTTGAACCAAATTAATACCAAATGTATCTATCTAAGCCTAACTGGAATTTTTGTCATGAGTTGGGTCAATATGAGTTCAACTTTATAATGTTAGTTTTTGTGGACTCAATCTATCAGTTGATGTAATAAATTGATCAATTTCTTTATTTATCAATAAAATCATGCTTTACTTTCATGAGATGAATGTTATTTTACTACTTCATGCACATGACCAATACGTATGACATAATGGTTCATGAGTTGAACCGGATTCCATTAGTATATTAGATGTGATATATGTGCATGGATGAGATCCACACGCGGGAGATATATGTAACAAATCTTATACTTAAAATAGCTTCACAACCAGTAATGAGATTGGGCATCTCATTTGATAAGGTTGCAGCACTTTGATCACTATGAGATAGTGTGATTTGTCTCGATCATCAGAATGTAATATTCTGGATCACGGTGCTGGTACATTGGATGTATTGAAGGACCATGAGATGCACCTTATGGAATTCCGTCTCAATAATAAGGTATGCTCTCATAATTCCCTAGCAATAGGCTCTCAATCCTGAGACATTGACGAACTCAAGTTTCTATCTATTCATTTGCTTTGAGTCACCAATGAGTGAGGCCGACTTTAGGTTAACACCTCGGTGTCTTGGGTATGTGGTAGTAGAACTGTGGGAACGTTGAATGATCAAGATGGAATCTATCTCTATTATCCCCTTGTGCCAATTAATGGATTTGTCATTAGTAAGTGCGCACCCATCTCAATTAAGAGTTAATTGGATGGTACTGATGATTACTGTGATTAATTGGGGTTCAAGGATAATAAGATGTGGAACTTAGATTGGAAGAGACGGATTTATTCCAATTGATCCACGGATATTGATAGAGGGGCCTACTTGTGGTAATTGGGAAGTTTAGGGTCTTCATTGTAATTTATTCCTAAGACTGGAGTGCAATTGCATTTATATAGTGGTGTTATTTGCAATTAACTGTGGGCCCGGATTGCACATGAGATGTGGGGTCGCGGTGTTTCAGTTGGAGCCAGCTTTCTAAGGAATCCCTAGTGGTCCCCACGCTAGCCCAAGATATTGGAAAACACTAATCCGACTTGGACTTTAGAAATAAGAGTTTGGAAAGAAGAAAGCTGCTAATTGCTTTGGAAGTAAGACTTCTATTTCAATTAGACAAGGGAGAGATTTGAAAGTCTATAAAATCTCTTGGACGTCCAATAAGACTCTCCCTCACGCCCAAAACCCTTTCGTGCAAGAGTTGCACGAGTTACTCTCTCCTTCCTTCTTCTAGTTCCTTGGAGTTTCGAGTTGGGATTTCTCCAGAAGATTCCACCACTCTTCTTGAGAAAAGAAATCCAATTCGGGTCATGGCGTGGAAGGCTAAGAGGTGTTAAAGAAATCCATTAGAGCACTGCGGATCTCCAAAGGTATGATCTACTTCTTGCATGTCGTAGATTATTATGGATGTTTAGTGCTGGCAGAATATTTACTGTACATGGTCACGAGATTGAGGGTAATGCATCTTGGATTGGGTTTTTGGTTTTATGGATAGTTGATCGCTGTGTCAAGTGGGTCAAAAGTTTTGAAAATTTATCCACGAGACCCACCTACTTACAACAATTGGTATCAGAGCCATACCTCATCTCTAATCATGTTAGATCAGTAATCTTGTTCTAATCTTTGCATGAGATGTGAAGAGGATAGAGTAAGGGCTATGATAGGATCAGTGTTTATTGGGTTTGCTTGTTTTTGTAGTAGATACATGTTTGGAAAGTCACAAAAGGTTTTAATCATGATAGGAGGATGATAAGATGCCATTAGAAGCATACTGAGATCATTAGAGGTGACTGGGGACAGCAGGAGCCGAATCTGAAAAAGAACCCAAATTTCTGGGTTCGTCAGGTCGGTTAGTCAAACGGACCACTATGGCTATAGAGGTCTGTTGGCTAACCGTAGGGACCAGATCGGCTAGCCGAACCTAGGCAGAATCATCTTGTTCTTGGTTTGAGTTGTTGTTGTTTTTTTTTTTTCGGGGGCGCTGCCCCTTGGACCCCGGCGAGCTGACCGGGCAGCTCGACCCCCGATGAGGGCGCTGCCCCCGGACCCCTGCTGCGTAGGGGATCTTGTATCGTAGTGGCAAAAATTTGGCATCTTGTTTTTCCATTGTGGTTTGGCAACCTGGTTTTGTAAGATGCTTTGTTGTATGAGATACTAACTTGCAGGTGATAATGTCCTCTCCATATGGCCCACATGTTTTTCTTTCCTTTTTAATTATTGGTTTATTTGTGGCTAAGTGTAAAGGGCATCATGGTTTCCTTGGTTTCCCGTGAAAGGGCAAGGCATGGTGAATTTCCCTATAGCCCTTTTATTTCCATGTTTAGACTACCATGTATGTCTCATTATAGAGACATAGGAATTTATGTATTTTTAAAATTTGTAAATTCTGGAGATGTCCGAAACAAAGAAGGAAAGAGAAGCTGGACTCCTAATCAAAGAGTTTGAAGATTACCAAAAGGTGTTTTGGAGATGCCCAAAGAGTTTGAGGAATCCTAAAGTTTTGGAAAGTCTAGAAGTCCAAGAAGTCTTTTCCGCCTGGGCCATGTGGAGGAGAGGACTAGTCTTTTGTTATAGCACTTTCTATTTATGGATGAATGCTTATTTTAGAGTATTTCCATATCTGAACCAAACATAGCAAATTCCAAAATTGGTCAAATCAAATTAATTTTTGGAAAGAGTTCTAATTAGAGTTGGTGGGCCCATGAGATGGATCTATTGGTAACACTAATTTTAGAAACTGGACTTTCCTTAAAATAACTTGACTTGGAACCAATCATTGGTCTTATCATAAGATGAATATATACCTATATTTGATGGACCCATACACCTATAAGGAAATCCTTAACTCTAAAATATTAAGTGGGAGCGGAGCATTTCTATATATATAAAAATCCCCATGGTTTTCCACCATAGGTCCATTGTAAGGAAAGTATTAGCCTCGCACCATTTTGAGAATGGCCATTCCCCACGGAGGGCTTGTATTTATCTGGATACTGGATATGGATCTCCTATGGATAGTGTTGATGAGACGGGGTGGGAGCCCACTCCCCAAGGAGGAGCTGCCCGCAACGGTTGTCATGCAATGCTAGTTGGTGGGTCACACTTAACTAAAATAATGATGTAGTATCCCCAAGGATTTGCCTCATGTATTTTAGAAACCGAAGCTAATCGGGAGTCATACATTATTTGGTATGAGATACTTAGATAGTAATGTATGAAGGGGATCATAGATAGTTAGTCTTAATCCCAATTTTGACCAACTTTGATCCGCACCAGTCTAGGAGGTATTCGCACTCCCCAAGGAGGCATACCCCGCAGGATTGGGATTCCGATGTATTCTGAATTTTGTGGTTATGAGGATTCCCACATAAATTTGGTAGAATACTAAACCCTAATGTCATTTAAATTTATTAATTAAATGTATGGTTATGTGTTACAGTATTACAAGCATGAATTCGAATACTTTCAATCCATTTGCGGCCATCCTCAACCAGAATAAGTTGGTGGGATCCAACTATGTAGACTGGAAACGGAATCTGGATATTGTCCTGACAGCTTCAGGATATAAATATGTCCTTACCAAAAACCCCCTTGAAGAGCCTGCCCCAGATGCATCAGAAGCGGAAAAGGACCTTTACACCAAATGGGCCAAAGACGATGAGATGGCCCGATGTTACATTCTGGCATCCATGTCTAGTGTGTTGCAACATCAACATCAATCTTATAAGATTGCATATGATATGATATCGAACTTAAAAGAGATGTTTGCAGAACAAGGCAGACCTGCTAGGCAGGCAGCCATGAGGGTGCTCATTAGCACCAAGATCGCTGAAGGTACATCAGTACAGGAACATATGTTGAAAATGATGGACTCATTAAATGAGTTAGATGTACTGGGAGCTGCGATTGATGCAGAATCGCAGATTGACATAATCCTTGAGTCACTACCAGAGTCATTCAACAATTTCAAGGTCAATTATAATATGAATAAAATGAATCTGACTCTGGCTGAGCTGTCTAGTCAGCTGGTAGCAACTGAAGGGATTATGAAGAAGGAACTAACTGCCTTAATGACAGAAAAGTCAGATGCCAAGTCCAAACTGAAAGGCAAAGGGCGGAAAGGCAAAAAGAAATCAGTTCCTAAGGGTCCTAAGGTGGAGAATGGTCCAACTGGTGGCGTGGCTAAAGCTAAGGGTTCAGGGACAAAAGGAAAGTGTTTCCATTGTGGTAAGACAGGCCATTGGAAGAGGAATTGTCGAGATTATCTGTCTAAGAAAAAGACCCCAGGTATGATTGAGTCACTTATATCTGAAGTTAGTTTTGCAACTGGTACTTCAGAATCCTGGTGTGTGGATTCCGGGGCAACTAATCACATATGTAATACGTTGCAGGGGTTCAGGGAAACCAGGAAGCTAAGTGATGGAGAAATCATTGTCAACCTAGGATCTGACGCTAAGGCAGAGGCTGTTTCAGTGGGAGTCATTACTTTATGTTTTTCAAAAAATAAATTGGTTTTGTCAGAAACATTATATGTACCGTCTTTAAGGCGGAATTTAATTTCAGTTTCTAGTTTGGTGAATAAAGGTTATTCTATTACTTTTGGTACTGAAGTTGTCATAAAGAGGAATGGTACTTTCATATGTTCTGGCAAGGTAACTATGGACTTTATTTGTTAACTCCCACGATGTATGAGATACATGATACTGAAATAATTAATAGACCATCATTAAAGAGAAAGTCACCTTCATCTAATCCAACAAAACTTTGGCACCTAAGGCTAGGTCATATAAACCTTAACAGGATTGAGAGGCTAGTGAAAGATGGTATCTTACCTTCATTGGTGGTAGAACCAATGCCTGTCTGTGAGTCCTGTTTGGAAGGTAAAATGGCTAAAAGACCCTTTTCATCTAAGGGTAATAGGGCCAAAGATTTATTGGAATTAGTGCATACTGATGTCTGCGGACCCATTAATGTCAGGGCCAAAGGAGGATATGAGTACTTCATCACTTTCACAGATGATTACTCAAGATATGGTTACATATACCTTATGCACCGCAAGTCCGAAGCTTTTGAAAAGTTCAAAGAGTTTCGAGCGGAAGCGGAAAAGCAATTAGGTAAGAGTATCAAGACTCTTCGATTAGATCGAGGAGGGGAATATCTCTCTGCTGATTTTATGGGTTACTTATCAGAAAATGGGATTCTATCCCAATTGTCTGCTCCTGGTATGCCTCAACAGAATGGAGTAGCAGAAAGAAGGAACCGGACTCTTTTAGATATGATTAGGTCTATGCTGAGTTTCTTAAGATTACCTATATCCTTTTGGGGATACGCTTTGGATGCTGCAATATACATACTAAACCTCGTACCATCTAAGTCTATACCTAAGACTCCCCGAGAATTGTGGTCTGGGCGAAAGCCTAGTCTACAACATTTACACATTTGGGGTTGTCCAGCACACGTGCTCAAGGTTAAGACAGATAAGTTGGAAACGAAGTCGGAAGTATGCACATTTGTAGGATATCCTAAAGGAACTAAAGGTTGGTTATTCTATAATCACAAAGAGCAGAAAGTGCTGGTCAGCACCAATGCGGTTTTTCTGGAGGAAGATTATATGATGGACCGGAAATTTTTAGAAAAGGTGATCTTGGAAGAGATTCAGGAGCAATCAATTCCAAATCCAAGTATGACCGGACTTGAGGAAGAACCGCCCTTACCAGACCCAGTAGTTACACCAATACCTCGTCGTAGTGGGAGGATTGTCAGACCCCCTGACAAGTTCTCATTCTTGGAGGAGTCTTATGAAGCAATCCCAAAAGAGCCGGAACAAGATCCCTCTAACTATGATGAAGCAATCAATGACTTAGACTCGGGACGCTGGCAAGATGCTATGAAAGTTGAGATGGAGTCTATGTACTTAAATCAGGTCTGGACACTTGTGGACTTGCCTGCCAATATTAAACCCATTGGGTGCAAGTGGATCTACAAGAGAAAAAGAGGACCAGATGGAAGAGTGGAGACCTATAAGGCTAGGCTTGTTGCGAAAGGATATACTCAGAAAGAGGGGATCGATTATGAGGAAACCTTCTCGCCAGTAGCCATGCTCAAATCCATCCAGATACTCTTATCCATTGCGGCTCATCTCGATTACGAGATTTGGCAAATGGATGTCAAGACGGCGTTTCTTAATGGCCATCTTGAGGAAGACATCTATATGGTGCAGCCAGACGGTTTTGTAACTAAAAACCAAGAGCAAAAAGTTTGCAAACTACAGAAGTCTATTTATGGACTGAAGCAGGCATCCCGAAGCTGGAATATCCGTTTTGACCAGGCAATCAAGTCATTTGGTTTTTGTCAAAATCCGGATGAGTCATGTGTGTACATGAAAAGTGAAGGTGACAGGGTAGTTTTTCTGGTTTTATATGTTGATGACATCCTTCTCCTCGGGAAAGACATAGGAATGTTGTCAACGGTAAAAGTTTGGTTAGCCAAGACTTTTGATATGAAGGACTTGGGAGAAGCTAGCTACATCCTAGGGATCAAACTCTATCGAGACCGGAAAAATAGGATGATTGGCTTATCCCAAGCTGCATACATAGATAAGGTGCTAGTACGGTTTGCAATGCAAGACTCCAAGAAGGGTATCACACCTTTCAGGCATGGAGTGCACCTTTCCAAGGATCAGTGTCCTAAGACACCCGAGGAAAAAGAGAAAATGAGGTCGATACCATACGCTTCGGCTGTTGGTAGCCTCATGTATGCTATGTTATGTACTAGACCAGATATCTGTTATGTAGTGGGCCTAGTCAGCAGATATCAATCTAATCCAGGACCTGAACATTGGACTGCTGTAAAATGTATTCTCAAATACTTAAGAAGGACTAGAGATTACATGTTGATTTATAGCAGTGATGAGTTGATTCCAGTCGGATACACAGATTCTGACTTTATGTCAGATAAGGATTCTAGGAAATCCACCTCTGGTTATGTATTTATGCTTGGAGGCGGAGCTATTAGCTGGAGGAGTATAAAACAAGAATGTACCGCTGATTCAACCTCGAAGGCTGAATATGTAGCAGCTTGTGAAGCAGCTAAGGAAGCAGTATGGCTTAAAAGATTCCTTTTGGAACTTGGGGTGGTACCTTTGGCACGACAGCCACTCACAGTTTACTGTGACAGCAGCGGGGTAGTCGCTCAGTCAAAGGAACCCAGAAGCCATAAAAGCCAAAAGCATGTACAGAGGAAGTATCACTTAGTCAGAGAGATTATGCAGAGAGGTGATATTCCTATTACCAAGATAGCCTCTGCAGACAATTTGGCAGATCCCTTTACTAAGCCTTTGACTACCAAAGTCTTTGAGCAACACGTAGAAGGGATGGGCATGAGATGCAACCCTGACTGGCATTGAGCCCAAGTGGGAGATTGTTAGTTTTTGTGGACTCAATCCATCAGTTGATGTAATAAATTGATCAATTTCTTTATTTATCAATAAAATCATGCTTTACTTTCATGAGATGAATGTTATTTTACTACTTCATGCACATGACCAATACGTATGACATAATGGTTCATGAGTTGAACCGGATCCCATTAGTATATTAGATGTGATATATGTGCATGGATGAGATCCACACGCGGGAGATATATGTAACAAATCTTATACTTAAAATAGCTTCACAACCAGTAATGAGATTGGGCATCTCATTTGATAAGGTTGCAGCACTTTGATCACTATGAGATAGTGTGATTTGTCTCGATCATCAGAATGTAATATTCTGGATCACGGTGCTGGTACATTAGATGTATTGAAGGACCATGAGATGCACCTTATGGAATTCCGTCTCAATAATAAGGTATGCTCTCATAATTCCCTAGCAATAGGCTCTCAATCCTGAGACATTGACGAACTCAAGTTTCTATCTATTCATTTGCTTTGAGTCACCAATGAGTGAGGCCGACTTTAGGTTAACACCTCGGTGTCTTGGGTATGTGGTAGTAGAACTGTGGGAACGTTGAATGATCAAGATGGAATCTATCTCTATTATCCCCTTGTGCCAATTAATGGATTTGTCATTAGTAAGTGCGCACCCATCTCAATTAAGAGTTAATTGGATGGTACTGATGATTACTGTGATTAATTGGGGTTCAAGGATAATAAGATGTGGAACTTAGATTGGAAAAGACGGATTTATTCCAATTGATCCACGGATATTGATAGAGGGGCCTACTTGTGGTAATTGGGAAGTTTAGGGTCTTCATTGTAATTTATTCCTAAGACTGGAGTGCAATTGCATTTATATAGTGGTGTTATTTGCAATTAACTGTGGGCCCGGATTGCACATGAGATGTGGGGTCGCGGTGTTTCAGTTGGAGCCAGCTTTCTAAGGAATCCCTAGTGGTCCCCACGCTAGCCCAAGATATTGGAAAACACTAATCCGACTTGGACTTTAGAAATAAGAGTTTGGAAAGGAGAAAGCTGCTAATTGCTTTGGAAGTAAGACTTCTATTTCAATTAGACAAGGGAGAGATTTGAAAGTCTATAAAATCTCTTGGACGTCCAATAAGACTCTCCCTCACGCCCAAAACCCTTTCGTGCAAGAGTTGCACGAGTTACTCTCTCCTTCCTTCTTCTAGTTCCTTGGAGTTTCGAGTTGGGATTTCTCCAGAAGATTCCACCACTCTTCTTGAGAAAAGAAATCCAATTCGGGTCATAGCGTGGAAGGCTAAGAGGTGTTGAAGAAATCCATTAGAGCACTGCGGATCTTCAAAGGTATGATCTGCTTCTTGCATGTCGTAGATTATTATGGATGTTTAGTGCTGGTAGAATATTTACTGTACATGGTCACGAGATTGAGAGTAATGCATCTTGTATTGGGTTTTTGGTTTTATGGATAGTTGATCGCTGTGTCAAGTGGGTCAAAAGTTTTGAAAATCTATCCACGAGACCCACCTACTTACAACATATAAAAGATACAGTGGTTTAATTATTATTATTATTTTTGCTTTGCTGCTGAAGAAATACATCTATTTTGTCGATTATGCATTGGGCTAGAGTTTTGAGAGAATATGGAAAGGGTTCACACTATGGATCTGAAGCCCCAGCCCAGGTGACTCAAATTCTATGAGGGTTTCAAATTCAAGACCGAGCCCTGACCAACCTAATGAAGCCTAGCCCAAGTTTTATCATCATTATCATCATTATCAAAACCTTATCCAAATCATGTTGGGGTCGGCTACATAAATTCTGTTTCTTTATTCCGTTCTATTTTGAGCCAAATCCTTCGATAAGTTAAACTTCTTCAAAGCTGAATTAATGACTTCCATTAATATTTTCTTCGGCCTACCCATACCTCTTGATGCGCCATCCACCTGTATAACCAAACTTTTCTCACCGGTGCCATTACTGGCCTACGCTCAACATACCCAAACCATTTTAAATGGGTTTTTTTAATCTTGAAGCCTGGCCCAAGTTTCACTTAAAAAAAAAAATTTCTATAAAGGAAATTCATTAAAGATAAGGCAACAAAACAACAACAACCAAACCATACTCTTCAGAAAAAAAAAAAAACACACACACACACACACATACCCCCCCCCCCCCCCCCCCCCCCCAACAAAACCCCAACCCCAACCAAATCAAAAGGAGAATCATGGGTCACTTCAAGTCCACTGAAAAACTGGGCCTGATCTGGGTTGAATGGAGTGCGCACCAAGTTACCCAAGCACCCTAATCTGATTGTTTTCAATGTTTTGAGTGGGTCAGTGTTACAGTACATATGGGGGCAACCTGTCCGCTCAATGATTGATTTCCAAGCAGCTGCGTAAGATGAGACGCTCCTTCCACCAGCGTGTAATCTGTTTTCCGGCTTTAGATGACAAGCACAATTTTTTAAAGTGGCTCCACGTCTCTGTCGTGTGTGTTTTATTCAACTATCATATACACCCACCACGATTCATAGTCATTAATTCTAACCATATAGTAGGAAGTTGCTTTGACTTTCCCTGGGTACTTTGATGGACCACCATCCTTGTTGAGTCAAGATCTTTCCCACGAAGCCCATGGCCTACCCAACTCGAAAGTCCAGACTTCTCATCAACACAAATGGGCATTCAATTCAAAGCTGCTGATGGCCCAAAGGATGTTGGGTTTGGAAGTTCCAAACTCCAAACTCGAAAAGCAGAGAAAGGGGTCCAGCCAATAACGCAATGAATGCCTGAATGTCAATAAGAAAAAATAAATAAATAAATAAACATAACTAAATGGTGGCTCAGCTGAAGTTTGCTGATTTCAGTAGCAAGTGGGAATTGAAAACATTTACATGCATATACCATGTGTGTTTTTGTGTGTGTGTGTATATATATATAATTTTATAGGGAGCTCCTCTGCGGAGCAACGGTGCTGACTACTTTTAGTGGGGCCCACTAGGCGCCTCACTTGGTGATAAGACTAGGGGGATTGAAAGATCTCACCGCCACTAATCCTTTCATGATGATGGAAGTTCAAATCATCGTCATAAACACTTGATAAATAGCCAATAAGTCTTCATCATCTAAAATGAGTGCAATGCAATCTAACGGTCCAATCTATTTGGATGGGTGTCAAACTTGGTATCGATGACTATTATGGTGGGTATTTGTGTCATAGTCTATTTGGATAGATCATAAGTTGAGCCCTACTAGTGTTTTAACACACGATGCTCACCTTGTCGTACAGCTATGCTCCCCTAAGTGTATGCTCAAGGTAAAATAAGCACAAGTGTGCGATTGGCTTGTGAGACTCCTAATAACAAAAAGCAGCCTACTCTTCTTTCTTTTTAACAATAATAACGCACCAGCCCCACTTCTCTTTCTTTTTAACGAAAAATTTAGAAACCCTCACTTCCTCCCATCTTTTTCTCCCATCACAGAGTCTATGAAGAGGGAAGGCAGCGTTTGCGAATGCCGAAGCTATAGGTGGTGGTGAACTTGTAGGCAATCAACAACCCGATATGTGTTTGTTCGTCTTCCGGATCTATGTGGCCCAATAGAGATCAACTTGATCTTTGTCTTCTCGGCATTGAATTTTGTGGAATCCGGATCCTCCAAAAAGACCCAATCCGTTGATTTGGCTTTCATATCTGAGCCAAGCATCATTCCGCCTCTTGAAGATCTTTCCAAGTGTTAGATTATTTTTCATTTCTAAATTTTTTGATTTCAAGAGGAAAGTTCCATTTGAGTATATGATTTGGGTGTGTTTTGAACATAACTTTTGTGAGAGCTTGTGACTCATCATCATCATTCATATATTTTGTTGCACTTGGAAACTCTGATATGATTCATGAAAGTTCATGATTCATTATCATTAGTTATAAACTCAGATTAACTTTATTTGTTTTTGAAATGAGGCAGTGTGTATGCTAATTACAAATTTAGGTGATTTTATTTGTGTTTTGTGTATTGTGTGTCAATGATGCATGAAAGACAGATAATATTATTTGAAAACAAGGAGCTACATGCAAATTTTGTATGGAAGTTCCTGTGACACAAAAATCAAAGTTGTTTAATTGTGTTGATAAATTTATCTGAGTTTGCTGTTTTGTTATCTATCTTGAAATATATAAAACTTAGATAAATTTATCTGTTTTATTATGTGCTTACATTACGCAAATAAGTGATATGCAAAATTCATATGTAAAAGTCAGATAACTTTATTTGAATTCAGACAAAGTTGTATAGTCAGATCATTTTATATAGAAATTTAGATAACGTTATCCATATCACTTAAAAACTCAGATAAATTCGCATACAAAATTCAAATAACTTTATCTAAGTTCATACGCAAAATTCAGTTGCAAGAGAAGCATGTTCTCTTAGTGAAATCTAACTCTAATTTATGACTATATTTTTATTATTTGAAGTCCAGATTGAATATGGATATGACCTCCTCATCATCACAATTTGTTTATTATCTGATTGTAGATGAAAAAATGACACCAAAATTGGGCATGCATTTTGATGATTTCGATGAGGCATTTAAATTTTACAATGCTTGTGGTAAATTTTCTAGGTTTATAAAAAAAAATCATCTCGATCATAATAAAGATAAGAAGGTAGTTTGGAACTGATTTGTTTGTTGAAAGTAGGGTAAAACAAATGAAAAATGGTGGATTGATAACAAATTTGTTCAAAGGTAGCTCACGGAAACAAGACTTAATTGTTTGGCTCAATTGCAATAGAAAATACAGAAATTGGGTGGTTACACAGTATCCAAGTTTGTTCCTCAACATTCCCATGCCCCACTACTATTATTCAGAGCTTTATGTTGAGGATGCAACGTGAAGTGACATGATCAAAGAAATAGATGATGAATATGTATAATTTCATAAATGTTCGAAGTACTGATACAAGTCTTTGCATTGCAATCGGGGGGCTTGAGAAAGTTGGATTCACATGTACTAATGCTAAAAATCACTGTAGGGATGAAAAGGGAAAGAAAAAAGGGGCTAGATGGTCAATTGTTGTTTCAGCTTTGAAAACCGCAAATAAATGGGTAGGGGCCTTACATATACCATTAAGAAAGATGTAGATAAAAAGATAACACATGTTTTTTGGGCAAACGGAGCATTCTATTCAGCATACAAAATTTTTGGTGATGTTTTAACCTTTGATACAACTTATAAGACAAATTCTTATGGCTTAATTTTTGTTGCAGTTGTAGGTTGCAATCATGATGCTCAAACAACTTTATTTGGAGGTGGGTTCCTACCAAATGAGAAAACATAATCATTGAGTGGTTATTTAACAAGTGGCTTGAAGCCATGTCATTTAGTCCACCAACCAAAATTATAACGGAATAAGAATTGGCAATGATGAAAGCCATAAAAATGTCCTATTGAACACAAAACATTGGTATTGCCTATGTCACGTTTTTTGAAAAATTGCCATCGAATTTAGAGGGAGTTTTTATTCACGATGAAGCTTTCATTGAAGCTAATAAAAACTGCATTCATAACTTTGATACTCCTCATTTTGAGAGTTCTTGGAATTAGATTATAATAGATTGTATGCTTATGGACAATGAACGATTGGCAGATATGTTTAAAATTGTAATATATGGGACATATTTAAAGGAAAATATCTTTGTAGGCATGTCAACTATGTAACGAAGTGAAAGAATGAATTCATTCGTTAACCAGTATGTAGAGTACAGAAATTGATTACTTGACTTCATATGGGATTTTGAGAATAACAGTGGGAGGCCTAAATTGAAGACATGTTCGCCAATGGAAAAGCAAATGGCCGATATATACAAAAGAAACTTCTTTTATAAGTTTCAAGATGAGTTATTCACTGCCATGGGAGGATTTGGTGCAGTACTTGTAAATGAAGATGAAGTGAGTTCTAATTTTATTGTGAAAAATTTAAGAAATCAAAAGGAAATTCAAAGAGAGGTTTTATGGATAAAAAGGGAGATGCATGCATATTGTTCCTGCAAGAAGTTTGAGTTTGAAGCCATCCCCTATCGTTATGTATTGAAAAGAAATATTTGTTGATGATGTTGAAATTAGATCCAACAGTGTTAACTCGTTCTTGGTTAGACATAGTCAGCTGTCATGTTTGTTTGCGAGGCTTATTGACATAGCTAGTCAATCTAGAGTTGGCTTTGAATTGATGGTTAGTAGTCACATAGAATTGGAAATGAAATAATGGCAGTTGACATTAAAGAAACCTAAGAGAGGCAAGCATGAATCATGGGAAAGGACTAGTGGATATTAATGTGCTAGAATATCATGAGCCTCTGCATTGTGTGGCAAAAGGATGTGCAAAAAGACTAAAGTCATCAAAGGAAAGAGCAACAAAAAGGGTGTCCTTGTCGTGGTTGCAACAAGCATGATGTATTGAATGGCAAGCGAAATTACCCGGTGCTATTGCTAGGTAAACAATGTAAAGTTTTTTTTTTTTTTGTCTTCCATGTAACATATAAACATATATCGTATAACATTGTACCTATAACATATAATTTCAGCTTAGTTGTCGTATAACATAGTACCTATAACATATAATTTGAGCTTAGTTGACAATGATCCAAGTGGGTCCCATGACTCTAGTTATGCAAGTTCAAGAAGCTCTGATGCTGAATCGTAATGATTTACACATGTAAGGGATTTCTATTGCTTATCTTTTGTAAGGTTGTTTTTCTTGTGTTTTTTTCCTTTTTATTGCAATTTCCTATCTGTTGACAATTATCCACCCATTGTTGCATATATAGTGACATTTCGCTATATGTATTGAAGATGTTTCCTTTCTGACACTGATGTAGATGCTGAGATCAAGTTAGGAGATGGACTTCATGGTTCCTAAAGACACTAGTTAATATTATTTGATTTTATTAAAAAAGTGAGATATTATCTGAGTTCTTTCAAAAAGTCAGAGAAAATTATTTGAGTTTGTAGTTTGGTTGCAAATTATCTGAATGTGAACAAGTACATAGAATATTATCTAAATTTAGTTCAGTGATTGAATTTTTGAAGTATTTGTTTTGATCTATATTTGTTAATGGTATTTGATAATGGCCCACTTTTTTGTGTGGTGGATCATGGATGGCCCAAAAAACATGTTGATCGAGGATCAAAAGCTTTTTTTTATTGAATTTGGTATGGGGACATTGATTTCTTGTTATTTTCATTTTGAGCATCTTTAGGACTACTATTGTCTTAAAATGAATGCATTCTAGTGGAGCTATAGGAAGGGCCCATTCATGGATAGGAACAGTTTATATTGACCCTACGTGGGCTAGATGGTGGCATCAAATGGCTTGAACCCTACTTTGTTTGATAATAATGAAAGTAAAGACATATGTTTCATTTAAAAAGTCAGATAATAGTATCTCAGTTCATTTAAAAAGTCTGATAATATTATCCGGCTTTCTTTTAAATATCAGATAAGTTTATTTGATTTTCAGTTAATGTACTCAATTGAAGTTGATCCCACTCAAACGCATTCACTTTGAGTGGTTCAATTTTTTTTTTTTTTAATTCATATGGTTCACCAAATGGAATGACATGAAATCTCTATACTTCGCTCTAGTAGGCCCCAATTAGATACATGTGTGCCAAATGGAGGGTTTTTGCAAAGTTTATCTGAAATTTACCTCAAAGTAAAACTCAGATAAATTTATCTAAAACAAAACTTTGTTAAATTTTCACAAAATTCAGATAAATTGTTATTAAACTTTGATAAATTTCTGCAAAATACAGATAAATTGTTACAAAACTCAGCTAAATTACTGTAAAATACAAATAAATTCTTACAAATCTCAGATGAATTGTTATATAACTCAGATAAATTGTGAACAAAGCTTTTGTGTCCTTCGAGAAATGGGTTATGAGCATTGCTATTAATCTAAGGGAGGTTTGGATTCAATGCTTTGGTGTGCCTCTTCATGGTTGGGGTGAGGAGGTGTTTAGGGCCATTGGTAGTAAGTTTGGGGAGGTGGTGGTTGTTGCCAAGGAGACATTAGACAAATCTAATCTGGAGTATGGAAGGATATGTGTGAAAATAGATTTTTTTGGTTCAATTAACGAGGAACTGAAGATTCAGATCTTTGGCTTCCTCTTCATAGTGATGATCAGAAAGGAATAGGGGTTGTAGCGTAACGAAGTAAAGGGTGATGAAGGACAATCTTTAGCATCAAGAGTGGAGCAAAACTCTTCCAACTACTTTGAAGGACTATGCAGTGATGAAGATGGACGAGCCAGGGAGGACGGCGTGGTGCCAGAAGCTCAGTTGACGACCACTACTCTGAGATACGTACATGTAGTGTCACACGGCGATAGAATGGCCATTCTCAGAGAACGGACTTTAGGGAGCACAGTTTGTTAGAACCAGTAAATGTGAACGCCAGAGGAATTTTGAAAAACTTCCTAGGTGAGGAAGGGGATATGAGAAAGGGAGCAGGGAGTAAGGTAGTTGCATAGAATAGGAATTCCTCAAAGCTCTCCACCCATATGCCAGTTAGCTATGGTGGGTACAAATGGTCAAAATCACCAAGCTACACATGTTCCTCTTTCTTGCCAATGACGGAAAAGAAGACAGGTGGGCATCCAGATGGCCAGGGATTATTAAAGAGAAGATTGGTGGGCTAGATGGCTTAGGGAGTGTTAAAGGTGTTGGATGGACTGGGCTATCTATTTCAGAATCAGCTAAAATGAGTTCAGCTTGTGATGGGCGTCATTCTAATGTTGCACTCTTTGATGTGGGTGGGCCAAGTGTGAGGAAACCAAGGCTCTTTGCTTATGCGATGATTTGACCTAGATCGATCAACCAACCGTTTATGTAAGAATGGACCCCACTATTGTTGGGACCTACTCTCCTCTCAAGCATTTGGAAGGTTTGCCTCTCTCTAGCAATTTGAGGAACACTTCCTTGAAAGTATCTCGCAATCCGGTAAGGCCTTGGAGGAGACTCTCTCTCAGGCGATCAAGCAAGGCCTCAAGCTTTTCGTTGTTTATTAATAGATGCACAGGATTTTTGGTAGAAACAGGGAGAGTCTTCTGATAGGCATTCTACTAATTTAAAAGGTCACAAAAGACACTAAATTCTAGTTTTAAAGCTCAGGGAGTAGCAATTTCTAGTAGGTCTAAAAATGTTGAAGAGGTTGTGGTTAATAATGGTAGGGGTGGATCGTTGTTCGCCACTGGTACGGCTATGGTGTATAAGGCGAAGAGGATGGACGTTTCTAGTGGATCCAAGGATCTCCTCATGGCAGCAGAAGAAAAGGCCAGTCAGGTGTTTGAAGTGGGTAACTTAGTGGGTCTCTTCTATGGGGCTTCGGAAAATGAGATCAAATATAGGCTAATTCAATTGGAGGTGCTAGAAGCAAGAAGTAAGCTTGTTACTTCTTGATTTTTTTGGTATTTTTGGGGTGTTAATATTGTTTTCAATGATTATTGTTAGCTTAAATGTTAGAGGTCTTGGTAGACCTCAAAAGCAGGTGGTGAGGAAGCTAGTTAGGAAAAATAAGGTGGATGTGCTGTTGTTGCAAGAGACAAAAGTGGCTTTGGATATCCCTAGTATTATTCGGGATGTTTGGGGCAATTGCAAGTGTGGTTGGGATTGGGTTCCCTCTGTGGGGGTCTCTGCCGGTTTGATTATTATTTGGAAAGAAGGGATTTTACAAGTAGAAAACGTTTTATGGTCACAAAGGGTGATGGCAATCAAAGTTCATGGAGTGAGTGATGGTTTTGACTAGGCTGTTGCAAATGTATATGGTCTGAATGTTGAAGCTGATAGATATGATTTCATAGACTCTTTGACCAATTTTAAAAACCAGTGGCATGTCCTGTGCGTTATTGGCGGTGATTTTAATATGAACAGATTTCCATATGAAAAAAAGGAAAGTTCATTCAATAGGTCTATGAAATTGTTCTCTAATTTTGTTAATGATAATGAATTAGTTGACTTACCTCTTTATGGGAGAAGATTCACTTGGTCAAACAATAGGGAGTAGGCAGCCATCAGTAGAATAGATAGATTTTTGTTGTCTTAAGAGTGGGATGATCACTTTGGTGGTGCAATTCAATTGGCTCTCCCTTGGTTGATCTCTGACCATTGCCTAATCAATCTGTACTCTAAAACATTGGATTAGGGCCCTAGGCCATTTCGGTTCAACAATTGTTGGCTTCAAAATAAGGGTTCCTAGATTTGGCTAGGTCTTGGTGGTGTCAACTGGAGGTGAGGGGGTTTACAGTTTACAGAGTTTGTAAAAAACTTTGCTCTCTTAAAGAGAATTCAAGAGATGGAATAGAGAAGTGCTTGGTCAGGTAGAGGAATCAAGAAAAGACTTGGTTAAAGTTGTTGAAGACCTAGACAAAGCCAATGAGAGTAGGGAATTGCAGGCGGATGGGTTTGTTATTAAACAAGAGGCTAAGAATTGGATTTGGGAATTCAACTATTTAGAATAAATTTCTTGGAGGCAAAACGCTAGAATCAATTGGCTTAAAGAGGGGGATAAGAACACTAGTTTCTTTCATCAAATGGCTACTATGATAAGTAGAATCAATTATGTGGCAAAAATTCATCGAGGTGATAGGACATTCAACATTCCTTGTGAGGTCAAGGAAGAGGTTGTCCATTTCTTTGAAGGTCTTTAAAGCTTGATAGCTAATCTTTTCCTTCAATTTCCTTAGATGCCCGGAGTTGGCTAGAAAGGGAATTCAAGGATGATGAGGTGTATAGTGCCTTTAACTAGTGTGATGGGGGCAAAGCTCTAGGTCTAGATGAATTTAATTTCTCTTTCATCAAAATGGATTTTGTTATGTTCTTGTCTGAGTTTCATTGAAGGGGTAGAATTAATAAGGAGATTAATGGAACCTTTGTAACTCTTATTCCAAAAGTTCCTAACCCTGTAGAATTAAAGGATTATAGGCCTATTAGCCTCGTTGGGTGTTCATATAAGCTCTTAGCTAAGATTTTGGCAAATAGGTTAGAGTGTATTCTTTCTCATACTATTAGTTCTTTTTAATGGGTTTTTGTTTCAGGTAGACAAATTCTTGAGCAAGAGTTGATTACTAATGAGCTTGTGGATTCTAGGAAGAAGGCTAAGAAGAAAGGGGTTTTATTCAAAGTTGACCTTGAAAAGCCTATGATCATGTGGAGTGGGATTTTGTGGACCGCATGTTGTTCAGGTTTGGCTTTGGAGAAATTTAGCGTTGATGGATTCATGAGTGCATTTCTACTACTTATTTCTCTGTTTTGGTTATTGGTTTCCCTTCAAAGTTGTTTAGAGCTTCCAAAGGTATTCGTCTGGGTGATTCCTTATCTCCTTTCCTATTTATAATTGTGGTAGAAGGCTTGAGTTTGCTATTGACAAAAGGAAAAGAATTGGAATTGGAGGCTTTGAGATGGGGCAAAGTGGAGAGATGATCACTCATTTACAAATTGCCGATGACACAATTCTTTTTAGTTTCTCTAAGAAGGAAAAAGTTTCAGCTCTTTGGGAAATTCTTCGATGTTTCCAGTTGCTGTCCGGTTTGAAGATAAGTATTTCCAAGAGTGTGTTGGTGGGAGTAGCTTGTTCAGAGGAGTCAACTCGAGCTTTGGCCAATATTATCAATTGTAGGTCAGGGAGGCTTCCTATTATTTATCTTGCTATTGGTGCTAAGCCAAGGTGTAAAGAATTATGGAATCCGGTGATTGAAAGTTTTAAGGGAAAGTTGTCTTCAAGGAATAGGCACTATTTGTCTTTGGGTGGGAGAATCACCCTTATTAAAGTTTGCTTTCCAATTTTCCAGTCTATTACATGTCTCTTTTCAAGATGCCAAAGGCAATGATTAAGAGTTTTGATCACATCTAGAGAGACTTCTTATGGGAGGGTCATAGGGATAAGAAGAAATTGCATCTAGTGAACTGGAGTGAGGTGATCTAACCTAATTCTAAAGGAGTTCTTGGGCTTGGTAGCTTGCAAAATAAGAATTAGGCTTTGTTCGTTAAATGGTTGTGGAGGTTTTTGGAAGAAAGGTGCTCTATGGCGGAGGTTGATTGCCATCAAATATGGTGAGGATAATGGGGGTGGTGGACTGAGTCTGGACCTACCTATAGTTGGTTGGGCATGTGGAAGGCAATTGTTTTTGTTAGGGAAGAGTCTAACTTGAGAAGGGAAACTTTATATAAAGGAGTGGGTTTTATGGTGGGGGATGGTAGAGATGTCAGATTTTGGTTGGATGATTGGGTAGGAGTGGGTCCCTTGTGTAATTTATTTGCTATGCTATTTAGATTGGTGGTAGAAAGGACTCTTCTATCAGTGAATGTTTTGAGTTAAGAGTTGGAGGTATAGTGTGGGGAATCTCTTTTAAAAGGAGTCTTCGACCATTGGAGGGGGGATAGCTATGAGGAATTATTGAGTACTCTTGCTAACACATTCTTTTGCAGGGAATCAAAGGACTCTCGGATTTGGAAGCCATTCATATCTGAAGAGTTTTCAGTTAAAGCTTTCTACTTGGCTTTTACAGGAAATTTAACCTTAGAGGGCCCCCTCCTCCCTTGTGTGGTTAGGGTTGGTTCCCCCTCGAGTTGAGCCTTTTTGTTGGTAGAGTATCTACCGTTGACAATCTAATGAGGAGAGGGTTGACTTCTAATAATCTTTCAGACACTTGTGTCATGTGTGGCAAGGAGGAGGAGTCAATTAACTATCGTTTTCTCCATTCTGAGGTGGTGGTAATTATTTGGATTAACTTTATCTGGAGATGTCGTATTGCTTGGTCTTGCCCAAAGAATATTGTGGACATGGTGGAGTCTTGGTTGGGAGGGTGCTTTGTGCGGTGTGGCCGAGTTCTATGGCGGATTATCTTTTTTGCTATTTTCTAATCTATTTGGAAGGAAAGAAACAATAGAAGTTCTAGGAGCTCCTTTTCTTCACATCAAATTTAATCTTTAAAGTAACCTTTATAATTACGAAATGGGCTTTCATTAGAAAAGGGTTTTCAAGTTTACCCTTGATGATATTGTTTCAAGTTGGGAAGCAAGTATAGTGTGTGGTCCTTTAAAAAAGAGGAGATTAACCCATTGGAACCCCCCTCCAAAAGAGGTTTTAAAGTTTAATGTGGATAGTGTTTTTAGGGGAAAGCCAGGTCTTGCAAGGATTGGTAGTGGCGGACCTAGGATTTTTGTTTCAAGGGGGCAGAGGATGATGAGTTGAGAAGGTCAAAAATTATTTTATTATTATGTACTTTAGTTTATTAGTATTTATTCACATTACCAAGGAGATAAAATGCACCCCCAACATCTTCTAACGTGATTGACTAGCGTTTGTTGCAATGATTTTACAAAAAGCTTCTTGCAGTGCTAATTAATCTAAAACCCTAGAGCTCTAGAACAATGAGATTTTTGTTTACTATAAGAAGGTTCTCGTTAGTCTTCTACCAATAACTTTCATAAAGGCAAAAACCAACCCATCCAATCCTAGAGATCAACTCCCATTAGTTCCATGCTCAAAACCTTTATCTCATCCTCATAGAACTCATTTTCCAATCAAACCAATAGTTTTCACAATTTCAAACCCAAGCCAATAATCCAATTTAGCATACCACTCATAGAAATCCAAAAGAAAAAATCAAGTGGGCTGATTCAAAATAACAAAACAAGCAAAGATGGTATAAAATCAGATGATTTTCTCTCTAGCCCTATTTGGATGTGGAGAAAACAAATGATAGAACTATTAGTATAGATTTGAATTGGAGAGCACTGTCACTGTAGATTTTCTTTATAGACCCATTTTCTCCATGTGGCATCCACCTTCATTCTCCCCCATCCAAAGAAGCCCTAGTATCAATCACTATCCTCTGAATAACCAAAAAGCTCATCCAACATAATGAATAGATAACATACACATAAAAAAAATGCCTACTTTCACAAAGAATTCATTCATAAACCAACAAAAATAGCAATCCCCCATATCTTAAAACCATAACACAAACCTCCTCCCCAAAATTAATAATAATCACTTTTTACTGTCCATGCCGATCAGATTCTCAAAATCAAATCAAACCACAATAAGGACTTTAAGAAGAAAGTGTAAACATACCTTTGTTGGCCTCAAATCTTTCTTCAAGCTCGGATTTGTAGAGGGACAAAGAATGAGACATCAGACAAGGTAGGGAGAGAGACAAGGAAGAGGTTTTCCATTTTGTGGTTTGAGAAAGGGTAAAAGGGAAATAAGGTTTCAGTCTTTCATAGGGGGTTCAATCATTTTGGGTTGAGGGTGGCATGGGCCGCTGCCCCTCCTACAACTATAGTTGTTTTTTGGAATCCAATGGGGTCCAATGCCCCTTGTGGACAGAATATGGGCCTGCCTTTGGGGATTGGAGGAGCGCTTTGCACTAGTACGGGTAAGGTGCTGCTTTTGTTTTCCAAGCAAGCATGTTGGTGTGTGCAATTCTAATGAAGTAGGGGTGCAAGCTACTTTGGAAGATCTTAGGTTGTTCTCTTCAAAATATGGTGGTGCTTTTCTTATGGAAAATGATTCCCCAAATGCTGTTTGTTGGGTGTATAATAAGAAAGCCAATCCTTGGAACTTTTTTTTAACGAAATTAGGGAGTTATTTGCTAAAATTAACATTACTTTCCTCTATGAGGCTAGACTCGCCAATTTCATAGCAGATGTGTTAGCTAAGCAAGGTGTTGATAGGTTGATTCCTTGAGTGGGTGTGTTATAGTTGACGTTAAGGTTGGCGTATCTCTGTTATACCTCCTTTCTCATCTTCTATCTCTATGCTTTGTATTCCTTTGTCCTTAATGAAATTTTGTTACCACTTCAAAAATATAATAATAATAATTAAATAAATAATTACAACACAACAACCGTCACCCTCTGAACAATAGCCCATCACCCATTGATCACCATTCACCCCCATATTCTTTTCCATCTCAACACCTTGCCACCAGAGGATCACCATTTTCCTCATTCTGACACCCTAACCCAGGGAACCAAGCGTCACTGTGTTTCTTCCTCTGCAATAAAAAAGTTCTCATCACTCTTTGATCCTAGCAGCACCTAGGAATACCGCCTTCGTCCTTTATTCTTTTTTCTTATTCTTTCCTCTTTTCCTTGTTTTGTCCTTCTTCCTTGCATTTTCTTTTCTCCGCTTTCTTTTCTTCCATGATTTTATCTTACTTTCCTTTCATTTTCTTTCTTTCTTCCTCATTGTAGCACATGAAATGATAATGAATGTATAGGATTTGAGTCTAGCATTCACACATTCAAACACATAGCAAAATGAGAATAAAATCACAAATCATCATTAAATTTACTTTTGTCTATGTAGGTTCAGTGCTCTGACCTTGGGATTGTAGATTGTTTACAAATTGTAGAAAATCTTAGTCCCTCCTTTTGGTCTTCGATGTGATCCAAACTAACCAAAACTACTAGATACACATCAAATGAGGAGAAAACGCATAAAAATGGAGGAGGGTTTGTGACTGTGGAGCTTGGTCACTGATCGGCAGTGGTTGATTTTGGCCCCTTTTCACTTCTTCTTCCTCTTTGTTTACTTCTGAAGTGTTTCCAAGGGGCTGGAACTTGTATTTTTGAATTTTTGAAGTCATGAATGAAAACTAAATTGCAAATTCAATCTTAGAATAATCTATGATCTTTGATAATCACTACTTTGATTTTACAGATGGCTTTTGTGCAAATCCGATGAGGTTGCTTTTGTGCAAGCATGGTCGAAGTTGGGTGATTCTGGTCCTACAGATTTCAAGGACCAAAATGAAACCTAAGAAGGTCTGATCACAACTTTTGAAATGGCCAAACACCCTTCAAGTGGGAGAAACAAAAAAAAGGATAGTTTCATCTATTGGACTTCCCTTGCACTTCATAGTTTGAAACTCAATCTTCATGAGTGTTGTCAATGTGTATCTTCTTCCCCATAATCATTTCTCACATTAAGATTATAAGGGAAAGAAAAATGGAAGGAGTTTGGATTATTGTGAAGTGCCAAGTGTTAAGGAATCCTTCTGTAGATCAATGTGTGTCTGCTGTGATTTTTAAAATGTCCAAGGAGCTAAGTGTCCTTTGCCAAAGGGCCTAGAGGGTGTATTTATACCACCTTAGGAGTGGTTTGAGTGGTTACTAGTAGTTGAATTTCAAAATAAAATAGAAAACCATGCAAGAACCCATCCATAATTGCTTATAGGTGTTAGTGACCGTGGACCCATGATCATGGATAGGCCCATTTATGGGTTTTTTTTTTTGCACATATGACCCGATTTCATCAATTTAGGTCTCAAATAATATCCCAACTTCATGAAACTTGGAGGGATGTTTCCTAGAAATATTTTGAGCATTCTATAGAAACTTCATCACATTTTGACCTCTAGAAGTTGGTTAACTCTCCCATTGACTTTTTATGAAAGTTTGTTTCAGTTGTTTAGGATCCAAATGACTTCGGATGACCTTGAAACTCGGAGAAGTTGATATCAGGTATATTGTGAAGGCTTCACTCAAATTTCATGTACTTTGGATTCGTGGAAGTACGATTTTGATCAGCAACCCCATAGTTACATGTTTTAAGTTAAAGTCTCCTTGTATTGTAAGCAGTCGGTTGGTTTTCTACTTGAATGATATCCAACTCCTTTGAAACATTAAGGAGTTGATCATGAGCACATTTGAGTCTCTCATACAAATTTCATCAACTTTGGCATCTTGGAAGCAGGACTTTGGTCAGTGACTCCAAGGTTTGGGGGTCACTGACCCAAAGTTGACGTGTAGCTATATTTGGGTCTAATGACATCCAATTGGTTTGAAATTTTGTAGAGCCAACCTTGAAAATGACTTGAGATTTCTCCTGGAGTTTCAGCTGATTTGGTTGTCATGAGGCTTCACTTTGCACAATGACCTCGAAAAGCTTGAAAGACAGCAACCCAAACTTGATTTGGGTTCAAATGTTGTCAAAATGTTCTAAAACTTTACCATATTGTCCTTGATTGTATCTAGAGACATTCAAATGAATTTTAGCTGGTTTATACATGTAGAAGTATCAGTTTCCATAGTGACCGCAAGATTTTGATTCAAATGAACCGTGAATTTAAGTTGAAATGAAGTCCAAGTGCTTTGAAACTTTGAAGCATCATTCCTGAACGTGTTTTAGAATTTCCATGTAATTTTTAGACACTTTGGTTATCCAAAAGCTTGAGTGTGTTCAGTAACCCCAAAGTTTTGAGTCAATGAACCTTAAATATGATGTTTGTTGAGTTAAATGACCAAATGAAGTCCAATGGTTTTGAAATTTGAATTGTGTACTCTTAGCTCATTTGAAGTCTTCTGAGTGAGTTGCATTAGTTTTGAACATTTGATTGTAGTACTTGACCTTGCTCCACAACCCTATGGTTTATGTGCCTTTGAGCTTGGAATTTGCTTGTGATGTCTTCACTACAACACGTTTGATGTCTGGGATTTTTTTATGGGTTAACACTCATCCATTGGCTTGATCTTTTTCTTTTATGTAGTCATTCCTTAAATTGGGTTTCGAACAAGCTCCTTGCCTTGAAGTTTTCCAAAGTCCAACTCCAATGTTTGTTAGTGAAGAATCTGATCACCATTTCAACACTCAATTAATGAATCTTGCCCTATGGGAGTTTCATCTACGTACAGTTTGGCCGTGGGCAATTGATAAGTTCTTAAAATTTCACTTTTTCATGTATAATTTCATATATTTTAAGGATTTAATCATTTTAAAATGCATCAATTAAGGTAGAATTATGATTAGTGCACTTGAAATCCATTTTTTTATGTTTTAATGTATAATTCTCTAAAAAATCATCATTTTAGCACAAAATTATGAAAATTGCTTTTCTCAAACCCTAATTTCTCAAAATATCTACCAAACCTTGATTCCTCATAAAATAATTTGAAATTCCTTCATCATTAGTTTACTTAAGTTAAAACATGTGCAATGATGTCATCTTATGCAATTATTTCATTTGAAACCAGTTCACATTCTTGCATTTGCTACTTTAGGGGTAAAACTATCATTTTAAATAAAATGTCATAGTTTCACGCATGAAGTCATTGGATCCATCATTCATTACATTATTCCTCATTTTTAATGTCATTTCTCAAAATTTTAGAGGAATCATAGTTGAATCAGGACTATTCATGCAGAGTTCCAGTTAGAATAGAACGCTATTAATTCGTAGTATTTGGATTTTTTTATAGGTAGTATGAAAACTGGAACCCATTGGATGTCAATTGGAAAAGATACCCTTCATGGATTAAGAATCCTATTGACATTAGAATTGTTGCCTGGGACCCACACATACTCAAAAAATCATAATATTGGGTTCTGTAGTGATGAATGGAGTTGAAAAGGTGCTGATTAAAAAGAATAGAGAAGAATTGAAGTTAGTGGACCTTGCACACATTCACACATGTGGAGATCTCACACATGTGCCATAGGTAAAGGGGGTTCCACTCATTCTACTTGAATTATCCTAACAACCTTTTTTAGAAAAGTTCAAGAAAATATTACGATGATGTAGTCATTAAAGAAATAATGGAAGGAGGAGTTTACAAAGCCAGAACTGGATCCACACATGTCCAATACTCCTCTAATTTCACGTTTTGATCACACTTAAACTCTTTTAAAATATCTCCCCATTATTTATATAAAATTTGGGGAAAAAAGGGGGATAATTCATGAGAGAAAAGAGAGTTTTAGTGGGAAAAAGAGAGACCACCATAGGAGATAGACCCTTATCATTTCAAGGAGTATTTTCTACATCCAAGGGAGGTTCTCCCTCAGCCTTGGACATCCAACTAAGGAGGGGAACATTGCTCCACTTGAAATTGAAGAAAAATTGAAAAAAAAAAGTGGGCCTTTTCATGTGTTTTAACATTCTACTTCGAGTGAGCCCTACCACCATTGCTTTTGGCTCAAATTCAAGGATATTTTTAGTAATAAAACTCTTCTTATCTTATTCTTATCAATCTTGGAGATTAAGAAGCAAAGAGAAAGTGGTAATTGAAAAAAAGAAGAGCTTTATTAGAAGAAAGAAAGTCAATCTCTTTTTTTTAGGATAGTTAGATTAAAATGATCATATCTCTCAGATTGTACATTAGATTGGGCCAATCTTAGTACCATTGGAAAGCTCTTTTAGAGTAAATATCTATGGAGCCCAAGATTGTATAATTTAGGGTTGAAATGAGAAAGTTATGAGCTTGGGAATGTGGCTGTAAATTTTTAATTCGGAATTAAGATTGTCTCATCAAAGGTGGGCCTTATCCTTTGACATTTTAACTAAAATTCAAAAGGTGGATACACATAGAAATCTAGCAAGAAAATTCTCTTATCCTAATCCTAATCTCATTAAACTTGGCAGTTAAGCAAAGAAATCTCTCTGAAATTGAGATAGACCCAATTTGGAGAGGAGTTCAAGGAGAAACAAACTTTACTCAAAAATTATAAAAGGGGGAGGCCTTGAACGTCCCAACCCATGGAGAAGCCCCCTCTTGGACACCAAACACTCCCTTCTCTTCCTCTCTCTTCCTCCATTGAAGTCTTCTTCCATCCCTTCAAGTAGAAGAAAAGTTCTCCATCCTAGTGTAAGTAGTATTATTTATTTATTTATTTATTTTTGGTTTCAATTGATGTAACATCTTTGTAAAGAACACCACTTCATTGATAAAATCATGCTTTTCCTTTAGATCTTGTCTTTTACATGATTGATCTTGTGTTTTGATTATGATGTTTGTGATAGGATTGACAACCCTAATCTATGATGTTATGGTTAAAATAACGGGTGAATCATGTGGTTAATGGATTTTTAGAAATTTATTCCACTAGTTAAACTACATTTTAATTCATGCTTACTACATTTAAATACTTGTTCTACTACGTTAACATGCAAGTTTACTACATTTCAATTCTAAGTTTTACAACATTTAAATTATTTCAAAATTATTGCATTTAAATTCTCTTTTTCCATGCTTTCTTATTGTGTTTAGATCTTGCATAACTTATGGATGGAATTAGATTTTAGAATCATGCTTAATGATTACATGAAATTTATGATGAGTTTTGGTCTTTGAAAATTTAATTCTCAGATCTGAAATATATGACTTTAAATAAAAATAAGAAGTTGAAATTCAGATTAAAAAAGAGACTGCACAAAAAGATAGCATACAGTGGTGCTTTTAGTCTAAATCTTAGCAATTTAAAACTCTAATTGGTGACCTTTTTTGCATTGAAATTTGGAGAAATTTTTTCTTAATGAAATAATTTTAAACCATAAAAATTTCAGAGAAAAAAGATTTTCAATGGCTTAAACACATACTAGTAAAACAGTTTGCATACAGATTTCTACAGTAGGGCAGATTTTTGTCCAAAACTTTGGAACTGATTACCCTATCAAATCATTAAATTTTTCTGTAAATATTCGTCGAATTGAACTTTCATAGGTGTGCTTTCAAAATCTTGAGTTTTAAGTGAAAATAAGTTTAGGAAGTCTAAAAACAAGGGGCTTGAATACAAAGTGGACAAACTACCTGTGTGTAGAAACTCTGCAGTTTCAAATTGTATTAGTCATCTTCATTTATGCATATTTTTTGTCCTTTTAAATTCTTTTTTCATTTTGCTTGCTTTTTTGAAACATGCATCATTAAAGTTTAAATTCCATCTATTAACTTTTGGTTTATTTCATTTTAGGTCAGTTGTATAGAGCCTTTAAAAAGGGGCTGCATACAAGTAGTCTCATACTTCGAAGAATTTCAGCATGCATCTTAGTATTTTGATTTTCTAGGATTGAGTCATTCATTTCATGCATTGTTTCATGCATATCATGCATTATGCATTGATTAAAGTGTACGAATAGGTTTAGGATTGATTTTAGAATTAGAAATCATTTATTTTATTAGTTTAGCCTTTTGTTAAGTTGGAAAGACCTAACCATATTTGCTCCTTGTGGATTCGACCCCGTATTTACTGGGATATTACTACATTGAATGATTCTACACTTGTAGTTTTGCAATCATTAATCTTATACATTATGTAACACACGATGAGACTGCAATCAACCATGAAATGCAAAACCACGAAATTAATGGAGTGTCTATCAATTGTGTCTATTCGACGTCAATGTAATTGCAATTCTTGACATAATCCTTCTATGATAAGAAAAATGGCATAATTTTTGTCAGTTGCATATATTTGTTCTCATATGAACCATGCATTAAAAAATATTTTAAGCAAAAGACACATACCAAAATCCAAGCATCTTCCAAATAGAAGTCACCCTTTTTTTAATCCAGCACCAACAATGTCCAGTGGAACAACTCTACATCTTTATTCTTCCCATTGGAGTTCACTGGGAAATGGATGAACCTGTGATTTGCTATTTTATCTGGCAAGATTTGACAATGTAGATAGTTGTTCCTCATGTCATTGTTGGTGTATGTGACCATTTTTTGCATGAAGAAAGATTTCATAAGCTTTAATGTAATCTACAAAACTTTATTACTCACACAGCACAACAGTTACGCTTGTGTTACCCAGCATAAACTTGTGACAAAGTAGGAATTTTTATCTTCTATTTGGCTTTTTAGTTTGGTGGATTTAATAACCTTTGCGAGCTCTGTCTGCTCAATGTAAAGTAGTTCTGCAAAACAGTCAATAACCTAGTGGATTAGAAACACATAATGTTATCTGTGTTTAAAAGTACAAATGCTGCTGAATCTTTTTGTAGATATTATCTATTTTTAACCATTGAACAAATACTCAAAATTGTCATGTTGGACTACTTACATTGCTTGATGTTTCACTACCAGATAGGAGCGTGGTGATATCCTCATATAAGACAACATGTATCCCTTCACAGCTCCAAACTGGTGCCCCGAGTTGATAGTGTACCATGTGTCAGTTGAACATCATTAAAATTCTGATAATATTATCTTATATATATATATATATATAGATTTGCAAATGCTGCCAACTTACATAGGCCCCTCTGCTTTATATATCTGCTTTAGTTTCTACTTGTCATTTTTGCTCAATAGTTCAACAATTGGAGTTTTAGGTAAAGTAAAGGGTGTTTTCTTCTTGATGGTGTTTAATTTCTGGACAATTTGCTTTTCTTGATCCACAAAGTCATTCGAGTCATCATCATACTCAAACTTTGGTTGTTGAGTAGGTTTTCTCACCTTATTCTTCCAACCATGGAGGATTGCCTCACTTTTGTAGATGATTTTGGTTGACTTGTACTTTTTTTTTCTGCATCCTCATTCTTCTTTGTATCAGTTGGGCTTCCATTTGTCATTGACTATTAAAATATTTAGATCAAACTTAGATAAATTCATATGTAGAATCAAATAACTTTATCTGAATTCATATGCAATATTTAGATGGCTTTGTTTGAATTCATATAAATTTATTTGAATTTGGATAACTTTCTATGGGAATTTAGATAATGTTATCAGTATAACTTGAAAACTCAAATAAGTTCATATGTAATATTTAGATAACTTTATTTGAATATATATAACTTTATTTGAATTCAAATAACTTTCTATAGGAATTCAGATATGTAACTTAAGATTTTTAATGAATATACCTTATTAGTCTATTGCTTGTTTGTTTGTTTTGTGTTACTTCCCTATGCTGTTATTTGTTGAGTAGGCTGCTGCTCCTTTGTTTGAGTTGTTTTGCTTCACTCGGGTTCTTCGATGTGTTGTTCCTTGGCTGGTTGGTATCTTTCCTTCAAAGTCTTGCTTGCCCTTGTAATCTTTTCTCTGTGTAAGTATTTTTGTGTTGGCAATTTCATGGGTTTGACAAAACTTGAGTCCATTAGTGTGTATTTTACATATCTTTGAGTATAGACAATGGTTTGAGTCACCGGATGCACTGAAGTGAAGAAATAGAAGAAAAAGTGACAAATTGAAGTGGTTTTCTATGGACAACATGGATTAAAAAGATCATATCTCACAAACCAAGCGACGGATATGGGCATGCGACCTACCGTTGGAAAGCTCATTTCGAGATGATTCCATAGAGCCCAAGATCGCCTCAATCGGAGCTGAAACGAGAAAGTTATGGCCTCCGGAAATTTGCAAAAAAATGCTAAAATTTTCACTTGGGTAGAACCTTAATCCGATCGGTCGGGCAATTTATCCGACTGATCGGACAAGTGCAAAAAGTGCGCTGACTTGCGATTTTTTAGCCCGAATTGAAAGGAAACTTCCCTGTTTGATGCCAACTCCTTTCCTGATCGTATTATACTTGTGAGGCACGAATTTAGAGCTATAAAAGAGGGTTATCTCTCAACCCTAAGGTGTGGAACACAGATCTCAATACTCTGAGAAGAAGATTGTTATTGGAGATCATCTTTTTTAAAGTTCTTCCATTGGAGAGTTAAAGGGCTGAAGTTCTGCTCTAGAGATCGTTGTCTTCTACTTCTCTAAGTGTAGAAGATTGCTTTGGGGAGTCAAGTACAACATCTAGAAGGTGTCTAGGCGTCTTGGATCTATCACAGAGAACGGCAGGGAGTCATTGCAGCAGGGAGCTGTGCAAGGGAATCATAAGGTCCTTAGGTTGAGGAGCAACTAGATAAGGGTTGTGAGTATTCTCTTGTAACTGTAGTATGATTCACAGTGCTTGATTCTTGATTGTGGTTTTTTTTCTGTTTGGGTTTATACGTAAAATATGTGTCTTCTTATGGTGTGTGCATGTGTTTTGATTTATTTTCTTTGCGTGGTTGATTGTTTGCATACATATAATTAAGGTAGGCATTAATCCATTCTAGAGGATCCTCTCCCCCCCCCCCCCCAAAAACCTTCAAGTGGTATATGAGAGGGTTGCATTAATTTGTAGTGTTTGATCCTAAGAGAAATCTAGAATTGTACTCAATTAAGAAGGCACATCCGCTGTGAAGCCTCCATTGTTTGATAGCTCAAATTATGCTTATTGGAAGCAAATGATGATTGGGTTTCTCAAGTCCATTGATGATGATGTGTGGGATAGTGTTGAGGAAGGTGATGTAACACTCCGACCCGAGTTGATCTGGATTAGCGGCTAATTTCGGATGATTTGGTTGCTAATGGTGTTTTGTTCTTGTGTTTGTTTGGTTTCAAGTTTTGGATAGGTAGTTGGGTTGAGTTTGACCTGGTTTAGGTAGACATAAGCCCTTTTTCGTAATATTGCATTTTGTGTGATGTCGTCATTCATGCATCATCTTGGTATTAACGCGTGTCTTTTGTTATGCTTGTTGAATTCCGTAACTACGTCGTTTACCAAAGAGGTCACGTGTTTTCGTTAGACCCGCAATTGACTCGAACTGGAATTAATTGGAACAATTGGACTTTCTTGCAAATTGGCCTTTATATTTGTAGCCACCGGCCTTCTTCTCCTTCATTCACTGTTCTGTCTCTCTCTCTCTCTAGTCTTCTTCTCCTTCTCGTTCTTCCTTGCTTCTGTCGATCAAGTCAGGGGGAGCATCGGTGCATGTCCACGTTTGAGCATCACTCGTGTGATTGGAGGTGAGCTTGAGTTCTTGTTGTGCTTCCTTCCTTCTTCTTCTTCTTGTTCTCATTATCGATGGGTATGGATCCTCACGGTTTTCTTTTCTTCTTTCCTTGCATGCATTGTGATCCGAAGCTTGTTGGCAGTGTGATTGAGCCCAAGGATAACAAGATCGTGTGTTAGACTCCATTTGAGGCAAGTATAAGCATAACTTGGTTTAACCATGTGGGTATGTATTTGATTAAGATTCAATCATGTATTCTTGAGTATGAATGATGTTTACAGCCCATTTTGTGATCATTTCCTTCTACTCTAAGTGATTTCGTCAGTTTGGTCATGTTTCGATGATTTGGTAATCAGTTCAGAAACTGCTTCACATGTACCATGGCTAACCCGTAACTCACCTTCGGCTTAGAGTCTAGAGAGGGGGAAAAACCTAGTTTTCCTCTATGGCCAAGACACGGCTAAGCCGTATATTATCCTACGGTTAAGCCGTAGCTCAGCCGTGACCCAGCCGTAGATCAATACAGGGTACCGGTTTCTGGATTAACTGAAAGTAAGCAATTTGACAGACCTTCTACGGCCCAGCCACGGTTAAGCCGTAGAACAGGACACGGCTAAGCCGTAGAACAAAATACGGGTGAACCGTAATTGCGGGTGAACAGTAAAGGGAACCGCGGTGGAGCCGCAGTGCATATTACGGCTGCGCCGTAAGATGCCTACGGCTAAGCCGTATGTTCACCTACGGCTAAGCCGTGCCACCCCTGAGAAATGAATGAAATGATAGGATTAAGAAAGAAACTGATATGACCTTCATGATAGAATGTAGATCACCTAGACTTGTCCAATGGTATGAGTGAATAACATGAATGATCTCGAGGGCTGAGAATCATTCATGCACGTTATCCGGTTGTTTAGTATCTCCCCATGGGTGTTGGTTTAAGGGACTTCGGTGCACATTCCCAATACACTGCAACACTAGACAATAGTGTATCGGACAACTTAAAACTACATCATCATGCACGGTTAGAAACACTGGATAATTAGAATAGGATTGGCTAGTAAAAACTCGTGATCCTTACAAGGAAATCTGATCGCATTGCATATTGACTTCGGTTCTTGTCCTCCTATACGCGTTCTACGCTGGGGCACACGATTGGATATTTCTAGCTCTGTCCATGGTTAATCTCGGGTGGAACAGCGGTCTTGCATGTTCAACCTTACTATTTGATATACATGAGTTGAGATGCCCTTACTTCGTTCTCATCCATTATCTTGTTGGTTTGACCTGTTCAGTTGGATATGGTTGTTGATATATGCTTAACAAGACATGCACGTCACGTTCTGATAAGATACATGTTCAGCTATGCACGTTATAATATGCACGTTATGATCTGCATGTTCTTATATTGATTGACTCGATAGAGTCCGGCACTACTGAGCCTCAGCCTTAGGATCCCGACGAGGTGACTTGGGTATAGTTTATATGGCCTTACTGCAGAAGGAAACGTCTTGGGGAATCCGGACCCCAGGAAACCGAGACCCATCTGGCCCATGGTGTTCTTTGCACGATATAAGATCCCTTTTTGGGAGCATATGGCGTACGTAGTATCCACCTAGTATGTACATGTTATGTTACTTACATTGATTCACAGAGCATATGTTAATTTGACTGCACAACTGCTTAGACTACTACATTAATATGTTATGATTATTTATGTCTTTTATTCGATTAGAGACCATACGTGTTAACTTGTTACTGCTTATACTTTGCTAAATTGTTGTATTCATGAGTTGTCCTTGGTGTTGCAGGCTCAGGTACCCTCGACCGCGTTCTTGTCGGTCGTCAGTTTGCTTGGGAGACTCCAGCTGTCTCTTCAGGTTCGCGGAGTGTGTGCTATCACTCCATTAGAGCGTGACTGTTCTCTGCATGCATGCATCTTGTTTTCTTTTCATGTCATTGAGTGTATTCATGTTCTATACATTGTGATTGGACCTTTGTATCAGCCTTTGGATATTATTTCTTTGTTCTTGTGTGCCTCGTGTCTCTTGTTGATATTTTTAGCTTCCGCATACCTGTTTTGCACGTGTGTTTTCCCTTGTGCGTGTGCATCTAGACTGGGTCTAAGTGCATATGCAAGGGAGTGCGTGTGTCGCTGGTTAGGTTTTCGCTAACCCCTGATCTCTTGGGCTCGGGTTGTGACAGGTTATTCAAAACCTACTACTACTATTGATGGGCAAACAGTTGCTAAACCTAAAGCCCAATGGATTAAGGAAGAAAAGCGTACCTCCAATTGCAATAATAAGGCCATGAATGCTATTTATAATGGAGTGTCTGCTGATGAGTTTTGTCGAATTTCCACTTGTAAAACTGCAAAAGAAGCATGGGATGTTTTGCAAACTGTTTATGAGGATACTGATACTGTCAACCAAGCAAAGCTGCAAAGGTTAAATCAAGCCTTTGAAACCATTGTAATGGAAGAAGAAGAAACCTTCAATCAGTTTTATGCTAAGCTGAATGATATTGTCAATTCTATTTTCAATTTGGGTGAAGTGATCCCTGAAAGTAAAATTATCAAGAAGATTTTAAGGTCTCTTCCTTCAAAGTTTGATTCAAAAGTAGATGCTATTGAAGAGAATAAAAATTTAGATACCCTCATAGTGAATCAGTTGGTTGGAAATTTTTAGACTTTTGAAGAAAACCGTTTAAATAAGGGAAAATCAGTAAAGAATAAAGATTTGGCTTTTAAAGCTTTCAAAGAATTCGTGGAGCAATCTGTAAAGAAAATTGAAACTGATTCGGATTCTGATGATGATATCACTGAGTTAATGGTTCAGTTTCAAAAACTTATGAAGGCTAAGAAAGCTAAGTGAAAGGGATCGAACTCTGAAAAGAAGACACCGTTAGCCAAGGTTAAGTGCTTTGATTGTTAAGGTCTTCGTCATTATGCCAGTGACTGTCCTAACAAGAAAAAGAATCACAAGTACAAAGCTTTAAAAACTTGGGATGATGATTCTTCAGAAGAAGAGAAAGACCTTGAACCTTATTCGAAGGATATTGTGAATGGTAAGTTTATGGATTTTATGGCTAGATCTACTGTGTCAGATGCCAGTTCTGCTGCAGATATTGCTGATATTGTACTTTCAGATGAAGAAGATGATTGGGAAGCAGAATATGGGATTTTACTAGACAAGTCTATGCAGATGAGCAAATTATTTGAAAAAGATGCTCTTAAACGGAAAGCAGAGATTTTGTCTCTTAAGAAAGAGTTAGAGGATGCCAAATCACAGGTTCATCTGTGAGAAGGAAAAAAGAATTCTATGGCTGATAAGCTGACTACTGAGAGTCACAAGTATGGTTTACTGAAAGATGAATTTAAGAAGGTTGCGCAAGAGTTTGAAACCTTGAAAACTGACTTCAAGACTGTTCAAGCTGAACAAAAAGACCTGGCTGGGAAACTGAAGATTGTATTGTCTGAGCTGGATTCTACAAAAGCACCTCTGAATAAGCTAAATATTGGTTCAAAGATACTAGATGACATCTTATGTATTCAGAAGCTGCCTAATGACAAGCGCGATCTTGGTTTCAATGATGGTGCGTCTAATTCAAAATCTAAAGGTAACTCTGTTTTTGTTAGAAGTATTGCACACACTGCTCCACATGTTGCACATGTTCATAATGTAATGAGTAGTTTACAAAAGAAGAATGTGTCACGTCCTACACGAACATCCATTTGTCATCACTGTGGAGTTAAAGGACACATTCGTCCCCATTGCACGAAGCTGCATGTTTTGTCAAAGTATAAGCAATGGTGGAAACAATTGTTTAAGCCAAAGGTCAAGACAAGATCTATTTGGGTTAGGAAATTTGATTTACCTCTAGAAGTTGCTCACACTTTGCTAAAAGATCATACTACACTATTGTGGGTGGTTACATGCAAAAAATCCTGATCAAGATGATCAAGCTCCTATCCCCAGTGCTGTTACGAAAATACAATTAAGGGCGAGCTGTAATCAAGGGGGAGCTATTGTTGGATCCAGGTTGACAACTTTGCTGCATGATGATCATTTGCTTTATCAATTATGGACAAAAAAGGGGAGATATTGCATTTAGGGGGAGAATGGAATTTTTGTGTATTCTGAAGATAGATGGAGCTGAAGATGATTTTTTTGATACAGAGCTGATGGTCAAATTTTCTTTTTAATTTCAATTTACTCAATTTCAATGTATTTTTTTGTTTTATTTTTGGAGAGATTGAATGCATAGGAAGTTTCGTCCATGAATTACCAAAGGGGGAGATTGTAAGTATTTTTGTGTTGGTAATTTCATGGGTTGGACAAAACTTGAGTCCATTAGTGTTGTATTTTACATATATTTGAGTATAGACAATGGTTTGAGTCGCCGGATGCACTGAAGTGAAGAAATAGAAGAAAAAGCAACAAATTGAAGTAGTTTTCTACGGATAATATGGATTAAAAAAGTCATATCTCACAAATCAAGTGTTGGATATGGGCATGCAACTACTGTTGGAAAGCTCGTTTCAAGAGGATTCCGTAGAGCCCAAGATCGCCTCAATCGGAGCTGAAACGAGAAAGTTATGGCCTCCGGAAGTCTGCAGGAAAATGCTGAAATTTTCACCCGGGCAGAACCTTAATCCGACCAGTCGGGCAATTGATCCGACTAATCTGACAAGTGCAGAAAGTGCACCGACTTGCGATTTTTTAGCCCGAATTAAAAGGAAATTTTCCTGTTTGATACCAACTCCTTTCCTGATCGTATTATACTTGTGAGGCACGAATTTGGAGCTATAAAAGAGGGTTCTCTCTCAACCCTAAGGTGTGGAACACAGATCTCAATATTCTAAGAAGAAGATTGTTATTGGAGATCACCTTCTCTAGAGTTCTTCCATTGGAGAGTTAAAGGGCTGAAGTTTTGCTCTAGAGATCATTGTTTTCTACTTCTCTGAGTGTAGAAGATTGCTTTGGGGAGTCAAGTACAACATCGAGAAGGCGTCTAGGTGTCTTGGATCTGTCACAGAGAACGGCAGGGGGTTGTTGCAGCCGGGAGCTGTGCAAGGGAATCACAAGGCCCTTGGGTTGAGGAGCAACTAAATAAGGGTTGTGAGTATTCTCTTGTAATTGTAGTATGATTCATAGTGCTTGATTCTTGATCGTGGTTTTTTTCCCGTTTGGGTTTCCACATAAAATATGTGTCTTTTTGTGGTGTGTGCATGTGGTTTGATTTATTTTCGCTGCGTGTTTGATTGTTTGCACACATATAATTAAGATTGACATTAATCCATTCTAGCAGATCTTCTCCCAAAAAACCTTCACTCTGTGTATATGATTGTCATATCCTTCACCAATCGTTTTAGTTCTTTGTTCTTGGACTCAAGATCTGCTACTTTTATCTTCATTTTGTGTATTTTAGTTTTTGCTTGTCCAGCTCTAGAAGATTGTGCATCCAACACATGTTCCAATTGTGAGAGTTGTTGGAGGCAGTTGTTCATAGTTAAGACACTTGCCAGGTTGTTTACGAGGCCTTCATTCTTTCTTTCGACCTCCATCTTTTCATCTGTTAGCTTTTGGTTCAGTGATAACACATCATTTCTCTCTTTGACCAGGTTGCTGACCCTTGTCCCCAATTCGAACTTTTTATGGATGAGCTGAACGTTAACCAATGTTGCTCTATCTCGTTCCACGATGAGTGTATGAATCTAGGACTTCAAGTCTAACTTCTATTTTTTAGATGATTAATAAGTGAATTTGCTTTGTCATTTTCTACAATTACCTGGGTTAGTTCTTTTTTTCTCTTTGCTGGTGATGGTTGATGTGTTCCAAAGCTTTCTTTATTACATCATGCAAGTTCATTTCCCTTTCCGGATGCCATTTCAGTTACGTCTTCACTGTTAGTGCCAATTAAGTTAGTTTCAGTGACAATGTTTGTCACAACCAAATCTGTTTCTTGCATTTTGCCTTTAATTTGCTATCTCTGAAGCTATTGAGATGAATTCGAATCCTCCTCCTTTATTTGTGTCTGCCTCCCAAAATTTCTAATTTTCTGGTTGTTCTTCTAAAAAGGAAACCACCAATGTTTGTGTTATTGGGGTCATTTCCTTCTGGTCACTTTCTTTGATATCCTTCTCCCTTTTTTTTTTTTTTTTCTCTTTTCATTTTCTTCTCTTTCTTATTTGTCACCATCTTCCTCTTCCCTTTCTTCTTGCACTTCCTCATTTTCTCCTCCTTCTCATCTACAATGTCTTCTTTAATTGTTGCTTGAACACCTGCAATGGGAACAATGTCAGTATCAAAGAATATGAAAAATAAAACTCATATAACTTTGTCATAAAATTCAGTAACTTTATAAAAAAAACTCATATAACTTTATAAAAAAATAATTTTATCTATTTAAATTCAGATAAAATCTTCAAATCAGATAATAATAACTGTGTTTCATACAATTTTTGTAGTGGACTCTTCTTCAGTGCTTTGTTGAGGGCTTTAAGATCCCACTCGAGCAATCTTGGGAGTTTGCCTATCCTCATTGGCTTGACTAGTATTGTGTGTTTGCATAACCAATATTGTTCCAGTTCAGACAAAAGAACCAAGCGAGATATAATCATAGAATTCAAGTTGTGAATTTCTTGTGGAAAAAATGGTTGTTTAGCGTACCGCAAATGCGACTAGACAACCTACAACTATATCTAAACCCTTTCCTCTTGTGTGAACCGATTCCATGACAAATTCTTTAATCTCTTTTGTCCACGCATAATCTTTCATATCTGTGTAATTTTCCATATAGGCCACATATGCCCATCCAATTGTGTTGGTAAGGGTTGAAAAAAAATATCAAAACCAGAATTTAGAGGCACATCAGCCTCGTGACATCGGCAATCTCATCTTTTGTTTTGCCGTTTAGCACTATTTCTAGCTGCTCCCTTATTTGAGGGACTTTTGGTCTTGAATTCTTTGGAAACCTCCTCTTTATAAATGCAGAATCTTTCCTCTTGCTATACTTAGGTTCCAGTCTCTTGGTGCCTTTTGGTATTTCGAAAATTAGTGATATGTCTTGCGAGGTGAATGGCACATACTTCTTTCAAGGTTTGAATTCTTGTTTTGAGTTACTGTATGTGTCAAGTATTTCCATGATATCCTTGTCATATTTTATACAACTTTTCTCTGTTAGTCTCCCTTTCAAAATAAAGTCAATGAGATACCAAAATGGCATTTTTTGTAGCTCAATGAGATGGTCTTTATTGGTCCTTTGTTCATAGTGTTCAATAGTCTCACCACTGAAACTAGATTTGATCTGAAGTGATAGTGGTGCATCTGTCCTTTTTTGGTTTTTTTTTAGGTCTTCTTCATCTTCGTTGTCATTTTGGCTGTATGAATGTAATGTACAAGAACATGAAAAGGACAGATAAAATTGATGTAGTCTACTTGGAAACTCATATAACTTTATCTACTTTTGTAATGAGGCAGTGCATGCTAATATATGAAATTTAGATAAATTTACAGCAAATTCATATCATACTCAAAAAAATTCAATAAAAACTTAGATAAAGTTATCTGTATTCATATAACTTGCTGTACAAATTTAGATAATGTTATTTGTTCAGTTAAAAACTCAGATAAATTCAAATGAAACTTAGATAAATTCTTATTCTCTTTAGTCTTTCCCTGTTTTGTTTTTTCTTTAGTCCTCTTCCATTTTGATGTGATTTTGGGTATATGAACGTGAACTGTGTTGCATATCCACGATCATTGTTTTTTAACCTTCTGTCAAAGTGCTTTGTCTCAAATGAAGACAGATAAAATTAGCAATTTTTTTTTGTTATCTGTCGTCAAATACATAAAACTCAAATAACATTAAAGACAAAGCGTTTAGGGTTTAGTGTTATCTTGAGGAGACAAAGCCTTGACTGCTGACCCTGGGTTACAACTGTTACGTCCATGGGAGTGCAACGACATAGATTCCGAGTAGCCAACTAGATGAGCGGGAGGAAGAGAGGGCTGTGCTTGGCATTGTTTTTTAAGATGAGAGGGCCTCTGTGATGCAGATGAGGAAGGCTCTACGATTACACTTTGTGGATGAGATAATGAAGCAGAATCTCAAGCTTTGTGTTTTGTGATGGAGACGCAATAAGTGGTCCGCATTTTGTGTTTGGTCTTCTGGTTTCTTTCTCTTTTCCCAACAATTGGTATCAGAGCCGAGGTTGGTGTTCCTCGGGTTTCTGAGCGAGGTGGAGATCGCTCAGTGGTTTGGAGGTTGTGCGCATGAAGATTAACTGAGATCCGGTTCGTGATTTCTGGTTGGGCCACCATCGAAGAAGAAGAAGACGAGATTGGGTTCTCCGGTCTCGCTGAGATCGGAGGAAAAAGAATTCACATGTTTTCAGATCTCGAAGTGATTGCTGTGATTGTGATCTATCTGCTGGGACACACACGATGGGAGAAGAGCGAAAAATCAGATCTGTGATCGTGTTGGTGGAAGAAGAAGCCAGAGAAGATCTAGTTTCTGCAGATTCGAAAAGGGACGAGGGGTTCGGTGCTTGTTCGGGATTTTCGCAGAGAATTTCTCGGTCCAGAGGAGATGACCGGAGAAGAAGAAGAAAAGAAAAGAAAAAAAAAAAAAACGCCAGCCAGCATCTGTTCTTCTCTCTCCTCCCGGCCTGCCACCACCGACCTCCACATCGCGCCGCTGCTGCTCCGCCCAGATTGCCGGAGCCAACGCACGCCGCTGCCAAGCCGCAGCGCCACCACCGTCCTCATCGCGCCGCTGCTGCATCGCCGGATCAGACGAAGACAGGCTGCCAGATCGCCATGCCATCGCCGGATCAGACGAAGACAGGCTGCCAGATCTGCGCAGTAGACCCGAAAATCGCGCGCCTTCCTTGTTGCAGTCGCCACCGAGATCTCCGCCGAGATCCTCGCCTTCTTTGTCGCCGGAGAAGACGTTGTCCGCCGTCACCGTGGGGCCGTCGCCGTGGGGCCGCTGCAACCCGCGCGAGCTCGCCTGTTGCAGACCCAGACGCGAACTCGCCTGTTGCAGACCCAGACGCACGTCAGTCGCTGGGTTGAAGACGACCCAGTCTTCTGGGTCTTGGGTCGGGTCGGGTCTGGTTGCCTGACCCGCGGAGAAGAAGAAGCCCAGCGCTTCTTGTCAGGTCAGTTCGGGTCCTGGTTGGGTCAGTTTGACCTGACCCGTGGAGGAAAAGCCCAGGCAGCACAGTAGGTTCCAGGCCGGGTCCGGTCAGGTGCGACCTGACCCGATTTCAGCCCAGCCAGAGGGTTCAGGCCGGGTCAGTTCAGGTTCGACCCGACCCAGTTGCATCAAAGCCCAGCAGTTCAAAGCAACTTCGGTTCCGGGTCAGGTTAGGTTCGACCCGACCTGTTTGCAGACGGTCCAGCCCAGCGCAAAATTGCAGATTAGTTCCGGGTCAGGTGATCCCGACCCGGGTCCGCTCCAGAAGCCCAGCAGACAGTGCAGTGACGTCAGCAGTGATGTCAGCATCGGTCAAAGGCCAGATTTGACCAGTTTCAACGGCTGAAATTGTTTCTGCGATATCTTGATCGTCCGATGTCCGATCGGAGATCCGTTTGAGCCTACGGACTCGTTTCGAGCAGATCTACGCAGTGGAAGAGGTTAATTGGCTGTTTGACAGTCAAGGAGGAGGTTTGATCGATTGGAGCGTAGAAACTTGTTTCTACGTTATCGGAGCCATCCTGAGTCGGATTTCAGATCCGTTTCTTCCAGCGTGCTCGTGGTGACGAGATCTATGGTTTGATGCAGAAATCTAGAGGAGATCTGAACAGATGTGGATTCAGGCTAGAATCAGGTCTACTCGACCTGGTTGTTGTTGCAAACCCAATAATAGGAGTCGCCGGCCTAGTTGCAAAGGGTTTGCTGATTCAAACGAAGTTGTTCGTTTGGGGTTCACATGATCGCATGTGATGTTATTCATCTTGCCAGAACCAAGCCGGAAAAGCAGCAAGGAGGAGCTGATGTATCAGCAGTTGATCGGAGGCCCGGTCAAATGGAGTTTTTTGACCGCTCGGAGGCAGAGGTTGTTCTGCAATGGAGTCATCTGGACTTGTATTCCCGATCTGTTTGCTTGCATGCTTGTGGTGATTGGATCTTCACAGTGATGTACCAATTGTTGTGATTTTCTGATAATCACCCGTTGTGCGCATTCGCGAAATCACAAGATCAACACGAACAAGCCACACAAGAAGAGACACCGAGATTTACGTGGTTCACCCAAACCGGGCTACATCCACGGGCACAGGAGGACGAACATCTTCACTATGACAAGTAAAGCATACAAGAGATTCCCACACTCTCACCTCATCTCTCCTACGTGGTGTGGGAGCACCACGGGCAACTGATGCCGCCGCCGCCGCTGCAAGGTCTAGGGTTACAGACTATACAATATATAATCTCCGCTTTCTTGGCCACCAAGAAAGCCCCGGTACAATTACCAAAATACCCTTGACCTTAAACCAGTCCCTGGCTAACCCAGTGACTCATCCGGCTAAACCGGAATACAAGACATAAACCTAACAATTTGGAATCGAGATAGAGGACTAGAGGGCTTCATTCGCTTAGGTTTCTTTGTTCCATTTTTTTTCTTGCAATTAGGTTAGAAAGATTAAGAAGGGATGGACTCGAGATCTTATTAGGAGACACACGCAAAGTGCACACTTGCGCTTATTTTCCCCTAAGTGTGCGCTTAGGGGAGCCGCCCTCTCTCTCTCTCTATATATATGAAAAATTCTCCACACCTCCCCATTTAAAAAAATGGGATTTTTGCCCCTCCCTAATATCCAATGAAAAGAACAAGTCGTTCCATTTTGTTTATTACTCACATTTTAGGAGTTTGTTAAGGCAAGAAAATAGAATGAGAGATTTGAATTTGAGTGAGAGGCACCTCATACATGTTTTTCATGTAATTTACTTTTTTTATTTCTCATAATGGGGTACACCTTTGGATAAATCCAAGTCCTCCAAATTCATTTACTCCCATGAGTTGACATTAATTTGAAGGCATCTTTTCGATAATTCACAAAATTGAGAGGGCCCAACAGATGGAAATATACCAATTCTTTTGCCCTTCTTTATTTTGCATAGTGCGATATGCCTTTAGATAAATCAAAATCCTTTTCGTCCATATAAATCCAATTTGACACCAATAAAAAGATAATAAATAAAATAAGTGTAGCCCATTGATGGATTTTTTAGTGGGTCCATGAAAGCAAATCCAAGGTTCACACTATTTAATTGTATAAAGGGTCCCACTCATGGATTAATAATTTTATTGAGATGAAAAGGTTTGTATAGGTGCTTTAATGAGAAAGAGAAAACGAAGGACATAAGGAGAAAAATTAGGAGCTTACTTAGATTCTTTGCTATCATATAAATTTGGCTATCCAAATCAGCTTTGTATTGAATGTTCATTCGTCAAACACTATTGGCATTCCCTTTTACAAAACGGAGCTCCTCTCTCTCTCTCTCTCTCTCTCTCTCTCTCTCTATACTCTATATTTTCTATTAACCTTATGTAAAAGGAAACATTGACTTGCTTGATTTTTCTCTACACACCCCAGGCCCACTACAAGATGTTTTGTCTTTTTGAAGACACCTGCCCATGCGCCCATGTAAGATGCAAGGCTATTTTTTCCTTTTCCAATACCGATTGATTCAAAAGCTCATTGGAACAATGTTTCCTGTCTATAAATTTCCTGTCTATAAAATGAGTTCTCTTCCACCTCTCCTCATGGAATCAATAACAGAAACGTGACGTAATCCTGGTATGGTTTTTCTCATCTCTTTTTCTTTATTTTCTCTTTTCCCTGATAAATCCTCACTCAAATATCTTCGTTACCTTTTTTATTTTATTTTCTCCTCTTCCTCCCAAATCCTCATATCTCTTTCTATTTTTTTGCTTAGATTCTTCATCAATACACCACCTGAGAGGGTCTTTTCCTTCATGGTTGACTATGCTGCTTTTAACCCATTTATGTTGCCTAGGTCATTTGAGCTTTGTATGTCTCTGTTGTTGGATTACTTTCACTTCCTTAGGAATTTTAGTTTTAGGTTTCCTTACATAAAAGAAAACATCGACATGATTGATGTTTCTCTACATACCAAAGGCCCACTGTAAGGTTTTTTTTACTCTTTAAGACATTTGCACATGGGTCCATGCAAGATGCAAGGTTTTTCTTTTTCGTTTTCCTATACCGACTGAAGCAAAAGTTTGCTGGAAGAATGTTTCCCTTCTGTAAAATGAGTTCTCTTCTGCCTCTCCTCGTGGAATCAATAACAGAACATGAAGCAATGCTAGTATGGTTTTCTCATCTCTTCTTCTTTATTTTCTCTTCTTTCCATTAAATCCTAGCTCAATTGTCGTCCTCACTTGTTCTTTCTAATTTTCACTTCTTCCACCGAAATCTTCATATCTCTCTCAATTTTTTTCTCAGATTCTTCAGCAGCACACCACTTGAGAGGGTCTTTTCCTTCATGGTTGACTGAACTTCTTTTATCCTATTGATGTTGCCAAGGTCATTTGAGCTTTGTATGTCTCTGGTGTTGGATTACTTTCATTTCCTCAGGAATTTTAGTTTTAGGCTTATTAGTTTAGCTGATGATTAGAATTTTATTTTTAGTTTTATTAGTTTAGTTGATGATGGGCTCTGTGTGAAATTCAGTTTTTTCTCATCTTCTATCATTTTTGTTTTCTGTTGTCAATTTTAATTTTATTTTTTTTATTGAAATTGCTTTTCATTTGGAATTTCAGATTTATTACTTTAGGTGATGATAGGCTTTGTGTGAATTTCTGTTTCCCCCCTCTTTTTTGTCATTTTGGTTTGTGCTTTTCATGTTTTATTCAACACACATTTTATGCCTTTTATATTACTTTCTATAATAATTTTGCCAATGTTCAGTAATATGATTATTGGGTTGTTGGTAGTGATTTTTTTTTGAAAGGAACCCAGTTTGTATATTTCATGTGGGATGCTAATTTTACAATAAAACCCAGTTTATCTTTAGAAAGCATGATTCTGCAGGTTTTGCAGTATTGGTTTTGCATTGGAGTATTGTGCTCTCAGCTACAAATTAAAATTTTGACGTGATAGGATCGGTCCTCGCAATTTGAAGCTCAGTGATACTCTATTGGACTAATGGAATATGAATCCTCAATAAAGTAAGTTTATATATGATGACTGTTTTGATTGCATTTATGCCAATTCATTAAGCTCATGTTGAGTTTTCCTTCGATTGTGGGTGTTGATCCTTAAATGAGGATTGCGTTTTGTAGATTCTTAATTGTATTGATTTGATTTTGGTGTATTTTGGGGTATTCTGGTTTGTAGCAATCTTGGGTCTGATCCTTAGATGAGAATCAGGTTTTGTAGATTCTTAATTTTATTGACCTGACTTTGGTGAATTTTGATTTATTAGCAATCTAGGGTTTGATCTTTAAATGAGAAGTGCGTATTCAAGATTATTATAGTATTGATTTGATTTTGGTGATTTTTTTATGCAGTTGATTAGTTAGAAATCTGGGATTTGTTAATTGTTTCTCTTTAGATTTTGGCGGAGAGGTAGAGGTTCTAGTTATGCAAGTGTTAGAGGATGTACATTTATTTGTTTCTTTATTATTATTATTGTTGTTGTTGTTGTTGTTGTTGTTGTTGATGATGTTGTTATTGTTATTGTTGTTGTTCTCATTTAGAGGAATTGTCAAGCTTCTTGTTCTTCTTAGACTCATGGATTTGTATGTTTCATTTTATTGTTATCAACTTCGTATCTTTCGGAATCATTTTCCTTGTGGGAAATCCAGATTCCCCTTTGATGTGGTTAATCTATTACCCTTACAAAAAAGGGAACATCCACATGCTTGATGTTTCTTTACACACTCTTGGTGATCAACGTGGACCCCAAGTGCAAGGTTTCGATGTAGTTTTACCTGGTGAGTCCAGGATCGCATCCACAGGGAGCAAATATTCATAGAAAACCTATCCTAATTGAAAAACTAAAGCTACCATAATAAAATCTACAAAAATACAAACTATTACTTCTGAAAATTAAAATTAAATTACAATTCAAAAAATATCACAAATTAGATCTAACCTAAAAATCCTAAACTAAAACAATCATAGAACTAGAAACTGCAAAATAATAAAGTAGATCAAACCACTAATGTAAAGAATAAATAACCATGCAATAAATAAAAAGAATTAGAAATAAAACATTCAGATATAATAAAAAAATAATAAAAAGAATACTAGTTTCTCTTATTTTTGGAAATTAAAACACTGTATTGGCTGAATAAAAAAAATCCACAAAAACACCACACCAAGTGCGTGTTGTCACCACACACAAACACACGTTGTTGATCCAAGGCGGAACACCTTGACCTTACTAATTGTGTATTTGAAATTAAATGAACCAATACACCAAATAATATCCCAAAAATAATTACAACTATAAAAAGAAAATCTACCCTTAACCTAGATCAAGACATCCAAAAGAGGGTACTCTGCGCACAATCTATGCTCTTATCTTCAATCTTCACACTAAGGAGGAGTAGATGACAGGAGAAGATGGGTGGATGGATCTAATAATGGGCTTGGCCAAACCCCACTTTTGTTAAAAATTTTGATGGAGAGGAGAGATGGAATTGGTGTAGTAATGTGGAGTATGCAAAAGAAAAAGAGATGGAAGTGATGGGTATGGCGTGTGTTGTGGTAAGTGTTATGTCCATGAATTTGCACAATTTAGGCATCATTTTAGATTGGATTAGGGACTTAATTAGGTTAAATGTATCATTATTTATTCAATTTCATCATTTCATGCATTTTCACCTAATTATTGGAATTTGTACAATTTTTACACATTTTATGCATTAATTAAGAATGTTTGCAATTTTTCTCCGAAGAACCCCAGTTGGAGTAGAACTCTGTCCGGACGGGTCCCACTTCAATGTGGGCTCTTCAGTATTTGATGTGTTTAATTAGAATGCGCAAAAAATGAAATTTGTAGGACCCACAGAACCCTGGGATGATTTGGGTCCCACTGCTTGAAGATCCACACACTTATAGTTCATCTTCCTGTGGATCCCATCTGAAGATCAGCTAAGGCTTCCAGAAGATCTTATATTATCCTATTCTACCAAGAAATATTCTTCAAGATAGAGTCAATTGCAAATTAAAATTCAAAATACAATCCCGTTTTTCTCAAAATAGCCTATCTTAAAATGACCATAACTCTCAATCGAAATGTCGGATCAGTGCAACTGACCCACCGTTGGAAAGCTTTTTCAGAGTAGATGTCCGTGGACCCAAGATTGCACAAATCGGAGCTAAAATGAGAAAGTTATGGGCCTAGGAATTTTCATGTACATTTTTATGCGGGATTGCAATTGCATCTACACCATTGAAGTATAACTGTTGCACATTTCTTTGTGGACCCCATATGAAGATCAGATAAGAATTCTTAAAGCTTCTACTTCATCTTATCTCTAAAATCTCTCTCATCTAAGGAGATAAACTCAATTAACATGCAGCTGATCTTACCTTTCAATCCACCAAAAAGAGGTCCAGATTCAATGAACCCGAGGAGTTAGAAAACTATAAAAGGAGGCCATGGGAGGCTCTTCCTCATTCCCAGCCAAATCTGGAAGTCCCAGATCTCTCTCTCCCTCTTTTCTCCACCTTTCCCCTCCATTAATTTCTATTTTTATTTTAAAGGTATTCTGGAGCTTTGTTCTAGAAACCAGGATCTAGAAGAGAGAACTCTGAGAGACCATTGTATAAGAAGAAGGAATTAACGAAGTTATTTTTGATGTTCTTTGCAATGGTGGGCTGAGTTTCTGATTAGAGCGAAAGATGAAGCTAAGTATTTTAATGTTCTAGTTTATATTTATTATTTTACTCTTTTCTGACTATCTCTTGTTAATGCGCTTTTAAAATATAATAATAGATTTGTTTTCATGCTAAAGGTAAACCTCTGATTTGTGTTCTTAATAAATAAATTTTAATCATTTATACTTACTCTGATAGATTATGCTTAGATCTATAGTTATCTTTGATAGTCTATGCTTAGTTTGATAGGTGGTGTTTATGATGTTCATTCTTTTATGAGGTGAAGGAGGTCTTGGGTATTGATTTTGTTTTTCTTAATTAAAGTTGGTTTTTGCAATAGTTAAATTATCCGGATAAAAAACATTGACTTGTTTCTGATCTGAGTAATAATTGAGACAAAAGGGTAAATTAATTACATAAATTGGATTTTTAAATAATTTAGTAGATTCTGGCTACTCTGATCTATTTCTTATCATTGTTATTAATTTGTTTAGTTTCTTTTTTTCATATTGCACTTCTTTTTTATTATTGTTTTCCTTCTGAAAAAAATTCAGATTATTAATTAAAAAGTTCAAAAGTGCTTTCTGTGGGATCGACCTATATTTGCCATCGTCTTAACATGACAATTGTGCACTTGCAGTTTTAAGTAGATTGATTAAATTCACATCAGTAAGGAAAGAAAGAGAGAGAGGTGATGGGAGAGAGCTCTGGACGTGTGATGTGTATGGGTTCTTGTACTTCCTCTCCTTTATGATATATATATATATAAGAATATATAAGAGATGATGGGAAGTCTATGGGAGAGAGATGGAGAGAAAAAATTAGCGTGAATATGGCTGACATCTCCTCCTTGAATTGGGTTTACATATATATATATATGAAAGACAAACAACAAGTGGCATGGAGGAATAAGAGTCCATGATGGACACGTGATTGGATTTCTCTTTCTTTAATTGGAAATTGAGTTTACATAAAAGAAGGAGAGAAAGAAATTTGAATGATGAGTGAAGAATAGAAAGCATATAATGGGTAAGATTGATGGGCCACCTTTACATGGAACTGATAAGGACTCCTGTGTTCAGAATTTTAAATTTGGAAAGTGAGTTGGTGTTGCAACTAGGGCTGTCAAAGGGCCGGGCCCGGGCCGGTCTTAAGTAAGCCCTTATCCTACCCTCACATGTGCGGGCCGGGCCTAATCTAGCAAAGGCCCTCGACTTTTACGGCGGCCTATAATTTTTAGGCCCTTACCCAACCCTCAAGGGCTAGGGCCGGGCCAGGGCCGAGCCAGGGCCAAAAGAAAGGAAAAATTTTTTTTAATGGAAATAAATCTTTTATATACAACAATCTATGCTACCACCACCAACCAACCTTATACAAACACTCCTCCTTTGCATGGACTGGGGACTGGCAATGCAATGGAAAAGGCAGCATGGCGAAGTTAAAAACTTTTTTTTTAAGGCATTGGTGGTGGGATAAAATCATTTTTACAATATAAAACATAAGGTGGATAATAATAATTCTATAAATGATAATAAATATATAACAAATAACAATAATTCTTTATTTAATTATTTAATTTACTTTTAGAATATCTAAAAGATCATTGAATGTATCACTATCATTGTGTTGTTGTGTACGTATCCAATCTTGTGTGCAAATTAAGACTTCTATAGTCTCAAATTTTAAATAACACCTATATTGATCAAGTACTCCTCCTCCCGCACTAAATGCTGATTCAGAAGCAATTATAGAAACAGGAATTGCTAAAATGTCATAAGCCATTCTGGAGATAACTGGATATTTTGTTGAATTAACTTTCCACCAATCCAATATATTGAAATTTTCATATTTATCCCTTGGCTCCTCCAAATAACAATCTAATTTTGATTTTTCCTCTACAGCTGTCTGAGTCATTTGTTCCTCAAAAGCTAAAAAATCATCTTCAAACTCATTGAATTTCTTTACCAAATCAACTTTATCCACATTTGACAATGTTTTGGTAAGTGTATCATATACAAAATCATCTTCAAACTCATTGTGTATATTATATATTTTATATTAAAATTTAATAAGCAGTGGGCTGGGCCGGGCCCCCTCGGGCCTAATTAGTCAAGCCTAAGCTCGGCCCTCTAGATGCGGGCTTTTAAAAATAGAGCCCTACCCTACCCTCGGGCTTTAAATGGAAAAAATAAGCCCTCGTTTTGAGGGCTTTTGCGGGCCGGGCCGGGCCGGGCCCCCTCTCTAAAGGGCCGGATTGACAGCCCTAGTTGCAACAGAGAAAAATGGGCTATGATCAGTATCAAGGTCCAGAACCTTATTTGGTGGCCACATCTGGATCAATTGATCTTGCATCTCAGGCCTCAGTATTCGGTCCTGCAATGTCATGATGAAAACTCGTTTCACCTTGTCCATGTCACCTCCACAATCGAACCTCACATCCTTGATCTCCAGAGTGGGACATGGGTGCAATAGCATCAAAGCTAGAGACGGGTCCTCCACCGGGCTTGATACAGAAAATCTTGTAGAAATTCCTTCTTCAACATGAAACTCGTTGGTGGTTTATCAAGCCCAGGAGCACGTCCTTATTCCCATATGTTCCTTGGGATATCCTCATTTAGTGGCTAAGTTGCAACGTTCAAAGTATATGTGCAAGTGTGGGGTCCTCATGGTGATCAACTCTCATTTCTTTCTTATTTTTTTGTTTCCTTCAAATTTAATTCCTTGGCTTCAAGATTTGACATGGGTCCATTCCTTTTAATTTTCCTACAAATAAAAGTGATTTTTTTAAATTAAAATAACAATTTTGATCGAAAGTCACAAATGCATTAACACGGGCCCAATTCACATAAAATGAAACATTAAATTCTCATCATTGATCCTAATTTTACTTGATAAAATATTTTATGTAAAATCATGAATTTGAAAAACACTTCTAAAATGGAAAGTTCTAAAAATGGAAAGTTTTATGATTTAATGAAAAAGTGATGATTTTCAATTTTTTTTGCAAAAAAATTCTAAAATGAATTTTAAAATCATAAAAACATGAATTTCAACTATATAAAGAAATCTCTAATGAATAAGTCCTCAAAATTTCTTAAATTAAACATGAAATGATACAATTTTCAGGACTTATCACTTGGCCCACTGCAAGGTGATTTTCCTTCTTCTAGACATCTACCCAAGGTACCATTTATGAGTCACTGTTTTTTTCTTTTCCCCATACCGACTATGCAAAAGCTAACTAGAAGAGTGTTGCTCGTCAGTAAATTGAATTCTCTTCTGCCTCTCCTCGTGCAATCAACAATAGAACATGAAGCAATCTTGAAATGGTTTTTCTCATCTCTTCTTCTTTCCGCTAAATCCTTACTCAAATATCTTCCTCACCTTTTACTTTTTATTTTCTCTTCTTCCTCCCAAATCCTCAATTCTCTCTCTATTTTTTTTTCTCAGATTCTTCTTTAGCACACCACTTGAGAGGGTCATTTTGCTGATGGTTTACTATGTTGCTTTTATCTCATTGATGTTGCCAAGGTCATTTGAGCTTTTTATGTCTTTGTTGTTGGATTATTTCCATTTCAGGAATTTTAGTTTTAGGTTTCCTTATATAAAAGGGAACATCGCATGCTTAACATTTCTACACACCCTGGGGCCACTGTGAAGTGTTTTTCCTTTTTTAGACATGGTCAATGGGCAAATGTATGATGCAAGGGTAGGTTTTTTCCTTTTCCAATACCGACTACTGCAAAATCTCGCTGGAAGAATGTTTTCCATCTGTAAAATGAGTTCTCTTTTGCCTCTCCTTGTGAAATCAATAATAGGAATGTGAAGCATTCCTGGTATGGTTTTCTCATCTCTTCTTCCTTATTTTCTCATATTTCCATTAAATCGTCACTCAAATATCTTCCTTTTGTTTTCTTTCGGATTTTCTCTTTATCTTCCCAAATCCTTGTTTCTTTATTATTATTATTATTATTATTATTATTATTATTATTATTTTTGTTGTTGTTGCTGCTGCTGTTGTTGTTGTTCTCATTTAGCGGAATTGTCAAGATTCTTGTTCTTCTTAGACTCACGGATTTTCATGTTTCATTTTCTTGTTATCAACTTCGTATCTTTTGGAGATTATTTTCCTTGTGGGAAATCTAGGTTACCCTTTTATGTGGTTAATCTATTACCCTTACAAAAGGGGAACATCCACATGCTTCATTTTTCTCTACACACCCTTGGCCCACTGCAAGGTGATTTTCCTCCTTCTAGACATCTGCACAAGGCCCCATTTATGATTCACTTTTTTTTCCTTTTCCTATACTGACTATGCAAAAGCTCACTGGAAGAATGTTGCCTGTTTGTAAAATGAGTTCTCTTTCGCCTCCCCTCGTGGAATCAATAATAGAACATGAAGCAACCTTGAAATAGTTTTTCTTGTCTCTTCCTCTTTCCACTAAATCCTCACTTAAATATCTTCCTCACCTTTTACTTTTTATTTTCTCTTCTTCCTCCCAAATCCTCATATCTCTCTCTATTTTTTTTTTCGGATTCTTCATTAGTACACCACCTGAGAGGGTCTTTTCCCTCATGGTTGACTGTGCTGCTTTTATCTCATTGATGTTGCCGAGGTCATTTTATCTTTTTATGTCTCTGTTGTTGGATTACTTCCATTTTGGGGATTTAAGTTTTAGGTTTCTGCGAGGTGTTTTTCCTTTTTTAGACATGGCCAATGGGCAGATGCAAGGGTTGTTTTTTTGCTTTTCTAGTACCGACTACTGCAAAATCTTGCTAAAAGTATGTTTCTCGTCTGTAAAATGGGTTCTCTTTTGCCTCTCCTCGTGGAATCATTAATAGGAATGTGAAGCATTCCTGGTATGGTTTTCTCATCTCTTTTTCCTTATTTTCTCGTATTTATGTTAAATCCTCACTCAAATATCTTCCTTTCGTTTTCTTTCTAATTTTCTTTTCATCCTCCCAAATCCTCATATTGCTTTCCATTTTTTTCTCAGATTCTTCATCAACACACCACCTGAGGGGGTCTTTTCCTTTTTGGTTGACTTGCACTGCATTTATCTCGTTTATGTTGCCAAGGTCATTAGAGTTTTGTATGTCTTTGTTGTTGGATTACTTTCATTTCCTTAGGAATTTCAGTTTTAAGTTTTCCTACATAATAGAGAACACCGATATGCTTGAGGTTTCACTACACACCCGGGGCCCATTGCAAGGTATTTTTCCATCTTTTAGACATCCATGGATCCATGTAAGGTGCAAGGGTTCTTTTTTTATTTTTTTTCCTTTTCTCATACCAACTAATGCAAAGCTTGCTGGAAGAATGTTTCCCATCTGTAAAATGAATTCCCTTCCCCCTCTCCATGTGGAGTCAATAACAAAATGTGAAGCAATCCTGATATGGTTGTTCACATCTCTTCTTCTTTATTTTCTCTTCTTTCATCAAAATCGTCACTCAAATATCTTCCTCACTTGTTCTTTTTTTATTTCCTCTTCTTCCTCCAAATCCTCATATCTTTTTCTATTTTTTTTCTCAGATTCTTCATCAACACACCACTTGAGAGGGTTTTTTCCTTCATGGTTGATTGGGCTGCTTTTATCTTGTTGATGTTGCCAAGCTCATTTGAGCTTTGTATGTCTCTGTTCTTGGATTACTATCATTTCCTCGAGAATTTTAGTTTTTGGTTTATCAGTTTATCTGATGATTGGAATTTAAGTTTTTGGTTTATTAGTTTAGCTAAAGAAAGGGTTTGTGTGAAATTTAGTTTTTATCCTCCTTTCTATCATTTTTCTTTTTTGTTGTCAATTTTAATATTATTTTGTTGATTGTTATTGTATTTCATCTGGAAGTTTAGGTTTATTAGTTTAGGTGATGATGGGCTTTGTGAGAATTTCAATTTGAGCAGCCCCCCCCCCCCCCCCCTCTTCTGTCATTTTGGTTTGCACTTTTCATGTTTTATTTGACACTTGTTTTCAAAACTTTTATATTACTTTTTGTAATAACTTTGCTAATATTTTAGTAATGATTACCGGGTTGTTGGTAGTGAAATTCTAGAAAGAAACCCAGTTTGTATATTTCTTGTTCGACGCAGATTTTATAATAAAACCCAGTGTTTTAAGAAAACATGATACTGCAGTTCTACAATATTAGTTTTGGGTTGGAGTATTGTGCTCTAAACTTCAAGTTGAAAACTTGATGTTTCATAACTAGTCCTAGTGATTCCAAGCTCATTGATACTCAATTGTGCTAATGGAATATGAATGATGAGTAAGTAAATCTATATCAATCCTCAATGAAGTATGTTTATTATGTTGTTTGTTTTGATTGCATTTATGCCAATTCACTGAGTTCATATTGAGTTTTCCTTCTAGGTTTGTGGGTCTGGATCCTTAAATGAGGATTGGGTTTTGTCGATTCTTAATTGTATTGATATGATTTTGGTGTATTTTGGGGTATTTTGGTCTTTAGCAATCTGGGGTCTTATCATTAGATGAGAATTGAGTTTTGTAGATTCTTAATTTTATTCATTTGATTTTGGTGAATTTTGGGGTATTTTGATTTGTTAGCAATCTAGGGTCTAATCTTTAGATGAGAATTGGGTATTATAGATTATTATAGTGTTGATTTGGTTTTGGTGAATTTTGGGTTTTTTGATTTGTTAGCAGTCTATTTATTGTTTCTCTTTTGATTTTGGTATAGAGGTAGTGGTTCTTGCTATGTAAGACTTCAAGGATGTTTGTTTATTTGTTTCTTTTTTATTATTATAATTGTTATTGTTGTTCTCATTTACGGGAGTTGTCATGATTCTTGTTCATCTTAAACTCATGGATTTGTATGTTTCATTATCCCGTTGTCAACCTCATATGTTTTGGAGATTATTTTCCTTGTGGGAAATCTAGATTTCCTCTTTTTATGGTTAATCTATCACCCTTACATAAAAGGGAATGTCAACATGCTTGATGTTTCTTTACATACCGTGGGCCCACTACAACGTGTTTTTTCTTTTTTAAGACATCTGCCCATGAGTCTATTGGAAATTATACTCAAAGCATACTTTTATATATTTGTCTTTGACTAATTTATTTATTAGTAAAGTTTGTCTTTTCATCTTGATGAGAATTTATATGGGCAAATGGTTGCATTGTTATTCATTATGTATGTGTCGATCTTTTATTTTATAAAGTAAATAAGTTAGTGTGTAGAGTTCAGCTTACACACAGAAAACTTGTTTGTTGATTCTTATAGAATATAAGTTATTGTCCTTCACAATCTAAATTGAGTTGGGCATACCATCGATAAAATTGTAGCATGATGTTTTAGCATGCTTGTCTTTACTATGGGAAACGGTATAGTTTCAACTCCTTATGCTAATATGATTTGTGTGTATTGAACAAGACCACTATTGGGTTTATTGTCTTTAAACTGATTATATAAGATGATTAACATCCAAATGGTTATTATGAGTGTATTTTCTCTTAATCTTGATATAAATAATAGACACATACATTTAGTGTTTGGCATTTTGATTTATAAAGGAGTGGGACCTTTTATGAGTCAATAATCTCAGTAAATTAGATAACTACACTGCGTGTATGATGGATATTAGTTTATTAACAAAATCCACATCCTACAATAGGGAATGATGATATCCTCTTGATAAAACTTATAAGTTTTGATTATGTCAAACCCTGTAGGAGGACATTGTGTTTGACATATCAAATAAGTTAAGTGTAAGGTCTCAAGGAATTATAAAGTTATCAATTAAATATAGATGTTAGTAATTATTTAATCAATGGATAGTTAAAATCTTAACATAGTGAGATTAATAAGCATTTAATAATAAAAAGCTTGAAATATTATTTTGAGAATAAGAACATGAGTGCAATTATAATTCTCTAGTGGACTGAATTGTAATTTATGGAACTAGGACTCTAATTTGGGTCTAATTAGGGTTTCCTATTTCCGTAAGAAGTTTATTCCTTATTTCCTTCTTAAGGTCCCTATTCGCCTATAAATATGTGCTATTGCTCTTTAGGAAACATAATAAGAGAAATCTCATTTTTGAGAGCTGAGAGAATTCTCATAATAAGCCGACACCTCGGTGCGAGTTCGAGCATAGAGGAATATAGTAGAAGGCCTTGATATTTTTGGGTTGCTGTAAGACTGAGATCAAATCGGAGAGATTTCGCAGGCATGGTTCTTGAATCATCATCATCTAAAGTTATTTCTATAGTAATGTGTATGCAATATCTAGGGATCCTGGTAACTACCTCCCAACAATGGTATTAAAGCCAATCTTGACACTGTATATGGATTGAACAAAACATAGTAAGATTATAGGTTGCTGTAAAAGAAATGGTGATTGCATTTGCTATTATTAGTTTTGTAGCGAACTATCTAACTTTTATTTTACAGCAATTGATTTGGCTATCATGGTTACCATATGTGAATGTTTTGTGAATGGACCCCTCAAATCAAATTCATGGTTATTGTTTTACATATTTTACAATGTTTCATGGTGATGTAATTATATTGACATAGCATGTGAACTCCGTTTATCAAGAGGCTTAGCATTCAATGTAATTTTTTTATGATGATATAATTATATTGATATAGCATGTGAACTCCATTCATCAACTCGATCCCCATCGAAGGTCTAGTGAAGCGCATGTTTTGAAGAAGTGACAATCAAGAATACAAAGGATCCTACTTGACCATGATAGTTAAGACTCTTTTGATGGTTGTCTTTCTTTTGTGCTTGGATGTCTATTATTATCATAATCTGTTAAATATGATATTAGACTTGTTTAATAATGTTTGGAATAGTGAAGTAGGTTGCATTCATGTAAGTGATTTTCAAATAAAATTGAACTCTTTTTTTTTTATGGGTTCTCAAGATTTTATTAATCACACCAATGCTATGATGTGTAAAAATAGGGTAACCTAGACATCTTGATAACGTATTGCTTTAAGATTCTAACCTAATCTTAATTAAACTTTTTGACAAGAACCCTCATTATTAAATAACTAAGTGGGAGAGGGAACCTTTTAGATACCACAGTCTCCATCATTGTTTTATAGGAAATGTAATTGATTTATGTATTGACCTTGAAGTTTTCCTCCTCATCAGATGAGTTAATTATGGGATCACCAGTACAAACTCCCATTTGGATGATTTAGGGTAATTATTAGTATAGCTCACTTCTCCATTTGAAGGGGCTGAATACAGAATAATGGACCTTGAATTAAATGATGGTATGCATTTATTTATAAATGATAATATGCTCTTCATCTGAGTCATTGCTATTATTTATAAGACCAAATTTAGGGAACTATTTGGTTTTACTTAAAGTGATTTGTTGCCTTCATAGTAAAACTAACAAGTTAAATCCTATCTGAACAAAATAATTATGGTAGAAGTCCTCACATTGAGGCATACTATGCATTGGTGTTTTAGATTGCTGTTAGATTCTTTTATTAATTGGCAGAGAGAGCCACTTTCCTTTTATTTGAATCCAAAGTTATATTTTACCCATCATAATTTTGTTGATTATGTAATTCTCACATAAAAGATGGGCTCTTTCAATCCACTTGCTGTTATTTTCAAAGAACACAAACTCACTGGACCTAATTACATTGACTGGAAAAGAAGCTTAGATATTGTGCTAATTGCTGAAGAGTACAAATATGTACTGATTTATATTGACTGAGGTGTGCCTAGAGAAACCTGCGGATGATTGTACTGATGAGGTGGCCATCCAAGAATACAAAAAATGGATCAAGGCTAATGAGATGGCGTGATGTTACATGTTGGTATCTATGTCAAATGTTTTACAACATTAGCATCAGTCTTTGCCTACTACCTATGATATCATGTACAGTCTTGAGGAGATGTTTGGTGATCAGGATCAAGCTACTAGGTAGGTTGTTATGAAAAAACTGTTTAACACTAAGATGGCTAATGGTACCTTCATGAGGGACCATATTTTAAAAGTGATGGGACACCTTAATGAACTAAAGGTCCTTCGAGCTGAAATTGATGGGGAAACCCAGATCAATATCATTCTCTAGTCTTTGATTGATTGCTTTAAGAATCTTTTCCTAAATTACAACAGAAACAAGCTCAACTTTTCTTTGGTAGAATTACTTAAGGAACTTCAAGTTGCTGAGGGCCTTGTAAAAAAGCCACCTAGTGTTCACGTTGCTGAAAAAGTTCTATTCTAAGCTGAAAGTCAAGAAGAAATGGAAAAATGGTCAAAATCATAATGTAGTTCCTCAAGAGAGCAACGCACCTTGGGGAGGAGTCAAGAAGCCCAAGGGCAAGTGTTTTCATTGTAAACAAGCAGGGCATTGGAAAAAGCAATCTCTGACTTTTCTAAACAAAGTGAACAACAAAGGAAAATTTCATTAACTAATTGTTAAATCATGTTTGGCAGTTATATCTATCGGTACTTGGTGTGGAACTACGAGAACCACTAATTATGTTTGCAATTCTTTACAGAGGTTTCAGGAAACCAGGCAGCTAAGTGATGGGGAGATTAATTTGCTTATGGGTAATGCTACGAGAGTTGCAGCAGTTGTAGTAAGAAATATTTGTTTAAGTTCTAGTAGAAATAAGAATTTAATTTTAAAAGATTGTCTTTATGTTTCTCCATTAGGAGGAATTTAATTTTTGTTTCCAAGTTGGTTAAAAATGGATATTTCGTTTATTTTAGTAAATTTGTGGTTATTAAGTACAATAAACGTTTTATCTGTTCTGGTTCATTGGTGGATGATCTCTTGTTGATCCTGTCTCTCCTAAATTGCAACTAATTGAATCAAAAGACATAATTACCCTACCATGTAAAAGAAAAAGGGCCTTCACAATTAAACCAAACATATCTTTGGCATTTGCGCTTGGGTCATATTAATCTAAACCAGATTTCAAGAATGGTTGCAAATGGACCATTAGATTTATTGGAAGTGGAGGCACTTCCAATTTGCAAATCTTATTTAGAGGGGAAAATGACCAAGCATCCTTTTTCGGCCAAAGAATCATTGGAATTGGTTTACTCTGACTTGTGTGGACCCATGAATGTCTAGGCACGAGGTGGCTTTGAGTATTTCGATGACTACTTAAGGTATGGGTACATTTACTTAATACGCTATAAGTCCGAATGCTTTAAAAATTCAAGGAGTATAGGACGGAAACAGAGAAGCATCTTGTCACGCCCCAATCTCGAAAATTGGGGATTAGAATGGGCCCCCAAAATGTGAATACGTAATCCTGTAGTAATCTGTGCCTTGTGGAGATACACACGAATCACTACAAGGGAGATTCTATAGGAACGTGTGAGGAATATCTACCAACATGTAAATTTAATTTCAAACATAAAGTGGAAACCTGTGAAATACATTTGTAATGATCATAAGCAATGCATAGAAGAGAATATTGTACCAACATATAATAACTTAAGTCTTTTGATTAAATATTCCCAAACACATACATACCCACGAAACTTAAAACATGTCCTATACACAAGTTTAAACCATTTCCATACACAAGACCATGATCACGACTGACTAACCCAACTAAACCACTAGACGCTCTCCGTGGGACGACTAATAAAAGACGTCGTCATCCTTCCATTCTTCTATACCCTGAAGTACCGTTGGGGCACCCTTTGGGGACGCGTCAACATTTGGGTTGGGATTTGAAGCTGTACTTGTAACACCAAGTGTAGCATTGTTAACACAACGGTTAAGCAAGTATAGAGATGCATAAGACCAACATATTGTATTAAATGAATCAAGAATTATATATATAGATTAAAAGAGGGTAACAAACGCAAACTAGGCATGTTGTGCATAAGTAATCATGAGTAACGAATCATAAATGGAATATCGTACATACTAATTGGCATCCACAAGGCTATATTGTCCCAAAAGAGAGCATATCATCTAGAGAGAACATGCATATGGGTTGCTAGGGGATTAGACTAGCTTCCCAGGAGTGCCGGCAACTCCTCCGAGGACTACTGTAGTGGCAAATATAGATGCCCAAACTGTTCCCATCGAACCTAATAAGGGCACAAGCTAAATGGTGCTGACTCAAAGTATCAAGACCCACTTGAGTTGACATCTTTCATACATTCAGTCAAACCTATCATATCGGACATAACGGAGTTCCAGTCTTGAAATCATATTCATTAATAGGAATCGGAATTAGCAAAGTAATTGATAATTAAACATTGCATACTTAAATGAGCTCGAGAGCTCGAACCCTCTCAATCTTGGCTAAACCCATTTGGTTAACAGGCACGCACTCAATAGAAGCTCCGGCATAATTCGTCTCAAGGTTTGCCATGACAAATGGGTATATGACTAGATCATGTTAAGAGCAAAGTTTTGTACAATATGAATGCATTTAAATCAAGAAGGTATCAAGGAAATTTATTAGCCAACCCTATGCTAGATAATCCATAATCGCAAAGGCATTCAACACAATGCATTCATAAAACGTCCGGTGTCACTATGTTCCAAATCTTGGCATTACTTTGTGTATGCTAGGACACCTCTTCTTATGCCAACATCCATGATGTGACATCGGGAATTCATCCAGAAAATCAAAGGGGATATGTGACAGCTTTACACTTGTCCTCCTTACCATTCGATCACTATTAGGCTAATTTAATTGTGGAAAAAGGTGCTACATCTAAGCCCTACAAAGTCGTTTGAAATTCCTTAATATCCTAAGTTCCCAGTGTTCTTACGGCTTAGCCGTGCATCTGTTATGGCTTAGCCAAGTCGCTTAGTTTTGCCATTAAATTCCTGCGCATTTATGGTTTATTCGTATATTAGCCGATAGCTGGGATACAGCTTAGCCGTAGTACAATCCACGGCTTAGCTGAGGGTAAGCATAAAAGGAAAGTTGGATTTCAGGCTCTGGGGAAAGCTCGCCGTAAAATGGCTATGGCTTGGTCACGGGATGGTTACGGCTTAGCCGTAGTTCATTTTACAGCTTCACCGAGGGTTAGCCGTAGTATAAAAATGAGTTTTGGAACTCTCGGGACTTTGAACCGTACATTTTCATGGCTCAGTTGTGGCTTAGTCGTAAGCTTCAGAAATTCTGGAAATGGTTCTGAAGCTCGAATTCAATACAGAATTATGAATAAAGGGGAGTACAGTGAGCTTCCTATGACTTTAAAGTGTCACTAAGGTTTATTCAATACTCACACAACAGCCCCATTACCAATTCATACTCTAATTCATTCAATGCAATATACATATACTTAAATCAAAGAGGAAGAAACTGTAACTTGAAATTTTGAGTAATCATCCAAGAATCAACAATTTTAACACACATGCAGCATCATATGTACTCTAATACTTGCCTTCTACATAGCGCTTGACGTTGCTAACTCCTCCTTTGGGTGTGGTTAGGGAAAGTGTAAGGTCCCAATCCTAGATAATTATAATTTATAGTAATTAAGTTGGTTTATTCTAATTAATATGTAATTAGGCTAATTGAGCCTAAATCTTAAGAGGTTGGGTCATGGATAGGTAGTTGGGTCGGGTTCGAACCTCATTAGGTAGTCCAAAACCATTGTATTTTGTATTTTCATGGTTTTACATTATTTATGCATCATATTAGTTGCATTGGGGGAGTCTCATCTTGTGGGACATTTTTCATGTTTGGCTCGATACCATTCGGATTCATTCTAGCCCATCTAAGCCCAAATGACTCAACCTGAAAATCCATGGAAACAAGAGGGCCTATTCATAATTCCAGAACTTCCGTCAATTAAAAAACCCAAACCCAACGATCTCTTCTTCTTCCCCCATTCTTTGTAGTAGTTCTGGTTCCCCCTTTTCTCTCATCATCTTCTTCTTTTCCTCCTTCATTTTTGGTGGTGATTTGAAGTTTTGGGAGTTGCATGAAAGAGGGTTTATCATCTTCTTCAACCTTTTCTTCCTCCATTGTTTTTTTTCCTAAGATTTGAAGCCCATCTTCTAATTTTGTTCTTATAGAAGCTTGAGGTAAGGAAATCCTACCTTCTTTTGAGTTATTGGGTGCAATAAGGGTCAAGAGAACCCATCTATTGGCATGCATGCATCTCATTCTTGTTTCTTTCATGCATGTGTTAGATTCTCCATTAGTGAAGCCTTATTCTCCGTCTAACCAAGGGGCAAATTGATTTGAGTGAAGCGCCGAGCTTAAGGCAAGTATAAGGATACATTTTCTTTACATGCATGGCTTTTCTCTTTGATTCTTGATGGATGTTGTGATTTTACCTTTTTATATAGCTCAATGGAAATTCATGGATTTGATTTGTGTTTTGTGGTGATTATGATGAATGAATGGATAATGGTCCTTTAGGGAACCTAAGAGGGTGGAATGAAAGCTTGTAGGTGGATTTATTGCAGGTGGAATGGTGTATTGGAAGAGGGAACCCATTAGAAACTGAGCATTCCTGTAACAGAGTGCTTCAGGGCCGACCGGTCGGTCCTGAAGCCAGATCAGTCGATTGCCTCGTAAGGTAGTCCGACCGATCGGCCACCCAGCCTGACCGGTCGAATTTCCCTTCTGGGAGCGACTGATCGGTCGGACCCATATCTGACCGGTCGAGTAAACCTGACCTGTAACTTATAGAAATGTGTTCTAAAATAAATTATATGCTTGACTATGGATTTTCTATAATCTATGGGATAGCCTAATGATGGGTTACTCCCTTAAACCTTAGAAAGAGACTGAGATATCTACCCCAATATTGTCAAAGGCTGTAGGTTCAACCGAAGACCTTCTAGAACCATAGAATTGGATTCTTTGCTACCCCAAACTAGCCCAACGATGATTAACATGGAGAAGGAGGAGTGTTGAGCTGTCACTCTTCTCTTCTGGATTCTCCAGTTAGTTTTCAATGTCACGTCATGGGTGTTGGTATAAGGTGAAGTGTCCTTTATATATATAAGGTAACATCGAGAATGGTAATACCGGGACACCGAATGTCTTATGAATACACCGTATTGAATGACCTTGTAAACCCAGATTATCTAGCATAGGATTGGCTAGTAACTCTCCTTGATGACCCCACAATCTAATTTCATTCATATTGATAGTAACCATGACCTCAAACATGTTAGTCCATATTAGTATGCTTATTGATGAAAAGTATTCTACCTAATTGTGATTCTCTGATTAATATTTCCAACAAGATTGAGTACACTTTTGTACGAGTACAATAGATCAGTATACGTTAAACAAGGACATCAGATTATTTCCGATATGTTTAGAGTCGACGCCACTTGGCTTATACCCCATAGGAGGTTCGACGGGACCCCATGGGAGTATTCTATCAGTTGCCTACTACAATAGTATCAGGAGAGTGAGTCGACGTTCTCGCGGGCAGCTAGTTGATCCTGACCCGGCCGCTAGTGGTTTCCCAAGGAACAGTTTACTCTCTTTTAGAGAGGAGATAGCAGATGTGGTTGCCATGTTGGTATGATATACTCCTTATTCATGATTCCCTATTCATGTTAACTCATATACATCAGTGCCTAGATTTTGATATTGATCTCTTTAATCAGTATGTCATTGTAATTCCATTGATCTATCATGTTAAGCTCATATATCCTTATCTTTGCTTAACTGTCGTGTTAACTAAAATTACCATGGTGTTACAGGTGCAGAATCCGAGGCCAATCCGGCATTCAGTACGATCCCGGAGGGAACCCCAGTGTTACCTCGGGATGTAAACGAGTGGAACGAGGAAGACATATTTTCGTGATTCTCTTCAACAGAGCGCAACAGGGATCATTGTGGGATTAGACTTAGGGTCATCTTGGCATTGGATATATTTGTATTTTATCATGGACTTCTATTTCTATGCATGTAGTTGGGTTAATTAATAGACTTGTCTATTTAATGAATTGAAATGAATGTTTTATGGATGCTTATGATATAAATGCAGCTGAAATCTCCAGGTTTCCGCTTAAATGACTTATATTAATAATACGTGTTTGTGAAATTTCCTCACATATACCTGTGGGATCACCCTTGGGACAGTTCGTACGTGTTTGGTCATGGCATGAATTGTCACGGGTACGTGTGTCATTCCTCGGAACCCATAACAAACCCCAAATTCTTGGGTTCGGGGCGTGACATACGTAAGTATGGTAGCAGAGCATTGAGAAGTGAATTAAAAGACTTAGCAACCATAAGAAACGTGGTGAGGACATGATAGATTTAGTTGGGGAATAGATTTTTGCATAAGGATTTATAGTTAATCTTCTGTATTAGTGTCGATTGAGACTGATTACTATTATAATGCAGATAAATGGCTTCTGGATCGGGAACAGGTAACAATATGGGAGATGATGACCATGATTATGTAGAGATAGAGGGTTTTGATCCTCCACCTCCTCCACCTCCACGTCCTACTTATACAACAGATGAACACTTCATGATGATGATGCATCAGTTGGCGGCGAGCAATGCTAACCAAGCAGCAATGCAAATGCAGTTAGCAGCCTTATTAGAAAGACAGAATCAAGCAGGAGATCCAAACTCTCTAGACAAGAAGTTTAGAAAGAGAGGAGTCACTGAATTCACGGGAAGAGAAAACCCATTGCAAGCGGATGAGTGGCTTGAACACACCGAGAACGTCTTCGAATCTTTGACTTGTACGAGGGCACAACAAGTGGTTTTGACAGCCTCAATGTTTAAGGATGTGGTGGATATTTGGTGGAAGACTGTCCGTGATCACATCAAGGCTATGCCGGAAGCGACAATTTGGGATGCTTTTAAGAGGCAATTCAAGAAGAAGTTCATCCCTAAACATGTCACCCGCAAGAAGAAGGCAGAATTCCTTTCTTTACAGCAAGGCACCATGACGGTAGCAGAGTATGTGCGTATCTTTAGTCAACTCTCTCAGTTTGCTGCAGATTTGATTGATACCAAAGGAAAAAGAGTTGAAAGATTTCTCGAGGGATTGAGGCCAGCCATTCGGGGACACGCTATGACCTTCCAACGCCCAACTGAGTATGATGACGCTGTGGAGAGGGCCTATGCAATAGAAGAGATTGAAAGGAGTCTGTTCTTAGGTGAACTAAGGAGGGGAGTACCCCGTCTTCGGGGAGGAGCCAGCAATACTCCAAGAAGCAGAAGGGAGTTGTTAGTAGTCTTTCTAGGCCGGTTTGTAATGTGTGTGGGAAGAACCATGAGACTAGCAAGTGTTGGAGAGTGACAGGAGCATGCTACATCTGTGGCTCTATGGGTCATTAAAGATCCGAATGCCCAGGAGGAGGAGTACAGAACTAGTCTCACAACAGCAGTAGTCTTCACAGTCTTCTAGGACCCCACCATCTGCTCCTTCACGACAGCAAGCACCCGTAAAACAAAGCCAAGGGCCATCACGATTAGGATAGAGCCAGATGAGACAAGGACAACCTAAGCAAGGACAATCTAACTGACCTCAACGACAGGGCTGTGCATATGCAGTTACTTTAGAGGAAGCAGAAGCGGCAGACCATACGGTTGTAGGTAAGGTCTCTATCTATGGTATAGAAGCCAAGGTGCTATTTGATTCAGGATCATCGCATTCATTCATTTCACCTCGGTTTTCTGGGAGAATATAGGAGTTACCAGCATAGTTACCGTATGAGTTGCATGTTTTCACTCCTATAGACAAGAAGGTGATTTGTGAGGTGTACTACACTAGTTGCAAGGTCGTGATTAGTGAGACGTCATTTCCAGCAGAACTCATCATGCTACCCATGCATGATTTCAATGTGATCTTAGGCATGGACTGGTTGAATAAGTATATGGCCTATTTGGATTGTTTCCGTAAAATCGTTACCGTAAGAATTGATGAAGCCGGACCGAGTGTTGTCTTCCAAGGTGAGAAGAAGAACTCAAACACTAGGATAATTTCTGCACTTCGAGCAAAGAGGTTAATTTAGAATGGTTGTAAGGGATACATTGCTTTCATAGTTGAGAAGAAGTCACCTCCGAAGTTAGAGGAGATTCCGGTAGTTTGTGAGTTTCCGGATGTGTTTCCAGACGAAGTTCCTGGTCTTCCTCCAGTTAGGGAAGTAGATTTCTCTATAGAGCTTGCGTCCAGTACAACCCCGATTTCTAGAGCCCCGTATAGAATGACGCCTGCAGAACTACAGGAACTTAAGGTGCAGTTGCAGGATCTATTGGACAAGGGATTTATTCGTCTCAGTACATCGCCATGGGGAGCTCCAGTTCTATTGGTGAAGAAGAAAAATGGCACCCTTAGGATGTGCATTGATTACAGGCAGTTGAACCAGGTGACAATTAAGAACAAATATCCACTGCCTCGAATAGATGAATTATTTGATCAATTGTAGGGTGCAACATATTTTTATAAGATTGACTTGAGGTCTGGATATCATCAGCTGCGAGTTAGAGATTAGGATACACCCAAGACAGTTTTCAGAACTAGATATGGGCATGATGAGTTCTTAGTTATTCCATTTGGGTTAACCATTGCCCCTGCTGCATTCATGGCTTTGATGAACATAATATTTTCTCCTTATCTTGACCGATTGGTGGTGATTTTCATTGATGATGTATTGGTATATTCCAAGACCCGAGATGAACATGCTAGGCATTTGAGGACTTCACTTCAGTTATTGAGAGACCATCGATTGTATGCCAAACTGGACAAGTGCGATTTCTGGCTGAGACAAGTTGTTTTCTTAGGACATATCATTTCAAAGAATGGACTTGTAGTAGACCCTGCCAAGATTGAAGTGATAACCAGTTGGCAAAGCCCAAAGATAGTTGCCGAAGTTAGAAGTTTTGTTGGTCTTACCGGTTACTATCAGAGGTTTGTTAAAGATTTCTCCAAGATTGCAGCTCCATTGACGTAGATTGACTAGGAAGACGGAAACGTTTGTTTGGTCGGATGAATGTGAGTTGAGTTTCCAATTGCTTATGGAGAAGTTGATTTTAGCACCAATCCTGTCGTTGCCAGATGGTAGTGGTGGATTCGTTATTTATACTGATGCCTCCAGGATTGGATTGGGATGTGTGTTGATGCAGAATGGAAAAGTTATAGCATATGGATCTCAACAGCTAAGGGAGCACGGGAAGAATTATGCCACCCATGATTTGGAGCTAGCGGCTGTCCTCTTTGCTTTAAAGTTATGGAGACATTATTTGTATGGAGAGAGATTTGAGGTTCATAATGACCATCGTAGTCTTCAATATTTATTCTCTCAACATGATCTCAATATGAGGCAGCGTTGATGGCTAGAGTTTATAAAGGAATATGACTTTCCGATCAAGTACCTTTTGAGGGACGACAATGTGGTGGCTAATGCCTTGAGTAGGAAGTCGAGGATTGAGATTGCAACATTATTTGGGGAGTGGTCTTTGGTAGAAGAATTTCGAGATTTGGATGCGAGAGTAGAACTTGTGGATGATAGGGTTATGCTAGTAGCCATGTCTGTCTTTGAACCAACCCTGATTCAACAGATTAAGGAGAGACAGTTTGAGGATTCAAAGTTCATCAAGATTCGAGAGCACATAACTCAAAGGCCAGATTTTAGAATAATTAATGGTGTGCTGTATTTTCGGGATAGATTATGTGTTCTAATAGTCCAAAATCTAAAGGAAGTGATCATGGCCGAAGCACATCATCCCTGACATTCTATGCATCCTGGGAGTATCAAGATGTATCGAAATTTGAATGGCAGGTTTTGGTGGAACAATATGAAGAGAGACATTACAGGTTTTGTGGCTAGATGTCTTACCTGCCATCGCGTGAAGGTTGAACATAAGAAGCCTCCCGGTTTGTTACATCCCCTACATATCCCTGAGCGGAAATGGGAGAACATCTCGATGGATTTTGTCTTACGGCTACCTCGGATGAGTAGACGTCATGATGCTATCTGGGTGATTGTTGACCGATTGACGAAATCAACCCATTTTATTCCTTTTAGGAAGGGGATGAAGTTTCATGAGATGGCCAAGATATTCATTGATGAGGTCACAAGATTGTATGGCACCCCTATGTCTATAGTTTCAGACCGAGATAGTAGGTTCGTTTCCTCTTTCTGGCGATCTTTTCAGGAATCCATGGGTACCCAGCTTAACTTCAGCACAGCATACTGATCGCACTTAAAAATGACTTGGAAAATGTGTAATGGATTCAATGTCCAACATTCTCACACTTCAAGCATTAAGAAGAATGTGAATTAATTACAATTCATCATTAATTTCCCTTTGTTTACATGGGTTCTAACGTCCTGACCGCGGGGATGCAGGTTGTTTACATGAGTTTGCAAAGTTTACAACCCCTCCCTCAAGTCTTAGATGTGATCTAAATTTGGAAATTACAAGAAAATGTACATAAAGTAGAAAAACGCAAAGACAAGAAGAAAAAAAGGGAGGTGACCGTAACCCATGGTCACTGCCCCAGGCCAGTGACTGTGGGTCACGGTGACTGGCAGGCACTGGCACCTGCCAGTGACCGTGGGCCACGGTCACTGGCAGATAGTGACCATGAGGTCACTATTTGCCTCCGTTTTTCGTGCTGCTTATGCTGGTTCTTCTTTCAAACATTTTTCAAGTGTCAAAACTCCTTTTATGATATCTTGGGGTGTTGAATGACCATTGAGAAGATCAAATTCGACTATAGAATCGATTGAAAACTTTGTAATTCATCATTCATGTTTATGGACTGTCTTTTGTTCAAGTTCGAAGAGGGTATCACAGGAAGCCAAAGTTATGTCATTCTGAACCTATGGTTTTCAAGGAACAATATGATGCCCAAAGGGGCTTGTTCACAACCTCTCTGATGATTAAGAAATCCCCCCGAATGAGAAAAACAAAGATGACAACGTCATCCTTCGAATCGTCATTACTGCATGAACATAGTTCGTTCTATAGTTACCCTTCCCGTCTCCCTTTCCTTTGAACCTTCTTGCTCACCTTGGTAATTGAGAAAAGGAGGGGAAAAGATCGTGGAATGCTACTGTCCTCTTGCTTGATTGCCTTTGATTGCCTTTTGTGTTCTTGAAATCCTCTGTATGTTCCTTCCTTCCCTTTCCGCCAAACACTACCCATTTTATAGAGCCTTTAGGTGGTTTTTGGTGGTTCTGGGAAGTTGAGGGGAGTTGTGGGAAGTTACACTTCGAAAGGAAGTGGAGAGAAACCCCCCAAAACCGCAGATAGTGTCCTTTGGGGGTCCGTGACTGCAGCCGCGGTCACGGACAAGGCCCAATTTGGGGTTTTTGCAATTGTGAACCATTTTCACTTGTTTGGGGCCCAAACGAAGTCCAATCGCCACAAAATTTGGAGGAATACTTCTAGACAGTAGTTTAACCATGTCATAAAAGTTTCAACTCGTTTTGACCATCGGAAGTTGGTCAACTCCCTTGATGAACAGGCCGCGGTCACTCCCGAGGCCCATTTTTGGACTTTTGCATTTGTGACCCATTTTCACCTGTTTAGGGTCCGAACGAATTCCAATTGCCACGAAACTTGGTAGGATGCTTCTTGACACTATTTTGAGTGTGTCATAGAAGTTTCACCTAATTTTGACCACCTAAAGTTGGTCAACTCCTTTGATGAACAGGCCACGGTCACTCCTGAGGCCCATTTTTGGACTTTTGCATTTGTGACCCATTTTCACCTGTTTGGGGTCTGAATGAAGTCCAATTGCCACGAAACTTGGTAGGATACTTCTTCAACTATTTTGAGTATGCCATAGAAGTTTCAGATCTTCTTGAGAACATGAAGTTGGTCAACTCCCTTGATGAATAGGCTGCAGTCACTCCCAAGGCCCATTTTTAGACTTTTGCATTTGTGACCCATTTTCACCTGTTTGGGGTTCGAACGAAGTCCAATTAGCACGAAACTTAGCAGGATGCTTCTTGACACTATTTTGAGTGTTTCATAGAAGTTTCACCTCATTTTGACCACCTGAAGTTGGTCAACTCCTTTGATGAACAGGCCGTGGTCACTCCGAGGCCCATTTTTTGGACTTTTGTATTTGTGACTCATTTTCACCTGTTTGGGGTCTGAACGAAGTCCAATTGCTACGAAACTTGGTAGGATACTTCTTCAACTATTTTGAGTATGTCATAGAAGTTTCAGATCGTTTTGAGAACCTGAAGTTGGTCAACTCCATTGATAAACAGGCCGTGGTCACTCCCGAGGCCCATTTTTGGACTTTTGCATTTGTGACCCATTTTCACCTGTTTGGAGTCCGACCGAAGTCCAATTGCCACGAAACTTAGAAGGATGCTTCTTGATACTATTTTGAGTGTGTTAGAGAAGTTTCAGCTCATTTTGACCACCTAAAGTTGGTTAACTCCTTTGATGAATAGGCCGCGGTCACTCTCGAGGCCCATTTTTGGACTTTTGCATTTGTGACCCATTTTCACCTGTTTGGGGTCCGAACGAAGTCCAATTGCCACGAAACTTGGTAGGATACTTCTAACACTATTTTGACTATGTCATAGAAGTTTCAGACTGTTTTGACAACTTGAAGTTGGTCAACTCCCTTGATGAACAGGCCGTAGTCACTCCCGAGGCCCATTTTTGGACATTTGTATTTGTGACCCATTTTCACCTGTTTGGGGTCCTAACGAAGTCCAATTGCCATGAAACTTAGCAGGATTCTTCTTAACACTATTTTGAGTGTGTCATAGAAGTTTTAGCTCATTTGGACCACCTAAAGTTGGCAAACTCCATTGATGAACAGGCCGCGGTCACTCCTGGAGGCCATTTTTGGACTTTTGCATTTGTGACCCATTTTCAGCTGTTTGGGGTCCGAACGAAGTCCAATTGCCACGAAACTTGGTGGGATACTTTTTGACAGTATTTTGAGTATGTCATAGAGGTTTCAGCTCTTTTTGACCACTTGAAGTTGGTCAACTGCCTTGATGAACAGGCCGTGGTCACTCCAAAGGCCCATTTTTGGAATTTTGCATTTGTGACCCATTTTCACCTGTTTGGGGTCCGAACGAAGTCCAATTGCCACGAAACTTGGTAGGGTACTTTTTGACACTATTTTGAGTATGTCATAGAGGTTTCATCTCTTTTTGACCACTTGAAGTTGGTCAACTGCCTTGATGAGCAGGCCACGGTCACTCCCAAGCCCATTTTTGGACTTTTGCATTTGTGACACATTTTCAGCCGTTTGGGGTCCGAACGAAGTCCAATTGCCACGAAACTTCCTAGGATACTTCTTAACACTATTTTGAGTATGACATAGAACTTTCAGCTCGTTTTGACCCCCTGAAGTTGGTCAACTGCCTTGATGAACAGGCCGCGGTTACTCCCAAGGCCCATTTTTGGACTTTTGATTTTGTGACCCATTTTCACCTGTTTGTAGTCCGAACGAAGTCCAATTGCCACAAAACTTGGTAGGATACTTTTTAATATATTTTGATTATGTCATAGAAGTTTCAGCTCGTTTTGACCACCTGAAGTTGGTCAACTGCCTTGATGAACAGGCCGCGGTCACTCCCAGGGCCCATTTTTTTGGACTTTTGCATTTGTGACCCATTTTCACTTGTTTGGGGTCCGAACAAAGTCCAGTCTTCATGAAACTTGGAGGAATGATTCTTGACACATTTTTAGTGTGTCATAAAAGTTTCAGCTCATTTTGACCACCTGAAGTTGGTCAACTTCCTTGATGAACAGGCTGCGGTCACTCCCAAGGCCCATTTTTGGACTTTTGCATTTGTAACCCATTTTCACCTGTTTGGGGTCCGAACGTAGTCCAATTTCCACAAAACTTGGTAGGATGCTTCTTGATACTATTTTGAGTGTGTCACAGAAGGTTTAGCTTGTTTTGATCAACTGAAGTTGGTCAACTCCCTTGATGAATAGGCCGCCGTCCCTCCGAAGGCCCGCTTTTGGACTTTTGCATTTGTGATCCGTTCTCACCTGTTTGGGGTCCGAACAAGGTCCAAACTTCACGAAACTTGGAGGGATGCCTCTTGACCCTATTTTGAGTGTGTAATAGAAGTTTCAACTCTTTTTGACCATCTGAAGCTGGTAAACTCCTTCATTGATTGGGCCACGGTCATGGATAAGGCCCGTTTTCGGACTTTTTTATATGTGACCCTTTTTCGCCAGTTTAGGGCCCGAATGATGTCCGATCGCCACGAAACTTGAAGAGTTGCTTCTTGACACTATTTTGAGCATGTCATAGAAGTTTCAACCTGTTTGACTTTCAAAAGTCGATCAACTCTCCAGTTGACCTTTTATGAAATTGGGCCCTTGTCTCAGCTGTTTGTGGCCCAAATGACTTCAGTTTTGTTCGAAACTTGGAGGAACTGACATCAGGGATATCTTGGAGTATTTATCAAAATTTCATACAGTTTGGATTTGAGGAAGTAGGATTTCAAACAGTGGCCTATTCATTGCATGTTTTAAGTCACTATTCACCCTACACTGTAGGTAGTCAGCTTGTTTTCTACCCGAACAACGCCCAATTGACTTAAAACTTTGGGAAAGTAACTTTGAGAATTCTTTGAGGGTTTGTTCGAATTTTATCAGCTTTGGCCTCTTGGAAGTAAGATTTTAGCTAGTGACCTCCATAACTCGGGGTCACTGTCCTCTAAACTGACATGCAGTGAAAGTCAAACCAAACGGAGTTCTTTCGACTTGAAAATTTGTAGAATATGTTCTGAGCATAACTGAACCTTCACACCCAAATTTCATTAATTTTGGACATCGGGAAGCAGGACTTTGGTTAGTGACCCATGGCTTGGGGGGGGGGGGGGGGGACCGACCCCAAGTTGACATGCTTGCAGTTTTTGGGTCAAATGATGTCTATTTATCTTGAAACTTTGTAGGGCCTCTCTTGAGCATAATTTGAGCTTCCTTTGTGAATTTTAGATTGTTTGATCTTCGCGAGGTGTCGCTTTGTGCTGAGACCCACAGAGCACAATATATAACCATCTAGACCGAGTTTGGATCTGAATGATGTCCAAATGCTTTGAATCCTTGAAGGATAGTCTTCAAATGTACTTAAAAGTATTTCATTAGATAGGAGATTGCTTCGACATGTGGAAGTGCCAGGTCCCATAGTGATTCCCAAGAAGCTAGCAAACAGCCTTCGAAGCTTGAGTTGAACTGAGATGAGGTCCAAATGCTTTGAAAACTTTGGAACTTTATAATCCAAAGCTTGTAACATCTTTGCTGCACTATTTGCAATTTTTTATGGGTCAACAAGTGCCCCCTCGAGGTGCAATGATTATAGTGTAATAATCATTGTACCTTGAAATAGACAATCTGTGGTAATGATGGATGACTTGATGAAAAGACAGTTTGTCAAGGTAGGTTGTAGACCTAAACTTGGGATTTTGAAATTTTTGATAAAACCATGAAGGGTTTGATGATGGAATTTTGAAAAAACATAAGAAATCTGAATTTCTTTGCCCTGTTTTCCCAGAGATCAAAAATTGCATCTCCGTGGGGATTGTCGGGAACACCCACAAAATAATCCTTTAGGTATTTAGAAAATTTAGAACCTTATGAAATTCTATTTGGGATTTGGAAATGAATTTGATTCTCTTTTGACCTATTGGTCACAGATATCCAGAGTGACATCTCTGTGGGGATGTGGGGAACACCCACAAAAAAGGATCCCTGAGGTTTTAAGAAAATCAAAGGTTTTAGTTTAAAATGGATTTAGGTTTGGATTTTCATGGATTTTTTGGTTCATTTTCAAAAAATCAAAGTTTTAGGTTTTGACTTGGCTTGACATAATTCAAAATGAGATGCAATTTTGAAAGAGATTGGCTTTTGGCTTTTGTAGATTTTGATCCAAAGCAATTTGAAATAACAAATTTGGCTCAAGATTAGGTTTGTCCCAGGATGAACTTAAAATTTGGATTAGGTTGGCCTTTAAGAAAACACACACTTTTGTTTGGGGGCAAAATGCCCAAAGTGGGTTCACTATGTTGTGTCCTGAGATAGAACCAGAACTTTGGCTGTGAGGAACATTGTAACCATAGATCATCACATTGTAGCAACAGCTTTCATCCTTAAAAGATGGTGTTCTGAAGTTTTGAGGCACCGTAGATGGCTCAGAAAAGTCTAGTTCAAAGAACTAGGCCTATGAAGAGTGCATTCTCGCCAAAGTAAAGGCGAAGCAAACAACCTTGAATGACTTTGTTCAATTCCTTGAAACTGAAATGAGTATCAAACTGAATGAAGTTGACGTTAATGCTATTGTCCGAAAGTGAAATGAGTATCAAACTGAATGAAATTGACGTTGATGCTGTTTTCCCAGCTTAGCCAAGCTATAAAGGGCACATCTTGAGAGAGGTGACTTGAGAAGTTCTTGGACTAGATTTCATCGCCGCAGCTTCTTGTATAACTCTTTTATCTTGATCGGCCTGGGTGGCCATGTATACATTGACTTTATTCTTTGTACTTAAACTTCAAATGAATATCAACGAAAAGACTTTTTTTTTCTCCATTTTGTCATTGGTATAGGTGCTTGGTTTGATTTTATGTGGATGTTTGAGGTGGTTTGTATGGATGGTTTGTTTGGTTTGGTTTTCTCAGATTTATATGAGGGTGTGATTTGCGATCTTTTGGATCCACAAATCGGAAATAAGGGAGTCATATAGGTGGACGTTATCCGGTGTCCATGTGTGAGGCTTTCCCCAGGGTCCATGACTTGATCCTTTTGTTGTCGAAAGGGGTCAAACAAAGTGGATGTTATCCGGTGCCCATGTGTGAGGCTTTCCCCGGGATCTTTGACTTATTCCTTATGACAAAGATTTGGTTTTGATTTTTGTTTAGATTTTTGTTATACATGGTCTGCAAAAAGACTTATTCTATATAACCAAAGGTAGTCATATAGGGTCTGCAAAAAGACTTGTTCTATACAACTAAGGATTAGCTATATGAGGTCTGCAAAAGGACTTATTTTACACAGCTGAGTTTTGCTATACAGGGTCTACAAAAAGACTTAATCTATATAGCAAGATGTTACAAGGGGTCTTGTAAGGACGTTATCTAAGTAACAAAAGTTTAACTAGAGGGGTCGAAAGACTTGATCCTCACAGTCATTTTGTACAAATCTGAGGATTTTGGTTAAGAGTCATAGGTTATGAGGCTCGAAACTAGAGGATTTTGATTTTGGTTAGGAGTCATAGGTTGTGAGGCTCGAAACCAGAGGATTTTGATTTTGGTTAAGAGTCATAGGTTGTGAGGCTCGAAACCAGAGGATTTTGATTTTGGTTAGGAGTGAGAATGTACACTGTACATGGTTTGGGTACATTGTACATAGTTTGGGTGTACCAATGACATTCAAGTATAGTATTTCTTAAGAAGTTTTCCATTAATAAGCATCATGCCTCTGTTTCCTTTGAGTGGAGGAGTGTGGTGCACCATTGGAGTAATCCTTGTTGACAATAAAAGGTCCTTCGCATTTGACTTCAAATTTGCCTTTTGACATATATGTGGAGAAAATCGGCCTTTTGACTGTAAGGATTAAGTCTCCTTTCTTGTAAGCTCTGTATTTTGACCTTCTTGTCAAAAGACCCAGTCATATGAGCATAATAGAGTTCGAAGTTTTGTTAAGCAGCAAGCCTCTTTTCATTAAGGTTTTCTAACTCTTGAAGTCTGAGCTTGGCATTCTTTTCTCCAATGTATTTGTTCATCATAGCTACCCGAAGAGAAGGAAATTGAATAGCTAAGGGTATCTTAGCTTTACAGCATAAACCAAGGAATATGGTATTGATTGGTCGGACCACGACCAGTAGTTTTGTATGCCCACAATGCTTCAGGAAGTTTGGTACTCTTAACTCTTTTGTTATCAGAGACCATTTTCTTCAAAATTTTGCAAATAGTCTTGTTGAAAGCTTCAACAAGTCCATTAGCTGCGGAGTAATATATCGTGGAGGGACAGCATTGGATGCTGCATTTGTCACAGAATCTGTAGAATTTATCTTTGTTGAACTGAGGACCATTGTCATGATGTAGACGTTCAGGTACCCCAAAACGACAAATGACATGAGTCTTCAAGAAGTAGAGGGCTGTATCTGTTTTGACATTTTGATGTGTTGGAATGTGGTGAAATTCGATTAGCACAGATCTCTCCTTGATTTCATAAGCTTTGTTGAAGAAATAAAGCATGTTCAGTTTCTTCACTTTATATTCGAGATCCCTTTGTTTGATTACAAGTTTTGAATCTCCATATAGTGATATTAGATTCCAAGATTAGCTCAAGACCCATAATCAGTGCCATATATTTTGCCACCTTATTTGAACATGACTTGATTAATGAGAAGGAGTAGGGGACATGGAATCTTTCTGGGCTGTAGAAAATGATCCCAACCCTGGCAACTAGATCTCCAAATTCATTTGTCGTGGAAGCTCCATTAGAGTGCATGATCTAATGTCATATTGAGAGAAACAAATAGATCATTTGGCTAGATGATCACTCAGTGCACTTGCATTTGTCAGAAGTGCCTTCAGTGGATTGGTGTTGGAAACCAAATACATTTCATTGGAAATAATATAGTGACGTAGTTTCCTCGTTTTTTTTTTGAGCTGGCAATGCCCCCAGAGAGTGATCAAGAGTTTGAACGTGGAGGATGAGAGGTTTGCCTGAAATTGGAGCTGAAAGGATCAGTGGGTTTATGAGACACCATTTGATATTTTCACAAGCTTTATGTCACACAAATTCAATTCCTTTCTTCATGAGTCTAGATAATGCTCTACACTTCCCAGATAAATTTGAGATGAATCGGCAAATGTAGGCAAGTCTACCCTGCAATCTCTTGAGTTATTTAAGAGTTCTCAGAGAAGGCATCTTCAATATAACTTTGACTTTGACTTATCTCTTTGAGGGTCAGTTTTGCATCAGTGGCAACTTCAACCAATTGGGTCAGAGACTTAGTTTTATGACTAAGTATGATAGCCTTGATTTCTGGTCGCAAATTGGTTTTGCAAATTTCAATTGTTGCCCTTTGAGATGGTTGTTCCAAGCATTTATAGGATAATGCTCTCCATCTATTGATAAAGGCCTGTGCAGTTTCATCGTCTCCTTGCCTTGTATTGCTGAGCATAGAAAAGGTAACTGTTTGATCCTCCTTCTGAAAATGGAGTAAGAACTTCTCTTCTGTGATCGGCCATGTCATGAAGAAGAGTTTTGGTAACTGCTTGTACCAATCGAAGGCAACTCCTTTCAATGTGACAACGAATAGTCTTATTTTTAGTGCATCTAACTCTAGCAGGCTTCCAAGGAGTGATTTGAAATGCACGATATGTTGATATGCTGACCCCTCCCCAAGGTATGGTTGGAAAGTCGGAAGTTTATAATCTGGTGGAAACGGAACCAGATCAAATTCTGGAGGATACTTAGGTGTAATACCTTTCTTTTTCATTCTGGTCTCCACTTTTGATTTTGTCAGTATCTCTTCAACTTCTTTGAAGGTTACATGTTTTTCATGATTTGCATGAAGACCAAGGATTGGTGAATGATCACCACCAGTAAAACTTGCAGCTATTACCTTGTCTGTTAAGGACTTAAATTTGGCTGTGAGAAGGTCAATTTTAGTGGCATTCTCCATGATCATTGGTTGTTCTTTTCTGTTGGCGAATAGAGGATTTATTTGAGCTCCAGCCGGACCATCTAGCTTATCTGTTAAGATTTTCAATTGGGCGGTCAAATGGTCAATCATAGCTCCTTGTTGTTTGACAATATCACCGATATTGTCATTTTCATTTTTACCAGCATCTTCTTCGTCAACATTTTTTCTTCCACTAGCATCGTCATTTTCATCCTTGCTAGTTCCACTCCCCTTAGCCATAAACACAGTATACTAACGGGGATAAGATGATATTAATGCCTGAAGAGTGCATTGAATATCCTTTGCATTTAAGATAGTGATAGGGTCATTGTCAGAATTAGTTTCGATATGACCTTCAGAAGTATTGCTTGAATGGGAGTCTGAATCAGACCCTTGTGATTGAGTCCGAGTCATACTCTGAGTAATTCTTCGAATTGAACCTGGCCCGACCATGTAAGACGAAGTCAAGTCCAGATCATCATCTTTAACCACCTATTTTCGAGTGATCTTGCGTTGCGATAGCTTCTGAGTTTGGTTCTTACAGTGGGCTAAAGCTTTCTTCTTGATTTGGTTAGCCATCCGGACTGCCAAGGCTTGATCTTTAAACCTGGCAACCAGTGGCCTGGAAGTGCTAGCAACTCGTTCCCAATCCATGGAATCGGAAGTGGAAAGTGAAAGGATGTCAATTGCACCCCTCTTGTTCTTTTTTTTTTTTGCTCCTTCTTATGTTGGAATGAATTCTTGAAACGAGTGAGGTCAGTTGAGTTATTGATGACCAATTGCTCAGCTTGCTTTTTGTCTTTAGTGCCATATGATAGGCCCTGAGGTGAAGATGGCAAGGATGGTGCCATAATAATGGAAGGTAGACACCCCCTACCAAACCTCCATCCCTCTTTTTGAGTCAGAGGGTAAAAGGTATTATCTTCAAGCATGACCAAGGGTTTGTTCTCAGTCTTATTGGATTTTGGAGTGTATGGCTGAAGTGACCACGTGCTGTATCTTGGGATGGATGCACCTTTCTGGGCCTTCTTACGAGTTAGGAACTGCCGGAGGTCCTCTAGTGTTTGTTTGGTAACGACCCATTGTTTGGGCTGAGTAGGTGATGACTTTAAGCATTGAGCAGTTACTGAATGTGGCTTGCCAAGTGTCACCGACCTATGATCCGTGAACCGGACCTGCCTTGCCCCCAGACGAGGCTTGGTGATATGAAGCTTGCTGCCTTCTAACTTCAGCTTGTGATTTGGTTCCTCCTGAACCTTGTTGAAAACTCCAAATGGATTCTGGGCATATTTGGAAACCCAGGATTTGGGAGTTTCAGTCTTCTTGATGGATTTAAGGGTCATTGATGACCCATTTGGATCAGCCAAAGTTATGGAGTCCGTTGGAGTAGAGAGTCTTTGGAAGACTGAGACTCTTGATGTAGGGGTAATAGAGTCCATTCGAGCCTTTTTTGGTGCTCTTGCAGTTGATTTGTTTTGGGTCATGGAGATTTTAAAGAGCTTTTCCTTGGCCTCATCAAAAGTGATGATTAGGGAACCCATGATATTTCTGCAAAAAGTAAGCCTAATGGTCTATATTAGTGGTATAACCAACATGGCTATCTCTTGGGCTTGCCGTAATGGTTTATAGATGCCATCTGAACCAATATAGTTTTAAACTGAAATGGTTAGATATAGGCACAAGTCCCATCTTATCGTGCTACTGACTGTCCTAGCTGTTAGAATTTCTGCGGCATTTCGGTATCATATAGTCAGACTTAAAAGCATGCTAAGCTGACTAGGCCTGGCTACCGCAAATTTGGCAGCGTTTCAGGGCCATTTGTGTCAGTCTTATAAGCAAAAGAGGGTTGGATCTAACCAAAGGAATAGGGCCTACAGGATCGAGCCTTAACCACTACCACAATGATCAAATAGGATCCATCAGTGCATAACGTTGGACAATGCATAACTGCAATGTCGTTGGTCTTATCACTGATTTAATAAAACATTTATTTAGGTCAAAGCCCCATGGACTGAATCATCACTCTTCTAAAGCATGAAAGGGTGTGATTTGGTCCGTGCACATTAAGGTACAAGTTTCTTCAATTAAGTCCTCCACTTAAATGGAAAAAATTTGCACTTCAAGGTGCCTAATGCCTTCATTTGAATGATAAAAGAATGCACTTCAAGGTGCAAAATTTCTTCATTAATGTTTCCAAACCCATCGTAGACATCAAGGTCTTGCATGGGTGTCTTCAAATGTCAAACAAGTCATTTGTAGCAATAAAATAGGTTAGTGACCGTGACCCACGGTCACTGCCCATTTTCCATTGACTCCCGCGGTCACAGCACTTTTCAGCACAACAGCAGCACTTTTTAGCACTACAGTAGCAGTTTTTCAGTGCAACAGCAGCACTCTTCAGCATAACAGCAGCACTTTTCAGCAATTTTCAGCACTTTTCCTTCGTTTTAAACCAAATTTGATCACAAATTAGGGCAATATAATTCCCACAGACGGCACCAATCTTCTGATTGCGCTTAAAAATGACGTGGAAAATGTGTAATGGATTCAATGTCCAACATTCACGCACTTCAAGCGTTAAGAAGAATGGAAATTAATTACAGTTCATCATTAATTTCCCTTTGTTTACATGGGTTCTAATGCCTTGATTGCGGGGATGTAGGTTGTTTACATGAGTTTGCAAAGTTTACAACCCCTCCCTCAAGTCTTAGATGTGATCTAAATTTGGAAATTATAAGAAAATGTACATAAAGTAGAAAAACTCAAAGAAAAGAAGAAAAAACAGGGGGGGGGGGGTGACTGTGACCCACGGTCACTACCCCAGGCCAGTGACCGTGGGTCACAATCACTGGCACTTCCCAGTGACCATGAGGTCACTGTTTGCCTCCATTTTTCATGTTGCTTGTGCTGGTTCTTCTTCCAAACATTTTTCAAGTGTCAAAACTCCCTTTATGACATCTTAGGGTGTTGAATGACCATTGAAAAGATTGAATTCGACTATGGAATCGATTGAAAACTTTGTAATTCATCATTCATGCTTACGGACTGTCTTTTGTTCAAGTCCGAAGAGGGTATCATAGGAAGCCAAAGTTGTGTCATTCTGAACCTATGGTTTTCAAGGAACAAAATGATGCCCAAAGGGGCTTGTTCACAACCTCTGCGATGATTAAGAAATCCCCCCGAATGAGAAAAATAAAGATGACAACGTCATCCTTCGAATCGTCATTATTGCATGAACATAGTTCGTTCTGTAGTTACCCCTCCCTTCTCCTTTTCCTCTGAACCTTCTTGCTCACCTTGGTAATTGAGAAAAGGAGGGGAAATGGTCATGGAATCCTGCTGTCCTCTTGCTTGAATGCTTTTGACTGCCTTTTGTGTTCTTGAAATCCTCTGTATGTTCCTTCCTCCCCTTTCCTTCAAACACTACCCCTTTTATAGAGCCTTTAGGTGGTTTTTAGCGGTTCTAGGGAGTTGAATGGAGTTTTGGGAAGTTACATTTCAAAAGAAAGTGGAGAGAAACTGTCCAAGACCACAGATAGTGTCCTTTGGGGGTCCGTGACCGCAGCCGCGGTCACGGACAAGGTCCAATTTCGGGTTTTTACAATTGCGATCTGTTTTCACCTGTTTGGGGCCGAAACGAAGTCCAATCACCACGAAACTTGGAGGGATGCTTCTTGAAAGTAGTTTGACCATGCCATAAAAGTTTCAGCTCGTTTTGACCATCGGAAGTTGGTCAACTCTCTTGATGAACAGGCCGCGGTCACTCCCAAGGCCCATTTTTTGGACTTTTGCATTTGTGACCCATTTTCACCTGTTTGGGGTCCGAATGTAGTCCAATTGCCACGAGACTTGGTAGGATGCTTCTTGATACTATTTTGAGTGTGTCATAGAAGTTTCAGCTGGTTTTGATCAACTAAAGTTGGTCAACTCCCTTGATGAACAGGCCGCAGTCACTCCCAAGGCCCTTTTTTGGACTTTTGCATTTGTGACCCATTTTCAACTGTTTGGGGTCCGAACGAAGTCCAATTGCACGAAACTTGGTAGGATGCTTCTTGATACTATTTTGAGTGTCTCACAAAAGTTTCAGCTGGTTTTGATCAACTGATGTTGGTCAACACCCTTGATGAACAGGCTGCTGTCACTCCGAAGGCCCATTTTTGGACTTTTGCATTTGTGATCCGTCCTCACCTATTTTGGGTCGGAACGAAGTCCAATCTTCACGAAACTTGGAGGGATGCCTCTTGACACTATTTTGAGTTTGTCATAGAAGTTTCAGCTCGTTTTGACCATTTGAAGTTGGTAAACTCCCTCATTGATTGGGCGACGGTCACGGAGAAGGCCCGTTTTAGGACTTTTATATATGTGACCCGTTTTCTCCAGTTTAGGGGCCGAACGGCCTCCGATCGCCACGAAACTTGAAGGGTTACTTCTTGAAACTATTTTGAGCATGTCATAGAAGTTTCAACCTATTTTGACTTTCAAAAGTCGATCAACTCTCTAGTTGACTTTTTATGAAATTGGGCCCTTGTCTCAGTTGTTTGAGGCCTAAATGACTTCGGTTTTGTTCGAAACTTGGAGGAACTGACATCAGGGATATCTTGGAGTATTTATCAAAATTTCATACAATTTGGATTTGAGGAAGTAGGATTTCAAACAGTGGCTTATTCATTGCATGTTTTAAGTCACTATTCACCTTACATTGTAGGTAGTCAGCTTGTTTTCTACCCGAACAACGCCCAATTGACTTAAAACTTTGGAAGAGTAACTTTGAGAATTCTTTGAGGGTTTGTTCCAAATTTTATCAGCTTTGGCCTCTTGGAAGTGAGATTTTAGCTAGTGACCTCCATATTTCGGGGTCACTTTCTTCTAAACTGACATGCAGTGAAAGTCAGACCAAACGGAGTTCTTTCGACTTGAAAATTTGTAGAATATCTTCTGAGCATAACTGAACCTTCACACCCAAATTTCATCAATTTTGGACATCGGGAAGCAGGACTTTGGTTAGTGACCCCATGGCTTGGGGGGGGGGGGGACCGACCCCAAGTTGACATGCTTGCAGTTTTTGGTCAAATGATGTCTGTTTATCTTGAAACTTTGTAGGGCCTCTCTTGAGCATAATTTGAGCTTCCTTTGTGAATTTCAGATTGTTTGATCTTCGCGAGGTGTCGCTTTGTGCTAAGACCCACAGAGCACAATATATAACCATCTAGATCGAGTTTGGATCTGAATGATGTCCAAATGCTTTGAATCCTTGAAGGATAGTCTTCAAATGTACTTAAAAGCATTTTGTTAAATAGGAGATTGCTTCGACATGTGGAAGTGCCAAGTCCCACAGTGATTCCCAAGAAGCTAGCAAACAGCCTTCGAAGCTTGAGTTGAACTGAGATGAGATCCAAATGCTTTGAAAACTTTAGAACTTTATAATACAAAGCTTGTAACGTCTTTGTTGCATTATTTGAAATTTTTTGTGGGTCAACACGTACCATCCTCTGACCAATGGACAGTCAGAGCGTACGATACAGACTCTGGAGGATATGCTTTGAGCTAGCGTGCTAGACTTTGGGAAGGAGTGGGACGAACACCTCTCTTTATGTGAATTTACGTACAATAACAGTTACCACGCGAGTATCAGAATGGCTCGATTCAAAGCTTTGTATGAACGCAAATGTCGTACCCTAGTGTGTTGGGAAGAAGTTGGAGTTAGGAGTTTTCATGGACCTTCTATTGTTGTAGACACAGCAGAGAAGGTGCGAAAAGTCCAAGACAGATTGAAAATCGCAAGGTCTCGTCAGAAGAGCTATGCAGACAATCGTCGAAGACCTCTCGGTTCCAAATGGGAGATAAAGTTTTTCTGAAAGTTTCTCCAATGAAAGATACAATCGGATTTGGTCAGAAAGGTAAGCTTGCTCCACGATTCATTGGTCCATTTGAGATTAAGATAGAGTTCGAGATTTGGCGTATCGGTTAGAGGTACCTCCTCAACTCGCCGGAGTCCATAACGTGTTTCACGTATCAATGCATTGGAAATATCTTCCGGACCCCTCTCACATTCTCGAGATGGATGACATCCAAGTGGAGTTAGATGTGAGCTATGAAGAACGGCCTTTTCGTGTCATTGACACCAAGGATCAAGTGCTTCATACCCGGATGATCAAGTAGGTCAAGATTCTATGGGAGCATCATGGACCCGAAGAAGCTACGTGGGAGCTCGAGGAGCAAGTTCGAGAGAAGTATCTAGGACTTTTGCCAGAGGTAAGTTGCATTCGGAGGACCGCATGTTATTTTAGAGGGGGACGATGTAAGGTCCCAACCTTAGATAATTATAATTATAGTAATTAAGTTGTTTTTATTCTAATTAATATGTAATTAGGCTAATTGAGCCCAAATTTCAAGAGGTTTGGTCATGGATAGGTAGTTGGGTCGGGTTCGAACCTTATTAGGTAGTCCAAGACCATTGTATTATGTATTTTCATGGTTTTAAATTATTTATGCATCATATTAGTTGCATTGGGGGAGTCTAACCTTGTGGGACATTTTTCATATTTGGCCCGATACCATTCGGATTCATTCTAGCCCATCTAAGCCCAAATGACTCAACCTGAAAATCCATGGAAACAAGAGGGCCTATTCGTAATTCCAGAACTTCCTTCAATTAAAAATCCCCAAACCCAACGATCTCTTCTTCTTCCCCCATTCTTTGTAGTAGTGCCGGTTCCCCTTTTTCTCTCATCATCTTCTTCTTTTTCTCCTTCATTTTTGGTGGTGATTTGAAGCTCTGGGAGTTACATGCAAAAGGGTTTATCATCTTCTTCAACCTTTTCTTCCTCCATTGTTTTTCTTCGTAAGATTTGAAGTCCATTTTCTAATTTTGTTTTTGTAGAAGCTTGAGGTAAGGAAATCCTACCTCCTTTTAAGTTATTGATTGTAATAAGGGTCAAGAGAACCCATCTATTGGCATGCATGTATCTCATTCTTGTTTCCTTCATGCATGTGTTAGATTCTCCATTAGTGAAACCTTATTCTCCGTCTAACCAAGGGGCAAATGATTTGAGTGAAGAGCCAAGCTTAAAGCAAGTATAAGGATACATTTTCTTTACATGCATGGCTTTTTTCTTTGATTCTTGATGGATGTTGTGATTTTACCCTTTTATACAGCTCAATGGAAATTCATGGATTTGATTTGTGTTTTGTGGTGATTTATGATGAATGAACGGATAATGGTCCTTTAGGGAACCTAAGAGTGTGGAATGAAAGCTTGTAGGTGGATTTATTGCAGGTGGAATGGTGTATTGGAAGAGGGAACCCATTAGAAACTGAGCATTCCCGTAACAGAGTGCTTCAGGGCCGACCGGTTGGTCCTGAAGCTAGATCGGTCGACTGCCTCTTAAGGTAGTCTGACCGGTCGGCCACCCAGCCCGACCGGTCGAATTTCCCTTCTAGGAGTGATCAATTGGTTGGACCCATATTCGACTGGTCGAGTAAACCTGACCTGTAACTTATAGAAATGTGTTCCAAAATGAATTCTATGCTTGACTATGGACTTTCTATAGTCTATGGGATAGCCTAATGATGGGTTACTCCCTTAAACCTTAAAAAGAGACCGAGATATCCACCCACACATTGCCATGGGCTGTAGATTCAACCAAAGACCTTCTAGGACCATAGAATTGGATCTTTTGCTACCTCAAACTAGCCCAACGGTGATTAACATGGAGAAGGAGGAGTGTTGAGCTGTCACTCTTCTCTTCTGAATTCTCCGGTTAGTTTTCAATGTCACGTCATGGGTGTTGGCATAAGGTGAAGTGTCCTTTATATACGTGAGGTAACACCAAGAATGGTAATATCGGGACACCGAATGTCTTATAAATACACCGTATTGAATGACCTTGTAAACCCAGATTATCTAGCATAGGATTGGCTAGTAACTCTCCTTGATGACCCCACAGTATAATTGCATTCATATTGATAGTAACCATGACCTCAAACATGTTAGTCCATATTAGTATGCTTATTGATGAAAAGTATTCTACCTAATTGTGATTCTCTGATTAATATTTCCAACAAGATTGAGTACACTTTTGTACGAGTACAACAGATCAGTATACATTAAACAAGGACATCAGATTATTTTCGATATGTTTAGAGTCGGCGCCACTTGGCTTATACCCCATAGGAGGTTCGATGGGACCCCATGGGAGTATTCTATCAGTTGCCTACTGCAGTAGTATCGGGAGAGTGAGTCGACGTTCTCGCGGGCAGCTAGTCGATCCTGGCCCGGCCGCTAGTGGTTTCCTAAGGATCAGTTTACTCTTTTTTAGAGAGGAGATAGTGGATGTGGTTGCCATGTTGGTATGATATACTCCTTATTCATGATTCCCTATTCATGTTAACTCACATTCATCAGTGCCTAGATTTTGATATTGATCTCTTTAATCAGTATGTCATTGTAATTCCATTGATCTATCATGTTAAGCTCATGTATCCTTATTTTTGCTTAACCGTCATGTTAACTAGAATTACCATGGTGTTACAGGTCCAGAACCCGAGGCCAATCCGGCATTCAGTGCGATCCCGGAGGGAACCCCAGTGTTACCTCGGGATGTAAACGAGTGGAACGAGGAAGACATATTTTCCTGATTCTCTTTAACAGAGTGCAACAGGGATCATTGTGCGATTGGACTTAGGGTCATCTTGGCATTGGATATATTTGTATTTTATCATGGACTTCTACATCTATGCACGTAGTTGGGTTAATTAACAGACTTGTCTATTTAATGAATTGAAATGAATGTTTTATGGATGGATGCTTATGATATATATGCAAGTGAAATCTTCAGGTTTCTGCTTAAATGACTTATATTGATAATACGTGTTTGTGAAATTTCCTCACACGTACTTGTGGGATCACCCTTGTGACAGTTCGTATGTGTCTAGTTATGGCACGAATTGTGACGGGTACATGTGTCATTTATCAGAACCCATAACAAACCCCTAATTCTTGTGTTCGGGGTGTGATAGAAAGCCTAAACAAAAGAATGGGTTTTCTACATGATAAACATGCAATTGGTGAATTTAAGGTAGAATGCATACATGTAATATAATTGAGTCGCATTCACTCTATCAAACCCAAAGAATTGAAATAGAGTTTTCACCTTTAGGAGTTGTAGCAAGAAGAAGAAGGTGCCTCCAAGGAGAAAGATGCACAAGGGAAAGAGAAGATGAAAAATAGAGGGTCTTACTAATGCATGTAAGGCTTCAAATCCTTTTTTGTAGCTTCAAGTTGAGATGGAGGTGAAGAAGAGTGGAGATGAGCAATGGTTCCAATGAAAACACAAAGGAAAAATGAGGAGAGATGTTGGGTTCTTCTTTTTGTCAATTTATTCTACAGTTTTACATGCAAGCCCAGAAATTCTGGGAAATTACAGTTTAGGTCATTTGGACCTCAATTCGGTCAAGATGGGTCCGGATCAAGTTGAGCCTAATATGAAAGATGGTCTACACGAAGATTTATACAAGATGCAACCAATGATGTGCCAATATGATGTGAGAATAAATTACAAAAAGGTCCTTAACTACCTAGGTAAGGTTCGAACCCGACTCAACGACCTATTCATGACCCAAGCCCAAAGGGTTTGAGTTAAATTAGCCTAAACACATTTTAATTAATATAAAATAGGATTAATTAATATAAATCGAGGTTAGTTGGGACTAGGGCCTTACATATCTAAGTAAGAGTGTCAGGACACTACGATTTGATCGTGGTGACGAGTTCCTCTTTGGAGAATTTAGGGATTCTTTATCACAAGAGAGGATTACATCCTAGTTGTCTGCACCAGGTACACCTTAACAAAATGGTGTAACAGAATGAATGAATATGACTCTTATGGATATGGTGAGGTTAATGATGAGTTATTCGGATTTGCCTAATTAATTCTAGGGGCATGCTCTATAAATGGTAGTTTAAATTTTAAACTTGGTTCTATCTAAGTTGGTATTTACTACACTCATAGAACTATGGACTGGGCATAAACCCAATTTAAAGCTTGTTTGGATTTGGGGTAGTCCAGCAGACATGTTGAAAGGGAACACAGATAAGTTGGAACTAAGAATGGAAGTTTGCATTTTTGTGAGATTTCTCAAAGGAACAAAAGGTGGTTTGTTTTATAGTCCTAAAGATCAAAAGGTCATTGTTAGCACCAATGCCCAATTCTTAGAAGAGGACTCTGTAATAAACCACAAACCCAAAATTAGAATTGTTCTAGAAGAATTGAGAGGAGAGAGACCTACCCAAGCTTTTCCATTACCAGTAGCACATGAAGAGACACCGCATGATGGAGAATTCAGCATTCCATTACCTTGTCATAGTGGGAGGACTGATGAGTCTCAAGTTAATGATGCTCCAGGTGATCCCACAAACATGCTGGGTGATGAGCTGGATCAGCATGTAGATGATGGTGCATCAGGATTAAGTTTAACACAGCATGACACTACTCATACATAGACATAGGATAAGCCTTGTCGTAGTGGGAGGGTTGTTAGTCAACCCAAGTAGTATTTGTTCTTAGGAGAGTCATTCGACATAGTCTTCGACGATCTTGATACCGAACCTTGTAACTATAATGAAGTACTCTAAGACAAAGATGTTGAACTATGGCAAAACGCTATGAAATAAAAAATGGAGTCTATCTATTCTATCAATTTGGGATCTTGTAAAACCACTAGAGGGGATAAAATTTATCGGTTGTAAGTGAGTCTACAAGAAGAAAAAAGGGGTGGATGGAAAGGTAGAAACCTTTAAAGCTAGGCTTGTTGTGAAAGGGTTTACTTAGAAAGAAGGAATTGATTATGAGGAGACATTTTTGCCAGTAGCCATGTTGAAATCCATCCAGATTCTTTTATCGACCGCGGTTCATTTCAATTACGAAATTTGGCAAATGGATGCCAAGACATCTTTCCTTAATGAAAATCTTAATGAGTGTATCTATATGGTGCAACCAGATGGATTCGTCGCTGAAGGCCATGAGCATATGTTATGTAAGCTTAAGAGGTCCATTTAAAGACTTAAGTAAGTGTCTAGATCTTGAAGCTTTCATTTTGATTAAGCTATTAAATCTTATCATTTCCAGTAGAACCCTAATGAATCTTGTGTATAAAAGTTGCAACGGTGTGGGGTGGTTTTCTTAATACTTTACGTAGATGACATCCTACTCATTGGAAACGATGTCGGGGTATTGTCTTCAGTTAAAGTATGGTTCACTGTCAGTTCAATATGAAGGAATTAGGAGAAGCCAGTTACATTCTAGGGATCAAGCTCCTACAAGATCGAGAATAAAGAATGTTTGGCTTATCTCAAGTGGTTTATATTGATGCAATTCTTGCCCGTTTTAGCATGCAAGATTCCAAGAAAGGATTTCTTTCTTTCAAGCATGGAATTACTTTATCCAAGGATCGGTATCCTAAGACACCTGATGAGATAGAAAAGATGAAGGAAGTACCATATGCTTATGTAGTGGGAAGCCTCATGTATGCAACGCTATGCATTATACCTGATATTTGTTTTGCCATTGCATGGTTAGCAAACACCAGTCTAATCCAGGGAGAGAACATGGGACTGCAATAAAGCATATACTTAAGTACCTTAAGAGGACTAGAAATTATATGTTGATTTACTGGGCCGAGAGTTTGATACCCATTGGGTACACAAACTCGGACTTTCATTAACATAATGATGCTAAAAACTCGACTTCAGGATTTGTATTTACCTTGGGAGGTGAAGCCATAAGTTGGAGGAGTGTCAAGCAATCATGTACTGCTAATTCAACGATGGAAGCTGAATATGTGGCAGTTTATGAAGCAGCTAAGGAAGCAGTTTGCTCAGAAACTTTTTGATGGATCTAAAAGTGGTACCTTTAGTAAAATCACCTATAATACTTTATTATGATAATATTGATGTGGTTGCTAATGAAAAAAGAACCCCAAATGCATAAAAAGGGTAAGAACATCCAGTGTAAGTACCATCTCATACGAGAAATCGTACAGAGGGGTGATATAATTGTGATGAAAATTGTATCGGCAGACAACCTGGCAAATCCTTTTACAAAGAGCTTACTACCAAAGAGCTTTGATAGTCATGTGGAAGGAATGGGGTCGAAAAACATACTAGAATGGTTTTGAGTCTAAGTCGGAGATTATGGGAAATTTATACTAAAAGCATACTTTTATTTATGGGAATTCCTCCCCTCAGCTGAGGGGAATTTCCGCTAAACACGTGCGGATTGCATGTGTTCAGCGTTTTCAACTTAGTCGCACTTTTTTTCGGTTTGGCCCACCAAAATGAGTTGAAAAGGAAAAAAGAAAAAAAAAGGAGCCCTCCTAATTTCTCTCGTTTGTTCCCTTTCTTAAATGCAAAACCACAAAAGCCCTCTTTGAGCAGGAACCTTTGCAATTGTTGCTGCCTACGCTCATCTTTATCATCTCTTTCACTTGCAAGACTCTGCGATCAGGAAGCCTCTACAACACCTCTACTTAAGATCCTTAATCGCTTGACATTAGGAAATAGGAGCGAGATCTTCTCTGTTGCAACACCTAACCCAGCATCTTTTTGAGCAAGACCTTCTCTGTTGCTCAAGATCCCTAATCTTGTTCATTTTCTACCCTTTCTGTTACTCGCCTCTACCCTACGATCACCGATCTCACCACCGGTCAAAGTCATGGTCGTCCCTCCCCTTTGCCTAAGCCCAGCATGACATCGGTGTGTCCTTCCTCCCTCCATCTCTCTCTCTCCTCCCCTCTTCCATACGTTCCCCTCTTTTTTTTTTCTTTTTCTTTGCTTAAGCCCAACATGATGTCAGTGTGGCCATCAGTGTAATGCCACCCATTTGGGACATGGGTTGTTAGTTAGTTCCAATTTGTGAGTGCTTTGAGCTCCATTGGTGTTGTTTGAGATTTAGGATGTTGCATTTCTATAGGTAATCTAGGTGGGTCTTTAGTTTTATGCCTTTGGATAGTTGATGTGACTTAAGAATTGGAATTTTAAGATTGTTCATTGTCTGATCTGATGTGGGTGGATTTGGATTGTGTTGAAATAGGTTTGGTTAAAGCTTAATCTGATGTGGGGCATTATGTTTTGATGGAGTTTCTGATTTTAATTGTGTATAAGTTGATTGAAAACCTGATAATTGTTTTTGAATGATTTAGAGAAAATTTTTATATAATTTAATTTGAGAAGCATTTAGGAGAATGGTTTTTTGATGAGGATAAGTTTCTTTGGCTAGATTCTTTATTAGCATTCAATTGTAGGAAGGTTTTTTTAAGTGAAATTGGATCCTCTTCTAAATATTGGACTATAATGCAACTAAAAAATGCCGTTGTTGGTATTGATTTTTCCTGTTATGTTTTTTCAAACTAGTCTATCTTTGGTTTGGAATTCTTTCTTTGGCTAAGATAGGAGATTGGTCTTAACGTAAGTTATTAAAATGGCTTCATTTAAAAGAACTATCTCAATGGTTCAGCGTGATGGGAATGTATAAAAGTTAAATACTAGTCATGCACCCTTATTGTTGAAGACAAAAGTACCATATCATGGGTGGTGGCAAATAAAAGCTCCCTTTGGGATTTGAATTTGATTTCTTCTTTTGAGCAAAATTTGGACACTATTTGAGTTCATTGTAAATAAATTTGTTTTCCTTTTTTTTCTTTTTAGCTTCTTGTAGTTCTAATTGATCTGCTTCGTTCAATTCTCTCAGTCATTCGAGGTATATTGTCATCTTCTTGATTTCAGCTCTCTCCTTTTAATGTTCAGTTTGCTTATTTGGATTGCTATTTAGACACATAAATTTGATTAACTTCACAAGTAGTTCATACCTTACAACTTTTTTTTTCTTTTTCAATCATGTTAAAGATAGTTTCAAGATGGATGTGGCCTCCTCATCAACAACATTTTTACATCATCTGGTTGTAGAAAAGATTATGACACCAACAGTGGGGATGCATTTTGGTAATTTAACGGATGCATACAATTTTTATAAGGCATATGCGAAGCTTGCTGGGTTTAGCATAAGGAAAGATTCAAGTATGACTTAAAATGGGAAAATATATTAGAAACGATATTTTTGTTCGAAAGAGGGTAAAATAGATGAGAAATGGTGGGTTCATAAGGATACTATTCAAAGATGTCGGATGGAAACAAGAGAAAATTGTAAAGCTCAAATGCAAGTAAAAAAGGTTGAATTGGGCGAGTACGTAGTTTCTAAGTTTATTCCTGAACATTCGCATGCCCCCACCACTCCTAGTAGGAGATTCATGTTGAGGTCGCAACATGTAATCTTTGAACCAAAGAAACAAGAAATAAATACATATGATTTTGCCAATATTCAAAGTAGCCAGCAAATGTTAGTGTTTTCGAAACAATCGAAAGGGCTTGACAAGATTGGATTTATGGATAAAGATGCCAAAAATCATTGTAGAAATGAAAAAGAAAAGAAAAATGGATGAGATGGGCAGATGTTGTTTCAATATTTCAAAAATTGCAAAGAAATGGGTCCTGACTTTATGTATAACAATGAGAGAGATGGAGAGAACGAGACAACACATGTATTCTGGGTGAATGGGACATTTAAATTGGCATACTTTTTGTTTGGCGATGTTGTGACATTTGATACAACATATAAGACGAATTGTTATGGATTAATTTTTGGTGTAGTCGTAGGTTGTAATCACCATCGACAACCAACATTATTTGGATTTGCATTCTTACCAAATGAAAAGACTAAGTCATTTGAGTGGTTGTTTACTAAATGGCTTGAAGTTATGCAAGGTGGTCCACCAAAAGCAATAATAACCGATCAAGATTTTTCCATGACAAAGGCCATTCAAAAAATCATGCCAACCACATGCCATCATTATTGCCTATGGCACATTTTGGATAAATTACCATCAAATTTAGGAGGGGTTTCTATTCAAAATGATGGTATGATTGAAGAAATTAAAAAATGTGTACATAAATCTGACTCTCCACTGAGTTTGAGAGCAAATGGGTTAGGATCATAAAGCACTTTAAGCTCGAGGACAATGAATGGTTGGCATCTATATACAACATTCATGATATGTGGATACCGGCATATTTGAAGCATACTTTCTTTGCTGGAATGTCAACTAGTTAGAGAAGTGAAAGTTTGAATTCATTTGTGAAGCTTTACGTAGAATACAAAAACTCATTGATTGATTTCATATTGTGTTTCGAGCCAGGCGTTGAACAATTACGATATCTTGAAAGTAAGGAAGATTTTGAGTCAAGCAATGAAAAGCCAAAATTGAAGATATTTTCTATTATGGAGAAGCAAATGGTAGATATCTACACAAGAAACATATTTTATAAGTTTCAAGATGAGCTATTCATGATGATACATATCATTTCAACACTTGTGAATGAAGTTGATGACATTGTACTTTTATTACTAGAAATTTAATGAATGAAGATGAAATTGAGAGAGAGGTTTTGTGGAAAAAAGAGGAGATGCTTGCATATACGCTAGACATGGAACATTTGTTGATAAAGATGGAGTTGAAATTGGATCCCATTATGAGGACTCTTTTCTTTCGAGACATCGTCATTTGGCATGTTTTTTTATACTGCTTTTTGATGAAGCTAGCTCATTAAGAGAATTGTTCGAATATTTGATTACGATTCATAAAGAATTGCAAATGAAAATACAAGAAATGAAATCAAATAATCAATCAGAGACAAGTATGCACAATGAGAAAGAAACAGTTGCGAGTAATATGGTCGAGTATGAAGAACCGTCACATGTTGTTACAAAAGGATGTGTGAAGAGACTGAAATCATCGAAGGAGAAAGCGACAAAGGGGCGTCTTTGTCATAGTTGCAACAAACGTGGTGTATCACATGACAAGCGAAACTGCCCGGTGTTATCGAAGAGGTATGATTTATTACTATTGATTGTAGCTTTTTAGACATTAAAAGTTTGACATTCACTAACATATATAATGTAATTATGATATAATGCAAGTTAACAGGTGAAGATAGGAACACCGATCCAATCCCCATGCTTGACAATAATAGTAATTCAGAATATTCTGATGTGGACAATTACTGAGTATCATGTTTGTTGATCTGATACTCAATTTTTTAATTTGGGTGTTTATTGAAGTATGGAAGGGTTGATTAATTCTCTCTCCCTCAACTAACAAGTACTTTTCCCTTCTCTTCCCAACTAATTTTATTTGCATTTTTTTTGTGCAATGTTATGAGGATTGAGGAGACAATATATGAATTCCAACCCCATTTTGCTTACATTACAACAACCCAACCAATCAAATCATGGGCTGAAATCTGAAGTTGCTATATTTTAGAACCCAATTTTACTTACATGATTGGACTCCGCTTGATAGCTCATCAAGCTAGGCAAAATAACTGAGTTGAACTAAGCATTTAGTGTACATGCTCCTATTAATTGTTTTTAGATGTAAAGGCTGAAAATGAACTATCTTGCATCATTTTTTTAATGGTATTTTCTTTCTTTTTGCAAAAAATGCTTGGACCTCATACATGAAGATCAATATATCATCATTTGAGAATAATTATTTGATACACTGTCATGGCCTTTTATTGTCATATGAAAATCATTAATTAAACTGCTCAAAGAATTCCAGCATCTTGGACTAGTAGGGTATCTGCAATTGGATAATTAAATGGATTTGTAGCTGCAAATGTAATGGAAGCTTAAATTTTGAGTGTTATAGTGGAAAATAGATAAATTTGGTCTTTTGAATTTTGATGAATGGATTTGTCTTTTTTTTTTTTTGTAAATTGGAATTCATATAATGCTACAGGTTCAATGCTTGAATGCTTTAAGTGAATGATATATAGGTTGAATGTCCTTTCAAACAAATACATGGCTTATTCTCAGCGTCAACTACTAAATAGGTTAGGCTTACACAATGAATAGGTGAACAGTTTCTGCACATTGTGCTTACATAGAGGAGAAATACTTGGATGGCTCTAGTTCTTCGGTACTTGTGTCACTATGATTCACATTCACTCCCTTACATGTTTCACACCTAATGAACAAGATCACAGTAAGTGTTGGATGAAAAATGGGAAACAGAAACTAACAAGTGGATCAATGTAAATGCACGAGTATCCTCAATTGTTTACATTTTTGGATGGAAATGATCTGTTAAAAAAAAGAAACAGCATTCTCATTTTCATCTCCAAATCCATGTACATCTAACAAGATCACACTAAACAAATAGCTTGAGGCTATCCTTCTACCATCACCCCTACTACCAGCACAAATGGTCACCTAGCCCACATAAAATGCTCATGTTGCCCTAATAACTTGACAACAATGAATTCCAGTTATAACTAACTATTCAATTTCAGCATTGTCCACCGTCTAACTCCAGTTGTACATTACTTTCAACATGACAAAACCTTATTCAATATACATGGATAATAATGAATAAACATGACAAATCCCAACATTCTCAAAGCCGATAAAGCAACATTTAAATAAACATCCCCAAAGCCTAAGCAATTCCATTTAATATTAAAGCACAAATATGATAGCATGCCATAGGCAGCAACACCCCTGTACATTCCTTGAATATAAATTGTACTTCTGATTGTCTCTTTTTTACTCAATAGGTACATGAAACAGGATTTTGAATCTTTATCTCCATGGTGCTTTCAACTATCAAATCTATAGCTCGATTTACTTAATGATGTGTCCATGCTAAAGCAGCCCTTGTTTAATTTAACTATGGTTTCGATGAGCTAAAAACAGCGAAAAGGAATTCACTGAGGCTTCCAAGGTTAGCAAATCATTATACAGTGGCATAGTCTATGATTCTGACATGGTAATTAAACAGGTGAATTCAACAGAAGCTGAGGGGCTTCATGGATCCTTGTTTAGAGGGGTCTATCCATTAGGTGATGCTTCTTTTTTGGCTTTATTGGCCAAGAGTTGTTTGGAAGAAGATCCTTTTTGGAGGCCCACCATGAACGAAGCCCTAAAGGCTCTTTCAAGTATGGTACGAGGAAATGGTGCATTTTGTGCGAGGAAGGCTGTAGTTGAGCCTTAATTAATTCAATGAGATACCATAGCTTGTAAAGCTTTTTAGTATAAATGACTTTGAGAAGCTGCTTTTTGTATTACTATTTGATGTATAAATTTAAAATGTCTCTAGAATACAAATCTTGGCTTTTTTCTTCTCTACATGTTGATGTCAAGCTTTACATGTGCGCGACTAGATAGTACTTAAAAGTTTATGGTTCATATTAAATAGAAAGAAAGGGGTCCAAGCAAGATGTTTTCTGCCAAAATCATTATAGGTCTTGGATTGTCACAAAAGAGTAGGGTAGACAGGAAAACAATATCCTGTATGATGATTCTAGATTTCTGAGAAGAACTGAACACTTAGTGATATACATGGTTGTCACTTCTTATCCAATGCACTAGTGATTTTGGGTACATTTACATATAGACTCAATATTTCCTTTTCATTCCTTTACTTTTTATAGTATTTTCTTTCATTATGTTCTCATGAAAAGGGAAAGAAAATGATGACATGGCTGTAATCATCAAAAAATAAATATGAATGCCATATCTTTCTTTATTAACCAAAATTAGTGATTGGATTTTAAGATGCCTTACCATGCCAAAGAGAATTGAAATGGACAACCAATATCCCAAAAAGAGTTCTCAATGTATTGTGAGAGAGAACCCAATCAAGCCAAATGGATCCTTTTCCGCTAATGAGATTCCATTTATGTCTCATAAGGCAGATGACATTTTGATCATCAACAAAAAGACTTTTTATGTAAAATGTGTCCAAAGGTACTTGTTGAATCAAGCTCTGATTAGATATAATGGTGTTTCACTGTATTTTTTTTTATGAATCAAGCTCAAGCCTTCTGTCACTAGGCAATTAGGCCGTACAAAGGTACTTGTTGTATTGAACTATATAGGACATGCAAGAGTCATTTTATACAAGAAAAATGCAACTATTACTGTGAACATAAATACTCATAGTCATCCACAACACATCAAATGAAGCCCACAATACACTTTTATCAACAATTTTATTAAGAGAGTGTCAATACAATTACAAGTTAGCCAATAATGGGTAATGACTAATGACCCAAGATAAAAAAGAAAAAAAATATAAAAAAAAATCATCAATTCATCTTCCATAGCATCTTCCAAGTTGTACTCCACTGAATAGGCTCAAAAAGCTCCAAGGGACACCCTAGGTTGGCAACTAAATCCTCCTTTTCAAAATTCTCCAATGCATGCTGCATCCCCACGTGAGGAGAATTTCTCTTGGAGCTCTAAAATATAAGATACTTTTCACTCTGAGTAACATAGAGTGGGGAAAAACACCATAAACAATCAGAGAACATAAATCTATTCTAATAACATGAAAACCACATGCCAAAAGATGAGAAAATGGAAGTGATCAACATCAACCCACATTCAATGTGAAACTATTAGTTGAAAATTGTTCTTGAGTTGTCACTAGAAGCTCCATTTAGGAAAGTTACTTCAAACCTACTATCTTCTACAAGCTGAAATTGTTGGAATGATGATTATCCATACCAACAAGTCTAGAGAAGCTATTGGCACTTGGAATGATACTATAAGAAAAAAAAAGATGTTTACAGAAATGCTAACTATTAAATCAAATTAGTTTTGGTACGAATATATTGAAAAAATAGAGATAAATCTCACCACCATACCTGTATCTAATTAAAAGACCTGTATCTCATATTATAAGTTTATCCATTATCTGAACTACTCTACTTACAACTGATATGGAAGTCTTTTTTTCAACTTATAGGTTAATCATGACTCCCTATTATTTTTAAGACCAATAGTGTGAGCTAAAATTGCCTTAGTGACTCCAGGTTCTAAGCTACAGCAAGTTGGTCTTCCAATCATTATACAATCTTGACATTCAGAAAAAAAAAATGAAAAATAAAGATGGAAATTTTGTTCACTGCATAGTAGAGATCATGACGTGTTCACGGCCAGGAAATTCATTCCAACCATCACCAGCACTGATTTTCTATGGTTTTGGTATAAAACATAGAACATAGAAGAACTCCATTCTCATCACCTTCATGCTGTATCGAGTTATAATCCAATTAGAAAAGGAAAAACACACATGCACACCACAAAGGCAATGCAATTACTACTGATGATTTAGGTAAAACTGCAAGGATGCCATTAATTGCAATTAGGAGAAAAAACTATTCTAAAAGGGGTCTTAATCACATTAGACTATTTAAATCAACATTATAACTAATTCAGATGAAACTACAGAGCAAGAGCAAAACAAAGAATTGATACCCATGGATGGGGTTGTTGGAAATTTTTGATGGCTAATTTATTCAATCTTTCTTGGTGTTAATTTACTTAATCGATGAAAGGTGCAAACACAACTCTTGCCTAACTGGGAAAAAAAATAATTGAACATAAATGAAAAGGAAAAATGAAAAAAACTTGCCTGACATTAAGGCTTCTTCAAGATTCCTACTCTCAAATATATTTGGGTACACATATTTGGCTCTCTCCGTGGCCAAATCCAAGAGAAATGCAACAGAAGAAATTATGATGAAAAATCTCATTGGGAGAAGGTGTTTTATATGCAAAAACAAAAATATGAAAGAGGAACTACAACAGAAGAAAGAGGAAGAAATTATAGACTGTGTTGGAAGAGAGAAGTAGCCTATGAACCTAGGGCTAGAACCAGAGAGATCCTAGTCTCAAAAGGCGATGGATTTGGATCTAAAGTTTGCATCAAATGTTCGATTTGTTCAGCCAAACCCTCATAGGAAATCTCTTTTATTTGATGAATACTTTAAGGAAACCCTAACAAGTTTCATAAGCACAACTAGTTTCAGGAGCAACAGCATCAGCATGACAATATTGTGAGCACGTATAATCCCTAACCAGCTTCTTGATCATTGGGGCTAGGCTTGAGTAGAGGTGTCACAGAGGGTTCCTGGTTGTAGAGGTTTGAGCAAGCGAGAGAGATGAGAGCAGAGGAGTAGGCAATCGCAGATGTTTGAGTAGTCGGACCGCAGAGGGTTCCTGATAGTAGATAGTTTCGGAGTAGAGAAGATTTCATTTTTACGTTTGAGAAGGGAAAAGATGAGAGAGAATAGGAGGGCTTGGTTACATTTTTTCCCTTTTTCTTTTCAAATCATCTTGGTGGGCCAAAGAAAAAAAAAGATCAGCCAAAGTTGAAAACGCTGGACAGGTGCAAGACACATGTGTTTAGCGAAAATTACCCTCAGTTATAGCTGAGGGGAGGAATTCCCTTTATGTATTTGTCTTTGACTGATATATTTATTAGTAAAGTTTGTCTTTTCATCTTAATGAGAATTTATATGGGCAAATGGTTGCATCGTTAGTTATTATGCATGTGTGTGTCTTTTATTCTATAAAGTAGACAAGTTGGTATGTAGAGTTCAACTTATACACGGAAAACTTGTTTGTCGGTTCTTATAGAATATCAGTTATTGTTGTTCACAATCTAGATGGAGATGGACACACTATCGGTATGATTGTAGCATGTTGTTTTAGCAGGCTTGTCTTGGTTGTGGGAAACAGTATAGTTTCAACTCGTTATGCTAGTACGCTTTGTGTATATTGAATATGATCGTTTTTGGGTTTATTGTCTTTATACTCTATATAAGACGATTAACATCTAAATGGTAATTATGAGTGCTTCTACTTTTAATCCCGATATAAATAATAGACACACACATTTAATGTTTGGCATTTTGATTTACAAAGGAATGAGACCTTTTATGGGTCAATAATCCTAGTAAACTGGATGACTGCATTGTGTGTATGGTGGATATTACTTTATTGACAGAATCCACTTCCGGTAATAGGGATTAATGATATCCTTTTGATGAAGCTTATAAGTTTTGATTATGTCAAACCCTGCAGGAGGACATTGTGTCCAGTATATCAAATAAGTTAAGTGTAAGGTTTCAAGAAATTATAAAGATATTGATTAAATATAGATATTAGTAAGTATTTAATCGATAGATATTTGAAATCTTAACGTGGGGAGATTAATAAGCATTTAATAACAAGTAGCTTGAAATATTATTTTGAGAATAAGGACATGAGTGCAATTATAATTCTCTAGTAGACTGAATTGTAATTTATGGAACTAGGATTCTAATTTGGGTCGAATTAGTGTTTTCTATTTCCATAAGAAGTTTGTTTCTTATTTCCTTTTTAAGGTCTCTATTGTAGCCTATAAATATGTGCTATTGCTCTCTAGAAAACATAATAAGAGAAATCTTGTTTTTTAGAGCAAAGAGAACTCGTAGAATAGGCCTACACCTCAGTGCAAGTTTTAGCAAAAAAGAATATAGTAGAAGGTCTTGAGATTTTTGGGTTGTTGTAAGACCGAGATCAAATTAGAGAGATCTTGTAGGTATGGTTTTTTAATCATTATCATCTAAAGTTACTTTCGCAGTAATCTTTAATCTTTATGTAATATCTAGAGATCCTGGCGGCTGCCTCCTAATAAGATGTATATAAGATGTAGGGGTTTTTTTTCCATTTCCTATACCGACTGATGCAAAAGCTCACTAGATGAATGCTTCTTATTGCAAAATGAGTTCTCTTCTGCCTCTCCTCATGGAATCAATAACAAAATGTGAAGCAATCTTGGTATGGTTTTTCTCATCTAGTCTTCAATATTTTCTTTTTTGTCCACAAAATTCTCACTTAAATATCTTCTCACTTGTTCTTTTCATCTTCTCTTCTCCCTCCCAAATCTTTATATCTCTCCTCATTTTGTTTTCTTAGATTCTTCATCAACACAAACCTAGGAGGGTCATCTCCTTCATGGTTGACTATGCTGCTTTTATCTCATTGATGTTGCCATCATCATTTAAGCTTTATAAGTCTCTGTTGTTGGATTACTTTCATTTCCTCAGGAATTTTAGTCTAAGGTTTTTTACTTTAGTTGATGATTGGAATTTTAGTTTTATGTTTATTAGTTTTGTCAATGATGTGCTTTTTGTGAAATTCAATTTTTCCCCTCTTTTCTATCATTTTCATTTTCTATTGTCAATTTTAATTTTATTTTGTTGTTTGTAATTGCTTTTCATCTTAAATTTTAGATTTATTAGTCTAGATGATGATGGGTGTAAGGCCTTAGGCCTTAACTATTGGGCCTAGTTGGTTAGTAAGGTTTGGGTCAATTTAGCTTGGTTTAGATGGGTTGTGATAGGGCATTTTAGAAATTAAGTAACTTCATGCATATCATACTAGTGCGGGACCCATCGAAGATGGGTAACACAAATCCATGTTGGATCTTGGACCCAAACCACTAGACCTTGTTGTGTTGAATCCCAAAAGCCCTTTCTTGAGATTAACCAAAACCCACTAAAGAGCAGAAAGCCCTTTCTTGGAATTATACAAAACTCACTAAAAAGTAAGAGGCTCTTTCTTGTAATTTAGACAAACTTTCTTTATAACTAAACACAACCCTAATCTCTCTTGATCTTTTCCTCTTTCACATCACAACAAACCATATTACTCCTCATTCGTTTCTCTCCCTTATTCATCTTCCCAGCATTTTTCAACCAAGAAATCTAGCCATCGGAATCACGATCAGAGACCGCCATCGCTTTCCGCTCATCTTCCTCATCTAAGTAACCCCCTCCTCAAGCCATTAGGGATCAATTAAAATCCTAGGTGAATTTCCACTTTCTTGTATTTGTAGGGTTTGGTAGGGAAACCATAGATTTGGTTATTAGAGTATCACTTTTCTATGTTTTTGGGAAAATTTGACTTGGTGATTGTGTTCATGCAACGCAGGGACTTCGGATCTAGGCATTCGTGGCTAGGATTGCATTTCTTTATTACACTACAAACTCTGAGGCAAGTAAACTATTATAGTGGGTGTTATCATGGTAATTGACTTGGTTTCTTTATGATCTAAATTAAATATGAATCTCTAATAGATTATTAATATTGTAAATGACTTTAATGGGAACTTGGAATTCTGGAGTTTGATAATTAGTAAACTAATAAATGGGAAAACTATAGAAATTATCCTTGGAATGGAATACAAATTTTGTTAAAGTTAGGGAGAGATCACCTCACTACTATCCAGGTAAATGCATACTAAATTCGCATTGCTCCAGGCGAGCTCAAGAATGCACCGCTATATGCTCTTAGTTAAATTGAAAAAGGATTCAGCACTTGCTAGTTAGGGGCATGCACTTGAGTGGGATGTCAACTGCTCTCGAGCTGGCTCCCCTGTTGTGTCTACCAACAAGGAGATTATATTTTAATTGATTTAACCCCATGGGATAATGTAGTCCACTTAGGGTTGATGATGGCTTTGGTCCTACAGGTTTAGCTTTTAGATGAGAGGACCCTAACCATAGAATTATGGCCTTGGACCCAATAATTCACTTATGTAAGGGACTATGATTCAGTGATTGACAAAGGACCTAAGGTTGATAATGGACATATAACGAACTGCCTTGGAACGTGAATGGGCATACTCTTTTGGGTTGTTGCACATGATAGGCACCAAATGAGCTATCGTGAGACCGGATGGCTATCATGTAGACTGGGTGGTTTTATGAGTATGTATATTAGTTACCCTAACCGTAGGATGGTGTAGAATTGGACCCTTAATCATATTAACAACAAGTGGTATGGCTTAGTGTGGATTAGTTGCTTAGGAGATTGATATGTTGAAACATAATTTATTTGCTTGATATACCTCAGATTAATATTATTCAATGACCAAAATAACTTCTGTAATAATAAGAGTGGACTTGCCACTATCCTACCTTGGGAGGCTTTGCTATGCATGTAATACAAACCGTGGTTGGAGGTGGATGTACGCCACTGTCTGTGCATCATATTTGGTAGGCTTACTCGCATTTGTACATCATATTTGGTGGGCTTGCCCATGTCTGTGCATCTTGATATATTGTTCCTTTATTTGATTTTCATCTTATACAATTTACATATGTTATCCATAAGTGTAATTGAGTTAATGTGTTATGGATTTATGTTCACCACCTATAACCTTTTATTTTCCAAAATACATCAATTTGACTTTGCTACATTTGGTGCCTCGGTATCAACATCACCATCAAACCAGTAAGTCAGGGTACGCAAGAGGTTACGTCAGACGGTATGTTGTTGATTGATGTGTCTATGACATTTGTATCGTCATCATTGGTGTAAGAGAGATAACATACTCACCCTAGCAATTGAGTTAGCTTGGAGGTAGTATTAGTGGCTTTAGTGCTTTGGCCTAAAGGTTGTAACTTATTTTTAATTTTTTAATTGAATCTTAAATTAGTTCACTTCTTATTCTTAACCAGTTTTAATTATTATTAATATTATTTACAATGATGTGGATATGTATACTAGCTACGTAGATGACTGAATCGTAGGCTTCCTTGTGTGATTATGTTATCTGATCAACATTCGTAACCTCACTTAGGACTTTGATCCACCTGGAGTTGGGGCTTGAATCACCTTTTATGAGAAAAATTTTAATTGGCCCCAATTTTACACCTTTGAAATTGGGTTTGGATCCGACCCTGTGACAATGGGCTTTGCGCACATTTCAATTTCCCCCTTTTCTATCATTTTGGTTTGTGTTTTTCATGTTTTATTTGGCACTTGTTTTCAAACCTTTTATATTACTTTCTATAATAATTTTGCAAATATTTTAGTAATTTGAATTATTGGGTTGTTGGTAGTGAGATTTTTGAAAAAAAACCCAGTTTGTGTATTTTAGGTTGGACAAAAATTTTACAATAAAACCCAGTTTGTCTTCAGAAAAGCATGATTCTTCTGGTTTTACAAAATTGGTAGTGGGTTGGAGTATTGTGCTTTGAGCTGTAAGTTGAAATCTTGACGTGAGAAGATTGGTCTTGGTGATTCCAAGCTTATTGATTCTTTATTAGACAAATGGAATTGAATGATGAGTAAATAAATCTCTATCAATCCTCAATAAAGTATGTTTACATATGATGTTTATTTTGATTGTGTTTATGCCAATTTGTTGTTTTCATATTGAGTTTTCCTTCAGGGTTTGTGGGTGTTGATCCTTAAATGAGGATTGAGTTTCATAGATTTTTAATTGTATTGATTTGATTTTGGTGCATTTTGGGGTATTTTTGTTTGTAACAATCTTGGGTTTGATCCTTAGATGAGAACTGGGTTTTGAAGATTCTTAATTTTATTGATTTGATTTTGGTGAACTTTGGAGTATTTCGATTTGTTAGCGATCTAGGCTTAGATCTTTAGATGAGAATCGGGTATTCTAGATTATTATAGTATTGATTTGGTTTTGGTGAATTTTGGGGTATTTGATTCGTTAGCAATTTGGGATATGTTTGTTGTTTCTCTTTTGATTTTGGCAGAGAGGTAGAGGTTCTTATTCTCCAAGAGTTGGAAGATGTTTCTTTATTTTTTGCTTCTTTTATTATTATTATTATTATTGTTATTGTTGTTCTTATTTAGGGGAATTGTCCAGATTCTCATTCATCTTAGACTCAAGTAGTGCTATGTTTTATTTATCTATAGTTGACTTTAGATGTTTTGGAACATTGACATGCTTGATGCTTCTCTACACACCCCAGGCCCAGTGCAAGGTGTTTTTCCTTTTTCTAGACCATGGGTTCATATAAGATGCAAGGTTTTTTTTTTCTTTTTCCAATATTGACAGATGCAAAAGCTTGCTAGAAGAATATTTACCGTCTGCAAAATGAGATCTCTTCCTCTTCTCCTCGTGGAATCACTAACAGAACATGACACAATCCTAGGATAGTTTTTTCTCTTCTCTTCTACTCTATTTTCTCTTGTTTCCTTTGAAACCTCACTTAAATATCTACCTCACCTGTTCTTTTTTATTTTCTCTTCTTCCTCCCAAATCCTCATATCTCTCTATTTTTTTTTTCTCAGATTCTACATCAGCACACCACTTGAGAGTAGGGTTTGTAAATGGGTTATAACCCATTAATAACTGTGTTTGGCCCCTTATTTAGGTCCTAAGAAGTAAACGGGCCTAGGTTTGGATCCTATTTCTGGACCTATGACCAAAACAGTTTTGGGTCTGATTCCACCTTGGTTTAGGATCATAGACCCAAGATTGACATATTATCCCAATTTTTTAACATTAGCCCAATTTTTGAATTTTTTTTCAAAAAATTAGTTTTTCTCCAAATCATTCTCTACACAAACCTGGACCCAGACTCAAACCTGCCCATACATGATTCGGGGTCCATCCTCTAATAAACGGTTCCAGTTTCAGATCCAAGGAATTGGTTTTGGTTTTGGGTCAACCATGGACATAGATTAGAACCGATCCATTTGCAACCTTACCTGAGAGGGTCTTTTCCTTCATGGTTGACTACTTTGCTTTTATCCCATTGACATCGGTAAGGTGGAGATTATTGGGTTCGGCTCAAAAAGTCCTTATTGTGCATATGAGTGGTTTACATTAGGGCCTAGTTAATTAGGGTTGGTTATACATATTCTCTTTTAGGGTTTATTCTTTGTAAGTATGCAAGTAAGCAAGTAAGGGAAAGGGAACACAGAGAGATCATTGTAGGGGGTAAATAAGAGATTTCTTCAAAGTAAAATCTTCATGCCCATGGACATAGGTAATATTCCCAAACAACTTGCTGAACCATCTAAACTGTGTGTTGTGTGGATTGCTTGTCATTCCTTTTTGTGTGACTGATGTGCTTGGCCTAAATCCCAATATAACAAGTGGTATCAGAGATATTGTGTTTTTCAACTTTTGGAGTTCTCAATGACCTCCAAAAGTGATTAATTTGGCCTTGGAATCGACTACAACCTTTGGTAATCATTACTTCTGGTTACAAATAGTTTTTGTACAAATCCAAAAAATGGTGCTTTATGCAAGCAAACTAAAGGCAAAGTTGTGTCATTTTGAACCTACAATTTTCAAGGAACAAAATGAAACCTAAAGATGCTTGTTTATAACTTCCAAGATGGCCTAAAAACCCCTCCCAAGTGAGAAAACCAAACGAATGTGGTTTCATCCTTTACAAACTTGATGGCCCACGACCCGAGCCCAAGAATTCAGGTATTGGGATTTAAACTCAAAAAGTGATACATGTACTCCCGTGTAATATACACCTTGACCCAAGTCTAAGCAATATTACATAAGGGATAGTCACATTATTTACACATGTGAGATGCTGTTAATGGACGTTGGTCTAAGTATTCAATATGCAAAAACTTAATAATATCATTTCATGAAACATACACCATAACACCAAAGTAATATACATCTATATGATATGTTATGTACAAGAGCAAAAAAGAGACATGTCTTTACAAAAGGAAGGAAAAGTCATGGACAGTAAAAAGGAGTTGTGTAATTTTAAAATACAAGGAATCATGAATTTTGCATGGCAAAATAAAACTAAAGCATGTCATTAAACCCTAAATGCAGTTACATCCCAAAAGGAGTTCTAAACTTGCTCTTTGATGCATTTCGTAGTGGATCAATCAGAGATGATACGCTATCCAGTCATCTAGGCCAGAGGGGTTCTTAAAGGCCTCTAAAGTCTTTTCAATCTTCGCAAGATCGAAATTATGATATGAGCCTGTAACACTATAGACAACTAGTGAATAAGATTATTTAGCAAAGTATAAACAAAATTACGTTGTATCTAATAGAATTAATGACAATTGATCAATAGAAGTCAATTCAGTACACTAGGCATATTATGCATTGAATAAAGCATGTTATAAGATTCAATAAGATGAAATACTTTGCTAATTGGCTACTACATTTGCCATATCCTCCCTCTAGAGATTTTTACATTAAGAACACTATCGACCAGGCCAGGTACAAATGGGTCTTTTTATTTATGGAGTTCGAAAGCTCCAAAAATGCACTGCAGTAACATCATTCATTACTACATCAAAGTCAACCCCGTCAGGTATCATCAAACTGAGGCTAAGTAGAGCCACACAATTTCGATTCAAATAATTGAATTCAAGTAAATCATGCAATTCATTCATTGAGAACAATACCAAACTGTATACATTCAATTTATTCATTTAATTCGTTCCTACTCAAGTCATTGCCAATGTCAATATTAAATGTATATCAAGAGACAATTTGAATAGAATCAATTTAGACATGATCATTTTAATTCAGAATTCTTATTAGAATAATAGAAGACAATAATGGTAATCCAATATGTTATGCAATTCAATTTAATAACATCAAGGTAGTTTTACTAGCCAATCCTAATCTAGTCATCCATTGTTTCTAACCTTGCATGATGATGTAGTCTTAGGTTATCCGATACACGGTTGTCTTTTCTTTTTTGTGTCACATTGTATATAGGGTGTGTATTGAAGTCCGTTAAAGAAACACCCATAGGGAGGTGCTTAACAAATGGACAACACCACATGAATAAGTATCAGCCCTTATGACCTTTTCATGATGTTCAATTATTCCATTGGACCAGTCAATACGGTAAAGGGATCCAGAAGCTAAGGGCCTACCAGTTCTTGTACAGTACCTACTTAACCTTAAGTTTTAATGACTTTCGGCTTAGCCATGAGTGATTTTCGACTTAGCCATGGCTTAGCAATAGAAGAAAACTAAAACTTGAGCTCTCTAGATTTAGCCGTAACTTTCCTACGGCTTAGCCATAAGCTTCAAATTTCCTAAAGCTAAGCAATATAGGTCTTCCTCTTTTCATAACTTTTCCATTTAATTTCCGGTACGATAGTCCCTACTCTATTTAGTCATTCTACCATATCAATTAACCTGGTGTTTTGATACCCATTTCATATTACAAATCTCATTCGTTTCAGTTGGAATTAGAGTAATGTAGAATAATGAAGACATTAGGGCTGGATGCACATTAAGATTTAGTAAAATTATGAGGATCATCATATACCAACATGCAGTAAAACCAAAATTTGCTTACACTTACCTTTGTTTCGAATTCAACTGCTACTCTTGCTCTTAGCTCAACTTAAGATGAGACACCTAATTCTTGAACCTAAATGCCATGCATGTAAGAAATGAGGAAGGAGATGAATGTATACTTGATCAAGGATTCTCCTTGACTTTACTAAACCAAGAAATCCAAAGAAAAGAGAAGATCTCACCTTAGACTCCAATTGTGGAGTTGTAAGGAGAGCTTTAGTTCACCATCTACAATTTCAGCAAAGAAAGAAAGTAGAGGAGAGATACATTGATGGCATGGGTGCTTGTAAACTTACATGTAAGATCTATCTTGCTTCCTTTGATACAAAAAAAGAAGACTGAAAGGAGAAAGATGCCTTTGTAGTTGGAGAGGAATGAACTAAGCAAAATGGGTACTGAAACCTATTTGAAAATATATATAACTTTAAGTTTATAAGAAAGTCCTCTCACAAAATATTATTACAATTTGAGTCATTTGAGGGTCTAACTACTTTAAACAAAGCTGAATGCATTCAAGTCAAGTACAAAGGTTGACGAGCGAAACAAAACAATTGCATTAATATCAATATGATGCATGTATGATGCAAACCCATATAATAAAAATATTATGAAAAAGGGCTTCCATTTGCTTAGTTAGGTTAAACTCTACCAACTACTTATCCATGGCCTAGACATGACCCATTAAGACAAAATAGTTAAATCCATCCTAATGCTATGTTAAACATCATTATTTAGGCTAATTCTATGGTATTTAGCTAAGAACTTCCTTAGTTAGTTGCTAAACATACTAAATTGGGGTCAGAGTGTTACATCCTTCCCCGCTTAGGAATCATTTAGTCCTCTGAATGGGACATACCTGTGCAAAGGGGTCAGGATATTGTCGGGCCATTTGTTTTTCAAGTTCCCATGTGGCTTCATCAGGACGATGTTCCCAAAGGACTTTCACAAATCGTATGGTCCTTGTATGTAGTATCTGTTCTCTCGTACCCACGATACGAAGTGGACACTCAACGTACGATGCATCCGGTTGGATTTGGACACCATCATATCAAATGGCGTGGGTAGGATCTCTAACATACTTACGAAGCATTGATTCATGAAACACATCATGAATTCCAGAGAACTCAACAAGAAGTGCTAACCTATAGGCTACACCACCAACTATGTTCTTAATTTCGAACGGGCCTACATACCTTAGAGCCAACTTGCTGTTATGGCCAAAACGAATCGGACCTTCATAGGAGAGACTTTGAGAAAACCCAATCACCGATCTGAAACTCTAGGTCTTTTCTATGAGTATTAGCATAGCTTTTTCGTCTTGAATGAGCAACTTTCAAATTTTTGATTGCTTTTTGCACCTTTTCAGTAATCTCAGCATAATAGTCGGTCTATGGAAACTTCTAGTTCTGACTTCTTCCCAACAAACTAGACTTTAACATTTACGTCCATACAATGATTCGAATAGAGCCATGCCAATCTTTCATGGAAGTTGTTCTATGCTAATTCACATAATGATAGGTGCTTATTCCATTCCTTGTCAAAGTTGAGGACACTAGCACACAACATGTCTTATAGGGTCTGAATAGTGTGCTTGGACTGCCCATCAGTCTGTGATGATATGCGGTACTAAAACTAAGTTTGGTACCCACAGCTTCTTGAAAAGCCTTCCAAAAAGATGATACAAATCTGCTATTGCTGTCTGAAACTATCAATACTGGTGTACCATGCAATCTTACAATCTCATCAACAAACTTTTTGGCCATTTCTGAAAATGTCATACCCTTCTTCAAAGGAATGAAATGAGCTGATTTTTTTAGTCTATCCACAATGACCCAAGTTGCATTATCATTCTTATTAGTTAGGGGTAACCCAGAAACAAAATCTATCGCGATGTGTTCCCATTTCCACTGTGGGACATGCAACGGTTGTAACAAACTAGGAGGTCTTTGATAATCAGCTTTCATTTTCTGGCATGTAAGGCACCTAGCCATGAAACCTACAATTTCCTTTTTCATGTTATTCCATCAAAACCGATCCTTTAGGTTCTACTACATCTTCGTGCTTCCACAGTGCATTGCATATCTAGCATAATGTGTGTCTGTCATTAGGCTCTCTTTCATGCCATCGTGAGCCGGTACGCACAATTTGTTCTTGAAATATAGAACACCATCCTCCAAACGGAAATCTGGTCTATCTACTATATGATCTTTAATCCTTACCAGATTAGGATTTTTAAACTGTCTATCTTTGATTGCTTGAATTATTTTAGGTTGGAAGGCAACAATATTTGCAAACATCACCAAATTATCTACGAATTTGACCTCGACAGGCATGTCCTTAAGTTCACCTTGTATGAATAATGTTGAGCTCAATATGACATTGAGACTCATTGTTTTCCTGCTAAGAGCATCTGCTATAACATTCCCTTTTCATGGATGATAATTGATAGGGAAGTCATAATCTTTTATGAATTCAAGCCATCTATGTTGCCTTATATTCAGATTATGCTGCTCAAACAAATACTCCAAGCTATGGTGATCTGAGTGAACCTCAAACTTTTCACCATATAGATAATGTCGCCAAAGTTTAATGTGAACACGATAGCTGCTAGCACTAGATCATGTGTAGCATAGTTCTTTTCATGTTCTTTTAACTATCTAGAGCCATATGCAATCACCATGCCATTTTGCATCAAAACACACCCCAGCCTAACTCTAGAAGCATCTGAATAAATTACAAATCCTTCACTTCTATTAAGTGGTGTTAACACTAGAGTAGTGGTTAACTTCTCTTTCAAAGTTCTAAAGCTTTATTCACATTCTTTAGTCCAAATAAATGGAACATTCTTTTGAGTCAACTTTGTCAAAGGGGCAAATATCTTTGAGAAGTCTTGAACAAATCTTCTATAATATCCTGTAAGTCTAAGAAAACTTCTGATCTCTGTCACAAACTTTGGACTTAGCCAATTTACAATTGCCTTAACTTTTGCTGGATCAACTGTGAAACTATCTTGTGAAATGATATGATCAAGAGAAGCTACCTGCTCAAGCCAGAAATCACATTTCTCTAACTTCGCATATAATCGATGTTCTCTCAACAATTGCAATAATCTCTTTAAATGGTTTGTCTGCTCCTTGACTGTCTTTGAATATACTAAAATATCATCAATGAAAAACACAACGAATGGATCCAAGGAAGGAGTGAAGACCTTATTCACCAAAGCCATAAAAATAGTAGGCATATTAGTCAAACCAAAAGGCATCACGAGAAATTCATAGTGGTTATACCTTTTGGCAATGTCATCTTCCTTAACTCTCCGCTGATGGTATCCAGATCTCAAATCTATTTTTGAGAAATACGCGACACCTTGTAGTTAGTTAAACAATTCATTAATGTGTGGCAAGGGATATTTATTTTTTATAGTCACTTTATTTAACTGCCGGTAATCAATACACATTCGAAGTGTGCCGTCTTCTTAACAAACAATACCAGGGCTCCCCATTATGACACATTAGGGCATATGAAACTCTTATCAAGTAAATCATGTCATTGTTTTTTCAATTCTTGTAATTCTGTAGGAGCCATGCGATATGTAGCTTTGTTAATCAGTGCTGTACTTGGCACGAGTTCGATAGAGAATTCAACTTCTCTAACAGGAGGTAACCCTGGGACTTTAATAGGAATTACGTTTGGAAAGTCACGTATAATGAGGATTTCTTCTAGCTTCTTAAGCTCATTTTTCTCGGAAATAAAGATAATGAAGCCTTCGCAACCTTTGCATATCATCCTATCCGCTTTGAATGCAGAGATGATTCGGTTAGGTGATTTCTTCTTACTTCCCTTAAAACGAAATCCGTTACCCAGATCGAAATGTATCGTCCTATTGTAACAATTCAGATCGGCACGATATCTCACCAGCCAATCCATGCCAAGCATGACGTCAAAATCTAACATAGACCGCAGAATCAAGTTAACTGGGAGTTGACGACCCTCGATTCAAACATCACATTGGGGATAGTATAGACTACACTCCACTCTCTTGCATACAGGATTGGACACCACTAACACATACGAGAGTGGCTTAGACTGCTTTTGTAGCTTCACAATAAAATGAGGTGCTACGTATGAACACATAGATCCCGAATCAAACAATACTTGTGCTTCTTCATTATCAATAGAAAGGATACCTTTTACTAGATCAGCATCCTCCGTGCTCTCATGAGTAACAACATAAGCACGGGCATTCTGATGATTCTGTTTTGGGCATTAATGTGACTGTTGTTGTTTACCTTGAGAAGTGGGTGCAGTGGGTCACGATTGCTGGTGGGGCTTGTACTTGGGACATTGAGCTATCCGATGCCCCATTGAACCACAAATCAGACAAGCTCCTATACTTCTATAGCATGTCTCTATTCGATGTAGCTTGCCACAAACGCCACACTTCAGAATTGTTTTACTTGGACTATCCTGGCCACCCTTAATATTCTTTTGTACTTGTCTTTTAGCACCAAAGGATGTATTTTTTTTAGGGTCCATAGTTCTTTTCTCATGAGCATTAGACTCCGCAGAATATGCTCTATCTACATCATCATCAAATGTAGCTGGCATCTAGAAAGCTATAATATAATCCTTGTACATGGGATTTAGGCTAATGATAAACTTTCTAACCTTTTTCTCCTCCGTATTAGTCATATCTTCTGCATATTGTTACAACTGCGTAAAGGTATGTACATAAGTTGCTACCGACATCTATTGTTGTTGTAATACCAAGAACTGCTCTTCTTTTTCCCTCTGAACATGACCTGGAATAAACTTCCTTTTAAACTGTTTCTTGAAAGTCTCCCACATTATAGCACAAGGCATATCCTTATATGAATCCCTCATGCGTTTCCACCAAGTTTTAGCCACACCACAAAACATAGAAGCGGTGAGCAAGACCTTCTGCCTGTTGGTGCAAGCGACTATGTCAAACATATCGTCAGTATGCTCTAACCATTCATCTACTTGTAGAGCATCTTCCTTGCCATGACATACCGTTGCACCTCTTTTCCTAAATTTCTCATATAGAGCATTAGGATCATTTTCTTTAGACTGAAATACCACTTGTTGCTCTACATGTGGTTGGACTGATGGTTGACTTTATCGTTCCATTAAAGAAGCCATCTGTGCTTGTTAAGACTGTATAGCTTGTATCTATGCTTGCATTGCTTGGGATTGTGCTTGAATTACTTACATTACCGTCATCAAATGGTCTTCTATATTAGGAGGTGGCTGTTGTGGAGCGGACCCACTAGTCTCTAGGAGTGGGTTCATGTTAACCTCATTGTTGTTATTATTACTCGATCTTGATGCCATTTCCTGCAATAAAGAAAATTCTCTCAACTTGGAAATACCCATCTATCAACATATTCAGACTATAGAGTCAAATAGTTGATATATGCTTAATTCTATTGTATCCTCACCATGTTCCTACATGCCTAAGAGGTTTGAAATGACTATTTTATGCTCTGATACCATACTAATACGTATATCACGAATTTGGGTATTTGGATTTAAACTCAGAAAGTGACATACATATTCCCGTGTAATACACACCTGGACCCGAGTCTAAGTGATGTTATACAAATGATAATCACATTATTTACATGTGTGAGATGTTGTTAACATACATTTATCCAAGCATTCAATATGCGAAAGCCTGACAATATCATTTTAAGAAACATATACCATAACACCAAAGTAATATACATCTATATGATATATTATGTACAAGAGTAGAAATGAGACATGTCTATAAAAAGGAAAGAAAAATCATGGATATTAAAAAGGAGTTGTATAGTTTCAAAATACAAAGAATCATGAATCTTGCATGTCACAACTTAAGCCCATGAAATCGGGTATTAGTATTAAACCCTAAAAAGTGACAGACGTACTACTGTGTAATTCACACTAAGACTCGAGTCTAATCGGAATTAAACAAAGGATAGTTATATTACTTTAACGTGTGAGATGCTTTTAACGAACATCTATCCAAGCATTCAAATACGGAAGCCTGTTAATATCATTCATGAAACAAGAGGTCATAACACCAACTAAAACACATCTATATGTATCAGAGTTACAATGAAGCATGTCTTTACAAAATGAAAGAAATTTTTTAAACAGCTGGAAGGGTTTATACAATTTCAAAATACAAGGAATCATGGCCCATACATATCAAAATAAAACTAATACAATCACATCCTAAAATAGGCTCTAAACTTGCTCTAGTCGTACTCCAGGGTGGATCAATCAATGATGATCTGCCATCCACTCATCTAAGCCAAAGGGGTTCTCGAAGGCCTTTTCTGAATTCTTCTCGATCTTCTCAAGATCAGAATTGGGATCTGGGCTTGCAACACCTTAAACAACTAGTGAATAAGAATATTTAGCAAAGCATAAGCATAATTAAGGTATTATGCATTGTATCTACAAAAATCATTAACATGTGATTATAGATATCAATTTAGTATGCTAGGCATGTTGTGTAATTGAATAATCTTGTCATGAGATTCAATTAATAGAAATAGTTTACTATGTGGCTACTACATTTGTTAAATCCTCCCTTTAGCGATCTTTACGTTTAAAACACCGTCGACTGGGCCGGTGTACGAATGGGTCTTTTCATATACGGAGTCTAGAAACTCCAAAGCACACTGCAGGGCCATCATTCATTACTACACCAAAGTCAACCCCGCCAGGTATCATAAGGCTGAGGCTGAGTACAGCTAGACCAATTCGATTCATTCAACTGAACTTTGAGTAATGTGTGCCATTCATTCATTAAGAACAATACAAGACAATATACATTGAATTCATTCATACAATTCGTTCATAATCAATTCTAAGTCAAATGTCAATACAAAATGTCTATTAAGGAGCAATTCAAATAGAATCAAATGGTACATGATCATTTCAAATCAAAATCAATATTGGAATAATAGAAGTCAATAATGAAATCCAATATGCTATGCAATTTAAATTAATGGAATCAAAGTAGTTTTACTAACCAAGCCTAATATAGTCATCCATTGTTTCTAACCGTGTATGATGATATAGTTTTAAGTTATTCGATACACAGTTATATTTCTTTTGGTGTCACATTGTATCGAAAATATATATCGAAATCCCTTAAACCAACACCCATTGGGAGGAGCTTATTGAATGGACAACACTACAGGAATGAGTCTCAGCCCTCCAGACCCTTCATGATATTTAATTATTCCATTAAACAAGTTATAGGGTAAGGGATCCAAAAGATAAGGCCCTACAAGGTCTCGTACAGTACCTACTAAATCCTAAGTTTCAATGGCTTTACGGCTTAGCCGTGAGTGACTTTTGGCTTAGCCATAGGCATCCTACAGCTTAGCCATGAAATGCACTACGGCTTAGCCGTGGTTACCCACTTTTTCCACCGTAATTTCAATTTAACCGTATTTTGTTCTAAGACTTGGCCGTATTTGATCTACGGCTGAGCCACAGCTTGGCCGTAGCACATCCTATGACTTAGTCATAGCTTAGTAGTAGAAGAAAACTAAAATTATAGCTCTCTAGTTTTGAGCCATAACTTTACTACGGTGTAGCCATAAGCTTCTCCTAAAGCAAAGTAATACAGGTTCTCTTCTTTTCAAAACTTTTCCATTATAATAGTCCTTACTTTATTAAGTCATTCTACTATAGCAATATAGGTTCTTTTCTTTTTAGAACTTTTCCACTATAATAGTCCCTACTTTATTCAGTCATTCTACCATATCAATCTACCTGGTGTTTTGATTCCCAATTCATTAGGAATACTACAAATCACATTTGTTTCAACAGGAATTAGAGAAATTTAGAATAACATAGACATTAGGGCTGAATGTACATTAAGATTCAGTAAAATTATAAGGATAATAATCTACTAACATGAATTAAAACCAAAATTTGCTTATACTTGCCTGGGTTTAAAATTCAAACTACCACTCTTGCTCTTAGCTCAACTTTGAGGAGGAGAATAGTGCGCAATACCCTAAATAGCATGCATGTAAAGAAAAACGAGGAGAAATGAGTGCATGTCCAACAATGAGAGTCGTCTTGACTCAGGAGAGCTGTAATGGAAAAAGATCTTAGCCAAGAGATTAATTAGAAAGAGAGGGTGCCTAAGTTTTCCATTTCAAAGCAATGAGGAGAGCATGAAGATGATGGAATAGGAGGTGAAAATCTCAGATCACACATGCAAGTACTAAAAACTTAGGTTGTTGAGGGAAATGGTGATGAAAAGATAAAAGGAAGAAAAACGCTGGAATAGAGAGAATATAGGGAGTGAAAAGCTCGAATGGCAACAATTGAGCTCTTTTATATGAAATACTTTTTGAAGTTTATAAGAAAGTTCATATTCCTTGGGATAATTTCAGTTTAAGTCCATATTTCTTTTAAGTTAAATGAGGTTCAACGATCAGAGACAAAGTCAAAAACGTTCGAATCAAGTACGTAAATTGACGAGCTCAACGAGACAAACATCATGCTATCAATATGAGGAATGTATGATGTCAAACCATGTACTCTAAAATTACGAAAAATGGCTTTAATCTACCTACTTACGGTTAAACTCAACCCAACTACCTATCCGGGACCTAACATGACCCACATTAAATCCATCCTAATGGCACGTTAAACATCATTTAGGTTAATTCTGAGTTAATTAGCTAAAAACTCTTCTAATTAGTCACTAAACATGTTTAATTAGGAGCAGAGTGTTACACTGGATGGCAAAATAAAACTAATGCATGTCTTGAAACCCGAAATGCAATTACATCCCAAACGGAGGCCTAAACTTACTCTTCGACACACTCCGTGGTGGATCAGTCAAAGATGATCTGCTGTCTACTCATCTAGGCAAAGGGGTTCTCGAAGGCCTCTGAAGTCTTCTCAATCTTCGCAAGATCAGAATTAGTATCTGAGTTTATGATGCCATAGATAACTATTGAATAAGACTATTTAGCAAAGTATAAATAGAATTAAGGTAATACACATTGTATCTAATAGAATTAATGACAATTGATCAATAGAAGTCAATTCAGTACACTAAGCATATTGTGCATTGAATAAAGCATGCTACAAGATTCAATAAGATGAAATACTATGTTAATTGGCTATTACATTTGCCATATCCTCCTTTTTATGGAGTCTGAAAGCTCCAAAAGCGCACTGCAGTGGCATCATTCGTTACTACACCAAAGTCAACTCTACCGGGTATCATAAGGCTGAGGCTAAGTAAAGCTAAATCATTTCGATTCATATAATTGAATTCGAGTAAATTATATAATTCATTCATTGAGAAAAATACCAAATAGTATACATTTAATTCATTCGTTCAATTCATTCCTATTCAAGTCAATGTCAATGTCAATATAAAACGTATATCAAGCAACGATTCAAATAGAAACAATTTAGACATGATCATTCAATTCAAAATTCTTATTGGAATAATAGAAGACAATAACAGTAATCCAATATGTATGCAATTCAGTTTAATAGCATCAAGGTAGTTTTACTAGCCAATCCTAATCTTGTCATCTATTATTTCTAACCGAGCATGTTGATGTAGTTTTAAGTTATCCGATACACATTTGTCTTTTTTTTTTGTCACATTGTATAAAGGGTGTATATCGAAGTCTCTTAAACCAACACCTATGGGGAGGTGCTTAATGAATGGACAACACCACATGAATAAGTCTCAGCCCTCAAGACTTTTTCATGATGTTCAATTATTCCATTGGACCAGTCAATAGGGTAAAAGGATCCAGAAGCTAAGGACCTACAAGGTCTTGTACAGTACCTACTTAACCTTAAGTTTTAATGACTTTCGGCTTAGCTGTGGGTGACTTACGACTTAGTTGTGGTTACCCAAAATTTCCTCCACATTCACGGTTGAACTGTCTTTTGTTCTACGACTTAACTATATTTAGCCTACAATTGAGCCACGACTTAGCTATGGCCTAACCATAGCCGCAACTTTCCTACGGCTTAGCCATAAGCTTCAGCTTTCCTGAAGTTAAGCAATATAGATCCTCCTCTTTTCAAAACTTTTCCATTTAATTTCCACTACGATAGTCCCTACTCTATTCAGTCATTCTACCATATGAATCAACCTGGTTGTTTGATACCCAATTCATATTACAAATCTCATTTGTTTCAGTTAGAATTAGAGAAATTTAGAATAACGAAGACATTAGGGCTGGATGCACATTAAGATTTAGTAAAATTATGAGGATCATCATATACCAACATGCATTAAAACTAAAATTTGCTTACACTTACCTTGGTTTCGAATTTAACTACTACTCTTTCTCTTAGCTCAACTTGGGATGACACACTCAATTCTTGAACCTAAAAGCCATGTATATAAGAAATGAGGAAGGAGATGAATGCATGCTTGATCAAGGATTCTCCTTAACTTTACTAAATTAAGAAATCGAGAAAAAAGAGAAGATCTCACCTTAGACTCCAATTAGGAGTTGTAAGGAGAGATTTAGTTCACTATCTACAATTTCAAAAGAAAAGGAAAGTAGAAGAGAGATAGATTGGTAGCATGGGTGCTTGCAAACCTATATACAAGATCTATCTTGCTTCCTTTGATGCAAAAGAAGAAGACTGAAAGAAGGAGAAAGATGTTGCAGTAGTTAGAGAGGAACGAATTGAGCAAAATGGGTACTGAAACCTATTTGAAAATATATATAACTTCAAGTTTATAAGAAAGTCCTCTCACAAAAGATTTATTACAGTTTGAGTCATTTGAAGGTCTAACTATTTCAAACGAAGTTAAAAACATTCAAGTCAAGTACGAAGATTAACGAGCGTAACAAGAAAATTGCAATGATATTAATATGATGCATCTATGATGTAAATTCATGTAAGCAAAAATTATGAAAAAGGGCTTCCATCTACTTAGTTAGTTTAAACTCAACCTAACTACCTATCCATAGCCTAAACATGACCTGTCAAGAAAAAATAGTTAAATCCATCCTAATGTTATGTTAAACATCATTATTTAGGCTAATTCTATGGTATTTAGCTAAGAACTTCCTTAATTAGTTGTTAAACATACTAAATTAGGATTGGAGTGTTACAGTATCCATTTTTTTAAAGTAATATGCATGCTTTTTCTCCTTCTTTGAACTCTTTATCACCTTAAGTTACTGAGAAAGAGAAGAAAAAGTAGACTTGTAGTGCTTGAGTGCTTGAGAAACTTAGTTAATTCCCTTGGAACTTGCTTGAATTTGCCTTGAATCCATTGAACTTGTTGGAACCCTTTGAACTTGTTTGGAACCCTTTCCCTAGTGCCAAGACTTCCTTTTATAACTTTAGAGGTAGTTTAGATAGTTATGGGAGTTGAAGTTCGAAATGAAGTGGAGAAAACCGCTAAAAATTATCAGGAACCGCTTCACAGGTGTACGTAACTGTGGGCGTTATCACGGATAGGCCCAATTTTGGGGTTTTTGCATATGCGACCCATTTCAAATTGTTTGGGGCCAAAACGATATCTGATTGCACAAAACTTGGAGGGATGCTTTTTAACACTATTTTGAGTGTGTCATAGAAATTTCAGCCTGTTTTGACCTTCTAAAGTTGGTCAATCCGCTGTTGACTTTTTATAAAATGGGCCATTGTTTCAGCTATTTGAGGCCCAAATGACCTCGGATTGATTTGAAACTTGGAGGGACTGATGTGAGGAGCATCTTGACCTTTTCATCCAAATTTCATATGGTTCAGATTTCTAAAAGAGGGATTTCGAACTATGACCTACTTCTGCATGTTCTAAGTCAATGTTTTCTTGTGTTACAGGCAGTTAGCTTGTTTTCTACCCGAATAAAGTTCAATTGATTTGAGACTTTGCGAAAATGGTTTTGAACACATTTTGAGTCTTTGATTCAACTTTCATAAGCTTTGGCCTCCCATAAGTAGGATTTTTAGTTGGTGAGCCCTATGACTTGGGGTTCATGGACTCCTAGCTGGCATGTAGTTGAAGTAGGATCAGACGAAGTGGTCTTGGGTTGAAAATTTACATAACTACTTTTGAGCATGAATTAATATTTATGTCCAAATTTCATCAACTTCGGTCACCTTGAAGCAAGACTTTGGTCAGTGACCCCATGACCTGGGGGTCATTAATCCAAAGTTAACATGTTTGTTGACTTTGGGTCAAACGACATCCACTGGACTAAAATTTTGTAGAGTCACTCCTGAATACAAAATGAACTTTCTTCAGGAGTTTTAGGTTATATTGATACGTAGAAGTGTTTGTTGTCACAGCGACCCCAAGGAGCTGAAAGACAGCCATTGAAACTTGAATTTGAACTGAAATGAAGTCCAAATACTTTGAAATTTTGAAGCATCATTCCTAAACATAATTTAGAGCTATCATGTGATTTTCAACTACTTTGGTAACTCAAAAGCTTGAGTGTATTCAATGACTCCCTAGACTTTGAACTAATAAACCATGAATTTGAAGTTTGGTGAGTCAAATGACCAACTAAAGTCTATTAACTCTGAATTTTGAACTATTGTACCTTGAGTTCATCTGAAATCTTTTAAATGAGCTGCATCAGTTCTAAACATCTAGATGTAGCATTTGACTTGGCATTCCACAATCCTAGGCTTTATGCGTCGGCTTGGAATTTGCATGTAATGTCTTCACTACAACATTTGTGATCTTTCATTGGTCAATAAGTGCCCCTTTGAGGTGCAATGACTAAAGTATGACAATCATTGTACCTCAAAATAGCCAATCTATGAGAATGATGAATGGCTTAACGAAAAGGGTAGTTTTGCCAAGGTGAGTTGTAAGCCTTCACTTGAAAATTAGAAATTTTGATTAAAAACTATGAAGGGTTTGATGATAGAATATGGGAAAAACATAAGAAATCTGAATTTCCTTGCCCTATTTTCACAAATATCAAAGCTAGAGTCTTTGTGGGGACTATGGGGAACACCCATAAAAAGAAATCACTAGGGCATTTGGAAAATTCAGAAATTTATGAATTTGGTTTTGGATTTTAAAAGTGGATTTGATTTTCTTACGACCTACTTGTCATAGATATCTAGAGTGGCATCTTTATGGGGACTGTGGGGAACACCCACAAAAAGAATCCATGAGGTTTTAAGAAAAAATCATATGAAAATTTGAAATGGATATGGGTTTGGATTTTTATGGATTTTTTGTTTATTTTAAAAAAAATCATGTTTAGGTGTTGACTTGGCTTGACATGAGTCAAGATGAGATGGAATTTTGAAAAGGATTGGCTTGTGGATTTTTATCCAAAACAAATTTGGTTTAACATATTTGGCTCAAAGTCGGGCTTGACCGAAAATGAATTTGAAAATTGAATAGTATTTGGCTTTGAATGTTCTCCCACACCGCCCCCCCCCCCCCCCCCCCCCCCCGGCCTTTTTTTTTTCCTATTTGGAAAGAAATCCAAAGTGGGTTCACCTTGTTGTGGGAAATCATTTTTTTTTTTTCTAAAAAACAAATGCCCAAAGTGAGTTCACCATACTATGGGAAATTCATCATTTTTTTTTTGTTAAACGATACCCAAAATGGGTTGACCATGCTGTGGGAATTTGAATGATCACATGTGAGAGAGTGTGCCACTTAAGTAGTGGGTCTTATTACTCAAAATCACAATGACCATGGGTTAATAAGGTAGTATCTGCACGAATTTGGCCAAGGCATGGGCCCCACTGCTAAAACAGTCTGTGTCTATGGAAAAAGAGTGAAGCATCAAAGACCATGGACCTTATCACTTTGATCATATAGTGTTCATGGAAGATGAAGGCAAGGCAACAGTTACTTTGTGACCATGGGGTTCAAAGATGCTGTGGTGCCCGTGAGCTTTGGTCAAGTGGTGACCGTGGACTATAGGAATGAAGCAATGTTAGCTGTGGACTTAGATGAAGTTGAGGAAGTGGGCCATCATGCGTATGGCCACCGAGGCAAAGTTTGCTTGCCAAAATTTTTCAGAGACTACTGCTGCTGCTTGATTACCAACAGAGGCACATATAATTCCAAATTCAACAAAAGTAGCTCAATCGATAGAGGTAATTACCGAGTCGAGGCCACCAGTTACATTGTCAACAAAACTTCCAACGGGTCCAGTTCTTCATAAGAAACTTCAAACCATACGTTCAAAAAATGTAACCAAATCCCCTAGTGCCAAAGGAGCTTCTTCAAAAAAGAGAAAAGATGAAAACCCTAGAACTCGTCGTTCTCAAAAGCTAAAAGCTAGTAACATTTCTTTATTTCTTTATATGACATTATATTTGATTTTCTTCCTCTATTGTTTTGATGTCCACATTTTGTCTTGCAACTTCATCAGCTCAAACTTCAACTATCGGAGGAGTCGCGCAAAAGGTGGCTAAGATTGTTAAAGAATATGCCTTTAATGAAGGTGATGAGAGAGAGTGTCTTTGATACTCCCACTACTGAAAAATGAACCAATAGTGATATTAACATCAAGAAAAAGACATGTTTGACCAGGCAATGACACCTGAGTTTGGGAGAAGAGTTGCAGTGGATATGTTGGCAGAGTTCATTGCTGTGGAGAGATCTACCGCTGATGTGGGTGTTACTACTACTATTAGCAAAACAACTAGCAGTGATGTACCCATGGAACCACTTTTGGGGCAAATGAGTAGCGGCAGAGTTCAGATTGATACTGTTGCTACTTCTGAAAGAGGTGCTGTCCCTCAAACCAAACCGCAAGAGATTCCTCCTAAAATTTTAAAGGGACCAATTGTTGAAGTCACAAAAGAAAAGGGAGAGATTCCCAGTATTGCCGAGGGAATTACGACAAATGCAACCTGTGAGGGTAACTTTTGAGTTGAATATTTGAAAATTGAAATTTTTATTCCAATGTTGTAAGTTAATCTCATTCATCTTTTTTGTTTTTTTTTTCTTTTTTTGTTCCTTCCTAGGTGCCAGAGTGGATGAGAGTGGCCCTATTGTGCCTCCCACTTCAGTGAGAAAACCTTTCGAGTCACCGATCGAAGAGCCCGCAAGGAGAGGGAGTCTCAAAGCTTCGATTGATTTAGACAATATTTCCATCTATCCTGGATACTGATCGCGCTTAAAATGACGTGGAAATGTGTAATGGATTCGATGTCCGACATTCACGCACTTCAAGCGTCAAGAAGAATGGGAATTAATTACGGTTCATCATTAATTTCCCTTTGTTTACATGGGTTCTAACACCCTGACCGCGGGGATACAAGTTGTTTACATGAATATATAAAGTTTACAACCCCTCCCTCAAGTCTTAGATGTGATCTAAATTTGGAAAATACAAGAAAATGTACATAAAGTGCAAGAAGATGCAAAAAAAAGAGAAAAAAAATAGGGGTGACCGTGACCCGCTGTCACTACCCCAGGCCAGTGACCACGGGTCATGGTCACTGGGGCTTGCCAATGACTGTGAGTCACGGTCACTGACAGACAGTGACTGCAAAGTCACTGTTTCACCTCCGTTTTCGCGCTGTTCATGTTGATTCTTCTTCCAAACTTTTCTCAAGTGCTGAGACTCCGTTTTTATGACTTTTGGAGTGTTGAACAACCGTTGAGAGGATCGAATTCAACCATAGAATCGATTGAAAACTTTGTAATTCGTCATTCATGTTTACGGACTATCTTTTGTTCAAGTCCGAAGAGGGTATCGTAAGAAGCCAAAGTTGCATCATTCTGAACCTATTATTTTCAAGGAACAAAATGATGCCCAAAGGGGCTTGTTCACAATGTTTGTAATGGCTATGAAACCCCCCCGAATAAGAAAAACAAAGATGACAATGTCATCCTCCGAATAGTCATCAATGCATGAACATGATTTGTTCCTTGGCCACCCTTTCCTCTCCTCCTCCTCTGAACTTTCTTGCTCACCTTGGTAACTGAGAAAATGGGAGGGAAGGGTCGTGGAATGTTGCTGTGTCTCTTCCTTTGGATGCCTTTTGAGTGCTTTTGTTCTCGAAATTTTCTCTGTCTATTTTCTGCTCTGTCCTCTTTCCTTTTCTTTTCAAATCTTAGCCTTTTATAGACCTCCCCAGCAGTTTCTGGCAGTTCCAAGGAGTTAAGGGAGGTCGTGGGAGGTTACACTTCGAAAGGAAGTGGAGAAAAACCATCCAAAACTGCAGGAAATGTCCTTTGGGGGTCCGTGACCGCAACCGCGGTCACGGACAAGGCCCAATTTCAGTTTTTTGCATTTTCGAACTGTTTTCACCTGTTAGGGGCCTAAACGATGTCCAATCGCCACGAAACTTGGAGGAATGCTTCTTGACACTATTTTGAACATGTCATAAAAGTTTCAGCTCATTTTGACCATCTGAAGTTGGCAATCTACCATGATGAACAGGCCGCGGTCACTCCCAACGCCCATTTTTTAACTTTTGCATTTATGAACCATTTTCACTTGTTTGGGGTCCGAACGAACTCCAATCTTGACGAAACATGGAAGCATGCTTCTTGACACTATTTTGAGTCTATCATAGAAGTTTCAGCTCGTTTTGATGACTAAAGTTGGTCAACTCCCTTGATGAACAGGCCCTAGTCACTCTCAAGGACCATTTTGGGACTTTTGCATTTGTGAACCATTTTCACCTGTTTGGGGTCCAAATGAACTCCAATCTTGAAGAAACATGGAAGGATGCTTCTTGACATTATTTTGAGTGTGTTATAGAAGTTTCAACTCGTTTTGACCGCCTAAAGTTGGTCAACTCCCTTGATGAATAGGCCCCAGTCACTCCCAAGGCCCATTTTTGGACTTTTGCATTCATGAACCATTTTCACCTGTTTGGGATCCGAACAAACTCAAATCTTGACAAAACTTGGAAGGATGATGTTTGACACTATTTTGAGTGTTTCATAAAAGTTTCAGCTCGTTTTAACCACCTGAAGTTGGTCAACTCCCTTGATGAACAGGCCTCGGTCACTCCCAAAGCCCATTTTTGGACTTTTGCATTCATGAACCATTTTCTCCTGTTTGGCATTCGAGTGAACTCCAATCTTGACGAAACTTGGAAGGATGCTTCTTGACACTATTTTGAGTGTGTCATAAATGTTTCAGCTCGTTTTGACCACCTGAAGTTGGTCAACTCCCCTGATGAACAGGCCCCGGTCACTCCCAAGGCCCATTTTTGGACTTTTGCATTCGTGAACCATTTTCACCTGTTTGGGGTCCGAACGAACTCCAATCTTGACGAAACTTGGAAGGATGCTTCTTGACACTATTCTGAGTGTGTCATAAAAGTTTCAGATCATTTTGAGCACCTGAAGTTGGTCAACTCCCTTGATGAACAGGCCCCGGTCACTCCCAAAGCCCATTTTGGGACTTTTGCATTTGTGAACCATTTTCACCTATTTCGGGTCCGAATGAAATCCAATCTTGACGAAACATGGAAGGATACTTCTTCACACTATTTTAATGTGTCATAGGAGTTTTAGCTCATTTTGACCATCTGAAGTTGGTCAACTCCCTTGATGAACAGGCCCCTGTCACTCCCAAGGCTCATTTTTGGACTTTTGCATTCGTGAAGTATTTTCACCCGTTTGGGGTCCGAACGAGCTCCAATCTTGACGAAACTTGGAAGGATACTTCTTGACACTATTTTGAGTGTGTCATAGAAGTTTCAGCTCGTTTTGACCACCTCAAGTCGGTCAACCCCCTTGATGAACAGGCCCCTGTCACTCCCAAGGCCCATTTTTGAACTTTTGCATTCGTGAACCATTTTCACCTGTTTGGGGTCCGAACGAACTCCAATCTTGACGAAATTTGAAAGGATTCTTCTTGACACTATTTTGAGTGTGTCATAAAAGTTTCAGCTCGTTTTGACCAACTGAAGTTGGTCAACTCCCCTGATGAATAGGCCCCGGTCACTCCCAAGGCCCATTTTTGGACTTTTGCAATTGTGAACCATTTTCACCTGTTTGGGGTCCAAACGAACTCTAATCTTGACGAAACTTGGGAGGATGCTTTTTCACACTATTTTAAGGGTGTCATAGGAGTTTCAGCTCATTTTGACCACCTGAAGTTCGTCAACTCCCTTGATGAACAGGCCCCTGTCACTCCCAAGGCCCATTTTTGGACTTTTGCATTTGTGAACTATTTTCACCCATTTGGGGTCCGAACGAGCTCCAATCTTGACGAAACTTGGAAGGATACTTCTTGACACTATTTTGAGTGTGTCATAGATGTTTCAGCTCGTTTTGACCACCTCAAGTTGGTCAACTCCCTTGATGAACAGGCCCCGGTCACTCCCAAGGCCCATTTTTGGACTTTTGCATTTGTGAACCATTTTCACCTGTTTGGGGTCCGAACGAACTCCAATCTTGAGGAAACTTGAAAGGATACTTCTTGACACCATTTTGAGTGTGTCATAAAAGTTTCAGCTTGTTTTGAGCACCTGAAGTTGGTCAACTAACCTGATGAACAGGCCCCGGTCACTCCCAAGGCCCATTTTGGGACTTTTGCATTTGTGAACCATTTCACCTATTTGGGGTCCGAATGAACTCCAATCTTGATGAAACTTGGAAGGATGCTTCTTGACACTGTTTTGAGTGTGTCATACAAGTTTTGGCTTGCTTTGACCATCTGAAGTTGGTCAACTCCTTCATTGATTGGGCCGCGGTCACGGACAAAGCCCGTTTTTGGACTTTTGTATATGTGACCCATTTTCGCCAGTTTAGAATCCAAACGAAGTCCAATCGCCACGGAACTTGGAGGAATGCTTTTTGACACTATTTTGACCATGTTATAGAAGTCTCAACCTATTTTGACTTTCTGAAGTTGTTCAACTCTCCAATTGACTTTTTATGAAAGTGGGCCCTTGTTTCAACTGTTTCAGGCCCAAATAACCTTGGTTTGGTTTGAAACTTGGAGGGACTAACGCCAGGAACATCTTGGAGTATTCCTCTGAATTTCTTCGATTTTGGACATCGGGAAGCAGGAACTTTGGTCGGTGACCCCATGGCTTGGAATTGACCCCAAGTTGACATGCTTGTGGCTTTTCGGTTCGATGATGTTTGTTCAACCCGAAATTTTGTAGGGCTTGTCTTGGGCATCATTTGAGCTCCCTCTGAGATTTTCAGCTAATTTGATCTTCATGGGATGTCACTCTCCACAGGGACCCACAGAGCATAGTATATGATCATCTGGACGAAGTTTGGATCCAAATGATGTCCAAATGCTCTGAATCCTTTAGGAGTAGTCTTTAAATGTACTTGAAAGTATTTCGTTGAATAGGAGCTTGCTTCAACATGTGGAAGTGCCAGGTCCCTCAATGATTCCCAAGGAGCTAGCAAAGAGTCTCTGAAGCTGATTTCAGCTGAGATGAGGTTCAAGTGCCTTGGAGACTTTGGAATTTTATAATCAAAGTTTGTAATGCCTTCGCTGTATTATTTGCAAAAATTTTATGGGTCAACAAATACTTCTAGGTGTCTATGAATGGTACTTTGAAAAGTGACTTGCAAAGGTTCGTGGAAGACTTCTCCTTAGACTTTCTAACCAAAAGTGTCAACAATGATCTAGAATTATCATCGACACTTATTGTACCACCCATTAGCATTAAGCCTGCATTCATACCAAGTGTGATTCCCCTGGTAAGTTTGGATTCAGACTCAGGATCTCATGCAAGTGAACCTTCTGCAGCAGTTGATGAAGTGCCGAGGACTGATGAAGTGCCAAGGACCAATGTAACTTTGGATGCTCAGACAAAACCAAGTGTCGAACCTGTTAGCATAGTAAAAAAAAGGAATCTGATATTGAGATGGTCTCAGCTAAGGAGATTGCTGTGGCAAAGCCGATCATATTGAAGATTAGCCCTCCTGCTTAGAGGAAGTTGGCCTTTAAAGACGAGGCTATAGATTTTACGGAAGATGGTACTTCTGCAATGCTAGTTGCCAGTGGCTTGCCTTGCTGGCAGCTTCACACCACCCAAGGCTATAACACCTTCAAGAGTTCATTTCAGGGCCAATCAACCATCACTTATAAAAGTAATCGAAGATCCAGCTATGTAAAAATTATCAAATGAAGCTTCTGCTGCTGAAGGTGGAGGATCCCTGAAAACATTATTGAATGTTATGGTAACACTGCACATAAATAGGGATCCTTTTATCACTTTGTCATTGTAAGGGTCACATGACTTGCCTTCTATTTGCAAAAAACCGTTAGCTACTTATGGGGTTGAGGGTGCAAATGTTGAGAAGGAAGGAGATGACCACTTAAACTCTCAGACTTAATCAAATTTGTAAGAGCGAGAGTCAAATCTTTCTATCCCTAAGGAGGCCAGTTTGTTTGGTGATACTCCGAAGCCCCAATCTACCATAAACTTTGCCATGAGGATGGCTATTCATAGCATATTGGCCACACTCTTCTAAAGAGATCACACCCCGGACAAGATCCAGTGTGCCAAAGCATTAGTTGATATGTTGTATCTTCTGATACTAGAATTGATTTGAGTGGTCTTCGCGATGCTTTTGTCATCTGCTTTAACAACTTTGAAGAAAAGGATATCTGGGATAGAAGCTTTGATCATGCTAAAGCTTTTCAAGGTGAAGTGTTGAGGCATAGAATCCAGTTGGTCAAGAGATTAAGAGCACTAAAGAAGAACTATGGATGGCAAATGAAGTAAATGCCAACAAGACACTCGATAACGGTGCGTATGACTAAGCATGAACATATACAACAGCAGATTACTATGTTTCAGTAAAAACTCTCTTCATTGGAATATAATATTGAGGACTTGAAGAAATCTATCTCAGTGAACAATCAGCGCAGAGATGATCTACTTGCTTGTGTGGAGGTGAAGTGGATGGCTTTAGATAATTTTGTTTAGTCTTTGGAGGGTGAAATGAACATCAAACTAGATGAGATTGACATCAATATTGCCGTACCCGCTTATGTAAGCTATAAAGTGCATGTCCCGATGGGAAAGTGTTATGAATACGAGGAGCCAACTGGAGAAATTCTTGGACTAATTCTCTCTGATGCAGTTATTGTTTAGATCTTCTTATTTTGATTAGCCTCGGTGGCCATGTATACATTGACTTCATTTTTTTGTATTGAAACTCAAATGAATATCAATGGAAGTTTCCTTTCCCTTTTCCTCCATTTTATTATTGGCATGGAATGTTTGTTTATTAATATGGATCTTTATGTGGTTTGTATGGATGATTTGTATGTGTGTATGGTTTGGATGGTTTGTTTCGGTTTTGTTTTCTCAAACTTGTATGGGGTGTGACTTGCAATCTTTTGGATCTACAAATCAATAAAAAAAAAAAAAGGAGTCATATTGGTAGACTTTATCTGATGCCCATGTGTAAGGCTTTTTCCAAGGTCCAGATCCTTTTGGAGAGAAATTTGTTTTGGGTTTTGTTTGGGTGTTGGTTTTATTGGGTATACAAAAAGACTTATTCCATATAATGAAGGGTAATCATATAGGGTCTACAAAAAAACTTGTTCCATACAATCGAGTTTTGCTATACAGGGTCCACAAAAGGACTTGGTCTATATAGCAGAATGTTACAAGGGGTCATGTAGGGACATTATCCAAGTAACAAAAGTTGACGAAAGGGGCCAATGGGCTTTGTCCTCGTAGTCATTTTGTACAAGTCTAAGACATTTTGGTTGAGAGTCATAGGTTGTGAGGCTAGAACCAAAAGCTTTTAGGAGTGAGAATGTACACTATACATGGTTGGGGTATGCCAATGACATTTAAGTATAGTATTTCTTTTGGAGTTTTCCATTGATAGGCATCATGCATCTGTCTCCTTCAAGTGTGAGGAGTGTGTAGGTGCCATTGGAGTTGACCTTATCAACGACGAAAGGTATTTCCCATTTGGATTCAAACTTGTCTTTTGACAAGTGTGTGGAAAACATGGGCCTCTCGACTGCAAGGACTAAGTTTCCTTTCTTGTAAGCTCTATATTTGACCTTTTTGTCGAAAGACCCAACCATGCGAGCTTGATATAACTTGATGCTTTGTCGAGCAGCAAGCTTCCTTTCATTAAGGCTTTCCAATTATTGAAGCTTGAGTTTGACATTCTTTTCTTTAATGTATTTGTTTATCATAGTTACCCGAAGAGAAGAGAGTTGAATTTCCAAGGGTATCATAGCTTCACAACCATAAACCAAGGAAGTTTTATAACTGTAGTTCTATAAGCCCAAAAAGCTTCAAGAAGTTTGGTACTCCAACTCTTTTTATTTTTAGAGATCATTTTCTTCAGAATTTTACAAATAATCTTGTGGAAAGCTTCAGCAAGTCCATTAACTGTACGGTTGTATGCCTTGCAAGGACAGCATTGGATTATATACTTGTCACAGAATCTATAGAACTTGTCGTTGTTGAATTGAGGACCATTGTCATGATGCAAATGTTTAGTCACCCTAAAATGATAGATGATATGAATCTTTAAGAAACTAAGGACTGTATCTATTTTGACTTCTGCAAGGGCCACTGCTTTTGCCTATTTGGAAAAGTAATCCGTTGTGGCCAAAATGAATTAATGACCATGTTCTAATGGTGGATTGGTTTTTCCTACAATATCCATTCCCCAAGACTCAAACAACCATGAGGTAGATGTAAGATGTAAATACTTAGGTGGTTGATGAATGTAACCACCGTGAATTTGGCAATCATTCATTACACCATTTTGTGAAACTTACATGGTTGGACTCCATGGTAGGCCAGTAGTATCTTAACCTTCAAATATAATTATGAAGTTTTAGTATAGCTTGGTGAGCAGCACATAGACCATAATGAACTTTTTTGAGTACCTAATTTGCTTCTTTTGGTGACAAGCAATGGAGAAGAACTCTATCATATGATTTACAATAAAGAGTCTTCGAAGGTAAATCAAAGTAAAATTTTAGAGTCTATCTTTGAATACTAGTTATGTCTTTAGTATTCTTTGGCAATACTCCATAAAGAATGTAATCAATAAACTGGTCTCTCCAGTCTCTGATTGAATCTTTGAAAGATGAAATCCGATTCTTGATCACATCGAAACAATTTGCCACTGCTTTATGGGTATCAAGTGGAGGTAGAAGTCTTCTTTTAATTACTTTTAGCACTATTTTGTTATTTTTGGGGATTAACATTGAGGCTACCAATCCTGTTAGTGCATCTGCTTTAACATTTTAATGTCTTGGAATATGGTAAAACTCAATTAAGACAAATCTTTCCTTGAGTTCACAAGCTTTGTTGAAGAAGGGAAGCAAGTCTAGTATTTTCACTGCATATTCAAGATTCATTTTTTATATTACAAGTTACGAATCTCCATAGACTCCAAGCATATTGAGGCCTGATTTCAATGCTAGCTCAAGACCCATAATCAATACTGTGTATTCCACCACAGTGTTTGAACATGGCTTGATTAATGAAAAGGAGTGAGGGACATAGAATCTTTTTGGGTGCAGAAAATAATTCCAACCCTTGAAACTGGTTCTCCTAGTTTATTTGTTCTGGAAGCTCCATCAAAATGTATGATCCAATGTAAGTTAGGATTAATAGTGGGTTTCTATATTTGTTCGATGAAGAAGATTGGCTCGTCAGGGAGATTGTCTTTGAATTTAGAATCTTCCGAAAGTGGATGTTCTGCTAAAAAATCAACAAGAGCTTATCCTTTTACTGCCTTCGCAGGAGAGTATCTGATATCGTACTAAGAGAGAAGAATAGACTATTTGGCTAGACGATCACTCACTTCTCTGGCTTTTGATGCAAGTGTCTTAGTGGGTGGATGTTGGAAACCAAGTACACTACATTGGAAAGAATGTAGTGACATAGTTTTTGTATTGCAAACATCAGTGCAAGACATTCTTTCTCTACTAGATGATGTTATGTTCAGTACCAACCAACATTCGTCACAAATAATAAAGTGCCACTTCCTTACCCTCATCATTCTTTTGAGCTAATAATGCCTCGAAAGAGTGATAAAGAGCTCAAATATAGAGGATAAAAGGTTTGCCTGGAATCGGAGCTAAAAGAATTGGTGGATTTGTGAGATATTGTTTGTTATTTGAAAGGCATCTTCGCAAGTTTTATTTCACAGAAGGTCTACTCCTTATTCATGTGTCTAGAGAATGCTCTGCACATTCCAGATAAATTTGAGATGAACCTTCAAATGTAAGCGAGTCTACCATGCAATCCTTTGAGTTATTTAAGAGTTATTGGAGATGGCATCTTCAATATAGCTTTGACTTTGACTGGATCCAGTTCGATGCCACTTTTTCGAACCACGAATCCTAAGAATTTCCCTGAGGAAACTCCGAAACAGCACTTGAGAGGATTCATTCGAAGGTTGAACTGTCACAACCTCTCAAAAACTATACGAAGATCAACTAGATGATTTGACTTCTGTTTACTCTTAACTGCAAAGTCATCGACATAGCATTCGATAGACTTGTGCTGCATGCCTTTGAATATTTTCATCATCGCTCTTTGATATGTGGCTCCTAAAAGTGCAACAACTAGATCTCACCAAGTCCTAAAGTGAGGGGTGAATAAGACTATTTAAAAATTTTAATTACAATGCTACTTTAGAATGCAACCCAATGGTGCAATCAATATTATAGAGCCACACGTTTGATCAAGAAAGATGCTCAGATGATTTAGAATACAAGAGATGATTAATACATGAGTAAAAGACTATGTAGCATCCATCACAACATAACATAAGGCAATCCACTAGACACAAAGTTTATAGTGGTTCGGTCCCAGACTTGTATCTACTCTCAAGAGCAAACACTCTTGGTTCCATTAATGATGAGGTAACTACACAAGTACAACTCCTGTAACAATTTTTGATCTGATGGTTTGTCTTCCACCAACTGGATTTTGATCAGATAGTTGATCCTAAATCTATTCCACCAACTATAACACTTTTTGATGCTGTGGTTCATCTTCCACCATATACAACAGAGAAATAAAGTTAGAAATAACACCTAAACAAATAACTTAAATACCTTGGGTTTGAATGGGTTCTTGAAGCTTCACAAAAGATCTCCAAGCTTTGACATCTTGAACTTGCTCCTTGGTGATGATGATCTTCAAATGAGTGCTCAGCCAAGGGAAGAGGTTTTTGCGCTTAGGAAAGCTAGGATTTTCCTAGATTGAATTTAAAGCTTTTCTCATTGCTTACTTACTCTTCTCAGAACATTAATATCAATTTAATTTGGAAGAGAAGATGGAGTTGGAGCTTTAGTACATATTTCACTAAGGGTGCAAGGGCTCAAATACTGTGAAGGTATTTTTCTCATGAATAGTTTGACATCTGGGAGGAAAAGAAAGCTTCTCTTAATACAGAGCAATTCCAATGTAGTATCTACGGTTAAGAAAAAGGTGGTCTACAGCTTAGCTGTATGCCCAGACAAAATGCAGCGGCTAGTTTGACCCAAATTCACTATTTTTCCTTCTTATGGTTAGGTTCACGGCTTTGTCGTAAATCCTTCTACGGCTTAGCCATGAGGACCTTACGGCTTAGCCGTAGGTTAGCCGTAAGTTAAAATTTGCCAAATATTGGTATCTGGAAAGTGGCCCGTAGATATTAGGGCTTAGCCGTCAATTATTCTAATGCTTGGCCATGAAGGTCTTACGGCTTAGCCGCAAGGTCAACTGTAGGCAAAATGGCCAAAATCTCTCTCTCTGGAAGATGGCCCGTAAACTTTACGGCTTAGCCGTAAATTACAGTACGGATTAACCGTAGGCATTTTACGATGTAGCCATAAGGCTAGCCGAAGATAAAAAAAATTCAAATCCGGTTCCTCTAGAGAGTGAGCCATGAGATTATTGGCTTAGCCGTGATCCAAACCGTATCTATGTACAAAATCAATTTTGGGAAGCTTTTCCAATCCTTTTTCTAGGGTTTACTAAGGGTCAATATTACCTTAGCACTCATTAAAGATCTCCCAGACAATGGACTTGATTGATCTTGATCTTCCTTGATCTTGCTTGAACGTCATTGATGTTGCCTTATCTTCCTTGATCTTCATTGATGCATATTTAACTTGGACTTGACTCAGGACATGAAATTGATAACACATTCTTACTATGGCACTAACAGCTCTAGCATTCTTTAGGCCAAAGGGTATGATGGTGTAATAGTACATGTCAAAGGGTGTTCTGAAGGATGTGTGCTTCTCATCCTTCTTGTACATCTTGATTTGATTATATCTCGGAAACCCATCCATGAACGACATCCTTTCAAATTTGAAAGCATTGTCAATCATCATTTTTGGTATGGGTAATGGGAAATCATCTTTAGGACATGCTTTGTTCAGATCTTTAAAGTCGATGCAAACTCTAATCTACCCATTCTTTTTGGTGAATGCCACTATGTTATCCAGCTAGTCGTGGTGCTGTACTTCACAGATGAAGTGAACATATCTAAGTTTCTAGACTTCTCTTTCTATTTTATGTTTCTAGTTTTGTCCTTCTTTGATCTTGCTTTAAGGCCTGTTTGTTAATTCCCTCTCATTGTAAAGTTAAAGCCATCTTTCGTTTCAAGTCGTAACAACCTAAAAGAGTAAAATAAAAATGCCACATTTCAAAAAAAATTTTCTACCTTTTTACACAAAAAAGTCAAAAAGTTACTTTCTCATCCCACTAACTTACAAAAAATATCTACTTTAAATACAAAAAGTCAAAAAGTTACGTTCTCTCTTAACTAAAAAACAAAATCTCATCATTGGATTGATTTAACCCTTCTCATTTTTTTATTTTTTAAAATACCATTCACCCTACTTCACTCTGCCAGTTAAATTAACAAATGGGCCCTTAAGGGTTTAGCATCGTCTGTTATATTTAATTTGTGCACGGAAGCTTCTGGATCTAGCCCCAGCATTTCTACATAGGCCCATGCAAAGCAATCCATGAACTCTTACAAGAAATTCACATACACATCAAGTTCTTTTCCTTCGATTTAAGAGCTTACAAAGGTAGGACGAGGATTTTCTGGGGTTCTTAAGTTTACTTCTTATACTTGGTCTTCAGTTGTACATTTGGAAGGAGGTTCTTCCACAGCTTTTTCGGAAGCGTCCAATTTCATGAAACCTTTTGGGGTTTTATTTGGGGGTTTAAGTTAAGGCCTAATCCTTTCCCATGGATTTGGTTTTTTAGGCTCTTTAGCTTTTATATTAAGGGCTAAACATTCCCAACAAGTGTGTTGAGATGGATCTATTTCTTCATTTAGTTCAGGTGACCAATATTCAGTGATTTGTGATGTGGTATCATTATCATCATTTGCCCCATCAGGATGCTGAAAAGTAGCACAATCAATAGGATCTTGTAAGGCAGTAGTTTTTAAGAGTCATCAGGGTCATACCCTTTGGTGAAGACCATAGATCTTGCTTTGAAATATTGATTTAACGTAGGAACATTACTATAAGGAATATATCCTATGTAATGTTGAAGTTGTTCAATTCTACATCCCTTCTTGAGATTTTCTTTCATTTCTAGAGTGAAGACATCAAAAGGGACCTGAACCCCATTTGCACTCATTCTAAGGCCTATGGACTTCTTGAGATTGTACCCCATGTTCTTCATCATATTGCAAACCACAAGATTATAGATGTTAAGCCTAATTCTCCCATCATTAGTAGTCTTGTCAATAGGATATGAGGTAGAAGCATTTTCAGCTCGATGAAACACTATCGAGTGATTATGTTGCTTCGATGGAGGCAAGAAGAAGGAAGAACCTCCAAAATCATAAATTTGGGATAGAGTGGGCTGTGGCAAAAGCGGAGGATCCCAATCTGCAATAGAGTACACAGAGGTATCCATCTTTTCAATATCCTCAGAATATGAATCTCTGACCACTGAGATAACATGCACTGAGCGCGTCTGTCTAGACCTTCCACGCAGACAATAGAGTGCTTCATTGAGAGATGAAATAATTTGAGACATCTTATTGAAGGTTAGAAACTCCATTGCCACTGTCAAGCTGCAAAAAGCTAGCCGGAAGCCTACCCAACACAGATGAATCCATGTTGAGCAGTGTGGAGGATTATTGCATCTTTCAGCTAAACGAAGCTATCTATCGATGTATCTGTAAGACATCTCACCTTTTCATTGTGATGTTAACATGAGTTGACTGAAAGTGATAAGAGAATCAAACCTTACTAGTGACATTCCCCTGAAAGGAAGAAGTACATCATTACTTTCTTGGTCAGAATCTGAGTTACCAACCAAGGAAATCACATTTGCTGAATATAAGAGCCTTCACTATCTTACACCAGGTGGTTTGCTATTCCTCAGTGACATTGTTGGATTCTGAGCAGGCACTATATATATAGCTGGACTACATGTCTTGCTTATATGAATAACAATGCCTGTTTTCTTTGTCTTTGACGGTTTTGTGGAAATGACTAAAGGTTGATCTAATTGTTTGATTTCATATTTAACCTTGATCACCAAAGGAGCTTTGGTATCCACAAACTTTACTATTGACATTTTTATAGACTGCAACTCTTTGATAGGATCAGATCTTTTGCCGAACTTTGGGTAGATTTTTTTTTCTACCGAGATGGTTAAGGGTTCTGTAGGATTATCATCTATGGGAGAGTTGTTTTCATCTGGTTTAGACTTTATAGGTCTTTCTTGATACATGGCTGTATCGATGAAGTAGACTTCCTTGCCTTTAAATGGCTTTTCATCTGCAAAGACTCGATGTACCTTACCCTCATCATCAATATATTTGAGGCATTAATGGAGAATAGAACGTTCTATGGAGTAATCATGAAGCTATCACCTTCCTAAGAGGATATTGTAGCAAGCACATGTCTTTACCACATGCAAAGTGGCTTCTGAAGTTAGATCACTCAACTAAACCGAATTTGAATCTTGCCAATCGGACCCTGGACTTTCCTATCATAGTCTTGGATTGAAGTTTTTGTAGCAGATAGCTTGCTTGCTAAGATGCCAAGTTCCTAAAGAGCTGTAATTGTGATGAGATTCAGAGCTAGCCTTAGGTCAACTTGAATTCTTTCAACAGGTATGTCTTTATGTAGGCCGTGAAATAGAGCAGCCTTGTGTGCTTCATATCGCCTAAGAGGAGATCAATTTTGGTGAAAGAAATGAATGCCTTGGAAGCATTGTTAATAGAAAGACATTCCATACATTGCTTCTGAAGTTTCTTAGATTTTGTTTTGAGAAATTTCTTCTCAAAGTTACTAAGATAGCTAGAGACGTATACATCCTGAGACTCCTAGAATAGAGTTATCATGAACTCATCCTATATTCTTTTTTTTTTTTTTTTTTTTGACTCAGGATATCCTTCGTCAGCCCAGCCTTCAGACATTTGGCATTCGACCCATTGGTTACGTGATTTTGACGAGCTAGCAAAGACTATTCCGGGAGGTACATACTACAAATCCAAAAATACTCTAGCCTCTAATACAAGTTACAACCAAACCTAACACCTTGTCTCAATCTGAAACCCCCTACTGCCATACTTTATTTGAATACGATGTGGAAAAGTGCAGAAACGATTTCTGAAAAACAAAAGGGGAAAAGGGAGGACAAAATGAAACCTCATGAATAAAACCTCTTTTAAACGCCAAGAGATCATTCTTTCTCCCCAGTTCTTTAGGCCAAACGTTAGCCAAACATGTATGTAATCTTGAGCCATGCACAGTTGCATTTCATGATTGAAACAAATGTAATTTTTCAGAAAATAGTGGGTAGGTTGGAGTGCCCCTTACTCTTTCGCAGCACAATTGAAGCAGCCCGAGGGGAAATCGTCATGAGCTTCGGAGGTCTCGGGCACTGGGCCTAGTTCTCGAGGCCCATTCAAGGATTCATCTAAGCTTAGTTTTTGCAATTTTAATAAATGTTCACATTTAATTCACTCGAAATGGAATGAAATTATATCTGTTCGTTGGGTTATTGAGGTTAGCTTTCCAAGGAGTCAAATTTTGTGTAACTCCAACTTCAATTGAGAAAATTATAGCTGATTTGGTTGTTGGGCGGTGGGGAATGTAGGACATTTAGTCATTTTTTTTATATGTTTAAGGTCATAATTGAAATATTTTTGGGTTAATTTAATGGTGAAGTTTGCATTCAGGATTTTTTTTTTCCTTTTTCTAATAACATATGTAATCATTAAGAAGCCAAAAGCGCATCACTTTTGGCTTTGTGGAAATATTGTTAACTTGTGGGCGGAGTTCATCCTTCACCTTAGTGTTATGGTGATAAACTCCGTTCTGGGGTCCTTTTATAGTCCTGCTGCTTTTAACATATTGGTTAGGAACCTGTTTGGCAAATCTTATCTATTGAAATCGAGGTGAATGATTTATTTGGAATAGATCTATATAGAATAGCTAGATAGTAGATCTATATAGAATAGATATTTTATTACTAGACTGTTTGATAAGCCCAATTTACACTTTAAAAACAGACGTTTTAAGTACTATGGTCCAAAATTTTTGGTGAATTCCTTGAGATCTATAACAAATTAAGGGCTCAAATTTGGTCCCCTACATGTTCTAGGCCTAGGAAGATGATCATCCATTCGGATCTTGAAATTCAAGCCTGCAAAGTTTAGAAATTTAATTATAGTTCACTTTTTTCACACTGGAGAGTGGTGAAGAATCAACGGTTCAAATTTCATACAATAGTTATGGTTTATCTTGCAAAGAGGATCAACGGTCTTGATAGAAGTTTAGATCCCCACAATTACATAGAAAAGCAAAATACCTTGACTCAATTTCATCATGTGAAAGCCTGCCATTTTAAACATTAGAGGATCAATGTTTTAAAGTTTCTCTTGGTTTTATCAAGATCCACAATGAATCAAAGGCTGAAATTTAATGTCTTCGCTATTTTTGAGCCTCTGAAGATGATCACCGGTTTCGATCTTGCAAATAGGCTCAAGGAACCTAGAAATTTTAGATCCAATGGTTAGCAATATCTCAAGATTTGTAAATCAGCAACGATTCAAATTTCATATCATGGCCGTTCTTAAGTCTATACGGAACATCGACGGTTCTAATTGAAGTTTACAGCTCCATAATTAAACCAAAAAGCAAAAAACGAAACTGGGTTTCATCAGGTGAAAACTCAGCCACTACATATGTTATATGCTCAACGGTCCAAAGTTTTTCATCATTTTCTTGGGATCTACCATGAATCAGTGGCTGAAATTTCATACGTGGCCATTCTTGGGCTTTTGAAGTGTATCAACAGTCCTGATCTTGACAAAGGTGCCCACAAAAGCATTGAAATGATGATCCAATGGTTCACTTTTTGACAATTATTTCCAAACTCGCAGATCATCAATGGTTCAAATTCGGTGTCATAGCCGTTTTTAGTGTTCTTAAGACTTCCGATGGTCTGGATGTTAATTTAGGGCCCCAGATATTGAGAAATTTTGAAAAACACGGTGATGCATTTTGAACACTGTAGCACCTGTGTCTATCCGCTTCAAAGGAACTAGTCTGTTTGGACTCTACAACATTTTGATGCTATCCAGTTTAGAGGTTGGATGTCTTTATGAGTTTTGAATTGGAGGGTGCTAAAGTGGTTACCAAATGGTCTATTTCCGATTTCGAACCAGTTTTGAGACAACAAGAGCTTGAAAATAGACTTGCCAAACATTTAGTATCAAATGTAAGCTCCTAGTTTTTAATTTGAGCTTGAAAATAGACTTGCCAAAAAAGACTAGCTAGAATAAAGTGAGGGTCATATATATAAAATAGCCATCATATTCCATTCAACACGAGTGTAGATCGATCATAGTTGTTCTTAGGGGGCCTCCACAAACTGGCCTGTATGAAGGCTGCTGAGAGAGAGAGAGAGAGAGAGAGAGAGAGAGAGAGAGAGAGAGAGAGAGAGAGAGAGAGAGAGAGAGAGGGCATTACACTTTTATCCTTGAAATATGGCTCCCTACTGGTTATATGGCTCCCTACATGAATATATTTTCAAGCAGCCATTAGTATAAGGCTGTCCTGGTTCATGCTCACCACCTGCTCCCGTCTTATCTGGTCCCAAAACGGGGTATGTAATAGTTTTGTCTGTCCCTGCAAGCAACCTCCGGCTAATTTCAGATTCCATGAACATCTCCTCTTCGTCATAGCACTGTGCTATAGACCCATTGCATCTTGTTTCTTTCTCCAAACTTTCACAGCCAGCTCTAGAGAGACAGCCAAGGAATAGCATTGCACAGAAAGTTACAAGGAAACAAAGGCCTCTCTTCATCTCTCTCTTCTGATTGCTTGCTTTATTGCTTTTTCTTTCTTCCTCACAACTCAAAAACACTTACATGGGAGTCTATTTTATAGAACTCTGTAAAGACTTTTAATAACAATTCATGTTGGTTTTTACTATCCTTTGACAAAGACTCAAGGTGGAATAAGTTGGCTTTATGTGTATAAAGGATCTCACGTTCAAAATATTCGTTAAGTTTTGTAGGGTATAAAAGCATTTCCTTCTACCTTTTCCTTTAAGCTATTTGGACTTTTTTACCACAAGCCCTATGTGCACACATGGGTTGGGCCTAGCCTAAGGGATTGGATCCAAAAAACATGTATTCGGGCGCATGTCCGTGACCGAAGCCTAGCCTACTGGGTGGACCCATATTTTGATATAGAATTGGTCAACTTTTGCAAAAATTTTAAATTTTTATTAAATCGTTTCAAAACGTTTAGATTAAATTAAATTTTAAAATATTTTTAATGGATTCTAATGGTGTTTAACATCGTGGTTTTGCTGCTATTATAATGGTTCAACAAAAACATCTTCATTTATATATTGGCCTGGTTGGGTTAAAAAATGAAACACATCTCTTTTCTTCATATTTAGTGTTTTCTCTGTGAGCAATCTATTGTTTGCTGGTGTCTGATCTTCACTTGGTATGCGACCAGGCCAGATCAAGTGGAGGTTGCTGTATCTTAGGAGCAATCTCCAACTGACAACCTTTCGCATCTGGATTAATCCCAAAGGATGGAACTCATCCTAAAGAAAGTGTCACCTGACGTGCCTCTGCGACGAGCTATTACCACTGCTCTTCATTGATTTCCGCCAACACAACATTCCTCTATAGTTCTATAGATCAATATTATTGTTTCGGTTTATTTGTTTTCACTTTAAACCCTATTTTGTAGCCTTTATATTTCCAACACTTACCATAATCCTTTATTAAGACAATCTGCTCAATTTATACAATGATTGTTAAAAATGACAAGTTCAACCTAACAAAAACAGCCATAAACCCTTTTATTTCTAAAAAATATCATCGATCATCATATCTCAATGATATTTAGAGTCTTTCTGTGGATCCATCATTATCACAACTAACTCTTCTTTTTTAGTCCATTGGTGCCAGTGGTCTACTAAACAGGTCTGTCAGACATATTCCAGAACTTTTGATTGTGCTACTCGACGGAGATGGCAAGGTCGTTAGTGCAAGTTGGGATATTGAATGGATGAAAGTAGATTGATTTTATTGAAGGATAAAGTAATGGTGATGATTATTGCAGAGGCACGAAGTAGGACCATGCCCCAGCCGTTCATTGTTACCACAAAGACTTTTAAGAACACTGCATTTAGATAATAAATCATTGTAATCTTCTATTAAGACGATCTTCTCAATTTATAAAAAAGAGAAGAGCTTCAAAAGAATAATATACTTAAAAATTCAAAATTGAGTTCTTTCGCTAATATCGCTAGCAAACTAATTCTAACAATATCTTAACATATTCTCTAACACTCTTCTTTTAGGCATTGTTGGTGGGTTGATTTTTCAATTTGATAATATTACACCAACCTACTTGCTTACATAATAAAAAGAGAATTTTGCTCATAACCGGCCATCTGTTTTTGTTATTAGAAAATGACCATTTTTTAATGTGGGGTTTTTTTTTTTCTAGACCAAGCAGTAGATTTGACCTTATCTTGTAGCTTGGATGTTAGGGATTTTCATCCTCTGACAATAAAATAATTCGTCCAATGATTTAAGGCTATTATTTGAATGTGGGTTCTAGTGCTCAACTAAGATTGTCAAAATAAAAGACCTGGTTATTGTAAAAAAGAAAAAGGTGGTGTTTGGGACCGTTCTCAACGAAATCAAAATTATAGTAAAATTAGATGAAATTCACCTCTCGGATTAGGAGTTTGGTGCCCTTTACATGCTCTACTTAACGAAAAATTAAGAGAGAGAGAGAGAGAGAGAGAGAGAGAGAGAGAGAGAGAGAGAGAGAGAGATGTTTTCTTTGAACCCCATACAACCTCCTTTTTTATTGGTTCATGGTCGGACTAGATGGAATGACACAAAAATTGAGATTAAGTATATCCTTTGTTCATTGATATAAATCACCTTGCACTGTAGATTGGACAGTAAATCGCATTGTTGATGAAGTGGGCCCTTTGAATGGTCCACTGTTAGCAAAGCAGAACTGCTATGCTAGCCATCTGATTTTGAGACTAGCTGTGTATGGTTAGAAAATTGGTGGCTGTATTTTTATAACAGGCCCTTAATCTTTTTTTTAATCATTATAATTAGTTCCTATGTATTCCAATGCAAACAAATAAACCCTAGATTTTCATGATTAATTAAAGGGATAGAAGATTTTGGATGACTATCAAATCATCTCTTATACCAATTTAAAAGGAGTAGCTAGTATGCAGCGTTTGGATTGATCATGTGCAATAATTAATGTGACCCCACAAAGTGGACTTTATTTTGTTACCCCCATAATAGTTTGGAGTCAAATAGTACTTGACTACAAGCCTTCTACCCTTAATTTTTTTAATTTATTTACTTTTATAACAGATAAAAAAACGTTGATTCTTATTGTTTAGAATTAATACAAACTATATTTCAAATGTGGGGAGGGACAATAGAGTTCCAGTATATTCAATTAAGGCCTGGACCATTCCTACCCTAAGATCATCCTGAAAATACTTTTTGATTCCAAATGTCGTCCTAATTAAAAACATAATGATAAAATCAGAAGAACATGCTAACTAATAGAAACTATATAGAATCAATTGTTAGCAGTTGTTTATATTTATTCTTATTCTTTGTATTTTGGTTATTTGAAAATCAATTTACTTTTTAAATCATTTTTCCAATGCTATCGACAAACATCATCTTCTGGGTGTTTTTACCAAAAAAAAAAAAAAGATATCGACTAAATATTTGAGCTTTGTTTTTTCAGGTTGATAATGTTTTGAAAATGACATATGTGATTTAATTGATGTGGACTCGGGGAGAAAATTGAGAAAGGACGGCATGGCCTAAAATGCAGTGGGTGGGGCATTTAAGCCAGCACTAACTTTTGTCGGCTGCCTTCTCCACCTTTGAATCAAGAAAGCCAGGTTGGAGTGTTTGCTTTGTCGCGGGAATATGAGAATTGTAAAAACAAAACCAGCCACCCAATCACCTAGATTTTTTTTTTTTTAGGATACCCAATCTCGTAGTTGCGAAAAGGTAATAAAACCTATTGCAAAACGGGGTTACATTATCCTTCGTGTCGGTGCAATTATATCCAAAAAAGCTTCCAATCTTTTCTCACAGGTGGACACAAAAAATCAAAGCCCTGAGGCTGGGAATGGATGACTTGAAAAGATAGCAGAAATTACGCACACAAAGGAGAAAAAAAATAAGCTTTAATTTTTAAAATCAGCGGCAAAATAAAGAAATACGTTAAAAACTTATTAATCAGAAAGTATGCAATGTTAACTGAATCATTTAATCAGCCTTATAGTTGCACAAAAGGCTATCATGTCGCAATCAAATCACCTGGCCTTAGCTGGAAGAAATGTTTCTAAAGCTTGTAGCTATTGGATGGCCAAATAACCAGTCCCTAGGTCGGAAGAAGTGTTTCCAAAGCTCCTTGCCATCAAAGATGTATTTTATCTAATTTTCTTTCCTCTTATTTTAATTCTGTTTGAGTATTCTATTGATGCTCCCTGTCTTCATTGTCAAATTAAAATTGGTCATATTCCAAATTAATTACCATTTGTTTTTATTATTGATTGAGGTTTTATTTTGCATTCTAGATTGGTCACCTTTTTTTTACTGCCACATATAATCTAAACTCCAGATTATACCATTCTTCCATTCTTAAAAAGTTTAAAATGTTAAGGATGAATCCTTATCTTGCTTCTTTCTCATCTCATTATGGTTAAGAAATGATTGTTTCTATTTTCTTTTAGAAAAATAAATGTTCAATATTTTAACTATGTTTGCGGTCTTTTTTCTTTTTTGTTTGTGTTTTTATTTATATGATAATATACATTTAAGCCTTATTTAAATACTAATAATATTTAATAAAACTTAATTATTTTTTCCCCAGCTAGGCCTTAAAGCACTAGTTATTATTATATATATTATAACAATATCCCTTTTCGTGGGAGGGTGACACGTAGTGCAGCCTTTTTGCAGGAGTATGACACGTGGTACACTTTAATTAAAGTCCTAAAATCTAGAATATCTCTCATCTCTCCCTCTCTCCTAAAATCTCATCATATTCCATTGTCCTCCTATAAAAAGGGAACATCTAAATAAAAGGTCGTATAGCTTTTCGTTTGGCGACATGAGTAGGCCTTTGGAGAATGGGGCGTTAATCACAGTGCAACCCATTTGAAATTTCCTAGAGTAATACATGGTATAAGTTCGGGTTGATAATCACAGTCGTATGTTCAATATTTTATTTAAAAAAGTTCTTCTAATCTCAAAATTCTAATCACAATTGCGCAATGGGTTATCCAAGTTTAACATGAACTTAGGGTCAGTATGCGTTTGAAGTGAAAGGTTGTCAGGACAGGATTTCCCTCTGAGGGGTGTTGCGAAGGGGCGGAGGGGGTGGGGAACGAGCAATTATGGATTTTTTTTTTTGGGCTATATCAATTAGGTTCCTGGCTAATCAAAATCTCTACTCCTTTTTATGTTGTTTATTTTTTTACTCTATATACTATGGAATGACGGTGGGCCCACAGCATCATCACAATTGAAATGGTTGTAAGTCCTTACCCTCAGTGGACCCACTTACGCATGGACAGGTGTAGACATGTGCCAAACGTATATACTAAATTACTCTCTTAATTAATTGGGTTAAAAATGTTAACTCTGGACTAACCCAGAAATAGAAGGTTATAAATTACTTGGTACAAATTTCTCTATCTTTAATGTTTTATATACTTTCACTTGAATTCTCATTGACAAAAGAACTACTTTAAGAATTTGCATTCTTAAAGAACCAGCCTCAAAATTAGATTTTTAAGACTTAATGTGGGGCACACCTCAATGCAGGCCAATCACAAGGGTAGGGTGTGATTGTGATATCTTGATATAGATTAGAGTTGAGACAAGCATCATCACCATATTTAAGAATCCTAATAATTAATGATTATAAATGTCAAATCATATTACTATGTATAAACGAATTTACTATGTGCGATTCAGCCACCCCCATGTTAGACCTACACGTGGTAATTCATATCAAGGGTATGAGCATGTGATAAAAAATTGTATATAATTTCTATTCTCAAAATATTTGATATTTCAATTGTTTTATGACTTATATAATAATATTTATTTATATTTTATTTAAAAAGTAAAAAATTAAAAAAATAATTTTTTCCATAGCCCGCATTAGGCACAGGCCTTAAAGTGCTAGTTATATATATATTATAACAATACCCCTTTTCATGAGAGAGCGACATGTGGCACAATTCTCATCATGAGAGAGCAACACGTGGCGCAATCTAAATTTAAATTTTTTAAAAATTTGTTTCCACCCTAAAAATCTCTCTATCCGTTTTTTAAAATCAAAATTCAAAATTTGTCCCACTAAAATCTCTCCTTCATCTATTCAATTTAGTATTTTTAAAATCTCTCCCTCCACCCACTAAAATCACTCCTACGCACCAATTCAACATCTAAATATCACCCACACATTTTAACTAATCACATTTTTAGGATCTCTATAGTATTACATCTTGGCCATGACTCTACTGGCTCTTAGGCCAAATCGTGGAAGTTACTATGATAGTGATGATGATTACTCTCTTGCAAGGCTTCCACTTTTGAAGCCCCTGGTTCAGCAGCCTCCCTATGCTGCTGATTCTCATTTAAAATTGAAGAATGATGCATGGAATGTAAGAATAAATGACTTCTCCTTCACATTCAATTCAACTGTTATTATCCCATTCGTTATTCCTCTCTAATGTATTTGATTCATAATTTGTTTTTTAAAATAGACAAACAAGTAAAAGGGCATCTATTTTTATTGCTTTTGGTTAATAAAAAATAATATTGAAGTAAATTACTACAACAAAACTATAATAATGCCTAATCATTTCTTATGGTGACCATAATATTAATTCATAATTTAAAGGGGACTTCTTTTTAATCATTTCATAAATCATTTTGAATTAATTATTTTGTTTATACTTACTTCATTTTAAAATATATTTTGTGCTTTTTATACAGAGAAAATTTAATATATATATATCATTTTAAAATAAGGATTACCGTTTAGTAGGACTCACAATCTATCCCTCACATTAAATTAGACCATGATATTCAATTAGTAGTCCATATTCAGGATTCTATCTAAATTAGCTAGACTCTATCCATACTACATCTCTAAAGTCTCTCAATTTTCCTTAAATCTCTCTCAACATCTGAAAGAATACAAGACAAACCCTAATGAAACTCTTTTCTTTCTTTACCTACATCCAAACCCATAAAATTTAGTTTCAATATGGGGATCCAAGTTTGTAATATCTAACTGCGTTATATATCTTCGCTTTTCTCATTCCAAGGTTTAAAGTGATCTTTAATTTTCATTTGAGATTTTTAATTCTTTGCTTATTCTTTGGTATAGATTTAAAATAAAACTAATATTGTACTGTTCAAGATCTTTGTTTACATTTATAATCAATGTTGGTGTAGATTGCCAATCTGATATGGATATAAAGGGGGAAAAAAAGCCATGCATAGAGAACCATGTTGCATCCTCTAAATTTCTAACCTATTATCAATGGATTTGAGTTGTAGTTGGTTGGGCTTGCCAGGATAGACCCATGCGCATTTTAAAAAAAAAGTAATATAAGTCAGTGAGATTCATAAAATATAAGCCTCACATGCATTAAATTTGTTAATGCATTGGTCTATGTATTGGTCTTGAGATGTTTATATATTTCATCAGTCTATTTTGTCTGCCAATGGGCCACAAGTTTTTTAAAGTTCTTTCTTCTATTCATTCATATCTCCAAGTTTTTTATATCTTTCTTTTTTCCTTTTTTCCCACGAGTAATCACCTTTATATATTTGAAATTTAAATTTATTTAAGACCACTTATTCCTTAAAGCACTACATGCTAATCTTGATTTCTTAATTCTCCCTAAAATCTTTCCAAATACATGGTTTTCTATTTCTAAAATCTTATTAAAATTCACTTGGTCCAAACTACTTTATTTTTCTCTATAGATGACATCTGACTATGCCTATTCTATTTCCATATATAAATCTTTTTAATTTTTTTAATGATTTGACCGGGCCTGATTAATTAAATGGTGGGCTCAGGCCTAAATTTTACAGGTCATTTTGGGCTTTGGCCAGGCCTAGGCCAATGCTTCTAAAGTTGGGTCAAGCTTGAATATGCCTTAGCTTGGACCTGCACGGCCCAGCTTGGCCCATGCAAACCTTACTAAAAATTTTCTATACATCCTAACACTCTTTATGATTTAGTTTTTTTTTTCTCCTAAGTTAGCCCAATGGCTAGGAGTGGGAAGGCAAGGTGCCCACCTACATATATTTATCAAATGGACAGCATTGGATGTTGGTCTATTTTCTTTTCTATTCAAATCGAACGGATCAATTTTTTTCATAGTGAGAGGGTTGGTTGACCTAATGATTCTTATACATTGAACTATTTTATCTAATTTTTTTTACCATATAATATTTTTTTTCTCTTAAGTTGAGCTTCTGGATTAAAGGAAAAATGATTTAACTTTTTTATTAATGTTCTAATAAGACTCTATGGGTATAATATTTTTACCACATAATATTTTTACAATTGATTTAAATGGTTTTATTTTAAAATATAATTACTTTTTAATAGGTATTGACTTGGACTTTGTTGAACTTAGCAGGGCCCAACATGGCCTAGCCATCGGTAGTGCATGGTCATATCTGGGCTTAGCCTGAGCCTAACATCGAAGCTCTCACCGTAGTTGTTTGGGCTATGTTTCTATTTTACTTATATGGTACATAAATTTTCAAATGAGCTGGTTTTTGTATGGTCATTTTCTTTTCTATTCAATTCTAAATAATCAATTTTTTTAATGAGAGGGTTGATTGACCTAATGACTCTTTGTATATTGGACTATTCCATCTAAATTTTTTTACCATATAATATATTTTTTCTGTTGAGTTGAGTTTACAGATTTAACAAAAAATGTTCTAACTTTTTTTTACTAATATTATAATAAAACTTTATGTGTACATTATTTTCTTTTTTATTTAGTTTTACTAATATGATATTTGATTTTTTTAAGTGCACACTAAAATATTTAAAATTATGATTGTGTGTTGAATTTTATGTGAATATTAATTTACAAATCATTTAAATATTTATAAATATTTTTATTTACAAATAATATAATTATTAAACAACATGGCCCTGAAATGCTAGTTATTATATATATTATGATAATACCCTTTTTCACTGCAGAGCGACATATGGTGCATTCTTTTCGCAAGAGTGCGACACATGGTGCATTCCGATTAAAGACCTCAAAATTTCTCCCACCATCCCTCTTTTAAAATTTGTTTGTCTCGATTCCATTGCTATTTAAACTTCTACAATTCAACATTATCTCCTAAAATCTCTCTCCTCTCCTAAAATCTAAAATACTTCGTATCTTTCCTAAAATCTCTAATCTTCCCTTAAAATTTCTCTCATTGCTCATGTGTAATTTCAACCTAATCTTGGCCTAAAACCCATCCACATGCATCCACATATGTTATTAACCTTTTAATTTCCTGAACTATAATATGTTAATATCTCAATTGCATAACTTATAAGTTAAAAAGAAAGCACATCTCTAGAGTGTAAGGAACAATAGCTAGCTAAGATTATGTGACAAAGTAGATACCTAGTACCATGTAAGTAATAGTTGCTAAGCTAAGATTATTTGACAAAGTGGATACATAGTACCCATAATTTTTGTTCGTAAGGTATCTTTAAGATCTAAGCTACGGTTATTTCAGATATAAGTCCTGCATTAAATTAAGTTTTTGTGGCACCAACCGATAGTGAATCCTAACCTTGCACAAAAACATATTCCCCAGGATTCCCATTGTCTACGTAAGAAAAATCTCACTAGAAAATTCCTTTTATATATAAGAAATGATGATATCCTGGCATGATAAATCTAATTGTGGGGGCCAATAGGAATATATAGGTCGTAGATTGGTGTTTGCGAGTAGTTTGAATTCAATAGAATGCCCTCCCCTATAGTTTTATTAATCACAACCCAATCCCCTCCCCTAAAATCTAATCTCCTACGCTTAAAATCTCTTTCTCATTGCTGAGATCCTTTATTGTCTTCTCATCTAGAGAACTAATTCTCATGATCCACACAACACAACTCTCCAAGAATGAAAGATTTAGGTGTCATCTAATTAAATTTAATTATGTTCAATATGTAAGGATTTATTTTGTTATTTTTTATTTTTATTTATTGAATAGAAAACATACATTCAGCGGCAGAATCAAGATTCCAACTTTATTTTAGAGGAGATTAGTAATTTTTTTTATATTTATAATCTTTTTGTATATCATTTTAAAATATATATTTATTTACTTTTCATAGTTGTTCACTAATATCGAAAGAAATAAGATCCTATTTGAAAATACCTAAATACTATTAAATACATAATTTCTCAAAATACTTTAAGGATAGTTAAAATACAAAAGTAATATAACTCAGACCACAGTGAAAGTTTTTGTCTACTTCGAAAATTTACGTAAAAATTCTACATCTACCCCAAAACATGCATAAAAATTCTATATTTGTTCCCAAAACATAATTGCATGTTTGGGTCTATGCCCCTCAAACAAAAACTCTGGGTCTGCCACATGCAGGGTCATTTCCTAAGTGGGTCGGAGATGGGTTGGTCTTCTCTAACTAATGTGAAAGCACAAACTCATCAACTCAAAATAATCATTTACTCATTTAGAACTAAGAATTATATGACACTCAAATTAAAGTATGGCCCATGCAAGATTGATCACTTGTCACCAGATCTATCCATAATTTATCAATAAATTGATTGGTTAGTTTATTTAAGGTTTAGTTTATTTAAGGTGTCACGATGCCTATTATAGATATGAATGACTAAAAATCCACGATTAATTACTGTTCATCTTTTGATGGCCCATATTGTTTTCTATAGTATAGGTGATTGAAAGCATACCATTAATAGCCATCTACTAATGTTATAAAAAAGATATATAATCAAGGTGTAATATTCATGCTACTTAGAATAAACACCATCCCCTTAAGTGGTTTCCTGACATTTTCCTCTAATAAGAGTTAGCCTCGGCCCATCATAAGATTAAGCATATAATATTTTTAATCATATGCCTAATAAAGTGGGACCAACTCTCATTTGAGTAAAATTTAGGGACAATTAAACTAAGGAGATTGATTGAATTTTTAACAACTTAGATTTCCTATTGAGAATATTTTGCTAGCACCCGATTTAAAAGCCACACAATTTAGTGGTCTTTTAACGATAGACTTCTTTGTGATTTTGTTTGGGTAAGGGTTTGAAATTCAATCTAAAGAAGAAAGCCAAAATAGCCAAATCTATTTGCAATGAAAGACTTCTCCAAAATTATTGTGAAGGAAAAATGTTTGGGAGAGAAAGAGGGAATAAAAGATTTAGTTGCTTGATTACAAGTTGCAACCACTCCTTAAATTGCAAATAATGATTTACTTTCTCTTTTTGCAACAAAGTGAATGACAAAAGTATCCTTAAGGCCTTTTTAAATTCTCTCATTGTGTATAAGAAAAAGTAGATGGCTGGGTGCAAAATTTAAGGCGCCATAAATTCTTCACACTACTCTGGTTAGTTGCCAACTTTAAGGCAACATTTTTGCCAACATTTTTTAGCGATGATTTCAAAATTTCGTCAGTAATAGTATAATTTTATGAACATAATAAATATAACTTCGGCCCTAAAAATTAAAGGGACTTTTTACCGAATAAAACGTCAGTAAAAGTAGGATATTTACAAACGTTTTCTATAAATGGCTATAAAAAATAGATTTTTACCGACGTTTTAGGTAAAATTCATCGGCACTTGTTAGGACATTTTAACTTATTTTTTAGAAAAAAATTAAATTAAAGTAAATTAGTTCGACGAATTATTGAACTTTTTACGACAAAAGATTTTGTCAGTATTTTTTAAGTTCGATTTTTACCGACGTAAATATAAAAGCGTCGGTAAACATCTTATAATGAATTTTTTTAGAAAAATGAAAAGAAGATAAATTATTACTGACCTGTTAATTTAAACATCAGTAAAATTCAATTTTATCGATGTTTAGAGGAATATGCGTTGGTAAAGTTACATAAATATTAACTTTCTTAAAAAGAATTAAAAGATTTTTGCCGACAAATTTAAATGTCGGTAAAATGTAATTTTACCGATGTTTATATGTAATGCGTCGGTAAAGTTAAGTGTGTTTTTAAGTTCCTATAGAAAATATAAAAAGTTTGCCAATGAAATTTTCTATTGGCGACAAAAATGAGTCATCGGTGAAGGTCTCCTTAATATTGGCGCTATAGCGAAATCCCTATTTCACTCTAGCGCCCCCCCCCCAATTTCATCTCTCTCTCTCTCTCCGCTCATCTCTCTCTCGCTCTCTCTACTCTCCCTCTCTCTTGTTCTTTCAAATCTCTCACTCGCTGGGCTCATCTCTCACTCTCTCACTCTCTCACTCTCTTGGTCTCTCCAATCTGTCACTCACTCGGCTCATCTCTTTCTCTCGCTCTCTCTAATCTTTTGCTCTCTCTGCTCTTTCTCTTTGCTTTCTCTCTCATTTGCTCTACTCCTCTCTCTCTCTCGCCATCTCTGAGGTCTCGCTCGCTCTGCTCATCTCACTCCGATCCTAGCACCAGCCTCTACCTCCACCGGCCAAGAGGAGGAAGGAAGAAAGAGAAAAGAACAACATAAATCAGTGGCATCCCCTCTCCGCTCTCTCGCTCTCCGTCTTTCCTCTCTACCCCATCAATCATCTTTGCAAGTTTACCTCTTCTGTGTGCACCACTCTCTCTCTATCCTCTCCGATCGCCTCTGTTGCCCCTCCTCAGGTAATACCTCCCTCCCTCAATATCTGAAATCTAGGTTTGAATGGTTTTTGGTTTTTTTTTTTTTGGTGTGTTGGTTTAATTTGTAGAAATGTTGGGTTTTTTTGAAGTTAGAAACTAATTTTTTTTGTTGGTTTAATTTGTAGAAATGTTGGGTTTTTTTGAAGCTAGAAACTGATGTGTGGGTGATTGCATTATAGTCTCTGAATTGCTGAATTTCATATATTTGTAATAGAGGAAGTCCATTCTAATTGCAATATCTCATTTTTTTGTCTCTGGCCTGCGATTTCATATCTCTTGGTTAATTGAATGTATTTCATGTATTTGTGTTTTTGTGCCCTCTCTCTGTCTCTGGCCTGTGATTTAATCTCCTCCCTAAACGCAAAGACCAACTACCCTTTTCTCTTTCTTTCTTTTCAATTTCTTTCCTCTTCAGCTACTATTGTTGCAGCTGTTGTTGCTGTTACTACTTTTGTTGCATCTTTATCTCTTGTTCATCCATCCATCCATCTATCTATCTATATGTAAGAGGTAGTGATGATGTTAATATGGTTATTCTTTTGTTTTTGAATCCAAATAGATAAAAATCTCTAATGGATTTTATAGATGCCAATCAATCAAGTCACTTGAGCGTTTGCACTTTGTCTAATGAGGAAGGCTATCACGACGTGAGCCCAAGAGTTCAGGGGTTAGCAAAAGCCAAACCGATGACACACGTACTCCCGTGCCTGTGCACGTAGACCGGGTCTAAATGCACACGCACAAGGGAAGGTTCATACGTGCCAAACATGTACGCGGAAGCTGTAGATATTAAAATATCACACTAAACAATGCAAGAAGAGAATAAAAAATAAAGTTGACATATATTGAGAAAGGTTTTACAAAAGGAAGCAAAGTAAACATGTACAAATCATGATAGGATTCAATTGTGACAAATCTCAAAATATGAAGAATCATATGCAATGATGTCCATGGCGCTCTCTGGTGGAGTGACTACATCCACTCCTCTAGTCCTGATGGGACCTCGTGGGCCTCACTTGGAGTATGGTCGACCGACGAGGGGTCGGTTTGGGTATCTGAGCCTGCAACACCAAAGATAACTCATGAATACAACGATTTAGCAAAGTATAAGCCATAACAAGTTAACGCAAAAGAACATCATGTAAATCATAACAGGTCACATTCGTATACTAAGCTGTCATGCAAGAAATAAACATGCTATGTGAATCAATGTATACATGCTGTGTACAAACTAGTTGGCGACTACATTGCCATATGCTCCCAAAAGAGGGATCTTATATACGTGCAGAGAACACTATCGACCAGGCCAGGGTACGAATGGGTCTCGGATTCCTGGGGCCCGGATTCCCCAAGACGTTTCCTTACTGCAGCAAGGCCATGAAAACTATACCAAATTCACCCCGTCAGGATCCTAAGGCTGAGGCTCAGTAGTGCCTGACCATACAAAGTCAATCATGAAAACTCTGAGTAAATCCTGACAAGCATATCATGCGTACATATCTGGGAACAAGTCTTATACGTGCAAGCATTATAACATATATACATACATACGTGCATACTCAAGGTACTGGACACATAGTAAGACTTTCGATGTTATCTTGAACTGATCTAGCCAAAGAGTGGAGGTCAATGGTCGAATACAACATGTCATGCAATCAACTTTTAGCACATCGAGTCAAATTCATTTACTAGCCAATTCTAATCTAATTATCCAGTGTTTCTAACCGTGCATGATGGTGTAGTTTTAAGTTATCTGCTGCATCGTTGTCAAGTGTTGCATTATATCAGCTGGTGCATCGAAGTCCCTTAAACCAACACCCATGGGGAGGTGCTTAACAGCTGGATAAAGAACATGAATGATTCGCAGCCCTCGAGATCATTCACGTATGTTCATATAATCTGTTGGGCAAGTCCATGTTACTTACCTTCTATAGTAAAGGTCCTAAGAGTCTCACTCTTTTTGTCACTTTCTTATGGGTTTTGTCTTCTTGCTCAGCTGTGGGTGACCTTATGGCTTAGCCGTAGGAGGCTTCACGGCTTAGCCGTGGCTGGGCGGCAGAAGAGTTGCTGATTTGCATACTCTCAGTTATTTTCAGGTGTCACCCTGTATTGATTTACGGTTAGGTTCACAGTTAGGTTACTGCTTAGCCGTAAGGCAGTTTACCGCTTAGCCGTAACACATTGCATGGCTTAGCCGTGCATGCGCTAGGCCGATTTTTGAATCAAATACAGAAAACCTGTAACAACGTCAAATGACCAAAATTTCACCAGAGAAAGGGAGAATGAACTCAAATTGGGCTGTGAACATGTTTTCCATGCAAACTCATGTGAATTTAACAAAATCAAGCATCTATCAACATGGGTTCATACATAGTACGCTTATACTTGCCTTAATAGAGTTCAATCACACTAATTGCTGTCGCTGGGGCTCAATTCACGTCCAACACGCTCACAACTATCCTGCATGCATGAGAAAAAAAAAGGGGATGAGAAGTCATGAGTACAGTCATGGAAACGAGAAAAAGAAAGGAGAGAAGGAACCAATACACATATACATACCATGAATCACAGGAAGAAGGAGAGAAGACAAGTGGATCTTTCAATCTCCTTCTAGCTTGACTGAATCAAGGAGAAGAGAAATAGGAACGAGAGAGAGAGAGAGAGAGAGATGAACGTGAGGGAAGAAACGAGAGTGAAAGAGAGTGAGTCAGTGGTGGCTCTTATATTGGATCAGATTAAAGGCCAAATTGCAAACAAGTCCAAGGTTAAGGCAAATTACAATTCGAGTCAAGTTTGAGTCCAACGGAATCATACGACATCGGTTACAAACGACATAGTTACGAAAGGTAATGAGCTCAACGAAAGACATGTGTTGACATCAAGATGATGCGAAAATGACCATGTCTTATAAAAGCTAAAATTACGAAAAAGGGCTTGGTCTACCTAATCCAGGTCAAACTCAACCCAACTACCTATCCATGACCTGCAACAAAATCAAAACAAAAGCAAAACACAATTAACAACTAAAGCAACATTAATTAGTCGCTAAACGAGGTCAAGTTGGGTCAGAGTGTTACAAAGGCACTCCAAATGGATCAGTTGGCCTTAAATCTTATGAACTGGGCATGAAGTGACCATTCAAAATTTTGATTTTTGGGCCTAGTCCACCTTATGACAACCCTACTAATCAAATTGCATCCTGATTGATGTTGTGCATTTGATCGATTTTCTATGCTTTGATTTGTACTATATTTATTTATGATCTTGTTCTTGTGATATTCCAGATTTGAGAACCCCAAGGGCAATGCATTGTATTACAAGTTCAACACATCGAAGTTGTGTAACTTAGGTTTTTACATTTGAATGACAGATAAATTACATTTGAATATCTCATTTTTTGTTCTAAAAACAATATTTGGATAAATAGGAAGGGTGAAGTTCATTTTTCGTAAATGGGTTCATAGTTCAAACACGAATGCATTTAACATGCACGAGAGAGTAATTTTCCTCTTTGTAGAATTAATGGTTATTGGGTTTTGGGTATTTGTTTCCTTTTTTAGAACTAAAATTTGTATGATGAAGTTTCAAGGGATTAGACCTGCCATCACTAAATGAAACCTCCTATCAAAGATATCACACATGGAGCAATTTCTTACTTCTAATTGCATGCGATTAGGTCAAATATGGACAGGAGTTGGATATTACATTATCAGAACCAATTTAGTGTGGAGTACACAGCCAAGGTGAACTCATTTATTGATTTTCCAAGGGCGAATTCGGGCGGGACAACAGTAATTAGGTGCCCATGTAATGATTGCTGTAACCATCAAAAGCATGACTATGGAATCATGAAAAACCATTTGCACATTCATAAAATGATGGTCTCATACCAACAGTGGATAGTTCACAGGGAACCTATAGTTCAACTAGATGATTTAGATGAGAGCGAGGATGAATCAAAAGAGAATCAGAATGAATACGATAAGTTAATGGGGGACCATCATAGGGGAACTTACTTGGGAAGATACTCAAGAGAGGGATGATGTGCAGAATTTTGAAAAATTGTTGAAGGCTTCCTAGCATGGCCTGTACCAAAGATGTAAGAGCTCAGATACTCTGTTAGCATTTGTCATCAAGATATTGCATGTGAAGGTCGAAAGTGGATGTAGCAATAAGTTGTTTGACAAGGTCCTACAGATTTTTAAGGACTTCTTACCTGAAGGTCATGTGGTGCCAGCCTCAGTTTACGAGGTGAAGAAATTATTACATGACTTGGGCATGGGATACAAGAACATAAATGCCTACAAACATGATTGAGTGTTGTATTGGAAGGATAATGCTCAATTGGATAAATGTCCAGAATGTGAAGAGCCTAGGTACAAAGTTAATGATGGCAAGCAAAAGAAGATCCCTCATAAGGTGCTCCGTTACTTCCCATTGATACTGAGGTCGCACAAATTGTATATGTCAAGGAAGACAGCCACAAAGATGAGATAGCACAGTGATAAGCGCGTTGATGATGGGATAGTGAGGTATCCGGTTGACTCCATGGAATGGAAGGAATTTGATAAGAAATATCCAAAGTTTGCCCGAGAGACACGTAATGTGAGGCTAGGGTTAGCCACCAATGGATTCAACCCTTTCGGTAACATAAGCACCTTCTATAGCATGTGGCCTGTCATACTTATGCCTTATAATTTGTCACCATAGATGTGCATGAAAGAGCCATTTTTTATGATGTCATTACTTATTCTAGGACCAAGCTCACCGGGAGACGAAATTGATGTATATTTAAGGCCCTTGGTTGATGAGTTAAAGGACTTGTGGGATAATGATGATCGACTTATGATGCCTCCACTAAACAAAGCTTTCAGATGCATGTGGCTGTGATGTGGACCATAAATGACTTTCCTGCATATAGCAACTTGTCTGGGTGGAGCATAAAAGGTTATAATGCTTGTCCCTCATGTAACGACAGCTTGTTAGGGGTGAAGTTGAAAGATAAGATAAAGTACATTGGCCATCGAAAATACTTAGAATTGAACCACCAATGGTGTAGAAGCAAGGCCTTCAATGGTCAGCCTGAGCATGAAAAGAATTCTTTGGATTTACCAATGCAAAATGTACTAGACCAGCTAGAAGAACTAGCACTGGTCAAGTTTAGTAAGAATAAGAAAAGATTGCGTGACTCTAGAGAACTGAATTGGACAAAGAAAAGCATCCAGTTTGAATGGCCTTACTGGAAGTGCAAAAAACTCCAACAAAACTTTGATCCTACGCACATTGAGAAGAACATCTGTATAGCTTTGGTTGGAACAATTTTCGGCATAGGGGGCAGAAATAAGGACACGGTATGGGCATCAGGCCAGAGTTGCGTCTAGTGTAGAGGGGCGATGGATCCAGCTTGAAGCCGCATGCCTCTTACACTTTGGAACCAAAACATAGAGATGAATTTTATAAATTCTTAAAGTCGATTAAATACCCAGATAGCTATATGGTGAACCTCTCGAGGTGTGTAACCTCGAAAAATGGTAAATTATCTGGTTTAAAGAGCCATGATTGCGACATCCTTATCCAACGCATCCTTCCTATTGGTATGCGCGGCTTTTTGAATAAAGATATTTGTACAACATTGTTTGAGTATGGCAGTTTTTTCCAAGACCTTTGCTTGAAAACACGGATACATGATGATTTGAAAAAATTGGGAGAGTGGATAGTTTTAATATTGTGCAAGCTGGAGAGGATTTTTCCTCCTATTTTCTTTGATGTAATGGTTCATCTGTCAGTTCACTTACAACGCGAGGCCATGCTTGGTGGACTGGTACAATATTGATGGATATATCCAATAGAAAGGTAATAGTTAATGACCATTGATTAATTATTTATTTATTAGTACAATTGCCTTGCATTGAAAATTGTAATTGTTATCATTGGTTGTTTAAAGGTTTTTTAAGACCATAAAAGGGTACGTTCGCAACCGAGCTCGGCCAGAAGGTTGGATCGCCAAGGCTTACATTGTCAAAGAGTGTCTTACTTTTTGTTCAATGTATTTAAGGTAGATGATCAAGTAGAACGCTATGATGATGGTGGCGAACGTGGCTCAAGGATGTCAGTCTTCACATGAGTTGTCCGTCCAATCAGACTAATGACAAGGGCACATGATCCTTCGCAGAGAAAGCGTGACATGGCTCATTGGTTTGTGCTGAATAATACCCCTGAGATAGAGTTGTATCTACAGTATATGCTTCAATCTAACCATATTTATGCATTGCTTGTTAACTCTTTGATTTATTCTCTACTTTTACTTATTCATTAAAAGCTGCCTTTAGTAGGGAACACAAGAATTTAGTACAAAATAAAAGAGGTGGAGAAATTGGGCAGGTATAACGAAAAGAACTTGCAAAATGGTTCAAACAACGTATTAGACATATAAAACATTATCATTTTAATGGCTAGACATTATTGGATTACACTTCAAATGACATTAGCATAATACATTGGTCTTAATCTACTTATATAGATGAATCAGTTGCGAACTCAAGGGTCAACAAAAGCTATTGATGAGATTTGGTCATTAGCAAATGGCCCTAGATCCCTATTGAATCTGTATCAAGGGTGTGATTGTAATGGCGTCCAATATCACACTAAAGACCATGAGAAATGCCGTAGGAGCCAGAGTAATGGCTTGGTTGTGGAAGAGAAATACGAAGGAGAGAAACATGACTACTATGGATGCATCTGCAAAGTCTAGGAATTGTCTTATTTGCACAGGGGTAAAGTAGTTTAATTTGAATGTGAATGGTACAACACTAGTACCTAGCACAAAATAAACATCGAAGAACATGTTATAAGCATTGATATCATGAGTCGTTAGTGTAAGGATAATCCATTTGACCTACTAAGTCAGGTGACAAAAGTATTCTACGTCAATGACACCAATAGAGGAAAAAATCAGAGTCGTAGAATGAGTTAAGCCTCGGGGAGTATGGGATGTACCCGCTAAGTGGGATGGCGATGACGATGATGATGAACCTAATGATGCATTTCAGTAGGACCAAACGACATTTGTTGTCCCAATCCTCATTTATGGTACTAGTATCCAATACTCTAGGGATGATATAGATCCTGAGATCGTTCTCAGTGATGAGTCAGTAGACAAGGAGGGCTAAGACGAGGATGAAACACTAGCGGAGTATGAAGATGAAGAAGACAATGATGTACTTAGTCAGTTTGACTCTGACATAGAATATGACATGTAGTGTTTGTTTTAGGTTTTGCACATGTAATGATTGAGTAAATTAATAAAAATCTTGCCTTACAAAATGACAGTGTCTTCAATTTCATTTTCTCTTGTGATTTGTTCATATATGGATAAAACATTTCTATATTTCACGTTTTATTCTTATTTATATATATCATAGTTGTAAATGATGGCAAACGGAGGGAAAAAATGGGTTAAACTAGGAGAGTTGTCCATTCATGTGCAAGCATTCAATTATTTATTAAAGAGAAAAAAGACAATTAAGCATGATGTAGATAAACTTGCATCTCTAGGACACCCACCGACCGCACATGCAATATTTGGTTCGGCCAAGGGGACAAACGAGAATGGAAAGAAAAAGGTTAGTGGCAATGATAATGACGAGAACTACAGTCCCTCAGACGATGATGATGTAGATGATGAGACATCTTGGTCTGAATCAGATGAGGTAATCTTTCTGTGAATGTATATGAAATGCGCTTTAAAATATTAGTTTTGATAGTGACACTCATGTTAAAATGATTTCCATTTCCATTGAATGTAAATTGCTGACATTCACTTTACAAATATTATTGATTTTCTCTAATAATTATTTATTTTCCTTGTCATTTTGCTCTAAGCCAGATTGCAGATATGCCTCGGGAGAAGAGGGTTAGACGTACTCGGAGTATCGCAGCTGCACTTGGGTTAGCTCATGCAAAGAGCACACCCGAGGCTGCGACACAGCCTTTGCTGATACAGCCTCTGACCACACAGGCCTCGCCAACGCAGCCTCCTACCACACAGCCCTCACAGACCTAGCCTCCTACCACACAGCCCTCGCCAACCCAGCCTCCACCATCCTTGCCTCCGCCGTGTTCTCATACAGTTGGTAGCAATCTAGGTGAGAAAATTATGATCTTTTAAAATCCTAAATTCACCTCAATTTAATGATTTGTGTTTACTAACTTATTTAGCACTGTCATCTTAATAGCATCAACCCCAGTCTCCAAGATTTCGAGTTGTGTAAGGGGTGCTACGCGAGGGAAGAAGGCGGCAAAGCTGAGGAGAGAGCTGGGTCATAACATCCCAGTTTCAATCCCTAGTTCGAGCCATAGGCTAGAGGGGGAACATGCACCATCACTGGTTAACCATCTTGGGTTAGCCATTAGAGAGATCACCCTAGTCTGACCCCATGGTTGGAAGAAGCTTGATAGTGGGATCAAGCTTGCCGTCATTGGTTTAGTTCGGGTAAACTATAACAAGAAATATCAACCAAACTGATCATAGCTATGCTCGTCATTACAATCTTTGTTTATATTTTATTATTACTAATCTTTATATGGCTCTCTCTTAATTGCAGCAAATATTTGATATCGAGGACTACGAAGGCAATATGCAGCTCAGGGCTGGCATTGACCGCCAGTGTGGGATTTTGTATAGAGTTGGAAATACGAGCTGCATAGTTACTATGTCGAGCTGTTGGAGAAGGGGGTTCCCCGACCCCAGGACCACTCGGCAGAGGTTGTGATCCAGCTAACTGGCAGTTGATGGTCTTACAGTGCTGGGAATTACCAGAGTGGAGGGTAACATTTGGATGTTATCTACAACAATTAATTATATTCTAACGTAATTCTATTAGTTATGATTTGTCAAAAAAAGCTATTGTATTATTGTTTTTCTACGTAGGCGAAGTCGAAGAAGGCTCAAAAGAGTCAAGCTAAGATGTCATACAATCATACTACTGCCTCTAGGTCATTTGCATCGAGAATGTCTCTAATGGTACTAATTATATTCATATGAAGAAACTTGATTTAGTTTATTAATTTATCAATATGGAGGTTCATATCCAATACAAAATAATTTCAAACGATAGATGGCACAGAATGCCGGTCAGGCGCTGCCTATTACTCAGTTCTTCCATGACACCCACTATAAGCAAAAGAGCAATGAGTGGGTAAATGACGTGGCTCAGCAAAGACATGTATGTTTGCTCTCCGATTCAATTTTGATCAATAATGCCACGAAAGCATTCTAAACCCCTTATTAATTTAATTGGTACGAGGTCTTCGTGTAGCAGACTGAGGAGTAGTTGCAGCCCTCTATCACAACTCCAATGACTAAGGAACAAATTGCTGTTGATGTGCTTGGGAAGAGGTCAGGTTACTTGAATGGGTATGGTATATACATGAGGACCTTTTCATCTTCCACACAGTCTTAGGTGCCGCATCCTAAGGTGATTACCTACAAGAGCAGCTAGTTGAGTAGGCCAGTGTAACACTCCGACCCAGCTTGACCTCGTTTAGTGGCTAGTTAATCTTGTTTTCGTTGCTAACCGTGTTTTGTTTGTGTTTTATTCTCGTTACGGGTCATGGATAGGTAGTTGGGTTGAGTTTGACCTGGATTAAGTAGACTAAGCCCTTTTTCGTAATTTTAGCTTTTCTTAGACATGGTCATTTTTGCATCATCTTGATGTCAACACGTGTCTTTCATTGAGCTCGTTAACTTTCGTAACCACGTCAACTGCAACCGAGGTCGTGTGCTTCGATTGGACTTGGATTTGACTCAAACTGAAATTAGCATTCTAGCTTGGACTTCTTTTTAATGTGGACTTACATTGAGCTTATATAAACCCATTTCATCGACCAACTCTCGTTCCTTCTCTCATTTTTCTTCCTCTACTGCACGTGGAATTTCCTTCTCTTGAATTCTCTCCTCCGGATCCTCTCCTCCATCGATTTAGCTCAATTGAGAGGACTTGGGTCTTGCATGTGAGGTGAGTTGGAAATCCATTCGTCCCTCTCATCTCTTTTCTCTATTTCTTCTCCTTTTTGTTTCTCATGTGCATGGTGTGTCTGTGATCCCAATTCTCATGCATGCATGTTGGTTGTTGGTGTGTTAGGTTGTGTTTGGGCTTGAGGACAACAAGTGTGTCATTGATTTCCAATTAAGGCAAGTATAACCATATCTTTGAGAACCCATGTTGGTATGCTTTTGATTTGGTTGGTTTTATATGAATTAATGTGGAAATATGTGTTTACAGCCCATTTGATACTCATTGATTCAGTACTTGTGTATTCCCATTGGAGAATTGCATTTCTGATGCTTCCCAGACATTCTGTGTGTGTTTCAGGAAATTTGAAATCGTGCAGGTACGGCTAAGCCGTATAGCACCTACGGCTCACAATCCAGAGAGGAGAAAAACCCAGTTTTCCTCTACGGCTAGGGCACGGCTAAGCCGTGGATTGCCCTACGGCTAAGCCGAAGCTCAGCCGTGGCCCAGCCATAGATCAATACAGGGTGCATTTTCTGGAATAGCTGAGAGTCAGCAACTGACAGACTTTCTACGGCCCAGCCACGGCTAAGCCGTAGACCATACACGGCTAAGCCGTAGCACACACACGGCTAAGCCGTATCCACATTAGATTAATGAAAGAAAACAAGGATAGGTGTAATGGAAAGGACCGATATGGCCTTCATGATGGAATGTAGAGCACCTAGACCTGCCTAACGGAATGTGATACAACGCGTGAATGATCTCGAGGGCTGCGAATCATTCATGTTCATTATCCGGATGTTAAGCACCTCCCCATGGGTGTTGGTTTAAGGGGCTTCATGCACCGCCCGATTCAATGCAACACTAGACAACGATGCATCGAATAACTTAAAACTACATCATCATACACGGTTAGAAGCACCGGATAATTAGATTAGAATTGGTTTGTAATTACAGATGATTCGATTTCGCATGATTTGTTGCATAACATATTGCATTCGATCATTGACCTCAACGCTCTGACATGGTTATGTATGTTTCGTTACTTTCACATTGTGATTTACTTACCTTGAGTATGCATGTATGATATGTTCACTCACAGATATGCACGTATGATATGTTGTCACGAGTTACTCAGGGTTTTCATGATTGGTTCTGTATGGTCAGGCACTACTTAGCCTCAGCCTTAGGATCCCGACGGGGTGAATTTGGTATAGTTTATATGGCCTGCTGCAGTATGGATATGTCTTGGGGAACCGGACCCCAGGAAACCGAGACCCATTGTACCCTGGCCCGGACAATGGTGTTCTTTGCATGTTACAAGATCCCTCTTTTGGGAGCATATGGTAATGTAGTAGCCACTAGTTATGTACACAGCACGTATTCATTGATTCACTCAGCATAATTCCTTCTTGCATGACAGCCTAGTATACGAAAATGCCTTCTTTAATCACATGATGTTCTTTCTTCTATTAGACACAGCGTGTGTTAACTTGCTATGGCTTATACTTTGCTGAATCTTCGTATTCACAGTTGTTTTTGGTGTTGCAGGCCCAGATCCCCCTGCCGAACCCCCGCAGGTCGGCCAGGCTCCAGATGAGACCCCCGGGGCCCCATCAGGCCTAGAGGAGTGGATGTGATCACTCCACGGGAGAGCGTTCATGGCATGCATATCATTGGAGTCTTGTTTTGTGGATTTTCAGACTTGTATTTGGCATGACATGTCATTATTGTATATATTATTTTGTTCTTTCTGTAAGACTTTCATATGTCATTATGTCAGTTCGTCCTTTGTATCCTTTTCTTGCACTGTTAGTTTAATGTTTCTGATATTTACAGCTTCCGCGTACTTGCTTGGCACGTGTGAATATTCCCTTGTGCGTGTGCATTTAGACTCGGTCTACGTGTGCATGCACGGGAGTACGTGTGTCATTAGGTTTGGCTTTTGCTAACCCCCGAACCCTGGGCTCGGGTTGTGACAGCCAGGAGGTAGGCTGAGCAGGACCCAAGGTAGGCTGAGTGAGACCAGAGGCAGGCTAAGTAGGACCAGAGATAGGCTGAGCAGGACAAGCAGCAGGTTGAGTAAAATAGGAGGACAGCTGCACTCGAGGCCCTCGCTCAATAATTAGCAACTGTGGCAAGGATAGATCCGACAATCTACTTTAACATCTCTGGAGGGACCTGTAAGGTTCCGAATCCCACTAATCCTAATCCACGTTAATTGATCACGTTTTATATTAATTAACCTTGTTAAGGTTAATTTAGTTTAAAAAACGATTAGGTTTGGGTCTTAGACAGGGAGTCGAGCAGAGTTTAAACTTTACCTCAGTAGTTGAGGATCTTTTTGTAAATTGTTCTTGCATCTTATGGGCACCTCGTCAATCACTCCTTGTGTAATCACCCCGTGTTGGACCCAACTTGATTTGGATTCATCTCAGGCTAACTCCGGCCACATGACTTAAATCGTAAATACCCCAAGGAAATTGGTTTGCATGCAAAGATAGGAAATTTCTTTTTAAAAAGATGGAACTCAACGTCCCTTCTTCTTTCTCTTCTTTCTTTCTCAAGTTGGCTGCTGGAGTGGTTCTTTCCTCCTCAATCTTCATCTTCACTTCCAAATTAGGGAGCTACTAGACTTGAGAAGTCTTGCATGTAGTGGTGGGAACTTTTCTTCTTCTTCCTTTTCTCCTTCTCTGTGCATTCTCTCTTTGAGCATTCTCCCTTCCAAGCAATTAGCTGCATAAGGTGAAGACTTACCTCCATTTCATTCATTTCGGGTTTATTAGAGCCATAAGGATTCAATTACATGACATGCATGCAAATCTAAATCCCATTCATCAATTGTATGTTCTACTTGTAGAGAACCCACTTTCATTTGGAGGTTTCCCTTAACCACACAACAAGAAGGACTTAGGGAGGATAAACACTATTAAGAGGCAAGTATTAGAGTTCATATGTGTTGCATGCATGGTTAAGTCATTGATTCTTGGGTGTGTTCTTCAAATTCTCCAATCTCAACTGTTTTCACTGTTTAACTGTGTACAAATGTGACACGGATTAAGTTAGGATGTAAACATGGAATAGGAGGGTGTGTGGGTATTGAACACCTTCAAGTGCACATGATTAAGCCATAGAAACCCCCTACAATTCATGTTCTATACTGGTTTCATATTGAAACTGAGCTACAGAACTGACTTCAGGTTTTCTGAAGCGTACGGCGAAGCCACAACTAAGCCGTAAGTGTTTACGGCTCAAAGTCCCGAGAGCAACAAAATTGGTTTTCTTCTACGGCTTGCACACGGCTACACCGTGTAATGCCTTACCGCTCAGCCGTAACCCAACTGTAACCTAGCCGTAGGCTTAGCACGGCTAAGCCGTAGGCTAATATACTGCTAAGCCGTAAATGCGCCTGAACTATTGGAGGAAACCTGAACCACTCGGCTAAGCTGTAAGAACCTAGTGAGTTTAGGATATTAGGAATTCTCTATGACCTTATAGGGCCTCAGTATTAGCACATTCTCACAACCATAGTGGCCAATGGTAAGTACACGTTAAAGAGAATGAGAAATTCTCGGATGATCTCCCAATGTCAAGTCATGGATGTTGGCATAAAAAGGGGTGTCCTTTTATACACAAGGTAATACCAAGATACGATAACACAATGGCACCAGACGTTTTATGAGTATGTCGAGTTGAATGACCTTGGGGATCACGGGTTACCTAATATAGGGTGAATAGTGATTTCTTGGATATTTACTCAATCCGAATGCACTCATACAGTGAAATACCTTGCCCTCAACATGAATTGTCCATGTATTCACACTCTCTCTCTAGTCAAACCCTGAGGTAATTCAGACCTGAGCTTCTAATGAGTGCGTGTCTGACAAGTCAGAGCTTCTATTGAGTGCGTGCTTGCTAGCCAAAAAGGGGTATAGCCGAGGCTCAAGCCTTTGTAGCTCATATAAATATGCCTCGTTTAATTGTTAGTCTGTATTCATGATTGATTATATTCCCAGACTGATCTTCCCTATGTATGTTATGGCAAGTATGATTAAAGTATGAGAGTAGTGAATCCGAGTCGGTACCACTTAGCTTGTGCCCTTTGGGGTATTATTATGTCACTACTGTAGTAGTTTACGGAGGAGTTGTCGGCACTCCTCAGGAAGCTAGCTTGATCTCCTAGCGACCCATATGTATGTATGCTTCCCTTTTGGGAGAATAGAGCCTCGTAGATGCCAATTAGTGTGTACTACATCTTGATTTTGATTTCTCACTCATTGTTACTCATGCACCATATGCCTAGTAGGCTGTTATTGCTCTCCTATCCAGTGTATATTGATAAGTTCATTTGATACATTATGTTAGTTTCATAGACCTCTGTACTTGCTTAACTGTCGTGTTAACAGTGTTATCCTTGGTATTGCAGGTACGGAATCCAATTCCAACCCGATTGCTGACGCGCCCTGGAGGGTACCCGAACGGTACCTCGGGGTATAGATGAATGGAAGGATGGCGATGTCTTTTATTAGTCATCCTACAGAGTGCGCCCATTCTAGAGCTGTTACAATCGAAATTTTGGTCTACCCTCGGGAATGTGCAATTTGGACCTTTTGTACCTAACTTCGTTAAAAAGTAGTTGGATTACAGGAATGTAATTAAAGACTTAACTACTGATATATATATCTATCTATGAACATCTGAGGACATGCTTCTTTTGTTTTGCTTTTGATCATTACAGAGTATTTCACAGGAGTTTATTATGATGAGTTATATTCCTACGTGTGTTGGCATTCCTCACACATTCTTGTGGAATCTCCCTTGTAGGAATTCGTGCACAATTCTTCAGGGCACGGATTACTACGGGATTATGTATCCATGCCCTGGGGGCCCACTCAAGTCCCCAATTCCCGAGATTAGGGCATGACAGGACCAGTTTGCTAGTGATGGCATAGTTACTGGAGAGCATGATGTGACCCCTCGGTTAGTATATTATTCTCTTGCAATTTTAACATAAAAACTTATCGAAATTTATAAACGTTGAAAATGTAGGATTTTCAACACCTACAATTAGAGATACGGGGCAGCTCAAAACTTGTCAAAATGGGAAACAGCCCCTGGAAAAATTGGCAACCGGCACGAGCATTTCGCTTAAGGGTAGAATAACTTGTAGGAACTGACGGTTCACAAATTGGAGTCTCAGTTAGAGATTTGAAGCAAAAACCTATGATTTTCCAACATTTAGGCTCAAAAACCACCCGCCGGGGGTCTAGAACGGGAAACGGCCCCCGGAAAAATTGGCAACTGGCACGAGCACTTCACTTAAGGGTAGAGTAACTTGTAGCAAATGACAATTCGAAAACTGGAGTCCCAGTTAGAGATTTAGATACAAAAACCTATGATTTCCAAGAGTTAAGCTGGAAAACCGCCCACCAGGGGGTCAAAAACAGGAAATAGCCCCTGGAAAAATTGAAAACTAGCACAATCACTTCGCTTGAGGGTAGAGTAACTTTGTAGGAATTGATGGTCCACAAATCAAATTCCCAATTAGAGAATTAAAAGGAAAACACCCATAATTTTCCAACACTTAGGCTCAAACACCCACTTGTCGAGGGACCAGAATGGGAAACAACCCCCAGAAAAATTGGAAACTAGCACAAACACTTCGCTCAGGGGTAGAGTAACTTGTAGGAGCTGACGGTTCGCAAATAGGACTCTCGGTTAGAGAATTAGACACAAAACCTACGATTTCTAAGACTTAGGCTTGAAAACCGCCTATCAGGGGGTCAAAAACAGGAAACAACCCTTAGAAAAATTGAAAACTAGCACAAGCACTTCCCTCGATGGTAGAGTAACTTATAGGAACTGATGGTTCATAAATCTGAGTCCCACTTAGAGAATTAGAAGCAAAAACCTACGATGTCTAAGACTTAGGGGCAAAAACCACTCGCCGGGGGTCCAAAACAGGAAACAACCCCTGGAAAAATCGCCAACCAGCATGTGCACATTGCTTGAGGGTAAAGTAACTTCTAGGAACTAACAGTTCGCAAATTGGAGTCCCAGTTATTTAGATGCAAAAACCTACGATTTCCAAGACTTAGGCTTGAAAACCGCCCACCAGGGGGTCAAAAATGGGAAACGACCCCTGAAAAAATTGAAACTGACACGAGCACTTTGGTTAAGGGTAGAGTAACTTGTAGGAATTGACTGTCTACAAATTGGACTCTCAGTTAGAGAATTAGAAGCAAAAACCTATGACTTTCCAACACTTAGGCTTAAAAACCACCCGCTGAGGGACCAGTATGGGAAACGGCCCCCGGAAAAATAAAAAACTAGTATGAGCATTTTGATTGAGGGTAGAGTAACTTTTAGGAACTGACGGTTTGTAAATAGGACTCCCAATTAGAGAATTAGACGCAAAACTTATGATTTCCAAGACTTAGGCTTAAAAACTGCCCATCGGGGGGTCAAAAATGGGAAATGGCCCCCAGAAAAATCAAAAACTAGCACGAGCACCTCACTCACATGTAGTGAAACTTGTAGGAACTGACGGTCCGTAAATCGGACTCCCGGTTAGAGAATTAGACTTTAAAGCCTAGAATTTTCCAACACTTGAGCTTAAAAACCACCCAACAGGGGTCCAAAATGGAAAACGACCCCCCAAAAAATTGAAAACTAGCATGAGCACGTGGCACGAGGGTAGAATAACTTGTAGGAAATGACAGTTTGCAAATCAGACTCTCAGTTAGAGAATTGGCGCTAAAACCTAGGATTTTCAACACTTAAGCTCTAAAACTGGCCGCCAGAGGTCCAAAACGGGAAACGGCCCGACAAAAAAGGAAACCATTATGTGCACCTCACTTAAGGCCAAATTAACTTATAGGAACTGACGACTCACAAATTGGACTCCCGATTAGAGAATTAGACAAAAAAATGTTGGATTCCAAACACTTGGCCTGAAAATAGGCTGCCGAAGGTCCAAAATAAGAAACGGCCATCGGGCAGCCCGGAAACCGGCCTGAGTACCTCACTTGAGGACAAAGTAACTTGTAGGAATTGACGGCTCATGAATCAGACTCCTGGTTAACGAATTAGATGCAACACCCACCTGATTTTCAATACTTAGGCCAGAAAACAAGTTGCCGAAAAACTTAGGAAAAGATTATATATATAAATGTTTATCTTACATTTGTAATTTAATTCATTGAAAAGGTTCGAATGTTGTTTTTATCATTGCAGATTGAAGGACGCTTTGGGTTTGAGTGCAAACTTGGAGGGGTGTTTTCTTTTCATTTTAGTTCATTTGTATTTGTATATTGGACATTTATATGGGACTGTATCATTGATTGTAATATTTGTTAAATGAGATTAATGACTTGATGAAAAATGGCGATGGTTGTTTGTTTATTTAGCAACTCTTGTATGCATGGATTTCTTATATTAAATACAGGTACATGAATAGGTCTATAATTGATACAGGTGTATAAACAGGTTTATAGGAAGACTATATTGAAAAAAATATATTATATTAAACATTTTTTTTGCAGACGAAAAATGGAATTTACTACATTTTTTTCGTCAGTAAAATTCTAATGATTTTACCAACATTTAAAAATGTCAGCAAACGTTAATTGGAAATTTACAAAAATAAAATTAATTTATAGATGTTTTCTTAACATCGGCAAAAGGAAATTGTAAATTTTAAAAATAGGGATAAATGTTTTACCAACGTTAAAAAACATCAGTAAAAGTCAAAATTAAAATTCTAAAAATGGAATGAGTTTACCTATGTTAACAAACGTCGGTAAAAGTAAAAGGGAAATTAATTTACCAATGTTTTTTTAACTTTGGCAAAAAGAAAATTTTAATTTTAAAAATAGAGAAATTTTTTTACCTAATGAATTCTGTAAAATTGAAATTTTAAAAAAATGAAATGTGTTTGCCCACGATTTACCCATGTTTTTCTAATGTGGGCAAAATGAAATTTTAAATTTTAAAAATAGGAAAAATTTTTTACCGATGTTATAAAACATCGGTGAAAATGAAATTGAAATTAAAAAAAAATGAAATGAGTTTGCCCACGATTTATCCACATTTTTTTAACGTCGGTAAAATGAAATTTTAAATTTTAAAAAATAAGAAAAAATTTTCACCAATGTTTTAAAACATCGATAAAATTGAAATTAAAATTTAAAAAAATGAAATGCTTTTGCTGTCGTTTGGAAACATTGGTAAATGAACAATTTATCATGGGTAAAGATTAGTTTTCGGTGATGGAATTACATTCCATTTGGCTGACATAAATATTTTTATTGATGAATTTATATACCGACAATTTTGTATCTTTTGCCGATAAAAAGTTTTGTTGCTAAAAATGTAAATTGTTGTGGTGACACTACAACAATTTGCAGTTTTGGTGACGTTTATTACTGACATTTTCAAAATTTCGTCGCTAAAGGTTACTTTTTACCGACGCAAAATTATTTCCGTTGGTAAAAATAAATTTTACCGATGTTTTATATAAAACGTCGGTAAAACGTACCTTTCACCGATGAAAATTTATTTTCGCCGGTCAATAATGAATTTTTAGCTACGAAATTTTCAAAAACGTCGGTAAATTTAAATTTTGTTGACGTTTACATGAAACGCCGGAAAATATGGAGAATTTTTCCGACGTTTATTAAAAACGTCATTAAAAGTGATTTTCACCGACAAAAATTATGAGTCGGTAAATCAAATATTGTTCTGTGCTTTCTTAAAAATAATTTTTAATGACAAATTTTTTCGTTGGTAAAACGGAAACGTCGTTAAATTGTTTTGCCGACGAAAATTTTTTTTTTACGACGAAAATTTATCGTCGGTAATAATCCAAAAATTTTTTCGATTTTCGCGCCCCTCTCTTTCACCTTTTCCTTCGGTCGCCTCATCTTCTTTCCCCTTTTCCTTTGCCCGATCGCACGCTGGTCTCTCTCTATCCTGCTCCGGTCGTTGGATTCTCCGTTGGCTCGCTCGCTCTCTCCGGCTCGCTGGGTTGTCTCTCTCTCTCCCGATGTGCTTTGGTGCTGGGTTCTCTCTCTCTCCCGATCTGCTCTGGTGCTGGTTTCTCAAGCTCGCTCGCTTACTCTCTCCGATGTGCTCTGGTGCTGGTTCTCTACTCTGATCTGCTCTGATCTTTGCTCACCCTCTCTCGGTCTCTCTTGCTCGCTCTCTCCGATTGATCTCACCCCTCTCGGTCTCTCTCTCAGTTGCTCTCTGTTACCCTCTCTCGGTCTCTCTCTATCACTCTTTCTCTCTGCTCTCTGCTCTTTCTCTCATTCGATCTCACCCTCTCTCGGTCCCTCTCTGCTCTCTCTTTCTGTCTCAGTCGATCTCACCCTCTCGGTCTCTCTCTCAGTCACTATTTCTCTCTACTCTCTGCTTTCTGATCTGTCTCTCGGTCTCTCTCTGATCTCTCCCTCTCTCGGTTTCTCTCTGCTCTCTCTCTCTTTCAGTCTGCTCTATCTGCTCTCTGCTCTCTCTCTCTCAGGCGATCTCACCCTCTATTGCTCTCTCTCTCAGTCACTTTTCTCTCTGCTCTCTGCTCGCTCTCTGATCTGCCCCTCGGTCTCTCTGATCTCTCCCTCTCTCGGTCTCTCTTTGATCTCTCCCTCTCTCGGTCGCTGGGTTCTCTCTCTTTGGCTCAGGCCAAGATGGGCTTCATCCAATCGTTCTCCTCCTCCTGAAGCATCCAAACCCGGGACGAAGATTTCTGACCATCTATCCACCGTTATCGACGCCGTTAACGATCGTAAGCTTCCTCCCGAGCTCCGTGGCTGATCCAACGCTATTATGTATGACATATCTATCCAAGCTTCCTCGTACACGAATCAATTTAGATAAAAAGAAAGGAAATTTGATTGCGCAGTGAATGTTTGTGGAATTGCCTATGAGGTGTTGTTGGGTTTTTTTTTTAACTTCTTCTGATTGATTGATTGGCTGCTTTCGATCCTTTGTGAGATTTTTTCAATTGGGTTTCTAATTATTTCACAGAAGATGTGGTCTTTCTTATCAAATTCAAGAAATCCAATTATAGATTGCTGGTTCGGCTAAAAGTTTTGTCTGAAGAAAAGCTTAACGATGCTAAAAGTTTTGTCCGAAGAAAAGCTCTACGCAGGGATTAGCAATCTATAAATTGGACATTGCCCGTGGAAGCTATGCTTGTATGTTTGTAGTTGAAATGTCTACAATGAGAGAGGGAGAGAGAGGGAGGGAGGGAGAAAGACTCTTGGGCAAAGTGTTATGAAATAAGTAAAACAAAGAGATTTTTGCTTTTCCCTACTAGATTGGGGTGGCCTTTGGGTGGTTGAAATTTGACAAAGAAGCCCTTTTGAGGACACTGGAGTCCACAGACTAAAGAAAGGATAGGGTCCCCCTCTCTACATAATGGTTGGCTCTTTGGACCCAATTGAATGACTTTTGTTTGGGCCTAGTGAATACATCGATTTGGCCAGACAAAAGTCTAAGCAGTCCATTAATTTTATGGTTAGATTTTTGAAGTTGTGTTCATGTCTGGCAGCCTTTCAAAGTGTCCTTGATCTAGGCATCATGCTAAGATAAGATGGTATGTTGTTTTGATTAGGCATTTGCTCCAGTGAAACTGTCTTGCACTGTATTAACTTGATAATTAACATGTGAGATGACTTGTAGGCCCACCTGTTGATGAATCCAAATAGAACATATAAACAATTCTCTATATGTCACAGAATCCATTTGCACTAATCCGTTGGGAAATGAACCGACTGTCAAAATATTTTTTGATTAAAATTTGTTAAATTTTGTAAGCTGTAGACCAAGGGGTTAAGATCATTCGGTTGACTTGAAATTTTATATTTAATGACATAGATCTTTTCATCCCCACCTCTCTCATAAAATATGGAGTCTAGGTGGGCTTCAATGGCTATCTGAATATAGATGGACATGAGCAGGGCCTGTTTTTCATATCTAACATTTGAATATAGAGTTTGGGCCCTCATGTTTTAGTCCAAAATGTATAAGAATGTACACACCATTTACCCGCTACGTATTGCGTGCTAAGAGTTTTTTTGTACCATGTCTTTATGTTATTGTGTATATCATTTTTTTGTGAATGGACTCAGTATGTGGCTGTTATTGTAAACATGTTTTAGTATTTTGTGGTCCAGTAGCTCAAGCCCAAGATATTAATGTATATTTGTTTTGATTGGCTCCCGTGTAACAGGCAACTTAACTGAGCTTTTCATGAATGTTTGGGCCATGAATAAGAACAAAAAGTTTGGCCCAAATAAATATAATGGATTTACTATGCTATGTTGCTCCCCCTCAAATCAAAATATATGAAAGAACTCATAGTACCATGGAATTTGATGTTTGGCCCGACCTATTACCAAAGCCTATGAACGAATGGGTCAAATTGTTTCTCTTTGATAAGCCACTAGGGATCCATTGTCTACCCAGACAGTGTCATATTTAGTTTGGGCGAAAAAATCACCCCACCAAGTTATCCTTGACTTTGATTAAAGTGGCCTTGGTCAATGGTTTTATAAGTTGCATTTTCATCAAAATTGAACCCAACGGTAGCATTTACATTATATGAAAGTCAAAAGTTGGGCTCTTTACCAACTTATCGGGAGGGTGGCTAAACTATAAGAGAATGGATTGATCCAAGGTGGGCCATGTTGGATTAAAATGGGCATGGAACAGATGCTTGCCTAAAAAAACATATAGATGGATAGATACACTTAAATCAAATCTAATAGAGATTTTAATCATACAATTCTCTCACTCTCTCTCTCTCTCATCCTTAGAGTAATGGCACATTATCTGTATGTACTAGAGAGGACCAAATTGAATGACCTTAATAGGACCAATTCTTTCTCTTTCTCTCTCTCATCCATAGAGTAATGGCACGTTATACGTATGTTCCAGAGAGGACCAAATTGAATGACCATAAAAAGACCAATTCTCTCTCTCTCTCTCTCTTTCTCTCTCTCTGTTTCTGTGTGTACCAAGATGTGTTCCTGTCCAAGTATAAACAATAGAAGGCCTTGATTGAACTTTCTATTCAACTTTCTCTCTCTCTCTCTCTGTACCAAGATCTGTTCCTATCCAAGTATAAACAATTGAAGGCCTTGATTGAATTTACTATCCAATGTCCTCTTAAAGTTGAATAAAAATGCTTTACAGAACAAGGTTACATTTGATTATTGCATTAAAAGAAAACTGACAGAACAAGAAAAGTTGTTGGGTTTTGTCCTGACATATGAGCTTTTAGTTTGGAGTTCTTAAAGTGTCCGGGGACAGCATCTTTCTATTTCTTAAACTGAGAGTTTTGTTCTAAATATTTCTAATTGCTTGTGATTAGGTCAAATATGGACAGGAGTTGGATATTACACTATCAAAACCGATTTAGTACGGAGTACATTGCCGAGGTGAACTCATTTATTGATTTTGCAAAGGCGAATTCGAATGGGGCAGCGGTCATTAGGTGCCCATGTAATGATTGTTGTAACCATTGGAGGCTTGACTATGGAATCATGAGAAGTCATTTGCACATTTATGGAATGATGGTCTCATACCAACGGTGGATAGCTCACGGGGAACCTATAGTTCAACCCAATGATGTGGATGAGAGCGAGGATGAATCGGAAGAGAATCGGGATGAATACGATGAGTTGATAGAGGACCATCGTAGGGGAACTTACTTATAGGAAGATACTCAAGAGGGGGATGATGTGCAAGATTTTGAAAGATTGTTGCAAGCTTCCTAGCGTGGCTTGTACCCAGGATGCAAGAGCTCAGATACTCTATTAGCGTTTGTTATCAGGATATTGCATGTGAAGGTCGAAAGTGGGTGTAGCAATAAGTTGTTCAATAAGGTCCTGCAGATTTTTAAGGACTTCTTACCCGAAGGTCATGTGATGCCAGCCTCAATTTACGAGGCGAAGAAATTATTATGTGACTCGGGCATAGGGTACAAGAACATAGATGCCTACAAACATGATTGTGTGTTGTATTGGAATGAAAATGCTCAATTGGATAAATGTCCAGAGTGTCAAGAGCCTAGGTACAAGGTCAATGATGGCAAGCAAAAGAAGATCCCTCATAAGGTGCTCCGTTACTTCCCATTGACACCGAGGTTGCACAGATTGTATATGTCAAGGAAGACAGCCATAGATATGAGATGGCACAGTGAGAAGCGTGTTGATGATGGGATAGCGAAGCATCCGGCTGACTCCATGGAATGGAAAGAATTTGATAAGAAATATCCAGAGTTTGCTCGAGAGACACGTAATGTGAGGCTGCGGTTAGCTACCGATGGATTTAACCCTTTTGGTAACTTGAGCACCTCTTATAGCATGTGGCCTGTCATACTTATGCCTTATAATTTGCCACCATGGATGTGCATGAAGGAGCCATTTTTTATGATGTCATTACTTATTCCCAGACCAAGCTCACTGGGAAATGAGATCGATGTATATCTGAGGCCCTTGGTTGATGAGTTGAAGGACTTGTGGGATAATGGTGTATCCACTTTTGATGCCTCCACTAAACAGACCTTTCAGATGCATGCGGCTGTGTTGTGGACTATAAATGACTTTCCTGCGTTTGGCAACTTGTCTGGGTGGAGCACAAAAGGATATAACGCTTGCCCCTCATGTAACGACAGCTCGTTGGTGGTGAAGTTGAAAGATAAGATTGGGTATATTGGCCATCGAAAATACTTGGAACTGAACCACCAATGGCGTAAAAGCAAGGCCTTCAACGGTCAGCCTGAGTATGAAAAAAATTCTTTGGATTTACCGGTGCAAAAGGTATTAGACCAGCTAGAAGAACTAGCGCCGGTCCAGTTTGGTAAGAATAAGAAAAGACCGCGTGACTTTGGAGAACTGAATTGGAGAAAGAAAAGCATCCTATATGAATGGCCCTACTGGAAGTGCAAAAAACTTTGGCACAATCTTGATCCTATGCACATTGAGAAGAATATTTGTGTAGCTTTGGTTGGAACAATTTTGGGCATAAAGGGCAAAACCAAGGATACGGAGAAAGCACGTAAGGATTTGAAAAATATGGGCATCAGGCCAGAGTTGCATCTAGTGGAGAGGGACGATGGATCTAGCTTGAAGCCACATGCCTCTTACACTTTGGAATCAAAATAGAGAGATGCCTTTTATGAATTCTTGAAGTCGATTAAATATCCAGACGGCTATGCGGCGAATCTCTCGAGGTGTGTAACCTCGAAAAATGGTAGTTTATCTGGTTTAAAGAGCCATGATTGCCATATCCTTATCCAACGCATCCTTCCTATTGGTATGCGTGGCTTTCTGAATAAAGATATTTGTACAACATTGTTTGAGTTAGGCTCTTTTTTCCAAGACCTCTAGTTAGGCTCTTTTTTCCAAGACCTCTGCTCGAAAACACAGAGACACGATGATTTGAAAAAATTAGAGGAGCATATAGTTTTAATATTGTGCAAGTTGGAGAGGATTTTTCCTCCTGCTTTCTTTGATGTAATGGTTCATCTATCGATTCACTTACCGCGCGAGGCCATGCTTGGTGGACCGGTGCAATATCGTGGATGTACCCGATAGGAAGGTAATAGTTAATGACCATTGATTAATTGTTCATTTATTATTGCAATTGCCTTGCATTGAAAATCGTAAATGATATCATTGGTTGTTTAAAGGTTTCTGAAGACCCTAAAAGGGTATGTTCGCAACCGAGCTAGGCTAGAAGGTTCGATCGCCGAGGCTTATATTGTCAAAGAGTGTCTTACTTTTTGTTCAATGTATTTAAGGCAAACTGATCGAGTTGAACGCTATGATGATGGTGGCGAACGTGGTCCGGGGATGTCAGTATTTAGACAAACTGTCCGTCCAATCGGACTGATGGCAAGGGCACATGATCCTTCGCAGGAAGAGCGTGACATGGCTCATTGGTTTGTGCTGAATAGTACCCCTGAGGTGGAGCCATATCTGCAGTACGTGCTTCAATCTAACTATATTTATGCATTGCTTATTAATTGTTTGATTTATTCTCTACTTTTAATTATTCACTAAAAGCTGCCTTGAGTAGAGTCCACAAGAATTTAGTACAAAATCAGCACAGTGGAGAAATCGGGCGTGTACAACGAAAAGAATTTGCCAAATGGTTCAAACAACATGTAAGACATATAAAATTTTATCATTTTAATTGCTATATATTATTGGATTACACTTCAAATGACATGAGCGTAATATATTTGTCTTAATGTGCTTATGTAGATGAACCAATTACGAACTAGTGGGTCACCTGAAGCTACTGAGGAGATTTAGTCACTAGCAAATGGGCCCAGATCATTAGTGAATCTATATCAAGGGTGTGATAGCAATGGTGTCCGATGTCACACTAAAGACCGTGAGAATTGTCGTAGAAGTCAGAGTAGTGGCTTGGTTGTGAATGGGGAATACGAAGAAGAGAAACATGACTACTATGGATACATCCACAAAATCTGGGAGTTGTCCTATTTGCACGGGGGTAAAGTGGTTTTATTTGAATGTGAATGGTACAACACTAGCACCAAGCACAATATAAATATTGAAGAACATGTTACAAGCCTTGATATAACGGGTCGTTGGTGTAAGGATGATCCATTTGTACTACCAAGTCAGGTGACACAAGTCTTCTATGTCAATGACACCATTAGCGGAAAAAATTGGAGAGTTGTAGAACGGGTCAAGCCTCGGGGAGTATGGGATGTACCTGCTAACCGGGATGATGATGACGATGATGATGTATGTAATGATGCATTTCAGCAGGGAGAAACGACATATGTTGTCCCAATCCTCGTTAATGGTACTAATGTCCAATGCTCTAGGGATGATATAGATCCTGAGATTGTTCTCAGTGATGGGTCAGAAGATGAGGAGGGCCAAGACAAGGATGAAACACTGGTGGAGTATGAAGATGAAGAAGACAATGATGTACTTAGTCAGTCTGACTCTAACATGGAATATGACATGTAGTATGTGATTCAAGTTTTGCACATGTAATGATTAAGTAAATTAATAAAGATCTTACCTTACAGAATGACATTGTCTGAAAGTTCATTTTCTCTTGTGATTTGTTCATATATGGATAAACCATTTCTATATTTTACGTTTTATGCTTATTTATATATATTATAGTTGTAAACGATGGCAAACGGAGGGAAAAAATGGGTCAAACCAGGAGAGCTGTCCCGTCATGTACAAGCATTCAATTATTTATTAAAGAGAAAAAGGACAATTAAGCAGAATGCAGATCAACTTGTTTCTTTAGGGCTCCCGTCGACTGCAGCACGTGCTATATTTGGTTTGGCTAAAGGGACAAACGGGAACAGAAAGAAAATGGTTAGTGGGAATAATAACGACGAGAACTACAGTCCCCCACAAGATGATGACGTAGATGACGATACATTTTCGTCAAAATCGGATGAGGTAATCTTTATGTGAATGTCTATGACATGCGCTTTAAAATATTAGTTTTTGATAGTGACACCCATGCTAAAATAATATTATTGATTTGGGCTAATAAATATTTATTTTCCTTGTTACTTGGCTCTAAGTTAGGTTGCAGATATGCCTTGGCAGAAAAGGGCTAGGCGTGCTCAGAGTATCACAGTTGCACTTGGGTTAGCACGTGCAGAGAGCACACCCGAGGCTGCGACACAGCCTCATTTGCCGATACAGCCATTGACTACACAGGATATACTGTTGCAGCCATCTACCACACAACCCTCATTGACCCAGCCTCCTACCACACAGCCATTGTCGAGGGTATCTCCACCGTCCCTGACTCCGCCGAGTCCTCATACACTTGCTAGCAGTGTTGGTAAGAAAATTATGACCTCTTAAAATCTTGGATTCACTTCAATTTAATGTTTTCTGTTTACTAACTCATTTAACACTGTCATCTTAACAGCATCAGCCCCAGTCTCAAAGGTTCGGAGTCGTGTAAGGGGAGTTACGCGAGGGAAGAATGCGGCAAAGCTGAGGAAAGAGTTGGGTCATAACATCCCAGTTCCGATCCCCAGCTCGAGTCATAGGCCAGAGGGGGAACATGCACCATCATTGGTTAACCATCTTGGGTTAGCCATTAGAGAGATGGCCCCAGTTCGACCTCATGGTTGGAAGAAGCTTGATAGTGGGATCAAGCTTGCAGTCATTGGATTAGTTCAGGTAAACTACAACGAGAATTATCAACCAAATTGATGATAGTTGTACTCGTCATTAGAAGGCATGGATTATATTTTATTATTACTAATCGTTATATGGCTCTCTCTTAATTGTAGCAAGTATTTGATATTGGGGACTACGAGGGTGATATGCAGCTCAGGGCGAACATTGACCGCCAGTGCGGGATTTTGTACAAGAGTTGGAAATATGAGCTGCATAGCCATTATCTCGAGCTGTTGGAGTAGGGAGTTCCCCGACCCCAGGACCACCCGGCGGATGGCTGTGATCCAGCCGACCGTCAATTGATGATCTCACAATGTTGGGAATCACCACAGTGGAGGGTAACCTTTGGATGTTGTCTACAATAGTTAATTATATTTCAACGTAATTTTATTAGGTATGATTCAATGAAAAAGAGCTTTTGTATTATTACTCTTCTATGTTGGCGAAGTCGAAGAAGGCTCAAGAAAGTCGAGCCAAACTGCCATACAATCATACTAGTGGCTCCAGGTCATTTGCATCGAAGATGTCTCTGATGGTACTAATTATATTCATATAAGCAAACTTGATTAAGTTTATTAATTTATCAATATGTAGGTTCAATCCTAATACAAGTTAATTTCAAATAACGGATGGCACAGAATGTCGGTCAGGCGCCTCCTATTATTCAGTTTTTCCATGACACCCATTATAGACAAAAGAGTAATTCGTGGGTAAATGACGTGGCTCAACAGAGATATGTATGTTTGATCTTCGATTCAACTTTGATCAATAATTATGTTAGAAGCATTCTAAATCCCTTATTGATTTGAATGGCAGGAGGCCTTGGTGCAGCGGACTGAGGAGCAGTCACAGCCCTCTGTCACAGCTTCGATGACTGAGGAACAAATTGCTGTTGATGTGCTTGGGAAGAGGTCCGGTTATTTGAATGGGTATGGTATATACACGAGGACCTCTTCATCTTCCACACAGTCTCGAGCGCAGCATCTTGAGGTGATCGCCCTGCGCGAGCAGCTAGCTGAGCAGGCTAGGAGGCAGGCTGAGCAGGACAGGCAGCAGGCTGAGCAAGACAGGAGGACAGCTGCACTCGAGGCCCTCGTTCAACAGCTGGCAGCTGCGGCAGAGATAGATCCAACAATCTGCCTCAACGTCTCTAGAGGGTCCAGTTCTGCTGGTGATGGCATAGCTACTGGAGGGCATGATGCGACCCTTTGGTTAGTATAATATTCTCTTGAAATATTAAAATGGCTATAATGGCAAGTATGTCAAGTAGTAGAATTTACATGTCAAATATGTCAATGGCTGGGGTATCTGGCTAAAATTCCCCATAATCATTAATATCTTGTTCCCCTATTTCCCCATGGGGAATTGAATGCAAAGAATCCAAGGAAACTTCATTTGAAATGGAAGGAAGCATCATTGGAATGCAAAATTCAAAAGGAATGATGCAAACTTCACTGAAAAGGGCTCATGCGCAACAAGAGATGTAACAAAATAAAATATACGAAACGACATTATTCAATAGGATATCTATATCTTATAACTCTGTGATAGTTCATGGAAATTCACAGCAACTCTTCATTATCAACTCTGTGTTTTTGTTTTTTGATAAAAATAACTCTTAGTGTTGTAATCTCTTCAAAACGATCTGGGGCAAGCCTTGTTTTCATTCTTTACCATGGAGATATATTAATGCATGCAACATCATCGCTAGAGTGTTTCTGTGTAGTTTGCTCTATGATTCCTTAAGTACCCTCCCTATTATACAGAAGGTTCACGAGACAACTCAAAGGTATCAATTCCTTAACTACTCCTAGTGTGGACAGTTGCCACTTGCCTCCTAGAACTTCTTACGAACAGCACAGCTAATTTCAAGATTTCTGGAGTAGAAGGACCTTTTTGTTGGATGTTCTCTTAACTTTAATCCTAAACTTCTAAAGACACTGAGAGAAAGGGTATGTGATATGACCCAAGTCTCGTGACAATTTGAAAATCGGTACATAGATAGATAAAAATTTACAATCCCTGTCAGAATATATATCATGGTATTTTAGCAAGTAGAAGTGGCCTCGAAAATTAAATTTTTTAAGCATATCATGTAACCTATTAACAAAGATATTTCTGAAGGGCAAAATGGCGCTAGAGTAACTTAAGGTGAGAACAATCTATGCCTTTATCTAATATCATTTATCTCTCATTTTATTGTATTCAATGATGTTACATTTGTAATTTTTTAATTCATTGAAAAGGTTCTAATGTTATTTTTGTCATTACAGATTGATGGACAAGTTCGGTTCGATTCGGTTGCAGACATGGGGGAGTTTTTTTTTTTTTTTTTAATTTAGTCTATCTGTATTTGTATATTGGATATTTATATCGGACTGTATTATTGTAATATTTGTTAAATGAGATGAATGATTTGATGAGAAATGGTGATGTTTGTTTTTATTATTCGGTAATTCTTGTATGGATGGATTTCTTTTTGTTAAATAAAGGTGCATGAATAGCAGGTATAAACACGTTTATTGGAAGATTATAACGAAAAACAGTAAATATATTATAAAAAAAATCAAATTATTGCCGACGAAAAAACACTTTTACCGACGTTTTAAAACGTCGGTAAAAGTCAATCTTGATTTCTATTTTTTTAAAAATACATAATTACCGACGTTTAATATCGTCGGAAAAAATAAAATATTGAATTTGCCGATGTTTTCTACGTCATCGATAAAAATATAGAAAAGAAAACAAAAAGCAAAGTTGAATTTACCGACGTTTTAAAACGTCGGTAAAAGTCAATTAAAAATTTTTTTTTAAAAATACATAATTACTGACGTTTAATATCGTCGGAAAAAGTAAAATATTGAATTTGCCGACGTTTTCTACATCGTCGATAAAAATATAGAAAAGAAAACTAAAAGCAAAGTTGAATTTACCGACATTACAAAACGTCGATAAAAGAAAATCAAAAAATCAAAAAAATTCGGATTAGTTTGCCGACGATCTATTAATGTTGGTAAATCTCAATTTTAAAATTTTAACGTCTTTCTGCAACGTCTGTATAACATCGACACATGTAAATTAAATTTGAAAATAATTTAAATTCCTTACTGGCGTTAGATTATCGTCGGGCAATGTAAATTTTATATTATAATGATATTCAAACGTGCAAAATAAAAAGGTAATTAAAATCATTATTACTTAGCGGCGTTATAAAACGTCGGTAATTTCTATTTTAATTTTCTCCGACATTAAGGAAACGTCGGCAATATATTTACTTAAAATTATTAAATAATTTTTACCGACGTCTTATATCGTCGGTAAATCTCACAGTGGTAAGTATTAGTTTCTGCAACGAAAAAGTTTTCGTGGGTAATAATGTTTTCCGACATTAATTACGTCGGTAAATGTTGATTATAACGTCGGCGATAATATTCTACGACGAAAGTGTGTTCGTCGGAAATAAGTTTCACCGACGTTATTTTACGGTGGTAAATGTCAAATTTTAACGTCGGTGAAAAGTATTTTCCACGACGAAATTTTGTTTGCGTCGTTGATGATTTTCGTTGACGTTTTTTTTCCGACATTTTATATTTTGTCGGAAAAAATTTTGGGCGATGTTTTTATAATTTTTTGCGACGAAATTGTTCGTAGCTAAAATTATTAATTGTTGTAGTGTGACGGTGATGATTATTGTAGAAGCACAAAGATAGGACCATGCCCCGGCCGTTCATTGTTACCATAAAGACTTTTAAGAACACCACATTTAGATAATCAATCACCATAATCTTCTATTAAGACAATCTTCTCAATTTATAAAAAAGAGAAGAGCTTCAAAAGAATAATATACTTAAAAATTCAAACTTGAGTTCTTTCGCTAATATCGCTAACAAACTAATTCTAACAATATCTTAACATATTCTCCAACACTTTTCTTTTAGGCATTGTTGGTGGATTGATTATTCAATTTGATAATATTACACCAACCCACTTGCTTATATAATAAAAAGAGAATTTTGCTCATAACCGGCCACCTGTTTTTGTTATTAGAAAATGACCATTTTTTAATGTGGGGTTTTTGTTTCTAGACCAAGCAGTAGATTTAACCTTATCTGGTAGCTTAGATGTTAGGGATTTTCATCCTTTGACAATAAAATAATTCGTCCAATGATTTAAGGCTAGTATTTGAATGCGGGTTCTAGTGGTCAACTAAGATTGTCAAAATAATAGACCTGGTTATTGTAAAAAAGAAAAAGGCGGTGGTTGGGACCGTTCTCAACGAAATCAAAATTATAGTAAAATTAGATGAAATTCAACCTCTCGGATTAGGAGTTTGGTACCCAAAGAAAAATTATGAGAGAGAGATAGAGATAGAGAGACAGAGAGAGAGATGTTTTCTTTGAACCCCATACAACCTCCTTTTTGATTGGTTAATGGTCGGACTAGATGGAATGACACAAAAATTGAGATTAAGTATATCCTTTGTTCATTGATATAAATCACATTGCACTGTAGATTGGACAGTAAATCGCATTGTTGATGAAGTGGGCCCTTTGAATGGTCCACTGTTAGCAAAGCAGAACTGCTATGCTAGCCATCTGATTTTGAGACTAGTTGTGTATGGTTAGAAAATTGGTGGCTGTATTTTTATAACAGGCCATCAATCTTTTTTTTTAACCATTATAATTAGTTTCTACGTATTCCAATGCAAATAAATAAGCCTAGATTTTCTTGATCAATTAAAGGGAGAGAAGATTTTGGACGACTATCAAATCATCTCTTATACCAATGTAAAAGGGGTAGCTAGTCTGAAGCATTTGGATTGATCATGTGCAATAATGTGACCCCACAAAGTGGACTTTATTTTGTCACCCCATAATAGTTTGGAGTCAAATAGTATTTGACTACTAGCCTTCTACACTTAATTGTTTAACTTATTTACTTTTATAACAGATAAAAAAAAAACGTTGGTTCTTATTGTTTAGAATTTATGCAAACTATATTTCAAATGTAGGGAGGGACAATAGAGTTCCAGTATATTCAATTAAGGCCTGGACCATTCCTACCCTAAGATCATCCTGAAAATACTTTTTGATTCCAAATGTCGTCCTAATTAAAAACGTAATGATAAAATCAAAAGAACATGCTAACTAATAGAAACTATATAGAATCAATTGTTAGCAGTTGTTTATATTTATTCTTATTCTTTGTATTTTGGTTATTTGAAAATCAATTTACTTTTTAAATCATTTGTCCAATGCTATCGACAAACATCATCTTCTGGGTGTTTTTACCAAAAAAAAAAAAAAATGATATCGACTAAATATTTGAGCTTTGTTTTTTCAGGTTGATAATGTTTTGAAAATGATATATGTGATTTAATTGATGTGGACTCGGGGAGAAAATTGAGAAAGGACGGCACGGCCTAAAATGCAGTGGGTGGGGCATTTAAGCCAGCACTAACTTTTGTTTGTTATGGGGCACCTTTTGTCTACTGCCTTCTCCACCTTTGAATCAAGAAAGCAAGGTTGGAGTGTTTGCTTTGTCGCGGGAATATGAGAATTGTCAAAACAAAACCAGCCACCCAATCACCTAGATTTTTTTTTTTAAGGATACCCAATCTCGTAGTTGCGAAAAGGTAATAAAAACTATTGCAAAACGGGGTTACATCATCCTTCGTGTCCGTGCAATTATATCCAAAAAAGCTTCCAATCTTTTCTCACAGGTGGACACAAAAAATCAAAGCCCTGAGGCTGGGAATGGATGACTTCAAAAGATAGCAGAAATTACGCACACAAAGGAGAAAAAAAATGAACTTTAATTTTTAAAATCAGCGGCAAAATAAAGAAATACGTTAAAAACTTATTAATCAGAAAGTATGCAATGTTAACTGAATCATTTAATCAGCCTTATAGTTGCACAAAAGGCTATCATGTCGCAATCAAATCACCTGGCCCTTAGCTGGAAGAAATGTTTCTAAAGCTTGTAGCTATTGGATGGCCAAATAACCAGTCCCTACGTCGGAAGAAGTGTTTCCAAAGCTCCTTGCCATCAAAGATGTATTTTATCTAATTTTCTTTCCTCTTATTTTAATTCTGTTTGAGTATTCTATTGATGCTCCCTGTCTTCATTGTCAAATTAAAATTGGTCATATTCCAAATTAATTACCATTTGTTTTTATTATTGATTGAGGTTTTATTTTGCATTCTAGATTGGTCACCTTTTTTTTACTGCCACATATAATCTAAACTCCAGATTATACCATTCTTCCATTCTTAAAAAGTTTAAAATGTTAAGGATGAATCCTTATCTTGCTTCTTCCTCATCTCATTATGGTTAAGAAATGATTGTTTCTATTTTCTTTTAGAAAAATAAATGTTCAATATTTTAACTATGTTTGCGGTCTTTTTTCTTTTTTGTTTGTGTTATTATTTATATGATAATATATATTTAAGCCTTATTTAAATACTAATAATATTTAATAAAACTTAATTATTTTTTCCCCAGTGTAGGCCTTAAAGCACTAGTTATTATTATATATATTATAACAATATCCCTTTTCGTGGAAGGGTGACACGTAGTGCAGCCTTTTTGCGGGAGTATCATGACACGTGGTACGCTTTAATTAAAGTCCTAAAATCTAGAATATCTCTCATCTCTCCCTCTCTCCTAAAATCTCACCATATTCCATTATCCTCCTATAAAAAGGGAACATCTAAATAAAAGGTCGTATAGCTTTTCATTTGGCGACATGAGTGGGCCTTTGGAGAATGGGGCGTTAATCATAGTGCAACACATTTGAAATTTCCTAGAGTAATACATGGTATAAGTTCGGGTTGATAATCACAGTCGTATGTTCAATATTTTATTTAAAAAAGTTCTTCTAATCTCAAAATTCTAATCACAATTGCGCAATGGGTTATCCAAGTTTAACATGAACTTAGGGTCAGTATGCATTTGAAGTGAAAGGTTGTCAGGACAGGATTTCCCTCTTAGGGGTGTTGCGAAGGGGCAGAGGGGGTGGGGAACGAGCAATTATGGATTTTTTTTTGGGCTATATCAATTAGGTTCCTGGCTAATCAAAATCTCTACTCCTTTTTATGTTGTTTATTTTTTTTACTCTATATACTACGGAATGACGGTGGGCCCACAGCATCATCAAAATTGAAATGGTTGTAAGTCCTTACCCTCAGTGGACCCACTTAAGCATGTATAGGTGTAGACATGTGCCAAACGTATATACTAAATTACTCTCTTAATTAATTGGGTTAAAAATGTTAACTCTGGACTAACCCAGAAATAGAAGGTTATAAATTACTTGGTACAATTTTTTTTTATGTTCTCTCTTTCTCTATCTTTAATGTTTTATATACTTTCACTTGAATTCTCATTGACAAAAGAACTACTTTAAGAATTTGCATTCTTAAAGAACCAGCCTCAAAATTAGATTTTTAAGACTTAATGTGGGGCACACCTCGATGCAGGCCAATCACAAGGGTAGGGTGTGATTGTGATATCTTGATATAGATTAGAGTTGAGACAAGCATCATCACCATATTTAAGAATCCTAATAATTAATGATTATAAATGTCAAATCATATTACTATGTATAAACGAATCTACTATGTGCGATTCAGCCACCCCCATGTTAGACCTACATGTGGTAATTCATATCAAGGGTATGAGCATGTGATCAAAGATTGTATATAATTTCTATTCTCAAAATATTTGATATTTCAATTGTTTTATGACTTATATAATAATATTTATTTATATTTTATTTAAAAAGTAAAAAATTAAAAAAATAATTTTTTCCATAGCCCGCATTAGGCACAGGCCTTAAAGTGCTAGTTATATATATATTATAACAATACCCCTTTTCATGAGAGGGCGACATGTGGCACAATTCTCATCATGAGAGAGCAACACGTGGCGCAATCTAAATTTAAATTTTTTAAAAATTTGTTTCCACCCTAAAAATCTCTCTATCCGTTTTTTAAAATCAAAATTCAAAATTTGTCCCACCAAAATCTCTCCTTCATCTATTCAATTTAGTATTTTTAAAATCTCTCCCTCCACCCACTAAAATCACTCCTACGCACCAATTCAACATCTAAATATCACCCACACATTTTAACTAATCACATTTTTAGGATCTCTATAGTATTACATCTTGGCCATGACTCTACTGGCTCTTAGGCCAAATCGTGGAAGTTACTATGACAGTGATGATGATTATACTCTTGCAAGGCTTCCACTTTTGAAGCCCCTGGTTCAGCAGCCTCCCTATGCTGCTGATTCTCATTTAAAATTGAAGAATGATCCATGGAATGTAAGAATAAATGACTTCTCCTTCACATTCAATTCAACTGTTATTATCCCATTTGTTATTCCTCTCTAATGTATTTGATTCATAATTTGTTTTTTAAAATAGACAAACAAGTAAAAGGGCATCTATTTTTATTGCTTTTGGTTAATAAAAAATAATATTGAAGTAAATTACTACAACAAAACTATAATAATGCCTAATCATTTCTTATGGTGACCAAAATATTAATTCATAATTTAAAGGGGACTTCTTTTTAATCATTTCATAAATCATTTTGAATTAATTATTTTGTTTATACTTACTTCATTTTAAAATATATTTTGTGCTTTTTATACAGAGAAAATTTAATATATATATCATTTTAAAATAAGGATTACCGTTCAGTAGGACTCACAATCTATCCCTCACATTAAATTAGACCATGATATTCAGTTAGTAGTCCATATTCAGGATTCTATCTATATTAGCTAGACTCTATCTATACTACATCTTTAAAGTCTCTCAATTTTCCTTAAATCTCTCTCAACATCTGAAAGAATACAAGACAAACCCTAATGAAACTCTTTTCTTTCTTTACCTACATCCAACGCCATAAAATTTAGTTTCAATATGGGGATCCAAGTTTGTAATATCTAACTGCGTTATATATCTTCGCTTTTCTCATTCCAAGGTTTAAAGTGATCTTTAATTTTCATTTGAGATTTTTAATTCTTTGCTTATTCTTTGGTATAGATTTAAAATAAAACTAATATTGTACTGTTCAAGATCTTTGTTTACATTTATAATCAATGTTGGTGTAGATTGCCAATCTGATATGGATATAAAGGGGGAAAAAAAGCCATGCATAGAGAACCATGTTGCATCCTCTAAATTTCTAACCTAGTATCAATGGATTTGAGTTGTAGTTGGTTGGGCTTGCCAGGATAGACCCATATGCATTTTAAAAAAAAAGTAATATAAGTCAGTGAGATTCATAAAATATAAGCCTCACATGCATTAAATTTGTTAATGCATTGGTCTATGTATTGGTCTTGAGATGTTTATATATTTCATCAGTCTATTTTGTCTGCCAATGGACCACAAGTTTTTTAAAGTTCTTTCTTCTATTCATTCATATCTCCAAGTTTTTTATATCTTTCTTTTTTCCTTTTTTCCCACGAGTAATCACCTTTATATATTTGAAATTTAAATTTATTTAAGACCACTTATTCCTTAAAGCACTACATGCTAATCTTGATTTCTTAATTCTCCCTAAAATCTTTCCAAATACATGGTTTTCTATTTCTAAAATCTTATTAAAATTCACTTGGCCCAAACTACTTTATTTTTCTCTATAGATGACATCTGACTACTCCTATTCTATTTCCATATATAAATCTTTTTAATTTTTTTAATGATTTGACCGGGCCTGATTAATTAAATGGTGGGCTCAGGCCTAAATTTTACAGGTCATTTTGGGCTTTGGCCAGGCCTAGGCCAATGCTTCTAAAGTTGGGTCAAGCTTGAATATGCCTTAGCTTGGACCTGCACGGCCCAGCTTGGCCCATGCAAACCTTACGAAAAATTCTCTATACATCCTAACACTCTTTATGATTTAGTTTTTTTTTTTCTCCTAAGTTAGCCCAATGGCTAGGAGTGGGAAGGCAAGGTGCCCACCTACATATATTTATCAAATGGACAGCATTGGATGTTGGTCTATTTTCTTTTCTATTCAAATCCAACGGATCAATTTTTTTCATAGTGAGAGGGTTGGTTGACCTAATGATTCTTATACATTGGACTATTTTATCTAATTTTTTTACCATATAATATTTTTTTTCTCTTAAGTTGAGCTTCTGAATTAAAGGAAAAATGATTTAATTTTTTTTATTAATGTTCTAATAAGACTCTATGGGTATAATATTTTTACCACATAATATTTTTACAATTGATTTAAATGGTTTTATTTTAAAATATAATTACTTTTTAATAGGTATTGACTTGGACTTTGTTGAACTTAGCAGGGCCCAACATGGCCTAGCCATCGGTAGTGCATGGTCATATCTAGGCTTAGCCTGAGCCTAACATCGAAGCTCTCACCGTAGTTGTTTGGGCTATGTTTCTATTTTACTTATATGGTACATAAATTTTCAAATGAGCTGGTTTTTGTATGGTCATTTTCTTTTCTATTCAATTCTAAATAATCAATTTTTTTAATGAGAGGGTTGATTGACCTAATGACTCTTTGTATATTGGAGTATTCCATGTAAATTTTTTTACCATATAATATATTTTTTCTGTTGAGTTGAGTTTACAGATTTAACAAAAAATGTTCTAACTTTTTTTTACTAATATTATAATAAAACTTTATGTGTACATTATTTTCTTTTTTATTTAGTTTTACTAATATGATATTTGATTTTTTTAAGTGCACACTAAAATATTTAAAATTATGATTGTGTGTTGAATTTTATGTGAATATTAATTTACAAATCATTTAAATATTTATAAATATTTTTATTTACAAATAATATAATTATTAAACAACGCGGCCCTGAAATGCTAGTTATTATATATATTATGATAATACCCTTTTTCCCTGCAGAGCGACATATGGCGCATTCTTTTCGCAAGAGTGCGACACATGGTGCATTCCGATTAAAGACCTCAAAATTTCTCCCACCATCCCTCTTTTAAAATTTGTTTGTCTCGATTCCATTGCTATTTAAACTTCTACAATTCAACATTATCTCCTAAAATCTCTCTCCTCTCCTAAAATCTAAAATACTTCGTATCTTTCCTAAAATCTCTAATCTTCCCTTAAAATTTCTCTCATTGCTCATCTGTAATTTCAACCTAATCTTGCCCTAAAACCCATCCACATGCATCCACATATGTTATTAACCTTTTAATTTCCTGAACTATAATATGTTAATATCTCAATTGCATAACTTATAAGTTAAAAAGAAAGCACATCTCTAGAGTGTAAGTAACAATAGCTAGCTAAGATTATGTGACAAAGTAGATACCTAGTACCATGTAAGTAATAGTTGCTAAGCTAAGATTATTTGACAAAGTGGATACATAGTACCCATAATTTTTGTTCGTAAGGTATCTTTAAGGTCTAAGCTACGGTTATTTCAGATATAAGTCCTGCATTAAATTAAGTTTTTGTGGCACCAACCGATAGTGAATCCTAACCTTGCACAAAAACATATTCCCCAGGATTCCCATTGTCTACGTAAGAAAAATCTCACTAGAAAATTCCTTTTATATATAAGAAATGATGATATCCTAGCATGATAAATCTAATTGTGGGGGCCAATAGGAATATATCGGTTGTAGATTGGTGTTTGCGAGTAGTTTGAATTCAATAGAATGCCCTCGCCTATAGTTTTATTAATCACAACCCAATCCCCTCCCCTAAAATCTAATCTCCTACGCTTAAAATCTCTTTCTCATTGCTGAGATCCTTTATTGTCTTCTCATCTAGAGAACTAATTCTCATGATCCACACAACACAACTCTCCAAGAATGAAAGATTTAAGTGTCATCTAATTAAATTTAATTATGTTCAATATGTAAGGATTTATTTTGTTATTTTTTATTTTTATTTATTGAATAGAAAACATACATTCAGCGGCAGAATCAAGATTCCAACTTTATTTTAGAGGAGATTAGTAATTTTTTTTATATTTATAATCTTTTTGTATATCATTTTAAAATATATATTTATTTACTTTTCATAGTTGTTCACTAATATCGAAAGAAATAAGATCCTATTTGAAAATACCTAAATACTATTCAATACATAATTTCTCAAAATACTTTAAGGATAGTTAAAATACAAAAGTAATATAACTCAGACCACAGTGAAAGTTTTTGTCTACTTCGAAAATTTACGTAAAAATTCTACATCTACCCCAAAACATGCATAAAAATTCTATATTTGTTCCCAAAACATAATTGCATGTTTGGGTCTATGCCCCTCAAACAAAAACTCTGGGTCTGCCACATGCAGGGTCATTTCCTAAGTGGGTCGGAGATGGGTTGGTCTTCTCTAACTAATGTGAAAGCACAAACTCATCAACTCAAAATAATCATTTACTCATTTAGAACTAAGAATTATATGACACTCAAATTAAAGTATGGCCCATGCAAGATTGATCACTTGTCACCAGATCTATCCATAATTTATCAATAAATTGATTGGTTAGTTTATTTAAGGTGTCACGATGCCTATTATAGATATGAATGACTAAAAATCCACGATTAATTACTGTTCATCTTTTGATGGCCCATATTGTTTTCTATAGTATAGGTGATTGAAAGCATACCATTAATAGCCATCTACTAATGTTATAAAAAAGATATATAATCAAGGTGTAATATTCATGCTACTTAGAATAAACACCATCCCCTTAAGTGGTTTCCTGACATTTTCCTCTAATAAGAGTTAGCCTCGGCCCATCATAAGATTAAGCATATAATATTTTTAATCATATGCCTAATAAAGTGGGACCAACTCCCATTTGAGTAAAATTTATGGACAATTAAACTAAGGAGATTGATTGAATTTTTAACAACTTAGATTTCCTATTGAGAATATTTTGCTAGCACCCGATTTAAAAGCCACACAATTTAGTGGTCTTTTAACGATAGACTTCTTTGTGATTTTGTTTGGGTAAGGGTTTGAAATTCAATCTAAAGAAAAAAGTCAAAATAGCCAAATCTATTTGCAATGAAAGACTTCTCCAAAATTACTGTGAAGGAAAAATGTTTGGGAGAGAAAGAGGGAATAAAAGATTTAGTTGCTTGATTACAAGTTGCAACCACTCCTTAAATTGCAAATAATGATTTACTTTCTCTTTTTGCAACAAAGTGAATGACAAAAGTATCCTTAAGGCCTTTTTAAATTCTCTCATTGTGTATAAGAAAAAGTAGATGACTGGGTGCAAAATTTAAGGCGCCGTAAATTCTTCACACTACTCTGGTTAGTTGCCAACTTTAAGGCAACATTTTTGCCAACATTTTTTAGCGATGAGTTCAAAATTTCGTTAGTAATAGTATAATTTTATGAACATAATAAATATAACTTCGGCCCTAAAAATTAAAGGGACTTTTTACCGAATAAAACGTCGGTAAAAGTAGGATATAACTTCGGCCCTAAAAATTAAAGGGACTTTTGCCAATGAAATTTTCTGTTGGCGACAAAAATGAGTCATCGGTGAAGGTCTCCTTAACATTGGCGCTAGAGCGAAATCCCTATTTCACTCTAGCGCCCCCCCCCCCAATTTCATCTCTCTCTCTCTCTCTCCGCTCATCTCTCTCTCGCTCTCTCTACTCTCCCTCTCTCTTGTTCTTTCAAATCTCTCACTTGCTCGGCTCATCTCTCACTCTCTCACTCTCTCACTCTCTTGGTCTCTCCAATCTCTCACTCACTCGACTCATCTCTTTCTTTCGCTCTCTCCAATCTTTTGCTCTCTCTGCTCTTTCTCTTTGCTTTCTCTCTCATTTGCTCTACTCCTTTCTCTCTCTCTCGCCATCTCTGAGGTCTCGCTCGCTCTGCTCATCTCACTCTGATCCTAGCACCAGCCTCTACCTCCACCGGCCAAGAGGAGGAAGGAAGAAAGAGAAAAGAACAACATAAATCAATGGCATCCCCTCTCCGCTCTCTCGCTCTCCGTCTTTCCTCTCTACCCCATCAATCATCTTTGCGAGTTTACCTCTTCTGTGTGCACCGCTCTCTCTCTATCCTCTCCGATCGCCTCTGTTGCCCCTCCTCAGGTAATACCTTCCTCCCTCAATCTCTGAAATCTAGGTTTGAATGGTTTTTGGTTTTTTTTTTTTTTTTTTTGGTGTGTTGGTTTAATTTGTAGAAATGTTGGGTTTTTTTGAAGTTAGAAACTAATTTTTTTTGTTGGTTTAATTTGTAGAAATGTTGGGTTTTTTTGAAGCTAGAAACTGATGTGTGGGTGATTGCATTATAGTCTCTGAATTGCTGAATTTCATATATTTGTAATAGAGGAAGTCCATTCTAATTGCAATATCTCATTTTTTTGTCTCTGGCCTGCGATTTCATATCTCTTGGTTAATTGAATGTATTTCATGTATTTGTGTTTTTGTGCCCTCTCTCTGTCTCTGGCCTGTGATTTAATCTCCTCCCCAAACGCAAAGACCAACTACCCTTTTCTCTTTCTTTCTTTTTCAATTTCTTTCCTCTTCAGCTACTATTGTTGCAGCTGTTGTTGCTGTTACTACTTTTGTTGCATCTTTATCTCTTGTTCATCCATCCATCCATCTATCTATCTATATGTAAGAGGTAGTGATGATGTTAATATGGTTATTCTTTTGTTTTTGAATCCAAATAGATAAAAATCTCTAATGGATTTTATAGATGCCAATCAATCAAGTCACTTGAACGTTTGCACTTTGTCTAATGAGGAAGGCTATCACGACGTGAGCCCAAGAGTTCAGGGGTTAGCAAAAGCCAAACCGATGACACACGTACTCCTGTGCCTGTGCACGTAGACCGGGTCTAAATGCACACGCACAAGGGAAGGTTCACACGTGCCAAACATGTACGCGGAAGCTGTAGATATTAAAATATCACACTAAACAATGCAAGAAGAGAATAAAAAATAAAGTTGACATATATTGAGAAAGGTTTTACAAAAGGAAGCAAAGTAAACATGTACAAATCATGATAGGATTCAATTGTGACAAATCTCAAAATATGAAGACTCATATGCAATGATGTCCATGGCGCTCTCCGGTGGAGTGACTACATCCACTCCTCTAGTCCTGATGGGACCTCGTGGGCCTCACTTGGAGTATGGTCGACCGACGAGGGGTCGGTCTGCGTATCTGAGCCTGCAACACCAAAGACAACTCATGAATACAACGATTTAGCAAAGTATAAGCCATAACAAGTTAACGCAAAAGAACATCATGTAAATCATAACAGGTCACATTCGTATACTAAGCTGTCATGCAAGAAATAAACATGCTATGTGAATCAATGTATACATGCTGTGTACAAACTAGTTGGTGACTACACTGCCATATGCTCCCAAAAGAGGGATCTTATATACGTGCAGAGAACACCATCGACCGGGCCAGGGTACGAATGGGTCTCGGGTTCCTGGGGCCCGAATTCCCCAAGACGTTTCCTTACTGCAGCAAGGCCATGAAAACTATACCAAATTCACCCCGTCAGGATCCTAAGGCTGAGGCTCAGTAGTGCCTGACCATACAAAGTCAATCATGAAAACTCTGAGTAAATCGTGACAAGCATATCATGCGTACATATCTGGGAACAAGTCTTATACGTGCAAGCATTATAACATATATACATACATACGTGCATACTCAAGGTACTGGACACATAGTAAGACTTTCGATGTTATCTTGAACTGATCTAGCCAAAGAGTGGAGGTCAATGGTCGAATACAACATGTCATGCAATCAACTTTTAGCACATCGAGTCAAATTCATTTACTAGCCAATTCTAATCTAATTATCTAGTGTTTCTAACCGTGCATGATGGTGTAGTTTTAAGTTATCTGCTGCATCGTTGTCAAGTGTTGCATTGTATCAGCTGGTGCATCGAAGTCCCTTAAACCAACACCCATGGGGAGGTGCTTAACAGCTGGATAGAGAACATGAATGATTCGCAGCCCTCAAGATCATTCACGTATGTTCACATAATCCGTTGGGCAAGTCCATGTTACCTACCTTCTATAGTAAAGGTCCTAAGAGTCTCACTCTTTTTGTCACTTTCTTATGGGTTTTGTCTTCTGGCTCAGCTGTGGGTGACCTTATGGCTTAGCCATAGGAGGCTTCACGGCTTAGCCGTGGCTGGGCGGCAGAAGAGTTGCTGATTTGCATACTCTCAGTTATTTTCAGGTGTCACCCTGTATTGATTTACGGTTAGGTTCACAGTTAGGTTACGGCTTAGCCGTAAGGCAGTTTACCGCTTAGTCGTAACACATTGCACGGCTTAGCCGTGCATGCGCTAGGCCGGTTTTTGAATCAAATACAGAAAACCTGTAACAACGTCAAATGACCAAAATTTCACCAGAGAAAGGGAGAATGAACTCAAATTGGGCTGTGAACATGTTTTCCATGTAAACTCATGTGAATTTAATAAAATCAAGCATCTATCAACATGGGTTCATACATATTACGCTTATACTTGCCTTAATGGAGTTCAATCACACCAATTGCTGTCCCTGGGGCTCAATTCATGTCCAACACGCTCACAACTATCATGCATGCGTGAGAAAAAGAAAGGGGATGAGAAGTCATGAGTACAGTCATGGAAATGAGAAAAAGAAAGGAGAGAAGGAACCTATACACATATACATACCATGAATCACAGGAAGAAGGAAAGAAGACAAGTGGATCTTTCAATCTCCTTCTAGCTTGACTAAATCAAGGAGAAGAGAAATAGGAACGAGAGAGAGAGAGTGAGAGAGAGAGAGATGAACATGAGGGAAGAAACGAGAGTGAAAGAGAGTGAGTCAGTGGTGGCTCTTATATTGGATCAGATTAAAGGCCAAATTGCAAACAAGTCTAAGGTTAAGGCAAATTACAATTCGAGTCAAGTTTGAGTCCAACAGAATCATACGACATCGGTTACAAACGACGTAGTTACAAAAGGTAACGAGCTCAACGAAAGACACGTGTTGACATCAAGATGATGCGAAAATGACCATGTCTTATAAAAGCTAAAATTACGAAAAAGGGCTTGGTCTACCTAATCCAGGTCAAACTCAACCCAACTACCTATCCATGACCCGCAACAAAATCAAAACAAAAGCAAAACACAATTAACAACTAAAGCAACATTAATTAGTCGCTAAACGAGGTCAAGTTGGGTCAGAGTGTTACAAAGGCACTCCAAATGGATCAGTTGGCCTTAAATCTTATGAACTGGGCATGAAGTGACCATTCAAAATTTTGATTTTTGGGCCTAGTCCACCTTATGACAACCCTACTAATCAAATTGCATCCTGATTGATGTTGTGCATTTGATCGATTTTCTATGCTTTGATTTGCACTATATTTATTTATGATCTTGTTCTTGTGATATTCCAGATTTGAGAACCCCAGGGGCAATGCATTGTATTACAAGTTCAACACATCGAAGTTGTGTAACTTAGGTTTTTACATTTGAATGACAGATAAATGACATTTGAATATCTCATTTTTTTGTTCTAAAAACAATATTTAGATAAATAGGAAGGGTGAAGTTCATTTTTCGTAAATGGGGTCATAGTTCAAACACGAATGCATTTAACATACACGAGAGAGTAATTTTCCTCTTTGTAGAATTAATGGTTATTGGGTTTTGGGTATTTGTTTCCTTTTTTAGAACTAAAATTTGTATGATGAAGTTTCAAGGGATTAGACCTACCATCACTAAATGAAACCTCCTATCAAAGATATCACACATGGAGCAATTTCTTACTTCTAATTGCATGCGATTAGGTCAAATATGGACAGGAGTTGGATATTACATTATCAGAACCAATTTAGTGTGGAGTACACAGCCAAGGTGAACTCATTTATTGATTTTGCAAGGGCGAATTCGGGCGGGACAACAGTAATTAGGTGCCCATGTAATGATTGCTGTAACCATCAAAAGCATGACTATAGAATCATGAAAAACCATTTGCACATTCATAAAATGATGGTCTCATACCAACAGTGGATAGTTCACAGGGAACCTATAGTTCAACTAGATGATTTAGATGAGAGCGAGGATGAATCAAAAGAGAATCAGAATGAATACGATAAGTTAATGGGGGACCATCATAGGGGAACTTACTTGGGAAGATACTTAAGAGAGGGATGATGTGCAGGATTTTGAAAAATTGTTGAAGGCTTCCTAGCATGGCCTGTACCAATGATGTAAAAGCTCAGATACTCTGTTAGCATTTGTCATCAATATATTGCATGTGAAGGTCGAAAGTGGATGTAGCAATAAGTTATTTGACAAGGTCCTACAGATTTTTAAGGACTTCTTACCTGAAGGTCATGTGGTGCCAGCCTCAGTTTACGAGGTGAAGAAATTATTACATGACTTGGGCATGGGATACAAGAACATAAATGCCTACAAACATGATTGAGTGTTGTATTGGAAGGATAATGCTCAATTGGATAAGTGTCCAGAATGTGAAGAGCCTAGGTACAAAGTTAATGATGGCAAGCAAAAGAAGATCCCTCATAAGGTGCTCCGTTACTTCCCATTGACACTGAGGTCACACAAATTGTATATGTCAAGGAAGACAGCCACAAAGATGAGATAGCACAGTGATAAGCGCGTTGATGATGGGATAGTGAGGTATCCGGTTGACTCCATGGAATGGAAGGAATTTGATAAGAAATATCTAAAGTTTGCCCGAGAGACACGTAATGTGAGGCTAGGGTTAGCCATCAATGGATTCAACCCTTTCGGTAACATAAGCACCTTCTATAGCATGTGGCCTGTCATACTTATGCCTTATAATTTGCCACCATGGATGTGCATGAAAGAGCCATTTTTTATGATGTCATTACTTATTCTAGGACCAAGCTCACCGGGAGACGAAATTGATGTATATTTAAGGCCCTTGGTTGATGAGTTAAAGGACTTGTGGGATAATGATGATCGACTTATGATGCCTCCACTAAACAAAGCTTTCAGATGCATGCGGCTGTGATGTGGACCATAAATGACTTTCTTGCATATAGCAACTTGTCTGGGTGGAGCATAAAAGGTTATAATACTTGTCCCTCATGTAACGACAGCTTGTTAGGGGTGAAGTTGAAAGATAAGATAAAGTACATTGGCCATCGAAAATACTTAGAATTGAACCACCAATGGTGTAGAAGCAAGGCCTTCAATGGTCAGCCTGAGCATGAAAAGAATTCTTTGGATTTACCAATGCAAAATGTACTAGACCAGCTAGAAGAATTAGCACTGGTCAAGTTTAGTAAGAATAAGAAAAGATTGCGTGACTCTAGAGAACTGAATTGGACAAAGAAAAGCATCCAGTTTGAATGGCCTTACTGGAAGTGCAAAAAACTCCAACAAAACTTTGATCCTACGCACATTGAGAAGAACATTTGTATAGCTTTGGTTGGAACAATTTTCGGCATAGGGGGCAGAAATAAGGACACGGTATGGGCATCAGGCCAGAGTTGCATCTAGTGTAGAGGGGCGATGGATCCAGCTTGAAGCCCCATGCCTCTTACACTTTGGAACCAAAACATAGAGATGAATTTTATAAATTCTTAAAGTCGATTAAATACCCAGATAGCTATACGGTGAACCTCTCGAGGTGTGTAACCTCGAAAAATGGTAAATTATCTGGTTTAAAGAGCCATGATTGCGACATCCTTATCCAACGCATCCTTCCTATTGGTATGCGCGGCTTTTTGAATAAAGATATTTGTACAACATTGTTTGAGTTAGGCAGTTTTTTCCAAGACCTTTGCTTGAAAACACGGATACATGATGATTTGAAAAAATTGGGAGAGCGGATAGTTTTAATATTATGCAAGCTGGAGAGGATTTTTCCTCCTATTTTCTTTGATGTAATGGTTCATCTGTCAGCTCACTTACAATGCGAGGCCATGCTTGGTGGACTGGTACAATATTGATGGATATATCCAATAGAAAGGTAATAGTTAATGACCATTGATTAATTATTTATTTATTAGTACAATTGCCTTGCATTGAAAATTGTAATTGTTATCATTGGTTGTTTAAAGGTTTTTTAAGACCATAAAAGGGTACGTTCGCAACCGAGCTCGGCCAGAAGGTTGGATCGCCAAGGCTTACATTGTCAAAGAGTGTCTTACTTTTTGTTCAATGTATTTAAGGTAGATGATCAAGTAGAACGCTATGATGATGGTGGCGAACATGGCTCAAGGATGTCAGTCTTCACATAAGTTGTCCGTCCAATCAGACTAATGACAAGGGCACATGATCCTTCGCAGAGAAAGCGTGACATGGCTTATTGGTTTGTGCTGAATAATACCCATGAGATAGAGTTGTATCTACAGTAAGTGCTTCAATCTAACCATATTTATGCATTGCTTGTTAACTCTTTGATTTATTCTCTACTTTTACTTATTCATTAAAAGCTGCCTTTAGTAGGGAACACAAGAATTTAGTACAAAATAAAAGAGGTGGAGAAATCGGGCAGGTATAACGAAAAGAACTTGCAAAATGGTTCAAACAACGTATTAGACATATAAAACATTATCATTTTAATGGCTAGACATTATTGGATTACACTTCAAATGACATTAGCATAATACATTGGTCTTAATCTACTTATATAGATGAATAAGTTGCGAACTCAAGGGTCAACAAAAGCTATTGATGAGATTTGGTCATTAGCAAATGGCCCTAGATCCCTATTGAATCTGTATCAAGGGTGTGATTGTAATGGCGTCCAATATCACACTAAAGACCATGAGAAATGCCGTAGGAGCCAGAGTAATGGCTTGGTTGTGGAAGAGAAATACGAAGGAGAGAAACATGACTACTATGGATGCATCTGCAAAGTCTAGGAATTGTCCTATTTGCACGGGGGTAAAGTAGTTTAATTTGAATGTGAATGGTACAACACTAGTACCTAGCACAAAATAAACATTGAAGAACATGTTACAAGCATTGATATCATGAGTCGTTAGTGTAAGGATAATCCATTTGTCCTACTAAGTCAGGTGACAAAAGTATTCTACGTCAATGACACCAATAGAGGAAAAAATTAGAGAGTCGTAGAATGAGTCAAGCCTCGGGGAGTATGGGATGTACCCGCTAAGTGGGATGGCGATGACGATGATGATGAACCTAATGATGCATTTCAGTAGGACCAAACGACATTTGTTGTCCCAATCCTCATTGATGGTACTAGTATCCAATACTCTAGGGATGATATAGATCCTGAGATCGTTCTCAGTGATGAGTCAGTAGACAAGGAGGGCTAAGATGAGGATGAAACACTAGCGGAGTATGAAGATGAAGAAGACAATGATGTACTTAGTCAGTTTGACTCTGACATAGAATATGACATGTAGTGTTTGTTTTAGGTTTTGCACATGTAATGATTGAGTAAATTAATAAAAATCTTGCCTTACAAAATGACAGTGTCTTCAATTTCATTTTCTCTTGTGATTTGTTCATATATGGATAAAACATTTCTATATTTCACGCTTTATTCTTATTTATATATATCATAGTTGTAAATGATGGCAAACGGAGGGGAAAAATGGGTTAAACTAGGAGAGTTGTCCATTCATGTGCAAGCATTCAATTATTTATTAAAGAGAAAAAAGACAATTAAGCATAATGTAGATAAACTTGCATCTCTAGGACACCCACCGACCGCACATGCAATATTTGGTTCGGCCAAGGGGACAAACGAGAACGGAAAGAAAAAGGTTAGTGGCAATGATAATGACGAGAACTACAGTCCCTTAGACGATGATGACGTAGATGATGAGACATCTTGGTCTGAATCGGATGAGGTAATCTTTCTGTGAATGTATATGAAATGCGCTTTAAAATATTAGTTTTGATAGTGACACTCATGTTAAAATGATTTCCATTTCCATTGAATGTAAATTGCTGACATTCACTTTACAAATATTATTGATTTTCTCTAATAATTATTTATTTTCCTTGTCATTTTGCTCTAAGCCAGATTGCAGATATGCCTCGGGAGAAGAGGGTTAGACGTATTCGGAGTATCGCAGCTGCACTTGGGTTAGCTCATGCAAAGAGCACACCCGAGGCTGCGACACAGCCTTTGCTGATACAGCCTCTGACCACACAGGCCTCGCAAATGCAGCCTCCTACCACACAGCCCTCACAGACCTAGCCTCCTACCACACAGCCCTCGCCAACCCAGCCTCCACCATCCTTGCCTCCGCCGAGTTCTCATACAGTTGGTAGCAATCTAGGTGAGAAAATTATGATCTTTTAAAATCCTAAATTCACCTCAATTTAATGATTTGTGTTTACTAACTTATTTAGCACTGTCATCTTAATAGCATCAACCCCAGTCTCCGAGATTTCGAGCTGTGTAAGGGGCGCTACGTGAGGGAAGAAGGCGGCAAAGCTGAGGAGAGAGCTGGGTCATAACATCCCAGTTTCAATCCCTAGTTCGAGCCATAGGCTAGAGGGGGAACATGCACCATCACTGGTTAACCATCTTGGGTTAGCCATTAGAGAGATCACCCTAGTCCGACCCCATGGTTGGAAGAAGCTTGATAGTGGGATCAAGCTTGCCGTCATTGGTTTAGTTCGGGTAAACTATAACAAGAAATATCAACCAAACTGATCATAGCTATACTCGTCATTACAATCTCTGTTTATATTTTATTATTACTAATCTTTATATGGCTCTCTCTTAATTGCAGCAAATATTTGATATCGAGGACTACGAAGGCAATATGTAGCTCAGGGCTGACATTGACCGCCAGTGTGGGATTTTGTATAGAGTTGGAAATACGAGCTACATAGTTACTATGTCGAGCTGTTGGAGAAGGGGGTTCCCCGACCCCAGGACCACTCGGCAGAGGTTGTGATCCAGCTAACTCGCAGTTGATGGTCTTACAGTGTTGGGAATTACCAGAGTGGAGGGTAACATTTGGATGTTATCTACAACAATTAATTATATTCCAACGTAATTCTATTAGTTATGATTTGTTAAAAAAAGCTATTGTAGTATTGTTTTTCTATGTAGGCGAAGTCGAAGAAGGCTCAAAAGAGTCAAGCCAAGATGCCATACAATCATACTACTGCCTCTAGGTCATTTGCATCGAGAATGTCTCTAATGGTACTAATTATATTCATATGAAGAAACTTGATTTAGTTTATTAATTTATCAATATGGAGGTTCATATCCAATACAAAATAATTTCAAACGATAGATGGCACAGAATGCCGGTCAGGCGTTGCCTATTACTCAGTTCTTCCATGACACCCACTATAAGCAAAAGAGCAATGAGTGGGTAAATGACGTGGCTCAGCAAAGACATGTATGTTTGCTCTCCGATTCAATTTTGATCAATAATGCCACGAGAGCATTCTAAACCCCTTATTAATTTAATTGGTACGAGGTCTTCGTGTAGCAGACTGAGGAGTAGTTGCAGCCCTCTATCACAACTCCAATGACTAAGGAACAAATTGCTGTTGATGTGCTTGGGAAGAGGTCAGGTTACTTGAACGGGTATGGTATATATATGAGGACCTTTTCATCTTCCACACAGTCTTAGGTGCCGCATCCTAAGGTGATGCCTACGAGAGCAACTAGTTGAGTAGGCCAGGAGGTAGGCTGAGCAGGACCCAAAGTAGGCTGAGTGAGACCAGAGGCAGGCTAAGTAGGACCAGAGGTAGGCTGAGCAGGACAAGCAGCAGGTTGAGTAAAATAGGAAGACAGCTGCACTCGAGGCCCTCGCTCAATAATTGGCAACTGTGGCAAGGATAGATCCGACAATCTACTTTAACATCTCTGGAGGGACCTATAAGGTTCCAAATCCCACTAATCCTAATCCAAGTTAATTGATCACGTTTTATATTAATTAACCTTGTTAAGGTTAATTTAGTTTAAAAAACGATTAGGTTTGGGTCTTAGACAGGGAGTCGAGCAGAGTTTGAACTTTACCTCAGTAGTTGAGGATCTTTTTGTAAATTGTTCTTGCATCTTATGGGCACCTCGTCAATCACTCCTTGTGTAATCACCCCGTGTTGGACCCAACTTGATTTGGATTCATCTCAGGCTAACTCCGGCCACATGACTTAAATCGTAAATACCCCAAGGAAATGGGTTTGCATGCAAAGATAGGAAATTTCTTTTTAAAAAGATGGAACTCAACGTCCCTTCTTCTTTCTCTTCTTTCTTTCTCAAGTTGGCTGCTGGAGTGGTTCTCTCCTCCTCAATCTTCATCTTCACTTCCAAATTAGGGAGCTACTAGACTTGAGAAGTCTTGCATGTAGTGGTGGGAACTTTTCTTCTTCTTCCTTTTCTCCTTCTCTGTGCATTCTCTCCTTGAGCATTCTCCCTTCCAAGCAATTAGCTGCATAAGGTGAAGACTTACCTCCATTTCATTCATTTTGGGTTTATTAGAGCCATAAGGATTCAATTACATGACATGCATGCAAATCTAAATCCCATTCATCAATTGTATGTTCTACTTGTAGAGAGCCCACTTTCATTTGGAGGTTTCCCTTAACCACACAACAAGAAGGACTTAAGGAGGATAAACACTATTAAAAGGCAAGTATTAGAGTTCATATGTGCTGCATGCATGGTTAAGTCATTGATTCTTCGGTGTGTTCTTCAAATTCTCCAATCTCAACTGTTTTCACTGTTTAACTGTGTACAAATGTGACACGGATTGAGTTAGGATGTAAACATGGAATAGGAGGGTGTGTGGGTATTAAACACCTTAAAGTGCACATGATTAAGCCATAGAAACCCCCTACAATTCAGGTTCTATACTGGTTTCGTATTGAAACTGAGCTACAGAACTGACTTCAGGTTTTCTGAAGCGTACGGCGAAGCCACAGCTAAGCCGTAAATGTTTACGGCTCAAAGTCCCGAGAGCAACAAAATTGGTTTTCTTCTACGGCTTGCACACGGCTACACCGTGTAATGCCTTACCACTCAGCCGTAACCCAACTGTAACCTAGCCGTAGGCTTAGCACGACTAAGCCATAGGCTAATATACGACTAAGTCGTAAATGCGCCTGAACTATTGGAGGAAACCTGAACCACTCGGCTAAGCCGTAAGAACCTAGTGAGTTTAGGATATTAGGAATTCTCCATGACCTTATAGGGCCTCAGTATTAGCACATTCTCACAACCATAGTGGCCAATGGTAAGTACACGTTAAAGAGAATGAGAAATTCTCGGATGATCTCCCAATGTCAAGTCATGGATGTTGGCATAAAAAGGGGTGTCCTTTTATACACAAGGTAATACCAAGATACGATAACACAATGGCACCAGACGTTTTATGAGTATGTTGAGTTGAATGACCTTGGGGATCACGGGTTACCTAATATAGGGTGAATAGTGATTTCTTGGATATTTACTCAATCCGAATGCACTCATACAGTGAAATACCTTGCCCTCAACATGAATTGTCCATGCATTCACTCTCTCTCTCTAGTCAAACCCTGAGGTAATTCAGACCTGAGCTTCTAATGAGTGCGTGTCTGACAAGCCAGAGCTTCTATTGAGTGCATGCTTGCTAGCCAAAAAGGGGTATAGCCGAGGCTCGAGCCTTTGTAGCTCATATAAATATGCCTCGTTTAATTGTTAGTCTGTATTCATGATTGACTATATTCCCAGACTGATCTTCCCTATGTATGTTATGGCAAGTATGATTAAAGTATGAGAGTAGTGAATCCAAGTCGATACCACTTAGCTTGTGCCCTTTGAGGTATTATTATGTCACTACTGTAGTAGTTTACGGAGGAGTTGTCGGCACTCCTCAGGAAGCTAGCTTGATCTCCTAGTGACCCATATGTATGTATGCTTCCCTTTTGGGAGAATAGAGCCTCGTGGATGCCAATTAGTGTGTACTACATCTTGATTTTGATTTCTCACTCATTGTTACTCATGCACCATACACCTAGTAGGCTGTTATTGCTCTCCTATCCAGTGTATATTGATAAGTTCATTTGATACATTATGTTAGTTTCATAGACCTCTGTACTTGCTTAACTGTCATGTTAACAGTGTTATCCTTGGTATTCCAGGTACGGAATCCAATTCCAACCCGATTGCTGACGCGCCCCGGAGGGTACCCCAACAGTATCTCGAGGTATAGATGAATGGAAGGATGGCGATGTCTTTTATTAGTCATCCTACAGAGTGCGCCCGTTCTGAAGCTGTTACAATCGAAATTTTGGTCTACCCTTGGGAATGTGCAATTTGGACCTTTTGTACCTAACTTCGTTAAAAAGTAGTTGGATTACAGGAATGTAATTAAAGACTTAACTACTGATATATATATCTATCTATGAACATCTGAGGACATGCTTCTCTTGTTTTGCTTTTGATCATTACAGAGTATTTCACAGGAGTTCGTTACGATGAGTTATATTCCTACGTGTGTTGGCATTCCTCACACATTCTTGTGGAATCTCCCTTGTAGGAATTCGTGCACAATTCTTCAGGGCACGGATTACTACGGGATTATGTATCCATGCCCTGGAGGCCCACTCAAGTCCCCAATTCCCGAGATTGGGGCGTGACAGGACTAGTTTGCTGGTGATGGCATAGTTACTGGAGAGCATGATGTGACCCCTCGGTTAGTATATTATTCTCTTGCAATTTTAACATAATAACTTATCGAAATTTATAAACGTTGAAAATGTAGGATTTTCAACACCTACAATTAGAGATACAGGGCCCCTCAAAACCTGTCAAAATGGGAAACAGCCCCTGGAAAAATTGGCAATCGGCACGAACATTTTGCTTAAGGGTAGAATAACTTGTAGGAACTGACGGTTCACAAATTGGAGTCTCAGTTAGAGATTTGAAGCAAAGACTTATGATTTTCCAACATTTAGGCTCAAAAACCACCTGCCGGGGGTCTAGAACGGGAAACGGCCCCCGGAAAAATTGGCAACTGGCACGAGCACTTCACTTAAGGGTAAGGTAACTTGTAGCAAATGACAATTCGAAAACTGGAGTCCCAGTTAGAGATTTAGATGCAAAAACCTATGATTTCCAAGAGTTAAGCTGGAAAACTGCCCACCAGGGGGTCAAAAATAGGAAATAGCCCCTGGAAAAATTGAAAACTAGCACAATCACTTCGCTTGAGGGTAGAGTAACTTTGTAGGAATTGATGGTCCACAAATCAAATTCCCGGTTAAAGAATTAAAAGGAAAACACCCATAATTTTCCAACACTTAGGCTCAAACACCCACTTGTCGAGGGACCAAAATGGGAAACAACCCCCAAAAAAATTGGAAACCAGCACAAACATTTCGCTCAGGGGTAGAGTAACTTGTAGGAGCTGACGGTTCGCAAATAGGACTCTCGGTTAGAGAATTAGACACAAAACCTACGATTTCTAAGACTTAGGCTTGAAAACCGCCTATCAGGGGGTCAAAAACAGGAAACAGCCCTTAGAAAAATTGAAAACTGGCACAAGCACTTCCCTCGATGGTAGAGTAACTTGTAGGAACTGATGGTTCATAAATCTGAGTCCCACTTAGAGAATTAGGCGCAAAAACCTACGATGTCCAAGACTTAGGCGCAAAAACCACTCGCCGGGGGTCCAAAATAGGAAACAACCCCTGGAAAAATCGCCAACCAGCATGTGCACTTTGCTTGAGGGTAGAGTAACTTCTAGGAACTAACAGTTCGCAAATTGAAGTCCCAGTTATTTAGATGCAAAAACCTACGATTTCTAAGACTTAGGCTTGAAAACCGCCCACCAGGGGGTCAAAAATGGGAAACGACCCCTGAAAAAATTGAAACTGACACGAGCACTTTGGTTAAGGGTAGTGTAACTTGTAGGAATTGACTGTCTACAAATTGGACTCTCAGTTAGAGAATTAGAAGCAAAAACCTATGACTTTCCAACACTTAGGCTTAAAAACCACCCGCTGAGGGACCAGCATGGGAAACGGCCCCCGGAAAAATCAAAAACCGGTATGAGCATTTTGATTAAGGGTAGAGTAACTTTTAGGAACTGACAGTTTGTAAATAGGACTCCCAATTAGAGAATTAGACGCAAAACTTATGATTTCCAAGACTTAGGCTTGAAAACTGCCCATCGGGGGGTCAAAAATGGGAAATGGCCCCCAGAAAAATCAGAAACTAGCACGAGCACCTCACTCAAAGGTAGTGTAACTTGTAGGAACTGACGGTCCGTAAATCGGACTCCCAGTTAGAGAATTAGACTTTAAAGCCTAGAATTTTCCAACACTTGAGCTTAAAAACCGCCCAACAGGGGTCCAAAATGGAAAACGACCCCCAAAAAAATTGAAAACTAGCATGAGCACGTGGCACGAGGGTAGAATAACTTGTAGGAACTGACAGTTTGCAAATCAGACTCTCAGTTAGAGAATTGGCGCTAAAACCTAGATTTTCAACACTTAAGCTTTAAAACTAGCCGCCAGAGGTCCAAAACGGGAAACGGCCCCGAAAAAAAAGGAAACCATTATGTGCACCTCACTTAAGGCCAAATTAACTTATAGGAACTGACGACTCACAAATTGGACTCCCAATTAGAGAATTAGACAAAAAAATGTTGGATTCCAAACACTTGGCCTGAAAATAGGCTGCCGAATGTCCAAAATAAGAAACGGCCATCGGGCGGCCCGGAAACCGGCCCGAGTACCTCACTTGAGGACAAAGTAACTTGTAGGAATTGACGGCTCATGAATCAGACTCCTGGTTAACGAATTAGATGCAACACCCGCCTGATTTTCAATACTTAGGCCAGAAAACAAGTTGCCGAAAAACTTAGGAAAAGATTATATATATACATGTTTATCTTACATTTGTAATTTAATTTATTGAAAAGGTTCGAATGTTGTTTTTATCATTGCAGATTGAAGGACGTTTTGGGTTCGAGTGCAGACTTGGAGGGGTGTTTTCTTTTCATTTTAGTTCATTTGTATTTGTATATTGGACATTTATATGGGACTGTATCATTGATTGTAATATTTGTTAAATGAGATTAATGACTTGATGAAAAATGGCGATGGTTGTTTGTTTATTTAGCAACTCTTGTATGCATGGATTTCTTATATTAAATATAGGTACATGAATAGGTCTATATTTGATACAGGTGTATAAACAGGTTTATAGGAAGACTATATTGAAAAAAAAAATATTATATTAAACATTTTTTTTGTAGATGAAAAATGACATTTACTACATTTTTTTCGTCAGTAAAATTCTAATGATTTTACCAACATTTAAAAATGTCAGCAAACGTTAATTGGAAATTTACAAAAATAAAATTAATTTATAGATGTTTTCTTAACATCGGCAAAAGGAAATTGTAAATTTTAAAAATAGGGATAAGTGTTTTACCAACGTTAAAAAACATCGGTAAAAGTCAAAATTAAAATTCTAAAAATGGTATGAGTTTACCTATGTTAACAAACGTCGGTAAAAGTAAAAGGGAAATTAATTTATCAATGTTTTTTTAACTTTGGCAAAAAGAAAATTTTAATTTTAAAAATAGAGAAATTTTTTTACCAAATGAATTCGGTAAAATTGAAATTTTAAAAAAATGAAATGTGTTTGCCCACGATTTACCCATGTTTTTCTAATGTGGGCAAAATGAAATTTTAAATTTTAAAAATAGGAAAAATTTTTTACCGATGTTACAAAACATCGGTGAAAATGAAATTGAAATTAAAAAAAATGAAATGAGTTTGCCCACGATTTATCCACGTTTTTTTAACGTCGGTAAAATGAAATTTTAAATTTTAAAAAATAAGAAAAAATTTTCACCAATGTTTTAAAACATCGATAAAATTGAAATTAAAATTTAAAAAAATGAAATGCTTTTGCTGTCGTTTGGAAACATTGGTAAATGAACAATTTATCATGGGTAAAGATTAGTTTTCGGTGATGGAATTACATTCCATTTGGCCGACATAAATATTTTTATTTATAAATTTATATACCGACATTTTTGTATCTTTTGCGATAAAAAGTTTCGTTGCTAAAAATGTAAATTGTTGTGGTGACACTACAACAATTTGCAGTTTTGGTGACGTTTATTACTGACGTTTTCAAAATCTCGTCACTAAAGGTTACTTTTTACCGACGCAAAATTATTTCCGTTGGTAAAAATAAATTTTACCGACGTTTTATATAAAACGTCGGTAAAACGTATCTTTTACCGATGAAATTTTATTTTCGTCGGTAAATAACGAATTTTTAGCTACGAAATTTTCAAAAACGTCGGTAAATTTAAATTTTGCTGACGTTTAGATGAAACGTTGAAAAATATGGAGAATTTTTCCGACGTTTATTAAAAACGTCGTTAAAAGTGATTTTCACCAACAAAAATTATGAGTCGGTAAATCAAATATTGTTCTGTGCTTTCTTAAAAATAATTTTTACCGACAAATTTTTTCGTTGGTAAAACGGAAACGTCGTTAAATTGTTTTGCTGACGAAAAATTTTTTTTACGACGAAAATTTATCGTCGGTAATAATCCAAAATTTTTTTCGATTTTCGTGCCCCTCTCTTTCCCCTTTTCCTTCGGCCGCCTCATCTTCTTTCCCCTTTTCCTTTGCCCGATCACTCGCTGGTCTCTCTCTATCCTGATCTGGTCGTTGGATTCTCCGCTGGCTCGCTCACTCTCTCCGGCTCGCTGGGTTGTCTCTCTCTCTCCCGATGTGCTTTGGTGCTGGGTTCTCTCTCTCCCGATCTGCTTTGGTGCTGGTTTCTCAAGCTCGCTCGCTTGCTCTCTCCGATGTGCTCTGGTGCTGGTTCTCTGCTCTGATTTGCTCTGATCTTTGCTCACCCTCTCTCGGTCTCTCTTGCTCGCTCTCTCCGATTGATCTCACCCCTCTCGGTCTTTCTCTCAGTTGCTCTCTGTTACCCTCTCTCAGTCTCTCTCTGTCACTCTTTCTCTCTGCTCTCTACTCTCTCTCATTCGATCTCACCCTCTCTCGGTCCCTTTCTGCTCTCTCTTTCTGTCTCAGTCGATCTCACCCTCTCGGTCTCTCTCTAAGTCACTGTTTCTCTCTGCTCTCTACTTTCTGATTTGTCTCTCGGTCTCTCTCTGATCTCTCCCTCTCTCGGTCTCTCTCTGATCTCTCCCTCTCTCGGTCTCTCTCTGCTCTCTCTCTCTTTCAGTCTGCTCTATCTGCTCTCTGCTCTCTCTCTCTCAGGCGATCTCACCCTCTATTGGTCTCTCTCTTAGTCACTTTTCTCTCTGCTCTCTGCTCTCTGATCTGCCCCTCGGTCTCTCTGATCTCTCCCTCTCTCAGTCTCTCTGATCTCTCCCTCTCTCGGTCTCTCTTTGATCTCTCCCTCTCTCGGTCGCTGGGTTCTCTCTCTCTGGATCAGGCCAAGATGGGCTTCATCCAATCGTTCTCCTCCTCCTGAAGCATCCAAACCCGGGACGAAGATTTCTGACCATCTATCCACCGTTATCGACGCCGTTAACGATCGTAAGCTTCCTCCCGAGCTCCGTGGTTGATCCAACGCTATTATGTATGACATATCTATCCAAGCTTCCTCGTACACGAATCAATTTAGATAAAAAGAAAGGAAATTTGATTGCGCAGTGAATGTTTGTGGAATTGCCTATGAGGTGTTGTTGGGTTTTTTTTTTTAGCTTCTTCTAATTGATTGATTGGCTGCTTTCGATCCTTTGTGAGATTTTTCAATTGGGTTTCTAATTATTTCACAGAAGATGTGGTCTTTCTTATCAAATTCAAGAAATCCAATTATAGATTGCTGGTTCGGCTAAAAGTTTTGTCTGAAGAAAAGCTTAACGATGCTAAAAGTTTTGTCCGAAGAAAAGCTCTACGCAGGGATTAGCAATCTATAAATTGGACATTGCCCGTGGAAGCTATGCTTGTATGTTTGTAGTTGAAATGTCTAAAATGAGAGAGGGAGAGAGAGGGAAGGAGGGAGAAAGACTCTTGGGCAAAGTGTTATGAAATAAGTAAAACAAAGAGATTTTTGCTTTTCCCTACTAGATTGGGGTGGCCTTTGGGTGGTTGAAATTTGACAAAGAAGCTCTTTTGAGGACACTGGAGTCCACAGACTAAAGAAAAGATAGGGTCCCCCTCTCTACATAATGGTTGGCTCTTTGGACCCAATTGAATGACTTTTGTTTGGGCCTAGTGAATACATCGATTTGGCCAGACAAAAGTCTAAGCAGGCCATTTCTTAATTTTATGGTTAGATTTTTGAAGTTGTGTTCATGTCTGGCAGCCTTTCAAAGTGTCCTTGATCTAGGCATCATGCTAAGATAAGATGGTATGTTGTTTTGATTAGGCATTTGCTCCAGTGAAACTGTCTTGCACTATATTAACTTGATAATTAACATGTGAGAATACTTGTAGGCCCACCTTTTGATGAATCCAAATAGAACATATAAACAATTCTCTATATGTCACAGAATCCATTTGCACTAATCCGTTGGGAAATGAACCGACTGTCAAAATATTTTTTGATTAAAATTTGTTAAATTTTGTAAGCTGTAGACCAAGGGGTTAAGATCATTCGGTTGACTTGAAATTTATACTTAATGACATAGATCTTTTCATCCCCACCTCTCTCATAATATATGGAGTCTAGGTGGGCTTCAATGGCTGTCTGAATATAGATGGACATGAGCAGGGCCTGTTTTTCATATCTAACATTTGAATATAGAGCTTGGGCCCTCATGTTTTAGTCCAAAATGTATAAGAATGTACACACCATTTACCCGCTACGTATTGCGTGCTAAGAGTTTTTTTGTACCATGTCTTTATGTTATTGTGTATATCATTTTTTTGCAAATGGACTCAGTATGTGGCTGTTATTGTAAACATGTTTTAGTATTTTGTGGTCCAGTAGCTCAAGCCCAAGATATTAATGTATATTTGTTTTGATTGGCTCCCATGTAACAGGCAACTTAACTGAGCTTTTCATGAATGTTTGGGCCATGAACAAGAACAAAAAGTTTGGCCCAAATAAATATAATGGATTTACTATGCTATGTTGCTCCCCCTCAAATCAAAATATATGAAAGAACTCATAGTACCATGGAATTTGATGTTTGGCCCAACCTATTACCAAAGCCTATGAACGAATGGGTCAAATTGTTTCTCTTTGATAAGCCACTAGGGATCCATTGTCTACCCGGACAGTGTCATATTTAGTTTGGGCGAAAAAATCACCCCACCAAGTTATCCTTGACTTTGGTTAAAGTGGCCTCGGTCAATGGTTTTATAAGTTGCATTTTCATCAAAATTGAACCCAACGGTAGCATTTACATTATATGAAAGTCAAAAGTTGGGCTCTTTACCAACTTATCGGGAGGGTGGCTAAACTATAAGAGAATGGATTGATCCAAGGTGGGCCATGTTGGATTAAAATGGGCATGGAACAGATGCTTGCCTAAAAAAACATATAGATGGATAGATACACTTAAATCAAATCTAATAGAGATTTTAATCATACAATTCTCTCGCTCTCTCTCTCTCTCTCATCCTTAGAGTAATGGCACATTATCTGTATGTACCAGAGAGGACCAAATTGAATGACCTTAATAGGACCAATTCTTTCTCTTTCTCTCTCTCATCCATAGAGTAATGGCATGTTATACGTATGTTCCAGAGAGGACCAAATTGAATGACCATAAAAAGACCAATTCTCTCTCTCTCTCTTTCTCTCTCTCTCTCTTTCTCTCTCTCTCTTTCTGTGTGTACCAAGATGTGTTCCTGTCCAAGTATAAACAATAGAAGGCCTTGATTGAACTTTCTATTCAACTTTCTCTCTCTCTCTCTGTACCAAGATCTGTTCCTATCCAAGTATAAACAATTGAAGGCCTTGATTGAATTTACTATCCAATGTCCTCTTAAAGTTGAATAAAAATGCTTTACAGAACAAGGTTACATTTGATTATTGCATTAAAAGAAAACTGACAGAACAAGAAAAGTTGTTGGGTTTTGTCCTGACATATGAGCTTTTAGTTTGGAGTTCTTAAAGTGTCCGGGGACAGCATCTTTCTATTTCTTAAACTGAGAGTTTTGTTCTAAATATTTCTAATTGCTTGTGATTAGGTCAAATATGGACAGGAGTTGAATATTACACTATCAAAACCGATTTAGTACGGAGTACATTGCCGAGGTGAACTCATTTACTGATTTTGCAAAGGCGAATTCGAATGGGGCAGCGGTCATTAGGTGCCCATGTAATGATTGTTGTAACCATTGGAGGCTTGACTATGGAATCGTGAGAAGTCATTTGCACATTTATGGAATGATGGTCTCATACCAACGGTGGATAGCTCACGGGGAACCTATAGTTTAACCTAATGATGTGGATGAGAGCGAGGATGAATCGGAAGAGAATCGGGATGAATACGATGAGTTGATAGAGGACCATCGTAGGGGAACTTACTTATAGGAAGATACTCAAGAGGGGGATGATGTGCAAGATTTTGAAAGATTGTTGCAAGCTTCCCAGCGTGGCTTGTACCCAGGATGCAAGAGCTCAGATACTCTACTAGCGTTTGTTATCAGGATATTGCATGTGAAGGTCGAAAGTGGGTGTAGCAATAAGTTGTTCAATAAGGTCCTGCAGATTTTTAAGGACTTTTTACTCGAAGGTCATGTGATGCCAGCCTCAATTTACGAGGCGAAGAAATTATTATGTGACTTGAGCATAGGGTACAAGAACATAGATGCCTACAAACATGATTGTGTGTTGTATTGGAATGAAAATGCTCAATTGGATAAATGTCCAGAATGTCAAGAGCCTAGATACAAGGTCAATGATGGCAAGCGAAAGAAGATCCCTCATAAGGTGCTCCGTTACTTCCCATTGACACCGAGGTTGCGCAGATTGTATATGTCAAGGAAGACAGCCATAGATATGAGATGGCACAGTGAGAAGCGTGTTGATGATGGGATAGCGAAGCATACGGCTGACTTCATGGAATGGAAAGAATTTGTTAAGAAATATCCAGAGTTTGCTCGAGAGACACGTAATGTGAGGCTGGGGTTAGCTACCGATGGATTCAACCCTTTTGGTAACTTGAGCACCTCTTATAGCATGTGGCCTGTCATACTTATGCCTTATAATTTGCCACCATGGATGTGCATGAAGGAGCCATTTTTTATGATGTCATTACTTATTCCCAGACCAAGCTCACTGGGAAATGAGATCGATGTATATCTGAGGCCCTTGGTTGATGAGTTGAAGGACTTGTGGGATAATGGTGTATCCACTTTTGATGCCTCCACTAAACAGACCTTTCAGATGCATGCGGCTGTGTTGTGGACTATAAATGACTTTCCTGCGTTTGGCAACTTGTCTGGGTGGAGCACAAAAGGATATAACGCTTGCCCCTCATGTAACGACAGCTCGTTGGTGGTGAAGTTGAAAGATAAGATTGGGTATATTGGCCATCGAAAATACTTGGAACTGAACCACCAATGGCGTAGAAGCAAGGCCTTCAACGGTCAGCCTGAGTATGAAAAAAATTCTTTGGATTTACCGGTGCAAAAGGTATTAGACCAGCTAGAAGAACTAGCGCCGGTCCAGTTTGGTAAGAATAAGAAAAGACCGCGTGACTCTGGAGAACTGAATTGGAGAAAGAAAAGCATCCTATATGAATGGCCCTACTGGAAGTGCAAAAAACTTTGGCACAATCTTGATCCTATGCACATTGAGAAGAATATTTGTGTAGCTTTGGTTGGAACAATTTTGGGCATAAAGGGCAAAACCAAGGATATGGAGAAAGCGCGTAAGGATTTGAAAAATATGGGCATCAGGCCAGAGTTGCATCTAGTGGAAAGGGACGATGGATCTAGCTTGAAGCCGCATGCCTCTTACACTTTGGAATCAAAATAGAGAGATGCCTTTTATGAATTCTTGAAGTCGATTAAATATCCAGACGGCTATGCGATGAATCTCTCGAGGTGTGTAACCTCGAAAAATGGTAGTTTATCTGGTTTAAAGAGCCATGATTGCCATATCCTTATCCAACGCATCCTTCCTATTGGTATGCGTGGCTTTCTAAATAAGGATATTTGTACAACATTGTTTGAGTTAGGCTCTTTTTTCCAAGACCTTTGCTCGAAAACACGGAGACACGATGATTTGAAAAAAATAGAGGAGCATATAGTTTTAATATTGTGCAAGTTGGAGAGGATTTTTCCTCCTACTTTCTTTGATGTAATGGTTCATCTATCGATTCACTTACCGCGCGAGGCCATGCTTGGTGGACTAGTGCAATATCGGTGGATGTACCCGATAGAAAGGTAATAGTTAATGACCATTGATTAATTGTTCATTTATTATTGCAATTGCCTTGCATTGAAAATCGTAAATGATATCATTGGTTGTTTAAAGGTTTCTGAAGACCCTAAAAGGGTATGTTGGCAACCGAGCTAGGCTAGAAGGTTCGATCGCCGAGGCTTATATTGTCAAAGAGTGTCTTACTTTTTGTTCAATGTATTTAAGGCAAACTGATCGAGTTGAACGCTATGATGATGGTGGCGAACGTGGTCCGAGGATGTCAGTATTTAGACAAACTGTCCGTCCAATTGGACTGATGGCAAGGGCACATGATCCTTCGCAGGAAGAGCGTGACATGGCTCATTGGTTTGTGCTGAATAGTACCCCTGAGGTGGAGCCGTATCTGCAGTACGTGCTTCAATCTAACTATATTTATGCATTGCTTGTTAATTGTTTGATTTATTCTCTACTTTTAATTATTCACTAAAAGCTGCCTTGAGTAGAGTCCACAAGAATTTAGTACAAAATCAACACAGTGGAGAAATCGGGCATGTACAACAAAAAGAATTTGCCAAATGGTTCAAACAACATGTAAGACATATAAAATTTTATCATTTTAATTGCTATATATTATTGGATTACACTTCAAATGACATGAGCGTAATATATTTGTCTTAATGTGCTTATGTAGATGAACCAATTACGAACTAGTGGGTCACCTGAAGCTACTGAGGAGATTTGGTCATTAGCAAATGGGCCCAGATCACTAGTGAATCTATATCAAGGGTGTGATAGCAATGGTGTCCTATGTCACACTAAAGACCGTGAGAATTGTCGTAGAAGTCAGAATAGTGGCTTGGTTGTGAATGGGGAATACGAAGGAGAGAAACATGACTACTATGGATACATCCACAAAATCTGGGAGTTGTCCTATTTGCACGGGGGTAAAGTGGTTTTATTTGAATGTGAATGGTACAACACTAGCACCAAGCACAATATAAATATTGAAGAACATGTTACAAGCCTTGATATAACGGGTCGTTGGTGTAAGGATGATCCATTTGTACTACCAAGTCAGGTGACACAAGTCTTCTACATCAATGACACCATTAGCGGAAAAAATTGGAGAGTTGTAGAACGGGTCAAGCCTCGGGGAGTATGGGATGTACCTGCTAACCGGGATGATGATGACGATGATGATGCGTGTAATGATGCATTTCAGCAGGGAGAAACGACATATGTTGTCCCAATCCTCGTTAATGGTACTAATGTCCAATGCTCTAGAGATGATATAGATCCTGAGATTGTTCTCAGTGATGGGTCAGAAGATGAGCAGGGCCAAGACAAGGATGAAACACTGGTGGAGTATGAAGATGAAGAAGACAATGATGTACTTAGTCAGTCTGACTCTGACATGGAATATGACATGTAGTATGTGATTCAAGTTTTGCACACGTAATGATTAAGTAAATTAATAAAGATCTCACCTTACAGAATGACATTGTCTGAAAGTTCATTTTCTCTTGTGATTTGTTCATATATGGATAAACCATTTCTATATTTTACGTTTTATGCTTATTTATATATATTATAGTTGCAAACGATGGCAAACGGAGGGAAAAAATGGGTCAAACCAGGAGAGCTGTCCCGTCATGTACAAGCATTCAATTATTTATTAAAGAGAAAAAGGACAATTAAGCAGAATGCAGATCAACTTGTTTCTTTATGGCTCCCATCGACTGCAGCACGTGCTATATTTGGTTTGGCTAAAGGGACAAACGGGAACAGAAAGAAAATGGTTAGTGGGAATAATAACGACGAGAACTACAGTCCCCCACAAGATGATGACGTAGATGACGATACATTTTCGTCAAAATCGGATGAGGTAATCTTTATGTGAATGTCTATGACATGCGCTTTAAAATATTAGTTTTTGATAGTGACACCTATGCTAAAATAATATTATTGATTTGGGCTAATAAATATTTATTTTCCTTGTTACTTGGCTCTAAGTTAGGTTGCAGATATGCTTTGGTAGAAAAGGGCTAGGCGTGCTCGGAGTATCACAGCTGCACTTGGGTTAGCACGTGCAGAGAGCACACCCGAGGCTGCAACACAGCCTCATTTGCCGATACAGCCATTGACTACACAGGATATACCGTTGCAGCCATCTACCACACAGCCCTCATTGACCCAACCTCCTACCGCACAGCCATTGTCGAGGGTATCTCCACCGTCCCTGACTTCGCCGAGTCCTCATACACTTGCTAGCAGTGTTGGTGAGAAAATTATGACCTCTTAAAATCTTGGATTCACTTCAATTTAATGTTTTCTGTTTACTAACTCATTTAGCACTATCATCTTAACAGCATCAGCCCCAGTCTCAGAGGTTCGGAGTCGTGTAAAGGGAGTTACGCGAGGGAAGAATGCGGCAAAGCTGAGGAAAGAGTTGGGTCATAACATCCCAGTTCCGATCCCCAGCTCGAGTCATAGGCCAGAGGGGGAACATGCACCATCATTGGTTAACCATCTTGGGTTAGCCATTAGAGAGATGGCCCCAGTCCGACCTCATGGTTAGAAGAAGCTTGATAGTGGGATCAAGCTTGCAGTCATTGGATTAGTTCAGGTAAACTACAACGAGAATTATCAACCAAATTGATGATAGCTATACTCGTCATTAGAAGGCATGGATTATATTTTATTATTACTAATCGTTATATGGCTCTCTCTTAATTGTAGCAAGTATTTGATATTGGGGACTACGAGGGTGATATGCAGCTCAAGGCGGACATTGACCGCCAGTGTGGGATTTTGTACAAGAGTTGGAAATATGAGCTGCATAGCCATTATCTCGAGCTATTGGAGCAGGGAGTTCCCCGACCCCAGGACCACCCGGCGGATGGCTGTGATCCAGCCGACCGTCAGTTGATGATCTCACAATGTTGGGAATCACCACAGTGGAGGGTAACCTTTGGATGTTATCTACAATAGTTAATTATATTTCAACGTAATTTTATTAGGTATGATTCAATGAAAAAGAGCTTTTGTATTATTACTCTTCTATGTAGGCGAAGTCGAAGAAGGCTCAAGAAAGTCGAGCCAAACTGCCATACAATCATACTAGTGGCTCCAGGTCATTTGCATCGAAGATGTCTCTGGTGGTACTAATTATATTCATATAAGCAAACTTGATTAAGTTTATTAATTTATCAATATGTAGGTTCATTTCTAATACAAGTTAATTTCAAATGACGGATGGCACAGAATGTCGGTCAGGCGCCTCCTATTACTCAGTTTTTCCACGACACCCATTATAGACAAAAGAGTAATTCGTGGGTAAATGACGTGGCTCAATAGAGATATGTATGTTTGCTCTTCGATTCAACTTTGATCAATAATTATGTTAGAAGCATTCTAAATCCCTTATTGATTTGAATGGCAGGAGGCCTTGGTGCAGCGGACTAAGGAGCAGTCACAGCCCTCTGTCACAGCTTCGATGACTGAGGAACAAATTGCTGTTGATGTGCTTGGGAAGAGGTTGGGTTATTTGAATGGGTATGGTATATACACGAGGACCTCTTCATCTTCCACACAGTTTCGAGCGCAGCATCTTGAGTTGATCGCCCTGCGCGAGCAGCTAGCTGAGCAGGCTAGGAGGCAGGCTGAGCAGGACAGGCAGCAGGCTGAGCAAGACAGGAGGACAGCTGCACTCGAGGCCCTCGTTCAACAGCTGGCAGCTGCGGCAGAGATAAATCCAACAATCTACCTCAACGTCTCTAGAGGGTCCAGTTCTGCTGGTGATGGCACAGCTACTGGAGGGCATGATACGACCCCTTGGTTAGTATAATATTGTCTTGAAATATTAAAATGGCTATAATGGCAAGTATGTCAAGTAGTAGAATTTACATGTCAAATATGTCAATGGTTGGGGTATCTGGCTAAAATTCCCCATCATCATTAATATCTTGTTCCCATGTTTCCCCATGGGGGATTGAATGCAAAGAATCCAAGGAAACTTCATTTGAAATGGAAGGAAGCATCATTGGAATGCAAAATTCAAAATGAATGATGCAAACTTCACTGAAAAGGGCTCATGCGCAACAAGAGATGTAACAAAATAAAATATACGAAACCACAATATTCAATAGGATATCTACATCTTATAACTCTGTGATAGTTCATGGAAATTCACAGCAACTCTTCATTATCAACTCTGTGTTTTTGTTTTTTGATAGAAATAACTCTTAGTGTTGTAATCTCTTCAAAACGATCTGGGGCAAGCCTTGTTTTCATTCTTTACCATGGAGATATATTAATGCATGCAACATCATGGCTAGAGTGTTTCTGTGTAGTTTGCTCTATGATTCCTTAAGTACCCTCCCTATTATACAGAAGGTTCACGAGACAACTCAAAGGTATCAATTCCTTAACTACTCCTAGTGTGGATAGTTGCCACTTGCCTCCTAGAACTTCTTACGAACAGCACAGCTGATTTCAAGATTTCTGGAGTAGAAGGACCTTTCTGTTGGATGTTCTCTTAACTTTAATCCTAAACTTCTAAAGACACTGAGAGAAAAGGGTATGTGATATGACCCAAGTCTCGTGACAATTTGAAAATCGGTACATAGATAGATAAAAATTTACAATCCCTGTCAGAATATATATCATGGTATTTCAGCAAGTAGAAGTGGCCTCGAAAATTAAATTTTTTAAGCATATCATGTAACCTATTAACAAAGATATTTCTGAAGGGCAAAGTGGCGCTAGAGTAACTTAAGGTGAGAACAATCTATGCCTTTATCTAATATCATTTATCTCTCATTTTATTGTATTCAATGATGTTACATTTGTAATTTTTTAATTCATTGAAAAGGTTCTAATGTTATTTTTGTCATTACAGATTGATGGACGAGTTCGGTTCGATTCAGTTGCAGACATGGGGGAGTTTTTTTTTTTTAATTTAGTCTATCTGTATTTGTATATTGGATATTTATATCGGACTGTATTATTGTAATATTTGTTAAATGAGATGAATGATTTGATGAGAAATGGTGATGTTTGTTTTTATTATTCGGTAATTCTTGTATGGATGGATTTCTTTTTGTTAAATAAAGGTGCATGAATAGCAGGTATAAACACGTTTATTGGAAGATTATAACGAAAAAATAGTAAATATATTATAAAAAAATCAAATTATTGCCGACGAAAAAACACTTTTACCGACATTTTAAAACGTCGGTAAAAGTCAATCTTGATTTCTATTTTTTTAAAAATACATAATTACCGACGTTTAATATCGTCGGAAAAAATAAAATATTGAATTTGCCGACGTTTTCTACGTCGTTGATAAAAATATAGAAAAGAAAACAAAAAGCAAAGTTGAATTTACCGACGTTTTAAAACGTCGGTAAAAGTCAATTAAAGATTTTTTTTAAAAATACATAATTACCGACGTTTAATATCGTCGGAAAAAGTAAAATATTGAATTTGCCGACGTTTTCTACATCGTCGATAAAAATATAGAAAAGAAAACTAAAAGCAAAGTTGAATTTACCGACATTACAAAACGTCGATAAAAGAAAATCAAAAAATCAAAAAAATTCGGATTAGTTTGCCAACGATCTATTAATGTCGGTAAATCTCAATTTTAAAATTTTAACGTCTTTCTGCAACGTCTGTATAACGTCGGCACATGTAAATTAAATTTGAAAATAATTTAAATTCCTTACTGGCGTTAGATTATCGTCGGGCAATGTAAATTTTATATTATAATGATATTCAAACGTGCAAAATAAAAAGGTAATTAAAATCGTTATTACTTAGCGGCGTTATAAAACGTCGGTAATTTCAATTTTAATTTTCTCCGACGTTAAGGAAACGTCGGCAATATATTTACTTAAAATTATTAAATAATTTTTACCGACGTCACATATCGTCGGTAAATCTCACAATGGTAAGTATTAGTTTCTGCGACGAAAAAGTTTTCGTGGGTAATAATGTTTTCCGACGTTAATTACGTCGGTAAATGTTGATTATAACGTCGGCGATAATATTCTACGACGAAAGTTTGTTCGTCAGAAATAAGTTTCATCGACGTTATTTTAAGTCGGTAAATGTCGAATTTTAACGTCGGTGAAAAGTATTTTCCGCGACGAAATTTTGTTTGCGTCGTTGATGATTTTTGTTGACGTTTTTTTTCCGATGTTTTATATTTTGTCGGAAAAAATTTTGGGCGACGTTTTTATAATTTTTTGCGACGAAATTGTTCGTAGCTAAAATTATTAATTGTTGTAGTGTGACGGTGATGATTATTGCAGAGGCACGAAGTAGGACCATGCCCCAGCCGTTCATTGTTACCACAAAGACTTTTAAGAACACTGCATTTAGATAATAAATCATTGTAATCTTCTATTAAGACGATCTTCTCAATTTATAAAAAAGAGAAGAGCTTCAAAAGAATAATATACTTAAAAATTCAAAATTGAGTTCTTTCGCTAATATCGCTAGCAAACTAATTCTAACAATATCTTAACATATTCTCTAACACTCTTCTTTTAGGCATTGTTGGTGGGTTGATTTTTCAATTTGATAATATTACACCAACCCACTTGCTGACATAATAAAAAGAGAATTTTGCTCATAACCGGCCACCTGTTTTTGCTATTAGAAAATGACCATTTTTTAATGTGGGGTTTTTTTTTTCTAGACCAAGCAGTAGATTTAACCTTATCTTGTAGCTTAGATGTTAGGGATTTTCATCCTCTGACAATAAAATAATTCGTCCAATGATTTAAGGCTATTATTTGAATGTGGGTTCTAGTGCTCAACTAAGATTGTCAAAATAAAAGACCTGGTTATTGTAAAAAAGAAAAAGGTGGTGTTTGGGACCGTTCTCAACGAAATCAAAATTATAGTAAAATTAGATGAAATTCACCTCTCGGATTAGGAGTTTGGTGCCCTTTACATGCTCTACTTAACGAAAAATTAAGAGAGAGAGAGAGAGAGAGAGAGAGAGAGAGAGATGTTTTCTTTGAACCCCATACAACCTCCTTTTTGATTGGTTCATGGTCGGACTAGATGGAATGGCACAAAAATTGAGATTAAGTATATCCTTTGTTCATTGATATAAATCACCTTGCACTGTAGATTGGACAGTAAATCGCATTGTTGATGAAGTGGGCCCTTTGAATGGTCCACTGTTAGCAAAGCAGAACTGCTATGCTAGCCATCTGATTTTGAGACTAGCTGTGTATGGTTAGAAAATTGGTGGCTGTATTTTTATAACAGGCCCTTAATCTTTTTTTTAATCATTATAATTAGTTCCTATGTATTCCAATGCAAACAAATAAACCCTAGATTTTCATGATTAATTAAAGGGATAAAAGATTTTGGATGACTATCAAATCATCTCTTATACCAATTTAAAAGGAGTAGCTAGTATGCAGCGTTTGGATTGATCATGTGCAATAATGTGACCCCACAAAGTGGACTTTATTTTGTCACCCCCATAATAGTTTGGAGTCATATAGTACTTGACTACAAGCCTTCTACCCTTAATTTTTTAATTTATTTACTTTTATAACAGATAAAAAAACGTTGATTCTTATTGTTTAGAATTAATACAAACTATATTTCAAATGTGGGGAGGGACAATAGAGTTCCAGTATATTCAATTAAGGCCTGGACCATTCCTACCCTAAGATCATCCTGAAAATACTTTTTGATTCCAAATGTCGTCCTAATTAAAAACGTAATGATAAAATCAAAAGAACATGCTAACTAATAGAAACTATATAGAATCAATTGTTAGCAGTTGTTTATATTTATTCTTATTCTTTGTATTTTGGTTATTTGAAAATCAATTTACTTTTTAAATCATTTGTCCAATGCTATCGACAAACATCATCTTCTGGGTGTTTTTACCAAAAAAAAAAAAAATGATATCGACTAAATATTTGAGCTTTGTTTTTTCAGGTTGATAATGTTTTGAAAATGATATATGTGATTTAATTGATGTGGACTCGGGGAGAAAATTGAGAAAGGACGGCACGGCCTAAAATGCAGTGGGTGGGGCATTTAAGCCAGCACTAACTTTTGTTTGTTATGGGGCACCTTTTGTCTACTGCCTTCTCCACCTTTGAATCAAGAAAGCAAGGTTGGAGTGTTTGCTTTGTCGCGGGAATATGAGAATTGTCAAAACAAAACCAGCCACCCAATCACCTAGATTTTTTTTTTTAAGGATACCCAATCTCGTAGTTGCGAAAAGGTAATAAAAACTATTGCAAAACGGGGTTACATCATCCTTCGTGTCCGTGCAATTATATCCAAAAAAGCTTCCAATCTTTTCTCACAGGTGGACACAAAAAATCAAAGCCCTGAGGCTGGGAATGGATGACTTCAAAAGATAGCAGAAATTACGCACACAAAGGAGAAAAAAAATAAGCTTTAATTTTTAAAATCAGCGGCAAAATAAAGAAATACGTTAAAAACTTATTAATCAGAAAGTATGCAATGTTAACTGAATCATTTAATCAGCCTTATAGTTGCACAAAAGGCTATCATGTCGCAATCAAATCACCTGGCCCTTAGCTGGAAGAAATGTTTCTAAAGCTTGTAGCTATTGGATGGCCAAATAACCAGTCCCTAGGTCGGAAGAAGTGTTTCCAAAGCTCCTTGCCATCAAAGATGTATTTTATCTAATTTTCTTTCCTCTTATTTTAATTCTGTTTGAGTATTCTATTGATGCTCCCTGTCTTCATTGTCAAATTAAAATTGGTCATATTCCAAATTAATTACCATTTGTTTTTATTATTGATTGAGGTTTTATTTTGCATTCTAGATTGGTCACCTTTTTTTTACTGCCACATATAATCTAAACTCCAGATTATACCATTCTTCCATTCTTAAAAAGTTTAAAATGTTAAGGATGAATCCTTATCTTGCTTCTTCCTCATCTCATTATGGTTAAGAAATGATTGTTTCTATTTTCTTTTAGAAAAATAAATGTTCAATATTTTAACTATGTTTGCGGTCTTTTTTCTTTTTTGTTTGTGTTATTATTTATATGATAATATATATTTAAGCCTTATTTAAATACTAATAATATTTAATAAAACTTAATTATTTTTTCCCCAGTGTAGGCCTTAAAGCACTAGTTATTATTATATATATTATAACAATATCCCTTTTCGTGGAAGGGTGACACGTAGTGCAGCCTTTTTGCGGGAGTATCATGACACGTGATACGCTTTAATTAAAGTCCTAAAATCTAGAATATCTCTCATCTCTCCCTCTCTCCTAAAACCTCTCCATATTCCAATGTCCTCCTATAAAAAGGGAACATCTAAATAAAAGGTCGTATAGCTTTTCGTTTGGCGACATGAGTGGGCCTTTGGAGAATGGGGCGTTAATCATAGTGCAACACATTTGAAATTTCCTAGAGTAATACATGGTATAAGTTCGGGTTGATAATCACAGTCGTATGTTCAATATTTTATTTAAAAAAGTTCTTCTAATCTCAAAATTCTAATCACAATTGCGCAATGGGCTATCCAAGTTTAACATGAACTTAGGGTCAGTATGCATTTGAAGTGAAAGGTTGTCAGGATAGGATTTCCCTCTTAGGGGTGTTGCGAAGGGGCAGAGGGGGTGGGGAACGAGCAATTATGGATTTTTTTTTTTTGGGCTATATCAATTAGGTTCCTGGCTAATCAAAATCTCTACTCCTTTTTATGTTGTTTATTTTTTTACTCTATATACTATGGAATGACGGTGGGCCCACAGCATCATCAAAATTGAAATGGTTGTAAGTCCTTACCCTCAGTGGACCCACTTACGCATGGACAGGTGTAGACATGTGCCAAACGTATATACTAAATTACTCTCTTAATTAATTGGGTTAAAAATGTTAACTCTGGACTAACCCAGAAATAGAAGGTTATAAATTACTTGGTACAATTTTTTTTTTATGTTCTCTCTTTCTCTATCTTTAATGTTTTATATACTTTCACTTGAATTCTCATTGACAAAAGAACTACTTTAAGAATTTGCATTCTTAAAGAACCAGCCTCAAAATTAGATTTTTAAGACTTAATGTGGGGCACACCTCGATGCAGGCCAATCACAAGGGTAGGGTGTGATTGTGATATCTTGATATAGATTAGAGTTGAGACAAGCATCATCACCATATTTAAGAATCCTAATAATTAATGATTATAAATGTCAAATCATATTACTATGTATAAACGAATTTACTATGTGCGATTCAGCTACCCCCATGTTAGACCTAGACGTGGTAATTCATATCAAGGGTATGAGTATGTGATCAAAGAGTGTATATAATTTCTATTCTCAAAATATTTGATATTTCAATTGTTTTATGACTTATATAATAATATTTATTTATATTTTATTTAAAAAGTAAAAAATTAAAAAAATAATTTTTTCCATAGCCCGCATTAGGCACAGGCCTTAAAGTGCTAGTTATATATATATTATAACTATACCCCTTTTCATGAGAGGGCGACATGTGGCACAATTCTCATCATGAGAGAGCAACACGTGGCGCAATCTAAATTTAAATTTTTTAAAAATTTGTTTCCACCCTAAAAATCTCTCTATCCGTTTTTTAAAATCAAAATTCAAAATTTGTCCCACTAAAATCTCTCCTTCATCTATTCAATTTAGTATTTTTAAAATCTCTCCCTCCACCCACTAAAATCACTCCTACGCACCAATTCAACATCTAAATATCACCCACACATTTTATCTAATCACATTTTTAGAATCTCTACAGTATTACATCTTGACATTGTGATACTTACCTCACGAGATTGTTGCTACAAATTATCACGTACAAAATTACTTTATCCTTGTGCTTCTCGAATTTCAAATAATTATCCACACATAGAAATGCCGCTCACTGTGGCATAGCAATACGGATCTAGCTTTAAAATTAAAATTTTCTCTCTCTTTTCCTCTCACACACACGCACATGAATTCTTTTTATTGGATATGCAATTCAAGTTTCCTAATATGTGACTCGCTATTTGCTTGCAGGCATTGTCTAACCACTTAGCCATGATTCTACAAGCTCTTAGGCCAGATCGTCGAAGTTACTGTGACAATGATAATGATTATACTCCTGCAAGGCTTCCACTTCTGAAACCCCCAGTTCAGCGGCCTCCCTATGCTGCTGATTCTCATTTAAAATTGAAGAATGATGTGTGGAATGTAAGAATAAATGACTTCTCCTTCACATTCAATTCAACTATTATTATCCCATTTGTTATTCCTCTCTAATATGTATCTAATTCATAATCTTTTTTTTAAAACAGACAAACATGTAAAAGGGCATCTGTTTCTCAATTCTTATATTGTTCTATTGTTTTTTATTGCTCTTGGTTAATAAAAAAAATAATATTGAAGTAAATTACTACAACAAAATTATAATAATGCCTAATCATTTCTTAGGGTGACCAAAATATTAATTCATAATTTAAAGGGGACCTTTTTTAATCATTTCATATATCATTTTGAATTAATTATTTTGTTTATACTTACTTCTTTTTAGAATAGAAATTGTGCTTTTTATACAGAGAAAAATTAATATTTATATATATATCATTTTAAAATAAGGATTACCGTTCAATAGGACTCACAATCTATCACTCACATTAAATTAGACCATGATATTCAATTAGTAGTCCATATTCAGGATTCTATCTATATCAGCTAGACACTATCCATACTACCTCTTTAAAATCTCTCAATTTTCTTAAAATCTCTCTTAACATCTGAAAGAATACATGACAAACCCAAATCAAACTCTTTTCTTTCTTTACCTACATCCAAACCCATAAAATTTAGTTTCAATATGGGGATCCAAGTTTGTAATATCTAAATGCATTATATACCTTCGCTTCTCTCATTCCAAGGTTTAAAGTGATATCTAATTTTCATTTTAGATTTTTAATTCTTTACTTATTCTTTGGTATAGATTTAAAATAAAACTAATATTGTATTGTTCAAGATCTTTGTTTACATTATAATCAATGTCGGTGTAGATTGCCAATCTGATATGGATATAAAAGGGAAAAAAGCCATGCATACAGAACCCATGTTAGATCCTCTAAATTTCTGATCCAGTATCAGTGGATTTGAGTTGTAATTAGTTAGGGCCGACAGGATGGACCCATACTCATTTAACAAAAATGTAATATAAGTCGGTGAGATTCATAAAATATGAGCCTCACATGCATTAAATTTCTTAATGCATTGGTCCATGTATTGGTCTTGAAATGTTTTTATATTTCATTAGTCCATTTTTTCTGCAAATGGACCACAAGTTTTTTAAAATTCTTTCTTTTATTCATTCATATCTCCAAGTTTTTTAAATCTTTTTTTTTCTTTTTCCCCATGAGTAATCACCTTTATATATTTGAAATTTAAATTTATTTAAAACCATTCGTTCCTTAAAGCACTACTTACTAATCTTGATTTCTTAATTCTCCCTAAAATCTTTCCAAATACACGGTTTTCTCTGCCTAAGATCTTAATAAAATTCACTTGGTCTAAACTACTTTATTTTTCTATATAGATGACATCGGACTACACCTATTCTATTTCCATGTATAAATCTTTTTAATTTTTTTAATGACTTGATTGGGCCCGATTAATTAAATGGCGGGCTCAAGCCTAAATTTTATAGGCCATTTCGGGCTTCAGTCAGGCCTAGGCCAATGCTTTTAAAGTTGAGTCAAGTTTGAATATGCCTTAGCCTGGTCAGGCCTGGCTTGACCCATGCAAACCCTACAAAATTCTCTATACATCCTAACACTCTTTATGATTTAGTTTCTTTTTTTTCCCTAAGTTGGGCCAGTGGCCAGGAGTGGGAAGGCAATGCGCCCACCTACATATATTTATCAAGTGGACAGCATTGGATGCTAGTCTATTTTCTTTTCTATTCAAATCCAGCTGATCAATTTTTTTCATAGTGAGAGGGTTGGTTGACCTAATGATTCTTGTACATTGGACTATTTTATCTAATTTTTTTATCATATAATATTTATTTTCCTCTTAAGTTAAGCTTCTGAATTAAAGGAAAAATGTTCTAACCTTTTTTTTATTAATGTTTTAATGAGACTCTATGGGTATAATATTTTTACCATATAATATTTTTACAATTGATTTAAATGGTTTTATTTTAAAATATAATCACTTTTTAATAGGCATTGACCTGGACTTTGTTGAACTTGGTAGGGCCTAACATGGCTTAGCCATTGATAGTGCATGGTCATATCTGGGCTTAGACTGAGCCCAACATCGAAGCCCTAACCGTGGTGGTTTGGGTTATGTTTTTATTTTACTTATATGGTACATAAATTTTCAAATGGGCCGGGTTTGGTATGGTCATTTTCTTTTCTATTCAATTCCAACTAATCAAATTTTTTATACTGAGAGGGTTGATTGACCTAATGATTCTTTGTGTATTAGACTATTCCATCTAAATTCTTTTACCATATAATATTTTTTCTGTTGAGTTGAGTTTATAGATTTAAGGAAAAATGATCTAACTTTTTTTTAGTAATATTATAATAAAATATTATAATAAAACTTTAAGTATACATTATTTTCTTTTTTATTTAGTTTTACTAATATGATATTTGATTTTTTAAGTGCACACTAAAATATTTAAAATTATGATTGTGTGACGAATTTTATGTTAATATTAATTTACAAATTATTTTAGTATTTATAAATATTTTTATTTACAAATAATATAATTATTAAACAAGGCTTGGGTTAGGCGCGGGCCCTGAAATGCTAGTTATTATTATTATTATTATTATTATTATTATATATTATAAGAATACCCCTTTTCACTAGAGAGTTACATTTGGCGCATTCTTTTTGCAAGACATGTGTCGCATTCTGATTAAAGTCCTCAAAATTCCTCCCACCATCCCTCTTCTAAAATCTATTTGTCTCAATTTCTTTGCTATTTAAACTTCTACAGTTCAACATTATCTCCTAAAATCTCTCCCCTCTCCTAAAATCTCCTAAAATTTAAAATATTTTTTATCTTTCCTAAAATCTCTAATCTTCCGTTAAAATCCCTCTCATTGCTCTTGTGTAATTTCAACCTAATCCCTCCCTAAAACCCATCCAAATGCATCCATAGATGATATTAACCTTTTAATTTTCTGAACTATAATAGGTTAATATCTCAATTGCATAACTTAGGACTTGTTTGGCAGCTCTACTCTTTTTCTCACAAACCCATTTAAAATAGAGCCATTAAAAAAAGACCTAAACAAAGAAGAGACTAAAATAAGAAAAAGTGTTTGGTAACACACTGATCTATTATAAAAAGACTGTTTGGTATACCCTCTATTTGCTTACTTTTAGAGGGCTTGCCTCTTATTTGGAAGGGTAGTTTATGTCATTATGAAAAATAAAATAAACTCATATACATGTGTTCCCCCTCCATATATCATTCAGGAACACATGCAATATGGACAATAGAGATTACATTCAACATATCATTGAAGAACCTATTCATTATCTATACACACCAGAACTAGAGAGCCAGATCCAAACCATGGGCTTGTATCACTGACGGCGACTAAGTGACACTAGAATACAACAGTCACATCTCAGGTAACCGAACTCGAGCCTGAATTCAAGGGTAATGGAACACCAACCAAGTTGGTGGAGTACATGCACACAATACTTGTGCAAGTTGCACATCACATAAACATGCCCAGTTATCCCATTTTCGAAACTGCCCATCAAACTGGGGCCAACCACATAGTAGGTGTTCAACGAGTGTAACAGTTTCAGTTCAAATGTACAAGTCAAAACTGTTTCATGTGGGAACCAAGTCCCGCCAAAGAAAAGGTAGAATCACTTGGTTGTTTTGAAACATATAGACCCAACAGTCATAGTCATTGAGATCCAACTGATTTGCTACCACAGTAACGAGCAGGGGAAGGTGTTATGTGGGATAGTTAGATCCGGTAAGGACTTCAAAGAGGCTAGGTAGTACCCTTCAGCTTTCCTACAAAGGAAGAACAATAGGTTTGGCAGTCAAGAGGAAAATGCCATAGTATGTAGAAAATTATTCTAACATCCATTATGACGAGGATGGATTTTCATTGGTTAAAAAGGTTACAAATTGACTGTGACATACTACTGCCAGCAGCATTCCAATTTCTACAAGCAGAACATGAAGTTGAAAATATGATGCAACTTTGAAAGGAACTTTGATGGATGGTTAGAAGCGGGAAGGTGAGACAGTGGTTCCATTTTCTTGTTCTTCCTCCTCCTAAGCTGGAAGAACTGCTGCATTACATCTGAGCACTCAGTTGTCAGGATCCCACGTCGAATTGTCATCTTTGGATGGAAAGGGTGGACCGGCCCAGGCGGACGATCTGAACCATTCCTACCTTCGTCGCCACCAGGAAAAAGGCTGGAAATAGAAAAAGAAAAAAGCATGAGTAGAAGAATAAAAAGGGATTGCATCAAGCAACAAATTTGTATAGAAAAGCTGGGAACATCTCATGAAGCTTTTAGGGCTGGACTCGAACTTTTCAGTTGCATTTTCCAATAGTGCACTTGTTGAAAACAATATTTTCTACTATTTTTTATTTTTATTTTCATGGTTTCTCTTCTCATATCACTAATGGAAGAGTTACCCAAGTTTATTTGGCTGGAGAAAGAAGAAGGCCAAAACAGCATCCCATTCCTACCTAAATAATGTAATTTCTCATGTTGAACCACCCCCAATGCATAGGAAAGGATTGCCATCCTCCACTGAAACAATCAGAAGACTTGCAATTTGAACCACACTCAAATGGACCACCACATTTGAGATAGAAACAAGCACAAAAATCTATCAGTGAACACAACATCTTGGAAATGATGATCAATGGATTGAATCATGAACACTTATGCTTATGTGCTGCATCCCTTCAAAGCATGAATCTTTGACCATTCCTAGCTAGAACTGTTAATCATACAACAAAAATGTGAATGTCAAGCTTGCAATTGGACCAAAACGGCCACAGTTCAACCTTCTTGGATTGTCTTTAGCCCCAATGGCTGGACCTGATCCTTAGTTTCCAGGCCCAATAAATGGCAAATCATATGCGGCGGTGACCAGCCTAACCCACTTAGTTAAAGTTTTATAGACTACTGGGCTACTAGCTTTCTACTTGATTAGCAGGATGGACACAGGAGCAATCTCCTTGAATTGCACGCAGCAAGGGTGGCACCCATCCAATTATATAGAACTCTTAAATCACCATTGCATGAGAACTGAGAAGCACTAAAATTACCGTAACAACCAATTATCTCATTCCTGGAAAATATCAGCAGAACAGAATGCTAATGGCAAAAGATGAGAGAAGTAAAACCAACAGCGAACGCAGCATCAAATAATTCAAGAGCATTTCACACATATCAAAGACCTTTACATTTGTAGAAAGTGCAAAACAGGATAGATGTGTGATATTTGTGATTTGGTAGCTACATGAGGGCCACTCATCAGATTTAATCCTACACCAATTATTAATTGGTTGCTTACATGGAAGGGAGACATGGAACTTCATGGTTGGGAAACAATTTAAAATTTATAAAATCACAGACCATCATACAACTTATCTATCATTCCATCATCATACATAATTACACACTATCACTTCATGAAATTGAAAATCATACCATCACAGACCATTACTCCATAGAAATTCATCAACTACACCAATTAGCCACATAGATAATATAAAACAAACAAAATTTCAAGATTTTACTTTCTAATAATAATCCATCAAATTTACAAAAATCACAACACATATCCATCAAGTTTCTAATACAGCCATTATCACAACCCATTCATAAAATGTAGAATAACAAAAGATGAAGAAACACATGCTTAAAAAGATTTATCTCACCAAATAGCATCTGCAATTGAATTCCTCTTGGCATCCATCTCTGTCTTATCTGTAATATCAACATTATAAGCTCCCATATCTTCCGGAACATTACTATTTTGCTCCACTTCAGAATTTTCACTAGAAAATTGTAAAAATAATTGGTCTTCCATATGCTCTTTTCTAATGAAATTATGCATCGCCATTGTAGCAATTACAATATTTCGTTGTACACGAAATGGGAAAGGAGCCATCCACTTGAGGATAGGAAATCAAGCTTTTAATACTCCAAAGCTTCGCTCAATCACATTCCTCAACGATGAATGTAATCTATTAAAATATTCCTCTCTAGTACAAGGAATAGCAGCACCTTGAAAATCTTAAAGCCAGTATCGAACGTTTCGAAATGGAGAAAGAAACCCTCGCATGTTTGTATAACCAGCATCAACCAAGTAATATTTACCTAAAGAGAATTAAATACAAATCATAAAAATTAATACTTGAATAAAATTTTGTATCATACATCTGATGAGATTAAAATCAGTTTAAATGCTTTTTTACGACGTGTATCATGTGGAAACTTTAGCCTTTCATCAGAGATTGTGTCTAGGAGAATTCATTGATCATGAGCTGTACCTTCCCATCCACATACCACATAGGTAAAGAGCATGTCAAATGAGCATACTGCCATTACTTGTTGCATGCAATCTCCCTTTCTACATCTATAAGGGATTTTTTTCTCTAGTTGGATAATGGCATGCACAAGAGTTCCATCTAGAGCACCAATACAATCTTAGAAAAAATTGTGAACATTAAAAAAATTTATAATATATAGAGTAAAGAAAACAAAGTTACCTATAGTATGGAAAGAGAGTAATACCTTAAAATATGGCTCAAAATGTGGATTCAAAAGGATTTCTTTTGGCATTATATCTAGTGGAGGCGGCTTTATCATGTCTTTGGCAAATAGCATCATTGCTTTCAATACCTGACGAAAGTGTCTATGAATATTTCTCCTGAGTGTTGAAATCTATCTTGTATCACTTTGTTTTTATGGGCATGTGCAATGACCATCATAAATATAGCCAACTGCTCCTCCACAGGTACATATTTGCTGTCTTTCAAGAACTTCTTTTCTCTAAAATACATGCATAAATGCCGAAACACATGTTGTTCCATACGTAGTAATTGATGACAGATGATGGGGTTACCATTCATAATGATTTGGACATGACCATATCCGGTTAGGATCGAGTTCCTACATGGTTCCTTAATTAAGCATCGTTGTCGCTTTTTGTACAGCAATATGATAAGTACTATTATTTTTTGAAGTAAAATTGGATCCATGTGCTCTGTATATATCAAACAAAATATAACAAATCATTCATTCATAGTAGATATGACAAATAATATCAATTAAAATATTTCCAAAATTTTCATTTATGGATAGTTCGACATCATATCAATGTCTCAACCCAAAACAATATCAAGCCATGTTTCCAAACAACAAAAGAGAGACATAACATTCATAATCATCAACCTATCAACTAGATACCACTAACACCTCCATATGCATTCCCTCTCTCTTTTTCCATTTGAGATTTGAGCCATTTCATCCTACCTTCATTTGACCTAAGTCGCATCCAAATCATTCTTTTCTCCTTAACCTCAAAACAATTAAGAGCAGCTGCATACAATGGGCTACTATCAGTCAGTTCGGGCATGGCATGCAATAAGTCAATACATTCGCCAATGGTATCTCCTTCAATTTGAACAGGAGTAGCAGATAACTGATTTAATACTTTTATTGATGCAGCGAGCTCCATTATGCAGGTGTCTATTGCATCATCACTCTTCATTGATTGCTTTTTAGAAGGCCTTGGTCTCTTTCGCCTAATATTTGCCGTCAAGACATCTGTACCAACCTCACTAGCAACTGAGTCTTCTGACATGGTAGACTGTGGGATTCTAAGGTCTGGGGATGGAGTATCATCATAATGATTCAAGTTAAGAGAATCAGAATCCACATCCATTGTAATATCTTCAGACTGACCATCCATTACCGGAGCCCATTTATCATCACCTCTAGCTGAAGTACCATCAAATAAAGCAGCCATCTCTTCAGGAAAAGGAAGGGGCTTGGACTTAAATACTTTGGCATCTTTGTGTATCTACAATAAAGTTTAATAATAATGGTCAAAGGCTATCACTTGTTTTGTAAATGTTAAAAAAAAACTAGAAATTATATATACCTTTAGGTATTCGATCCATCTATCTTGTTCCATCTCCACACAACCTGTATGTGGATTAAGGCCTATGCCAGTTTGACTTGTCAAGTGCAACCAGGCATTGTATAATTTTTTCATTTGATCCAATTGATTCTTTAGTTGCTTTTGGTTGAAGTTGTGTTTTGTCCTAAGATTAAATTTTTCTATAATCACTTTCCATGCCTTTGAGCTAAACTGCACACCGGGGCGACCACCGGATTTAACTTGTTCTAAACAAACATCAATGAGGCATTTTCTCGTACTATCAGACTAATGCGCACGATTAATGTCATCTGTTTCTTTCGCCTTTCCCTTATCCGACATTATAACTACATTCAACCACACAAAAAACATAAGAAAAAGTAATAATCAACTGACGGGCACATAAGATAGTGGAAGGTACATTTTAGTGTAGTGTATTCTTTAATACAGATTTCAGGCACTTGAAAAATATAAATCAGTCCAATGTGTAAGTTCCATTAATTGGAATTTGGACTGCAAACATAAACATGTATGAAGCATGTTCCAAAAAGAAAGAATATCATCAAAATGCTCCAAAAGGACTCAAAGCAATGTGCAAAGTACAAACCCAAAGCAAATTGGTCATTACAAGCATACACGGAAGAACATTAGAATTTATATACTCCAAAACTACCCAATCAATTCCACCATGAATGAGATCATTTTCATCAGGAAAATGAATGAGATAATGCCCTGCATTCACTGATACTACTTAGAAATATATTCGTAAAATTATGAGTCGGTATGAATGAGACAATACAGTTTTCTAATACTCCAATGCCCATCCCATCTTATAACAAACTCCATTACAGCAGTTTACATCTAGAACAGTACAGCATTCAAAGGCAAATTTCTGGCCTGGGAACCTTGGAGCAAAATGGTAACACTGATGGAGAACATCATCATGTGGTTGAGACAGGATCGACTATGATGTTATTCTTTCTGAGAGATTGCTGAGAGATTGCTCTCCAGCTTACGTTTCTCCTTCAGAGATTGCTGAGCACAGTAGCCAGCACTCATCCAGGATATTGGAGCTCAAGTTGCTCAGCAACACTCGCAGCAGAGCAGAGAGAGCAGCATCTCCTACCATTTCTCCTTCTCCCACGGGAAAAATTAATATTGAAGGTTGGCGAGAAAAAGGGCTGCTGTGAAATGAAGTGATCGATGTACTGTCCCCAAATTGATTTATATAATCCAAACCATACCAATTACCAATCGACGTGAATATTAAGTTAACATCGTTCTGACCTGGAGAAGCTCAAGTGGGAAGGATTCCTCTTCCCCTCAGTTTGGCAAACACACCCTTACTTTTGAGGCAACCCAAGAATCCCATCTAAGCACAAATAGACAGTTTCTTTATGCATCCCTTAAACCAACATAATCCCCACAAGTGATGGCCCTTTGAGAATCCAAACAGAGAAAAGGGAAAATGAAAGAAATTAGGGTTTGAGAAGAAGAGAACACGCCCAATCTTCTTAACCCTTTCCATCCATAAACCCCAAAGGCACAGTCCCAAGCCCACACAAAATAAACTCATAGAAATTCCAAACCCTAGGACTCCTTCCATCGTCAAGAGCCCTAATCGAAACCCACCTTTGTGCTCTATAATTGAAAGAAAAAATTAAGAGAAAGAGAGATCAAGAAGAAGCATACCTGCTATGCGTGTTCCTTTCTCCTTCCTTTGTTGTCTCGAGCGCCTATTTCTCTCGTCTCTCCAAACGAAAAGAGCGTTCTCTTCTCCTGCTCCTCTCTGTTCTCCAAATGAAACAAGATGGAAGAACGAAAGGGGTGAAACGTGAGGTATATATTTGAAAGGACATTCAGTGCCAATAAAACACCGTCCAAGGGTAATTTGGTCATAAAAATTACCTCCGCCTCTATATTTTTAAGACGCAAATCCTCTGTTTCCCAGCTGCGGGATAGGGCAGTATTTGATTTTTAGAGGATTTGCCTCTTAATGTCTAAATTGGGTAGAGGAAAAAATTTGGTACCAAACAATCTAATTTTTTAAACCTCTGTATGCTTTAGAAATTTAGAGGAGTAGAGGCTCAAAATAGAGATGCCAAACATGTGCTTATAAGTTAAAAAGAAAGCACATCTCTAGAATGTAAGTAACAATAGCTACCTAAGATTATGTGACAAAGTAGATACTTGGTACCGTGTAAGTAATAGTTGCTAAGCTAATATTATTTGACAAAGTGGATACATGGTACCCATAATTTTTGTTCGTAAGGTATCTTTAAGGTTTAAGCTATAGTTATTTTAGATATAAGTCTTGCATTAAATTAAGTTTTTGTGGCACCAACCAATGGTGAATCCTAAACATATTCTCGGCCCCAGGATTCCCATTATCTATGTAAGAAAAATCTCACTAGAAAATTCCTTTTATATATAAGATATGATGATATCCTGGCATGATAAATCTAATTGTGGGGCCAATAGCAATATATAGGGAGCAGATTGGTGTTTGCGAGCAGTTTGAATTCAAGAATGATTGGGCTTGAAAAAAAAAAGTAAATATCAAATAAAAAATTGAGCATAATTTTATTAATATCAAAAGAATCCACTCCCCTATAGTTTTATTAATCACAACCCAATCCCCTCCCCCAAAATCTAATCTCCTACCCTTAAAATTTCTCTCTCATTGCTGAGATCCTTTATCATCTTCTCATCTAGAGAACTAATTCTCACAATCTACATGGTACAACTCTCCAAGAATGACAGATTTAGGTGTCATCTAATTAAATTTAATTATGTTCAATATGTAAGGATTTATTTTGTTATTGTTTATTTGTATTTATTGAATAGGAAAAATACATTCAGTGGCAGAACCAGGATTCCAACTTTATTTTAAAGGAGATTAGTAATTTTTTTATATTTATAATCTTTTTGCATATCAGTTTAAAATATATATTTATTTACTTTTCATAGTTGTTCACTAATATCCAAAGAAATAAGATCCTATTTGAAAACACCTAAATACTATTAAATACATAATTTCTCAAGATACTTTAAAGATAGTTAAAATACAAAAGTAATATAACTCAGATTACAGTGAAAATTTTTGTTTTGCTTCGAAAATTTACATAAAAATTCTACATTTGCCTTAAAACACATATGAAAATTCTATATTTGTTCCCAAAATACAATTGTATGTTCGGGTGTATGCCCTCAAATAAAAACTCTAGGTTCACCACATTCAGGGTCATTTCCTAAGTGGGTTAGAGATGGGTTAGTCTTCTCTAACTAATGTGAAAGCACATACTCATCAACTCAAAATAATCATTTACTCATTTAGAACTAAGAATTAAATGACACTCAAATTAAAGTATGGCCCATGCAAGATTGATCACTTGTCACCAGATCTATCCATAATTTATCAATAAATTGATTGGTTAGTTTATTTAAGGTGTCATAATGCTTATTATAGATATGAATGACGGAAAATCCACATATTGATTATTTTTCATCTTTTGATGGGCCATATTGTTTTCTATAGTATAGATGATTGAGAGCATACCATTAATAGCCATCTACTAATGTTATAAAAAAGATATAAAATGATGGTGTAATATTCATGCTACTCAGAATAAACACCATCTCCTTAAGTAATTTCTTCAAATTTTCCTCTAATAAGAGTTAACCTTGTCCCATCATAAGATTAAGTATATAATACTTTTAATCATATGCCTAATAAGGTGGCACTAACTCCCATTTGAGTAAAATTTAGGGACAATTAAACTAAGAAGAGTGATTGAATTTTTAGCAACTTGGATTTCCTATTGAGAATATCTTGCTAGCACTTGATTTAAAAGCCACACAATTTAGTGGTTTTTTAACGATAGACTTCTTTGTGATTCTATTTGGGTAAGGGTTTGAAATTCAATCTAAAAAAGAAAGCCAAGATAGCCAAATCTATTTGCAATGAAAGACTTCTCTAAAATTACCGTGAAGGAAAAATGTTTGGAAGAGAAAGAGGGAATAACAGATTTAGTTGCTTGATTGCAAGTTGTATCCACTTCTTAAATTGCAAATAATGATTTACTTTCTTTTTTTGCATCTAAGTGAAAGACGAAAGTATCCTTAGGCCCTTTTTAAATTCTCTCATTGTGTATAAGAAAAAGTAGATGAGTGGGTGCAAAATTTAAGGTGCCGTAAATTCTTCACACTACTCCCATGAGTTGAAATCACCAGCCAAAGTTAAGTGGGAGGTAATTGCCCCCACTAGACCCCCTCTTCCTCCGCCCTTAAACACACTGTGGGGCCCTTTTACCAGGCAAAATATCTAATGTAATTCAAATTTACAAGGGACCCATCTTTATTAACTATAGAAAGGAAAAAAAGATCACTATGTTTCACAATTTTGATGATGCTACATCTTAAGTTGATTTTTACTTACTACTCACTTTTTGGCCTTTTCAATAGGTAGTTATGAAGATGAGATTTTTTTTATTTCTTTTTATTTGTTTATAGTTTGCCCTTATTATTTTTTTCTTTTACTCTATTTTGTTTTATATGTTCAGAAATGTTTTATAAGTTCTAATTCATATATACTATAACATAGTTGGTTTTAAGGATTCTATTTAAATTATAATTGTGTAATGAATTCTATGCTGATATTCATTTACAATTCTCTTGCGCCTTTCTCTTTCTTTTTGCTATTTTTGTTTTCTCATTTTTAATGAAATATTTGGTTACCATTTTAAAAAATAAAACATAAAAAAGTTACAATTCATTTAAATATTTATAAATATTTCTATTTACAAATATAATAATTTTTTTAAATACGGCCCACGCTGGGCGTGGGCTCTGAAGTGCTAGCATATATTAAAAGAATAGCCCCCTTCATGAGAGAGTACGAGAGTGCGACATGTGGTATCCCTAAAATAAATCTAAAATATCTCCACCCATACTTATCGTGACCATCTTTCCTATAAAATTTAAAACACCTAAAATCACTCAGGATTGATGTACATTAGAAAACTAATGAATCAAGTCTCTATAACCGTATCCCTTGCTCATGATAGATGTACATTAGAAACTAATGAATCAAGTCTCTATATTCACATCCCTTGAATCACCCAACTACAGCCTTACCTTTCAATGTTTATCCATCAATCAAGCCACAAATCTCTAATACTTTCAAAAAAATTAATTTTAATCCTTTTTTAAGTTTGTATCTTCTAAAATCTCTCAAAATAAATCCTTTTTTCTTTACTCACAATTTATCTCTCGCATGGAATTTGACCATGATATTCAACTAGTATGAAATATTCAAACAAGTAATAAAAATTCTCCATTCATTTTTAAAATACTAATTGTGCTTTTTATAAAGAAAGAATCATTATATATTACCCCTATTTAAGAAAGGAAGCATAGTGTTGACAAATGAGATGATTGTTGGTTTCTGGTGATAATAACTGCAAAATAATAAATGAGGCAAATGTTAGAAATCACCAAAGTAATTAGCAGCTGAATAATGTCTTTGGAGACACTTTCTTCAGTCAGATTTCACCCTCACACAGAAGCAAATGGACTCACGAATGTCTACACCAGGAGGATAAGATGGCTTCCCTAATAGGAATCGCTAACAATCGTGCACTCAATTGATAGGAGAGAATTGGAATCCCTTAGGGACCACTTTTGCAGACCCACAGCAATAGCAAAATCAGAAACCAAAAAAGATGAAAGAAAGATCTATTGCAGAGCTTCCTTAACATAAACGCAGGAAGATATATGAGAGACGGTCTCTCTCACAGAAGAAGAGGCAGGGAAGAAAGCTTTTACACAAACAATTCCCTCACAGAAATTTGAATTTGAAGTGTAAAAAGGGTCACACCGGAACCCTTTATATATGGGTTCCTAAGGAGACAACCGAGAGCGAGTCACTCCTTTGCATTTAATTCGAGGATAAATTCCCTCCGCAACGGTCAGCATAACATTTCCGCATTTCAACGCATACTTAATGCAAAAAAGTTATGCTAATGGCTACTTTCTACGATTATGGTCTTGTGGAAAGAAGAAGGCCAGATGAATGCAAGCTGCCAAGAAGTGGATCCTAACCCGAATTCAATCAACCCTGGTCCAAAAACACACGCACGAGGCAAAGCTCAACTTGGATGACCTAACAAGCATGCCTGATGTGGAAGGGTGGGCTCATCTGGGCACGATCCAACCCGCAGGCATAACCTAAGCCCACCTGCTTACCATGCCATGCCACAACTAGCTGGTGTGCATGCACATGTGTGGTAACCACTACAATAACCACTACAAGCTTAACACCATAAGCAAGAGAGAAATTATTAATAAACCATTAGTGAGATGCAGAAAATAACTGATGTGGGATAAAGGTTATTAAAGATGAGTAAATGAGGAGGAAACTATGCACTTATGGTGGAGAAACTTGTGCTTAATACACACCAAATCCAACAATGCTTTTGATTGCCTTTTTTGGGTTTTAAAGAAAGTAGATGACAATTCAATTTGAAGATTTGTAAAGGCATATTCCAGGTACGTACCATTGCCCACTTAAACATATTGTAGTTTGGACTTATTTGGATGAAATATATGGGCAATTAGAATATGGTTTTGCTTATGTAACGCTGCACATAATTTGATAAATGTGAGATTCAAGTTTCATTTGCATTACTTTGATCTTTTGCCTTTAGTACAAATAATATGTTTTATATCTTCATTTGAATGCAATTATATTTTTTAATAACTATCATGGGTTTTTGAATAATATGCTTTTATATTTTTATTTGAATTTTTTTGGTATAAAATGCCTACTTAAATTATAATTGTCTCATAATGACATCAAATTTTTATATAAGAAATAAATGCCTTTCTTTGTTATGTTTAATTAAGAATAGAAAAATAAGAAGAGATAAATCCTTTCAAGATTTCAAGGCAACGTTGCACTCAATTGGTATGGATTAAAAGAGTCCATAAAAGTCATGCTAGAAGAATAACTACAAGTAAAATATCTAATATTTTATTTATAAAATAACCATTCAAAATAAAATTATTTGAATTTTAAATTAAATAAAAATAATAAATTTATAGATATTATACTCATCAAACAGATGAAAATGATTGAGAACGTCAACTTACAAGAAAAGGAAGAATAACAAAACTGCGGCATCATCATCAAGGAAGAAATAATTTCCAATTTTCAAATGTATCAAATGAAGGTCAATCATCATTCTCAAATAGTGACATTGATATACTTCAAACTGATATAATTACAAGAGACATAAACAAAAACAGCCACATGGAGACTTCTATTGGTAGATTATTTATATTTTCAATATAATAATCTAAAAATAAAATTTAGCTCTATTTGAAAACAAATATTAATAAATTGTTTTTTGTTGAAATAAGTTTAGATGTTCAAACAAACGCAGGAAGTGAAACAAGTGCAGAAAGTGAAGATGGAGCCTTCTAAATATAAACACTTTATTTCTTTTATTATTTGAAAATACATACCATAAATATTACAAATTGAAAATACTTTCACAAGTTTACTTCTTCGTCATTAATTATATTCATATTTAATCTTTACATTTTCCATTGTTGTAATTCGTCATGCTACATAATTCAATTGCCCATTTTACTTAGTTATCCTCATAAGTTATATTTAAGGATTCTATTAAATAATAATTTTTATCTTAATATTAATTTATAATTCATTTAATTACTTAAATATAATTCTATTTATTAATAAATTAATTTTTTATCACTAGCCTTGCAGCACTAGTTATATTATTATTATTATTATTATTATTATTATTATTATTATTATATTATATTATATATTATAACAATACCCCCTTTTGCGGGAGGGCAACATGTGGCTCTTCATCTTTACGGGAGAGCAACACGTTGCACGCTCTCATTATGGTCCTCAGATTCTCTTCTCTTTAAAATCTATGAATACAGTCTAATTCCAATAAATAAGGATCTTAAATTAAGAATGATGCTCTCCAACTCACTCAAACTCTTTAATTTTGGATTCTTTACAAATTAATGCGGGAGAGTGACAAGTAATGCTCCCTTTACATAACATGTGGCATTTCCTTAAAATCTAAAATATATTTCCTCTATAAAATCTCTACTATACTTATCTCTACCAATCCTTCCCCAAAAATCTCTCTCGCCTCTTAAATTTCTGTGGTTTTACATGATACGAGGCTAACTTTTAGATGAAACCAATATTTCAAAGCAGCCAAATTTTCCCACATGGCTCAAAAGCATTTTGTATTTTAACAAAGTGAAATGGTATGCTAACAAATGCATCCTTTATAAGCACAGGGAATGCAAGTACATGGGTCCATTATGAGATGGAAACAATTGGCAAGGGAATTGGGATAGGGAACATATGTGATCATAGTATTATATTATATATTATTATATATATAATAAGGATAGACTTTTTGTGGGAGAGCAACACATAGCGCAGTCTTTTTGAAAAAGTGTGACAAGTGGTGCTTTCTTTAGGCGACTCTGATCGCGCTTAAAAATGTAGGCGTGGAAATGAATTAAGGAATCAAGGTCCGACATTCACGCACTTTAAGCGTTAAGAAGAATGGGAAATAATTACGGTTCATCATTAATTTCCCTTTTGTTTACATGGGTTCAAGTGCCCTGACTGCGGGGATGCAGGTTGTTTACATACATTTTGAAAGTTTACAACCCCTCCCTCAAGTCTCAGATGTGATCTCAATTTGGAAAATACAAGAAAATGTACATAAGGTGGAAGAAAATGTGAAAAAGGGGAAAAAATGGGGGGTGACCGTGACCCGCAGTCACTGCCCCATTTCAGTGACCGTGACTTACCCGCGGTCACTGGGGCCTTCCAGTGACCGTGACTCACCCGCAGTCACTGGGGCCTTCCAGTGACCGTGACTTACCCGCAGTCACTGGAACCTGCCAGTGACCGTGGGTCACGGTCACTGACAGATAATGGCCGTGAAACCACTGTTTGCCTCCGTTTTTTGTGCTGTTCGCGCTGGTTCTTTCTTGGAACTTCTTTCAAGTGTTGGAACTCCATTCTCATGACTTTGGAGTGGTGGACAACCATCAAGAAGATCACATTTAACCATGGAATCAATTGAAACCGCTGTATCTCATCATTCGTGCTTACGGACTGTATTTTTGTTTCAAGTCCGAAATGGGCAAATTTGAAGCCGGAGTTGTGTCATTTGAACCTATCATTTTCAAGGAACAAAATGAGGCCTAGAGAGACTTCTTTCACAACTCTTGTAATGGCTAAGAAGCCCTACGAATAAGAGAAACAGAGGTGACAATGTCATCCTCTCAAAAATTGGCGTCGGACGAATATGGTATGGACTTTGGCCATTCCACTTCCTTCTCTCCTTCTGAATTTTCTTGCTCACCTTCAAAACTAAGAAAAGAAGGTGGGAATGGTCGTGGAAGTGCTGCTGGAGTTTGCTTCTTGTTGCCTTAGGTGGTGACTTTCTTCAATTTCTTCACTTTTCTTCCTTATGTGTGTGTCTTCTTTCCATTCTTCAAGATTTTCTCTTTTTATAGACTCCCAATCAGTTTTGTGCAGTTTTGGGGAGTTAATAGCAGTTGTGGGGAGTTGGATTTCGAAGAGGAGTGGAGGGAAACCACCCAAAATCGTGGGAAACATCCTTTGAAGGTCCGTGACCGCAGACTGGGCCACGGACGAGGCCCAATTTCAGGTTTTTCGCGTACGTGGCCCATTTTCATCTATTTCGGAATCAAACGAAGTCCAATTGCCACCAAACTTGGAGGGATGCTTGTTAACACTATTTTCTACATGTCATAAAAATTTCAGCCCATTTTGACTTCAGAAAGTTGGTCAACTATTTCATTAATTGGGCCCCGGTCACGGACAAGGCCCACTTTTGGAACATTGCATATGCGGTCTATTTTACATTGTTTGAGGCCTGAATGATGTCGAACCATCACGAAACTTGGAGAGTTGTTGCTTGACACCATCTTAAGTGTTTCATAGAAATTTCAGCTCTGTTTGACCACCTGAACTTGGTCAACTCCTTTTGTTTGTGGGCCACGGTCACTCCCAAGGCCCATTCTTGGAATTTTGCATATGTGGCTTGTTTCCGCCTGTTCGGGGCCCAAACGGTGTCCAATCACCACGAAACTTGGAGGGATGCTTTTTGACACTATTTTGAGTATGTCACAGAAGTTTCAGCTCTGTTTGACCTCCTGAACTTGGTCAACTCCTTTTGTATGTGGGCCCCGGTCACTCCCAAGGCCCATTCTTGGAATTTTGCATATGTGGCTTGTTTCCGCCTGTTCGGGGCCCAAACGGTGTCCAATCGCCACGAAACTTGGAGGGATATTTCTTGACACTATTTTGAGTGTGTCACAGAAGTTTCAGCTCTGTTTGACCACCTGAACTTGGTCAACTCCTTTTGTTTGTGGGCCCCGGTCACTCCCAAGGCCCATTCTTGGAATTTTGCATATGTGGCTTGTTTCCACTTGTTCGGGGTCCAAACATCGTCCAATCGTCACGAAACTTGGCGGAACACTTCTTGAAACTATTTTGAGTGTGTCACAGAAGTTTCAGCTCTGTTTGACCACCTGAACTTGGTCAACTCCTTTTGTTTGTGGGCCCCGGTCACTCCCAAGGCCCATTCTTGGAATTTTGCATATGTGGCTTGTTTCCGCTTGTTCGGGGTCCAAACATCGTCCAATCGTCACGAAACTTGGCGGAACACTTCTTGATACTATTTTGAGTGTGTCACAGAAGTTTCAGCTCTGTTTGACCACCTGAACTTGGTCAACTCCTTTTGTTTGTGGGCCCCCGTCACTCCCAAGGCCCATTCTTGGAATTTTGCATATGTGGCTTGTTTCCGCTTGTTCGGGGTCCAAACATCGTCCAATCGTCACGAAACTTGGCGGAACACTTCTTGACACTATTTTGAGTGTGTCACAGAAGTTTCAGCTCTGTTTGACCACCTGAACTTGGTCAACTCCTTTTGTTTGTGGGCCCCGGTCACTCCCAAGGCCCATTCTTGGAATTTTGCATATGTGGCTTGTTTCCGCTTGTTCGGGGTCCAAACATCGTCCAATCGTCACGAAACTTGGCGGAACACTTCTTGACACTATTTTGAGTGTGTCACAGAAGTTTCAGCTCTGTTTGACCACCTGAACTTGGTCAACTCCTTTTGTTTGTGGGCCCCCGTCACTCCCAAGGCCCATTCTTGGAATTTTGCATATGTGGCTTGTTTCCACTTGTTCGGGGTCCAAACATCGTCCAATCGTCACGAAACTTGGCGGAACACTTCTTGAAACTATTTTGAGTGTGTCACAGAAGTTTCAGCTCTGTTTGACCACCTGAACTTGGTCAACTCCTTTTGTTTGTGGGCCCCGGTCACTCCCAAGGCCCATTCCTGGAATTTTGCATATGTGGCTTGTTTCCGCTTGTTCGGGGTCCAAACATCGTCCAATCGTCACGAAACTTGGCGGAACACTTCTTGACACTATTTTGAGTGTGTCACAGAAGTTTCAGCTCTGTTTGACCACCTGAACTTGGTCAACTCCTTTTGTTTGTGGGCCCCGGTCACTCCCAAGGCCCATTCTTGGAATTTTGCATATGTGGCTTGTTTCCGCTTGTTCGGGGTCCGAACGACGTCCAATCGCCACGAAACTTGGAGGAACACTTCTTGACACTATTTTGAGTGTGTCACAGAAGTTTCAGCTTTGTTTGACCATCTGAACTTGGTCAACTCTCCAGTTGACTTTTTTATGACAGTGGGCCCTTGTTTCAGCTGTTTGAAGCCCAAATGACCCGGGTTTGATTTGAAACTTAGAGGGACTGACGTCAAGAACATCTTGGAGTGTTCATCCAAATTTCATGCAGTTTAGATTTGAGGAAGTCGGATTTCGAACAGTAACCTATTCATTGCATGCGTTAGGTCACTATTCACTCAACATTGAGATAGTTAGCCTGTTTTCTATCCGAACAGCCTCCCCTTGACTTGAAACTTTGGGAGAATAACTTGGGGCATTCTTTGAGCATTTTTTCCAAATTTTATCTGCTTTGGCCTTCTGGAAGTAAGATCTTAGCCGATGACCCCCAAATTCGGAATTACTGTCCTCTAAGCCGACATGTAATGAAATTTAGACCAAACAGAGTCTTTTCATCTTGAAAATTTGCAAAGTATCTTCTGAGCATGACTGAAGCTTCGCGTCTAAATTTCATTAATTTTGGACATCGGGAAGTAGGACTTTGGTCAGTGACCCCCTGACTTGGGGGGAACTGACCTCAGGCTGACATGCTTGTGGCTTTTGAGTTTGATGATGTCCGTTCAACCCGAAATTTGAACTTCCTCTGAGAGTTCCAGCTACCTTGATCTTCATGGAATGCCGGTTCTTACAGTGATTTCCCAGGATCTGCAAATAACCTCTGTAGCCTAAATTAAGCTGAGATTAGGTGTTTTCGCTGCAGTATTTGCAATTTTTATAGGTCAACAAGTGCCCCCTCGAGGTGCAATGATTATAGTATAATAATCGTTGTGCCTCGAAATAGCCAATCTGTGGGAATGATGGATGGCTTGATGAAAAGACAGTTTGTCAAGGTAGGTTGTAGGCCTAAACTTTGGGATTTGAAAATTTTGATAAAAACCATGACGGGTTTGATGACGGAATTTTAAAAAGACATAAGAAATCTGAATTTATTTGCCCTATTTTCACGGATATCAAAAGTAGCATCTCCGTGGGGACTGTGGGGAACACCCACAAAGGAATCCCTTAGGTATTTAGAAAATTCAGAAGTTTATGAATTTTGTTTGGATTTTGGAAATGAATTTGATTTTCTTTTGACCTATTTTTCACAGATATCCAGAGTGGCATCTCTGTGGGGATGTGGGGAACACCCACAAAAAGAATCCCTGAGGTTTTAAGAAATTCAAAAGTTTTAGAGAAAATGGATTTGGGTTTGGATCTTCATGGATTTTTGGTTCATTTTCAAAGATCAAAGTTTGGGTTTTGACTTAGCTTGACATGATTTAAAATGAGATGCAATTTTGACAAAATGATATGTAATTTTGAAAGAGATTGGCCTTTATGGGTTTTGATGAAAAACAATTTGAGACATTGGTTTGAAATCAAATTTTGACCCAAAGATGATTTGGAAAGAGACTCTGCATCTTTTTTTTTTTAAATATAATTTCCCTCGAAATACCCTAAAAATAGGATTATTTTTGGTGAATTACTCCAAGTGGACCCCTCATAGGACTTGCAAAAGATCACAGAGATCGTGGTGAAGAAGGAGGAATTTATCAAGACTTGATCTTAGACTCCACTGATTTTAACCATAACCAAATTGTATTTGTGGGAAGGACTTGAGCTCGAAGGGATTCGGCAATGGGCTCCACCAGTTCAAGTTTGCAATGACCGTGGGTAAGGAGGCCAAACAGGTTTTTTTTTTTTTTCAAACCAACAAAGAGAAAAGGAGACCGAGAGAGAGAGACCCTTTTTTTTTTTTACTATTCAAACCAACAAAGAGAAAGGGAGACCGAGAGGTTTTTTTTTTTTTTTTTGTAAATTGAGAAAAAAAGAGAGAGACCGAGAGAAAGAGAAAAATTGGGAAAAAGGGAGAGAAGGATCGAGAACGAGGGAGAGAGACCAAGAGAGAAAAGGAAAAAAAACTGAGAGAGAGAGAAAAGTGAAAGAGAGACCGTGAGAGAGAGAAAAAGAAAGAGAGACCGGGAGAGAGAGAGAAAAGAGAGAGAGAGCAGTGAAAGAGGAAAAAAAACAGCGACAAAGAGAGAGACCGGGAGGGAGAGAGAAAAGAGAGAGAGAAAAGAGAGAGAGAGAAAGCGGTGAAAGAGGGAATAAATCAGCGACAAAGAGAGAGAGACCGGGAGGGAGAGAGAAAAAAGAGAGACCGGGAGAGAGAGAAAAGAGAGAGAGAGAGACTGGGAGAGAGAAAAAAGAGAGACCGGGAGAGAGAGAAAAGAGAGAGAGAGAGACCGGGAGAGAGAGAAAAGAGAGAGACTGAGTGAGACAGAGAGTGGGAGAGAGAGAGAGAAAACTGAGAGAGACCGAGTGAGATAGAGAGCGGGAAAGAGAGAAGAAAATGAAAGAGAGACCGGGAAAGAGAGAGAGAGGGAAAAAGGAAAGAAACCGAGTGAGACAGAGCAGGCGAGAGAAGAAAAAGAGAGAGAGACCCGGAAAAAGAGAGAGAAAAAAGAAAGAAACCGAGTGAGACAGAGAGTGGGAGAGAGAGAGAAAACTGAGAGAGACCGGGAGAGAGAAAGGGAGAGAAAGACCGAGAGTGAGAGAGAAACCGAGAGAGAGAGAAAAAAACTGAGAGAGAGGGAGAGAAAGACCGAGAGAGTGAAACTGGGAGAGAGAAACCAAGAGAGAGAGGAAAAAAAATCGAGAGAGGGAGAGAGAAACCGTGAGAGAGAGAGAAAACTGAGAGAGAGGGAGAGAGACCGAGAGAAACAGAGAGTGGGAGAGAGAGAGACCGAGTGAGATAGAGCAGAAGAGAGAGAAACCGAGAAAGAGAGATAGACCGGGAGAGAGAAAGACCGAGTGAGACAGAGCAGAAGAGAGAGAAACCGAGAAAGAGAGAGAAAGAGAGAGAGAGAGACCGAGTGAGACAGAGAGTGGGAGAGAAAGAAAATTAAGAGACCGAGAGAGAGAAAAAGAGAGAGAGAGATCAGGAGGGAGAGAGCGGGAGAGAAAGAGAAAAAGGGAGAAAAGAGAGAGACCGGGAGAGAGAGAGAAAAGAGAGAGAACGGGAGAGAAAAGAGAGAGAACGGGAGAGAAAGAAAGCGGGAGGGACAGAGAAACCGGGAGAGAGAGAAAAGAGAAACCGAGAGAGAGAAAATTGAAAGAGACTAGGAGACCGGGAGAGAGAAAAGAGAGAGAGACCGGGAGAGAGAGAGAAGAGAGAAAAGAGACCGAGAAAGAGGGTGGGAGCAGAGACGTGCTGGGTGCATCCTCCTCTCAGTTACTAAGCAAGACTCGGATTTTTTTCATCATCTTAAGCACAGACTATGGCTGGTAAGAATTTTCTTTTCATCTTCTCTTGCGTTTGTTCATGACTGAATCCAAGCCTGGATTTCTAGATGCATCCTTTTTTTTTTTTCAGCCATATCCGGTTGAGGGAACCCTTGTGTCTTAAACTCTATCAGAACTTCTTCATAATCACGGTCAATCCTGACTGTCTAGTACTTGTTGCTGTTGTCACAGTGAACATCCACCTGTGTTTGAGTAGTAACATGCACACCACTGAACACGCATCTAACTTTCTGTGATCAGAGCCTCTGTGGGAATTATAGAATGCCATTTTCGTGATTGAACACGAACCTGCTATTCCCTGAAAAGGTCTTAAGGTGCTTGAACATCTGTTTGGACCGGGAGCCTCGGTTCTGAGACTTAAGTGTGCCTTTGATGCCAATTCTTGGTCTCAGAACTGAGTATTGCCTTCTGCTTTTGGTCTTATACTAAGGGGAGATGCTACCGATTTTTTTTTTTTTGAGAAGTTCCATATCATTGTTACTGATATCCATCTTTTCTTTCTTTTGATCTGTTTTGCAGATAGAAGAGGTAAAGCACCTGCAACTGCAACTGCCGCGGCACCTAAAAGTCGTGCCAAGGGTAAGACCACAAGAGAGCCTGATCCGAAAGACCCAAATGAAGCATCTGATGTTAAATTGTGGCTCCAGAGGGCTAAGGCTTTGTCACCGAGAAACTGGTATTTGTATTGGTGTAAGCTGGACGAGATTGACATTAGTACTGCTATCCCAGCTTATGCAAGCTACAAAGGGCGCATCCTCATGGCAGAAGTGCTAAATGCCAAGGCGAAACTGGAGGAGTTCCTGGACTGAGATTCTCTGCTGCACCTTCCATTTGATGGTTTTGCTTTTTCTGATTAGCCCTGAGGGCCATGTGTACATTGACTTCACTGTTTATATTCAAACTTTAAAATGGATATCAATGGAAAATGTTTTTCCTTTCTATTTTTGTCATTGGTATAGGTGTTTGGTTTGATTTTCTGTGGATGTTTGATGTGGTTTATGTGGATGGTTTGTTTGGTTTGTATGGATGGTTTATTTGGTTTGGTTTTCTCAGATTTGTATGAGGGTGTGATTTGCGATCGTTTGGATCCACAAATCGAAAATAAGGAAGTCATACAGGTAGACGTTATCCGGTGCCCATGTGTGAGGCTTTCTCCAGGGTCCATGACTTGATCCTTTTGGTGTCGAAAGGGGTCAAACAAAGTGGATGTTATCTGGTGCCCATGTGTGAGGCTTTCCCCGGGATCCTTGACTTATTCCTTAGGACAAAGATTTGGTTTTGGTTTTTGTTTAGATTTTGGTTATACAGGGTCTACAAAAAGACTTGTTCTATATAACCGAAGGCAGTTATATAGGGTCTGCAAAAAGACTTGTTCTATACAACTAAGGATTAGCTATATGGGGTCTGCAAAAAGACTTATTCCACATAGCTGAGTTTTGCTATATAGAGTCTGCAAAAAGACTTAATCTATATAGCAGGATGTTACAAGGGGTTTTGTAAGGACATTATCCGAGTAACAAAGGTTTGACTAGAGGGGTCGAAGGACTTGATCCTCGCAGTCATTTTATACAAATCTGAGGGATTTTGGTTATGAGTCATAGGTTGTAAGGCTCGAAACCAAAGGATTGCAATTTTGGTTGGGAGTCATAGGTTGTGAGGCTCGAAACCAGAGGATTTTGATTTTGGTTAGGAGTGAGAATGTACACTGTACATGGTTTGGGTACATTGTATATGGTTTGGGTGTACCAATAACATTCAGGTATATATTTCTTGAGAAGTTTTCCATTGATAAACATCATGCATCTGTCTCCTTCGAGTTTGAGGAGTGCGCGTGCACCATTGGAGTAAACCTTGTTGACAATAAAAAGTCCTTCCTATTTGACTTTAAACTTGCCTTTTGAGATGTGTGTGGAGAACATCTGCTTTTTGACTGCAAGGACTAAGTCTCTTTTCTTGTAAGCTCTGTATTTTTTGACCTTCTTATCAAAAGATCCAGTCATATGAGCGTGATAGAGCTGATGCTTTGTCAAGCGGCAAGCCTTTTCTCATCAAGGCTCTTTAGCTCTTGGAGTCTGAGCTTGGTATTCTTTTTTTTTTTTAGTGTATTTTTTCATCATAGCTACCCGAAGAGAAGGAAGTTGAATTTATAAGGGTATCATAGTTTCACAACCATAAACCAACGAATATGGTGTTGACTTGGTCGGACTACGAACAGTAGTTTTGTATGCCCACAATGCTTCTGAAAGTTTGGTACTCCAACCTTTTGTTGCCAGAGACCATTTTCTTCAAAATTTTGCAAATAGTCTTGTTGAAAGCTGCAACAAGTCCATTAGCTGCAGTGTTCTATGATATGGAGGGACAGCATTGGATTCTTTATAGCAGCTCATATTGAGAGAAAATAATAGATCATTTGGATAGACGATCACCCAGTGGACCAGCTTTTGTCACAAATGCCTTCAGTGGATTGGTGTTGGAAACCAAATACATTTCATTGGAAATAATATAGTGGTGTAATTTCCTCATTTTTCTTTTGAGCTGGCAATGCCCCCAGAGAGTGATCAAGAGCTTGAATGTAGAGGATGAGAGGTTTGCCTGGAGTTGAGACTGCAAATGTAGGCAAGTTTGCCCTGCAATCCCTTGAGTTATTTAAGAGTTCTCAGAGAAGGCATCTTCAATATAGATTTGACTTTCACTGATCTCTTTGAGAGTTAGTTCTGCATCACTGGCAACTTCAACCAATCGAGCCAAAGACTTAGTTTTATGACTAAGTATGATAGCCTTGATTTCTGGTCGCAAATTGGTTTTGCACATTTCGATCGTTGCCCTTTGAGATGGTTGTTCCAAGCATTTATAGGATAATGCTCTCCATCTATTGATAAAGGCCTGTGCAGTTTCGTTGTCTCCCTGCCTTGTGCTGCTGAGCCTAGCAAAGGTGACCGTTTGATCCTTCTCCTGAAAATGGAGTAAGAACTTCTCTTCTGTGATCGGCCATGTCATGAATGAGAGTTCTGGTAACTGCTTGTACCAATCGAAGGCGACTCCTTTTAATGTGCCGATGAATAGTCTTATTTTTAGTGCATCTAACTCTGGCAGGCTTCCTAGGAGTGATTTGAAATACACAATATGCTGATATGCTGACCCTTTCCCAAGGTATAATTGGAAAGTCGGAAGTTTATAATCTGGTGGAAATGGAACCAGATCAAATTCCCGGGGATACTTGGGTGTAATACCTTTCTTTTTCATTCTGGTCTCCACTTTTGATTTTGTCAGTATCTCTTCAACTTCTTTGAAGGTCACATGTTTTTCAGGATTTGCATGAAGACCAAGGATTGATGAATGATCACCACCAGTAAAACCTGCAGCTTTCACCTTGTCTGTTAGGGACTTGAATTGAGCTGTGAGAAGGTCAATTTTAGTGGTATTCTTCATGATCATTGCTTGTTCTCTTCGTTGGCAAATGGAGGATTTATTTGAACTTCATCCAGACCACCTAGCTTATCTGTTAAGATTTTCACTTGGGCAGTTAAGTGGTCGATCATAGCTCCTTGTTGTTTGACAACATCACTGACATTGTCATTTTCATTTTCACTAGCATCTTTTTTGTGAGCATCTTTACTGCCACTAGCATCGTCATTTCCATCCTTGCTAGTTTCATTCCCTTCAGCCATAAACACAGTGTACTGACGGGGATAGGATGATGTTAATGCCTGAGGAGTAGATTGACTATCTTTTGTGTCCAAGATAGTGATAGGATCATCGTCAGAATCAGTTTCAACATGACCTTCAGAAGTGCTACTTGAATGAGAGTTTGAATCAGACTCCTGTAATTGAGTGCGAGCCATACTCCGAGTAATTCTTCGAACTGAACCTGGCCCGACCATGCAAGACGAGGTCAAGTCCGGATCATCTTCTTTAACCACCCATTTTTTAGTGATCTTGCACTGTGACAGCTTCTGAGTTTGGTCCTTGTAATGGGCTAAAGCTTTCTTCTTGAGTTGGTTAGCCATCCTAGCTGTTGAGGTCTGATCTTTAAACTTGGCAACCAACAGCCTGGAAGTGCTCGTCATTTGTTCCCAATCCATGGAATCTGAAGTGGGAAGTGAAAGGATGTCAATAGGACCCCCCTTGTTCCTTTTCTTTTGCACTTTCTTCTGTTGGAGCGAATCTTTGAAATGAGCTAGATCGGTCGAATTATTGATGACCAATCGTTCAGCTAGTTTGTTGCCTTCAGCGCCATATGATAAGCCTTGGGGTGAAGATAGCGGAGAAGGTGCCACTATGATAGAAGGTAGATGCCCCCTGCCAAACCTCCGTCCTTCTTTTTGAGTAAGAGGATAGAAAGTATTATCTTCAACTGAGGCCAAGAGTTTGTTCTCAGCCATATTGGATTTTGGAGTGTGTGGTTGAGGTAACCATGTGCTGTATCTGGGGAAGGATGCACCCTTCTGGACCTTCTTACGAGTTAGGAATTGCCGAAAGTCCTTTGGTGTTTGCTTGGTAATGACCTGTTGTTTGGGCCTAGTAAGTGGTGACTTTAAGCATTGAGCAGTCATTAAATGTGACTTGTTAAGTACCATTGATTTATGATCCGTGGACCGGACCTACCTTGCCCCCAGACAAGGCTTGGTGATATGAAGATTACTGCGTTCTGACTTCAGTTTGTGATTTGGTTCCTTCTGAACCTTATTGAAAACTCCAAACGGATTTTGGGGGTATTTGGAAACCCAAGATTTGGGAGTTTTAGTCTTCTTGATGAATTTAAGGGTCACTGATGACCCATTTGGATCAGCCAAAGTTATAGAGCCTGTTGGAATAGAGAGTCTCTGAAATATTGAGACTCTTGACATAGGGGCAGTAAAGTCCATTCGAGCCTTTTTTGATGCTCTTATAGTTGGTTTGTTTTGGGTCATGGATATTTTAGAGAGCCTCTCCTTGGCCTCATCAAAAGTGATGATCAGGGAACCCATGATGTCTCTGCAAAAAGCAAGCCCACAAGACTATATTAGTGGTATATCCAACATGGTTGCCTCTTGGGCTAGCCGGAATGGTTTATAGATGCCATCTAGACCAACATGGTTTTGAACCGAAATGGTTAGATATAGGCATAAATCCCATCTCATTATGCTATGCTGACTATCCCTACTGTCAGAATTTCTGCAGCATTTCGGGTTTATCGAGTCAGGCTTAAAAGCATGCTATGCTGACTAGTCCTAGCTACCAAAATTTCAGCAGCATATCTGGACTATCTGTGTCAGACTTATAAGCAAGAGAGGGTTGGATCAATCAAAGGGATAGGGCCCACAGGATCAAGCCTGCACCACTATCACAATGACTACACAAGATCCATCAGTGGTTGACACCGGACAATGCATAATTACAATGTCGTTGGTCCTATCACTGATTTAATAAACATTTTATATAGGTCAGAAGCCCTTTGAACTAAATCATCACTCTTCTAAAGTGAAAAGGGTGATGATTTGGTTCATGCACATCAAGGTGCAAATTCTTCAATCAAGTTATGCACATCAAAGTGCAAATTTTTCCAATTAAATGGCAAGTGTACGCACATCAAGGTGCCCAATGCCTTCATTTGTATGAACAATATGCACTTCAAAGTGCAAAAGTCATTTAATGATATTTTCAAACCCATTGCAGACATCAAAGGTCTTGTATGGGTGTAATTGGAGGTTAAATAAGCCTTTGTCATCATAAAAATAGGTAAGTGACCGTGTGTCCCGGTCATAGGCTTTTAGCAGCAGTTTTCAGTGAAACAGCAGCAATTTCCAGCACAACAGCGGCAGTTTACAGTGCAATAGCAGCAGTTACAGTGCGATAGCAACAGTTTCAGTGAAACAGCAGCACTCTTTAACACAACAGCAGCACTTTCAGTGCAATAGCAGCAGTTTTCAGGGCAACAGCAGCACTTTCAGTGCAACAGCAGCAGTCACAGTGCAACAGTGGCACTTTCAGTGCAACAGCAGCAGTTACAGTGCAACAGCGGCACTTTCAGTGCAACAGCAGCAGTTTTCAGGGCAACAGTGGCAGTTTTCAGGGCAGCAGCAGCACTTTTCAGCATGTTTCAGCGCTTTTATGCATTTTTCACCAAATTCGATCACAAATTAGGGCATATAAATTCCCACAGACGGCGCCAATCTTCTGGTCGTGCTTAAAAATGTAGGCGTGGAAATGAATTATGGAATCAAGGTCCGACATTCACACACTTTAAGCGTTAAGAAGAATGGGAAATAATTACGGTTCATCATTAATTTCCCTTTTGTTTACATGGGTTTAAGTGCCCTGACCGCGGGGATGCAGGTTGTTTACATACATTTTGAAAGTTTACAACCCCTCCCTCAAGTCTCAGATGTGATCTTAATTTGGAAAATACAAGAAAATGTACATAAGGTGGAAGAAAATGTGAAAAAGGGGAAAAAATGGGGGGTGACCGTGACCCGCGGTCACTGCCCCATTTCAGTGACCGTGACTTACCCGCGGTCACTGGGGCCTTCCAGTGACCGTGACTCACCCGCGGTCACTGGGGCCTTCCAGTGACCGTGACTCACCCGCGGTCACTGGAACCTGCCAGTGACCGTGGGTCACGGTCACTGACAGATAATGGCCGTGAAACCGCTGTTTGCCTCCGTTTTTTGTGCTGTTCGCGCTGGTTCTTTCTTGGAACTTCTTTCAAGTGTTGGAACTCCATTCTCATGACTTTGGAGCGGTGGACAACCATCAAGAAGATCACATTTAACCATGGAATCAATTGAAACCGCTTTATCTCATCATTCGTGCTTACGGACTGTATTTTTGTTTCAAGTCCGAAATGGGCAAATTTGAAGCCGGAGTTGTGTCATTTGAACCTATCATTTTCAAGGAACAAAATGAGGCCTAGAGAGACTTCTTTCACAACTCTTGTAATGGCTAAGAAGCCCTACGAATAAGAGAAACAGAGGTGACAATGTCATCCTCTCAAAAATTGGCGTCGGACGAACATGGTATGGACTTTGGCCATTCCACTTCCTTCTCTCCTTCTGAATTTTCTTGCTCACCTTCAAAACTAAGAAAAGAAGGTGGGAATGGTCGTGGAAGTGCTGCTGGAGTTTGCTTCTTGTTGCCTTAGGTGGTGACTTTCTTCAATTTCTTCACTTTTCTTCCTTATGTGTGTGTCTTCTTTCCATTCTTCAAAATTTTCTCTTTTTATAGACTCCCAATCAGTTTTGTGTAGTTTTGGGGAGTTAATAGCAGTTGTGGGGAGTTGGATTTCGAAGAGGAGTGGAGGGAACCACCCAAAATCGTGGGAAACATCCTTTGAAGGTCCGTGACCGCAGACTGGGCCACGGACGAGGCCCAATTTCAGGTTTTTCGCATACGTGGCCCATTTTCATCTATTTCGGAATCAAACGAAGTCCAATTGCCACCAAACTTGGAGGGATGCTTCTTAACACTATTTTCTACATGTCATAAAAATTTCAGCCCATTTTGACTTCAGGAAGTTGGTCAACTATTTCATTAATTGGGCCCCGGTCACGGACAAGGCCCACTTTTGGAACATTGCATATGCGGTCTATTTTCCATTGTTTGAGGCCCGAATGATGTCGAATCATCACGAAACTTGGAGAGATGTTGCTTGACACCATCTTAAGTGTTTCATAGAAGTTTCAGCTCTGTTTGACCACCTGAACTTGGTCAACTCCTTTTGTTTGTGGGCCCCGGTCACTCCCAAGGCCCATTCTTGGAATTTTGCATATGTGGCTTGTTTCCGGCTGTTCGGGGCCCAAACGGTGTCCAATCGCCACGAAACTTGGAGGGATGCTTTTTGACACTATTTTGAGTGTGTCACAGAAGTTTCAGCTCTGTTTGACCACCTGAACTTGGTCAACTCCTTTTGTTTGTGGGCCCCGGTCACTCCCAAGGCCCATTCTTGGAATTTTGCATATGTGGCTTGTTTCCGCCTGTTCGGGGCCCAAACGGTGTCCAATCACCACGAAACTTGGAGGGATACTTCTTGACACTATTTGAGTGTGTCACAGAAGTTTCAGCTCTGTTTGACCACCTGAACTTGGTCAACTCCTTTTGTTTGTGGGCCCCAGTCACTCCCAAGGCCCATTCTTGGATTTTTGCATATGTGGCTTGTTTCCGCCTATTCGGGGCCCAAACAGTGTCCAATCGCCACGAAACTTGGAGGGATGCTTCTTGACACTATTTTGAGTATGTCACAGAGGTTTCAGCTCTGTTTGACCACCTGAACTTGGTCAACTCCTTTTGTTTGTGGGCCCCGGTCACTCCCAAGGCCCATTCTTGGAATTTTGCATATGTGGCTTGTTTCCGCTTGTTCGGGGTCCAAACGACGTCCAATTGTCACGAAACTTGGCGGAACACTTCTTGACACTATTTTGAGTGTGTCACAGAAGTTTCAGCTTTGTTTGACCATCTGAACTTGGTCAACTCTCCAGTTGACTTTTTTATGACAGTGGGCCCTTGTTTCAGCTGTTTGAAGCCCAAATGACCCCAGTTTGATTTGAAACTTGGAGGGACTGACGTCAAGAACATCTTGGAGTGTTCATCCAAATTTCATGTAGTTTAGATTTGAGGAAGTAGGATTTCGAACAGTAACCTATTCATTGCATGCGTTAGGTCACTATTCACTCCACATTGAGATAGTTAGCCTGTTTTCTATCCGAACAGCCTCCCCTTGACTTGAAACTTTGGGAGCATAACTTGGGGCATTCTTTGATCATTTGTTCCAAATTTTATCTGCTTTGGCCTTCTGGAAGTAAGATCTTAGCCGATGACCCCCAAATTCGGAATTACTGTCCTCTAAGCCTACATGTAATGAAATTTAGACCAAACAGAGTCTTTTCATCTTGAAAATTTGCAAAGTATCTTCTGAGCATGACTGAAGCTTCGCGTCTAAATTTCATTAATTTTGGACATCGGGAAGCAGGACTTTGGTCAGTGACCCCCTGGCTTGGCTGGAACTGACCTCAGGCTGACATGCTTGTGGCTTTTGAGTTTGATGATGTCCGTTCAACCCGAAATTTGAACTTCCTCTGAGAGTTCCAGCTACCTTGATCTTCATGGAATGCCGGTTCTTACAGTGATTTCCCAGGATCTGCAAATAACCTCTGTAGCCTAAATTAAGCTGAGATGAGGTGTCTTCGTTGCAGTATTTGCAATTTTTATAGGTCAACAGCGACACATGGACTTTTCCTAAAATCTCTCTTTCCCTCTCTTCAATCCCCCTAAAATCTTCTCATCAATTATGTTTCGTCTCTATCCAAAATAAGAAAGCAATCTCGATCTTTATCCCTATATAATTGTTTTCACCAATCCATCTCCATATGCAGAATAGGAAATTTAAATTTCTATCAATGGATACTGATCCAAATCAATTCTGAATTCTTATCATGACACTTGGTTTATTTATAGATAAGGTGAGAAAAAATCCTTATCAATTCTGAATTCGGAATCAATTTTGAATTCTTATCATCACACTTGATTTTTTCTTACGTGATATGGGATAAATATGGGATAGAGTGGGCCATGGTAAAAGTGAAGTATCCCAATTTACTGCAAAGGGCATAGAAGTATCCATCTTTTCAACATATTCAGAATCTGACTTAGAATCTGAGCCTTTGATTATTGAAATGACATTGCCGGGTGCGTCCGTCTAGACCTCCCACGTAGACAATAAAGTGCCACTTTGAAAGATGAAACAATTCAAGACATCTCATCAAAGGTTTGAAACTCCATTGCCATAGTCAAGCTGCGGAGGGCTGGCCGGAAACCTATCTAGTGTAGATGAATCCATGCGGAGTACTGTGGGGGATTCTCACATCTTTCAGCTAAGCGAAGCCATCTATCAATATATCTGTAGGCTAGTTCACCTCTTTTTTATGATGTTAGCACGAGCTGACTGAAAGTGATAGGAGACCCAGGCCTCATAGGTGACATCTCAGTAGTAGGAGGAGGTACATCATTGCTTTCTTGATCAGAATCTGAGTTTTCAACTATAGAAATTACATTTGTTTAATATGAGAGCTTTTGATGTCTTGGGTTAGGTGGTTCGCCATTTTAAACAGGTGCTACATATATAGCTAGGCTACGTGCCTTGCTTGTGTGGATGACAAAACCTGCTTGCTTTGTCCTTGATGGTTTTGTGGATATAACTAGAGGTTGATCTGATTGTTTGATTTTAGATTTTACCTTGATCACTAAAGAAGCTTTGGTATTCACAAACTTGACCGCGGATTTTTTCGTAGACTATAACTTTCTAACAGAATGAGATCCTTTTTCAAATCTTGAATAGGTTTTCCCTTCTACTAAAATAGTGAAAGGTTCTGCAGGATTATCATCTACTGGAGAGCTTTTTGTATCAGGCTTAGACTTTATAGGCCTTTCCTGATACATGGCTGCATCAGTGAAGTAGGCCTCCTTCCCTTGAATGGCTTTTCATCCGAAAAGACTTGATGTACTTTACCTTCATTTTCAATATATTTAAGACATTAATGGAGAGTAGAAGGTACTATGGCATAATCATGAAGCCATCGCCCTCCCAAGAGGATGTTATAGCAAGCACGAGTCTTAACCACAAGCAGAGTGGCTTCTGAGGTTTAATCTCCTAACTTAAATCGAATCCGAATCTTACCAATCGAGTTTTGGGCTTCCCCATCATAGCCTTAAATGGAGGTCTTTATAGCAGATAGCTTGCTCACCGGGATACCAAGTTCTTGAAGAGCTATAATTGTGATAAGGTTCAGAGCTAATCCTAAATCTACTTAAATTCTCGAGACGAGTATGTCTTTGATATAGGCCACGAAATAAAGTGGCCTTGTGTGCTTCATATCGCCTAAAAGAAGATCATCTTTGGCGAAAGAAATAGTGGCTTTAGAAGCATTATGAATTGAAAAACATTCCATGCAATGCCTTTAAGGCTTTTTGGATTTTGATTTCAGATAGTTCTTTTCTATCTAATGAATTTGTGCTATATGAGCTTGATTGTTTGCATTCAAAGCCTATAGAGCTCGTATGAAGTTGTTACGAGTCTCCATAGACATCTGCGAAAGATCAAAAATATGAAGTCATGCAGGTATGTGTTTGAGGTGTTCAACAACATCATACGTGAATGGCTTTATTGGCCTTACATTAGTATTTGCATCTGAAGAAGCTATATTTACTTTGGTGTTGTCCCCTGAAGGGTTTACATAAGAAGAAAAAGAAGGTCTATCATAGTTAACCCTATAGTTACGACCGGAACGAGTGCCGTCGTTGACTACATTACTTCGGTCAATTTTTGGACGAGTATCTTTTCTTATTGTATGAATTTCTTCAGGTTCAACAAAAAGTTAACTAACTTCTTCCACACCTGCTTCTTGATTTGCATTATCAGAAATGGCCTGAGATGCTTGGGGTTCATCATTAGTAGTACTCAAAATCACTATAACAAGAGCCAATGGTATCTCTTCTTTGGAGTCAGAGATGTTATTATGATCCTAACTTTGGGTTACCTCCTGAGGTGCAGCAAGACTGCCAATGCTGGGGTTATTGTGTTCCTCTGGCAATCTAGGCTCATTAGTTGGGTCAGGCACAACCAGCTGAGTGCTGAGTTTAGAATCTGCATTCAGGGGGGTTGACTCCATGATTGGTCCACGAAGAACATCTGGCGCAAGGATTACCGCATGCAGACAAAAAGGCAATGTCTACTGTTGTTGTGCTTCATGATGTTCAACTAGTGGCAAGGGGTCCAAATGAATTTCTAGAGGTAATGGAAAAGGAGAAGGGTCATTCGACCATCTACTTGTACTCGGTCTGTGTATATCATAAAGGACCACCGACAATGTATTGAGACCATGTTTGATATTAAGTGTACCCTTCTCAAGATCAAAAGTTTGTTCAAAACTTTCATCTTTGTTGGAAGGGTATTCATCAACAAAGTAGTCATCATTCCACTGATCATCTTCGAGATCAGAATAGTTTGACCAATCTTCCTCATCATCCAAGTTAGGGGGCGTGCCATCCAATGATATCTAGTTACAACTGGATATCGATGGTTTTTCCTCATCCTTTGGAATTGGAATGATGAAGTCAGCCAAAGTAAATTGACCTCTAGCTAGTTTGGGAGGTTCTTCTAAAATCGAAGCTTCAGCCACCTTTTCCTTCCTCTGCTTACCTTGTTTCTCTTGTTTAGCCAGTGATTCTAGGTAGCTTTCTGAAGGTTTTTAAGTTGCTTTTTAAATTTCTTTCTTTCTACAAATGTGGGTTTAGTTTTCACCTTCTCCCAGCCTTCATCATTTACTAGGTCTGGGTGAACCCACATTTCCTCCCCTAAAGAGGTTTTCACCAGTATCAATCCTTGTTCATCATGTATCGCATTGATGACCTAGAATTCAACGGTCAGTGGCTTTGGTGGAGCGGACACAACTACGGGTGCAAACTGTCCAAAAAAAATCATAATAATTGGAGCATGATCATATTTCTGATCAATGAAACAGCCTTTGAAAGGATGAGATACCATCCGATGATATTCACAATAATTTGGGTCATTGACATGACCCACTTGCTCCAGTTTCTTCATTGGTAGAAGCTTAAGTTTATTATTTTCCATTAATGATTGAAAGATTATTTCAATATCCCCATCAAAAGGATATTTAGTTTTCTTTCTCTTTTCATATTCCTTCTTTTTGGCTTGATCAGTTTTAACATTTTAAGGCTATTGAGGAGGTGGTTTGGAAGTTTGCATATTGAATACCTCCTATTTCTTTTTCAATTTCAGAGCAGTCAATTTTGGAGCAGAAGTTAAAGACGACTCTGCTTTTCGGAAACTTGCCTTCTTCTGACTGATTTCCTTAAGGTTCAGCTTTACATCAGTAGCTACCTCAACCAATTTAGCCAGGGATTTAGTCTTTTGACTAAGTATGATAGCTTTAAATCTCTAGTTGTAAGTTGGTTTTGCACATTTCAATGGTAGCCCTTTGAGATGGTTGTTCTAAGCATCTGTAAGACAATGCTTTCCATCTATTGATAAAGGCTTACGCAATTTCATTATCCCCCTACTTTGTACTGATGAGCATGGCAAAAGCGACCGTATGATCTTTTTCTGGGAAATGAAGTAAAAACTTCTCTTCCGTGATTGGCCATGTCGTGAGGGAAAGTTCTGGTAACTGCTTATACCAATCGAAGGCAACTCCTTTTAATGTGCCAACAAACAGTCTTATTTTTAATGCATCCAACTCTGACAGGCTTCCAAGGAGTGATTTGAAATGCACAATGTGTTGATAAGTTGACGCCTTTCCCAGGTAAGGCTAGAAAGCCGGAAGTTTATAATCTGGTGGAAATGGAACCAGATCAAATTCCGGAGAATACTTGGGTGTAATACCCTTCTTCTTCATCCTGGTCTCCACTTTTGATTTTATCAGTATTTCTTTAACTTCTTTAAAGGTCACATGCTTTCAGGATCTGCATGAAGACCAAGGATTGACGAATGATCACCACCTGCCAAACCTGCAGTTATCACCTTGTCTATTAGAGACTTGATTTGAGCTACGAGCAAGTTAAGTTTGGTGGCGTTCCTCCTAATCATTGCCTGCTCCCTCCTGTCAACAAACAAAGGATTGACTAGAGCTTCAATTAGACCACCTAACTTATATGCCAGGATTTTCAACTAGGCAGTTAGGTGATCAATTTTAGCTCCTTGCTGCTTAATGACATCATTGACGTCGCCTTCTTGATTTTCACCAGCATCTTCTTCGTCAACTTTTTTACTTCCACTGGCATCCTCGTTTCCATCCTTATTAGTTCCACTCCCTTCAGCCATGAATACAGTATACTGACAGGGATAGGAGGATGTTCATGTAAGAAGAGTGGATTGACTATCTTCTGTGTCCAAGATAGTGATTGGATCCTCATCGGAGTCTGTTTCGACATGCTCTTTAGAAGTTCTGCCCAAATGGGAGTTGGAGTAAGACTTCTGTGATTGAGTCTGGGCCATACTCCGAGTGACCCTTCGGGTTAAGCCTGATCCAACCACACATGATGAGCTCAGGTCTGGCTCATCTTCTTTAATCACCCATTTTTGAGTGATTGTGCGTCGTGACTGCTTCTGGGTTTGATCCCTATAACAAGCCAAAGCCTTTTTCCTTATTTGACTAGCCAATCTAGTTGCCAAGTTTGGTCGTTGAACTTGGTAACTAGTGGCCTAGAAGTATTGCCAACTTATCCCTAATCCATGGGGTTGGAAGTGGGAAATGAAATAATGTCGATAGCACCTCTTTTATTCTTTTTCTTTTGCTCCTTTTTTTGTTGGAGCAAATCTTTGAAATTAGTGAGATCAATCGAATCATTGATAACCAACCGCTCAATTGTCTTTTTGTTTTTTGCGCCATGTAATAGGCACTAAGGTGAAGATGGCAAGGATGGTGCCACAATGACGGAGGGTAGACGTCTTCTGCCAAACCTTCGTCCCTCTTTTTGAGTCAAAGGGTAGAAGATGCTATCTTCAAGTGAGGCCAAGAGTTTATTCTCAACCTTGCTGGATTTGGAAATATGTGGCTGTGGTGACCATGTGCTACAGCCAGGGATGGATGCATGTTTCTAGGCCTTCTTACGGGTTACGAACTACCGAAGATCCTTCGATGCTTGTTTGTTAACAGCCCATTGTTTGGGCCACACAAATGATAGTTTTGAACCTTGAATAGCTGCTCGATGTGACTTGCTAAGTGCCATTGATTTGTGATCTGTGAACCGGATCTGTCTTGGCCCCAATCGAGGCTTAATGATACAAAGACTATTACCTCCGAACTTTAGTTTGTATTCTGGTTCCTCCTGAGTTTTGTGGAAGACTTCAAATGGGTTTTGAGCATATTTGGAAATCCAGGGCTTAAGAGTCTCAACTTTTTTGATGAATTTTAGGGTCACTGATGACCCATTCAGATCAGTGGAAACCATGGAACTTATACGAGTAGAGAGTCTTCGGAAGACGGAGACTCTTGATGTAGAGGCAACAGTGTCCGCTCAGGCCCTTTTTGGTGCTTTTGCAAATGTTTTGTTCTAAATCATAAAGATCTTAAAGAGCCTCTCCTTGGTTTCATTAAAGGTAATGATCAAAGAACCCATGATATCTCTGCAAAGTTAAGCGCAATGTACTACATTAGTGTTATAACCAACATGGCTACCTCTTGGGCTAGCTGGAATAGTTTATAAATGCCATCCAAACCAACATGGTTTTGAACCAAAATGGTCAGCCATATGTATAAACCCCATCTCATTATACTATACTGACTATCCTAGCTGTCAGAATTTCTGTAGCATTTCGGGACCATATAGTCAGGTTTAAAAAGCATGCTAAGCTGACTAGACCTAGCTACCAAAATTTTGGCAGCATTTCAGAGCTATCTATGTTAGACTTATAAGCAAGAGAGGGTTGGATTTAATCAAGGGATTGGGTCCACAGGATCAAGCCTGCACCACTACCACAATGATCATACAGGATCCATCAATGGGTGATGCTAGACAGTGCATGTGTGCAATGTCAGTGGTCTTATCACTGATTTGAGACAAATAGTTATTTGGTTCGAAGCTTTTTAGACTGAATCACCACTCTTCTATTGCAAAAAAGGGTGTTGATTTAGCCCGTGCACATCGAGGTACAAAGTCCCTTCAATTAAGTCGCAAGAGTTTGCACTTCAAGGTGCTTAATGCCTTCATTTGAATGAATATGGGATGCACTTCGAGGTGCAAAGTCCCTTCATTAATGTTTCCAAACCCATCATAGACATCAAGGTCTTGCATGGGTGTCTTCAAAGGTCAAATAGGTCATTTTGAAGGCAAAATGGGTCAGTAACCACAGGCCCGCAACCACTACCCATTTTCTAGCAATTCCTACGGTCACAGCACTTTCTGTACAACATCTCACGGTCACTAGGCAACAACGGCACTTTGTAGCTTAACAGTAGAATTTTTCAGCTTAACAGCAGCACTTCCAGCACTTTTTATATATTTTAGCCAATTTTCATGTCTTATGGTCAAATTTGATCACAAATTAGAGCAAATAAATTTCCCACAAACGGCTCCAATCTTCGGATCGTGCTCAAAAATGCGAATGTGCAATAGATTCAAGTCCTACATTCATGCACCTCAAACATTTAAGAAGAATGGAAATTAACTACAATTCATTCTTAATTTCCTTCTTGTTTTCATGGGTTCAAATGGTTTGACCACGGGGATGCAGGTTGTTTACATGTTTTGAAAAGTTTACAACTCCTCCCTTAAGTCCTAGATGTGATCCAAATTTGAAAAATACAAGAAAATATATAAAAATTGGGAAAAGATGCAAGAAAGAAGGAAATAAGGGGGAGTGACTATAGGTCACGGTCGTTGCCTTCCTGCCAGTGACCGTGGCTCACGGTCACTGGCAGACAGTGGCCGAAAGACCACATTTGGTCTCTGTGCAGTTCTGTTTCACCTCTGTGACTTTTTTAAAGTGCTAAAACTTGTTTTTTCTGATCTTTGGAGCATTGAATGACCATCAAGAAGGTTGAATTTGGTCGTGGAATTGACATAAACCTTTGATAATCATCACTTTTTGGTTACGGACTGTTTTTCTGTACAAATAGGAAGAAGGCACTGTATGAAGCCAAAATTGTGTCATTCTGACCCTATGATTTTCAAGTGTCAGAATGAAGCCTAAAGAGGCTTGTTCACAACTTTGAATGTGGCCCAAAACCCTTCCCAAGTGAGAAAATCAAAGAAAAAAGATGTCATTTGAGTAACCGTTGCATATGCCTTCTTTAAGTGAAGTGTATGTGTCTTCCTCTCCTTTGAATTATTTCTCACCTTGAATTGGCAAGAATAGGAAGAAAAAGTAGGCTAGAATAGTGAAAAATGCCTTATGGCTTGCTTGGAGTTGCTTCAAACTTCTTGAATTCAATTTAGGCACTTACACTTACTCTTTCCCTTCGCTCTTTATCTATGTCTATTCCTTTCCAAATGACCAATAGTCCTTTTATAGACTTTAGCTGTGGTAATGAGAAGTTTAAAGGAGTTATTGGAAGTTAACATTCGAAAAGGAGTGGAGGGAACCGCTGAAAACTGCTGGAACTGCTCCAGGGGTGACAGTGACAGCAGCCGCGGTCACTCCCCAGGTCCATTTTTGGACTTTTGCATATGTGATCCGTTTTCACCTATTTGGGGTCCAAATGTTGTCCGATCTCCATGAAACTTGGAGTGATGCTTTTTGACACTATTTTGTTTATGTCATAAAAATTTCAGCTCGATTTGACCTTTTGAAGTTAGCCGACTCCCCTGTTAACTTTTCACGAAAATGGGCCCTTGTTTCAGCTGTTTGAGGCCCAAATGACCTCGGTTTAATTTGAAACTTGGAGGGACTGATGTCAGGGGCATCTTGGAGTGTTCTTCCAAATTTCATGGAGTTTGGATTTGTGGAAGTAGGATTCCGAACAATGACCTATTTGTTGCATGTTCTAGTCACTATTCACATCACACTTCAGGTAGTTAGCTTGTTTTCTGCCCAAACAATCTTCAATTCACTTGAAACTTTGGAGAACTCTATTTGAATATATTATGAATCTCAGTGCCAAATTTTATCAGCTTTGGCTCTCTAGAAGTAGGATTTTGGCTAGTGACCTCCATTACTCGGGGGTCATTATCTTCTAAGCTGACATGCAATGGAAGTACGACCAAATAGAGTCCTCTTGGCTTGAAAATTTGTAAAATCCCCCTTGAGTATAATTAAAGCTTTGTACCCAAATTTCATCAATTTTGGACATCAGAAAGTAGGACTTTGGTCAGTGACCCCCTGGCTTGGGGTCACGACCCAAAGTTGACATGTTTAAAGACTGAGTAAAATGATGTCCGTTTGACTTGAAATTTTGTAGAGCTTCCCATGAGCATAATTTGAGCTTCCTCCATGAATTTTAACTGACTTGATCCTCACAAGATGTCACTTTGCACAGTGACCCCACAAAGCTTAATAGATTTCCATCTGAATTGAGTTTTGGTCCAAATGATATCCAAATGTTCTGAAATTTTGAAGGATAGTCTTTGAATGTACTTGAAGGCATTCCCCTAAGTTTGAGTTTACTTTGACATGTAGAAGTGTCAATTTCCGCAATGATCCCCAAGGAGCTGGTGAATAGTCATTGAAGAGTGATTTTGACCTGAGATGAGGTCCAAATGCTTTGAAACTTCGAAATAACATTCTCATTCTCAAGCATGTTTTAGAGTTTCCATGAGAATTTCGGTCACTTTGGTAAGCTAGAGCTTGAATTTATTTGGTGATCCTTGGATTTGAGTCATTAAACTCAAACTTGGTTTTTGGTGAGTTGAGTAACCAAATAAAGTCCATAACTTTTAAACTTGAATTACTACACTCCGAGCTCATCTGAAGTCTTCGAGCTAATTGTAGCAACTGTGATTTTTTATGGGTCACAGTTGGGAAGGGGTGGTATCAGTAGTTGGCAGGGAGGGCGTGGTTTAAGTGGACAGGGGCTTAAGGTTCTGGCTGGTTGATTAGGGTTGGAAAATGATAGGGGATTGGAGGATCAGTTGGTTTGGGGAGAAGATGATGTCATGAGAAGGGTTTGATAAGGGTCATTTTAGGCTTTGGAGAGGATTAGGTCTCTCGATTAGGGTTGGGTTCATTTGGGATAATGGTGGGGGTGAGAGGACTGCTGTGTTTACTAGGGAAGGCAGGGATCGAGAATGGGTTTGTTTAGGTTCTACGAGGAGATGGTTAGTAGTGGGTGTGGTAAGGGGTGTTGGCCGTGAGATGGAACGATGGATTAAGGATGGGTGGAGATGGATGGAGAGAATCCAGGAAAGACAAACCTCTCCCCGACTATCACTCTTCAGCACTGATACCATTGGCACAGCCACGATCCATGATAAAAAATAATAGATCAATCGCCCAAAGGATTGATCGAATCCACAATGGATTCCTAACCTAAGGCATAAACATATCCAAGAAACATACCATAACTAAAGGGAAAACCCAATCTGAATATTATTTATTATCAAAGCATAATGAACTACAATGAAAGTCTCTCTTATTTATAGAGTTGCAAGCCTAATTCTTGGCAAACAAGACTTACTAATATTAGAATAAGCCTAAATAAAATAAGAATTGGCTAATATTAAACATAATCAAACTAAACTACTTATAATATCCCTAAATAACTAGATGTCCTGTTAGGCTCATGGATTGGGCCAACGGGTTAGCCGACTTATGGTCTAGCTTGCATCAAGTCACCATCAAAACCCCTTGACTATAAAGTTGCAGAAAATGTGTGGACAAGTAAAGAGGTAGACTATTCTTCACTGGAAGTATTCAGTTGTCCAACATATGTACACATTCCTAGTGGTGAGTGATCCAAGTTAGACTCCAAGTCACTCAAATACATATTCTCAGCTTTAAAAAGGGGTAAAGGGGTACAAACTATGGGATCCAGAAAATAGACAAAAAGATCTATAGCAGAGATGTTGTGTTTGATGAAACTTCTATGCTGAATAGGGAACATGACAATAAAGTCAAAGGCATGGTGTAGAAAGAGTAGCTACAGAAGTTATTCCTCTTCAAAGAATACAACTAAGGAACAAGCTTAAAGTTCATCAGAGGTTGATACATCTAGAGGTGAGGAACAACATCAAGTTCAGTAGGAACCTTCAAGTCTAGCACAAGGAAGTGCAAAGAAAACCATCAAGCCACCTCAAAGGTTTAGATGGGATAGGGATGCAGTGCATTTTGCTCTTATCACCAACAATGGGGATCCAGCCTCATTTCAAGAAGCTATAAAAAGCTGTGAAAGACAAGGTTAAATGAGTGTTATAATGGATGAAAAGAAATCTCTCCAAAAAAAACCCAGTCTGGGAGTTAGTTCTTAAACCTAAAGACAAGACAACAGTTGGCTGCAAATGGGTGTTTAGGAAAAATGAAGCTTTGCAAAAAAACTAAAGAACTAAGGTTCAATGCAAGTATAGTAACAAAGGGGTACTCATAGAAAGAAGGGGCTAATTATGATGAGATATTTTCCCCATTTGTGAAAAACACTTCTATTAAGGTGTTGTTGGCATTGGTAGCGCAATTCAATATGGAGCTCAAATAACTAGATGTAAAGACAGCTTTCCTTCATGGTGACTTGCAGGAAACAATTTACATTGAGTAACCTGAACGGTTCAAAGAAGTCGAAAGAGAAGACTATGTGTGTAAATTGAAAAGATCATAGTACGAGCTGAAACAATCTCCAAGACAATAGTACAAACACTTCGACTCCTACATGTTGCAGAGTGGCTACCATCGATATAAGTATGATTGTTGTGTTTATTATAGAATATGAAATGATAATTCTGTTATTATTTTGCTAATTTTTGTGGATAATATACTCATTGCATGTAATGACATGTTAAAAGTGGATGAACTCAAATCTCAATTGGAAAAGGAATTTGACACGAAAGACCTTCGGGCAACCACAAAAATGTTAAGCATGGAAAACTATGGTTGTCACAAAAAAAAAAGTACATCTCAAAGGTACTTGAGAAATTCAACATGCTAAATGCTAAGCCTATGTCTACTCCACTTGCAAGTCACTTTAGTTTAAGTGGCAAACAACATCCTAGTTCTGATAAGGAAACTGAAGAAATGTCTAGAATATAGTATGCTAATGCGATGGGATATTTGATGTATGCCATGGTTTGCACAGGACCAAATATAGCTCAAGCAGTGGGTGTAGAGAGTAAGTACATGGCAAATCCAAGAAAAGAGCATTGGAATGCAGTAAAGTGGATTCTGAGGTACTTGAAGGGCACTAGAGACTTGAGAATTTTGTTTAAAAGAAAACAGGGGTCAGTGTGTATAGTTTGATATGTAGACTTTGAGTTTGCAAGGGACCTAGGCAAAAGAAGATCCACTACAGGATATGTTTACACGCTTACTAATGGACCGATAAGCTGGAGATCACTACTTCAGTCTACAACTGCATTATCCATTGTAGAGGCAGAATACAAGGCAGCTTTAGAGGCTTCTAAGGAAGCAATCTAGTTGAGAGGTTTGGTAAATGAGATGGGTATCAAGCAAAAATCAATCTTGCTACAGTGCGATAGTCATAGTGCAATATGCCTGTCAAAGAAACAGGTATATCGTGCAAGGACAAAACACATAGCTGTTATATATCACAGAATTCGAGATTGGGTTATTACAAGTGAGGTCTATTTCAAAAGACTCACACAAATGAGAATCCAGTAACATGCTTACCAAGCCAACTACTACAGAGAAGTTCAAGCATTGCTTGGCTTGCTCAATCTATTCTCTTGTTAAAGAGTGAAGGTGCACCTCATCTCCATTGGGGCACAATCATGGTGGGATGGGACTCCCACAAGGTATATGTGTTGCAAACACATTTCAACAACACTTCAAAGGGTCAAACATTTTTCACCAATGTGGAGACTTTTGAGTTTGGCTCAAAAGGTCCTTATTGGGCCAATCAGTGGTTTCCATTGGGCTAGTTAATTAGGTCTGGTCTTACATTTTCTCTTTTAGGGTTTATTCTTTATAAGTAAGTAAGTAAGCAAGCAGGGCAAAAGGAACACAAAGAGACCACTATAAGTGGTTGAGAGAGAGATTTCTTCATAGTGAAATCTTCAAGCCCATGGACATGGTCAATATTACCGAACCACGTAAACTGTGTGTTGTGTGGATTGCTTGTCCTTCTTTTTTGTGTGATTGATGTGCTTAGCCTAAGTCTCAATCTAACAAGTAGTGAGTTTCTTGAAAGAAACCTAGTTTCTATATTTCATGTGGGATGCAGATTTTATAATAAATCCCAGTTTGCCTTCAGAAACGCATGACTTCACAGGTCTTACAATATTGGTTGCGAGTTGAAGTATTGTGCTCTGAGCTGTAGGTTGAAATCTTGATGTGATAGTATTGGTCCTAGCAATTCCAAGCTCATTAATACTCTATTGTACTAATGGAATATGAATGATGAGTAAATAAGTATCTATTAATCCTCAATAAAGTATGTTTATATATGATGTCTGTTTTGATTGCTTTTATGCCAATTCGTTGTGCTCATATTGAATTTTCCTTCAAGCTTTGTGGGCATTGATCCTTAAATGAGTATTGAGTTTTGTAGATTCTTAATTTTATTGATTTGATTTTGGTGTATTTTGGGATACTTTGGTTTGTAGCGATCTAGGGTTTGATCCTTAGATGAGAATTGGGTTTTCTAGATTCTTAATTTTATTAATATGATTTTGGTAAATTTGGGGTATTTTGATTTGTTAGCAATCTAGGGTTTGATCTTTAAATAAGAATTGGGTACTCTAGATTATTATAATATTGATTTGGTTTTAGTGAATTTTGGGTAGTAATGGCACCGGTGAGAAAAAGTTTGGCGATACAGGTGGAGGGCCCATCAAGAGGTAGGGGCAGGCTGAAGAAAACAAGGATGGAAGTCATTAATTCAGATTTGAAGAAGTTTCACTTGTCGAAAGATTTAGCTCAAAATAGAACAGAATGGAGAAACAGAATTCACGTAGCCGACCCCAACATGGTTGAGATAAGGCTTTGATGATGATGATTTGGTTTTAGTGAATTTTGGGTATTTGATTCGTTAGCAATTTGGGATTTGTTTATTGTTTCTCTTTTGATTTTGGCGAAGAGGTAGAGGTACTTGTTATGCAAGAGTTAGAGGATGTTTCTTTATTTGTTTCTTCTTTTTTATTATTATTGTTATTGTTGTTCTCATTTAGGGGAATTACCCATATTCTTGTTCATCTTAGGCTCATGAATTTGTATGTTTCATTTTCCTGTTGTCAACTTCATAAGTGCTAGAGATCCTTTTCCGTGTGGGAAATCTAGATACCCTCTTTTTGTGGTTAATCTATTACCCTTATAAAAAAGGAAACATCAACATGCTTGGTATTTCTCTACACACGCTGGGCCCACTTTTTTTTTCCAATATTGACTGATGCAAAAGCTCACTGAAAGAATGTTTCCCATCTTCAAAATGAGTTCTCTTCCTCCTTTCCTCGTGGAATCAGCAACAGAACATGAAGTTATCCTAGTATGGTTTTTCCTCTTCTCTTCTTCTTTATTTTCTCATCTTTCCTCTAAATCCTCACTCAAAAATCTTCCTCACCTGTTCTTTTTTATTTTCTCTTTTTTCTCCCAAATCCTCATATCTCTTTCTATTTTTTTCTCAAATTCTTCAACAACACACCACTAGAGGGTAGGGTTTGTAAATGGATCCCTGATTCTCATATTACTCAAAGGTTTTAACCATTAATAACTGTATTTGGGTCCTTATTTAGGTCCTAATAAGTAAAGGTGTTCAGGTCGAGAATGCTAACCCATAACAAATCAGAAAACATTACAAATGTTCCAGTGAAGACTTCACAAGCAAATTCCAAGCTCAAGGGCACATAAAATCTAGGGTTGTGCAATACCAGGTCAAGTATTGCATCCAAATGTTCAGAGCTAACGCAACTCATGCAGAAAACTTAGATGACCTCACGGTGCATCAGTTCAAACTTCAGAGATAGTGGACTTCATTTGGTCACTCAACTTACCAAACATCAAGTTCAATGTTCACTGAATCAAAACCTAAGGGTTACCGAACACATTCAAGCTTTTGGATTACCGAAGTGGATGAAAATCAAATGGCAACTCCAAAACATGCTTAAGAATGATGCGTCAAAGTTTTAATGCATCTGGACTTCATTTCAGCTCAAACTCAAGCTTTAGTGGCTATCTGCAAGCTCCTTGCAGTCATTGTGGCAACTAATACTTCTACATGTCAAAACCATCTGAAACTCATTGGAATGTCTTCAAATACATTAAAGGACTATCCTTCAAAGTTTCAGAAATTTAGATGTCATTTCAACCCAAACATTGTTCAAATAGCTGTTTACCAAGCTCTTTGGTGTGCAAAGTGACACCTAATGAAGATCAAATTAGCTGAAACTCCTAGGGAAAGCTTGAATTATATTCAAGAGTGGTTTTGCAGAATTTCAAATCAAATGGATGTCATTTGATCCAAAGTCAAACAAACATGTCAACTTTGGGTCAATGACCCCTAAACCATGGGGTCACTAACCAAAGTACTACTTCTAGGTGGTCAAAGTTGATGAAATTTGAAGATACAGCTTAATTCATGATTAAAAATGGCTCTACAAATTTTCAAGCTAAGGGAACTTCATTTGACCCTACTTCAACTACATGCCAACTTAGGGAGTAGGGTCACTGACCAAAGTTCTACTTCTTGGTGGCCAAAGCTGATGAAATTTGGATCAAAGACTTAAAATATACTCAAAGTCAACTTTTCAAAGTTTTAAATCAATTGAATTTCATTCAGGTAGAAAACAAACGGACAACCTACAATACAAGAAGACAATGACTTAGAATGTGCAACAAGTGGGCCAATGGTTAAAATCCTAGTTTCATAAATCTAAATAGAATGAAATTTGTTTTGACATTTCAAAATTCTCCTAACATCAATCCCTCCAAGTTTCAAGTCAATCCAATGTCATTTGGGCCTCAAATAGCTAGTACAAGTGCCCATTTTCATGAATAGTCCAAGGGAGGGATAACCAACTTCAAAAGGTCAAAACTGGCTGAAATTTCTTTGACACACTCAAAATGCTGTTAGAAAGAATCCCTCTAAGTTTTGTGAAGATTGGACATCATTCGACCTGCAAAATGATGAAAACAGTTCATATATGTGAGAAATGATCAAGATTATTCAACTGATCAAGATTCTGAACTCCTGCTGTTCTTCCTCCCCTCACTAACTTAAGATGAGAAATGATTTTGGAAGAGAAGATATGCATGCTTATTAATCAAAAGAGGAGTTTCAAAGTCATCAAATGTAGGAGAACTTAAAGAGATGAAACTATGTTTTCTTTGGTTCTCCCACTTGAAGGGGTTTTTAGGCTATCTCTAAGGTTGTGAACAAGCCTCTTTGGGCTTCATTCTGCTCCTTAAAAATTATAGGATTAGAATGACACAACTTTGACCTCAATTGGTTGCACAAAAACATCCTTTCTGGATTTGCACAAAAGTGATCCAAAACAAAGAAGTGGTGGTTATCAAAGGTCGTAGCGATTCTACAGTCAAATTCAGGGCTCTTGGCAATCATTGACTACTTCTAAAGTCAAAAAACACAAGTTTCAATGCTCTGAAGGCATGACAGAAACAAATTGGAATGAAACCGAGACAAGCAATGGCCAAAATGGCCACAGTCACTAACCCCCTGTCTTCATTTTGCTTGCATTTTTTTGTATCCTTCATGTAATTTCTTGTATTTTTTTAGTTTGGATCACATCTGAGACTAGAAGGAGGGGGTTGTAATTTTTCAAAACTTGTAAACAACCTGCATCTCCAAAATTATAACATTGAACCCATGTAAATTAAAGGGAAAATTAATGATGAATAGTAATTATTTTCCCATTCTTCTTTACACTTGAATGTCTGAATGTTGGACTTGATTCCACTGTATTCACATGATTTTCAAGCGCAACTAGAAGATTGGAGTCATTTGTGGGAAAATTTTTTGCACTTATTTGTGATCAAACCTAGCCAAAAGACATGAAAAGTGCCAAAATGCATGAAAAAGTTCCAATGTAAGCAAATAACCGCATGTTGCTATCTAAAATGGGCTGTGACTATAGGAGACTATGTAAAATGGCCTATGACAGCAGAGGACTGTGCAAAATGGCCTATGACCACAAAAGACAGTGGAAAAGTGCTGTGACCATAGGAGGCTATGCAAAATGGGTAGTGACCATGGGTCCATGGTCACTGACCTCTTTTGACCATTGTTTGACTTGTTTGACTTTAAAAACATCCCATTCAAGACCTTTAATGGGTTTGGGTGCATTAATGGAGGAATTATACACCTTAAAGTGCATCCTTTTGTCACTTTAAGTAAAGGAACCTTGCACCTTGAAGTACATGGACCAAATCAACACCCTTGCAAGAAATAAAAGAGTGTTGATTCAGTCCAAAAGGCTTTACATTACTGGCTATAAGATCACCAGTTCGTTTCTAAGACATAAACAAATGTTATATTAAATTAGTCATAAGAACAACGACATTTGTAGTTATGCATTATTCGGAATCTTGCTCTGATGGATCCCATGTGATCATTTTGATAGTGGTGCAGGAATAATCCTATGGGCCCCTATCCCTTTGATTGGATCCAACCATCTCCTGCTTATAAGTCTGACCAAGATAGTCCTGAAATGATGCCAAAATTCTACTAGCTAGATTTAGTCAGCATAGCATGCTTCTAAGTCTGACTATATAGTCTCGAATGCTACAGATATTCTAGCAACTAGGACTGGTCAGTATAGCACAATGAGATTGGGTTCATGCCTATTTCTGACCATTTCGATTCATCCAATAAGGAAACCCTATTGGTTCAGAAGGCATTCATAAACCGTTTGGCTACCCCAAGAGGCAGCTATGTTGGTTATGAAGCTGATACAGTCTTTAGACTTACTATTTTGCCAAAAATAAAATTGGTTCCTTAGTCATTACCTTTAATGAAGCTAAGGAGGCTATTCAAGATCTTCATGACCTAGAACAATCCATCTATAAGAACACCAAAGCAGGCCCAGACTAACCTTGCTACTCCTGCATCAAAAGTCTCAATCTTTCAGAGGCTCTTTACTCCTATGAACTCAGCTACTTCCATTGATCTGAATAGGTCATCAGTGACCACGAAGTCTACTAAGAAGACTGAAATTTTCAAACCCTCGGTTTCCAAATATGCCCAAAACCCATTTTGAATTCTACCATGGTTCAGGAGGAACATAAACTCAAGATATGGTTAGAAGGCAACAACCTTCACATCATTAAGCCACATCTAGGAGCAAGACAGGTTTGATTCACGGATCATAAGCCAATGACACTTGGCAAGCCACGTCACAAAGCCGCCAAGGCCCAAAGTCATCATCCACTCAGCCCAAGCAACAGGTCATCAAAATCAAAAATCAAATGCATAAAGCACAAGAGGACCTTCGGGAGTTCCTAACTCACAAGAAGGCCCAGAAGGATACATCCATTCCAGGATGTAACATGTGGTCACCTCAACCACGTATTTCAAGACCCAACAAGGCCAAGAATAAAACCATGGTCTCACTTAGAGAAAACACCTTCTATCCTCTAACTTAGAAGGAGGGACGAAGGTTTGACAAAAGGCATCTACACTCTATCATCGTAGCACCAACCTCGCCATCTTCACCTTAACGTCTGTTGTAATGCCCCACCCTTCACACATGCATAATATTGTCCGTTTTGGTCCATGGCCTCACGGTTTTGTTTCTGGTGGGCCTCAACCCACCAAAAGGCTTCATGCAAGGTAATGGTGTAAGCTCTATATATAAACCCATTCACTTTCCTCTCTATAGTCGATGTGGGACTTCAGGATGTCGCAATCCACCCCCCTTTAGGGCTGCACGTCCCTATGCAGTAGCCTGCCAGTTCCTATAGCCTGCCAGCCCTCTTGGCCAGCCCACATATGAACCCGCCCACTCGCACCATGCCACAACAGGGACCCACACTCGAACTAATCGAGAGTCGGCTCTGATACCATTTGTAATGCCACACCCTTCACACATGCATGATATTGTCCGCTTTGGCCCATGGGCCTCACGATTTTATTTTTGGTGGGCCTCAACCCCACCAAAAGGCCTCATGCAAGGTAAGGGTGTAAGCTCTATATATAAACCCATTTACTTTCCTCTCTATAGTCGATGTGGGACTCCAGGATGTCACATCTGTCATATTCCACTGAACACAGAAGGAAGACCGAGTGATTGCTCACTAACAATGCAACTGATCTTACTCATTTCAAAGACTCGCTCCAGCAAAAGAATGAGCAAAAGACAAAGAATAAAAGAGGTGTCATTGACACCCTTTCATTCCCTATTTCCAATCCAATGGATTATGATCAAGTTGCTAGTACCTTAATGCCATTAGTGGCCAGGTTCAAAGATCAAACCCTGGCAGCCAAGCGCGCTGATTAAATCCAAAGGAAAGCGTTGGCTCACTACAGGCAACGGACTTAAAAGCTATCACAGTGCTAGATCACTTAGAAATAGCTGGTCAAACAAGACAATCCTGACTTAACCTCATCTTATATAGTTCGGCCAGGTTCAGATCGGAGAGTTACTTGGAGTATGGCTCGAACTCAATCACAATGATCTAATTCAAACTCTCATTTAAGCAAAACTTCTTGTAAGGACCCGAACCCCCACTAATCTTAGTTACGTTAATTAATCTTGTTTTATATTGATTAAGACTTGTTGAGGGTTAATTCAGTGTGAATTATTGGGTTTGGACCCCACTTAGGTAGTTAAGGGCTTTTTCGTAAATTGTCTTTGCACCTCTGGGATACCCCGTCCATTTTCTTACGTGTACTTTATCATGTAGATCGTCTTTTGTGTTGGGCCCGAGTTAATCCGGACTCATCTTGAGCCAATTGAGGTCCTTTCGGTCTAAATTAAAATTTCGAGAAACTAGTGGACTTGCATGTAACTTCAGGGGAAATTATGTTAAAAAGGGGAGCTCCACGTACTATGTTCCTTCTTTTTCGTTTCAGCTGTTGGAGCTCCTGCACTCGCTCTTTCTCATATTAGAGCTGGGAAGGGAGAATTAGAGTCTGCATGTGATGTTTGTAGCATCCACCTTCTTCATCTTCTTCTTGGACATTTCTATTTCCCTAGAAATCACACTCTTCTCCGAGCTACAGCAATAAGGTGAGGAATGGGTTCCTCCTTTTATTGTCTTGAGTTATTAGAGTCTCCATTTCTTGACATGCATGCAAATCTAAGTTCCATGTACCACAATTCGTGTGCTATTGTAGAGGACCCAATTCAATTTGGAGTGTTCCCTCTGTCTACACGACAAGAAGAATTAGAAAGGTGTTAAACACTGTAACAAGGCAAGTACTTAAGCTTATATGCACTGCATGTGTGATTGTTCATTGCATGTTAATTTAGATCTTCCAATGTTCCCCATTCCAGTTCTTCTTAATATGTGTGTATGAATCAAGTGGGAATGATGGAAATGGGAATAGAGGGTGTGGGAGTACAGGATACCTCAATTGGATATTACTAGTGAGTTACAGAACCCCTCCCAATATAGGTTCTGTACCGACCAAAATCAGGATTTGCGCTACAGAACTACGTTCAGGTTTATGAAGCTTACGGCGAAGCTACGGCTAAGCCGTGAGCATCTACGGCTCAAAGTCCAGAGAGCAGCAAAACTTGATTTTGTACTACAGCTCATATACGGCTAAGCCGTGAAATTCTCTACGGCTACGCCGTATCCAGCTCATAACCTAGCCGTAGGTCTTTCTACGACGAGCTTTCCAGAGAGCTCACAAAACCCAATTTCTTCTACGGCTTGCAGACGGCTACACCATGATATACCCTACGGCTAAGCCGTAACCTCCCCGTGACCTAGCCGTAGGCTTAGCACGGCTAAGCCGTAGGCCAATATACGGGTGAACCGTAAATACGCCAAAAATCTGGATGAACAGTGACTCCCCCTCGGCTAAGCCGTAGCCTTATATACGGCTAAACCGTAAGAACCCCACGGATGTATAGGATGTTAGGAACCTCTATGATTCGTAGGACCTTGTATTGGCACCCTCTTACCTCTACACGGGCCCGACGGTAAGGACACATTAAGAGGATAAATGAATTCCGGATGATTCCTCAAAGACAAGTCGTGGATGTTGGCATAGGAAGGGATGTTCTTTACGTACACAAGGCAATACCAAGAAGTGGTAACACCTTGACACCGAGCGTCTTATGAATACATCGGGTTGAATGTCCTTGGGAATCCGGAGATACTACTTCGTCTGAATACATTCATATTGTTATACTATACTACCTTTGACATGAATTATTATTGGATTCACTTCCTCTGGCAAACCCCGAGGCAATTCAGACCTGAGCTTCTAATGAGTGCGTGTCTGAGAAGCCAGAGCTTCTATTGAGTGTGTGTTTGCTTGCCCAGGGTATAGCCGAGGCTCGGGCCTTGTAGCCCATATGCATGTGTTTCGTTTAAGCATTTGTTGCTTCATGATTAACTGTCCTCATGTATGTTATGACTAGTATGCTTGATTCCGAGTCGGCACCACTTAGCTTCTGCCCTTTTTTGGTATATGTATGTCACCACTGCAGTCGGTTTACGTAGGGGTTGTCGACGCTCCTCGGGAAGCTAGCTTGATCCCCTAGCGACCCATACGTTATGTATGCTCCCTTTTGGGAGAATAGAGCATCGTGGTTGCCAATCAGTATGTATGACATTTAAGTTTCACTCATGCATCATGTTTAGTGATTGTTCTTGTTAATGTATTATGTTATATTAGTTTCCTATGCCTTAGTACTTGCTTAACCGTCATGTTAACAGTGTTACCCTTGGTATTGCAGATCCAGCACCCGCTCCCGACACGAACACTGACACGGCCCCGGAGGGTGCCCCAACGGTACCTCGGGGTGTAGGTGAATGGATGGATGGCTACGTCTACTACTAGCCATCCTACGGAGAGCGTCTCTTCTGGGAATATTATGTTGAGGACTTTTGTATCACCTTTTAAGAACTGATTTTGGGAATGTACTTAAAAGACTATAACACTATTGTATGTAAATATGTTTTAACCGACTATGAACCTTATGTGCTCTTGAAGATTATTGAGTATTTCACAGGTTCTCGATTATGATAATTTATGTTTGTACGTGTATCAGCATATCTCACACGTTCCTGTGGAATCTCCCTTGTAGGAATTCGTGCATAATTCTTCAGGGCACGGATTTCTACAGGATTACGTATCCACGCCCTGGGGGCCCACTCAAATCCCCAAATTCTCGGGATTGGGGCATGACACTTCTAAAGGTCTTGTTGAAACTGATTTTGACGATGATCCTATCATGATCTTAAATCCAGAAGGTAATTAGTCCACTCCTTAGGCACTAACATCGTCTTACCTACGCCAATACACTGTATTCATGGCTGAAGGAAGTGGAACTAGTAAAGATGGAACCGACGATGCTACTAGAACCAGAGATACCGGTGAAGAAGAAGCTGGTGAAAGTCAAGATGACAATGTTAGTGATGTTTTCAAACAACAAGGAGCTAATATTGACCACCTGACTGCCCAATTGAAAATCTTAACAAATGAGCTAGGTGGTCCAGCGAAAGCTTCAGTAAATCCTCTACTTGCCTATAGAAGAGAAAAGGCGATGATCAAGAGGAATGCAACTAAAATTGATTTGCTCATGGCTCAAATCAAATCCTTGACAGGCAAGGCGAAAACTATAGGTTCCTCTAGTGATCATTCATTAATCCTAGGTCTTCACACAAATCCTGAAAAGCACGTAACCTTCAATGAGTTTGAAGAAATATTAACAAAATCAAAAGTGGAGACTGGGATGAAAAAAGGTTATCACACCAAAGTACCCTTTGGAGTTTGTTCCATTTCCACCAAATTTTAAGCTTCTAACTTTCTAGCCATATATAGGGAATGGGTAAGCTTATCAACATATCATGTATTTTAAATCACTTTTCAAAAGTTTGCCAGAATTGGATGCATTAAAGATAACATTGTTTGTCGGTACAAAAAGTTACAAGAACTCACTTTCATGATATGGCCCAACACGGAAGAGAAGTTTTTGCTCCACTTCCAGCAGGAGGAACAAACGGTCACCTTTGCCATGCTTAGCAGTACAAGACAGGGAGATAATGAAACCACACAATCCTTTATTAATAGATAGAGAGCATTATCCTATAAATGCTTGGAACAACCATCTTAAAGGGCGACTATCGAAATGTGCAAGACCAATCTGTAACCAGAGATCAAGGCTATCATACGTAGTCACAAAACTAAGTCTCTAGCCCGATTGGTTAAGGTTGCCACTAATGCAGAACTAACCCTCAAAGAGATCAGTCAGAAGAAGGCAAACTCTCAAAAAACGGAGCCATCTTTATCGTCAACATCAAAACCAAAAAAGAAAGATGAGGTCTTCAATGTGCAAACCTCCAAACCCCCTCAGAAGCCTCAAAATACAAAGACTGATCAAACAATCAGAAAAGGAAGAAAACTAAGCATCCCTTTGATGGAGATATTAAAGTGATCTTCCGGTCATTGATGGATAACAACAAGATTGAACTTCCACCAATGAAGAAACTTGAGCAAGCAAGTCGCGTCAATGATCCAAACTAATGTGCATACCACCAGATGGTGTCACATCCTCTCAAAGACTGCTTCATTCTAAAAGAAAAAGTCAATGAGTTGTGGAAAAATGGAATAATAACTTTTGGTCAGAAGTATGATCTTGCTCCAGTCAACATGATCTCCTTTTGACAGTTTGTACCTATGGCAGTATCTTCTCCACTAAAACCAATTTGGTTGAATTCCATCTTCTCAATGCAATGCATGATGAACAAAGTCTGATACCAGTTAAGACGTATTCAGGGGAAGAAATATCGGTCCATTTAGACCTAATGAATGATGAACGCTGGGAGGTTAAAACCAAACCCACACCTGCAGAAAGAACGAAAGTTAAAAGACAACTTAAGAACCTTCAAAAAATTTCCTAGAATCGCTTGATCAAGCAAGAAAAACAAGCTAAAAGGATGAAGGGAAAAAAGGCAAAAGCTTCCATTTCAGAAGAGCCTCTCGAGCCAATCAGAGGTCATTTTACTTTGGGTAACTTTATCATTCCAATTCCAAAGGATGAAGAAGAACCATTGATATCTAGTTAAAACAGGATATCAGGGGATGGTATGCTTCCTAATTCAGATGATGAGGAAGATTGGTCAGACTACTCTGACTTCGAAGATGATCGATGGATTGATGATTACTTCACTGACAAATATCCCTTTGACGAGGATGAGAATTTTGAACAAACTTTTAGTCCTGAAACAAGTACCCTTATCCTTAAACATGGTCTCAACTCACTGTCAGAGGCTCTTTATAATCAACATAAACAGAGTGCAAGTGATTGGTCAAGTGATCCTCCTCCTTTTCCACTACCTCCAAAAGTTCATCTGGATCCTTTGCTATCAGTTGAATCCAATAAGACACAACAACAACAAGCATTGTCTTCTGGTTCACAGGTAGTAACCTCTATACCAAATATTTCTTCAGAGCCAAGTGTTGAGCAAGCTTTTTCAAAGCCGGACTCTGAACTAAGCACTCAACTTATTGTTCGCAAAAGAAATGGTGAGCCTAAGTCACAAGAATAGCACAATGAACTTAGCATTGGTAGTCCTGCTGTACCTCAAGAAGTCTTACAAGTTCAAGATAATCTCTCTGATTCGGAAAAAGAAATGCCGCTCACACCTACTTTGGTAGTCATTAGCACTTCTGCTAATGAATCCTAAATATCTCAAGCCACTTCAGACATTGCAAATCAAGAAACAGGCTTAGAAGAAGTCATCCAATTCTTTGTTAAACCCGAAGAAGTCAATGCCATAAGAAGAGATACTCGTCTAGAGGTTGACCGAAACAACATAGTCAATGATGGCACTCATTCTAGTCGCAACTATAAAGTCAACTATGATAGCCCTTCTTCTTCTTATGTAAACCCTTCGCAGAATAATCCAAATGTAAATGTAACTTCTTTAAAAGCAAATGCTAATGAAAGGCCATAGAGTCATTCACGTATGATGTTATTAAACACCTTAAGCACATACCTGTACAGCTTCATATTTTTATCTTTTGTAGATGTTTGAAAGACTCGTAACAACTTCATATGAGCTCTACAGGCTTTAACTTCCAGTAATCAAACTCATGTGGCGGAATTCCATCAGATAGAGAAAAACTATCTTAAAGCAAAGTCCAAAAGGCCTCAGAAGCAATGTATGGAATGTCTTTCCATTCAAAATGCTTCTAGGGCCATCATTTTCTTCTCCAAAGATGGTCTCCTCTTAGACGACATAAAGCACACAAGGCTGCTTTACTTCATAGCCTACTTAAAGGACATACCTGTTCAAAGAGTTCAAGTTGACCCAGGATCGGCTCTGAACCACATCACAATCATAACTCTTCAGGAACTCGGCATCCTGGTGAGCAAGTTATCTGCTACCAAAACTTCAATCCAAGGCAATGATGGTGAAGTTTAGGATCTGATTGGCAAGATTCGGATTCGGTTCCAGCTAGGTGATCTAGCTTTAGAAGCCACTTTGCACGTGGTAAAGACGCATGCTTGTTACAACATCCTCTCGGGAAGGTAATGGCTTCATGACCACTCCATAGTGCCTTCCACTATCCATCAATGCCTCAAATATATTGATGATGAAGGCAACGTGCATCGCGTCTTTGTAGATGAAAAGTCATTCAAAGGAAAAGAGGTTTACTTCACTGATTTAGCCATGTATTAGGAAAGACCTGCAAAGTCTAAGCCAGATGAAATCAATTCTGATGATGATCCTGCAAAACCCTTCACAATCTCAACAGAAAAGAAAAACTTATCCAGGATTTGGTAAAAGATCTGAGCTCGCTAAGAAGTTGGAGTCTATAAGAAAGCTAGCAATCAAATTTGTGGATACCAAAGCTCATTTGGTGGTCAAGGTCAAATATGAAATCAAACAGCCAGATCAACCCTTGGTCATAACCACAAAGCCATCCAAAATGAAACAAGCAAGCAGTGTTATTCATACAAGCAAGACATGTAGTCCAACTATGTCTACAACATTCACTCGGAACTCAGTAATGCCATCAATTGAATACTCTTCAGTGCCAGTGAGGAATGGCAAACTACCTATTGTAAGACAACGAAGGATCCCATATTCAGCAAATGTGATTTCCTTAGTTAGTAACTCAAATTCTGACCAAGAAAGTAATGATGTACCTCCCCTAGTTAGGCAAATATCACCAATGAGGCCCGATTCTCCTATCACTTTCAGTCAACTCATGCTGACATCATAACATGGGGGGTGAGTCATATTACAGATATATCAATAGATGGATTTATTTGGTTTAAAGATGCAAAAATCCTCCACACTACTTAGCATGGATTCATCTGTGCTAGCTAAGCTCACAGCCTGCCCTTCGTAGCTTGACAGTGGCAATGGAGTTTCAAACCTTCAATGAGATGTCTCAAAATGTTTCATCCATTAAAGTGGCACTCTATCGTCTACGCGAAGGTCTAGACGAATGCACCTAGTGCATGTTATCTTAGTGGTCAGAGATTTCAATTCTAAGGATGCTGAGAAGATAGACACCTTCATGTACTCTATTGCGGATGGGATCCTCCACTTTTGCTGTGGCCCATTCCATCCCAAATTTATGATTTCAAAGGTTTTTTCTACTTCATAGCCCCATCCAAGCAACATAATCACTCAATAGTTTTCCATCTAGCTGAAGATGCTTCTGCTTCTTATCTTATCACTAAAATCACCACTGATGGGAGAATAATGCTTGACATCTACAACCTTGTGGTCTACAAGATGATGAAGAACATAGGATATAATCTCAAGAAGCCCACAGGCCTCAGAATGAGTGTAAACAAGGTTTAGATCCCTTTTGATGTCTTCACTCCAAAAATAAAAGAATATCTCGAAAATGGTTGCAGAATTGAATAGCCGCGACGTTGCAAAGGATATGTTCCTTACAGCAATGTTTCTAAACTAAATCAAGATTTTAGAACAAGATCTGTAGTGATCACTGAGGAGTCTGACTCTAATGACGCTCAGGAGACTACTGTCTTCTGAAATCCTGCTGATTGGGTTACTTTTCGGCATCTTAAGGGGGCAAGTGATGATGATGACATAATGTCACAAATCATTGAGTATTGGCCACCTAAACTAAATGAAAAAATAGACTAATCTCAGGACACTCATTGGAAATGTCTAGCCCTAAATGTGAAAGCTAAAGAGCCTAAAAAACCAAATCCATGGAAAATGATTAGGCTTTGGCTTAAACCCCCAAATGAAACCCCAGAAAGTTCGTGAAGTTAAAAGCTTTTGAAGATGCTATAGAGGAACCTTCTCCCGAACCTCCAACTGAGGACCGAGTATAAGAAATAAACTTAGGTATCTCAGAAAATCCTCGTCCTACCTTCGTAAGTTCTCAAATCAAAAGACAAGAACTTGATGTGCATATGAGTTTCTTGCAAGAATTTATGGATTGCTTTGCATAGACCTGCACAGAAATGCCGGGACTAGAGATCCAAAAGTTTCCTTGCACAAATTAAACATAGCAGGTGATGCTAAACCTTTGAAGCAGGAACAAAGAAAGACAAAGCCAAAAATCATGGACAAGATAAAAATAGAGGTTCAAAAGGTTAGGAATATTCACTTCATTAGTAAAAAGCAGCATCCCAATTGGTTGGCTAACATAGTGCCAGTCACTAAAAAGAATGGGCAAATCAGAGTCTACATTGATTTCAGAGACTTGAATAAAGCTTGTCCTAAATATGATTTTCCACTACCAGAAATCACAATTGAAAATATTTTTGGATTTAAAAAAATGTCCTTCATGGATGGGTTTTCGGGATACAATCAAATCAAGTTGCAGAAGGAGGACGAGAAGCACACATCCTTTCGATCCCCCTTTAGTGAATAATGTTATACTATCATGCCCTTAGGTCGCAAAAATGTTAAAGCTGATCTTCACAAAATTTTCGAAAAGGTGTGAAAATTCAATCTTCAAATGAATCTTCTGAAGTGATTTTTTGGAGTCTCCTTTAGGAAATTATTAGGATCCGTCGTTTGAAAGGGTGGCATCAAGCTAGATCCAATCAAAGTTAAAGCCATATTGGAGATGCCTTCTCTAAGAACTTTCAAAAAACTCAAAGGATTGCAAGGCCAGTTCATATCAAACTTATCAAGGAAGTGCAGACCATTCTCTCAACTCATGAAGAAAAGAATTGAATTTGTGTGGGATAAAGCTTATAAAGATGCCTTTCAAGATATCAAATGTTATCTCACAAACCCACTAGTTCTTTCAGGTCTAATTCCAAGCCAATTTTTCATCCTCTACACTCGAGCTCTTTATCATTCCTTGGGGGCATTATTAGCTCAAAAGAATGATGAGGGCAAAGAGGTGGCTCTTTATTATTTGTCATGAATGCCAGTTGGTGCCAAACATAACTACCATCTAGTGGAAAAAGAATGCCTTGCATTGATGTTCACAGTAAAGAAACTATGTCACTACATCCTCTCAAATGTGGTGTACTTGGTTTCCAACATCAACTCATTAAAGACGCTTGTGACAAAAGATGGTGCACTGAGTGATCGTCTGGCCAAATAGTTTATTCTTCTCTCTTAATATGACATCAGATATACCCCTGCAAAGGCAGTAAAAGGATAGGCTCTTGTTAACTTTCTAGTAGAATATCCACTTTCAAAAGATTTTTGAGTTTAAAGACAATCTGCTGACAAGCCGGTCTTCTTTGTTAAACAAATATGGAAACCCACCATTGATCCAGACTTACATTAGATCATGCATTTTGATAGAGCTCCCAAAACAAATGAGTTAGGAGATCAAGTTTCCGATGTTAGAATCATATTTTATTGCTTAGAAAGATTCTGTGTCCCTCACTCTTTCCCATTGATCAAACTATGTTCAAATAATGTGGCAAAATACATAGAATTGATTATGAGGCTCAAGCTAGCCTTAGAGTCAAGCATCAGTATGCTTGGCATTTATGGAGATTTGCAACTCATAATCAAACAAATGAACCTTAAACACGAAGTGAAGAAACCAGATTTGCTTCCATTCTTCAATAAACCCTATGAACTTAAGAAGAGATTCATGTTAATCGAATTTCACCACATCCCAAAAAATCAAAATGTCAAGACAGATGCGCTAGCAAGATTAGCAGAATCAATGTTAATTTTTGAAAATGACAAAATGGCACTGAAAGTAATCGAAAGAAGACTTCTACCCCCACTTAACACCCATAAAGTAGTAGCAGATTACTTTGACATGATTAAGAATCAAATTTTATCTTTCCAAAACCCATTCAGAGGCTGGAGAACCCTTTCATTGATTACATTCTCCATGGAATCTTGCAAGAAAATGCTAAAGACCGAACTAAAAGCAAAGGTGAGTTCTAAAATTTAAATTCAATTTTCCTTCAAAGACTCTCTACCGCAAGTCATATGATAGAGTTCTCCTCCATTACTTGTCACCAAAAGAAGCAAATCAAGTACTCAAAAAAGTTCACTCTAGCCTATGTGATGCTCACCAAACTAGTCCAAAGCTTCATGATCAGACTCGAAGGTTAGGCTGCTACTGGCTTACTATGGTGCTTAACGCTGTCAGTTTTGTAAAAAGATGCAATGAATACCAAATCCATGGTGATTACATCCATCAACTACCTGAATATCTACATCCTACGTCAACTTCTTAGCTATTTGAGTCTTAGGGGATGGACATAGTTGGCAAAATTAATCCGCTATCAGAACATGGTCATCAATTCATTTTGGCCGCAACGGATTACTTCTCCAAATGGGTGGAAGCGGTGCCTCTTACAGAAGTCAAAACAGATATAGTCCTCAACTTCTTGAAGACTCATATTATTTATTGATTTGGGGTGCCTAAACATCTGCATCATGACAATGGTCCTCAATTCAACAACAACAAATTCTACAGAATTTGTGACAAGTGCGGAATTCAATGTTGTCCTTCTATGACATATAACCCTATAGCTATTCGACTTACTGAAGCCTTCAACATGACTATTTGCAAAATTCTGAAAAAAATGGTCTCTGACAATAAAACGAGTTAGAGTACCAAACTTCCTGAATCTTTGTGGGCTTACAGAACTACAGTTCGATGCCCAACAAAATCAACACCATATTCTTTAACTTACAGTTGTGAAGCTGTGATACCTTTGGAAATTCAACTTCTTTCTCTTCGTGTAGATATGATAAACAAATACACTAAACAAAAGAATGCCAAGCTCAGACTTTAAGAGTTAAAAAGCCTTAATGAAAAAAGGCTTGTTGCTCAACAAAGCATCGAGTTATATCAAACTCGTATGGCCAAGTCTTTTGGGACGCAATCAGATACAAAGCTTACAAGAAAGGAGACTTAGTCCTTGCAATCAAAAGCCCATGTTCTCCACACAGATGTCAAAAGGAAAATTTGAATCCAAATGGGAAAGACCTTTTATTATCGACAAGGTCTACTCCAATTGCGCCTACACACTCCTCTCATTTTAAGAAAACAGATGCATGATGCCTATGAATGGAAAACTCCTAAAGAAATACTATACTTGAATGTCATTGGCAAACCCAAACCATGTGCAGTGTACATTCTCACCCTTAAAACCCTTTGGTTTTCAACCTCACAACCTGTGACTTCTAACCAAAATTCATTAAACTTGTACAAAATGACTATGAGGATAATATCCTTTGACCCCTTTAATCAATTTTTTTTACTTGGATAATGTCCCTACAAGATCTGTTGTAACATCTTGGTGTATAGATCAATTCCTTTTGAGGACCTTGCATAGCAAAACTCAGCCGTATAGAATAAGTCTTTTTGTAAACCCTCTATGGCTACTATAGGTTTTATGGAATAATTCTTTTTGCAAACCCCATACAACAAGAACCCAAACAAGACCCAAAAACAAATTTCTGTCCAAGAGGATCAAATCATGGACCTTAGAGAAAGCCGCATATATAGGCACCGGATAATGTCCACCTATATGACTCTTTTACTTTTGATTTGTGGATCCAAAAGATCGCAGGTCACACCCACGTATAATTCTAAGAAAACTATACTAAACAAAATAAACCAAACAACCCATACCATACAAACCATACCAAACAAACTATACCAAAGCAAGCCATCCATACAAGTTACATTAAACATCCATACGAAATCAAAGCATACATTCCATACCAATGACAAAATGGAGAAAAAGAAGAGTTTTCATTTAGATTCATTTGGAGTTTAATACAAAGAATAAAATCAAAAATACATGGCCACTAAGGCTGATCAAAATAAAAAGGAATAAGCAAGAACTGCAGCAAAGAGATCTAGTCCAAGAACTTCTCAAGTCACCTCCTTGCATTGAAGATTTCTTCTTTGAGGACGTGCCCTTTGTAGCTTGCATAAGCTGGAACAGCAACATCAATGTCAATCTCATCTAGCTTGATGTTTATCTCGTTTGCCAAGGATTGCACAAAATCATTCAAGGCTGTCTACTTCGTCTTCATTTTGGTGAGAAGGTTATCTTTGCTGGCTTGATTCTCTGAACTAGAATTCTTGAATTCATCTAAGGTGCTTTGACACTTCAGAATGTTGTCCTCCAGGGCAGAAAGCTATTGCTGCAAGGTGGTGACCTGTTGTTGCAAGCATTCATACTCTTCCTGGCGCATATTCATTTCTCGTTCTAGTTAGACATTTACTTCATCCACCACCTTGGCTTCTTCTGCAGCACTTTCAATTTCAATCACCAACAGAACTCTTTCCATCAAAACCTCATCTTAGAAAGCCCTGGCATAGTCCACATTATTGTCCTAGGCAAATTTTTCTTTAAGTTTACTAAACAAGACCACGAAAGCATCTTGGAGACTGCCTAAATCAACCTTAGGAGTAGAGCATACCAGTATTTCAACCAAAGCCTTACAAGTCAATATTTTCTCAGTTGTAAGATCCTATTATGAGACTGTATCTAAGATACTGTAAAGCATCATCTTCATGGCTCCTTTGATGGCAAAATTGGGTTTGGAGGCATTGCCAAATAAATTTAGCTCTTGATGTGTAGAGGGGCCCAACTCACGCTCAGGTGAATTTGACTAAATCTCGAAGCCTGAGCGATCATCCTCTCCCTTTTTGGCATTTACATCTTCACCCCCATGGGCACTTAATCCATCTTCAGGGACGGAGGCTGATTCATGTGAGCCTTGTGAAGATAAAGTGGCGGAAAGATCCCAAGTTGCATGTGGTGTTACTATAACATTCAATAATACTTTTTGGGAACCTCCACCTTCAGCAGCTAAAGCTTCGTATGGTATTTCGATGCAGTAAGACATTTAGCTCTTCTTATAGGAGTCAGTTGCTTAGCCCTAAATGTACTCTTAAAGGTGTTATAGCCCTCGGTGGCATGAAACTGTGGGTGACTAGTGTGGAAGGAACATCATCTTCCATAAGATTTACAGCTTCACCTTTAAAAACCAACTTCCTCTGAATAGAAGGGCCAGTCTTCACTATGATCAGCTCTGTCAAAGCAACCTCCTCAACTAGGACCATTTCAGTATCAACTTCCTCTTCCACCATGCTAATAGGTTCAACATTTGGCTCTATCAGAACATCCAAAGTCGCGTTAGTCCTTTGCTCATCGACTACAGGAGACCCACTTGCATGTGATCCTGACTGTAAGTTAAGACTCACCAACAAAATCACACCTAGCACTACCACAGGCTTAGTGTAGATGGGCAGTAAAATGATTGCCAATGACAACTCTAGATTGTTATTGACGCTCCTAGTTTGTGAATCCACAAAGGAGAGATCATGCATGATTTTTCACAAGTTGCTTTCCAGGGTACTGGTCATAAATGCCTCAAAGCATCTACTATGAATAGAAATGTTGTCTAAATTGATTGGAGCTTCAAGATCCCCTTTCCCTGTCAGCTCTTCAATTGGCAACCTGAAAGGCTTTCTCACTGAAGTGGGAGGCACAACGGGAGCACTCTCTTTCACTTGGTACCTAAGAAAGAACCAAAAAAAAAAAAAAAAAAAGATCAAATTACAATGTTGGAGTAAAATTTTCAACTTTAAATTATTCAAGTCAAGACTTACCCTTAGGAGTTGAATTTGTAGTAATTCTCTCAGCAGTGTTAGGAATTTCTCTTTCTTCCATTGAGATGTTGACAATTGGTCCCTCAGAGACTTTCGGTGGAATCTCTTGTTGTTCGGTTTAAGGGACAACATCTCTTTCAAAAATAGCAATAGCTCTAGTCTGCATTTTGCCACTACTCTCTTCAAAATTGGCTTAATGGGTACATCGCTACTAGCTACTTTTTCAGTGGTAGTAGTAGCACCCACATCATCGCCAAATTTCTTCACGGCAATGGACTCTACTAGCATATCCATTGCAGTTTTTCTCCTTGGCTCAAGAGTCATTTCTTGGTCAAACATGTCTTTCTCAAAATCAAACTCAATACTGATATTGCTGTCGATTCATTCTTTAGTAGTGAGGGTGTCAAAGCCACTTCCCCTCTCATCTGCATCATCAGAGGCATTCCACAATTTTAGCCACCTTTTACGAGACTCCTCCAATGGCCGAAGTTTGAGCTGATGAGGCTACAAGACAAAGTGCATACGTCAAAGCAAAAGAAGAAGAAGAGCAAGTGATAATATCATAAAGAAACAAAAAGGTATTTTACTAGCTTTTAGCCTCTGGGAACAACGAGGTCCAGGGCTTTCAGCTTTCCTTTTCTTTGAAGAAGTTCCTTTGCCACTAGGAGCTTTGGTTAAATTTGTTGAGCACATCGCCCGAAGTTTCCTATAAAGAACTAGGTCCGCTAGAGGTTTTGTTGACTATATAACTGATAGTCTTAACCCGGTAGTTGCCTCTATCAACTGTACTACCTCCACTAGAATTGAAATTATGTGTGCCTCTATTGGCACTGAACTAGTGACAGTAGTTTCTGGCAAATTTTGGTAAGCAAAGTCTACTTCTGTGGCTGTACACATGATGGCCTGCTTCTCTTCAAATCTCCTTGTCTGCTCGCCAACTAAAACCTTGGTTCCAAAAGGAACGAGAAACAAACTTGGAGTCCAGCGCAGCTCTACCAACTCATTTGGCTCCAATAAGACTCTCCCTCTCTTTAAGGTTCTCATTTACAATCTATTGCATTCTTGTTGCTGTTATATTAGGAGGAGGCAAATACTCCTCGTCTTTTTCACCTTTCAAAGAGCGGTGAGCTTTGCAAATGTTAGACCCAGCCACTAAACCAATTCAGCACTCATTTCCATCATATAACCAATTTTCAAAGTTGGTTGGAATGAAGCGACCCTTCTCCACTTTTTCTCCCTTCTTGGGAATAGATGAAATGCGCCATTTGACGCGAGGGTTGCTTGTATACGTCTCTATAATAATAGTGGTGTTTTTTGCATACCATTGTATAAAGCTGCTGGTGTATCCAGTTTGCGGAAGACGAGGATAGCCACAATGAGCTCCAGTGCTAAGTACTTGATAAAATTCCCAAGCGTTTCTAACATTTTGCAAGGAGTCAAGTGTGCCTTGGATACGGCCAGGTGCTCCCACAATGGCTTGGTAGAAGTCAAATTGCTTACAAAACCTAGCAGGTATATAAGGTTGGACGTTAATATACGAATTCTTCCTATACACCAAGTCCGCGAGTCTTTGGCTGAAGAACCAATTCTTCTCTTCATCTGATAAGCTAACATCTCAAATGGCTTCTCTAACTTTTTCAATCAATGGTTCCATTACATTCCTCGTACAAGTCGGAACTTCAATGTTTAACACAGAAGTGCGATAGGGGACATAATTATTGAAATTATGCTAATGTTGGCGTAAACCTATCATGGTGTAGGTATTGATCAAATAGCTGTCGCCCACTACACCTTCCATGTAGATGCTTCCTGGTGCACCATTATGCAAGTGAAGCCCATTACAATGGTATGTAAACCAAGTGTACAATAGATGTTCAGCATAATACCGATTGAAAGTCTTTCCCTCTCTAACGGTGAAGGCTACTAGCTTCAACTCAGTTACCATATATGCCACAAAAGCTGGGCCCAGGGCAAGCCTATGTCCAAATGCCTTTCTAAGTGCACGATATATACAACTAGGCCTGATTTTGCTCCCAACACTTAGAAAAAGAATATTAGATAACCATGCTGTCAAAAATGTAGCAATCTAGCACTTCCTCTTCAAATCTAGATATTTAGCAAAAATATATGGCATGAAGTCGGGCTTTTCATGATAAACAATCATTGGCTGCTTCTTAGGATCTTCGTGCTAAATGATCTCTTTCCACTTACAATATCCCTCATTTAAAAAGAAACGGTTGGTGGTGGTATTCACCCGATCCATCCATAGGGCAACTTTACCTCGACTTCAGGTGCTCGTTTAAATCAAATCTTTGAGAGCGAAAAGGAGATAATATGCAACCTAAAACTCATCATCCATTATGGCCAATTCTTCGTTAGGTGGATTAGTCTCATCATAAAGTTCGCCATACAATGCTAAACCAAAGATTTTCTTCACTTCCCATAAAGAAAATCCTAACTCCATGTTCTGAGTAATGAAAATGCTAGTGGCGGGGCAAAAAATTCAAGAACAGCCCTGCATATGTTCTTATTTTCACAAGGCACTATCTATGTGGTGGCGTTTACCACTTCAAAGACACCAACTGCATTTAAATCATCTTCACAATGGTGTTTGATCAAAGTCACCTAGTTCTGCCATTTCCCGACGCAGTTAAACCACCCACGAGACTGTTGCCTTTCACCAATTGATAAATCCTTAAAAATGAATATTTTCATTGATACTTTTGATCATTTTAAGGACTTATTGACTTGAAAGAGCTTCATTTAGTGAGATATAATGGTTTCATGCATTTTAAAATCATTTTAGTATTTTTCTGCATAAATTGCTTAAAAATCACATTTTTTGCATGGAATGTAAAAACCTGCCATTTTTGGAGTTCTATTTTTGGAAAGTTTTGTGAAAGTTATTTTTCTCATAAAATAAATCAAATTTTCATCATTATTAGTTCATTCACATAAATCATGAAAAATGGTGTGCATTTTCATTATCATTTCATGAGAGATGGACCCACAGTTATACATTTGTGATCTTAGGATTAAAGTTGTCTTTTCACATGAATTCACATTTGTTTTTGCAGAAAATTGATGACATGGGTCCCATTTCCAAGAATTGAAGCAAGATAATTAATTTCAAAAGAAAGGAGAAAAGAATTAAAGAGAGGAAAGAAACTAGAAGAAAAAAATGAAAAGTTGGCTTCATGGTCCCACACACATTCATATGTGTGAAGACACACTTGTGGGACATCCAAGATGAGGTCCATCTATTTGCTTCACATTTCAAGATAATTTCAAGAGATCTCAAGATATTTCATAGAAGGAAAAAAGACCTTCTTTGCAAAGAAGTAGGAATTGAAAAAAAAAAAAAAAAGAGGCAACAAAGCATGGAGATATCCCATGCCCAACACATATTTGGGATCAGATTTTTGTTGCCAAAAAGAGAATAAAAAAAGAAGAAGAAAATCAAGTAGAATTATCTTGGAATATCTCTTTGATTTTAAAGCTAACACGGAGAATCTTCCATAGAGGGAAAATTAACAACACCAAGGACAAAGGAGGAAGTTCTACACCTCATATGAGTCATGTTTGATTTCAAGTGAGGATTTTTCTCTCAAATATCTCTCAAAGAATCTTAATGCAATGTGGCAATTACAAGAATAGAAAGAAGCATTAAAGAAGGACTTCCAAAGAAGGAAAGAAAAGAAAAAAAAAAGAGAAGAAAATCTCCAAGTGGAGTTTATGCCCAAGCCATCTATACATTCCATTTTTTTAATTTAATTCTTTTGAAGATTTTTATCATATCAAGAGACAAAGGAAATTTGGGGGGTTTAAAACTATAAATAGGACACCCTTGTGGTAGTCTAAAACATGGAAGAATTACCCACCTCCCACCTTTAAATTTCCTATACTCATCTCTCCCTCTCTTGTCGCTACATCTTAAGTCATCAAGGAGGCTTAGCCCTAAAACCATAGCACCAACCTTGAAGATTCAACTAGAATGAGGAATTCTTTTCCATCCTAGTATGTATAATCTTTTGTTATAATTTTTTTTTCATTTTGTGTAAAGAATTGCCATACTAGTAATTTAATGATATTCGTCTTTATTCTTCTTATTCCTCTGGTTGTTTTTATTGCTTGATTTATGTTTTCTTGTTTGGATTGATGACCCAATATAAGATAGCATATTTTAAGTAATTTTTAGGCTTGGATTGAGGAAGAATATTGAGAGAATATACATACCACCTTTGACTTCGGTTTTACCACCTTTGACTTTAGTTCTACCAACTTTGATTTCAGTGTTCAACCACCTTGGATCTCCAGTTTACTAGGTTTGAATTTCTGCACTTTTATTTTATTTTCTTGCACTCTTATTTCAATTTTCTGCACACTTTATGCTCTTGCACAGTTTTTTTTTTAGAATTATTTCACTGCTATAGGTTGCATTAAATTCATGCATCTTTTCCATTCAAGTGCACTTTTTTCTTTATGTGTGTTTTATTGAAAAAAAAAAAAAGGGAAGAGAGAATAGATACGTGACTAGATTCAGTTCTAACTTGTTTTTTTATACATAACAAGTCATGAATATGCGTTGGCAAGATTAAACATTGCAGTTAGTTTTACTATGTACAATTCAGTGCTTGTTCTCACTCATAAATGTTTGATGTTGGAATCACTTTGGAAATCTACGAATAATAAGTGGAATCAATCCAGATTTTGTGCAAGAAATATTCTCAATTAGGCCCATGTTGGACAACTTTTCACAAACAGAATTGCAAATGTTTACAACAGTTGAATTTATAATGTTTAAAAACAGTTTTTAAAATCTGAAATCAAAATTGAGATATCAGTGAAAGCAATCTAGGATCAGTTCTGAAACAGTCATGTGAATGGCAGATTTGTGCAGTTGTGTGTTTAATGTATAATAGTTTTCTGGATTCAGAACTGAATTACATTTGTTAACAACCCAAACTTGTATTTCAATAATGAAAAAATCTGATTGGAACTGAGTTCAGTTTGGAAAAGTTTTACATGAATTTATGTGGACTGTTTTGAGGATTATTGGAACTATGATCAAATCTAATTTTCTGCACAAGAGTGAACAAGTTTCAACTCTGAAACTGAATTAATTCAACAGTAGAAATCTATTTTCTGAATGTTTATTGGCAGCCCATCCCATTCATGTATAATATCATCACATGTAGATTATAGATTCATGCATTGGATAACTTGTTTTTAGAAAGTAGAATCTTCATTATTTTTGCATGTTGTTTACCTTAGGAAATTTATGTTTCACATTTGCATTCAATTTTTTTAAGTTTATCATGTTTGAATTGATGCATTCTTAATTTAGAAAGTTTCTTTGTTTAGTTGCATTGTATAGTTTTTAGAAATTGTTTAGCACTAGGAGGTTACTAATTTGATTTTAGATTTTCATTTAGATTTCTTTTTAAAATTAAACATTTTGTTTTTAGAAAGTGTAAATTCTTAACCTAACTTAGTTTTTTTTACTTAGGAATGTTCTTGTTTTCTTTCATTTTTGATTAATTAGTTTCTAACATTGTTTAGTTTTTATTTTAATAAGTTTCTAATTTTAGTTTTATTTTATAAGAAGTTCTAATGTGTGTTTTATTTTGCAAAAATTTTAGCTTTTGTTTTTAGGAAGTTTTAGAATTAGGATTTCTAATTTAGAAATTATTATTGTAATTGTTTAAATTTTTAGGATGAATGTATTTTTTAGATTTTAAATTAGGTTAGTTTTAGAATTTTATTTGAGCAGGTGAGAAGTTGAAAACATCTTTAAAATATTGCTCCCTAAGGATCGACCTAGTTTCACCAGCTTATTACTACATCTCAGCTCTGCACTTGGGGTTGATAAATACCAATCCAGGCACTTCCATCTTCAATGTGGATGCTAAGCCCAACTATTCTCAATTGTGAGATCACGGTAATCACAGCAAGATTTAGGGTACATGATTCCATGATTTCTATTTTGGATCTTGGAATCTCTGTGAAACAGCATGAGTGTTGGTGCATGAATTTACCAGTCTTGAAATGGTCATGATGCTTTATCCATGTAAAGGGAAGATTTCTTGTTGGGATGGTCGAGGTCATTGTCATTACCCTTGGATATTTCTTGACAAATTGCATAGTCGTCACCTCATGAGAAACTCCAACCGTGTCCGCATAACGGTATTGTATGCTCTCACCTGGTCGTTTCATGGACTCTCTCGTAGCATCTCCAAATATATAACAAGGCTTGTGTTCATCAATTCCAAGTGCAGAATTGCGATGTAGTAATATCCCAGTAAGTACAGGATCGAATCCACAGGGAGCTATATTTAAAGAAGTTTTCAACTTGATACCTGCCTAAATTAAATTCTAAAACTATCCTAATTTGAAAAAATCTATCAAGTACATTCAATAAAAAAAATAAACAATTACAACAACATTTCTTAATTTAAAAATCCTAAATCTAAACTTCCTAAAAATAAAACTAAAAATTCTGCAAAAGAAAACACACATCAGAACTTCCAATAAAAAAAACTAAAATTAGAAACTTACTAAACAAAGCAATATTAGAAACTATCTAAACAAAAGTCAAAGAAAACAAACTTTCTAAATTAGAGACGAAGTGAAGCTAAAAATCTACACTTTCCAAAAACAAAAGATTTGTAAATCCTATTCAAGAAAGAAATTTAAATTTAGAAGAAACTCTAAATGGAAACAACAACATACAATACAACTATACAAACAACTTTCTAAATTAAGAAAGAACCTCTCCTAAATCATCACACATGAAAATCTTTCTAAAAGTAAAAACACAAATCTGAAACTTAAACTTTCCTAAACTAATCTATGATGTATGAAAGCAAACTTCTAAAAAAAATAAAACTACAAGATGAATGAGACATGTGAGCTAATCTAATGCAAAGAATGTATGAATGAGTGGGGCATGCATGTGTATGATGCATGAATGAGATGGGTTGCCAATAAACATTCATAAATCAGATTTCTAATGCTGAATTCATTTAGTTTCAGATATAAATCTTCAATCTTTCAGGTGCAAAAAATCAGTTTTTAGCAATTCACAAACACATCAAACAATTACTTGAATAATGGCCAACTGCCACCACTGTTTTATAACTAATTGGGACTGTTTCCATTGATTTTTTTTAGGTCTGAATTCAGGTTTAAATTAGTTGAAAATCAAGCATTCAGCTGTCATAAACATTTTTAAACTGCTGGTAAAAATCATCCAACATGAACCTCATTGTAACGATTTTCTGCACAATTCTGGACTGGTTTCAAGTCAGATTTTCAGGTTCTAAAAACTGTTTTAATCATCAAGTATACAGCTGATATAAACATGTGCAGAAAAGGCATCCATTATGAACCTTTTTGAGATTAACTTCTGCACAAATTCTGGATTGGTATTAGCTTTAAACCTGAAATTCTAATTCATTTTTATCAACAAACAGAATTATGAAGAGAAACAAGTGCACAGATTGGCCATGATAATTACAGATTTTTTTTCTTGATTTGTGAACTGATTTTTCATGATTTTAAAACACAAAAAAGTTCAGACATACAATCTAATTTCTAAAGTTCCATGACAAACACCATTAAACATGATTCTAAAAATTAAATATGCATTAATCTAATCTAACTTATAGCAATGAAACAATTCTAAAAAAAACTGTGCAAAAATATAAAGTGTGCAAGAATTTTAAATAAAGTGCAGAAATTTAAATGTGTGGTGAGACAGTAATTTAAATGTGCGGAAAATAAGAAATTTAAATGTATGGAAAATAAGAAATTTAAATGTGTGGAAGTGTATGAGTTTTTTCTTTTCCTAAATTCTTCTTTTATCCTAGATTATGTTACTCAAATCATGTTCTTAAGCTTCTTTGGGTTGTCAATCTAAGAGCAACAAGGTTAAAAACAAACATCAAACAATCATTATCAAAGAAGTAAAAAGAAGGAAATAAAGGAAACAAAAACACACACTTTTACTAGATATGAATGTTTTTACATAAAAATAGAGAATAAAGAGAAAAAAAAAACATTACATGATCTAAGATGAAAGATCCTCTTCTAATGGAAGCTTCAAGTAGGAGAGAGCCTTCTTAAATAGAGAAATTATGGAGTAGAAAGATATGGAAAGAGTGGAGGGAGAAAGCTAGAGAGAGGAGGTCTCTTCTTTCATGACTTGGAATGCTAGAGGGGTGCCTTATTTATAGTTTTTCAACCCATAAAGTTTCCATCTTCACTTGATATGATACAATCCTAGAAAATAATAAAAAATTGAAAACACATGGACTCCACAAGAGGGTTGGGCATGAATTCCCATGGCTAGATTTTTTTTTTATTTTTTTTTTTCTTTTCTTTCTTTATTTGACAGTCCTTCTTTGCTTCTTTTTTCATTCTATGTCTTTGCCACCTTGCATTGAGATCTTTTGAGAGATAAGTTAGGGATAAGAATCCTCTTTTAGAATCAAACTTGACCCACATGATGTGTAGAACTTCCTTTTTTTTTCTCTTGCTTTGTTAACTTGTCTTCTTTAGAAAGTACTCCTTGTTTGCTCTAAACTCAAAGAGATCTGTTGAGATATTTTAAGATAAGTCTCTTGATTCCTTTTTTTTTTTCCTTTAGCCAAAAATTTGATCCATATCCTTGTTTGGGTAAGGGATCCCTCTTGGATATTATTTTAATTTTTTTTTTAATTTTTCTCCTTCTCAAAGAATAACTCCTGTGGCTTTCCTTGTCCAACTTTGATAAGATATTCCTCAGATTCTATTGAAAATATCTTGAAATGTACAACAATCAAATGGACCCCATCTTAGATGTCTAACAAGTGTACCCCACACATGTGCATGTGTGTGTGGGACTATGAAGCCAACTTTTGAAATTTTTTCTTCAATATTCTTTTCTCTCTTTAATTCTTCTTTCTTTTTTTTTTAAATGATTTCTTTGCCTCAATTCTTGGAAAATAGGATCCATATCATCAATTTCCAACAAAAAAAATGTGAATTCATATGAAAAGACAATTTTAACCCTAAGATCACAAATGCATGACTGTGGGCCCATCTTTCATGAAATGCTAACGAAAATGCACACCATTTTTCATGATTTTATAAAAATGAACTAATGATGATGAAAATTCAATTTAATTCATGAGAATATAAATTTTTACAAAACTTTTCAAAAATAAACTTTCCAAAAATAGCAGATTTCATGAATGTATGTAAAAAGTGTGCTTTTTAAGCAAATTATGCAGAAATGTACTACAATGATGTATTAATACATAAAACCATAATATCACACTAAATGAGGCTCTTTTAACTCAATAAGTCCTTAACATGAGTCAAAATGTATATAAAAATATGCATTTTTAAGGACTTATCAACTTGTTAAAGATCACTTGGTTGTTATTCTCCCAAATGGTGTTATTAGCCAGACACCAATAAGTGTACTAATTCCTTACTGCCACGGCTCTGATTCTTTGATTTCTCAAAGTAGAAGCAAACACCTCATTCAGGTCTTTTGGATCAAGGTTACTTGCAACCTTGCCTTAGAACAGCTCTTTAATGTGTCGGAAATTGAGGTCGTCGGTGTTTTGTCTTTTCTCTCTGAAAAGCAAAAAAAAGGGAAGGAAAAAATCAATAATAGCAAAAATGGCTGAGGCATGGAATTCTATTGAGATTTCGGCAACATCTCCCATCAGCAAAAGATCAAAAGAAGAAAATAATACTTAGTTATGAAACCAAGAATTGGCATCACGACACACTTAAGTCCCAGAACCGAGGCTCCTGTCCAAATAGGTGTTCGAGCACCTTATGACCTTTTAGGGGCCAATTTGATGTGTACTTTGGTACAAAAGATGCAATATCAAAATGCATGGACAAAGCAAAGCATGACGGCAATTACATACATCACAAAAGCGCAAACAAGTGCGACATGTATGAAAACACAGCATGTAAAGTCAAACGATATGTTTGCAACAAAAGAGCAACATCAATTTAAAGCATTAAAGCCAAAAGTAAAAGCTATTAGTCGATGGCAACCATCTCTTTTCCCAGCATTTCCTTAGACATACCTATAACTATTGGAGACTGTTTTATCCTCCACATTCAAATTTGAAGCTCACAAGAGGATCTCAATATTCCTACGATGGCCTCTTCAACAAACACAAACGAAGTACCTCAAACATATGCTTTAACTAGGAGTTTTCATCTTGGTAACCAAAATCCTATGGGTGATCTGCTATGATAAAACCATTAGACCTTCTTGTGGTTACATATTCCTCTCAGTGACTATGGAGCTAATAAAGAGAACATTGCTACACAAAGTTAATTTCAAAACAAGATCATCAAGTGTCATCAATGATTGGAAGGTGAAATTGTATTTGTTAGTTTCCAACAAGGATAGTCGGCATCGCTTAAACTGACTCGAAAAGTGCACCTTGGATTGGAACTGGAAAAGACAAAGCAGGGTGAATTGGCCTTGAAAGTAGTGGTTGAGATAGACGCAGTAAAAAGCTCATTGGTAATCGTATTCAAAGCAACATGTGGTCACGTGACCGGAGGTTAATTCTATCTTCATTGGTTCCTATGCTAGTAACCATCAATTATGTGATTTTTTACTTCTCATTTTGGTTGAGATTTAAAAGTAGTAACGTTCTTATCAAAAGCAAAAGGAAGTGTGCTCAATAGCTACTCGAGTTTGATGACCACGAAAGAATTCCCATAGAGGCCGTGGAGACCTAACTTGTAACTTACACAATGCTAGGAATCAAGCGTGCTGTCATTTCTCAACCCCTTGCACTTCCCACAAATCACAAAGGCCAGGTGTGTGCTTATATTGTGTCAGTGTTCAAATAGAACAAGTGGATGTGCCTTCACTAGATCCAACACTGAGAAGATGAAGCCTAACGTTCTACCAATGACATACATTACCCCAGACGAAGTTTGTTCACTACAATTCTCTTGAAGAATGGCTATCCAAGAACCTTTTGAAGTTCAAAGCTTCATGTGCTATCCTAGGTGTTTCAAAGAATATTTGTACAATTCAGTTTAGCAACATAATCTTGATTTGCAAAGAAAACAAAAAAGAGAGAAGAAAACCCATCCTAAGTCACAAGTCACTTGGTCGTGACCGTGAGTGTGCTCAAACATTGCTTTGGAAGAATGAAGCCCCATGGAACTTAACTCTTAGTATGACAAGAGGTTGGGATACTATCCAGCATCAAAGCCATTAATCAGACCAATCATATGGAGTAACATAGAGGAAAAGAAAAAAAGAAAAGGAAACAAAAAAAGGAGGGAGGGGAAAGCTCCTCTACAAGCCGTGACCATGAAGAACACTGGACACTACTTGGATATGGTGATCCCTTGAGCAGTAGATGAAGTTCAAAGCACCATCATGTGTTAAAAGGAACTAACTGAGTCAAGCATTCCATCGAACAGGAAGTGACCGTGGCCACCACTATTGGTTTGCCTTTGGTAGTGCGTTGACAAATTGAAACTTCATGGAATTCTGCTCCTAGTTATACCATGGGTTTGAGATGGTGTCACAAGAGCTATCTTACATCAGAATCATTGATCAAACATACATTTAAAAAAAAAAAAATCAAATCAAATCAAATCATGCCATGACCGTGGACCTTCCCGGACTGTGCTACCAAAAACTGTGGGTGTATTCAAAAAATGGCTCAAATCGTAAAATTTTGTGTTGAAGGGTATCATGTTCTTAGATAATGTCTGACGGACCATCAGATCAAGCACACTGATCAGCAAAAAAAAAAAAAAAAAAAAAACAGAAGAGAAACAAAGAAGAAAGGAGATCAAACAAAATTTTCTTTTGTCAAACATTTCTTCCAACAGATGGTGACCGTGGACCTTACACAGTGATGACTGTGGACATGGCTTGGCTTAGACAGTGCCCAATGAAAATAAGCAAATCCCTTGTATCAAAAGCAAATCAAAATCTTAGGATGAACATCGAAACAGGAAGAGTTAAACCCCATCTCCAATTCACCGTGGATAAATCCCCAAACAAAACCGTGGGTAGCCATTGAAAACTTGGAGTTGTTTCAGTGACCATTCACGAAGCATATGGGTAGTTATGTGTGAAGAACTATTTGCATCAGTAAAACATGAAAATGACAAAGGAAAATCAATCAAAAGAGCACACGAACTCAGGCCTTGGTTCGGCCATGAGTGAACACAAGGAAAGAGAAATTGAAGGTCTTACCACCCACAGTGGTTGTCGACGACCGTAAAATTCGCAAATTGGGAGAAGGAAAACGAGAAGAAGGAATGCTTTGAGTTCTTGGAGCTTTGGCCTCTCTTTCCGTCGATCAGGAAAGTAAGGAAAAAGAAAAGAGGTAAATGAGCTTTGTTTTATAGCTTGCGACCAACACCAACGTCTTCACCAAGCTCACAGACACTGCCTGATAAGAACAGTGGCGTTCACGACTCCCGCCCCTCTCTCACGATCACTGCTATTTTGAAGAGTGAAGTCCACTGGTGGGTGGCATACTCTCCCTCTCTCACGGTCACAATGTGATCATTGCTGGCTACCTCACCCACGGGCACAGAGTGTGGGTCAAAATAGTGGGGTCCAGAACGTGCTTCACTCTCTTTCCCACAGGCATAGGCTGTTTTAGTAATGGGGCCATGCCTTGGCCAAATTCACACAGATACTACCTTATTCATCCACGGTCACTATGGTTTTGAGTAGTGGGACCCACTACTTAAATGGCCCATTCTCTTAAAATGTGATCCTCAAAATTCCCACAGTATGTGGTCAACCCACTTTGGGGCATCTTTTTACAAAAAAATAATAATAATAATAAATGATTTCCTACAACGGAGTGAACCCACAATGGGTATCTCTTCCAAAAAAAAAGGGAGGGTTTTCCTTCAAAGCCAAACACCATTCAAATTCCAAATTCATTTTTAAACCTAATTTTGAGCCGAATTTATCATCTCAAATTACTTTTGGATCAAAATTCACAAAGCCAGTTTCTTGCAAAGTTCCACCTCATTTTGACTCATGTCAAGCCAAATCAAAACCTACTACTTATTCTTTGAAAATAAACCAAAAACCCATAAAAATCCAAATCCAAATTCATTTCAAATCCAAACCTTGATTTTTCTTAAAACCTCAAGGATTCATTGTGTGGGTGTTCCCCACGTCTTCACAAAGATGCCACTATGGATAACTATGACATATAAGTCATGAGAAAATTCAATCCACTTCCAAAATCCTAAACGAAATTCATAAAATTCTAAATTTCAAGTACCTCAGGGATTTTTTTTTGTAGATGTTCCCACAATCCCCACAGATATGCTATTTCTGATATCTGTAAAAATAGGACAAAGAAAATCAAAATTCTTTATGTTTTTAACAATTTCCATCATCAAACCTTTCATGGTTTTTGACCAAAATCTCAAACTTTCAATTCTAGGCCTACAACCTATCTTGACAAACCACCCTTTCATCACTCCATTCATCCATTCCCACAAGTTGGCTATTTCGAGGCACAATGATTCAGGTTCATTCTCCTATCATTGCACCTCAAGGGGGGCACTTGTTAACCTATAAAAAATCACAAAACATTACAAGTGTTACAGTGAAAACTTCACAAGAAAATTCTAAGCTCAAGGGCACATAAAACCTAGGGCTATGAAATGCCAAGTCAAGTACTGCATCCAGGTGTTCAAAGCTAATGCAACTCACACATAAGACCTCAGATGAGTGCACAGTACTGCAGTTCAAACTTCAAAGTTAGTGGACTTCATTTGGTCACTTAACTCACCAAACATCAAGTTCAAGGTTCACTAACTCAAAACCTAAGGGTCACCGAACACATTCAAGCTCTGGATTACTGTAGTGGATGAAAATCACATGCCAACTCCAAAACATGCTTAGGAATGATGGTTCAAAGTTTCACCGCATTTGGACTTTATTTCAGCTCAAACTCAAGCTTCAGTGGCTATCTACTAGCTCCTTGGGGTCACAGTGGCAACGACACTTCTACATGTCAAGACTAGCTTAAACTCATGGGAATGTCTTCAAATATATTCAAGGACCGTTATTCAAAGTTTCAGAACATTTGGAAATCATTTGGATCCAAACTTCATTTAAGCTGTCTACCAAGCTCTTTAGGGTCGCTATGCATAGTGACACCTAATGAAGATCAAATTAGCTAAATCTCCTGAGGAAAGCTTAAATATTAAGGAGTGACTATGCAAAATTTCAAATCAAATGGATCTCATTTGACCCAAAATCCAACAAACATGTCAACTTTGGGACATGACCCCTAAGCCATGGGGTCAATGACCAAAGTCCTACTTCCTGGGTGACCAAAGTAGATAAATTTAGAGACAAAGCTTAAGTCACGCTCAAAAATGGCTCTACAAATTTTCAAGCCAAGGGGACTTCATTTGACCCTACTTCAGCTACATGTCGACTTAGGAGTCAGTAACCCCCCCAACCTTGGGGTCATGTCACACCCCAATCCCGGGAATTTGGGGATTTGAGTGGGCCCCCAGGGTGTGGATACGTGATCCCGTAAAAATCCGTGCCCTGAAGAATTATGCACGAATTCCCACAAGGGAGATTCCACAGGAACGTGTGAGGTATGCTGACACACGTACAATCATAACTTATCATAAGCGAACTCCTGCGAAATACTCAGTAATTATCAAGAGCACATAAAGTTCATAGTCTGTTAACCTTCATAAGTAAACATATATACCTACAATAGTGTTAAAGTCTTTTAATTACATTCCAAAAATACTACTTAAGAGTGAGATACAAAAGGTCCCAAGCATAACATCCCAAGAATCAACGCGCTCCATAAGATGGCTAGTAAAAGACGTCGCCATCCGTCCACTCGTCTACACCCCGAGGTACCGTTGGGGTACCCTCCGGGGGCGCGTCAGTATTCATGTTGGGACCGGGTTCTAGACCTGCAATACCAAGGGTAACACTGTTAACACGACGGTTAAGCAAGTACTGAGGTATATGAAACAAGTATAACAATATATATATATATATCAAAAGTACTTAACAGTATGCACTGCTTTAAGAGAACAATGGTGACGTGCTAAACACATAATGCAGGAGTGGCAATAAATGAGAAATTACCGTTAAAACATCATACATACTAATTGGCAACCACGGGGCTCTATTCTCCCAGAAAGGGAGCATACATACATATGAGTCGCTAGGGGATCAGGCTAGCTTCCCGAGGAGCGCCGACTACTCCTCCGTAAACCTACTGCAGTGGTGTCATACATTTACCCCAAAGGGCGTAAACTGAGTGGTGCCGACTCAAATTCAATCGTATCAGTCATATCATAACCTTGGCTAGCAAGCTCGCACTCATTAAAAGCTCTGGCTTGTCAGACACGCGCTCATTAGAAGCTCAGGTCCGAATTGCCTCAGGTTTTGCTAGAGGAAGTAGTTCATGTTGAAGGTGGTGTGATGTAGCAAGATGCATGCGTTCGGATTGAGAGATTACTACTCATCCTATATTAATTGGCCCCTGATTCCCAAGAACATTCAACACAAAGTACTCATAAGAAATCCGGTGTCGTTGTGTTACCGCGTCTTAGTATTACCTTATAGGCATACGGGACACCTTCTTATGCCAACATCCATGACTTGCTATTGGGAGATCATTCATAGTCATTCATTCATTCCAACATGTGATTACCAGTGGCCAATGGGGAGGTGTGGGAGGTACAATACTAAGGCCCTACAAGATCATTGAAGGTTCCTAACATCCTACATTTACTGGGTCCTTACGGCTTAGCTGTATACAAGGCTACGGCTTAGCCGTGTGGGTCAATTTCATCCGGATTTTTCAAGCGCAATTACGGCCCAACCGTATGTTGGCCTACGGCTTAGCCGTGCTAAGCCTACGGCTAGGTTACGGGGAGGTTACGGTGTAACCGTAGTGTATTCCACGGTGCAACCGTGTGCAAACCGTAGAAGAACCTGGGTTCCATGAGCTCTCTGGAAAGCTCGCCGTAGGAAGACCTACGGCTTGGGTACGGGCTGGATACGGCTTAGTCGTAGTGAAATCCACGGCTTAACGTAGGTGAGCCGTAGTACAAAATCTCATTCTACAGCTCTCTGGACTTTGAGCCGTAAATGCTCACGGCTTAGCCGTAGCTTCGCCGTAAGCTTCAGAAAATCTGAAATCAGTTCTGTAGCTCATTTTCAGTACAGGATCAATACAGAACCTTATTGTGGGGCAATTCTAAGGCTCAATTAGAGTGTCCCTAAGAGTGTCCATACTCACACACCCTCCTATTCCCTTCTTGTCATTCTAACTCAATTCACACCACATTTGTATCAATTAAAACAATGGAAGGGAAATGGCTGAAATTGGGAAATGCAAGTAGCTAGCTCAAATATCCATAGTTAATCATGCATGCAATACATATAACTCAATACTTGCCTTTTCTAACATTGCTAACCCTCTCAAACTCCCTTTCTTGCTGTGTGCTTAGGAAAATCTCTGGAATGAAATGGGTTCTCTACAAGTAACATGAAATGTGGAATATGGAGGCTTAGATTTACATGCATGTCATGGGAATTGAATCTTCATGGCTCTAACAAACCCAATGTATGAAAAGGAGGCAAATCCTTTACCTTATATTAGTGGAGAGGATTATAATTTCAGGAGAGAGATACCCCAAAGGAAGAATGAGAAGATGGGTGAATGCTATCCTCAATGCATGCACAACCCTCCAACCTTAGCAGCACCTCAATGCAAGGAGAAGGAAGAAGAATTCAGAAGAGAAGGGAGAGTTCCAGCAGCTGAAACGAAGGAAGAAAGAGGAGGGTACGTGGAGCTTCTCTTTTAAACAAAATTTTCTCCTGAAGTTGCATGCAAGTCCACTCGTATCCAGAAATTTCAGTTTAGACCGAAAGGACCTCAATTGGCCCAGGATGAGTCCGGATCAACTCGGGCCCAACACGAAAGATGATCCACACAAAAAGTTACATGAAAGACAGTAGACGGGGTGTCTAAGAGATGCAAGGATAATTTTAAAAAAGGCCCTTAATTACTGAAGTAAGGTCCAAACTCTGCCCAACTACCTATACGAGGCCTAAACCCAATAGTTTTACACTAAATTAATCCTCAACAAGTCTTAATCAATATAAAACAAGGTTAATTAACGTAACTAGGATTAGTGGGGGTTCGCGACCTTACAGGTCACTAACTAAAGTCCTACTTCCGGGTGACCAAAGCTGATGGAATTTGGATCAAAATTCAAAATGTACTCAAAGTCAGCTCCGCAAAGTTTTAAATCAATTGAACACCATTCAGAACAAGCTAACTACTTGCAATACAAGAGGACATTGACTTGGAAAGCCCAACAAGTGGGACACTAGTCAAAATCCTACTTCCAAAATCCAAACCATATGAAATTTGGATGAAAACTTTAAGATGCTCCTAACATCAAGCCCTCCAAGTTTCAAGTCAATCTGGGTCATTTGAGCCTCAAACAACTAGTACAAGAGCCCATTTTCATGAAAAGTTTAAAGGGAAAGTTGACCAACTTCAAAAGGTTAAAGCAAGCTCAAAATTATATGACACACTCAATAACGTGATAAAAAGCATCCCTCCAAGTTTCATGAAGATCAGACGTCGTTCGAGCCTCAAACTAATGAAAAAGGGTCACATATGCAAAAAACTAAAAATTGCGCTTATCTGTGACCCCAACCACAGTCACGGATACCTGTGAAGTAGTCCTGAACAATTTCTAGGAGATGTTTTGCTTTATTTCGAAATATAACTCCCCCATAACTACCAAGAACTCCTCATACTTCCTCTGAAGTCTATATAAGGCAAGTTTGGGCACTAGAGAAAGGATTACAAAGGTTCTTCCAAGATTATAAGCAAACAAATCACAAGACTCCTCAAGCATCAAGATTTCAAACTCCTTCTGTTTTTCCTCCCTTCACTAAATTAAGGTGAGAAATGATTCTAGTGGGGAAGATATGCACGCTTATTAATCAAAAAGAGAACTTTCAAAGTCATCAAATGCAGTAGAACTCAAAGAGATGAAACTACGTTTTCCTTCGTTCTCCCACTTGAAGGGGCTTTTAGGCCATCTCTAAGGTTGTGAACAAGCCTTTTCAGGCTTCATTCTACTCCTTGAAAATTATAGGATTAGAATGATACAACTTTGGCCTCGATTGCACAAAAGTACTATTTCCAGATTTACACAAAAGTGATCCGGAACAGAGAAGTGGTTACTACCAAAGGTTATAGGCAATTCCACGGTCGGATTCAGAGCTCTTGGCAATCATTCAGCGCTCTTAAACTCAAAAAACACAAGTTTCAGCACTCTAAAGGCACTACAAAAGTAAACTGGAATGAAATATGGACAAACAGTGACCAAAACAGCCACTACCTGTCAGTGACCGTGGGCCCGGTCATTAGCCCCTTATCTTCATTTTTCTTGCAGTTTTTTTTATTCTTTATGTAATTTGTTGTATTTTCCTAGTTTGGATTACATCTGAGACTGAAAAGACAAGTTGTAATCTTCAAAAACTTGTAAACAACCTTCATCTCTGAGGTTCGAGCATTTAACCCATTAAATTAAAGAGAAAATTAATGATGAACAGTAATTATTTTCTCATTCTTTTTTATTCTTGAATGTGTGAATGTTTGACTTAATTCCGTTGCATTTCACATCATTTTGAGCGCCATTAGGGATCTCATTTTTGGACTTATGACCTAAACAGCTCGAGGTCTAGTTCCACCACAGTTGCTACCCATGGACCTGAAACCAACATATTAACCCAATTTTTGAAATTTTTTCAAAAAATTATGTTTTCTCCTAAGCATTCTCTACACAACCCAGACCTGGACCCAAACTCGCCCCATACATGGTTCCGGGTCTATCTTCTCCTTAACGGTTCCAGTTTTGGATCGAGGGAACTAGTTCCGAACTGGTTCCGATTTTGAGTCCATCCCCTTATTAACGATTCCGGTTCTGGATCCACCCTGGACTCAGACTGAAACCGATCCGTTTGCAACCCTACTTGAGAAGGTCTTTTCCTTCGTGGTTGACTGCATTGCTTTTATCCCGTTGATGTTACGAAGGTCATTTAAGCTTTGTATGACTCGTTTGTTGGATTACTTTCATTCCCTCAGGAATTTTAGTTTTAGGTTTACTACTTTAGCTGATGATTGGAATTTTAGTTTTAGGTTTGTTAGTTTAGCTAATGAGGGGCTTTGTGTGAAATTCAGTTTTTCCCCTCTCTTCTATCATCTTGATTTTCTGTTGTCAATTTTAATTTTTTTTATTGAAATTGATTTTCATCTGAAATTTTAGATTTATTAGTTTAGGTGATGTTGGGCTTTGTGTGAATTTCAATTTCCCCACCCTTCTGTCATTTTGGTTTGTGCTTTTCATGTTTTATTAGACACTTGTTTTCATGCCTTTTATATTACTTTCTGTAATAATTTTGCCAATTTTTTAGAAATATGTATTGGGTTGTTGGTTGTGATTTTTTGAAAGAAACCCAGTTCGTATATTTCATTTGTGATGCAGTTTTTAAAATAAAACCCAGTTTGTCTTCAGAAAAGCATGATTCTGCAGGTTTTACAATATTGGTTGTGGGTTCGAATATTGTGCTCTGAGCTGCCAGTTGAAATCTTGACCTGACAGGATTGGTCCTTGCCATTCCAAGCTCAGTGACACACTGATGGAATAGGAATGATGAGTAAATAAATCTCTATCAATCCCCAATCAAGTATGTTTATATATTATGTCTGTTTTGATTGCGGTTTTGCCAATTCGTTGTCTTCATATTGAGTTTTCCTTCAAGGTTTGTGGTGTTGATCCTTAAATGAGGATTGAGTTTTGTAGATTCTTAATTGTATTGATTTGATTTTGGTGTATTTTGGGGTATTTTGGTTTGTAGCAATCTGGGGTCTGAACCTTAGATGAGAATTGAGTTTTGTAGATTCTTAATTTCATATATTTGATTTTGGTGAACTTTGGGGTATTTTGATTTGTTAGCAATCTAGGGTCAGATCTTTATATGAGAAATGGGTATTCTAGATTATTATAGTATTGATTTGGTTTTCGTGAATTTTGGGGTATTTGATTTGTTAGCAATTTGGAATCTGTTTGTTGTTTCTCTTTTGATTGTGGAGGAGAGGTAGAGGTTCTTGTTTTGCAAAAGTTGGAGGATGTTTATTTATTTGTTTCTTCTTTATTATTATTATTGATATTGTTGTTCTCATTTAGGGGAATTTTCCAGATTCTTGTTCATCTTAGACTAATGGATTTGTATGTTTCACTTCCTGTCGTCAACTTCATGTGTCTTGGAGATATTTCCGTGACCAAAATCAGGTCAATACCATTAAGAATCTACAAAACTCAATCCTCATTTAAGGATCAACACTCACAAACCCTGAAGTAAAACTTAATATGAACACAGCGAATTGGCATAAATGTGATCAAAACAAACAACATATATAAACATACTTTATTGATTGATAGAGATTTATTTACTCGCCATTCATATTCCATTAGTCCAATGGAGTATCACTGAGCTTGGAATCGCGAGGACCAATCCCGTCACGTCAAGATTTTAACTTGCAGCTTCGAGCACAATACTCCAACCGACAACCAATATTTTTAAACCAGCAGAATCATGCTTTGCTGAAGACAAACTGGGTTTTATTGTAAAATCTGCATCCAACATTAAATATACAAACTGGGCTTCTTTCAAAAGTTTCAGTAACAACAACCAAATAATCATATTACTAAAATATTGGGAAAATTATTATGGAAAGTAGTATAAAAGAAACGAAAACAAGTGTCAAATAAAATATGCAAAACACAAACCAAAATGACAGAAGAGTGGGGAAATTGAAATTCACAAAATGCCCAACATCGCCTAAACTAATAAATCTAAAATTCTGGATAAAAACCAATTACAATCAACAAAATAAATTTAAAATTGACAATAGAAAACCAAAATGATAAAAAAGAGGGAGAAAACTGAATTTCAAACAAAGCCCATTATCAGCTAAAGTATAGGATCTGTTTATTGTTTCTCTTTCGATTTTCGCGAGAGGTAGAGGTTCTTGTTATGCAAGAATTGGAGGATGTTTATTTATTTGTTTCTTTATTATTACTATTATTATTATTATTATTCTTATTACTATTATTACTGTTATTGTTGTTCTCATTTAGGGGAGTTGTCAAGATTCTTGTTCATCTTAGACATGGATTTGTATGTTTCATTTTCCTGCTGTTAAACTTCAAATCTTTTAGAGATCATTCTCCTTATGGGAAATCCAGATTCCCTCTTTTTGTGCTTAACATATTATATTATACCCTTATGTAAAAGGAAACATCAACATGCTCGATGTTTCTCTACAAACCCAGGGCCCACAGTATAGGAGGGGAACTTCCTCAATTCAAACCGTTAGATCGCACTCTGTTTCACACGCTGAAGTTTATTTGATTACCATGCTCATCATAGACATTCAACACTGGACTGAAACAATGGAGATGACATGATTCACTCACTCATCTAGAAGCTTTAAAAAAAATGAAAAAGAAAAACACTCACTTATCTAAACATTTTTTTTATCAGCCATCCAAACCCACTTTGACAGGAATTTCATCCATTGCTTTGTGTATGGACGATGTCGATGTGGGCACACCACAGTGCAGATCTCTTGGGTATCACAATGCAATTCGTAGTAAATCTAGCTGCACCAAACGATCTCATTACTAAACACAGGTCATTATACACGTGAATCATGAGCACCACAACAAATTCCAAACTGACGCTAACGTGGTGTTTTTTTATGCTTTTCTTTTTATTACCCCTCTTCTGCACTCATACCAAGCCTAACTTCAGAAAATAGCAATGGCACAATAACACCAGCGTTAATCTTTCAGTCCAACCTTCTAAGCAAGTATTCAATCTGAACTTCTTTTGTGAGTGGCATGATCCAGTCTCCATAAAGATCAGCAACCAAACTCGGCTTGATCTTGTATACAGGAGGATCTCCATTTCCACCTCCATTGACATTAATCTCCTGCCCATAGATCTTTGCCTTCATTTTTACTCTTTCCTTGATGGTCGCTTCCACCGTCTCATAGGTAAGCATATGCATCAACTGGCCCCTGTCCTGAAAACCCAAACAAATCAAATTAAAAGACGCATTTTTTGGTTTTTTTTTTTTTTCAAACGGTAGGAATGGCTTCATAAACTAAGTAATGAAATAATTGGTGTGCGTCTGCGCAGGTGCGCATATTGTGTGTGCGATCATAAACCAAGGCCGAAATTGGAAAATGGCAGCATACCTGTTCTCTAATGGCAGCCTCATAAATAATGGGGGAGGCTCGAAACTTAGCCTCAGCTACATATTTACCGTAATGTATTCTCTTCGAAAGCGCCTGCAAGGACAACAAAGAAGCAACATCTAGTCAGACAGGGAAGTGTAATCTGCCAAAGTTTGGGAGTGACTGAAGGAAATAGGGGACAAGCAGAGACAAAACAGTGGTTAAATAAAAAGTTTAAACGCATGCTAAAGAGGCTTAAGAGTGCAAGGCATTAGTTCACTTGGAAATGCGCAGGACGCAAGCACTGCTGATCAGAAACTGAAATTCAGAGGACTGTGATCCCGGCTATGTTAATGGAAAAAGTAGATGGGACAGAAAGTGTAGAACAATGAAGGAATGCATCTCTTTCTCCACATTACAACATCCTGGTCAATGGGCCTCTTTTTTTTTTCCTTTTTTTTTCCTGTTTGGTGCCATATCTCAAACCCATGATCAGATGATTTCAACCACAATATTTAAACCATCAAACTAGGCTACAGATCTGCAGTGAATGGGCACCTTTCTGGCAGAAAGTGTTCAGCAAATTTTTGCTGAAGCCCAGGATCAGCGTGTAGGGAACCCGTGAACCTTTCTCCATAGCATTCATAACCCCATATAATAAGCTTTATGGAGAAGATCTGGATGGAAAAGAGCCCTCATAGGATGGATGAAGGTGTATGTGTGTAGGGATAGGTGTGCAGGTGAACGGGGAAAATTGTGAAAACTACAAAACTGTGGCCCGACCTATTTTGGCTATCTTTTTGTTTGTGTTTTCACTGTTGTGTTCTCTACTTTAGTAGTTTCATTTTCGTTGTTGCATTCATCCTTTGGATTCCCCTTTTATTCTATAGCTTGTTTGTGGTTAATGGATGTTCTCTTCTATTAACAATAATAAGGGCTTGTTTGATATCTCTACTCTTTTTTTTCTATAGATCCATCGAAAATAAAGCCATTAAAAAAGAGCCTAGAATCAAAATATGTTCACTAATGCAAGGATCTATTTAAATAGACTTTTTTAAATCAATGGTTGAAAGTTTTTCACAAATTTCTTGAGATCTACAAGGAATCAAACTTCAAAACTTAACCCCATAACCATGTTCATCCTTCCAAAGAGATCTAACAGTTTGGATCTTGTGTTTGGGGCCCACAGATTTCAGAAAATAATATCAAATAATCAACATTTTCTAGCAAATATCTCAAGATTCGTGATGATCCAACAGCTGAAACTTGGTCTCCTAGTGATCATTGCCGTTACAAAAATTTTCAATGGTAAAAAAGAGAAAAACAGGACTACCTATGGACCAATGCAAAATTGAACATGTTACATCAATGGTTGATATTTATTCACAAATTTCTCGAGATCCAAAAGGTATTAAGCCTTGAGAATTGACCCATAGCCGTGTTCAGCCTTCCAAAGAGATCTACGAATTTAGATCATGTGTTTGGGGCCCACAGAATTCTGAAAATAATATCCATGGGCTCAAATTTTTTTGCACATATCTCAAGATTAGTGATGATCCAACAGCTGAAATTTGGTTCCATTGCTGTGTTTGATCTTATGAAACTTCTAATGGTTTGGATCTTGATTTTTCCTCTTAGATTTAAAAAATAATAATAACAAAACAGACTGGGCGTTCAGAAGTGTACCGGCGCCTCTATTTTTTCCCCTCTATTTCTCAAGTGCCTCATGAAGGGGTCTGTGGAAAAGAGAGGCATTGCCTCTACTTCTCTAAAGTGGGCAGTGGTTGGAAATAGCTGTCAAATGCTTTATTTTTCCAAACCTCTACCCGCTTTAAAGATTTAGAGGAGAGGCAAAAAATAGAGATGCCAAATAGGGGCTAAAAGTTGACAAAAACAGCTTGGACAGAGGGTTCATTAGAGGCTTTAAGGTTCTACTATTTGCTTATGAAAGCATACCCTTTGGGAAGTATCAGCTAATCAAAGTGTGTTCGAAAGAAAATCACCCTCAAAATTTCCAGCATGTTCTAAGATTAAAAAAAGAATCAGAAGAGCTTGGTAGTTAGTAGCAATGCAGAGTTTGTGCAACGTTGAGCACAATGATAGAATCTCAGTGATAAGCTCAAGAAGCAGCTCATTGAGTATCTTGGATAGTATATAGGAGCCATTGCAAAGTCCTCAGCAGGGAAACAATTACTGACAATTCCAAAATAAGGTTCCACATGTGGAAGAGGAGCACAATTTATCACTAGGCAGGGGAATTACTCTTATCAAAGCATTCCAAATTTACCTGTTTCTCTCTTTATTTTACATGCTAGTAGCAGTTATGAAAGTTGAAGCTCTCATGAGATTTCTTTTTTTTAGATCTGGGACAGTAATCAACCAACAAAATTGTATTCATAAGATCCACAGGCACTGGCAAGTGGAGCAAAGCTAGAGGACTACACTACTCACACATCAAATTCGTATAGTGATGTGCAGGGCATTAATATTTTATGTTCAAGAATTTCCAAAGGCTTGTTTCTTCTATAATCTGAAAAAAATATGTCAAAACAAGCCTTCTAAATTTACCTGTATACTAACTTTGCTTAGTAGCAGTTGAGAAAGAGTTGGCAAAGATTCTACAAGTTTTTGTGTGCATGTTAAGTCAAAATCGTATGGTGCTCTGTAGGGCATTACTTGATACATGTTTTACTAGTGCACCACTTTCATTTGTAATTCAATGATGATTCCTTCATCGTTGCTGGAGAGAGAGAGAGAGAGAGAGAGGCAACCTACTGCAAAATTTGGTTTAAATCAAAAATAGCATACCTGCAGGCACATTGTATCACAAACAGCACTTGATCCGCAATTACCATCATTTCCTTCTTTAACCAATCTTGGAAGGAGATTAGAAAAATACATATCCCAGACTTTCTTGTTTATATTGATAGAATCAGCAATAGAATGCAACACCTAATTTGAGATCAGAAGTCAAAAGTCATATTCAGTGATTCAAATTGATGATATCAGGTGCCAACAAAAAATTGATCATAACCCAAACCCACATTGAAATCAAATGGAATGGGAAGTATAGTTCACGTAGAATCAACAACCCAATATGTGTCAAGGCTTCCCAATTATGAGGTTGTAAGTCTAAATTGTGGCTAGTATTTAGGGTGCAAGCCTGACCAAGGACAGATTTGCGGCATAAGCTCCAGATGAAGCGTGTGCTTTAATCATGCTCCATCAGGTAAGACCTATCAACAAATATTGTGTTTCACAAATAAAAAAAGAAAAGTAGAAAAAGGAGGGCTATTTTGTAATTTTAACAACTTGCAATTTTTTTTTTCTTTTCTTTATTTAAATCTGCTGTAACTATGGAAACTCAAGAGAGCCCAAGGTATACAGCCAAATTGAAAGTATCTTCATTCAGATTTTTATGCTTGATAGATTTGCAATTCGCTCAGCTTTGACAATATGTTGGATGAGTTCATCGACATTTTCAAAATGTTGGAAGGCAAGGATATGCTGAATGTCTAATTTTAATCCATTAAAAAATCTATCAACAACCACATCATCATCTTTATTCAAACCACAATGAGCTAGCAGAGTCAGAAATTCCTCATAATCATCAACAACAATCTTGGACCTTTGTTTCAAGTTTTGAAGCTAGTACATAAATCTCTTGCATAGTTGACAAGGAGGAATTTTTGTTTCAAAATATTCATCATCTCAGTCCATGTTTCAACAAGGTCCATGTTCTGATTCCTCCGTTTTCTTTGCAATTCAGCCCACCAAGTTACAGCATAATTACGAAATCTAACAGCAATCAGTGTGACTTTATGGTGCTTAGTCATTAGCTTATATGCAAAAATATTCTCCACACACACTAACCAATCCATGAATTCAGCGGATTACAATTTTCCATCATATTCGGGAATCACCAGTTTAATCCCTAAATCTCAATCAGGATTATTGACTAGTGGATTGCGTGGATTCCAAATATGTACACCATCATCACGATTGTGATTCACACGCTAATTAGTGTCGAAAGTTATCACCCTAATTTTCAATTGTTGCAGGGTAATTTGTATGCCATCAACATTTATAGATAATTCTCTAATAGCACTAACCAAATCTTCAACTGAAGAAAATGAAGATTTAGCTTCCACTTGCTTCTTAAGTGGCATTTTTTTTTATTGCAAAATTTAAATTTGATTGACCTGAGATGTAGATCTACGCTCCACAAACTCCACAAACACACTAGCTAAAACGGATCTCAGATCTGACGATAGATGATTTCAAAATCACGAAAACAATTTCTAGCCCTAAATCCGTAAAATCGGCTATGACTGAAGGACGTTGATGCCTAATGATGTCAACAAGAATTCTAGATCTCTTATTAGGTCAGTTCTCTCCTCTTTTTTTCTTTTTTTCTTTTTTTTTTTTGACTTTATAGTATTGATCATTTGGGTTCAGGGGAACCTGAACTGACGCCCACAAACACAAGACGGGCTCTTCACACGTGCCCACTTTTAATATGACAATGGACTCTTCTACTTTGTCTTCTACGTTCACAGGAGCAAGAGAGGGAGGGGAGACGATGATGGCTGCTTGCGGGCGGCGATGCAAGGTGACAATCGTTGTTGCTGGCGAACGACGGCGTGCGGCATTGGCGTGCAGTGTAGACGACGGGAGGAGGACGATGGTGGTTTCCAGGTATGTCTTCCCTTTGCTTCTTTCTTCTTCCTCTCTCTCTTCTTTTTCTTTTTTTTCTACTGCTACTAGGTCGAGAATGACAATAGAGGAGAAAAAGGGGTTGGCTTTCGACTTGACGGGATGGGATTGGCTTGGGAACAGCATAGAGGTTATGTGACGGTTCGATTTGGGGATTTGCGAAGGAAGATGGTAGGCTATGATGCAGGAGTGCAGGGATTTGGGGTTTTTGGCTCTAACGAAGATGGAGGAAGTAAAGGCCGAGAGGGGATTAGGGTTTGACTGGTAGGTGGGGAACAGGGGTCAACTAAGGGGATATTGGGTTTCGTTGGTAAAGAGATGGCAGACAAATGGATGGTGATAAAGGGTAATACGCTGATCTATCTGAGGACCGGCTCTGTTACCAAGCTGATGTTGGCCCTAGGGTTAGGGCTTGCGTAGAGGTGCTGAAACATGTATCCAAAGACACTTCGAATTGTCAAGAAAACTTCAATACACGAGGATGCCCCTCTCAGAGATAAAAACCAATTCTATTAATTTAATTAAGTCTGAAAATCTCTTCTCTACAATGCCATATATATAGTAAAAACAAACTTAATGCCTAAGCAAACCCTAAGCTATTAATAGAAACTTCCCTAATAACAATGTAATTAAAAATCTACTAATAAAAATAGGATAATCCTAATCTAATTTGAAAAGAGACTGCTTGTGGGGCCTAGACTGCATCAGACCACTAGGATGTTCCACCTCTGCTATTGTAGCAGATACATATCTAGGCGCACCATTCAAGTCCCAACAATTTTCACTAGTATGTCTATATCTCCCACAAGGAGTACAAAAAAGCTTGTCACGATTGTCACGAATAGGATTATGCTATCCACCATAACCCCGTCTAGCATTAGGTGGAAATCCTCGACCACGGCCACTACTTCGTCCACCTCCATGATTATACCCACGACCACGACCACATCCACGGCCGCCATATCCTAGACTTGAAATTCTGTTACCCTCATTATTGTTTGCCAAAGCGGATCTCTCAGGCATATAGGTTTGGGGGTCATAACCATTCGACGACTTTCTTCTCCTTGCAGCAGGGCAAATACAGTACCAATAGGAGGCAAGGGATCCTAACTTGTTACTTGTGTACGAATATATTCATACTCTTGGTTAAGAGTACCTAAGAGTTCAAAAGATGTTGGTCTTCGAACAATTTTGCCTGTTTTTTGGCACAACAAGTTATGGGCTGATGTAAGACTCCAATTCTCTCCAAAGTGCCCCGAACTTAGAATAAAAATCTCCAATTGATAGAGTTTCATGTTTAAAATTTGCAATCTCCATCTTCAATTCAAGAATCCTTACATTGTTTCTCTTTTGTGCATAGGCTGCCTCAATTGACTCCTAAAGCTCCTTTGCAGTTTCAGAATATTTAAAGCTCTTGACAATCCCTTCTTCCATCGGATTAAGGATCCAGTTCATGATCAACATTTTTTCTAAAATCCAATCTAAATATTAAGGATCATTTGTTCCCCATTCCTTGACACCCCCATTGATATAACCAAGTCTTCTCGAACCTCCAATGGCCATTCTGGCTGAATAGGCCCAATCCTTATAATTAGTGCCATTAAAAAAGAGTAGGAGTTATCCTTGTATTAGGATTAACCACATTGGGAAGGATCAATTGATTGGATCCTGAAGAACTTTCACCTTTTGACTCCATCTGGCACACTATCACCACAAGAAAAAATCAATACACTGAAAGGGAAAAAATTGTTGAAGGCCAAGAGCACACAAGAAAACACATGTTTGCTTGTTTTTTGATCCCAAAAACATCAAGCCAATACTTTAAACGTCAGTTGGCACAGCTACCAGCCATACAGACCCTTTGTCGACAATACAAAGGCTCCAGCCGACACAAATAGAGCATTCCAGCACATCCAAACATCAGTTCGCACACATTCATAACCCAATTGACACATATAGAGCAATCTAAAATTGAATCCAAGGCTTTGAATATCAAATCAACATCACAGAATGCTTACCCAGGCTTCTATGGCCCAAACCAGATGAGGACTACACATTAAGGAACCCCACACAGCACACCAAATTTTGCAACAACTTCAACATCAGTTGCTGGAAACCTAGCCGAACCTTAGATAGGGTTCAGCTGGCTTGGAAATGCTTGCAAGACTATCTTGTTTTGAGAGCTAGACCACTAGACTTATTTAACAGCTTGTCTTTCTTGTGATTTGAGTCTCTGATACCAAGTTGAAACCCTAGATTCAATTGGACCTACGGTTTTTTCCTAAACTTGTTGTTAGATGAAAAAGGAAAAGAGTGGGAAAGAGAAGGAATTTGGAGATTGAATAGCAGGATAATCTAACCCTCTTGGTTGGTGATCCCTCTTATGTTACTATTCTAATAATTTCTAAAATTATAGAAAGGTGCCTGAAAGTTATTACATTTACATCAAAGTCCCTGATTAATTCCAAAATTACAAATAACACCCACTAACTTGTAACAAGTATAAGATGGTGGGTTTGAGTGATGTAAGCTATCAAGAATGGCGGGAAATAAATTCTTCCAAAGCACGTCATATAAGAAAACACAGCTGTCACACCTTTGATCTGGTATATCTTGGCAATGCATAATTTAAGAAGCACCAAGATAACCACTGACAGCAACCATCTCAGAAACTAATAAAGAAAAAGAGGAAGAAAAATTCCCGAACATCATATGTACCCATCAAAACAAACAAATTCATGCACACAATGATGTAAAGTAGATTTACCAATCAATATAGATATTGCAGGTGCCTATGACACACATATTTGCCTAAAACCATGACGCACCTACACCCGACACATACACACCTGCACCCAATACTCGTGCCGATACTTTATTTTTAGGGTACTTGACATACTTTCTTGAGGCGCACCCACATCCAATACTAATGCCGAGTCCATATAACATAGGCAGGTGCTTTCAGCATTTGCTATATGTAAAATTGCAGTGCCTAGATTTATTCTTTTAATATAAACAGAACAACTAGATTTATTCTTTTAGTATAAACAGAACAATTGCCGTCATTGATTTCTAGATTTTTTCCTCTTTGCCTTTTTCTTTAATATGGATGGATTTCTAATTATAGGAGAGACATGAAATTGAAAAAGAAACTACTATCTAGCCTTATGAAAACACACCTGAGGGTATTGCAGGGGTGGCAACAATGGATCAGGTAAATCCTCAGGGAAGAAAGGATGCTCATCGGGGCTCTTGAATCTGCCAACCTACTCACAAGAAAAATGTTAAGTCACTATTAAGAAGTTTAATTCATCTCTATTACTCTGAAACCTTCACCTACCCGTGCATGAAGCTTCTCAGTCTCCGAGACCATAAATTCAACCAAAGATCCATTGAATCCATCCATAGGGAAAACATTATGATCATAGGTATCAGCATTATAACAATATTGTGCCCTTTCGAGAAGACTAAATATAATGCTATCTTCTTGCCGGATCAAAGAGTGTCGTATACTCTCCAAGGTCAAGCTTTCACTTTGGTCCACTCGTTTCTTCTCCAATCTACATGTGAGAGGCATGCAAGGAAATTCTGTTAAAAGCAAGTCTAACACAAATTACAAGGAAGGCGTTGGTACTAATAACCCCACAGCACACCAGATAAATCACAACATGCATGTAAGGCTTCTATCATGGATTTAAAACTCAGATGTACATAACAGTTCTGCCCATTAAATAATGGTTTCATCCTTCAGTCTTGCTTTAGGAATTGGTCCAAAACCAAAATAAACTAAATTATTTATGATATACCCTTTTTTAGAAGACAATATCCTGTGTAAGATTATATTTAAAATTTAAGCACCCTCAAAATTCATTAAGAAATCATAAACCCAAGGACGTCTATAGGCTGTACAAGGGCAGGCAGGGAGAAGAAAAGTCTTACTGAAACAAAATAAGACACATTGCATGTGAGAACCCGAAAAAAAAAAAAAAGAACTCATCCTACAAGGATGTTTAGGCAAATTGGTAATAAAATAAGAAGATACAGACGGTCAAATAAGTTGATATGTTAGGGCCCAATGAATACAATGGGTCTTGCTCACAATACCCCATAATTGGTTGGCAAAGTCTCTCTTATTTGCTGGTTCGATTTTGTCAACAGTCCTAGTAGAATAAAACCACTATCTCGATTTTACTAGCAGAGCAGGATCGTGATAAGCTTCGGCCCCAGTAGAAAAACAAATAAGTGGCTAACTCAAAGTCACTTCACGTGGTTCAGAAAAGGAATGATATTGTTTAAAATCAATTGCAAATTCCACTAACAAAAAATTTTTGAAATCATTAGTGGGCCTCCACATTTTCCTATATTTTCTTCTTCTTCTTCTTCTTTTATCATTGATCCAGTTTGGTTGATTTCATATTTGTCAAAATTAAAAGGTAGCATGCAAAATAGAATTGAAAAATCTCCCATTATAATATATAATAATAAATTGATGTGGGGTTCAGTGAAAGTCAAAATCGAAAGCTAGCACCTATAATATATTAAAACTGGTTTCTATTCCCAGTTGTTAGCTATTAAATAGTTCTTGTCAGAAGTTTCCTTTTATATTATTAGAAAACCCGGAAAAGAAGGTAAAAAAAATATTTTAAAATTGGACACATGTCTTGCAGCAAAGGCAAAGATTGCCAATATATTTGTACGTTCCAAACCCTACTGAATGAAAGTGTTGTTTGTTTTTTCCACATGGGATGAGAACTGGGATTTACAAATGTAAAATTTGCATGTGTGATTACATAAGTAAAATTTACCAGTGTGAAATCCATTACTATATTTGTTTGGAAGCACCATTTTCACATAAGAAATTACTAAATGGTTATGGTAACATATGGAGAAATTTCTCACATCTCAAAATCTATGAAGATTTAAGACACACTAAACAGTTTGGGGTCTAATAGGTTAATAGAAAATATTAATGGTTTGGATTAAAAACTTGGGGCCCACAGGAGGTTTAAAAAAGAAAAGGCAATAATGAGTTTTGATACGCGACCTGTCCTGGGAAGAAATAGTATTGATGCCTCTCTATCCAAGGAGTGTAAAATGCTTCGACACTTTTTTAGGTGAAATTTTTCATATGAAAATGGCCCCATCTACACAGCATTTTCCCACATCATTTCACGCATAAATGAGCACAAACAAACATGCGTATGCATAAACATTACACATGACATATAAATGGGTGCAAACAAACTACCCATGATGAAATACAGATTTCTATAACAGCTTTTCGTATTGTGTTGGTCAATAATTGACGCAAAACCATCCATCCTTCAAAACCAGTCCCATTCGTCTTTGTCCCTAAGTCTAACCTGCAACCAAACCTTTTCTAAATCCTCCCCCACAACTCAACACACAATTCGGAATCTGGTCCTCTTGGACATTCAATGCACCCAAATCCTGCATCCAAATCGCATCCAAAACCAGTTTTTTTAAGCCCAAATTTCAGCCTATGCAACCCCAACATTGTCCTAGATATAAGGTTGGAAATATCTGAAAAACAGCTTATCAACAGCCATATCTGTCCATAAGACCTTATGAAAAACAACCCCATACAGTCCCCCTTAATACTTTCCAATCTGGCACTCACATACAGAGATCATACATTTAATTTTAAATCAAAGCAGAAACTCAAAGACAAGTTTGAATAGAACATAGTTCTCACTAAATAACCCCGTGCTTGTGCTCTTTTCCAGCTTCAGATGGGAGAAATTCTCCTGTGCATTCTATTGATTAAACTTTTAGAAAAGGAAAACTCTCTTTCCACAACAAGAAGGAAATGAACCGGAATCACACCCTAAAGAAAACTTGACAGCCACCATTTTTATTTTGACCACCATTTTTATTTTGACAAGTAACAATATACAATTCCAACTTTCAAAAAACAAAAAAGACCCATCTTTCAAAACTCGTGCTCAAACTAGTTTCAAATTCAAACCATTGTTTTTTTTTTCCCTTTCTGTCTTCTTTCTTTGAGCACTAACTGTACAGATCAAAACCAACAAAAAAAAAAAGGACATTCATCCACTACTAGCCCAAATCCAGATCAAAAGTCACCAGCCTTGCAAATTGAAATATCAAAAAGAACTCAGCCTTGCAAACACACCCTTTAGAGAAAATCAGACCCTTATCTCAAAAACCCACAAAAATCTACACAAAAACAACCACAATCATACAAAAGAATGAAACCCAATATTCCAAACCTGGGGGTAGAGGCAGGAGAATTTAGAACGGCTCGAATGCCCTTTCCTGAAGAAATCGAGACCGTAGATCTAAAGTTGCGCTCTCGCCCATTCCTAATGCCAAAAACAGAGTCGACTTGTGAAGATCCGAACAGCTTTCGGGTAGAACAGACACCAGGAGGGGCATTTACAAGCTTTAGCTCCATTTTGTTTGTTTTTTCTTTTTTCAATGCGAAGAATCAAATACACAGAGAGAGAATAAATGAGAAAGAAGGCTTAGATTGAGGTGGGTATATTACAATTTACAGAGGAAAAGAGAAAGATGGAGAGTTTCTTATGCTCAATGGGTGATGATTGGGTAGTGGGGTAGGCAAGAAGTTGGTGGGAAAGGAGAATACAAGACAACAGGAGAGAGACGTAATTAGAAAAATGGAGAGTGAGTGCGTTGTTGTTGGTTGCTGATGCGGTCGTGTTGTTGTTGGTCGTTGATGCGATCGTGGGGGGTTAGGTGAGGAATGGGTTGGTGGGATCTAAGCTTGCTAGATGGCGCCTGTCCTGTTTCCTCGTCCCTTCCAATTTTCCAGGTTCACCAATGCCCTTCTCTTTCTCTGCCAGGTGCTCCTTCTGCACCATTCTACGCATGCCGCACGTGGCTGGAACGAGGCTTGGATTTAAGTCAGTGGGTTTATCGGGGTTGGACAGCTGTTCATGGCCTGACCCCAAATAGCCCAGTTTGAGCATGGCACAATCATTTTGGAGCCTTTGTGTTTTTGGGCTAGGCCGGGTTGATATTTTAAACAAGTGTAATAAATGGGTTGGCCTTGGATTGCTGCCCAACCTGACCAAAGCCTACCGAGATTCAGACTAATGGGACTCCAAAGCATATGTCAATTAGGGAGACTGCATGTTGAGAAAATCCAATACAACTCATGGGGCTTAGGGATATTAGGACCACACACTCTTTTGCATGTCTAGAAAATACCACAAAACTCCCACATATGAGGTGATAAAACTCACATATGCAAATAGAGGGAGGTGAAAATTGAACCTAAGACCTCTCCCAATAAAAACCAACACTTTTTACCACTAGGATAAGGAGTTGTTCTTAGCTCACAAGCCTTAGTTAGATATACATGTCTGTGAATGGGAGATGGCAGATGAAAAGTTATCTTTATGTGGACGAGGGCAGCTAGAAAATCAACCCCACATGATTATCTTAGCCATTGATTAAGAAACCTTTTAACGGCTGGTTGTCCTTTTGAGATTGATCGTGAGTTCCAACTACAGAGCCACGATGTAGTAATAAAACTAGTGAGACTAAGTCAATCCACAGAGAGCAATGATTTTAAGACTTTCAAACTTGTACCTATTCTAAATAAAAATTTAAAACTAGCCTAAAAGCTAAAAACTACAACTATCATTCTTACTTTCCAAAATTAAATTAATTACAATAAAAGAAACTTACTAAAACTAAAACTCCTAAATCTAAAACTTCTTAAAAGAAAAGTAAGTTACCACTAGATAACACATAGGTTAGAACTTCCAATAAAATAAAACTAAAATTAAAAACTTACTAAAAATAAAAAAACTAAACAATGTTAGAAACTACTTAAAACAATGTGAAAGAAAATAAAAACTTTCCTAAATGAAAAAAACTAAAGTAAAAATTGAAAACTAGCCTAGGTTAAGCAACTTACTAAAACTAAATAATCTATATGAATGCAAATAATACAAATTCTAAATTTAAGAATGCATCTAAAACAAGAATTATATATGAACGTAAATCTGAAATTTAAATTTCCTAATGTAAACAAGATGTAAAAATCATGAAGATTCAATTTTCCAAAATAAAAGTGCAGAAATTAAAACCAAAAGTGCAGAAAATTAAATAAAAGGTGCAGGAATTAAATGTAAAAGTGCAGGAAGTCAAAGGCGGTAAAACAGGAAGTCAAAGGCGGTAAACAAGAGGAAGTCAAAGGCGGTAGATTGTTCTTTCAATTCCTTATCTTAATTTTTGCTCAAAAAGATTAGAAGTGTTGTCCCTAGGCTTTATTCTTCATCTTAGGGTGTCAATCTAAGGGAGAATAACAAATTTTCATTCCATGTAGAAATAAATTTCAGAATTGGCCTTTAACCTTTCTTCACTCAAATCTCTTTAACTCCATCTTACATTACCTCTAAACATACAATGTATCCGAAGAAACAAAGTATATTAAAAAAGGTTACTAAGATGGGTTAATAGTTATGATTCCAACCCTATCCCAATATTTAAAAAAGAATGAAAATCAACCCAATTACAAATAAGACTAATATTATGAATACCACAAAATCAAAGACAAGAAAAATTAAAAAGAAACAAATTTTACTAGCATGAAATTGTCTTACAAAATATAGGAAATAAAAAGCAAACAATTACATACTAGGATGGATGAGAATTCTTCCTTCGAGTTAACACTTCAAGGTTGGTGATATGGCTTTAAGACTAAGCCTCCTTGATGACTTAAGAGGGAGAGACAAGAGAGGGAGATATGGAGTGTAGAAATCTAGATGTGGGAGGTGGGTAATTCTTCCATAACAAGTATGCTATAATGGTACCCTATTTATACTTTTTCAAGTCCTACTCCCTCACAAACTTGATTTGATAAAATTAGAAACAAATTAAACTCCATGATAAGCTTTCCAAAATCTTTGCAATCCCGCCTAAAAATGTATAGTAAACTTCCTGATATCATATCTTTGTCTTTTTAACTCCGATTCATGCAATCATGGATTCTACAGATATCTACTCGAAAAGAGCTTTCCAACGACAGATAGTTGTACAAATCAAATACTCGGTTTGAGAGTTATGACTATTTTAATGTATGATGTCCAAAGTAAAATGAGATTGACTTTCTATTTTTGAATTCTCCTTCTTTGCTTCTTCTTTCTTTCTTTGTCTTTGTCACCTTACATTGAGATCTTTGAAGAGATAAAGTAGGGATAATAATCCTCTCTTGGAATCAAACTTAGCCCGTATGAGGTGTAAAACTTCCTTTTTTTATCTTTTGCTTTGTTAACTTTCCTTCTTTAGAAGATACTCCTTGTTTGTTCCAAACTCAAAGAAATCTTTTAGAATAATTCTCTAGATTTTTTTTCTTCTTTTTAGGCACACAAATCTGATAAAAAAATCCTCCTTTGCGCATGGATCCTTCATGCCTATATATTTTTTATTTTTTTATTTTTTTTCAATTCTACTCCCTTTCAAAGAAGAACTCCTATGTGGCTCTCCTTCTCCATTTATGATGAGACATTCTTCAAATTCTCTTGAAAATGTGCAACAAATAAATGGACCCCATCTTAGATGTCCCACATGTGTACCCCACACATATGTGCATGTATGTGGACCATAAAGCCAACTTTTGCATTTTCCTTCCAATTTCTTTTTCTCTCTTCAATTCTTCTCTCATTTCTTTTTTAAAATGAATTATTTTCCCTCAATTCTTTGAAAATGGGACCCATATAATCAATTTGCTCCAAAAAAATGTGAATTCATGTATAAAGATAATTTTAACCAAAAGATCACAAATGTACGAATGTGGGCCCATCTCTTATGAAATGCAGATGAAAATGCACACCATTTTTCATAATTTTATGTAAATGAACTAATGGTGATGAAAATTCAATTTATTTTATGAGAATATAAATGTTCACAAAACTTTCCAAAACTAGACTTTCCAAAAATGACAGGTTTCATGAATGTAAGCAAAAAGTGTGATTTTTAAACAAATTGTGCAGAGAAATACTAAAATGAATTGAAAATGCTTAAAACCATGATATTACACTAAATGAGGCTCTTTTGAGTCAATAAATCGTTAAAACGCTTTAAAATGTATATGAAAATATGAATTTTTAAAGACTCATCAGAGATTCAATTCAATATTGAGTAAAAGTTCAATGAGTGTAGAATTGATCACAATGCCATAATTATAGGAAGAGAGGAGGATCCGATGGCCGAAATTGAGCAAAGGTAAGCCTAAGTGGGCTCCATAGAGTTGGTTGCACACTTTGTTCCCATTATATATATTCATTATATTATTGAAATGATAGTGCTCTCGATCTTGCTGTGTCACATCTACACTCCCTAAATTTGCCACATAAGCTTTTTTAGTCTTTTTAAAATGCCAAGTCAACATGAGCCTCAACTTAAAAAAAATTAACAAAAAGGGGTAATTTAGGTGAAAGTCTGATTTTCCAAATTTACTTAGGTAGAAGTCCACCTCTTAAGTTCTTAGTTGTAAGAGTTCACTTGTACTATAAGATTTAATGCTTCAAGTCCACTCTATTTTACATATTTTGTGACGATGGCAATTCTACCCCTAGGTTTTTTTTATTTAGGGACAACCTTTAGAATAGTGGGCAGCTTGCAGCCAATGACCCATGGTCGGCGACGAGAGACCGACGGCCAATGACTTTTCCAATGGCTTTTTGGCGCTTTTCAACACTTTTCTAAGCAACCGATGGACAATAGCCAGTGGCCGATGGACAACCAGCAAACTGATGACTGGCGATCGATAGACAAGGATTGACGACTGGTGGATGGGGATCAACGGACGAAGATCGACGACTGGCGACTGGCGGATGGGAACCAATGACTAACGACCGGCAAACGAGGACCAGCGACTAGTGATCAACAAATGACGACCGACAGACTGTAACTGGTGCCCATCAGTCGGCAAACAGCCGGCGGATGGCAACAAACTAACGGTGGCTGGCAGCTAACTAACAACTGGTGAACCAATGATCAGCAACCAACGACCGTCAACTACCGACTAACCCCTGATGACTGGTGACTAGCAGACAACAATTAGCCATCGACGACCATCCACTGGCAACAATAGCAATTGATTGTCAACCAATGGCCGGCCTCCGGAATAGTGGACGGTGGTTACCAAAATAGTAGTTGGTCACCACTGGTCTCCAAAACAGTGGCAGGTTAGTGACCAGCAAGCCACTGGTGGTTTGGATATTGGGAATTCGAATGCATTCAATGCTGGAGTCATAATGTTAGAAATAGGAACATGTGTGAGAAATAGGAATATGTTCAAATATGAACATAAGAGATAGGAACATAAGTAACAGGAACATGAGAAACAGGACATGTTCCATGTGTTAGTTAGCTAGAAACAGGAACATGTTCCATGTATTTGTAGCATTAGAAAAAGGAGCTTGTGTGAGAAACAAGAACATGCTCAGGCACGAAAATGAGAAACAGTAATATAAGAAATGAGAACATAAGAAATAAGATCATGAGAAAGAGGAACATGCATGAAACTAGGATTATATGTTAGTGTGAAATATAAACATCTAATCAAGAATATAAAAACAAAACCACGTGTTAGTGCGGAATAGGAGCATAACAATAGGACTATATGTTAGTGTGAAACAAGAATATGAAAACAGGAACATGTGGTATCTAAATAGGAACATGTTTCATGTATCAATGTAAAACAGAACATGCATGAAAATAGGACCATGTGCTAGTGTGGAATAAGACTATGTATTAGTGTGAAAAAAGAACATGAAAATAGGACCATATATTAGTGTAAAATCGCAGCATGTGGTATCTAAACAGGAATATGTTCCATTTGTTAGTCTAAAACAGGAACTTGCATGAAAACCGGAACATGTGTTAGTGTGGAACAAGTTCCATGTATCAATGTGAAATACGAACACGCATAAAAATATGACCATGAGTTAGTGTGAAATAGGAATGTCCGGTATGTAAACAGGAACGTGTTCTATGTGTTAATGTGAAACAGAAACATGCATAAAAACAAGACCATTGTTAGTGTGAAATAGGAACATGAAAACAGGATCATGTGTTAGAGTAAAACAGGAACATATTTTAAATATTAGTGTGAAATAGGAACATGCATGAAAATAAAACCATGTGTTACTGTAAAATAGGAACATGAAAACATGACTATATGTTAGTGTGAAATACGAACATAAGGTGTGTAAACAGAAACATGTTCTATGTGTTAACGTAAATAAGAACATGCATAAAAACAAGACCATGTGTTAGTGTAAAACAGGAACATGTAAATAGAAACATATGTTATGTAAACACAAATGTGTTCTATGTGCCAGTGTGAAATAGGAACATGCATGAAAATAACAGCATGTGTTAATATGAAACAGGAACATCTAAGTAGGAACATGAAACAAGATCATGCGTTAGTGTGGAATAGGAACATGACAAGAATATATGTTAGTGTAAAATAGGAACACAAAAACATGACCATGTATTAGTGTGAAATAGGACCATAACATGACCATATATTAGTGTGAAATAGGAACATATAAGAAAACAGGATCATGTGTTAATGTGGAACAAGACTATGTGTTAGTGCAAAAGAAGAACATGTAAACAGGACCATATGTTAGCGTAAAACAGTAGCATATGATATTTAAACAGGAATATATTCCATGTGTTAGTCTAAAATAGGAACATGAATGAAAACTGGAACATGTGTTAATGTGGAACAATAATATGTAAACAGAAATATGTGTTATGTAAATAAGAACATGTTTCATGTGTCAGTATGAAACAGGAACATGCATGAAAATAAAACCATGAGTTAGTGCAAAATTGGAACATCTGGTATGTAAACAGGAACATATTCCATGTGTTAATGTAAAACGAGAACATGAATGAAAATAGGACCATATAATAGTGTGAAATAGGAACATGAAACCAAGATCATGTGTTATAGTGAAACAGGAACATGTAAACAGCAACATGTGTTATGTAAATGGGAACATGTTCCGTATGTTACTATGAAACAAGAACATGTATGAAAATAAGACCATGTGCTAGTGTAAAACAAAAACTTAAAAGTAGTATTAATGTGAAATAGGAACATGTACTATATAAAGAGAAACATGTTCCATGTATTACTGTGAAACAGGAACATGCATAAAAACAAGATCATGTGTTAGTATGAAACAGGTACATGTAAACAAAAACATGCGCTATGTACATAGGAACATGTTCCATGCATTAGTGTAAAACAAGAACATGCATGAAAATAGGATTATGTGTTAATGTGAAATGAGAATATGAAAACTTGACCATGTGTTAGTGTAAAATAAGAACACGTGGTATGTAAACAGGAACATGTTTCATGTGTTAATGTAAACATGAACATGCATGAAAACAGGATCATGTAAACAAAAACATGTGTTATGTAAACATAAACATGTTCTATATGTTAGTGTGAAATAGGAACATGCATGAAAATAGGACCATGTGTTAATACGAAATAGGAACATGTAAACTAGAATAAAATAGGAACTTGTAAACAGGAGCATATAAATAGGAACAGAAACACTAACCATATGTTAGTGTAAAACCGAAACATGTGGTATGAAAATAGGAATATGTTCTATGTGTCAGTGTGAAATAGGCACATGCAAGAAAACAAAATCATGTGTTAATGTAAAATTGGAAAATGAAAATAGGAACATGTGTTAGTGTGAAACAAGAACATATAAACGGGACATGTTCTATATGTTAGTGTGAAACAAGAATATGTGTTATGTAAGAAGAGCATATTCTATGTGTTATGTAAGCAGAGCTTATTCTATGTATTAGTGTGAAATAAGAACATGCTTGAAAATAAGACCATGTATTAGTGTAAAATGGAACATGTAAATAGGAGCATGTAAAAAGGAACATGAAAACATAACCATGTTTTAGTGTGAAATTGGAATACGTGGTATGTAAACAGAAACATGTGGTATGTAGTGAGGAACATGTTCTATGTGTTAATGTGAAATAAGAACATGCATAAAAACAAAACATTTATTAATGTAAAATAGAAACATAAGAAATGACCATGTGTTAATGTAAAGCGGAAACATAAAAAAATGATCATGTGTTAATGTAAAACAGGAACATAAAAAAATGTTTATATGTTAGTGTGAAATAGGACCTTAAAAATTAGACCAAGTGTTAGTGTGAAATAGGAATATGTGGTATGCAAACTAGAACATGTTCCACGTGTTATTGTGAAAAAAGAAATCAATTTGATGTGGCACAAATACGAACATGTTTGAAATTGATGAAACAAATTATAAGATTAAAAAGAAGGACCATGTGGTCATGGTGTGTAAAAAAGAAAAAAAAAGGTTGTCTGAAGTTGACCGGAAAAGTCATCGGCCGCCAACTAGCAGTGGTTGTTGGCTGAACTATAACAGTCCATTATATAGTGCTGGTTGTTACAGTGCTAGACTGTTACAGTGTCTATTACCATACTGGTTGGACACAATGGTGGTTTTTTAGTGTTTTAGGTGCAAAAATGTCTTAAGGGACTTAAAGCTCGAAAATCTGTCGGGCTAGACTTAAAGCTACATGACTTTCAAAATATGGACTTGGGGCTAAAAGCCAAAAAAAAAAAAAAACACATGAGGCCCGACTAACTAAATTGAGTATTTTTGTTAAAATTAAAGACAACATCACTGATAAGCGAAGTCCATCGTAATAATCTTGTCCTTATAGCCCTATTAATACACTTCATGATCGTATACCATGCAGCCTTTTTAAACACTTCTTGTTAATTGACGCCAAATGAGCCCCAGAAGGAAATAGAAGGATGTCCCGGTGGATGAGGCTCTTGCTCCTATAGTGTTGACCAGGGTTTGAACCTTGGTTGGCACCCTCTACTTTCCAACTCCTGACCACTAGGTTAACCAACAAAAAAATAATAAAATAAAAATAATAGCTTGAAGCAACATACAGTCTTACAAAAAAGTAAAATAAATAAAACATCAAATGATACTACCTTATCTCATCATTTCTTCTAAAAATAAAACAACTGGGTGTCTAAACCCAACCGATATTAAATTTCCTTAGCTTATCATTTCTTCTAAAAATTTGAGGTCATATTAGAGGCACCATAAATACTTTTCAATATTGCCTCTCGAGTGTAGCCCATGCACTTTTAGCAACACACTTTTTTTCCTACCTAGTCTTTTCTCCTAGAATTGGAACTTATAATTGGTTGGTTTTGATACCATATTAAATCTTCTTAGCTAGCCATTCCTACCGAAACCTCGAGGTGCTAGTGAAAACAACATAAATACTTTTCAATACTTCCCTCAGGTGGAACCCACTGCTTAACAACCCATAGTATGCTAATCTTTCCATGACAATGGGACCGTATGAACCAAAGACTATGAAAATTGTGTTTAAACTTAATGGGAGGAAAGCAACTATGCGTTTATGACGTGAAGGTTGTTGGCATCTATGATGGAGCCCATTTATAGGTAGCCCCAACTCAAAGAGACGCCCCTCACAAGGAGTCTGTTTGGATAGAGAGGGGATGTGTTAAACCTCCTAAGATTCAAATTGGAATTGAGTGAGTTTCATCTAACGCTCCATCCTTATCTTATTCTAACTTGAAATAGGAGTTTATCACTCATTAAGCCAGACGCTATAAATAAATATGGCAAGCTAATTGCAGAGCACCTTAATACTCATAACCAATAGAGCTAAGTCATTCATCTTCATTTTGTACATTAAGGGTATTTATCCTTGCCATGATATTGTAAATAGTGAATTAACATGTTTGATCTCTCACAGACACTCACAGATCTCTGCATCAATTTCTTGATCCAAGCCAACGTTATCCTGATTGCTGTTGACATGCAAAAAGTCTGAAAGAAATCCACAAGCAAAAAAAAAAAAAATTTGAAAAAGTCTATTCAAGACAGTACACAACAAAATAAAGTATAAACAATTAAAGGACAAAGCCAAAAAAGACACCTTGAAGATTGAAAAAAAAAACAAGTAAAAACATTTTAAAAAGTGAAAAAAGTTTACACTAGTTGACTAAACAAGTCAATGGCCGATGGAGTAATAGCCGACAGAGGAAAGTGATTGGCTGACAGTTAAAAATTTTGACAGCTTATTAAGTAGCCGATTAAGATCTAGTCAAGTCTTTTAGAGTTGATTTCAAGCTGATTGACATGATCCAAGAACGAAAATCCGGTTGCTACCTAATAAAGTTGACTATGGGAGGGTAACTAATAGTATAAATGCACGGTTTGCTACCCCCTATAAAATAAATTTTACTCAATCTTCTCCACGCCACAAATGACTGGAGAAGACCCTTAGAGGCTATAAATAGTCCCCTTAGGTGTCCATTCCAATGCAGAAAATAGTACACACAGCACACCAGTGCATATAATACACAGCAAAAGCACTTAAGTCTCTCTAAATTCTCTTCGAGAAAGTTCTAATGCTTCGACTTCTTCAAGTTCAAGCTTCAACTTCACCAACAAGGTACTTGATCTTTTAAAAATAGTTAGAAGGATAGTGTCTCGATTCGAAAGGATCTCTGAAGAAGACAAGTCTTTCAAGACTTTCTTCTTTCCTTTCACTTAGGAGTTGAAGGTCATACGGGTATAACTATGGCTAACCTATTAGTATAACGTGATAAATGATCCATAGGGGCAATCATAACTGTAGAACCATCATTCTAAACTCTCCTTAAAAATTTTACAAGCAAGTAGAATAGGTGAAGGTTACGAAGACTGCTCGATTGACTTGAAATACAAAAAGGTGCCTTACATCTCCAAATTGGTCTCCTTTACTTTTTTATATAAATTGTCATTATTTTCTTTTTTCTAGTAAGTGTTGATTATCCTAGACCAAGTGCCGGGGGGAAGGGGGGGTGTGCTGTGATAAAACAAAATACATGTAAACAGCATGTACCTAGGAGGTCAATATGCGAAAGAACCCACCAAAAAAAAACCTCAGAATTAAAAAGGGTAAAAAAGTTTGGCATTTTTTGCTTCCTTTTTCTTTCGTATCTTTTCCTCACTCTCCAAAAAGGGGCAACTAGAGAAGACCGGCCCCCTCTGTGGGAATTTTTAGAAAAAATATAGGCCAATTAATAGTCTAGTTTGATCAACACTTGAAAGAAAAAATGAATGGAGAGTAGCCAACCCATGCATGGATTGGCTACGCTTCCAAAAACGGGATTTAGTTGAACATTGCTTTTCAAATTTTGATGCAATCCACTTAAGTGGCTACAAACCACCTCAAAGTCTATCCAAGTGGCGTGGTGAACATTAATTTGTTGTAATCCTTGGAAAAGATAAGGTCTAGGGAGCTAGTTGAAACTGGTTGCACTAAATGTTGTGCTTTGGTTAAACTATGCCGAATTTGGTCTTTCTCTCCCACTTCGAGACCAATCTTCTTCACATCTAAAGAAGGTTGGGAAAATAGAGAGAAAGAAGTAATAGCATTAATCTATCTAAACGGCATGGTGAACACTAATTCGCTGTAGTCTTTAGAATAGATGGAGTCCACATGACTGATTCAAGCCGGTTCTCTTAAGCTATTACACTTCAGTTGAACTAAGTCAGACCCAACCCTTTCTCTTCCCATTACGGGACCACTCCTTTCGCGGCAAAAACTTGAATGGGTGGGAACAAAGGGAAGGGGGAAGTGTTAAAATAGTCACTTGCTTAACTTGCTTTATAGGATTAATGGCCACATTCATCATTATCTTCGACGAGGCAAAGGAACGCTCGTTACGACTTTCCTTCACTCGCACCCAATCTGCACCAAGCAGACCCATTCAATCTCACGACAGCATGGCTAGGAAACCTGTTACCAATGCAACCCGGGTCCCGGCCATTAACTCAGTCAGGGTTCTAGTCTCTAAAGGACATACACCATCTTATAGAAAAGATTGCTTTTTTACAAACATATTTAATGGCAGTTTTGTTTTTTTCCTCATCTTTTAGGAAGTAGGTGGCAACGCTAGGAGACATAGATGTCTTCCAAGTGTAGTAGTAGTCCCATAATTCATGGGTTTTAGTTCCCTTCATGCATTTAATCCTGGTAAACTTGCTGCCATGGCAGTGGCTCAGTTGGTTTGAGACTTGGATTTGCTCTCCAATTCAACTCCCACTTCTTGCATTATCCGGGTACTATGGGTGCGTTCATGTATGTACCCCTAGGGAATAATCTTTATTCGTCAGAATTAGATAACCCCCGGGCCAGAGGCTAAAGGTCCGAATGCTAAGCTGACGAAGGATATCCTACATCATTAAAAAAAAACTCAGTAGGCTAGGGTGAGATCAGATATTTTGAATGAATTGCTCACATGAATATAACATTTTTTTATTTTTAATTTTTAATCGGAGTTAGGATTTAGGATCTTAAATTCCAAAACCATTGATGTCCTATTGGTAATAGACTGCAGTTTGAATATTAAATTATGAAAACTTGAGTGAACAATGTAAAAGGACTAAGTTTTCAACCATAATGAATTGAATAATGAACTAAAAAAATGTAAATCATTATATATATTATGACCCAAAATGACACATGATTTGGCTTCTTGTGACCCATTGTGCGGGTGCTGCCCCCAACTAGGTATCTAGCACAGTTTGGACCGAGAAAGAATCGGCCAATAGTACTTAAAAAATGTTAAATAACAATTTTGCACGCAACCACTTTACTTTGTAATAATTATTTACTACCCACCCCCCTTTTCATTTTTAAAAGGATCCAAATCTACAACTACCTCCCTTGCTTGACCTACTTTACCACTAAAATAATATCATAAAAAAATATAAAAAAAATCTGATCTTCGTCTCAGATCATGTAATGAATGGAAATAAAGGACAAAATTTTTATATTACCCGTTCTAAACCCCTCTTGTATCCGACAAGGAAAATGAGCTCCACCAAATACCACATCATATTTAAACATCAGTGCAGAGCATTGTCATTTGCCACCTGTGCGGCTGTGCTAATACTAGTGAACACATTGATCAGCAGGCAGTTCGTCGGTGAACAGGGCATACTAAGGGTGTGTTTGGATGTGAGGTAAATTAAAATACAGTAAAATAAAATTTTTGAAACTAAAAAATTTCCCCTTCTTGCTTAAAAAAATTCAAATTTTCCTCACTCTTTAGAAAAAAGAAAGTCAAAAAGCTATCACTAAATTATAAAAAAAATCTTTACTTTTTATACAAAAAGTCAAAAATTTTCTTATTAAGCAGCTAAAAATAAAAAGTTATCATAACAACACCACACATTATTCTTTTTTTATTCTGGGTTTACTCTACTCTATATTACTTTACCCCACATCCAAACACACCCTAAAGTAGAGTGACCAGTGTACACAACCAGGCCCATGTACAGCTAAGAAGTCCAAGTCAGGTTTCCAATCTGACATGGACCCTAATGCTCTTATTCGAGTTTACTTGTTTGGGAAACGTGTGGGCCTGAAGCTACCCACTCGAAGCCCATTGGTACAAATGAAACCAGATCATGGGCTTTAGGCCGTGTCCAGATTACTAACTATGATTTGAAAAGATTAAAAGAGATTAAAAAAAAATCTCCTTTTAGAACATTTATACTATATGTTAATATCATTTTTTAGAATGCAAGTGAGGTAACATAATAGGGTATTAATCCTATAAGAAGTATTTTCACACACCTAGCCAAAGAACATTTTATGGGGCACACTTATGAGTATCATTTGGAGATGGGACTAGGGAGAATGGAAAGATATGAGTGGAACCACCATAAATATCAAATTTGGGCCCAATCACATATCACTCACTCTTTCATCCGTAGCCCGCAAATCCAGTCCATTCGAATTGATGAACAATTGATCCAATGGTCCAATAAATTTAGATTTGACCAAAACTTGGGTGTATGACTATCAAAGGAGTCCTTGTATATTGCAAGATTTGAATTGAGTGATCTAGACTTCTCACAAAACTATGGTCAGAATTAATTCTCATAAGATTGTTTTCCAACATAATATAGATGTAAATATGTAAACTCCAGTGGTAAGTAAGAGTGTCAGGTTTAAAGCCCCAACCTGAGCCTCGTCCAACAAGGGGGACTCAGATCTGGGCTACACAAAGACCAAAGTCAGGCCTATTGACAGCCTTACCAATTAGAGCCTAACTTTCAATAAGGGGATTTTCTCATCATTGAAATTCATCTATAGTCCATCTCTACGGGCTCACTTGAGCCAACCTTTTGATCAGTTACTCCATTAATACTTGGCCCCATGCCACCATGATCTGGCACCAGGACCATTTTGTCGCTCATCCAACCTTCACTCAGAATTTTCTTTTTTAATTTTTGTTGGCCAAACCCTCATCCGGTGAAACCATTCCATCACCACTACCCTCAATGATAAATGTGAAGAACGTAAGTGGGCCTCAAAAGCTGGATTCAATATGAAGAATATACATTCTGCTCGCAGGTTAAAAACTCAGATGTTGGAATTCACTGCTTTTGGGGGTGCGAGACATCTTCACGGGAGCAACGTCGTTTAAACTATAGTCCTAAGTAGGTAAAACCTAATGATCAATCCAAAACTCTCCAATACATCTACATCCTAGAATTGCCACTCTCCCCAGTTTAAAACCATTGTTCGCCGTTAGCTGGATCGAGTCACAATAAAAAGATGCCCTGATAAAACCATCAAATTTCGGAATTACAGGGTGGCCTCTGTGGATAGACTATGCCCACTCCCACTGCTCCCACGCATCGATGGATCCTTGGTTGGGCATGTCTACTTATAAATCCCCTGGTAATTAGGTCAAAAAAAAATTTTCCCTCAAATTCTGAGATCCTAAACTTAACAGTTGGAATCATATTATCACTAATATTTACCCAAGGTGCTTCTCATTTCCCTACCCCAATAACTGACTGCATCCAAGTGGGTCCCATTCAAACAAGGGTATGATTTTAGAAAACAAATTTCCACTTTTCAAACCAACAGAGTGTGCTGGTTCTTATCCTGGTTCTTCAACTATGTACAGACAAAAAAATAAATTGCAGTGTAGTTCAAACAAAAGTATTCATATAAAAGTATTCATATACAATACTGATAGGCTCAATCACTTACAGTTAAGAGGACAGCATACATACCATATTCATTCAGTACCAGCCTTCTTCTTAAGCATTGAAATGAAGCTCTCTTTGTCTTCTTCTGTCATGCCCTGTGTAGAACAATCCCCCACACCCCACTCGGCTCCCCGAATGCAGTATTTATCAAGAATCGCTTGCCAGTTCCTGCAGTATTCCAAACAATTCAAAACATCAGTCATTCTCAAGATACATCTGGAGCAATCAACCCATCTCACTGGACTCGGATGGGACATTAATATTACTTCCATAAATAAATATGCTATAACAAAGTTACCACTGAAAATCTTGGGATCTCAGTTGGGTCCAATCATCACAGTACTTGGGTTGAATGTAACTTAGGCAAACTTCTTGTCTAAACATGAACCCAAACCCAGTAAGTTGGGTCAAAACTGCCCTGCCTATACCATGTTCCACAACATAGATTAAAAAAGAAAAAAAGGAGAGAGACACGAAGGGGGTGTCTACTCTCACATACCTGCCCAGGAATCAACCCTTGGGTGGGTAGGTTATATCAAAAGAACCATACCACTCACCCATCTAGCCATAAAAAAAAAAAAGGGAAAACAGGGGAAAAAACTCTCCTACAAACATTAAATGGTGTTTGAAAACGCATTAAATGTGTTGTATCCTTTGTCTGTGAACTATTAAAAGGCAAAAAGTGCAAACAAGGATGGAATTTCTTGCTACAAAAGCGGAAATAAAAGGTATGCAAATGGCTAGATGGAAACTAGAGGTCAATAGGCCAAGTCTGGGTGTGGAAATCCTAAATTTTGAAAAGACTCAGCACAATTAGTTCATAAATCCATGAACAACTGGCGCCTTTTCACGTGGCCCCTAGAGGACCATGGATTAGCTTAGGATCTTGGCAGGAAGAATAGTTTGGAAGAGAGTGCAGCAAGTGACCTATGACTAGGACTTGAACCCATGAACTCTCACCATCTGGAGAGAGGGACTTATGTCTGCTACCTCCTGCAACATTCCGTAGGCAAACCAACTGGCCCATTTTGACAGCTGTACCAGAAAGAATGCAACTAGCAGCATAGATACATTTGACACAGTTCAGCCATGATATGTGCATGGCACGCATGTGTCTGTGGGGTAAATGCGTCCGACCTCATGTAGACCAGGTGGTGGGGTCTACTCACATCAAACTGGGAAAAATAAACATCATAAGTCTCAGGATTAGTTTGAAATAGTCTGAAATTTTCCTTAAAAATAATTCTTTTCCCAATATCTCAATTGATCTTGAAAACCAATTTAACAGGAGTCATTTCCAAAAGTGTTCCATCTTTTTGGATTTTTTGAAGAAACTATCTCAGTCCTTCCAACAAAGAAGTCCAAATCAGGAAAAAGTTGCTACAAATGAGAGGACAAACATCAGAAATGATACGATCACTTGCACAAGAAATGGCCCCAAACGCCTGAAATATTGAGTTCAGTCTATTTCAGGAGACAGGTGTTTCCAGAAAAACAAACACCATACCACACCCCCCAATCAAAGGGCATGTTTTATCCAGTGAAATGGCTCTTGAATATACGGGTCCCTTCCATGGGCGGAACTAAGGGGCCAGCAGGGGCAACCCCACCTCCCCACCTCCTCCTCCTCTATTGTAAATTTTCCCCATTTTATATATAAATATATGTTACACCCATGACTTATGGTCCCCACTCTTTCAATGTTTGCCCCTATTAATCTCATGAATTTCAAAGAATGCCAAGATCTCAATAACTACCAAAGACTCCTACATCATGCACGCCACCCACCCCCGTTGCCCCTTTCAATGTTTGCCCTTATTAATGCTCTTGAATTTCAAAGAATGCCATGATCTCAAGAATACAGAAGACTCCTACATTGTGTGTAGCCCTTATTAATGTTCATGAATTTCAAAGAATGCCATGATCGCAATAACTATAGAAGACTCCTACATCTTGCATGGGGCCACGGCCCACGGCTGCGACTTTTCTTCCCTCTCCTCTCCAAGTCAACACACCCTATCTCCCCCTCCATTGGATCTCTACATCTAGGGATGCAAAATTGGGGGAAAAGCGCAAGATTAGCAGAATCAACATAGGGTTCTAGATTAGCGCACAGGAATCACCATGTTCTTCAACATAAGAGATAAGTACACACCTTATGATTACTGATTTATGCTTGCATGCTCTTGATTCAGTTTTATTCTACTCTTAGAAACCTAATTTAAGCCTTAGAACCAAACCACTTCTTGTATATAATGAGGAAACTACCCCAAAACCCTAAGAACTCAAGAATTTTTCATTCTAATCAATTAATCAGAATTAGACAAGGGGGATGACCTAGTGGTTGTGAGCCACATTAGGCCCAAATCATGTTGGCTGAATGTGGGTTTCAGCCACACAGGTCAAACAATCTATAGTCTTTGGGCTCGGTTGGAGATTTTTACCTTAGGGATCGATTAAAAACTATTTACCCAAATCTTGAGTCGTCATTGCTGCTACATACCGAAATCTAGATTTGAATGCTACATATCTTTCATTTATTTTTATTTATTTTTTATTTTTTTCATTTTGAATTAGCAATTTTATAGAAATTTTTTTAATTTTTTTAATTTTGTGTTATCTTTTATAGGGGTTTTAACCATGGTTAAATCATCAACCATCGATGCATTTTTTAAGAGAAAACATGTTAAAAATTCAGAGGATAATATGATATCACCCTCCAGTCCAAAAACTTTATCTCATGAACCACAAAGTTCACATCTTCCAAAATCTCCAAGAATTGAATCCACATAAATTGATATAACTACTTTAGAGCGTGATCCAAGATTGCATTGTCAAATTTGGGAATATCCTCTTACTCAACATGGTGAAATTAGACGTGCTTACAATCAGGTCAGGTCTTATCAACATGTTCTTTCTGCCTATCCACTTTCTGGATCTGAAAAACATTCAAGATGACTTCAATCTCCTTGATTTATAATGTTTCCTAGTTGGTTAGACTATTCTCCAGTGAAGGATGCAGCATTTTGCTTGCCATGTTTTCTTTTCAGTAAAATGACAACTAAACGTTTTAGAGCAAGCGTGTTTACCACTAAACGATTTCGTAACTGCAAGAAAGTTAACAATGGAAAGAATTGTGCTTTTTTAAATCATATGGGAAAAGATCCAAATTATCCACATAATGTAGCTAAACAATCATGCAGAGATTTGATGAATCAATTACAGCATATTGAAAAGGCGCTTCATATATAGTCTTCCATCCAAATCACAAACAATAGATTGCAACTTGAGACCTCAATAGACATTGTTTGATGTTTTACTTTTCAAGCATGTGCTTTTAGGGGTCATAACAAACATTCGGATTCTAAGAATCGTGGTTATTTCATTTAAATGATTAAAATTTTGGAGTCATATAATGAAAAAGTTGCAAATGTTGTGTTAGATAAAGCTCCTGGAAATGTTATATAGACTTCACTTAAAATCCAGAAAGAAATCTTACATATTACATATTTTGTCAGAGAAAGTTCAAAATGCAATTCAAGAGGAAATTGATGATGTAAAATTCTGCAGTATTGTGGATGAAGCTCAGGATCAGTAACAAAAGAGCAAATGGATCTTGTTTTAAGATTTGTGGACAAGAAAGGTATTCTATGTGAGAGATTTTTTTTGTCTTGTTCATGTTAAAAATACTGCATCCCAAACTTTGAATAAAGAGACATCAATTGTCCTTTCTCGATATAATCTAAGCATTCAAAATATTCGGATCAAGGATATCATGGTGCAAGTAACATATGTGGTGAATGGAATGGGTTGCAAGTGTCATTTTTAACTGAGTACCCATATACATATTATGTTCATTATTTGGCACATCATCTCCAGTTGACTTTAGTTGCAGCTTCCAATGAAGTTATTCATATTCAACAGTTTTTCTCAAAACTAAATTTTATCATCAATGTTGTTGGTGCTTCTTGTAAGTGTCATGATGAACTACAAGCTGCTCAAATTGCTGAACTTGAACGTTTAATTTCCATCGAGCAAGTTGAAACTAGCACAGACCTTAATTAGATTGGTACTTTGCAATGGCCAGGAGATACTCATTGGAATTCTCATTATAACTCTTTATGCAGCTTATTAAGAATGCATAATGCAACCTGTTGAGTTCTGAAAAATATCATTAATGATGGATCTACATATGCACAACGTGGAGAGGCAGACTCAACTTTTGATACAATAATATCTTTTGATTTCATCTTCAATTTGCATGTTATGAAAGAGATTTTAGGAGTCACTAATGATCTATGCCAAGCATTACAGCTCAAATCTCAAGATATTTTAAATGCGATGCACTTAGTCTCTACCATAAAAGCAATGATTCAAGAATTGAGGGAGAGTGGTTGGAATAAGATACTTGCCAAAGTAATATCATTTTGTAATCAATGTGACATAGATATCCCCGATATGGATGCTCGATATACTGCAAGTAGATGCCGAGTTCATCGTCACCAATCTCCGATTACAATAGAGCATTATTATCAAGTGGATATATTTACTGTTGTGGTCGACTCTCAATTAGAAGAGTTAAATAGTAGGTTCAATGAGAGTACTATACAACTTCTCTTCTTAGCTCTTCTTTGGATCCCAAGAATGGTTGCATGTCATTCAAAGTAGATGATATTTGTAATCTTGCTGATCAGTTTTATCCCCAAGATTTTAGCGATCAAGAAAAAGTTCATTTTGCGGTATCATTTACAAAATTATGAGCATGATGTACCTCACCATCCAAATTTGAAGGAAATGAATAATATAGTTGAACTTTGTCAAGGATTAGCTGAAATATGGAAGTCAAATATCTACCCTCTTTATATCAACTTTTATGTCTTATACAAACTCTTCCAGTTTCATTAGCAACAACAGAACATGCATTCTCTGCCATGAAGATTGTTAAGACTGCTGGTCGCACCAAAACGGAAGATGAATTTCTTTTCGATTATTTGATTGTATATATTGAAAAAGAAATTGATGAAAATTTTGATATTGAAACAATAATTGAAGATTTCAACTCAAGGAAAGAATGCAAAGCACAACTTCAAAAAATTTTATTGTGTATTTTGTTATTAAATTTTGCAATTTTTTAGAAATTTTATTTTTCTAATTTGCCGCCCCCCCACCCCCTCCCCAAAAAAAAAAAATTTTTTTAAATTCCAGGTTCCGCCCCTCGTCCCTTCTCATAGAAATTCAGACAGACACTGATACATATGTTATAGATGCAAACAAAATGAAATAAACAAAATTGCAGTATTACTTTTCTTTGTTCAGCTTGGATTTCTCCAAAAGATCCTTCAGCACCTGTGATGATTTGAATCTTGAATCAAACTCTGCATATTTCTTTTGGTTTTCTTCTGCAAAAGTAAATATATTAACTTTGAGTGAGACATCTTAACTAAAAAGATGTCTGCAAATAGATGAGATAAAGCAAGGCCTGTAAAGGGTGGAGCACAGGTCTTGGCCAATTGAATTGGGCCACCCTTGACCTGGCTTGGTTACATGTAATTAGGTCCAATTGGCCCATAGCTATAACGTAAATATATAAATACTTTAGGAAATATTACAATAATATCCTAATTAATATAATATGAGTCTACGTTGATCTGTCATAATATTTGAATCCATTGGGTCCTGTGTGCAGGATCCAGACCTACCTCATCAGGTCTAAACTTGGACCCAGACTAGGTATTTTACAGGTTTGGTCTCAAGTCCAACTCAACCGTATTACAACCCTAGATAAAGCTTCATGATCATGTTGAATGGTGCTAACCAAGAACAATGCAAGTTAAAGAGATTGGCAAAATCAAACCATTGAAACGATTGAGAAAATCAATCTGAGGGAGTTGAGGTCCAGGTATTGATTCTAACCCTGAGAATCCTGACAAAATCCCAGCACCAGCTGCAAAACCGAAAGGCTTATTCACACATGAATTCAAGCATTTATGACTCATTAAGGAAAACATAGGGAATACGGGCAAGACAGGTAGAAAGGTAGATGCATTCTGGGAAGTAAAATCAAGATTACACGTTCCAGCAAAAAAAAAAAATCTAAATTACAAGTGGATAAGAGTAGTTTGTGCATGAAAGAATACAACTGTGATGTACTTTGGTATCAGTGGCATCTAATTTAAGACAGAAATCGCTTATTTAATCCTCTCCAATATGTCAAAAAAATATACCCTAGAAAAAAGGAATGAATCATAAAAGAAACATAATGTGGTAGAATATTAACAACTGTGAGGGAAACACTGAAAATGATGGATGCAATGGTGTGCATATTAAATTCTCTAAAATGTTCTATTGGGATGATAAGATTCAAAAACCCAGTCCACTCTGACCCGGATGAAACAGAACTACCACATGTTCTGGTTCGGTTCAAACAAATCATTCACTTTATTTGGATTGTGCGAACCATAAAGTTCAAGCATTGAAATGTTCAAACAGGCCACTGTCCTAATAACCAGCCAATAAGTAAAATTGGGGAAAACAGATGACAAACTGAATCTAAAATTTTAAATACTTATTAGTTTCATCTTTAAAAGATTAAAAGGTAACTTTCAGAACCATCATTTAGAACTTTACATTTTTTGTATGATTTCTTCGCTTCAATTCATGTCATCTTTTTGTCATTTTTGTATGATTTCTTCACATTAATTCAAAAAAAAAAAAAAGAATTCATTCTATTAAATAATCATGTCGCCATGCTGCTATCATGGTTCGGCCAGAGTGAAGCTCAGTTGGACATGATTAGACTGAATCTTAGCCTTTTATGGTCACAACCCACAACCCATCGAACCAGAAAAGAAAAATCTCAGTTGTTATTTTAATTGATGACCTAATTGACATGCTCTAATGGGATTTAAAATTATAGATACATTTTTTGGCAATTGAAACATCATGAGAGAGAGCTTTATCCCATCATTCAAGGTCAGCTATAGATTTCTACCACACAACTCTTAAGGGCCAGTTTGTTTACGTGGAATTGAATACAAAGGAATTCATGGTCAAATGGGCTCCAACAAAGACTTGTTAAAGAGGTGAGCACTGAAAGATTTAATATGGTCTAGATTAGATCAATCTACTAATTGATTTCTAGGGCTTCCCTTTTAAGGGTCTGAAAACCCTAGGCATGGGAAAAGAAAAGGAAAACTAAGAAGCGAGGAAGAATTGGATCAAACAAATGCTACCAGTTTGTTCCCTAGGGTTGGCCGTAACCATCAATATATGGATTTTTATATTTTTAAGTGTTTACAAAAAAAAAAAAAAGTTTTGGTTATTTTCAAACCAGTCCAAAATATCTCAACAATTACAAATAAGTCCTCACTATTGCTGTTAACACTCTCTCAAGCTAGTGCATAAATATCTACCATGCCTAGCTTGGACAATGCTATGATAGATTTCCTCCTGAAAAGGCCTTAGTAAGGAAACTCCCCCTAGAAATAGAGCCATCCTCGTATGCCACGCTTGTGGCTCCCTTGTAGAAGGGCATTAGGTCTGGCGAGCATCCACCTAGAGAGAGAGGGTAGTGAAACTCTTAAGGGCTGGGTATGTCATAGTGCATGCGTCCCACATCGGAAATATCCAAGTCCTGATCCTGGTTTATAAGTACGGCCTTGGCCCCTTAAGCACACATGAGGCCTTTTAAAACCGTGAGGCAAGATTGGGTTGAAATCCCATGAGCCAAAGCAGACAGTATCATGTGGGTAGTGACTTGAGGTTGTTACACACAAAGAGGGCAACACGTTTCAATTATTTATGACCATTGGCATCCTTCTTTTTTTTAAATTTAAAAGAAGTTATAGTTTATTACATTATTGTTCCTTCCATAGCCACCATAACTAATAATACTAGAACGGAAGTGCCCACAACAAAAGTTGACAAACTTGATGAAGAAGTCAAACAATGTATGGCCTCATTGCAGGACATCAAGGTTACTTTGGAAGCTATGGATGCCAAATATGATCGCATGCTATCACTTCTTCCCAGCAAAGTCTCATACAAGGGTTCCAAAAACAACAACATTATAGATCACAATGGACAGCTTCAACCTCACATCCTGAGATTGGACTTTCCAAAATACTCAGGTGGGGAAACAACCTCATGGATTTATAGGGCAAATCAAATTTTTGAACATCAAAAGACTACAAAAGACCAAAAGAGCTCTTGGCTTCTTTTCATTTAGATGGGGAAGCAGTGCAATGGTTCTAGCGATATAAGAAAACCCAAAAAGAGTTGACATTGGAGATATTGAAAAAGGCCATTTGTGTACACTTTGGGTCAACTGAATATGAGAACTTCGATGAGGCTCTCTCTCAAATCCGACAAACAAGCACAGTACAAGAATATCAAACCCAATTTGAATGCTTGGCAAATCGAGTTGAGGGATGGCCCGAAAAGGTATTAGTTGGTTGCTTCATTAGGGGACTCAAGGATGAGATTGCAATAAAAATCAAGATGATCAAACCTGAAAAAATTTTGCAGCAATTGAGCTTACTCGAATGTAGGAAGAAAAGCTGCAATGTATATACCAAGCATAACAACCACTATCTCAGCTATCGTTTTCACAAACGAAGCCCATAGTGCTGTGGGTTATACTACATATTCAACAGCTCACTTGGTTTGAGATGTAAGCCCGGAGAGAGAAAGGCTTTCGCAATAACTGTGATGAAAAGTTTGGGCCCAACCATAAATGCAAAAATCAACAATTATTCATTTTAGTTACTAACAAAGAAATGGACAATCCATTACTCCTACATCAACAATTTCTTGATTTTGACCTTGAGGCTTGATAAGTCCTGAAAAATGCATATTTTCGTATCCATTTTGGACCATTTTAAGGATTTATTGACTCAAAAGAGCCTCATTTATTGTGAAATCATAGTTTCATGCATTTATACATCATTGTAGTGCATTTATGCATAATTTGCTCAAAAATTATCATTTTTACTTACATTCATAAAACCTGCCACTTTTGGAAACATATTTTTGGAAAGTTCTATGAAAATTTATATTCTCATGGAATAAATCAATTTTTTCATCATTAATTTATTCAATTAATATCATGCATACTGATGTCATCACATGCTATCATTTCATGAGAGATGGGCCCACAGTCATGCATTTATGAATTAAGGGTAAAAATTGTCTTTTCACACAAATTTCACTTTTTACTTATAGGTAATTGGAGAAATGGGTCCCATAATGAAGGAATAATGCAAAGAAAATATTTTGGTAGAAAAGAAAGAAAGAAAAAGAGAGAAGAAGAATTTTTGAAGAAATTACAAAAATTTGGTTTTATGGGTCCCACACATAACATGTGGGACAACCATGTGGGTCCACCTTCTCTGCATATTTTGGATAATCTCAAGAAGATCACAAAGGTTTGAAGAGATCTCCAAAATCAAACAAGGAAGGTCCATGGTGGAGATCATTTGCACATATAGAATAATCCAAATAAAATGGAAAGCGATATAGAGAGAGGATTTGCAAGCCAAGATTTTATTCCAAATTGCTAACTTTTTGCTAGCTTGGGTGCCAAGGAAGGTTTTTTTCCAAGAGAAGATTTTAGCTAGCTACGATTATGGGAACAAGAAAGGAAGGAAAGGGATTGAAAAAAATATAAATAGCCCACCCCTTTAGCATTCTAACCCATGGAAGAACTCTCCCTCTAACCTCTCTACACTTCATCTTCTCCCTCTCTCTCACCCCTCATTATAGTCGTTAAGGAGACTCTGCCGCAGTCACACTATACCCTTGAGATTTCCACTAGAAGAGGTTTTCTTTTCCATCCTACCATGTAATTTTCTTTGATTTTATTTTTCTTATGTAAAGATTATACATGTTACTTAAAAGTTATTTTTCTCACAATTCTTCTTCGTGTGGTTTGTTGATGCTTTCTTTATGTTTCTTGCTTTGATGCTTTGATTGACGACCCAAGTTCTTGAGAATATATTGAAGTAAATATGAAGCGCGCTAAGAAAGAATTTTGAGAAAATAATATCACTACATTTACTTTTCTGCAAACTACATTTATGTTTCTTGTTGACTACATTTAAATTCCATTTACTACATTTACTTTCATTGTTCGCTACATTTAAATTTCTGCAAAAACACTACATTTAAATTTCATTGTTCTTCTTACTTTATTTGTGCTTTTTATGTTGCATGATTTATGGCTAGGATTAATATCAGAAGCATGCATTCATATCATGTTTTAGTTTAGTTGCTAGAAATTGGAATTTTAAATCTAGAATTCATGGTTTTTTTTTTTGGAAATTAAAGAGATAAATTTTGTATTTGAAAAGATAGTAAAATTGGACAGCAAACAGTCACTGTTTTTTATCCAAATATTGGCAATTTAAAACAATGACATAGAAAGGTAATTTTGCCTTGAAATTTGGAGGAACCATTGATACATGAGTTAACTTTGTGCAATTAAAATTTAAGAGGAAAAGGATTAAGGGAAGTTAGGTTTTCAGTCATTGAAACACTTGCCGGTTAAATATTCTGTACACAGAAATCTACACAAGGCAAATTTTTGGTTTGAAAGTTTGGAATTAATAGACATATCAAATCAGTGAGTTTTATTGTAAAAATTGAATGAATTGAACCTTGATGAGTAAACTTTAAAATCCCAAAGTTTCAGATTCAAAAAATTTATAAGAAAGTCAATTTCTAGAAGCCTAAACAAAGACTAATTGCCAAACTGCATGTCAGAATTTTTATTTTTTGGTAACCATTATTGATGCAATTTTTTTTTTACATTTTAGAATATTTTTTTAAACTCATTTCTTTTTTAGGTTCTTGCATCAATAGAGCATGATTTCTAGCCATTAAATCTAGTTTATGATTGCATTAGATTATGATCATATTTTACTTAAATTTTGCATCTCATATTAGGAAAGTTTACAATAGTTACATGGCATACATTGCATAGATTGTGTTTCTAATTTTAGATTTGTTACTAATTTTATATTTTTGATAGTTTAAGTAATTTCTAGATATGAGATTCTTTCTAAAAGTGTTTGATTGCAAAGATTTTTAAATTGAAAAGTTCTTTAAGACTTGGAAAGTCAATTTAGTTGTAGTTTCTAATTTTAGTTTCATGTTCTTATTTTTAGAAGTTCTACTGTGTGTTTTATTTTGCAGCAACTTTAGTAACTTTAGTTAGGATTTTTAGTTTTAGTAAGTTTTCTTTTTTTTAAATTGGTTTGTAATTAATTTAATTTTGGAAAGTAAGAATGGATGTAATTTATTAGTTTTTAAATTAGGCTAATTTTAGATTTTATTTAGGGCAGATTACAAGTTTAAAATACCTTAAAACACATTGTTCCCTGAGGATCGACCCGGTCTCGCCAGTTTATTACTACATTGTGGCTCTGCACTTGGAGCTCATGATCAAGGGTAAAGTCAATTTGGAAAAGGGGGGGAATGTTAGGAGCCCAGCCCAACTATGCGATAAGGGTTGAGTCGTTGGCCTACATGAGCTATACCTTGGGTTAGGAATATGAGGCTAATTGCAAGTTAGGAAAGTGAATAAAATGATAAGGCTTGAGTTGTCAGCCTTATAGAGATTTAGATTTCTTTCTGAGTTAAGTAGTAGGATTTCTTTAACCTATTGTGTAGTGATCTTCCTTCATTTAGGGGGATCTTTTTAATTTTATTTCTATCCATGTAAAGCCAACAATGGCTATTTAGTAACAGAAGAATAATAATAAATGCATCAAACAAAATAATCCCCAAAAATCCGTGCTTGCACAAGGAGGTTTAGAGCATCCTTGAACTTGGAGAAAATTTATCTTTCACTTTTCACCCTGTTCCTATCAGAATGTAACACCATAAGGCCTTTATATACGAAGCACAACTTCTATAGAAAAACCCACAACCAAGAGATTAATCCTAACTTCAGATACTTGCCTCAAATATATCTTCAAATGGGATTTCTCAACTGTACCATTGTTAGGAGACACAAGTGAAGAAAGAAGAGAAAGAACAACAAAAATAAGAGGCAGAGGACACCCTTCACCAGTTCTATTCTGCCCTCAAAGAGGGGCATTCTTACCTTTGGGAGAATAAATACTAAACAAATTCGAAGAATGAAACATCCATAAAGACAAATTTAGTTCTAAAAGTAGGCTCAGCACTTGTTTGTATCCCTAAGGATTTGAAGGATGTCCAAAGAATATGCACTTTATTTTATTTATTTATTTATGATAATATCCCTCATGATTTGAAGGTTATCCAAAGAATATGCACTCTTAAAAAAATGGTAACTTTTTATTAATGAAAAAGAGATACTATATAGGAATGATATACTATAATGCCACCAAAAACTACAAACTAGATACAAAACCAGCAGAAATAAGAGAAACAGCAAAACAGGTCAAGACAAAAAGAAAGCCAAACTCTATTGTCTAACACTCTAAGCCCCTCCTTTGGCTAGAATGTCAGCCGCTAGAAATTTGCGCTTTGCTTTATGCAGCAGAAAAACACCAAGACGTATAGATAAGCTCCAAATCTCTTCCTCCATATTTGCCGATCTCTGTTGGGGGGCTTACATGCACCAGAAGCAAATCATATAGCCCATAATGAATCACCTTCAACCAGGATGCCCGAAATTTACCCAAAAGGTTACCCAAGATGAGTACTTAATGATAGCATCCCTGATTCATCTACAAAACAATACCCTATCGGGCTTGAAAAGATAAAATATGAATAGAGGCATTGTCATGAATGACTACAATACCAGCTAATCCCAGATACCCAACAGCATTTCTGTCAAAACTAAACTTAAGAATTCTGAATTCCAATCATAATGGGAAACCACCTCACCGAGCTAAGGATGGGGGAGGGGGAAGAAGAAGCCATTCCTTTCAATTCCTTAAAATCAAAGAAATAGGAATATCATGAAAATGGAGGATGGATGCCCTTACAATCCCAAGAATATGCACTAGATTATACTAGGAGTTAATTTGTTCTTTTTAGACCCAGGATATGGACAAAACACATAAAATGAAATCAGTGTTGAATGGAAAATATTGAGAAAGGATCTCAATAGGAGTTTTACCATTAACACTTGAGAAGGAAGATAATTAATCCTATAAGCAGCAGTTAGCACAGATTCAAAAAAGAAAATCATAGGAACATCATTCCCAACCAAAAAGACCAACAAGTTCTCCTTGATGTCAATTTTTCCACTACACTACATCATTTTTCTAGGAAATCCACGCACGTAAATTTTGAAATTCAATGCCATTATCAACCATATATTACCAAAACTCATGAGATGTGTGTTGGGCCCCCATAATCAGAGTGTAGAGTAATAATGCTAACATTGAACTGATTTTTAACATCATTATGGTAACATTCAAGCGATGATGACATTTTAAATTTTTAATCACTATATGATGAGAACAATAATCAAAAAGTACAACCAAAGAAATATACAACCTCATAATGGCCCCAAAACATCAACATGCACAACTTGGAAAGGAATTTTTCTCTACTAAACTTATCAGGGGCGATAAAATCCCACAACATTTCAATACCAGGCATGTCCCATATTCAGAAATGGAAGTAGAAGAAGATGTAAAACAGACTTGGACAAAAAATCCTCATAACTGACAAAGTTCTATAGAAATTCAGTTCAGTCAGCCTTTATTCAGTCAAGATGCGTTAAGAAAAACAAAATTTGTTCAGGGTAGCAAGCAAACGATAAGCTAGAATTAGGAGAAAAGCCTTCAAGTCAGATGGGTTGAAAATTAGCAATTCAGCAGTCCAGAGACACCATATGGGGCGTAAGGTGTTGGTCTACAAGTTTGTACGATGTGTTGGTCAAAACTGAAATAACTTTGTACAACAATGTGATATATTATATATTCAATATCTGGGAGTATTTGCAGCACAGAATGTTGGGTTTGAGTTAGATGTAGTGAATAGAATCAATGCAAGGTGGGTAAGTGGAGTGTTCTGCAATGATCAAGTGCCACTTTGATTAAGGGACCAGTTCTGTAAAGACGGTAATTACACCTTTACCATTGCAAGGAGTTCAATGTTGGCTACAAAACAGCAGGAAGAAAATAAAGTACATGTAGCAAAGATGTGTGCATAACTTCATATACAAAAAAGGATATAATTAGGAATTGGTACGTTAGAGGAAATTTGTAGGTAGCTTCAACAGAAGGAAAAAAGAAAAAGGGAAAAACAACAAATGATGACTGAAATAGTTTGGGCATATGTAGTATATACACAAGGCGAATAAACAATGTGCCAAAAGGTTAAAATGTCAACAAGACAGAGAGACCAACAAAGACTCAGATTAATGGCTTTACTAAATATGGCCGAGTGAAAAAGCAAAAGTCACAAAGACAGACCCTCAACAAATGGGATAATGGACATTTTTAATTTTTATTAATTTTAATCAGTATGGGATAATGGTACATAGGCAACAAATTTGATGATTTCAATGTGGAGATACGTCTAATATGAGGGTAATATGGTCAACACGCTTAATTAACATTAGTTGGGAAAGTAACTAGTCAACGGGTAGCATATCATGAATTTTTATTTTTATTTATTTATTTATTTTTTTTCATTCTGTGATTCATGTCGTAGGATTCTAGTTTTTCCTACGCATACATCCTAAGGCATCTTCATTCCCTTTCCTCATAGTCACTAGCAAATATGCATGCAGATACTCACAAACAGGTTACAAGTCCACAAAGGTTCTATAGTTTATAAGTAGAACTGTTTAATCTGAAGTCCTAACCCAATTTGACGAGAAAGGCTAACTTATGATTATCATGATTTCTGTCTCAAGCTTTCATTTACCCGACTCGACCAAAAGTCAATTGTCTTCATTTTGACTCAACTCAGTGACCTTCCAAATTGAGTCTTGAGTTCCTAAAAAATGGTGTGCATGTTACCCGTTCATAGAAAAAATGGAATTGAATAAACTGAAATTATATATGGCAAGCATCCTCTCAATGAAACCACAGAACAATTTTGAAAAGTGTAAAGATAAATGGATGTCAATTGTAATACCCCAACAGTCATGACTAAGAAGTACAATCCAGTGAACACTGGAAAATCTACAGTTCTTAATGCCTTTAGTAAAGAGTCAGCTCAATGAGGCACTTCCACTTAGTAAACCAGGATTCCTCCTGAGGATGGGATCAAAAGAATTGAGAATTCCCTAAGCTACAAATCCATGAGTGGGGCCCACATATAAACCCCCACTTTTTTTTTTTTTTTTTTGCCTCCAACCCAATTATGCCCACCATCAGATATAAATGCGATCCATCAGATGGTGTGCATAACTCTGATTGGGTTGAAATTTGGCTTATAGATAAAACAAGGCAGGGCAGTGATTTTGGACGGTTGGATTCCAGATTTGGGCCCCACAGTTAAGCTTAAAGAATTCTCTGATTCCTGCCCTGTGGCCCACCAAATGAATGGCTCCTACAATCTTATCACAAAACACAAAAATGCCCGTTTGAACAATGGAGACTTCAGAGATTACAATTTGAAAGAGACCCATCTCCATTGTTTGTGATACAGAAGCTATAGAAGAGATGGTGTTCATGAAAAAGAAATACTTCAGTTTTAAGATTCATCTATAAAAGCGAACAAAAGCAAGTGGGGAACCTGGATATGACCACAGAATAATGGCAATGGAAGCAGCCAAGGGAATGGATTTATGCAGAGCAGCTGTTTTGAAAGACGAAAGCGTCGATGGAGGAGAAGAGTGAGCAATACAGGTGAAGTTTTTGTGAGCTTTCAACTTCACATACTTTTGGGATGTCTTGAATCTTTCTGAGGCTCTGATATTTGTGGAGTGGAGAAGAAAAGTATCTGCAAACAAAGGGGTGGACGAGGAAAACATGATGAAATGTTTTCCCCTTACTTTTTTATTGAAGCTTTCTAAGAGTTAAAAGCTGAAAGAAGTGAAAAGGCAGAGAGACGTTGATGAGAATGCAAAGCCTTCCTGTGCCCCCAAGCGATTTTTCTTTGCTCCGAAACGAGCAGACATAGATGGCCATTCCTATCTAGGTAGGACTAGTGGGAACTGTGAACTCTACGTGTCCTATCTTGAAAATTAGCTGGGGGTAGTGGCTAGCGAGGGCTGATCACTGATCAGGTTCTAGTGCACGCCGTGTGCACCGTGGTTCAGCCCACCTCAGTTTTTTAAAACCCCAATCGTAACGGCCTCAAAAAAATTTAACAAGCGAACCACAGTTAAGCATATTATGTAATTCGATTATGATTAATTGTCGCTTAAAAAAATCTGTCTGCCATAATATCAAAATGCATAATACATTTTTATTTTTTTTGTCAGAATGCTAAAAACATATTTAAAAAATCAAAACCAATTATTCAAGATAACAAATTACATAATTCCAAAATACTCAAGTAATATTACAATGTTTACGTAGATAAATGAAATAATAAAATGCAGTTTCCAATTCGATTTAGTTATTAACCATGAATTAATACTAAAAACCAAAATTGAACTTTGAAGCACGGTTTTTTAGAATTTAATATCAGTAACCGTAACCGAATATTGAAATACGATTATTAACTATTAGTTTGGTCAGTTAGACGATTTTTTTTATGTTTTTTTTACACCCCTAGTAAATATGGATCAAAACACTTGGCTGAGATATACCTCTTGTCTGAAAAAGTTCAAGCCCATCAAATCATACTGCCTAGGGTTGTAAATCAACCTATTTTAGATTTTAATTCATAAAGAGGTCCAAATTTGGAACCCAATAGGTTTCAATTGGTACACGAGTCTGGTTCAGGTCCATATAAGTTTAGGCCTATAGACTCAAGACGCGCCATAAAAGCCCTTAAAATTGCGAACAGCTCAAAATCAACTTTGGTTGGACATTTTTTATGTTTAGTTTTAGAGGTAGTAGCGTTGATGTACTGTTATAAGTTGCATGATATCCTTATTTTAACCAAAAAATTAAAAAAAATGAAATAAAGTCCGGTAACTAGATTCCAATCCTCTAGTAAGATCTGATTTTGGAACTAGATACAGTTTCTCTTATCGGAACTGGGTTTGGAATCAACCAAAGAGACTTAAGTTGAAATTACTTTTAAAACTAGAATTGTCATTTGAAAAACGTGTCCGAGTCAAGTTCCAATATAGTTCCAACCGAGAATCGACCCGTTTGGATCCTTAATTCTAACGCATTAATCCAAGGCCCCATAAATAATGGTTTTATATATTTTTTAAAAAAAGATTGTCATTTAAAAACACCACTGTCAATTTAAAAACACCATTGTCAATTCAATGGTCCAATCCTAAAAGAGATTGGTTTAAAAGGAGGCATAAGTGGCATACTAGTAGCATTTGTAGGAATGGGTTGGACATTAGACTCTTGGGCATAAAAATAAAATGTATGTTATAAGAAATTATCATAAGTGGATGCCCACCTTGAGACCCACATTAGATATGGAAAGTAATTAGAGTTAGAGTCCTGCCTTATTAAGTTGCTTGAAGGGAAAGCAATCCTATTCTATAAATAAGATCTTCCTTCCTCTTTGTGATACATATCTCTCTTATTTAATAAGAAAAGCTTTCTCTTTCTCCCTCTACTTCTCTCTTTCTCTCTCCTTAGACACGTTATCATCAGCACACTGCCTCGATCTTTGTGTGGGAGAGGACAACTGCCGCATTTTTTTTCCACGCCTAGGCCACTATTTCTCTCCTCTCTCTTCGGTTCACGTGCAATAGGCCACCCACCATTCCTTCTTCTCTTTTATTTTTTCCCTGCTTGATCTACGTGCATAAAGATACTTTTATAAGAGATTCTTCTCCTGGGTTTCACGTACAAGAGAAAAGATATTACTGTTATCTTGCATCGTCCTACGTGAGAAAAAAAGAAAGGAGCAATACATTCGGTCAAAACTTATTTGACCAAATCAAAAGGCACAAATCTCTTTTATATGATATATTGCACATCCAGAGTCTGATTGCCGATCCGTTTAAATTTACAGAAAGCTCAAGAGCGGATCTACACGTTAAAAGTGAAAAGAGGAAGATCTAACAGTAAAATAATTTTTGTTATTTATAATCGTTTATTAGTTTAATAATTATATTTATGCTCTTATTCTTATTACTCTTATTTGGAAATGAATGATTATTTATTATTATTATTATTATTATTATTAACAAGGGGAGATCAAGAATTGATCATAAATAAGAACTTGATGTTCTATATTAATATGGACCTGTAGTTCCATATGAACCAGAAGTTCTTTTTAAATCCGGACCAGAAGATCCGTAGATTATTAAAATCTGAAACTAGAAGTTCTCAGATCCACAATATAAACTTGAAGATTCATATTCCTAATCAAACCTGAAGTTTGATAATTAGATCTAGAAATAAAATTAATAGGCCATAATATTAAGCTCGAATCGCTTATAAAACCTAAAGTTCTAATTCATGAACTTGTAATTCTAAATCAAGCCAAGAGTCTTGCCAAAACTTGTTGTTTTGGATAATTAAAATTGATAATTTGATGTTTTTAATTTTAAATTGGCCAACTTGATCTAACGTAACACACCCTTTGATTTATTTTGAATTCTTTAAAATTTTTATTGTTTATCTTTATCTTCCTCGCATATCAATGATCATGCATATTTTTTTTCTTCCAGTTCTTGCATAATGTCGAATTTAGCTAAATTGGAATTTAAAGCCTTAACATTACTGGAGTCAACTACTTATCCTGGTACTTGGATGCAAAATTACACTTGCAATCCAAGAAACTTGGAGAGATGATAGAAAAGGGTAATAAAAAGTCTCCGGAAAATAGAGCATTGGCACTTATCTTCTTACGTCATCATATACATAATAATCTCAAGAATGAATACCTCATTGAGGAAGACTCAGCAAGTCTTTGGAAATCCCTGAAAGATTGATATGATCACCAGAAGATGGTTACATTACCAATGGCTCAGAACGAATGGCTAAACCTACGATTTCATGACTACAAATCAATATCTGAGTACAACTCTGCTCTTTTCAACATTGTTTCCAGATTAAGATTGTGTGGAGGAAAAAATTATGGAAGAGCAAATGCTAGAGAAAATGCTGTCCACTTTTCATGCATCAAATATAATCCTACAGCAGCAGTACCGTGAATAGTGTTTCTCTAAATACTCAAAACTAAATTCTTATCTCCTTATTGCAGAGCAAAATAGTAAAGACTTACTAAAGAATAATAACTCTAGACCAACTAGATATATGGCAATGCCTGAAGCAAATGCCAATTCAATCCCAATAAAGGCACAGGAAGGGGGCATGGGAGAAACAATCCCTCCAAAAGAGGTGGAAAAAGAAACTCCTCTCGACGAGAAGGATTTTGAGGTCCTCCCCCAAATTTCAAAAACCACCAGAAGTGGTCCGATCCTTAAAAACAACAAAATCAGGATCAACATCAGAATCCACCGAATAAATCTGTCCATCATTCTGATAACCCTTGCTACAGATGTGGACAGAATAGGCATTGGTCACGCACCTGTTGTGCACCAAAAGATGTGGTGGAATAATATAAAGCATACAAGGCCTCTATTCATTCTGCAGAATCAAATGATCTGGAAGATTGAGATTGGAATACAGTCCTACAAAATGACAATTACTAGTTGGATATTACAAACTTAGAGACTAGAGATTTTTTTGAAGACGAAAATGGCCAACCTCTGAGCAACAAGGCATTTAGTATTAAGATCGGAACCCCTCCTGAAATGGTCTAGAAAGCCAAATAAATATTTTTAGAATCTCTCTTTAAAATGCGGTGTTTTTTTTTTCCAGATATTTACTTTTTCATGGATATTTTATGCTGGATGATTCATTATTTTTCAATTTATTAATTTGATAAACCTTTTTATAGATGTTTTTATGGATATTTTGTGATGAATGACTTCTTATAAATTTGATGAAATTCTTATGAATTTTTTTAATTTATATTATGTGATTATTTAGCTACATTTTTCTTACTATTATTTTTTGTTTAAAGGTACGGACTACGACAATGAAGATACTCATTGTCTTGTAGATAGTGTTACAACATATACCATCCTGAAAAACCAGAAGTTTTTCTCGGAATTGGTATTCAATCCTCGAAAGCTATCCATCATAGCTGGACCTGTGCAAATGATTAAAGGCTCTGAAAGAGCCCACATAATATTACCTAATGGTACTCATTTATTCATTAAAGATGCATTATTCTCCAACAGTTCCAGAAGAAACTTGCTCAGTTTTAAAGACATCAAAATAAATGGATACAGTATTGAAACTGCTAATCAAGATAATAAGGAAATGTCACTTATCGTTACTAGTATTGGAGGCCAGAAGCAAATATTAGAAACATTAAGTGCATTTTCTTTTGGGTTGTATTATACAACAATAGCCATCGTCCAATCACAGTCGATTTTGAGCAAAACGATACAGTTAATCCCGAAGCTTAGCAACCCTCAAATTTTATTGCTTTAGCATGATAAGTTAGGGCACTCAGGAGTTACCATGTTAAAGAAAATCATTAATAACTCTGTTGGGCACTCTTTAGAAAACCATAAATTGACCATACCTAATGGGTATCTGTGTATCCCATGTTCATAGGGAAAACTAATCACTCGACATTCCTTTGTCAAGATTGCATTAGAATCTACATCTTTTCTGCAAAAGATACAAGGCGACATCTATGGACCGATCAATCCACCTGGTGGACCTTTTAGATGTTTCATGATTTTGATTGATGCTTCTACCCGTTGGTTGGATGTTTACCTACTTTCAACTAGGAATATAGCTTCTACCTACCTATTGACAGAAATCATTAAACTTATAGCCCATTTCCTTGATAATCCTATTAAGTGTATATGACTTGACAATGCTGGAGAATTTATATCACAAGCCTTTGATGACTACTGTTTATCTCTCGATATTGCTGTCGAACATCCTATCCCTCATGTTCATGCCCAAAACGGCTTAGCTGAATCCCTGATTAAGTGCATTTAACTTATTTCTAGGACTCTATTGCTACAGTTCAAATTACCAATTAGTGCTTAGAGACATGCTGTGTTACATGCATCAATGCTCATTAGACTCCGACCCACAGCCTACCATCAATACTCTCCTACATAGTTTATATCGGCACATCAACCTAACATCTCCCATTTACGTAAGTTTGGCTATGCAATTTTAGTCCTTATACCACCTCCTCAGCGTACTAAGATGGGACCACAATGTAGGTTGAGGATCTATATAGGCTGTGACTCCCCTTTGATTATTTACTTCTCATTTTGCTCATTTTCAATCCGATGAAATAAAATTCCCGCTGTTAGGGGGAGATAAAGACCATATTGTTCCTGCAGAACAACCTTTTCCTGAAGAACAGCGTGAACTAACGTGGAATGCTTCCACTTTCTCTTATCTAGACCAATGTGCTTCACAATGTAAAAATGAAGTCCGTAAAGTTGTGCACTTGCAAGAAATTGCAAATAGATTACCTGATGTATTTAATGATGCAGCAAAGGTAACCAAGTCACATGTGCCAACTATAAATGCACTTGCTAGAATTAATGTCCCTTTAGGAAAAAGGCAAAAAGCGGTGACAAAGGAGTCTATAATACGCCAAAAGAGCGGCAGACCTATAGGTTCAAAGGATATAGCTCCACGGAAAAGGAGAAATGTACAATTATCATCATGCCCTCCCAAAGAAACACTTAACACTTATGAAGAGGTTCCTCCTGAAGAGGCTTATAATGCTCCTAGAGAAGTTACGAAAAAATCCACTCTCTCTAAAATAACGAAAGTCCTTGATGAGATTATAAAAGCCCTCTAAGAGGCACGGTACCAGATAATAAAGAGATCTCTATTCTTTATAATTATTCAAAAGATAGATGGGATAGAAAAAGAATTATCATCAATGATGCATTTGCATATGCTGTAGCTACACGGATATCATGGGAACATGATGATGATAATTGGAATACAGAATCACGTACTATAAATAAATGTCGACAAAGGAAAGATTGGCCAAAATGGAAAAGCGTCATTACAGCAGAGTTAGAGTCTCTCAATAGACGTGGTGTATTCGAACATATAGTACAAACTTCAAAAGGTGTTAACCCTATAGGTTACAAGTGGGTGTTTGTAAGGAAAATGAATGAAAAAAATAAAATTACTAAATATAAGGCAAAACATATGGCACAGGGGATTGATTATGAGGGGACATACTTGCCAATTATGGATATAACAACATTAAGATATTTGATAAGTTTAGCAGTTTCTAAAAATTTGGATATGAGACTCATAGATGTTATAACCGCTCATTTGTATAGGGACTTAGACACAGAAATTCATGTTAAAATGCCGAAAGGATTTACTTTGCCTGATCCAAAGCTCAAAAATACATACTCAATACAATTGAGACGATCATTTTATAGATTGAAGCACTCCGGAAGAATGGGGTACAATCGCCTCAGTAAATATTTGTCTAAGAAAGGATATGAGAACAATCTCATTTGCCTTGTATCTTCATAAAGAAATCCTTAAAAGGATTTGTAATAGTGGCAGTTTATGTCGATGACATAAATTTGTTCAGGACTCCAGAAGAATTCGAAATAACTGCTGATTATTTGAAAAGAGAGTTTGAAATGAAAGAACTTTGGAAAACAAAATTTTGTCTCGACCTGTAGATCGAGAGAAGCTCTAGTGGAATATTAGTTCATTAGTCTAATTATACCAAGAATGTATTGAAACGCTTTGGTATGGACAAAGCACACCCACTAAGTACTCCCATGGTTGTCCGGTCTTTAGATATAAATAAAGATTCATATCGTCCAATTGAGGAAAATAAAAAGGTATTGGGTGCAGAAGTATCATACTTGAGTGCCATTGGTGCTTTAATGTATTTAGCACAATGCACTAGACTGGAAATTTCATTCTCAGTGAATCTACTTACCTTGTACAGTTCAACGCCAACAAAAAGGCATTGAATTGCTATCAAATATATCCTACGGTATTTACATGGTACAATTGATTTATGACTCTTTTATTGTAAAGATCCCAAGTTTGTAGGATATGCAGATTCAGGATATCTCTCTGATCCTCATAAAGGTCGATCACAGACAGATTATGTATTTCTTAATGATACTGCTGCTATTTCTTAGCGCTCTACTAAACAAACTTTGGTAGCTACTTCTTCTAACCATACTGATATTTTAACTCTCTATGAAGCCAGTAAGGAATGTGTATGGCTAAAATCTTTAATTTAACATATTCGTAGTTCTTGTCAATTGCCTCTAAATAGAGGTACCCCAAGTGTTATTTACGAAGACAATGAGACATGTATTTAACAGATTAAAGAAGGATATATTAATGGTAACAAAACAAAGCACATTGCACTAAAGTTTTCTTCACACATGAGCTTCAGAAGAACAATGAGATTGAAGTCAAGCAAGTTCGTTCAAGCAACAACTTGGGTGATTTGTTTACTAAGTCATTACCATGGTCAACATTCCAGAAGCTTGTACATGAGATCGGCATGCGTAGAGTTTATCATCAAACAATGTAAATGTTATTGTTGTTAAGGAGAGTGACCGATCAGGGATAGGCATTCTGAAGTATGCTACTTAGTACATATATGCGCTGCATTCTTTTTCCTTCTCTAGGTTTTATCCCACTGGGTTTTCCTAGTTAAGGTTTTAATGAGACAGCATTATGCACATCCAACACCACTTCAATAATTTTGTAGAACGTTGTACTCTTTTTCCTTCGCTTTGGTTTTTATCCCATTGGGTTTTTCCTTTGCAAGGTTTTAATGAGGCAACTGTTATTGAATGGTTGTCATCTAAGGAAGAGTGTTATAAAAAAATATTATAAGTGGATGCCAACCTTGAGACCCACATTAGATATGAAAAGCAATTAGGGTTAGAGTCCTTCTTTATTAAGTTGCTTAGGGAGGAAGCAATCCTATTCTATAAATAAGATCTTCCTCCCCCTTTGCGATACACACCTCTTTTATTTAATAAGAAAAGCTATCTCTCTTTCTCCCTCTACTTCTCTCTTTCTCTCTTCTTAAACAATGCAAGCATAGTTGTAGGAGAATTTGTAGTTTTATTTCATAAAAAACGGGTTGGACATTAGACCCTTGATCAGCTCAAGATATAGAAATCCAGGCGATCGTCAGCTCCAAGTGCAGAGCCACGATGTAGTAATAAAATTAGTGAGACCAAGCCGATCCACAGGGAGCGTAGTAATAAAACTAGTAAGACTAGGTCAATTCACAGGGAGCAATATGTTTAAGGTATTCTCAACTTGCAACCTGCCCTAAATTAAATCTAAAACTAACCTAATTTAAAAACTAACAAATACAAGCATCCTACTTAACAAAATTAAACTAATTACAACAAAATAAAATGAAACTTTCCTAAAACTAAAAACCTAAATCTAAAAAGATCTAACTAAAGTTGTTGTAAAATAATACACAAGTTAGAATATCCAAAAATAAGAACATAAAACTAAAATTAGAAATTACAACTATATTAACTTTCCAAGTCTTAAAGAACTTTCCAAACAAAACCTTAGCAATCAAACACTTTTAAAAAGATTCTCAAATCTAAAAATTACTTAAAACTATCAAAAATCTAAAATTAGTAACATATCTAAAATTAGAAAATCAACATAATATATGCAATGTATGCAATGTAACTAATGCAAACTTTCCTAATATGCGACACAAAATTTAAATAAAATATGATCCTAATCAATACAATCCTAAACTAAATTTAATGGCTAGAAATCATGCTCTACTAATGCAAGAACCTAATAAAAAATTGAATTTTAAAAATATTCTAAAATGCAAAAAAAATATGCATGAATAATGGTTACCAAAAATAAAAATTCTGATATGCAGTTTGGCAGTTAGTTTTTGTTTAAGCATCTGGAAATTGACATTCCCATAATTTTTTGAATGTGAAACTCTAGGATTTTAAAGTTCACTCATCATGGTTCAATCCAGCCAATTTTTACACCAAAAATGACTGATTTGATATGTCTATTAATTCTAAACTTTTTGACAAAAGATCTGCCATGTGCAGATTTCTATGTACAGGATTTTTTACTAGCAAGTATTTCAGCAATTGAAAACCTAACCTCTCTTAATCATTTTCCTTTGATATTTTTATAGAACAAAGTTAACTCATCCAGTAATGTTTTCTCTAAATTTTAAGGGAAAATAATCTTTCTATGTTATATTTTAAATTGCCAATATTTGGACAAAAATAGTGACTATTTGTTGTCTAATTTTGCTGTCTTTTTAAATCCAAAACTTTGTCCCTTTAATTTCCAAAAAAAAATCACAAATTCGAGATTTAAAATCCCAATTTTCAACAATACATAATATGAATGCATGCTTCTAAAAGATTAATCCCAGCCATAAATCATGCAAACATAAAAGCACAAATAAAGCTCGAAGAACAATGGGATTTAAATGTAGTATTTTTGATAAAATTTAAATGTAGTGAAAAATGAAAGTACATGTAGTAAATAGATTTTAAATGTAGTTGTGCAGAAAAGAAAATGTGTGGAATTGACAATAATTTAAATGTGGATTGTGCAATAAAAATAAATGTGTGGTGAGACAAAGAAATCTAAATGTATGAAAAGACAATAAAATAAAAGAGTGGAAGTGTATTATTATTTTTTTTCTAAACTCTTTTTTTAAACCAGATTCATGTTTTCTTGAATCATGTTCTTAGGCCCTTTGGGTTATCAATCCAAGAACAATAAGGTTAAAAACAAAATATCAATCATTCATTATCAAAAAGATAAAAAGAAGTAAATAAAGAAAATAATAAATACACTTTTACTATATATGAATGTTTTTATATAAAAGATAGAGAATTAAAGAAAAAACAATTACATGATTTAGGATAAAAGATCCTTTTCTAGTGGAAGTTCAAACTGGAGAGAGCCTTCTTGAGTAGAGAAATCATAGAGTAGGAAGATATGGAGAGAGTGGAGGGATGGCTAGAGAGGGGAGGTCCAGTTTTTCATCGGTGGGAATGTTAAAAAGGTGGGTTGTTTATGTGTTTTTCAAGCCCTTTCCTTCTTTTCTTTTTCTCTTAATTGTAGCTAGCAGAAATCTTCTCTTGAAAAGACACCTTCCTTAACACAAGCTAGAAAAATTAGGAATTTGTGTGAGAAAATCTTGGTTTGCAAATCCACTCTCTATACCACTTTCCGTTTTATTTGGATTATTCCACATGTGCAAATGATTTTCACTATTGACCTTCCTTCTTTGAAACTTTTTAGAGATTTCTTCAAATCTTTGTGATCTTCTTAAGATTATCAAAAATATGCAGAGAAGGTGGACCCACATGGCCGTCCCGCATGTATGAAGTCACACATGTTAATGTGTGAGGCCTGTGAAACCAATTTTTGTAATTTCTTCAAAAATTATTCTTCTCTCTTTTTCTTTCTTTCTTTTCTTCCAAAATATTTTCTTTGCATTATTCCTTCGTTGTGGACTTATTTCTCCAATTACCTGCAAGCAAAAAGTGAAATTCATGTGAAAAGATAATTTTTTACCCTTAATTCATAAATGCATGACTGTGGGCCCATCTCTCTTGAAATGATAGCATATGATGACATTAGTGTGCATGATTTTAATTGAATAAATTAATGCTGATGAAAATAATTCATTTATTTCATGAGAATATAAATTTTCACAAAACTTTCCAAAAATAGATTTCCAAAAATGGCAGGTTTATGATTTTATAAAAAAAATGTGTGATTTAAGAGCAATTTGGGCAAGAAAAAATTACAATGAGTTTAAAATGCATAAAAACATGATATTACACTAAATGAGGCTCTCTTGGCTCGATAACTTCATAAAACTTTCGAAAATAACCATGAAAAAAGTACGTTTTTGAAGACCTATCACGAGGGTGCTCTTTTAAGGCCTGTTTCTCTTGTGGAATTTCTGATAAGAATTTGTGGTGTTGTAGATTTTTGGGCATGATGTGATGAGTTGTCTCCTGAAATTTGTAAATGCCTTATTTCTTTTCAAGAATTTAAAAATACTACTCACTTAAAAGTGCTTAAATGCCCTATGGGAATTTCAAATTTGTAATTAACTTACTTTTTAGTGGAATTCCTTAATGCCAATTTCAAATGAGAGATTTGAAATTCCACTATGTTGGGCCCATAATCTCAAGAGACTGTAAGAGTAAACCTCGGGTAAAACTGCAAAAATCTCTCAATAAGAACTCCATCCCAGAGAATCCAAGGGGACAATTACAGAAAATCAAAAGAGCGAAATGCAAAAAAGAACCAACATGAAAGGCTTAAGAAAAAGGTTTTGAATACTGGAAAAGGGTTGCCCTCCTTCCAAGAGAGGGAGTCTCAAAACAATATAACCTTCAAGGCCAATAGGCTAAAAATTATATCTATATATATAAAAAAAGTGGTACAAGGCCATGCACTAAATGGAGATTTTAGGAGCCAAAAAAAAATGAATTTTAGTGCCAATAACTACTTTTCTATGCGCCAGTGCCCATAACCTAAGAGTTGGGCAGCAGGTGCTTAATTACGTGTAGCATCAACATTCAAAAATCGTAACTTTTCATCCTATAATTAAACTTTTCGGGTATAATATATCCCAAAAGCTATTTGCATGCATATTGTGCTGGGAATTTTTGAAATTATGAAATCCAATATTTGTGTTTTAGTTTCTTAAAAACTTTTTTCATAATTGTTCATTCTTCATATTGGAAAAGTATTGCAAATCTCATTAAAACAACCATTTTGAGAATCAATTTCTCATTCAGAAATTTGCCTTTTTCTTTTTCTTTTTTTTTTTAAATTTATTGTACATAGTCTCACATAGGCTTGGCCTGGGCGGACACAGCCTAAGTAGTGGCTTAGGGCCCCTCATTTTTCTGGTGCTTAGAGATTACACAACCTTAGAAAATTAGAGGGCCCCATTTAGGGAGTTCGCTTGGTGTCCCAAAAATCCCAGTGCCAGCCCTAGTCTCATGTAAGATAAATTGAGAAGGATGCAAGTATTTTTATAAATGATCTCTTAACTAACCATGCTACTCGAGTAGATTAGGACCCTAATTGATGTCTTGGGCTTGAAGCTTTAAGCCACAATAAGAAGCCCTTTATTTGTTAATTAGTGGACTTGACCAAGTCCCTAATTGAGTTTAGTCGGGTTACTTCCTAGTGATGTACATTTTCCATTTGTGGGAATATAGGTAGTTTTTTTTTTTTTTTTTGATGAAAGGGAATATAGGTAGTTATGGCTGGTTATCAACCATGCACAAATGGTAGTTATTGACGAAAGAGATAAACCCCTCGTCTGAACCATCATTTCAAATTGAAAAGCAGAAGAATGGAAATTACAAATTTTATGTAAATCTCATTCAAGGATGCAACACAAAAATATATCACTATTTTTCTTTCTACATTTTGGTTTGTGATATTATGATGGGTTCTACTATTGGGTATTTATCCGGGGTAGTAGGTTGAAAGTTAATTTTGAGGCCAAAATTGCATATTAACATCAACTTCAATTATACTTCATTGTATTTTAGAGACGGCTCACCTATTAACCAATAATTAGGTGTTGACCCATAAAAAACCACAAAACATTACAAATGTTGCAGTGAAGATTTCAAAAGCAAATTCCAAGCTCAAGGCCTTAGGGTCATGGAATGCTAGGTTAAGTATTGCATCCAGATGTTTAGAACTAATGCAACTCACTCAAAAGACTTCAGATGAACTAATAGTACAGCAGTTCGAATTTCAGAGTTAATGAACTTAATTTAATCACTCAACTCCCTAACCATCAAATTCAAGATTCATTGACTTAAAACCTAAAGGTCACTAAACACACTCAAGCTTCTAGATTACTAAAGTGGTTGAAAATCACAGAGCACCTCCAATACATGTTCATGAATAAAACTTCAAAGTTTCAAAGCATTTGAACTTCATTTTAACTAAAATTCAAGCTTCGATGGCTATTTACCAGCTCTTTGGGTTCACTGTGACAACTGACACTTCTACATGTTAGAATCAGCTGAAACTCTTAGAAGAAGTTTAAATTATATTCAAGAGTAGCTTTGCAAAATTTTAAGTTAAATGGGTGCCATTTGACCCAAAGTCCAACAAGCATGTCAATGTTGGGTCAATGACCCCCAAGCCATGGGGTCACTGACCAAAGTCCTGCTTCCAGGTGACCAAAGTTGATGAAATTCGGAAATAAAGCTCAAGTAAAGTTTAGAAATGGCTTTGCAAAATTTTAAGTCAAGGGAACTTTGTCTGGCCTTACTTCAACTACATGTCAAGTCAGGGGTCAATGACCCCCCCTGAGGGTCATTGACCAAAATCCTACTTTTAGGAGACCAAAGCTGATGAAATTTGGATCAGAGACTCAAAACATGCTCAAAGTCAACTCTCAAAGTTTCAAATCAATTGAACATTATTCAAGTAGAAAATAAGTTCACTTCCTACAATGCAAGAGGACATTGACTTAGAACGTACAAGTGGGCCACTAGTAAAAATCTTACTTCCACAAATCCAAACCATATTAAATTTGGATGGACACTTCAAGATACTCTTGATAGCAATCCCTCCAAATTTCAAGTTAATCTAAAGTCATTTGGGTCTTAAACAGCTGATACAAATGCCCATTTCATGAAAAGTGAAAGGAAGGGTTGACTGACTTCAAAAGTCAAAACATGTTGAAATTTTTATGACACACTCAAAAAATGTTGTTAGAAAACATCCCTCTAAGTTTTGTGAAGATCGAACATCATTTGGGCCCAAAATTGATGAAAACGCATCATATATGTAAACAACCTGAAAATGGGCTTGTTCGTGATTGTGTCTATGGTCACAGACCTTTATAAAGGAGTTACGGGTGGTTTCCCTGATTTATTTCTCTTTATTTCAAAATATAAGTCCCTCACAACTACCAAGAACCATCTGAACTCCTTCTGAAACTTATAAAAAGCATACGTGGGCTATGAACTAGGGTTTTGAAGCTCGGAAAGTTCAAGAGGTTTTGGCTAAGTTCCAAGTAAAGATCTCTAAGTTCTCAAGGCACCAGAAGCATCCAAGTTCACTTTTCTTCTTCTTCTCATAGACTTAAGGTGAGAGATGGAAAGGAGATACATCTTGCCACGACCATAGATACTGAACTTTAAAGCTACCAAGCATCAAAGAAGTTTGGTGGAATGAAGCTACTTGCTTTGGTTCTCCTCCTTGAAAGGCTTTGAGGCAATCTCTAAGGTTGTGAACAAGCTTTTTAGGCTTCATTATATTAATTAAAAATTATAGGATTAGAATGACACAACTTTAGCCTCAATTGCTTAAACAAAAGCACCCTTTTCGAATTTGTACAAAAGTGATCCATAATGAAGAAGTAGTTATTACAAAAGATCTTAAGCGATTATATGATCAAATTCAGTACTCTTGGCAATTATTCAACACTCCTAAAGTTAAAATTACAGATTCTAGCACTCTAAAAAGCACTATAGAGGCAAACCAAGATGAAATAAAGACAAACACTAGCCAAAATGGCCACTATTAGTCAGTAACCGTGGGGTCAGTGGTTGTAAATCATGGTCACCACTCCCTTGTCTCCTTTTTTTTTTTTTTTGTTTTTGCATTTTTGTCCACTTTTCATGTAATATTCTTATTTTTCCCAATTTAGATTACATTTGAGACCAGAGGAAGAAGTTGTAATATTTTCAAAAACTTGTAAACAACCTACATCCCTGAGGTCAGAGCATTGAACCCATCTAATTAAAGGAAATTTGATGATGACGGTAGTTATTTTCTCATTATTCTTTACGCTTGAATGTGTGAATGTTTGACACAATTCTGTTGCATTTCACATCATTTTTTAGCATGGTCATTAGGCTTAACCAAATAGGTGGTGCAAAATGTCTAAAGAACCAATGTTGTGACATGCCTTGAAACATTCATTTCTTCTCTCTTCATATATTTAGTTCCACCAGTACCAATAGATTAAAATGGTAAAAAAAAAATCAATCTCATATGATAATTATCCTTGGAATACTAACATAATTTTGTATCCTTTAGTATAAAAGAGAAAGGTTTGTAGGTTACTAGATGAACTAAATATATCCAAGATTGATTAGCTACCAACCATTTCTTGAGCTACCAAACCTAGATTGTAGATCCTAATTAATGTATTTTAGACATAATGAATAACATGGAGGGCTCACTTCAATTGGAGAGCTAATCATAAACCCTATAAGATTAGAAATCATATATCAATATTATAGTGGCCCATTCCAATTGGGGAGCAAACTTTGAGATCCTATAAGCTTCAAAGCTGTATACCAATAAAAAGGTGGGCAAACTCTAATTTGAGAGCAAAACATGAAATCGATTTTGAAGATAAAATCATCAGATATTAGGGTATGCTTGACAAGGATATGAGTAAATTATTTGTATTTTGCACATACAAAATCATTCGGACGGTGGGCTTACTTTAATTGGAGAGTAAAAGCAAGGCTCACTAATAGATTCCTCAAAAGAGCTTATCACGTGTTGAATATACAGTTTAAACACACTGAATAATACAATGGATTCATTCAGATTAGTGAGGAAATCATGAGATCCTATTAGAAGAGTGGAGCATCCATCTTCTTAACTAGAAAGGGAATGGAGATTTTTTCAAACTTGCTGCACATGTATTTGCTGTACATGTATTTTGGGTATAGCTGTCAAAGGGCCGGGCTAGGGTAAGCTCTTACCCTACCCTCATATATGCGGTCCAACCTTAGGTCAGCCCAAAACCCTCAAATTTCTTGGCGGACCTACAATACTGAAGCCCTTACCATACTCTCAAGAGCTAGGGCTGTTCTAGGTCAGGCAAGGGCTGAATGAAATAATTTTTTTCTTAATATTATTATATGTAATAATTTTTTCTATACAATGATGCTAACTCTCCTTTACTAGAGCTATAGAATGCACGAAATAAGTTACTTTGTCATTATATAAAACTATTATTTAAAATTAGATGAAATAAAGCTAATTTGATAATAGTGTGACACGAAATCAAGATATGGATGACAGTCTTAAGTACTTTTAGACGATAGCACTAGTTGTATAGTCTAAGTAATGTATTCAGTTTTATTTGTCATTAGGCTATTGTAAGATTGTTGCAATTAAAGATCTATTACTTGTACCATTTTTTACTAGTTCATGTACGTGCTACAGATATTTTTTTTATAAAGCAATAATATTGACCATCAAATCATGTTTAACAATTCTCATATGATTTAATTAGATTTATTTCAAATAGTCATTAGATTTTTTTTTTCAAATAAATTGTTTAGTATACTTGGTTTAAATAAACATTAGACCACTCTCGAATTAGCATAAATCCTAACTTGTAATTCTTTGAAACATCACTATCGGATTTTATAAGGAAAGAATTAAATTTTGACTACCGAAAATGGATGATTAAGATGATTTAATTCATGAGTCACAAATTTTAACTCTGGATGTGGGTTCATTTGAATGAAACAATAATCCTAAAAGTAAAGGGTAGAAAAAAATGGCTTCAATCAATTGCTAATGGATAAAACTCAACTCCACTCAATGATAATGTTGATGACTATCGATCTAAACTCTCAAACTTCAATAGATTATAATTGTAAAATAAATTTAATAAATGACTATTTAAATTAGCTTTTCATTGAAGAATATATCCATGTTATGCAAATGTAAAATCAAGCATACCGTTCAAAATAAAACGTAGAATTACATAGGTACAATATAGTGATCTATGGGAATATCAATTAAAAAAATTTACCTAAGTCTGGTTTTATTGTTTGACAAAATATTAAGTCTCTATTATTAATTGCTAATTAGAGGAGTTTTTAATAATTTCTTTTTATAAAAATTCATATATATTTTTTATTATATTTATTATTTATTTTGTATAGACAAAGGGCCGTGCCGAGCCCCCTTGGGTCAACAAAGTCAGTCCTAACTTGGCCCGACTAAGTTAAGCTCTAGCTCGGCCATCAAGATTGCGAGCTTTCCAAAATTGAACCATATGTTACACTTAGGCTTTAGGCCTAAAAGAAAAGCCCTCATTTTGAGGGCTTTTGCGAGTAGAGCTTGGCCGGGCATCCTCTTGAAAGGGTTGGATTGACGGCCCTAATTGTGGGGGTTGTGCACGTGCTTGGCAAAATATTCCCCGTTGCATAAAAGTATATGATAGGATACTCATGTCCTTAAAATAAAAAATAAAAAAAACCATGAGATAGCAAAGAGGCAATAGTGACTATGATAGATATTTACATACATGGATAACTCTTTTCTTAATTGGTTCATAGGTTAACATTTTGGAGGGAGTCCCACCACTGAGAACCATCGCTCACTTATGCTTGCTGGGGCCCACCTGGTATGTCTCCATGGAGCATAGGATTGGGGGTAAAATTGTAAATTGGTCTCAATTCTCCAATTGGCCGGAGTTTCAAATCCATGAATAATCAAGTTTGGGTCGTATTTAAGTTCCGAAGAGTAAATGGGTATAGGTTTGGGTTTTATTTTCATACTCATAACCTAAATTGTTTTGAATTTAGTTTCACCTTTTCGACCTCCAGAAATTATCTTAGTTTTTAAAAACTTTTTTCTTCTAAAAATTAATTTTCTTTCCAAAGCATTAGAGATCCTGATTCAAGCCTGAGGCCGCTGCATAGAGGGCACCCCGGTTCCCAGTCCAGTCCAGTCCAGTCCAGTCCATCTTCTCATGAACCGTTATGGAGAGACTAGAGAGTATTAAAAAAGATCTCCCAATTGGGGCGTGACGGAGGGCCCACTTGATCCACGGCCAACAAATTATGACTGTATCCTGAAAGTAAAACCCAATTTTCATGGAGTCCGGATCCTAACCGTGGGTTTTTGTTTCCTCGTGTAATCTGAATCCATTTTGGTACGTTGGAAACTTTCTGAACGTATCTCTGTCGGCTCGTACTGTTTAAGACCAGAAGTGACCCAATGGACATCCGAAAGAGCCCAGTCGATTGCTTCGAGACAGGGACGGATCAATGCGAATGGACTCTTCGATAATGACAAATCCCTCTCTATCTCTTCCAAACATCGGAAGAAGAGGATGCTGGAAGACTGCCTTGCAAGAAGAAGCTGCAGCCCCAGATAGATCTCTGCTACCAGAAATTCACTTCTACTTATTCAGGTCAGGAGTTTTTGTTTGTATCGCTTCTCTTACCCTTGATTTTCTCTACACAAGTTGATTAGTTTTACCTGTACCTCAATTCTACCCCATCCAAATTGATAACCCAGAAAAAGGAAGGTTGAGAAAGATGGGATGTAGTGGGAATTATTTAGTCTCTCATTTTAGTTTTGGTTGGAAGTGGAGATGCAGTTTGTTGTGACTTATGAAAAATAATAGAATGGAATTCCTATATTGAAGTGCTCAATGGTTTATGGTCTGTTTGTTTGCATGGAATTGAATTCCCATGACTTCATGGTAAAATGAGTTCTAATAAAGGAATATTAAAGAGTGAGGGACGAAGGAGATTCAGACGAGGAAAATTGTTCTGATTTTCCATGCAGCTCATCATTGCATTGGTTGGTGCGGCATATTTTCCTTGTGGAAAAGTGACGCGGTCAAGGAAGCAGTAATCCCACTTGATGGTGACCCACAACATCTTCAATCAAAGGCAAAATCCACACACTAAGAGAAAAAGGTTGAGATTCACGAATCATTGATTGTGAAATCCACCATAGAGATCTTCGATCCAATTGGAGAAACTCAACCAAGGAGAAGAAATAAAAGAAAATGCTCAAAGCAACTTTAAGTAATTTCCATAAAATATTCCAAGATTGCCTAAGATGTCCCTTTACATTCTTATTTATAATATTGAAAACCCAAAACAACTCTACTTCACTAAATTATAGCAATATTAGCTACATTAATTAGAATCCTATATAAAAAGAAAGCATGGCAACTAGGATGTTCACCACTCTTTGGAGGAATGGGCTGTCATATCTATAACTTGGAGAAAATCACTCACTAATCTAACAACCTCTTTATAACTGAATAGAAGGAAATCAATCTAAATCCAAGAATTATGCAACTGAATGTAGAAAGAAAGTTATTACATCATTATCATCTTTTTTAGCTAGTGGGACTAGTCATCTCTTATAAACTGAGCCAGGCCTAGGCCTGATTTGAGTCAATTTTAGGTGGGTTGAAGCCACTAACCTGCCACCCCTTTTTAATAAGTCTGCTGGGCTTGTTGTGCTCTAAGAAGCACGGACACTTCTAAGAAAGTGACGTGTCCGTGTGGGACACGTGTCGGACACCGACACTCATCGGACACTCTCGGACACGTGTCCGATACTATTTAGCCGTGTCCATAATTAAGAACTAAAAATCTTAATTTCGGACACTTGTTTGACACTCTTTTTGCAACGTGTCCCACAATTCTTAGCCTGTGTCTATAACTAAAAAATAAACATATGGCTAATATCTCTTGGACACTTCGTTAACATGTGGTTATTAAAACTTGTAAACTTGATATATGAGAATTTTATACCATGGAAAAATATATGATTGTAAATATCAATTATATCACAAACAAAAGACAAATAAATATTTCACTAAATACTAGGCCTCAAGATTAGCTTCTATTTTGCTTTTTGTTTTGTTTTGTTTTTTTATTTTTTTTAAAGGAGAGGAAGGAGATGATCCGCCCTTTTCTTTATATGAATTTTATGGAATTATGGATATTTCATGTTTACTGATTATGAATTATGTTTCAGTGTTGTATTGATATTTAATAATTTGATATGTTTGTTAGTTGGTACTTGAATTTTTATTTTCTGATTGCTAAATTGATTAATAAAGTTAAAATGATATTATTTTTTAGTAAATGATTATATATATAAATATATACATTATTAACGTGTCCACGACGTGTCCGTGTCCTACTTTTTTGAAAAATGCCGTGTCGGCGTGTCCGTGTCGTATCGTATCTGTGTCTCGTGTCCGTGTCCATGCTTCTTAGGTTGTGCTTGCCTCAAATAGGAAAAAAAATTAATTGATTTTCCTTGATAGCGGATTTTGATTTTCTATAGGAGGAGTAGGAATGCAAGATTCATTTCTTCTGTGGAAATAAAAATCCGAGGAGCATAAAATTCTCTCATTGCACAAACAAGTCCTTAGGAATACATTTTTTTAGAATTCCTACGAATTCAGATTCATGCAAACAAATGGGACCTTAGTTGTTCTCTCTCTCTATATATATATATCCAAAAAATTAAAAAAAGGAAAAATAAGACAAGAAAATGCTTGATAGCATTTTTTATTTGTGTGCGTATGCTTGTTGACGTTTATTTTTTGTTTTTGAAACTCTATTGGTTAACTCATAGAAAGGGATGAGATGAAAATGATTTGAATATGTTTTGAGAAGGAAAAATTTTCATCTGTAAAAGTTGCAAAACCGTAGTTTCGTGTTAAAGTCCCAATCACAGATTCTAATATGAATTCCAGTAACCCAAATTAATTTACCTAACTAATCAAGTAATCACACAGGAGACAAGAGACAAGATTTTTATTGTAGAAAATCCTACTTGGGAAAAACCACGAGTCCCTTGACCAGGAGTAACAAGCACTAATTAACTTGAAGATTACAAGAGATACTCACATATCCACCACACCCCCCCCCCCCCCTCCCCCAAAACCAATTGTACCTCAACCTTAGGATTGCGATGATCTTGCAGACTCCTTGCCGTTCAGCTTCACCGTGCTTGAAAAACCAACTTGAAAGGCTCTTCAAGTTGAATCTACTTCGAGAGAGTAGATGTGAGGATCTAGAGTAGCAACTTCAACACTTCGGATTCTCTTCAAGTTGCTCCAAAAAGGATTCTTCAATCTCCAATGGATGTTAGGTTATTCTTTAGAAAGATCGATAGCCTCAAGAGGGAGAGAACATCACAATATATAGGCTTAGATTCATGGGGTTTGTATCTTTTGTGTAGGAATGAACTTTCCTAAGAAGTAGGAAGTGAAAAAGGAAAGAACGAGAAAATTGGAAAAAATTTCGCAGATGGGCGCTTGAGCGCGCTATCGACCATGCACGACTGCGCTAGTGAAAAATTCTCAAACATAGAACTGCACACGAGTGCAAAGGCATGGAGCTTGAGCACACTCGTCTTGGGCTTTGGAGCACGAGCGCGGTTTGATAGGCACTCGAGCACGGTCTGGACAATTGTAATTCTTCTATTCAGATCAAACCGCGTAGTCCATCTATGAAATACATGATTATATAATGAAACCCATTTTTATCCGTTTCCCAATGAATTTGCCAACGCTTAAAAGTCCTTACAATCTGAAAATAATTTTGCCTGCAAAATGACTTCCAATGATACGGGACTTTCTGAGGGTGACCTAGTTTGCAAATTATTTCTCCCTTAAGAACAATTGGACAACCAAACTTACCTGTGATTGGTGAGGGGCCATTGGCTCAACCTTGTCATATATCAACTATTTTAATCCAACAGTGAATTTCTCTATGAAAGATTTTTTTATTTATTTTTTTAATTTTTTATGGTTAGCGATCAGATGAAAGAGACTGATCCTGCTTGTTTTTTTACACCCCTTCTTGGAAGCATTAATTAACTGAATTTCTCATGTATATTTGCTCAATTCCATTCATGCCAGATTCCTGTTCAGAACATTGTGGATCTTTCCCAAGGAAAGGACATGGGTGAGATAGATACAAAGCCACTTGATTCAGTGCAAGCTCAACTGTCCATGTTTGGGCAGAAAAGTGAATGCAGAAAATTCAGATCAGCTGGCTGTGGGGTGAGTACTTTTGGAAAATAACTGCAGAAATTGTCATTGTTTTAAGAGGAATTATGTCTTATTATGAATCAGTGTATTTTCACAGTTCAATATCCTGATGTAGCCCATCCATCCATAGTGGGCAGGTTATTGACTTGATAAGCTTACTATGCATTTGAAAGGACAGAAGAATTGGCCAAAGTGAATGATCTTAGGCATCCAACCTTGGCCCTTTGCTCCCAGTCCCTTTTCGTGCCTATTTGTAGGCCAAACATTGGACAAATAGGATCTTTGAAGCACACGTGATCTGAAGAAAAAAAAAAAAAGAAAAGAAAAGATGGGATCATGCCTTGGTGATGCTGATGTAATCTGTAATAAGGCCGACCAGATCTAATCTTGATCATGAACAGTGGACACATTGCATGAAATGGTGCATCAGGATGCTGTACAAGAATAATTCTTAGGGTCTGTTTGTTTCTATAGAACAATACACAGGAATTTTTGGTTAAATAAACTCCACCAAAGGATTATTTAAGAAGCGAAGGGTGAAGGATATAGGTGAGAGGTGAAGGATATGAGGAAGCGATGTCGGTGCAACTGTCACTTTCCTTGGATTTGAATTACTAGGATGGTGGCTAGTATTCTTTTCCAACCTCCCCTTGATTCCTTGATTCATTTTCCATTCGAGGGGAGATAATTTGATAGTCATTTTTGAAAATTCATTCACATTAGTTTCTTCAATTTTAACCAACTTCAGAAAAAAGATGTCTTACAATTCCTATATATTCAATTACATGAAACAAACAGGCCCTTATTGTTTCAGTTGATGAAATGAACTCAACAAGTCAAAGTGGCAATATTGGTCTTTTGTGGCCTCACAAATTCGTTCTTTCCTTTTCTTGTTATTGTTTTTTTCACTTATACGATGAGGCTGTCGATTGGTTTTCTAACGACTCACAAGTCAACTTGAATTTTATGTGTATCATCATCATCATCATCATCATCATCATCAAAGCCTTATCCCAACCATATTGGGGTCGGCTACTTGAATTTTATGTGTATGTTTATTTTAATTTATTTGTTTTCTTGCTAACCCAACAAACCTTGTTTGGTGGGTGTTCATTTTTTTTTGTCATCAATGAAATCAAAATAACATAATTATATCTAAGTATCTAAAAGCATGCCTTTTTAGTAATTTTTTTTTGCTGTCAACCCATTGAACTTATCTTAGGTGTGTTTCTAAGCAATGGCACCAGTGCAAAGAAATGTTCAAAAATCTTTCTTAACTTTCCTCTATTGGCTTGTTAGTAATCTCTGTGATAACAATACCTTGTATTGGCTCTAGATGTGCTACTGAACTGTCAAACACAAATGTACAGAGAGACGTTGAAACTTGAGAATGTGTTGCCAAACAATCAAACAAGTGACAAAGGTGGCACTTTACATGTAGTGCGGTATTGTGGACCAAGCTTCAATTGTGCACCCCTCATTACATCATGGTGGATCCTCTGGATCAAAACCTTCCTCACTGATCACCATGTTCAGAGTGATATAATTGGTTTAAATCAAGTGCAATTTATTACCTAAAGATGAGACTGAACATGCCATGTCATGAAGATGACTTCAATCCAATGGTGAAATAGAATAGTGGGTATCATTCCATTCTTAGTAATTTTTTGAAAGGTGGGATGGGGTGGTTTTGATCCAATGGTCTACCTTGGTGATGTGTGGACTGATTGCCTGTGGAAGCTTTTGAAGAACACTTAAGCCTCATGGAAGGATTCAGAGTAACAACTATTACTATGATGAGAGTGATATTCAAGCCATTTCCATATTGTCAGATTTTGGTCAGAGAGCCAACTATTTGCCTCATGAATGGTGAATGGATATTGTAAGTTGTGAAAAATAGAAGGAAGAGATACATGGTCCATTGATATAGGTATGAGCAGTTTTCTGTTAACAACTCTTAGGTCCCTCCAATTAGTTCACTTGATGGCATGTTTTTACATCTCCCATTCCAATCTCTCCTATCCTATTCGTGTTTGGGTTATGAAAATTTTGCCCCATCTGATTAGCTAAATCTTGGACTTAATGGCAAACCAAAAGTTTTGGGTTTTTAGCCTTCTTATTGCTTGTATATGTTATTAGATGAAAAGAAAACCCTGACAAGATCTCAACTACGACCTCCATATATCTATATTTTCATCCTTACCCTTCAAACATTATTATAATAATAATAATTATTATTATTATTATTATTAATCCTTCAAATATTTTAAAAACAGAAAAAATGAAATACCTTAAATTTGTTACTATCCTACATCTTTAGAAAAAAGGACACTCCTTTCTTAAAGAAAGTACTATATGCGCAAGCTTGGGCTCGTTGGAAAGTGCACTTGGTAACCCATCCAGTGGATACAAGTTCATATCATTCCGCCAACATTTTGGTGCACCAAATCTGGCCATTGATTGATACAAGATATTATTGGTACCACTGGTCATTTGAAAATATCCATGGCCACATCATTCACCTTTACTGGGAGAAAACATTGTCCCTAGCTGGATTTTTCCATCAGTTTTCTTCTTTTCTTTCGCTTACAGGCATGTTTCTCAATCTCTCAAGCTTTGTCACTGGTTTAGATGTGTAATGTATTGTTGAATTATAAGTGGAAGTGTGGAACATATATATCTATATATATATATATATTGTGAAAAAGAAAACTTCCAATTCCATCATTGTTCACCATAAATGAATTTAATACCTTATAATGAATAATTTCTTCTTAGCAGTTAAAAAACGAATAATTTCTTCTTGTTGATTCTCCAAATCATATTGATGATTAATGGTTTTTATTTCAAGTTTCAACCAAGAAAGTGAATACATCTTTATGCACATCATCCTCTTTTCTACAATTAGATTACCACAATCTTTTCAAATATGCAAAAAAATCAATGTGTTGCTGAATGACCACTGATACTGTGTGATCATACGAAATAATATTGTCACAATTGTCATGTCAAGGGCACAAATTGAAAATCAGATCTTAAAAGCTTTCTCCACTCCTCCCATACCAATGTCTATCATGAGTGGAAGAAGGCTTTATGAATATTGCTCAATGAAAATAAATAAATTTTGATAGCTGGTAAGCATATTTTGTTCCTCTTTCTCCAGCTTCTCCATTCTGTTATTTTGTAGATGATTGTTGTTGTTTCTTTGATCACCTTGTAATTACCTCGGTCTACTGCTTAGCATCATTCTCTATTGCAGTGAGGGGATTCTTAGCCGGCACACTCATGGCAAGATATTTTTCTTTGATACCACCTGGCACATTGGGACAGCAACTAGAGGAGATCTAGGATTTTCACTGCCCTTAATTTATCAATTGACTGCACAATGCAACCACAATAGTCCGTAGAATGTAAATAAATGTGAAAAACACATTTGAGATTAAGGTTGAGTTGCACACCACAAATGGATTTGCACATCCTTGTCCCCGATTTTTCTCAAACAGGAATAAACAAAACCAAAGGTTATGAGTTCTCAACCATCCTCTTGCTTATATATGTTCTTAGACAAAAAGAAATACAATTCACTTTATTTTGTCTTGACCAAATCAATCATCATCAATTCATCGTCACTTTAAAGCCTTACCTCCCCTATTTGGGATAATATGATATTAACTTTTTGCCCGGCATTTGTACTTTTACAAACAATCACAAATCCAAGTTACTACAAAGCGCCGCATTAGATCTGCATTTTAATATCAAGAAGCATATATTAGGAATTAACTCTATCCCCTTGATTGCTTTGGGGCCCTAGCACATTGATCAAATTGATCTTTACTGTTGGATTGTACCATTCCAAGTGAAAGCTTTAGATGTTGCGGAAGCAGAGATCAGGATCACAGGACCACTATGAACGCGATCAGGACAGCATCGGGTTGGATCAAGAAACTGATGCAAAGATCCATGATTGTCTATGAGAAATCAATCATGTGAGATTCACTCTTCACGATCTAAGGGAAAGGATGAACACCCTTAATATGAAAGATGGTGATGGATGGTTTAGCTATAGCCTGTTGGTCATGAGTATATTAAGGTGCTCTACTATTAACTTGCCATATCTATTTATAGGGGTGGACACGGTTCGAATTGGATCGGATTGAGCCAAATTCGTCACCAAACCGTTACCTACGGATTGACGGTTTTATAATTCATCATGGATCCGTTACCCTTTAAAACCGATCTGAACCGAACCGTGGATCAACGGTTCGGATTGGTTAAAACAGTTCAATTCGTTGGTAGAGCCCATTATAGGAACTTTTTTAGCTATAAAATAAAATAAAAATAGAAGCAAAAATTGTAGGTGGCCCGTTAGTAAAACTTGATCATAGGTGGCCATCTTTATCCTTCCTACATGACCATTCCCAAATTATTAGATGAAGTGATTGTTAAGATCAACACATTGGACATGTTCATTTTATGAAATGTCTTGAAGAGACCAAATTTTGAAGAGGTTCAAAAAGGACACATTCAACCAGCCTATCAGCTCCCACAAGGTGATTATGGTATAAGATAAACAAGGTGATTATGGTATAAGATAACTGCTATATCGCTAGATATATATAATGCAGAATATAAGTAATAATAGAAAGATATATAAATAGATACCCCAAATAAAATCATTAAGCAAAAATCCTAAATTTTGAGTACTTCAAAAGCATAAATGATTAGCTAACATATATCAAATCAGTTTTTAAACTAAATTCCACTCTTCTAACCCAAAAGATAATTGTATTACGAGTTCCATAAGGTCTTTAAAGGATCCTATCAGAAACTCACCAGGAAAATCTTAACAGAAGAATGAAACAAAACACACAAAACATTTAAACCTTCTGGAAAATATTTTGCAATGGGTACCACACAAAACACCTAAGCCTTCTGGAAGAAATTATTTTCTTTTAATATCTTTTATATAAAAATAAATAAATATTTATTTCAATGGATTGGATCGGTTTAAATCCATGGATTAAGGGTAAAATCCGTCACCAATCGTTACTAACGGATTAGGATTTTTCCAATCTGTCATTAATCCATTAACTATCAGATTGGTTAAAAAACCACGGATTGGATCGGTCTAACGGATTGACAGATTTTTTGTACACCCCTATCTATTTGTAGCATCTAGTTTAATGGGCGAGTAACTCCAATCAAGGATGAAAATAGCGGTTGCAGCAGGCGTAGCGGCCCGTCTCCAAAACGATACGTAGCGGGCGATAAGTAGCGGTAGCGGCGATACGTAGCGGCGTAGCAGTGTAATTTAAAAAAGTCTTCAAAAAAATCTGAAAAAATTCCATAAAATCCAGGATATTGGAAAATGATGGAATATGTGTTTGTTTTGCAAAAGCAACTAGTATATCAGTATGTAGCGGTCCCCTCATTGCATGAGATCCTGTATCGCTGTATCAATAGAAAAGAATATGAATAATCAATGTTTTTCATATGGATTCATGTTTTTTAGTTATGTCAACTTAAATAGTCACTTAAGGCTTATTAAAAAAATGTTATAAACAAATTTCATCGAGATTCATTCAAGAATGAAAGATAAACTATGTTCAAACTTTATAGAAAAACAATATACTAATCTACTTAAAGAGCAAAGACTTTGTAATGGAGGAATACCTTGCTGATTAACTCTAATCTAATACCAAAGGGAATGTCTTCCAGGAATCACATTGCTATCAGTGTCATCATCTTCATCATCATTTGTTGTGTTTGTGCCCCTATTATATTGCACATTCTCCCCAAATTGAATTTGATATTGGTGAGCATTGGGATCTTGGAATGCAAAGAAGAAATCAAAGGAGCTTGGAGGAGGTGGATATCTATATTGAGGTTGACTATCATCATAGTCACCATATGAGTAAGACCCTGAAGCCGAAGATTGTTCTTCTTGTTGCACATGACCATACTGATAATATTGTGATGGTTCATGAAGATATAGCCTGTAGTCTGAATGTGGAAGTGGAACATTATAAATAGGGTTCCAAGATGCTATTTGTTCCCCTCCTACATTTCCACTTCCACCCATATTCCCTTGCTCATCTATGTGTGCGGGTGATGACACTCCCCGTCACCTTTGATAAGCACCTTGTGGAGCCATTCTTGATTATTCGAGAAACTCCTCTACGATCTCGACAAGAACGACATTTTCTTCTTCATCATATTGATAAGACTCAGTAGTGCCACCTGTCCCGCTGTCTCCTCCATCTCCTCCACCATGGCTACTGGAAGAGGCAACAGTAGAACTACTATCTTCAGAAGATGACATAATATGAGCTGGTTCCTTTCCTTTAGATGTTGCACTTGCACTTCTACTACTTCTTTCTCCCTGAGGTGGCTGTCCCCCTGACATTTGTACATCTTCAGCAATTAAACGTTGTACTTCTTGCTGAAAGTCTGGATCTGAATCTAACAATGGATCTTCAGTCCTGGCTATCCATGGAAGTAAGGGATCATCGTCTCTGAATATGTGATCCAAATTAATTGGACAATAAGGAGGATCATCCCTTGCCTTTCTCTCTCTATTTCTATTCCTCAACTTGAGATTGTAATGGCAGTATACCAATTTGTTGAGTTTTCTCATGGTTATCCCATTCCTGGGCTTCGTATGGATTATGGAGAAAGTGCTCCAATTCCTTTCACAATTTCATGATGTTGTTTGACTAAGGATGCGAATGGCTGCTCTTCTTAGATGTGGAGTACTATCTCCAAAACTCTCCCACCAATGAGCTGGAATACAAAAAAAAAAAAAAAAATAGACATCTTTAAATCGTAGAAAGTTCCTTTTCTATGTATTGTCAGTTATGTATAAGTATAACTACCAGGTGAATATTTTCCAATCGCTCGCTGTACAAAAGGGTCAGCGAAAGTTCCTCTTTATGTGTATAAGTAGAAATCTACAATGCAAAAAATTAGAAATAAATAAGTACACCATATCAATACAATTATCTCAAATATATTTAAAAGATTAAATAAATTTCTTAACTAGCTTACCTCTTGTATAGCTTCGATATGATCATCTTCACTCAAAATTCTTTTCAACACTGTCCTTAATCCTACTTGCAATTCCGTATCTATTGCTTCAGTGTGGTGTGGGGCATTGCGATAGTAGAATTCAGGATTTAAAAAATAACCTGCAGCATGCAATGGATGGCGCAGCTGATCGTTCCACCAGGCATCAATAATTTTTATGTAATCATCATGATATCGGCAATTTTCTATAATAGCTTGCTTTGCCCAATCAATTGCTTCATAAATGTACCCCATTGTTGGCTTTTCATCAGCATCTACAAGCCGCAACACTTTCACTAAAGGTTCATATGCCTTTAATATGTTCTCTACTTTGGCCCAAAATTTATTATCTCTTATTAGAATTGGGGTGTCAAACTCCGGACCACGTGTTGCTTTGCCCCATTTCGAACGAAGCCATTCTTCTGATGAAAACATCTGAATTAGCTCCGTTCTCCATTGTACTAGGCTTTCCATAGCAATAAAATGGGTAGCAAATCTAGTGGATGCCGGATGCACTAAGGCATGATTGTTTGTGAATCTCTTCATCAAGCTTAAGAGCCATGAATGGTTATATATGAACCTTGTAATGCCTCTACATGCCTTGATTGCAGTGGCCACATTCTTTTTCTTTCCAATATCCTCCATTATAAGGTCAATGCAATGTGCTGCATATGAGGTCAAAAATAAATGTGTCCTCTTTTCCATTAAAAGTTAACCAGCCTTCTTAAAATTAGCTCCATTGTCTATCACAATCTGGACAATGTTCTCCTCTTCAACACTTTCTACAACTTTATCCATAAGCCTATAAATATAATCTGCTGTCTGTTTCTCTTCAGATGGTCCCAGCGACATTATACACCAAAAAGTTAATTAATTGTGTTTGGGTGCCGCTTGTCCACCCGTCACACATAATAGTGACTTCATTTTGCCCCCCCATGGGCCTAAACGTCCCCACCCAAGCCTTTATTTCTTTATACTCTTCTTTAAGGTACTTGGTGCCCACATCATACACGGATGGCGATGTAATACCCCGCCCAGCTTAAGCCGCAACATCAAGAACTGTCTGAAAATAAGGAGAATCAATTGCAGTAGGGGGTATATTCTTATGAATTAGCCATTTTGCTGTAGCTTTGGCTAATCTATCTCTTGCAGCCTTCATGACACCCTTGACAACATTAGAGATTTTTGGTTGCTTAGCTGCCTCCGATCTATGTGCGAAAGGATCAACAAAACTAACCCCTCTTCTAGTTTGTATAGGTGTAGCCATCCGAGTAGAAATAATCTCTATATCATCATCCCGTTGTCGGGTGCTAAATGCTCTACGCATTTTACCTGCAATGCCTTTGCCCTTGCTTGTTGCACCAGATGAGCCACCTTCATCATAGTTTCTACGCTGGCTATAGGCTCGACGCTTTGCTTTTTCTTGGCACGACATAAGGGACTCTCGGCGTGCAGCCATCATTTCTGGGTCATCAAACTCATCATCAAAAGCAGCACCAAGACCTTCATCCCCAAATACATCATGGCGTGCTGCATCAACACCCTGCTGCTTCTTCTCTTTAATTTGTACTTTTCTCTATTTTGTTTGATTCAATAAATTTTTTATTTGCTCCCTAACTTCTTTGGACACTTCAGGACACCCTGCAACATTGCCTTGCACATAGGCCAAATGTTGTTTAAATCTTGTAATGCCCCCATGGGTCACTTTGTGACAAAACTTGCACTTAATCTTCAACCGATTGTTTTCAATTGCCTCACCATAGCTCCATGCAAGATCTATCTCACACGGCATTTTTTCACGTCACAATACCTAAACAAGATTTAAAAGTAATAGGTTAAAATTTAAATAAGTTTTAAAAACATGAAAAAATTAGAATAACGCGCATCTACGTGGGTGGGAATTGGGATTGATATATGAAAAATATAGATATAACATTTAGGGACTATTTTCAACCCATTTGATTCAGTTTACTTTTATAAAAAAATATTTTTTTATTAGAAAAATACAAAAATTCGAAAATAAAAAATTTGAAAAAATTAAAAAAACACAAAAATATGTAGGATTGACCTATGGGAAACATAGATCTAATATTTAGGGACTATTTTCAACCCATTTAATTCAATTTAACTTTATAAAAAAATATTTTTTTAAAAAAATGCAAAAATCCGAAAATAAAAAATATGAAAAAATTAGAAGAACACAAAAATATGTGGGATTGATCTATGGGAAACATAGATCTAACTGAAAGTGCAATAGCTAGATCTTACAAAGTCCTAGAGGGGGGGTGAATAGGACTATTAAAAATTTCTTTCCAAGAATTAGGTTTTATTAGTGTGCAATCTGAAGGATTAATTAAGACTGAGAGTCCCCAAGAAGATTAAGAGAGATGTTCAGAGTTGTGAGTGCTGACAGTGTGTAGAAATGCAACTATAATAATGAAGATGTAGCTTAAACATGATGATCACAAGTGACAAGAATATAAGGCAACATCCACACACAACAAACAATAAACACAGTGATTTATAGTGGTTCGGTCCTAGACCTACATCTACTCTCAAGAGCAATCTCTCTTGGTTCCACTAAATAAGAGGTACTTACATAACATACACCTCTTGCAACAATTTTTTGATTCGGTGGTTTGTCTTCCACCAACTGGGGTTTTTTTTATCAGGTGGTTGATCCTTGATCTAGTCCACCAACTACAACAATTTTTGATGCGGTGGTTTGTCTTCCACCAAATACAGCAAAGAGAATTGAAATATTAAAGAACACCTAAACAAGGAATTGTATACCTTGGTTTTGAGTGGTGCTCTTGATGTTTGAAAGACTACCTCCAAGCTTTGACCTCTTGTTCTTGCTCCTTGGTGATGTAGATCTTCAAATGAGTGTTCAGCCAAGGGAAGAGGTTTTAAGAGGGTTTGGAAGGCTAAGATATTCTCTCAGATTTAATGAAGCCTTTCCTAAGTGACCAACTACTCTTCTTGGAACAATAATGGCACTTTAAGTGTTGAAGAGTAGGTAGTTGTGGGAGCTCTAAAGATGGTTTTACTAGAGGTGCAAAGGCTCAACTATACTGGTGATTTTCTCAGTAATAAAGTCTGTAGTTGGAGCAAAGGAGAGGTCCTCTTTAAATACAGATAAGCTCCAACGGATAGATCTACGGCTAAGAACAGAATGGTCTACGGCTTAGCCGTATGCTCTGACAACATCCAACGGCTAGTTTGACCAGATTCAACGTTTTTCCTTCTTACGGTTAAGATTACGGCTTAGCCGTAAATCCTTATGCGACTTAGCCGTGAATACCTTTCGGTCTAGCCGTGGGGCAGCCGTAAGCTGAAATCTCCCAAAAATGCTCTCTGGAAAGTGACCCGTAAACCTTACGGCTTAGCCGTGAATCATACTACGGCTTAGCCGTGAAGGCCTTAAGGCTTGGCCGTAAGATCAACCGTAGGCATTATATGGCCAAGAGCACTATCTGGACTGTGGCCCGTAGATTTTACGGCTTAGCCGTGAAACACACTACGGCTTAGCCGTAACCCTTTTTCAGTGCAGCCGTAAGGTCAGCCGTAGAACAAAATGATTCAAAATATACTCTCTGGAGAGTGAGCCGTAGGATCTATCCAAGCCATAGTACAAATGCAGGGTGATTAGAAACCCTTTTTCCTATTCTATTTCTATGGGCAAGAAGGGTCAATGATACCTTATCCCTTGGCACTCATACAGAATCTTCTTAATTGATCTTGATCTTCCTTGAACTTGCTTGATCTTTATTGATAAACCTTGAGCTTCCTTGATCTAACTTGATCTTCATAGATGTAACTTGATCTTCCTTAGAGCAAGACTAGACTTGGGTCACGTAATTAACAATACATTCTTACAATGACACTAACACTAACATTTAGGGACCACTTTCAACCCATTTGATTGAGCTTGCTTCTATAAAAAAAATATATTTTTTTTAAAATACAAAAATCTGTAAATAAAAAATATGAAAAAATTAGAAGAACACAAAAATATGTGGGATTGATCTATGGGAAACATAGATCTAACATTTATGGACCACTTTCAACCCATTTGATTGAGCTTGCTTCTATAAAAAAATATTTTTTTTAAAAACAATACAAAAATCCGAAAATAAAAAATATGAAAAAATTAGAAGAACACAAAAATATGTGGGATTGATCTATGGGAAACATAGATCTAACATTTAGGGACCACTTTCAACCCATTTTATTGGTTTTCCATTAGCAAAATAGATTTCTTTTTTCAAATAATAAAATAATCCAAAAATAAAATTCAAAAAAAAATTAAGAAAGTGATAAAAAAAGAGGGGCTTGATCAAAGATGAACATGGATCTAACAACAACAACTTATTTTCAAGTGATTCATAGAAGAAAAGAGAGAAATAAGCACAAAGTAGAAAAAAAAAAAGCTTCAAAACTCACCTTTTTTGAGCTTGATGCTTGAATCTTGAATGCCACCTTAATCTTTGGATGTTTTTGATGTTTTTGTTGATGATTTTACTGTTTTTTTTTAGAGGATTTGAAAAATAGAGGCAAGGAAAGGGGCTTGGAGCAGTGAAGAGGGGAGAAGATAAAAGTTAAAAGGGAAAGAGTGGGTAAAAAAATCGGCTGGGGGGTTTTAAAGCCCCCAGCCGATACAGGCCGATACATTTGTGAGCGCCGATTTTTTTAAAATAGGGCGCTACGCCCGATTTATCGGCCGCTACGAAGATGTCCTTGACTCCAATTCAAGTTAGAATGGGATAAGGATGGAGAGTTGGATTAAACTCTCTCAATTCCAATTTGAGTCTTAGGAGGATTAACACATCCTGTCTTTATTCAAACAAACTCTTTGTGAGGAGTGTCTATATATATTGGGGCTCCCCAAAATTGGGCCCCATCACAGATGCTAACACCAAGGGCAATTAATCAAACCATATTCTGCTCTTTACCGTTGCATTGTGCACTTTAAGAAAGTTTGATCAGCTCATATGCTTTGATCATGCCTTTCTTATTTGTCCAATCTTTTGATAAATATCACTTAAACTAGAGAGATATTTTTGGAGAGGATTGTTGTAAATTGCAAAGGAGATCAGTTTGATTATACTGTTGTGATAGATGAATTCTGTTTTCCTGGGCTATTTTTGCATGGGCAAAGAAATGGGGGCATGCCCACGTGGGGCTTCATAAATAGCACCATGTACGCATGCAAGAATGCATGTATTATGTAACAAATGGCTGTGTGCTGTGTGTACTCGATTCACATTAAGTTGCTTAGATCAATGCAATTCCATCTATATTTCACATTTTATTGGCTTCATAATGAGCTGACAGCGCCAAGGTTTTAATCCATGATTGTTTCTATTGATTATCTCTGCTGTATACAGGATGGAGAGGATAGGAAACTTGATTTTGTACTGAAGGACTTGGCCAGCTACAAGGTACAATTGGAAATACAAGAATCTGCTAACATGCAAGCCCTTCTCAAGCTAGAAGGTTGCCAGAAAAGCATTGAAGAGCTCTCTGCTCAGGTGAAAAAATCTGAAGGTGACAGAGATAAATACATCAAAGAATTTGAGAAGGCCAAAAATCACAGAGATATACTTGAATATGAGAACAAGGAGATCACCACTCAGCTTTTGAAATCCAAGAAGGCTCAAGAATTGCTTTTGTCTTCTATAAATGACTTGAAAGCTACTCAAGGGCTGCTGAAAGAACAACTAACTGCAGCTGAGGAATCAAAACAAGCTGCCTTGAATCAAGTCAAGCTGATGGAAACTGCTGTTGACATTGAGAAGCGAAAGGCTGAGGAGCTTCTGAAGCATGTTTCGGAGCTCAATGAAGCAGTTCTTTTGTCGAAGTTGGCAGCAACCGAAGCAGAGAAAGGGAAGGCTGACATCTTATTGAAGGATGAAGAGATACATTTAGCTGCACCAGAAGCAATGCAGACACATGAGCAGTTAGAAGAGATGAGAAAACAGTTGGATGAAGCGGAGGACTTGGAGAAGGAACTGTTGAATAAATCTCTTCTATTTGATTCTTTACAATCAGAACTTGCGCATGTTAAAGAGTCTTTCATCAGTGCCATCAATGATTTAAACAGACTTAAATTGGAGACGGAATGTCAAGAGAAATATAATTCAGAGCGTGCAATCTACATGGAGTCAAGGGAGACAGAACTGAAGCAGTCACAGGAAGAGCTGCTTAATGCAACAGAAGAGATTGATAGTCTGAAACATCAGATTGAGTATATTACAGTTGATATGCAGAAGTCAAGAGAAAACCTGGCTGAAATCCAAGAAAAAGAGAAAGAAGCGCAGGTTGAAATTGCACTGCTGAAATCTGAAATCCATAAGGAGAAGGCAAAAGTTGCTGCTGCAGAAGCTGCTGAAGCAAGGTGTAAGAGCGTCAACTTAGGTCTATCTCTTGCTGTGCAACAGTTAGCAGTGGAAGCAGAGAAGGCCAAGAAAGAGACACAAAGATTAAAACAAGAGGCATTGCATGCTAAAAGTGTTTTAGATACTGAAAACCTTATTGGAGAACAGGAAATGCTTATGGCTGAGGAACCAGGATTAAAATCTGCCATTGCTTGCGGAGACTCATCCGGGTTCCAATCTGGGATTATAATTTCAGCAGAAGAATATCAGTCCTTGCTGCAAAAAGCTTCAAAAGCAGATCAAGAGAGTTCACAATCACTTGCATCCGAACATGCTTATGAATTGGAGAATCTGAAGAAGGAACTGGAAACCAAAACTGCAGAAATCAGAGATCTCAAGTCTGTTGCTGATGAGGGCACCAGGAGGGCAAATATGGCTGAGAATGCTAAAATGGCCGTTGAGGATCAACTGAGGAAGTGGAGAGAACAGAAACAAAGAAGAAGGGTTGCTATAGCAGCGCTTCGTGAAGAATCAATTCTGAGAGAAGGCAATCCTCCAATCCTTGAGAAGTCTTCGGCATATGTGCCTCTGGGTAGAGTTCTCAACATGAAATTCTAAATGTAATGGTGAAGACAAGGATCAAAATAATGGTGGTGGTAGCGGTTGCTGTAGTGGCCAGCTGCTGAAAGGCTACGTAACAAACGCTATTTAGCAGTTAGTGGTGTAATTCGAAAAAATTGACAAAAAATTCAAAAAAATTACAGAAATTTCAGAATATTGTAAAATGTTAGAATATGTGTGGGTTTTTTTTTTAAATAACTAAGATAAGGGGCATAGCGGTCCCCTTATTATTATTATTATTATTTTTTCTTGTGTGTCTTCTAGTTTGATTGGAAGAAATTAATGTTAGGGACCTAATTTGGAGAAGAATTGTGGTAAAAAATGGAAGAAGAAAAGTAAAAAGAGAGAAAAGGGGATCCTTTGACGTCATCGAAATCTAGCTATTACGAAGCGACACTAACAATTAAATAGCATTGCAGCCCTTACTGCTATGGCCATTCGTGGCCGCGGTTTTGACCCATGGGTGGAGATACCATTTCATGATATGATCAATCCCGTGAGGTGATAAATATTTTAGAAGGGATTCCTTAAAATGAGCCACATATTGCCCAATGACGTTTCCCAGAACGAATTTCATGTTTGGTTCTTAACAACACCTTGCTGTGTTCTTCATGACACAAACTTGATTCATCTGATGCCAGTTTCAGCATTGTCTGTAGTTGATTATTGTTATTTTGTTTGTTTCTTAGGATATTTAAATTCAATATAGAAGTGATTAATTTTTTCATTATTTAAAACAAGACTTCTACATCATTTTCTATTTATTTGATCCAATTAAAATATAATGCCTAATCTTCGGTTCCTACTTTTGCAAATTGGCTGAACCAGATGCTCATATCAGTGCAAATTCCAATACAAAACTTTATTCAACACTGGTGTGTTTATGAGGATAATCTTTATCAGCAAAAGGAGAAAATTTTCCGTCGATCTGTGTAGACATCTTCTGCCAACTTAGTTTTTGATGTTAAATCATTTCTTTAATTTTTGCAGAAGCAGACTTAAATCAAGCTTTGTGGAGAACCATTTTGCAGTCTTATGCAATATAGAAGCACACTTTGTTGAATTGATTAGGTAGAAAACAAATGGTCACTGCAGAAAATGCTTCACTGCACCCCAAAAAAAAAAAAAGGAAGAAATTGAAGCGTTAGAAAATTTAGTCTTTAATTTTTGTCCATGTGTTTGGACTAATGGACACCACGATTTGAAATCAAGATTTTGGACTCTATAGTGGTCAAGGTTTGAATCTGCACCTATTAACCAAGATATTGCTTCGAGCTCAGACTCCATCATGTTGTCCCTTTTTACTTGAGTAGAGGGAATATTTCTTGCGCAGGACTGACGCTGTGACAGAGAAGTCGACTCTGCTTCTGAAGAACTTAATAGCCTGTGGTTACATAAAATATATAGGAATTGAATGCATAGGAATTATGGTGCTCCATCATTGGATTATTAAAAAGGTGAGCGGCGAAAGATAGGCAGAGATGTAGATGGAACCTTGACTTTCCATCTATTTGTATGCTTAAACTTTAGTTACAGTTCACATCAGAGGCTATGCGTGCATAGTAATCAATATATTGACATTAATGAGAGATATTTTTGAGTAAAACCAGTAGTAGGCTGGCTGCCAGAATCATCCAACACCATTTGATGTCTGGATGATCTTATCGTACGATGATTGCTTTACATCCAGACCAATATTTTGGAATCAAAATGGGCCGGCACATATCAACACTGCTATTTTTATAACCAGGAAGAAACCCAAGCCTCTCTTCTCCTTCCTTGATTGTTTCCTACAACCAGGAACAGATGAGAAGCACATCAGACATAGATTTCCGTGGCCCACCCGGAGATCACAGAACTGATCTCCAAAGGGAAGAACAACAGCGACCCAATTTCCATCCGTTGATCAAAATGGACAAGAGCAATCCAAACGTGGATACTGTGGTCAAAGGCGGGCGAAAGGGGATGAAAAGACCGAATAGAGAAGAAGGGTAATTTGATATGTTTATAAGTTTCGTTAATAGACATCCTTTTTGCACTTTAGTTTTAAGTTCAAATAAGTTTAGTACAAAGTTTTAAAGTTCGAGGGGGCACTTTACAACTAGCCTTTAAGCACATGAGGGCTATATGCTATTTTCCCTTAATTTTTTACCACATGTTGTTTACTCTCCTGACCGCTTGACCAGATTTGTATTTGTGCTCTACAGTATTTCATCTTCATTTACTAAGGCGTCGATCTCAACATCTCTTCCCTTGGAGGCAACTCCTCACCTTCCCCCTCTATCTCTGCTATCTACAAATCCTCTCCCCTCCTCTGCCCCCCTCTCCCTCTCTCCTTTGTCTGGGTCATCATGTAAGGGTTTTCTGTTCTCTTTGCCCTTTTCTGATAGCGACTCAGTACATTTCCAAAATTTCCAACTCTTTCCTACATGACCATAGCAAATGGTATAATTGTGTGTGCTTTCTTGTATAATGAGGGATTTCTAGTAATCTTGATTTTCTTTGCCTAAATTTGAATAAAGTGATTGATTCATTTGTGGATTAGTAAAGGCTTCAGATTATTTATATGGAGATTGTTTGATGCCAAAATTCTATTATTTGGATTCTTTTGTGGCTTCAATTTGGTGTTTCTTGTTTGGCTTTGTGCTTTTTATAGGTATACATTTTGTGATAATATATTGCAGGAGATTCCAATTTATAAAGTAGCACAGTTCATATGGTAAAAGGGATAAAATAAATTAAATGAAAATGAAGAAGAAAAATTAAAAATTTATTCATGATTTTAGGAATTCTACATAGCAGCAAAGGTATAAACACGTGCAATTGTGCAACTTTATAAATGACAATTTTATTGCGTCAATATTCCAATGAACACATACAACTGTAGGGGAGGCAGTGGTTGCCCGATACAGAATCTTCGTCTTTGCTCTAGATGAAATGGTTTTTAGAATTTTTATCTTTAGGAATCTGCATGCAGTTCAAAGAATCAATCCTCTCAATATTGAAGTAAATCATGTACAATAAGGTATCTTTTAGACCTGGTAATTATTTAATGTACAATAAGGTATCTTTTAGACTTGATAATTATTTGATGGGAAATAATCCTATGAGATCTAATTCTCACCATTTTATTATTATTATTATTTTTTTTTGAGAAGTCTAGGTGGGGCACATCTATATCTCAATCTAAATCTTTCAATACACAAAGACCTTCCTGATAGTCACAAACTCCAAGTTTCGGTCAAATCCAAATTTACTGGATCGTTAGATTGACTGTAAGCCAATTCGTATTAACTAAATTTGTGAGCCACAAATGAAGGGGTTAGGGACATGTGATTGGAGCCAAACTTGATATTTATGATGGTCCCACATAGATCTTTTCATTCTTCCTAATCTCATTTCCAAATGCAAGCCATAAATGAGTCCCATAAAAAATTTTCAGGATATGTGAGAACACTTCTCATAAGATTAAAACTCTTATTTGATTGCGAAAATTTGTTCTAATCAAATCTACTCATACAGTTGTAATAACAAGGTTGTTATCACCTGCTTGCTTATTATTTGCTTAGTATTTGATTTGTCTTAGATTTTGTCTTTTATATCTTTTATGTTATCTTGGTAGTTGGTACTCATTTGGTATATGCCGAACATGGAATGAACACTATCCATGAACAGGTTCCTATTTAAGACAAATGTCGGTTAACAATGACTTTATTATATTAACAAATGTTGTTCAATTGTAAATATTTTGTTTTTCATTTGCAATTGGATGATTCCTATTCTTCTAGAAAAAGTTGTTTTTATTGAGCATTCATTAAAAAAAACTGCTCATTTGGCTGCTTTATCAACTTGTTGGTTACAAACCTTCTGGTACAAGGTGATTGCTTAGCTATCATCTCTTCCAATCATCAATCAAGCAACTTGTCTTGGGATCTTAAAAAGTCATAGCCATGCTATACTTTCTTTCAGGAATTGGGACGTGGTCTACTACGGTCATTGGACTCAACTGAGTCGTGGATGCGCTTTCAAAGCTCTCATATCCCTTGGGCACCACTTTAAATAATCTTCCTCCTTTCATTGATGACATATATTCAAGGAAAATGCAAAGGGCAACAGTATACACCTATTCTTTCATGTAGGAGCCAATACAAGGATAAGGAAGGGCTCATAGCTGCAACTCGGAAAATCCTCTCAGTGCAAATAATACAGCATGCTATCGCCACAACCATTAATCGCACTTTTTAATAGTAATGGAGAGCTCTGATTTGCGTTGGGTTCTTTTGTAAGGCGCTGAGTTCCTTATATTTTGGCGTAGTTTTCTATCGTAAGATCGTTATCTCCATTTGTAATCCTTTGAAGGAGAAAAAATTGGTGGTTACTGTTTCAACTCTTAACATGTGTTATGTGAAACTTTTTTTTTATTGATTCCTTGGTCTTCTTTACAGTTTTTAAGTTTATCAATTTTGAACAAGCTCTCACTGCATTGAAATATCTGATGATGATGTTTAGTGCATGAAAGTTGTGGCATCTTTTAGAACCAAGCGTGAGCGTGATTAAAAGATAACAAGAATTACATATGGATGAACTATGCTAATGAGCATCTAACTGATGTGTCTTGTTGATTCTCATCTTAAAAAGCTATAAACCAAAATATTTAATTTCGGGTCCATTCAAATGGGATGTAAATCTATAATTTTCTTGATGATGATAGAATTTTAGTTTTGATTTATTCAATATTTAACATGTTAACTTCATATGTGTAATTTTAATTAGACTTTATTTAAATTTATTTGAATATAATTTGTGAAAATGGGTTTGTCATATTTATACCATTCAAACAAACATGGTAAAATGAAAACCATCAGTTAATGATATGAAAATGATGCTAGTAGACAAATGTTGTAAAGACTAACATATGCGTAAAGCTTACATACTCAACAATTGAATATTCATTTTTTAACTATACTAATTATATTTATGCGGAATATATGTAAAAGATAAATGACCCCTAAGATGCCTTTAACCACCAATCAATGTATCCTCTCAATTTCTCTCATACATCATTTGTAGTTGCATTTTTTTTCTGAAATATTTTGATTAAAATTTTCAGAAAATGTTACTTTTTTTAAGAGAGCTCAAAACAATAAATATTAAAATGTTAATTTTTCTTAAAACTTATTTCATAAAGAAGGCTAGAACCAGATGGTTTGGCATTGGGGCACATAGAGAATAACACATCTATGGTTTTGTGTTAGGGTCATTTTATTAAAAGTTGATTTTTATATATCCAACCAAATAACATAGGATATTTTTACTGTTAAAAAGTTGATATAGAAATTGAGTTAACCAAGTAAAACAGTTCTCCTAAAAAGTGCCTTAGAAGAAGTAGCTTTTTGAAAATTACTTTTAAAAACATACGTTTGGCTTCATACAAGCTGAACCAAACACAACCAACTAGTCAACTTGTCCCTACATAGAAAGACTAGCTTGTCCCTACATACGAAAGCTACTTCTCCTTCCTTTTTTTCATATCTTGTGGTGGAGGTCACACTTTTTCCCTTCTTTTTATCATCTGAGCTATTTGCAAATGATTTTCATTTTTATTAGCTTCATGATCCCAAGTAAGCATGTAAATATGGGCCATGGCCCACATTTTTATTAGCCGGCCCAAACTGTGCTGTGCTAGACCGTGCTACCCACGGGCTAACCTAACCCATCTGTTTTTTTTAATTTAAAAAAATACTTGGAGAAGAATGAATATAAATTTTTGGAAAAATTAACAATAAAATTTAAATAAAACTAACAATGATTTTTTTAAAGATTTTATCTTAAAATGAAATTAAAACTACTAAATTAAATGCACACAGACATTGAAAAACAACTTGAATTAATTATTTTTTGTAATTTACTCCAAATAAGATTTGGACATATACAATTGTAGGTGTTTGTGAAAGTGGCCGTGCCACTTGCTAAATGGAAATTGTAAAGCCCATTACAAAATAAGCATTGTTCCTTCTCAACAGTTTTCCAATGTTATCACTAATTGGGACTATTCGAAAATAGTTCCAAACCTTACGAATTATTCTTCTATTCTCTCTCTAAAGAAGGAATACATTCAACTTGGTTAATTATTTAGGTAAAAGTGTTTTTTTACTGCTCACTGATCATTTAAGCTAGAGTCAAGGTTGAATGGTTATGATGGTCTAGCCATTTCTAAGAGTTTGAAGAGTGTTCTTGGTTGGTGCCTTAGAGAAACGTGTTGAGAGATAGAAACCCATGAGAACTTAGAGAAAGGAGAGCTTGAGTTAAGAGAAAAAGGTTTTTGAGAGAGTGTAGAATATAGATGTGTGTTAAAAAATGAGTGGGGGAAGAGGTATTTATAAATTTATTATAGAAGGGTAAAAATGACACCAAATACCCTTCATTTGACCATTATTTGGCAGTTGGGGAGGGCAATATTAGTAAAACGGGTTCCCTCACGAAGGGTAATATTAGTAAAAGGGGAACAACCCCCCCCCCCCCCCCCCCCCCCCCCCAACAAAACACACACACCCTAGCCATTTATGACCATTGGGGGAGGTTGGGTTTGAATTTCGCCCAACCCAGGCCGCGACCCAGTATAGTACAACTTCCACCTTGTCTAAGCTACAGCCTCCAAGCCCAGCAAGGCCAAGACGGGAGCCTATGCTAGGCCTGCCCAAGGCCCATAAATACGGGTTAGGCCGAGCTGGCCGGCCAACATTTACACCCTTAATCTCAAGATTGATTCTTTTATACTCTTTGCACAAAACCCGTTTTCATCTTGTTTCCATTTTGTGTTTTCCTTTGTCTTATACCACAAACACCCAATAAGTTAGTGACTTTTAACTCAAAGCAGGAGAACTACACCAAAAATTGCAATTAGAAATGGTTTAGAACAGTTGCTAATGGGTTTTTGAATAGTTTTGAACCATTTATCAAAAGTTAATCAATGGATTTGTAGCCCACCAAGCACATAGGGCAAGTATTTACAAAGAAGACCCGCCAATATTGTAGGATATTCATTGTTGAATTATATCTAATAATTATAATTCATACATTCAATGATTTTTTAACCATAGTGAAATTTCTTTAGGTTTCTATTCCTATAAGAGTAACATTTGGCTAGGGCCCTGTTTCTTATTTGAGTGAAATTTGACTAAGACCCTATTATCATAGTGAGATTTGATTAGGTACTTTTCTATTAGATGAAAGTTAGCTAGAACTGTATTCCTATTCGTTGTAGAATAACATTTGTTTAAGGCCATATTTCCTAGTAGAGTGGATTTTAATGAGGGTCTTAGCGATATCATTAGAAAAAAAAATGGGCACAACCTATTAGAGAAAATTTATAGATTTACTATTTTCATTTAAAAAAAATAGGTGGGCCTCTCTATGAAGGCCATGAATATCTTAATAGAGGGATACGTGTATCAAAAATTAGGGCCCTTACAATGGCTTCAAGTCTTCTTTTTTGTTTCAAAAGGTCTAGAAATGGTGAAAGGAGAAAAAAAAAAGAATAATAATAGGAAGAAGAGAAACAAAAAGAAGATTTGACCTTTTTTCTTGCCAACATCATCGCCTTTTCTCTTTTAAGTAACAAAAGATTTGATAAAATGAAGGAAGAAGAAGAAGAAAAAGAATAATTGTGAATGTGTTGGGTTTACGTCTTGTATTCTGGATTCACCAAATTGGTCCATAGGGTTAGTCTTGGACCAGGCTTTGGGTTAGGGGTATTTTAGTCTTTGAATCGGGCTTTCTTAAGGGCTAAGAAAGAAAGAGTGTTATATATATATATATATATATGACATAACTGTAACCCTAGACTATAAGTAGGAAAGTGCAGTAAAAGAATAGAGTTCTCTTTTGGCCGTGGACGTAGGCATCTCGCCGAACCATGTAAATCTCTTGTGTGTGTGCTCTTACGTACTTGTCTCTTCTTGTGTGTAGTTTTGATTGTTGATCGCAGGTTACGCGCTTTCACATGTACACAACAAGTGGTATCAAAGCCTGGGTTGTGGTATTGCGATCAATGGAGTTGAATCTTCTTAGAGGATCTTAATTTTTTCTGCAAAGTTCATTGCCGAAAAAGATAGAGATCGGTTGTGATCTCCGGATGGGCCACCCATCATAGTCACATCAGTGACTAGGTTGTACGTTTTCTGTTTACAAAAGACGAGATCAGCACAAATCGAAAAATAAAGGAAAATACAGAATTCTTGTTCCTCTGTTGCAGATTCAAAGAAAAGAGATTTGAAAAAAAAATTGCAGGTCATTGCAAGGGCCTCTCCCTCTCCTTCCACTTCCTCTATTCTCCCTCCCCTTTTCCCTCCCCTTTTCTCCCCCTCCATGTAGCAACCGCTGTAGGTAGGGGGAGAAAAGGGGAGGGAAGAGAAAAAGGGAGGGAGAAGGAAGGTGTAGGGAGAGAAGGGGAGGGGGAAGAGAGAGAGGGAGAAGGGGAGATAGAGAATAGAGGGACAAGGGGTGAGAGGGAATAGAGGGAGAGGAAGAGAGAGGGGATGGAGAGGGAGAGCCCCCCTTCACCGCCGAAAGTTGTCGTTGGCCGAAAGGGAAAGTGGGGAAGGGGAGGAGGGAAGAGGGAATGAGAGGGAAGGTGTATGGAGGGAGGGGGTGGGGTATTTTGAGATTTTTTTTTTAATTTTTACAGTGTAGAATGAGCAAAGCTCAGTATACATTTAGTGTGAATTTGGCATCATACCATTGAAATGCTCCCATATTCCCACGAGATAAGCATGTAGAAATTACATTTGGTATATGCAAGTCATTGTTCTGAATTTTGGTTTCACAGGAAGAAATATCAAGATCTTAACCCGCTGGCATAAGAAACTTAGAACAAATATATATATATATTTTAAAGAACAACTTGCTCACACATTGATCCCTACTTATCTCAAAGTGATTCTACTACTTAATTCCTAAAATGGGTCATATGTTAACAATCACAAAAGGTTAGTTCATATTATGATTTCTAATTTCTTATACTGGTGAGACCACATTATAAATCATTTGAGTGTGGCTTCATGTTCTAATTTATAAATATGAGTTATATAATCAAAAAATTTAATTTCAAAAAAATATTTAATCCTTCAAAAAAAATCTTTCAAGAAAAATACTTAAAATTTGAAAAAAGAATTAATCTTTTAAAATATTTAATCTCTCAAAAAAATATTTAATGTTTCAATAAAAAATTTAATCCTTGAAAACATATTTAATCTTTTAAAAAATTATTTAATACTTCAAAATATTTGATTTTTCAAAAAAATATTTCATATTTTTAAAAAAATATACAATTCTTAAACAAAAGATTTAATATTTTAAAAAATATTTAATATTTCAAAAAATATTTAATTTTTCAAAAAGCATATTTAATATTTAAAAATATTTAATTTTTCAAAAAAAGTATTTAGTATTTAAAAAAATATTTCATCTTTCAAAAAAATATTTAATCTTTTAAAAAATACTTAATCTTTCAAAAAATTATTTAATCTTTCAAAAAAATATTTAATCTTTTAAAAAATAATTAATCCTTAAAAAATATTTACTTTTTCAAAAAAATTAATATTTTAAAAAAATAATCTTTTAAAAATATATTTAATCTTTCAAAAATATTTTAATATTTAAAAAAATAAAAAAAATGTAAAACCAAATTGTAATTCCTTTAAATATGGATCCATATTGTAAATCCTATAAATGTAGACCCATGTTCTAATTTCTAAATGTAGATACCACGTAATTTTTAAAGTGGAATTCATGTTTACAATTAACAAATAAGATGGTCTCACATTAAAATTTCTTATAATTTTCAAAGGTGAGCACTAAATTGTAATTTTCAAATAAGATTTGGACATGTACAATTGCAAGTGTCTATAAAAGTGGCCGTGCCACTTGCTAAATGGAAATTGTAAAGCCCGCTACAAAAGAAGCCTCTAGGCCTAGCAAGGCCAAGACGAGAACCTATGCTAGGCTTACCCAAGGCCCACAAATACGGGTTAGGCCGAGCCGGCCAGCCAAGATTTACACCCTTAATCTCGAGATTGATTCTATCCTACTCTTTGCACAAAACCGCTTTTCATCTTGTTTCCATTTTGTGTTTTCCTTTGTCTTATACCACAAACACCCAATAAGTTAGTGACTTTTAACTCAAAACAGGAGAACTACACCAAAAATTGCAATTAGAAATGGTTTAGAACAGTTCCTAACGGGTTTTCGAATAGTTTTGAACAATTTATCAAAAGGTGATTAATGGATTCTTTGCCCACCAAGCACATAGGGCAAGTATTTACAAAGGAGACCCACCAATATTGTAGGATATTCATTGTTAAATTATAATAATTATAATTTATACATTCAGTGATTTTTTAACCATAGTGAAATTTCTCTAGGGTTCTATTCCTAAAAGAGTAACATTTGGCTAGGGCCCTGTTTCTTTTTTGAGTGAAATTTGACTAAGACCCTATTATCATTGTGAAATTTGGTTAGGTACTTTTTTATTAGTTGAAAGTTAGCTAGAACCATATTCCTATTCCTTTCAAAATAACATTTGTTTAAGGCCACATTTCCTAGTAGAGTAAATTTCTAAATATAGGTTATGTAGTTATGATCACAAATGTTGATCCTACATTAAAAGTGTTTAATGTTGTAATTTATAAAAATAGGTCTCACACTTACATTAAGAAAAGGTTGGCCCCACATTATAATCTCTTATAATTTTCAATGGTAGGCCACATTATAATTTTTATAAAGATAAGCCCACATTATAAATCCTATGAGTATGGGCCTCATTTTTTAGTTTTTAAATGTAGATACTACATTATAACTTCTACAGATAAGTTCCACATATGCCAATACATGAACAATACAAATTTCATCTTAGCATAGCCAGATTTAAATATAAAATTGAGAACAATACAAGAACAATGCCAAAAAGGCCCTTAGCAACTCCCATATTTTATCATTATCTAAAGGCTGAGCTAGTGGGATATACCTTAAAATGCCAAAAAGGCCCTTAGCAGCTCCCATATTTTATCATTGTCTAAAGGTTGAGCTAGTGGGATATACCTTAAGTCATCAGAAATATATATAGAGAGTATTTATATATTTATATATCAAAAGAAACTATGATCACCACTTTCCTCTCATTGCACCTTCATCCCATCTTTGACAAATCAATGCCAACTTGGCTTATTGATCTTATGGGTGGCTGGACATCAAATTTGCACAAATTTGTAAAAGTAGATTCCCAAAAAAATTTTTTAGACACAAAAGACACCCCCCCCCCCCCCCCCCCCCCCCCCCCTCTCCCTCCTTCTCCAAAAAAGAAAAAAAACCCTCAAAAAGCACATGAGCGCTATATGGGCTGGCTAGCCCAGGCCCCATGGAACAAAATCCAATCTCTCTCTCTCTCTCCCCTCCCCCCCTCCCCCCCCCCCCCCGGCAAATTGGCGATGGATAATCTCCTCCGGCTTGGCTTGTATCAGTCTCTCCTCTACATTATGGGTTCTAAACAACTTTAGGTGTCGTAGGAAGTTGTTTTGTCAAGTTCTTGGTCTCAAGAACAATTTTCAAAAATAATGATGTTAGAAATGTGGAATTTCTGAAAAAGTATCCATCTTCTGAAAATCTCCATTTTTAAAATGTGTTCTCTTGATTCACGAAATATTTTTAAGAAATGGGAATTTTTCTTAAAAATTTGACATTTCTAAAAGCCCCCATCATTGAAATGGATTTGATAAGTTGATTTGATTTCAATAAGAAATTAGGTAAATACTCAAATTAGAGAGGGGAGAGAGAGGGGAGAAGGGGGGAGAGAGATGCAATAAGTTAGTTATTATTGATTTTTAGATGTCGATGCATGTTATTGCTTTTAGCTAATTTAATTTAATTTTTATACAATATTTGATTGCTCGTGGTTGTAATTTGTATTAGAGTTTTAGGAAGGATTTTTAAACTAAGTTTTAGATGTTTTAGTTTAGTTTTGAACAAATACATGAATGAAAATCTAAAGATGTTTTGGTTCAAAATTTTTTTTCACTCAAAGTACCCAAATAGCAACAGGTCAAATCAATGAAATCCTTTATTAGTTGTTCTTTTCAACAAACTATATGATTTTTTTTAATAGATTTTCAAAGTTCTACAAAAAATTAAAAAAAAAATAAAAACTTTTCAAAGTGCACAAATGTGCACAATCTCCAATTTTTCTACACTATTCAAAGACTTGATTAGAATAGAAATATAAAAAAGTACTAACTATATTTTTATTATGGTGCAAATGCTACACAAGAGTCAATTAACGAATAAGGTTCCATCATATTTTAATTCCCTTCTCTCTTTTTACTGCTGCTAAACGAACACTATATTCCCTCGATCCACAAGAATGGGCAAAACTACACAACAAAGTAGTCTCATCACCGCTTTACCCTTGGTCTTGATTGAATATGTTCTTTTGTTAATGAATTCAATTACATAGTTGACCTTTTCTTTGCCATGAAAAATAAGTGCAACTCAAAACTGTTAGTAATAGTTCTTATCCATTATAATTCGTCACTACATTACCAACAACAAAGAATTGTTAGAAGAGGAAGGGGCCCCAATCATTACCTCTTGTGACCTAGCAACCAGTCGTGAGAGATTCACAAAATCAAATTGTTGGATCGCTTCCAACATTATCATCAAATAGAACATGTTTTTTATTTTTAAAAAATTACCGAAAGGGCAAATTAGCTAATTTTGTTTTGTTCTTTTCATAATACTAACTTATAAAATTCTTGAAAAAAGAATTAGAGTACAAAGAAACCGCAAGTCTTAAGAGGCAATGCACAACAAATGCATGTATAACCAAGGAACCACCCATACCAATCAACGGCATCAAAATCCCATTTTTTTTCTGACACCTCTAGAACAAAGATGAAAATGGCCTCAAACAAAAGACATTTCAAAATCTATCACCGACGGCTCCTTATTCTTGTCAATGTGATCATAAATCAGAATCAAACTGCATATAAGGCTCCTCAAATAATATGATGATCCAGTTGCTCACTAAGGTTCATCATCAATACCGAAGACTCCTTGCAAAGAAAATGGCCATGCTTTCCTCTAAGAGAAAATCCTTGGCAGAAAATCAATTGGAGCATCTGTCCTCAAAAAGACCTTACCCCAGAACAGTCTTAGCCGTCATCATTATTAAGACAGCGTATTTCATGAGGAGACCTCGATGGATCAGCAAGGGCAGCTACGTCTCTGTTACACGTGGTAAGCAGCACCCTACTTCCGTTCGAGTTTTTTGGTAATATGTCTTTCAGTATCTCCCATGCATCCCTAGACGCAACATCATCAATCACCACCAAATATTTTAAACCACTCAAGTCGCAACGAAGCTTCTCTCCCAATCATCCAATTTCTCAATTTGCTTTGGTTCGGGTTTTGGGTGTCATTGGGGAATTTATGAGATGTCCAAATGTCTTTAGGCATATATTGTTGAGATACGAAAATGAAAGCATGGCCGCCAAAATGATCTTCGACATCACGATAAACCCATTTGGTGAGAGTGGTCGTACCTAAACCGCCCATGCCATCAATAGAAACAACGCGAAGCTTGGGATCCCCATCGATTGATTGATGGGGATCCCATGCGTCTCGTTGTTTCTATTGTTGGCATGGCCGGTTCAGGTAAAACCACTCTCACCAAACAGGTTTGTCGTGATGTTGAAGATCATTTTGACCATCATGCTTTCATTTATGTATCTCAATAATATAAACATTTGGACACACCTAACAAAATCCCTAATGACGGCCAAACCCGAACACAACAGATTGGGTGGTAAAATATTTGGTGGTAATTGATGATGTCTAGTCTAGAGATGTATGGCAAATATTGGAAGACGTACTACCAGAAACTCAAATGGAAATAGGGTGATGATTACTACCCGTAATAGAGACATAGCTACCCATGTTAATCCATCGAGCTCTCCTCATGAAATATGCCGTCTTAATGATAATGAGGGTTGGGACTTGTCCCGAAGGAATGCCTTTTCGGATACAAATGCTCCAATTGATTTCCCCAAAGTGTTGAAAGAAACATGGGAGAAGATCCAAATTCCAAATTCGCCGAAGTATAAATACCAAAATCCATCAACCCAATGTTCTGCCCTCCCTCATAGTCACCAATTGTATAACTCTGCACCATTTAAAAAAAAAAAAAAGAAAAATATCAAAATTTCAAATTCACCCGCATGACGCTAAACATCTAACACCACAAATTAAACAAATAACAACAAGAATATGAAACTGCCTCAAACAGATGACATCTCAAGATGTATCATTGATGGTTCCTTGTTCTTATCAAAGTGCAACCACCCATGTAGCTCTATAAACCACAACAAACAAACTAAGAATCATGCTTCGTAGCACATTATACTCACTTATAGCACGCAGAAGCATGAGAAGAAAACAAATAAATCAAAAGAAGTAGAAAAACACAAGGATCCCAATTCCATATTACTTGCAATAGCAAGCTGTCACACAGACATTTTAAAACAATAGTTTCTTCATGCTGAATAAACCATCACCATAGGTCATCATTAAAAAGGGAAACAAGTAAATTATAAACCTAAAAAAATTGTTGTTGTATATATATTCAAGGAAAATATTCACATGTATATGTCCCTCACCATATTACGATGAGGGTAACATAGTGCGGACATTTTGATAACCCATCCGAACTATCCACACACAGACAATACCTTCAATTACACTGGTCCCACTAATTATGGGACCATTTGATCAAGAGACAATTTTTTTCTTTAATATAAAATCATTGAACTTATGGGCCACCGATGGAGTTAAAGGCATGGGATTGACCACAAACTTGATATCTAGGCCCATCCAAGATTATCTTTCCATTCCCGTAGTCCCATGATTAGTGGATCAAGCTGTACTTATGCAAATGTATATTTTTTTCCAACATGGAAAATATTATACATAGAAATGGAAGAAAGAATAGGTTATTTAATAAAGAAAATTTGCCCCTTTTTTCTTATCCTTCATTTTGTCTAGTTCGTCATGAGGACCTCCTGAATTTTTAACTCCTTAGAGTCCCGTGCCACATGGACAATCCAATGTGAAAAAACCACATATATCATTTATACTATAGGGATCATTAAGTAAAAGTAAATAGAAAACTCTTCATAAAAAAAAAAAAATCTTATGTTCCTTTTGATAAAGGAAGCCTAAGATGTCAGCCCTCTCTAGAGCTCCATAACTCCAAGAGAGAAACCTATGGGAAAAAGATAATTCACCATAAACTAGACACAAAGGGATTGTTGTGCAAAAGCATAAAAGACAACTCACATAAAAAGGAAAATTAATGTTTCTTAAAATGAAGGAAACCAAAAAAGTTGGGCCTCATAAGAACACAAGGGCACCCAGAGACGAATATATATATGAAAAAAGGTATTTTGACATCCTGACACTAATAAAACAGAATTCGATTGCATATACGGCCCCTTAAATAAGATGATGAAGTAATTGCTCACGAAGCTTAATGAACAGTAGCAAATACTCCAAGTATATAGACAAAGATAAAAACCAATATATTGACCAAGAACATACACAAATTGAGAGCAACATGACATAAATATACAAGAGATCATAGTCATTGTGGGATGGTGTGCTTAAGTGACATAATCATGATTATTCTGATGACCAAGGATGAAAATTGATGTAGTGGTGAGCATAATGGTAGAGACAATACACATAGCAGTGTTATACATATTTATTAGTTAATTTATTTAGAAAATGTTTCTATGATAATGGGGCATAACAGTCGACTCATTGCATGAGGTCATGTATCACAATATGTTTATAAAAAAAATTTTGTTTATGTGAAACTTGATTCATCTCTATTTCCCAAAAATAGAGAGAAAAGGGCTCTAGTTCCAATTAGAGTGAAATATAGCTAAGGTACCTATTCATATAAGAGGACCATTTGGATAGGGCCATACTTCCCATCAGACTGGAATTTGGCTAGGGTTCTACCTGCAATTAGAAAAATAATATTGCAAATGCCCTATTTATTACTATAGTAAAATTTAGCTAGGGCCTTATTTTTTACTATAGTGAAATTCAGCTAGGGCCCTATTTATTGTCAGAGTGAAATTTGATTAGGTGCTTCTCTCCTATTAAATAAAATTTAGCTAAGGCTCTATTCCTATTAAAATAACATTTTCCGAGGCTCTATTTCCTCATAGAGTAAAACTTAACTAGGGTCCTAGTATCATAATGAAATTTGGTCAAGACTCAAGACCTATTTTCAATTAGATAAATTTGCCAAGGGCTCTAAATATGATACTACAAAACTTTGATCGTAAGTATAGAGGAAATTATAAACCAAGAATTAGTTGGGAACAAAAATACCTTTAATAATCCAATCATTGCCAAATTACAAACCAATTTCTAGTCGGGAATTCCTTTAAGAGCACCTGTAAAAGTATTGAACCATCCAAGTTAACATCAAGACTCTAGAGCACTTCATTCAAAACAACAACAAATATTACATATCTCCACCATGTTAAAACAATGTAGAGAAACATTAAATAATATATATACGCATCTACAACGAAGATATTAATATGCTTACATCCCTCACCGTAATACGGTGAGGGTAACATGTGGGGTCTATTTTATAATCCATCCAAACTATCAAAACACAAAGGACATACTGAATTACACTGGGTTGGTCGAGTTTTCACCAGTCCAATCTGATCCAAATGGATTGGACTGTTAAATCAAGGGCTAAGATTTTTTAATATAATGTTGTTGAAATTATGGGTCACTGATGAAGGAGTTAAGAGGCATGGGATTGACCCCAAACTTGATATCTGCGCCCATCCAAGATCTTGATAAAGGAAGCCTAAGATGTCAGCCCTCTTTAGAGCTCCATAGCTCCAAGAGAGAAACCTCCACAGGGATTGTTGTGTGAAAGCATAAAAGAGAACTCAATAAACAATAATAATAATAATAATAATAATAATATTTCTTAAAATGAAGAAAACTCATACAGTTGGACCTCCTAAGAACACTAGGGCACCCACAGACAAACCTATAAGATGATGAAGCAGTTGCTCACTAAGATTAATCAAGAACACCGAAGACTCCAAGAATACAAACAAAAAATAAATGTCAATATATCGATCAAGAACAAACACAAATTATGCTTAGAGTGATATAATCATGTTTACTGTGATAACCAAGGAGGAAAATATCAACAGCAGCAGGCCTTCGCATTGCAGCAAAGGTGGAGATGGGGGGTCTGGCCGTTCGCAGCAGCAAGGGATGACGGGAGGAGGGGAGGGGAGGGGACAGCCCGCGCCAGAGAGAAGAGGGACCTCTGCGAGCGGGAAAGAAGCGACGCAGCGGGCGGAGACGACGAGAGGGAAGAGGCGAGCTCTGCGTTTGGTTGTTGTTTTCCTCTTGTCTTCCCCCTTTTTATTAGGAAGGTTAGGTTAGGTTAGGACTTGGGCGAGGGAGGGCGAAAAAATTGGCGGGCATTATTTTTGGGAAATTTTCAAATAAGGCCTCAAGCTTTTATCTTGTTTTAGAAAAAGATACAAGTTTTAAAAATTTTCAAATGAGTCCCTAGGTTTTTCAATTAATGACATCCGGCAATTTAAAGGTATTTTATGTGACTGTTTGCTTGACTTTCTTAAATTACCAATGTTACCCTTCGATTAAAGCCTTGACATGTTTCGACATGCACTATATGTAGCCAATCGCCGTGAGAATGCTAATTGTCAATGATCATCATAAAGATGTCAAAGAAGGAAACGAAGAGAATGCAGAGGAATTTAATAAGGGTTTCATTCCAATGAAGAGTAATCTAGGTATTTTAAAATAAATTGAGAAAAAAAGTTACCAGAAAAGAGATTTAAATGGATGGCTGGCCCTAATTGAAAGCTTATTTGAAAACACAATGACTAGTTTGAAAAGTTTTAAAATTTATGTCTTTTTTTTTAAATAAGGCAAAAACTAAATGTCCTTTTTGAAGCTTTTCCTCTACTTTTTTCATCACACGTGTGCAACACACATTTGAGTCAAAGGTTATCCTCAACCTGAGCTGAGGAGTGGCCCTCGGGTACATTGGCAAACATCCACAATAAGGGGTAGGATGATAGAATTATGGATTTGCATACAATACATCCAATGGTCACAAGTTTTTTAGTGTTTTTCATAATTCACAATGAATTAAGCTCTAAAATTTGAACTCTTAAGAATTTCTTGCCTTCTAAAGATGATGGACTGTCTGAATTTTCATTATGGGTCCCATAAAAATAAAAAAATAATTTTTAAAGTTGTGGACGTTTTTCTAAATATCTCAATACATATAAAATATCAACGGTCGAAATTAAACACCTTAGTCGTTTTGGAGCTTCTGGAGATGATGGACGGTTCAGATTTTTGTTGTGGGACCCATAAGGTATGTTTCCAAAAGCCCAAAGCGGGATGGTCAATTATCACCCAACAATATTATTCACCTGCTTTTCCTCAAGCGTGTGGAAAACAAGACTTTTTGTATTTTGGGAAATCCTCTCATACAATTGACATATTTTCCAAACATGGATTTTCCTTGACTGCAAGGAAAACCAATGAGGAATCCACTCTGTGGACTATTGCCAAACATGCCTTATATATATATATATATTGTCAAAGTAATTATCATTCGAGGGCATTGTGGTTCCCTCATTGCATGAGGTCTTATATACCTGTATGACTATAAGAATTTCATGATAAAGTGAAACTTGATTCTCCTATAGAGAGAAAAGTGCTATGTTTCTAATTAGAGTGAAATATGGCTAACGCCCTATTTTCTTCTACACTCTGATATATCTAGGGCCGTATTCCTATAAGTGTAACATTTTGAGAGGGCCCAATTTCCCAACATGGTGAAATTTGGCTAGGACTCTACATTCAATTAGAGTAAAATATGGCTAAGGCCCTATTTTTTACTAGAGTGAAATTTCCCTAGGATCCTATCCTAGTAACATAGCATTTGGCTAAGAGCATCTCCAAGGGAGATGTAATTTTAAAAATGCAAAATTTTGTTTGATATATTATATGGTATTTTGAAGGTTTGAGATTTGGCATGTTTGGCGAGTGTGAACTCCAACCAATATGTCAAATTATTATTTTATTATAAATTTACATTATTGTAAGACCCACATCTTGAGAAACTTTACAAAATATTTGCATTATTATAGGGCCCATGTAATAAACAATTCAAAAGTAAAATTAACGTGTGACTTTATGGTATGTCAAATTTGACAGCCCAAACCCATATGCTAAATGCCACCTCACATTTGACATTTCTTTTAGAGAGACTCACATACCCTTTTTGCCTAGGTGGAGATGCCAAATCACATTTGACATATGGGTTGGAGATGCTCGAGATGTTATTTTAGAAATGCCAAATTTTATTTGATAGCTTATGTGACATTTTGAAGGTTTGAGATTTGGCATGCTTGGAAAATGGGAACTCCAACCAATATGTCAAATTATTATTTTATTATAAATATACATTCTTGTGGGAACCACATTATAAGAAACTTTACAAAATCTTTGCATTATTATAGGACCTAAACAATTCAAAAGTAAAATTGATATGTGACTTTATGGTATGTCAAATTTGACATCCCAAATTCAAATACCAAATGCCACATCACACTTGAAATTTCCTTTGAAGAGACTCATATGTCTTTTTTGCCTAGGTGGAGATACCCATCACATTTGACATAAGTGTTGGAGATGCTCTAACCCTATTTCCTAATAAAGTGAAAATTTCACTAGAGTCCTATTAGAAGTGTGAAATTTGGTTAGGTCCTTTTTTTAATTAAGTACAATTTAGTTAGGCCCTATTCCTATCAGAATAACATTTGACTATGGCCCTATTCGGTAATAAAGTGAAATGCCTATGGCCCAACTATCATAATGAGTTTTGGTTAAGATCCTACTTTTAGTAGATAAAATTTAGTTAAATTTGACTAGGGCTCTAATTATAATCAACAAAACTTTGATTTTAATTATAGAGGAATTTATAAACCAAGAATTAACCAGGAACAAATACCGTTTAATAATCCAATGATTGTCTAGTCACAAATCAATTTCTAGTCAAGGATTCCTCTAAGAGTAAATGTAAAAATGTTGACCGCTTCTAAACATCAAAACAACAACAGACATTACATACCACCTCCATGTTAAGAAAGGTAGAGGAACATTATGTACTACACACACACACATACAAGGAAAATTTTCATGTGCATTTGTCCTCCATAGTAATATGGTGAGGGTAGCATAGTGGGGCCTAGTTTATAATCCATTCAAACTAGTGGACACCATTAATTACACTAGATCCATTCAGTTTTCACTAATTCGAATGGACTAAACCGTTGAATCAAAGGCCAATATTTTTTCCTTTAATATAAAAAACGTTAAACTCATGGGTGACAGACAAAGGAGTTAGAGGCATGGGATCGACCCCAAACTTGATAGCCACTAGCTGCCGCCCCCCCCCCCCCCCCCCCTCGGCCAATATTTTTTCCTTTAATATAAAAAATGTTAAACTCATGGGTGACAGACAAAGGAGTTAGAGGCATGGGATCGACCCCAAACTTGATAGCCACTAGCCCCCCCGCACCCCCCCCCCCCCCCCCCCGACCCCAGAAAAAAAAAAGAAAAAAGATTAGTGGGGCCCCATCAAGTTCTACATATGCAAATGTACATTTCCCAACATTAAAAATATTATAGTAGAAATAGAAAAAAAAAATTAACTCCACACAATCCCATGCCACATGGACAACCTAATAAAAAGCCATCTATATCATTTATATTGCAGGGCTCATACAGGAAATGCAAAAAACAAAAAGTCTTCATAATAAAATAATAATAATAATAAAAAAGAAAGCCATGTTGCTTTTGATAAAGGAAGATTGATGTTAGACCTCTTTAGAGCTCCATGGATCCAAATGAGAAACCTATTAGAAAAAAATAAAAAACACTATAAACTAGACACGAAGGAATTGTTGTGCAAAAGCATAAAAGGGAGCGCCCATAATGAAGAAAAACAATATTTCTTAAAATGAAGGAAATGTTAAAAGAGAGAAAAAGGAGTAAAGGAAGAAAAAAAGAGATCTTCTTATTAGAATGAGATGTGTACATAATAAGGAGGGAAAAGGATCTTATTTATACAAAAAGATTGTTTCATCCTCAAGAAGCTTAATATCGTAGGACTCTAACCCTATGTAGTTTCCTTATCTTTTTTGGGTCCTCATGTGGGCATCTACCTATGATGATACATCTCATAACACTCCTCCTTGAATGACCACCATTTAATGACGGTTGCCTTATTAAAAACTTGTAAAAGAAAAACCCAATGTGAAAAGACTAGGGTGAAGGAAAAAGAGCACAACATTCTATAAGATCATTGAATTGGTATTTGTCACAGTCCAAGCCCAAAAAATCGCGGATTAGGATCTATCCAATTAGTGACACGCATTCCAGTGTACATATGTAACACTCCGATCCCCTTTGAGCCGGATTAGTGGCTCATTAGTGTGTTTTGTTTTGATTATTTCTTTCGGATTTGGTTTTGGGCCTTGGATAGGTAGTTGAGTGACCTTTGACCTGGAATAGGTAGTTCTAAGCCCTTTTTCGTAATTTTGCTTTTGCTTTGCTCGCATCATATTTGCATCATCTTGGTGTCAGCGCGTGTATTTCGTTGAGCTCGACAATTTCCGTAACTGTCTCAGAACCATTTGGAGTCAATTGGAGAAGTTGGACCTCCGTGTGACTTGAACTGTAATTAGTATAAACTCTTCGGACTTTGACTTAAACTTCCAAATCTATAAATATAAGTCAGGACCCAGGTGTCTCTCTCCCTGCCCATTTGTCTTGATCGTTGCATGCAAGAGAATTCAGGAGCTCCACGTTCCTTCCTTCCTCTCCTCTTCTCTTCTCGTTTTGGGTTGGTGTTGGGAGCTGGCACTCATTTTGTTTTGGGTTCTTCTTCCTTCTCTCTCATCTCTATCTGTAGCGTGGTAAGTGGGTTCTTTCCCAACTCTTTCTTCTTCTTCTCCAATTGCACCTCTCATTCTCCGATTTCTGTGTTTTCATCTCATGCATGGGTCATTGCTTTGATTTGTTTTGATTTTAGTTGCTTTGGAGCTTGATTCAGAGGATTTGTCAGATTTGAGGCAAGTATAAGTGCAGGCTTTGCTAACACATATGGGTGTTTTGTTTGATGGCTTGGGATCACTCTTATTCTTTGTATAGAATGTTTTACAGCCGCATTTGGTGAATTGGAACCTCTGTAACTCATTTTGTGCAGTTTCTGTATCAAATTTTCGTTTCTGTACTCAACCCATTTTCGTATCTGTATTGCACGGCTAAGCCGTGAACTTCTACGGTTTGATTTCCAGAGACTTCAATTTTGAGTTTTGTTCTACGGCTAGGCTACGGCTAAGCCGTAACTTGTTCTACGGCTGAGCCGTAAGCTAGCCGTGACCCAACCGTACCACAGCCGTGAATTAAATCTCTGATCAGTCGAAACTTTCCAGAGACAGTGTTCCTACGGTGTGGCTACGGCTAAGCCGTGACTTGCTACGGCTAAGCCGTGGATTGGTCTACGGCTAAGCCGTATACTGACTGTAGCTCAGCCGAAAAAAGGCACCAGATCAGAGGTGGAAGAATGATCAGTTTAGCTGTGTTTTGAATGGAACCAAGGTGAAGCCGTAGTGCATATTACGACGAGCGCGTAAGATGTCTTCGGCTCAACCCTAGGTCCCTCATGGCTAAACCGTTAGGCATGGCAATTCTGAAATATAACGTAAGATAATGGTGAGACTTGTAGGGCTCAATTACAGGTTAACCACCCGTGTAAACAGGCCCAATGGATTCTTTGGATCGCATGAAGAGTCTGTTAGGCTGTGACTTATTCATGTGAGCGTTGATCACTGTTAAGCACCTCCCCATGGGTGTTGGTTTAAGGGACGTCGGTGCACGCAAAGATTTCATTGCAACACTTTGATGACAACGGTGCATTGACTAACTTAAAACTACATCAACATGCACGGTTAGTGACAGTGAACAATTAGATTAGGACTGGCTTGTAATGAACCTTGACTCCGTATTAATCTGAGATGCATTGCATATTGTTTATGGTTTTGCCCTCTGTTCTGTTAATTTGCGTATATGCATTCCGCAGTCATTTTGCTTTCGTTCTGTATATCTGTTTTATTCTTCGTTCTGCACTAAGCTTTGATCTATGCTGTGCTTTGACCTAATCTATGTTCTACTCTGTATTTTGGCTATGCTTTGTACATTTCTGGCTTTGTATATTTTGGGTATTCCCTGGTGGCTCTGCCCAGAGATTAATACGTGAGGATAAGATCCGGTCCTTGTCATCGGTGAGTCCAAAGCGGATAATCTCCCTTCTTTTAACTTGATTTGATTGGTATTAGTCTGGCTCTACTCAGCCTCAGCCCTAGGATGCCCGACGGGGTTACCTCTGGCTTAGATCTCTGTATCTCTGTATCACTGCAGTGTCGCTTTGTCTTGGGACCCCGGAACCCAGGAACCTGAGACCCACTTGTACCCTGGCCCGGTCAGTGGTGTTCTCCTCTGCTCTGCTTTGCTCTGCTCTCTATCGGAGAGAACATGGTGAACGTAGTAGCCACTTAGTCAGTATTTCTATGTTTTGATTCAAATATCATGCTTTAATTCTATGCACGATTTGCTTAGCATACTAAGATGAAACTCTGTATTTAATCTTCTGTCATTACTTTGTTCACTTTGATACTATGCGTGTTTCATCCCTGTTACTTGTATTTGCTGGATCGTTGTATTCATTTGTGTTGTCTGTGGTGTTGCAGGCACAGATACCTTGCCCAGCTCCCCGGCGGTCGAGGAGGCTACAGGGGCGAGTGTAGAGGCACCCTCAGGTTTGGCAGAGTGGGCCTGATCATCTCTGCCGAGTGCGCGCATGCATCAGTGGCCTTTTGTTTTGAGTTTTGGTTTTTGAGATGTTGTATCTGGGCACTTTGGCATCTTTGGACTTTGGACTTGTATTCTGTATATTTTGTGTATATTGATTTTTGTGTGTATTCGGTTTTATATCAGTATATTTGTCCTTGTCGTTTCCGTTTCGTATTTGCTTTGGCTTCCGCTATTTTTTTTTTCCTTGTTGCTTGCTATGATATGTACAGCTTCCGCGTACGCTTAGTTCGCATGTGTTAGATCCCTTGTGTGTGTGCATCTGGACAGGGTTTGGATGCACATGCACGGGAGTACGTGTGTCACCGGTTTAGCTTTTCGCTAACCCCCGATTTCTGGGCTCGGGTCGTGACAACATACACCTGAACCCAATCCAAATGCACATACATAAGGGAAGCATTCACAGGTGCAAACAGCATATGCGGAAGCTGCAAGTACCAACACATGGACAAAAGAGCAAGGGAACACAACAAAACATGTAATCACAAGTAATTATACAAAAGCTACATTAGATACACAAGAGATCTTCTAAAGTCATTCTACAATATCATGCAACAAAATGCGAACAAGTTGAAGTCAAGACGCTCTCCGGAATGGATCCATCTTGTCCACTCTTCTAGCCCAGACGGGGTGTCTACAACCTCCTTTGAAGTCTGGCCGACCTTCAAAGGATCGGGAATGGAATCTGAGCCTGAAACAACAAGAAATAACGTGTGAATACAACGATTCAGCAAAGCATAAGTAACATAGAGTTAACACACGTTGTATGTAGAAGTTTTCATGACAAGTAAATTAAATAGAAGTGCAAATTCGTATACTAGGCAAATCGTGCAATTGAATAATGGATGCATCCGATTCAAGTAGAGAATATTGTACTAGGTGGCTACTACATATGCCATATTCTCCTAAATTTGAAAGCGTGACGTGAGAGAGCACCATCGACCGGGCTAGGGTACAAATGGGTCTCGGTTTCCTGGGGTCCAAAATCCCCAAGACGTGAGCACACTGCAGTGGTAACAAGCATGCTAGGCCAAATTCAACTCCGTCGGGTGTCCTAAGACTAAGGCTGAGTAGAGCTAAACACAACCAATCAAGCATATATCAGGACATTGCATAAGAATAACAAAATCAAATAACATATAATGTTTATGCTCAAATGCAAATGCACATGCAAGTCAATGTCCATAACTATAACAAAATCTCATGAAGAATACTACACAAAATAAGCCAATGCTTATCCATTTTCTTAATCAAGAATTAAGGGCAAGAATAATACTACAAGATGCTATGCAATTCAAGTTAATAAAGAATCAAGGTTAGTTACTAGCAAACCCTAGTCTAGTTATTCATCGTTACTGACCGTGCATGATGATGTAGTTTTAAGGTGTCCGATGCTCGATTATTCTTCCTTTGGTGTCTCCTTATAAGAGAAAAGAGTACCAAAGTCCCTTAAACCAATACCCATGGGGAGGTGCTTAACAAATGGATAACACTCATGAATAAATCTCAGCCCTCAAGACCATTTATGATATACCCATAGTCAATCATTAGGGTGGTCCATTTTTAGGTCTCCAAGTAGTCTAGGGTCCGTCAAGGAAGTCATATACATTAAATTTCTATAGTCCTGCAATGATGCTCACCCAACCGATCGCTGAGGTATCCGACTGGTCGGATGCCTTCCAGAACCGAAATTCGATCGGTCGGGGCTTCAGGATAGACTAGTCGACCCTAAAGCAAATCTGCTATGAATAGAGTCGGTTCGAATTGTTTTCCTTTGTACCAAATGAAAGAAGAAACAAGAAGGGGCTGTTATAACACGCATACACTAAGCATTAGTGAAGTAAATCATAGCAATCACGGTATACCAACATGTATTCAACTAATGGTTGCTTATACTTGCCTTCAATGATGAGTTACCGAGCGTTCACTCGTTCTAGGCTCGAATTCCAGAAAAACTGGCACGAAAGACCGAAGCTTGGCACCGGGACAAGAACGACGAAGGAGAAGAACGAATGGAGAAGGAGAACGGAAGAAGAAAAAAACGATTAAGAGAGAAAGAAATGAAATGAAAGAGATAAAGATAAAACGGAAGAGTTAGGTAAGATATATATAGTTTAGCCATTTGCAACCAAGTCCAAAAGTTATACAAATTACAATTCAAGTCAAATGAACACTAACAATCTCAATTGGTTTCCAAACACTTCCAAGTCAGTTACGGAACGTAACGAGCACAACAAAAGACACGGGATGATGTCAAGATGACGCCCAAACGACAAACGCAACAAAATAAAAAATTATAAAAAAGGGCTCACAACTACCTTATTCAGGTAAAACTCAACCCAACTACTTATCCAAGACCCCTAATATAACCCAAAAAGAATAAAACACAATGACCCAATAAAATCCTTGAATAAGATGCTAAGCACATAAACTTATTTCGGGTTGGAGTGTTACAGTATTGGACATGCATAATGCGGTCTCGTTAAAACCTTAACAATGAAAACTCAGTGGAATAAAATGTAGAAAAGAAAAAAGAGTGTAGTGCTCAGATGTCCTAAGTAACATACTTTAGGATGTCTACCTTTAATCAGTTACTCTCCCTGACAATAATAACATTTACATTATTTAATTATAGACTCTATGCATACTGATCTCATATATAAGCTTCTGAATGTTGATTTGGTAATTACTTAATAAACAAATCAGCCAGGTTGTTGCTTGAACGAACTTACTTGACTTCAATCTCACTGTTCTTCTAAAGCTCATGTGTAAGTAAACTTTAGTGCAATGTACTTCGTCTTGTCACCTTTAATGTATCATTTTTTAATCTGTTGAATACATACTTCATTGTCTTCGTAGTAACGCTTGGGGTACTTGTACTAAAAGGCAATTGATAAGAACTATGAATATGTTGTATTACCTTTTGCCAAATTACGTTAATCTGACCTATTACTTTTGGTGTCTAGGTCCCGATGCCGGTTCTAACAGAGGGTGACGAGACGTAGGAGATTCCGTTAAATGTGGAGTTGTTGAGTGGAGCGCCGATGAAATTGTTTGAGATATCCTAGTAGTGATGCTTAGTTCAAGGTATTAGACTTTTGTAATAAGGCCATGTTTTGTAGGCCATAATTGTAGGCATTAAATTTATTTTTTTGGAATTATGATTTTAATTGTTATGCTTTAGAGTACTTGACTATTGATTAAATTATTATTGTGATTGGTTTATATGGCTTGAATATGCTGACCAGCTACAGAGTATATGGGTTCTTAGTTTCTACGTGTGATTATGGTTGCTTAATCAACATTTATAGACTTACGAAGATCTTTGATCCATTCGGATTGGTGCCCGTGTTGTATATTCTAGAAAATTTTAAATTGATCCTAATTTTGACACACCTAAGATTGGGTATGGAGTCGGCCCAATTTCGGGGGCATGATACATGGTATTGGAGAGGTTAAATTTCTAGATGTTTTAAAGATACTAGAAACATAGGTCCGATGTGAGGATTATAATTTTTAGTGAGAATGTTAGGTGTAGAAGCATATAATTTTTTAAATAACTTTTAGTGATGTTTAAAGTCTGCATGGGTGTGTTCAGCTTTCACATTCTAGATTGTTTAGTCCCTAAAATGAGGAAAACGAAAGATGACGAATTAGGTGCGCATAGTGGAATGGCTAATGATCCAATGCAAACCTTGCTTCAGGCTATGTTAGCCCACTAACAATGTCAAGACTGGCAAATGACCCAATTGCTAGAAGCAGTGCAAAGAGTGAGTCAGCCCCATGTGGTGCATGCAATGCTGCCTCCACCACTTGTTGGAAGTAGGTGGGTCTCGTGGATAGATTTTCAAAACTTTTGACCCACTTGACACAGGGATCAACTATCCATAAGACCAAAAACCCAATCTAGGATGCATTACCCTCAATCTCGTGACCATGTACAGTAAATATTCTATCTAAAAGACAGAATCAAATAGCACTAAACATCTATAATAATCTACGACATGCAAGAAGTAGATCATACCTTTGGAGATCTGTAGTGCTCTAATGGAGAAGTTGCGACTCTACTTGATGATGAGAACTTCAACACCTCTTAGCCTTTCACGCTATGACCCGAATTGGATTTCTTTTCTCAAGAAGATTGGTGGAATTTTCAGGAGAAATCCCAACTCGAAACTCTAAGAAACTAGAAGAGAGAAGGAGAGAGAAACTAATGCAACTCTTGCACGAACAGGGTTTTGGGCGTGAGAGAGACTCTTATTGGATGTCCAAGAGATTTTATATATTTTCAAATCTCTTCCTTGCTTAATTGAAATAGAAGTCTTACTTCCAAAGCAATTAGCAACTTTCTCTTTTCTAAAACCTTCTTTCTAGAGTTCAAGTCGGATTAGTATTTTCCAATAACTTGGGCTAGCGTGGGGACCATTAGGGATTCCTTAGAAAGCTGGCTCCAACTGGAACACTATGACCCCACATCTCATGTGCAATTCGGGCCCACAGTTAATTGTAAATAACACTACTATATAAATGCAATTACACTCCAGTCTTAGGAATAAATTACAATGAAGACCCTAAACTTTCCAATTACCACAAATAGGCCCCTCTATCAATATCCGTGGATCAATTGGAATAAATCTGTCTCTTCCAATATAAGTTCCACATCTTATTATCCTTGAGCCCCAATTAATCACAGTAATCATCAGTACCATCCAATTAACTCTTAATTGAGATGGGTGCGCACTTACTAATGACAAATCCATTAATTGGCACAAGGGGATAATAGAGATAGATTCCATCTTGATCATTCAACGTTCCCATAGTTCTACTACCACATATCCAAGACACCAAGGTGTTAACCTACAGTCGGCCTCACTCATTGGTGACTCAAAGCAAATGAACAGATAGAAATTTGAGTTCATCAATGTCTCAGGATTGAGAGCCTATTGCTAGGGAATTATGAGAGCATACCTTATTATTGAGACAGAATTCCATAAGGTGCATCTCATGATCCTTCAATACATCCAATGTACCAGCACTGTGACCCAGAATCTTATATTCTGATGATCGAGACAAATCACACTATCTCATAGTGATCATAGTGCTGCAACCTTATCAAATGAGATGTCTAGTCTCATTACTGGTTGTGAAGCTATTTAAGTATAAGATTTGTGACATATATCTCCCGCGTGTGGATCTCATCCATGCACATATATCACATCTAATATACTAATGGGACCCGGTTCATCTCATGAACCATTATGTCATATGTATTGGTCATGTGCATGAAGTAGTAAAATAGCATTCATCTCATGAAAGTAAAGCATGATATTATTGATAAATAAAGAAATTAATCAATTTATTACATCAACTGATAGATTGAGTCCACAAAATCTAACACCACCGCCATTACCGTTTAGGGGATGACCATAGATGGTAGACCAGGCAGCATTCCAGATCAGTTTACTTGAGGCTCTGTAGAGGATTGTGCAGCCTCGGATTGTCGTTGCCCTCGGAATGCAGGATTTTAGTGACATATTTAAGAAGTTTAAGAAAAGGGGACCACTAGAGTTTAATGGGGGTGAAGCTCCAATGGTAGTAGGGAGTTTCAAATTCAGGTTGAGAAGATATTCAATAATGTAGTTTGCACAGGGATGCAGAAAGTCAAATTGGTTAGTTTGATGTTTTGGGACATACCTAACAGGTGGTCGACCACTGTCAAGGAGGCGTCTGATCAGATAACTGAGGAAGTGGCCTGGACTACTTTTCATAACTAGTTTCGTCAAAACTATGTATCGGAACATGTTCACATTCAAAAGAGGATAAAGTTTGATTGACTGAAGTAAGAGAAGTTGTCTGTTCGTAAATATGAGCTGTAGTTTACCCTCATCTTATGCTTCGACCGACACTTATTACTCTAGAAAGTGAGAGAATTCGGAGATTTCTGAATGGACTTTGTCCGGATATTCTGTTGCATGCCAAATCGCAAGTTTTGAACACCTACCAGAAGTATTTGGACAAGGTATACTATGCCGAAGAGGTGATTGGGTGCATGGCCCCTCTGAGCCAACCCGAGCAAAAAGTTGCTCCGTCTCTGACCCTGCAACAACAATAAAAGAAGCAGAAAAGGAAATCTTATGCCATTTATGACAATAATCACCCAACATCTAAGTGTTGGATGCAAACAGGAGGTTGCTTTTAATGTGGGGACACTAGTCTTTAAGTCAAAGACTACCCTAAGAAGAAAGGTCAGCAGTACTAGCAGACATCAACGCAAGGAGATCCTATACAAGCTCAGCCTTTGAGGCAAATAGCCCTAGCTCCACTATAGTTCCCACGACCTTGGTTACCACAACAATAGATGTAGGTCTACATACCTCTTTAGCAGTCCCGATTGCAGAGGGGACCGCAACGACCTCAAGGGCATAATAGATAACAACCAATTCCTCATTAGGTAGGTAGAGTGTAATGATATGACCTCCCCTAAGTTTGTCTCAAACACTGATGTTAGAGCAGTAGAACTACCATTCGTTTTAATGGTAACTACTCTAGTGGGTAAGAAAGTTAGTTATTAGGAGTACTACCTTTATTGCAAAGTTATGATAAGTGGTTTTGTGTTGAAGCTTAATCTAATACTATTGTTGATAAATGATTTTGATGCTATCTTACGTATGAATTTGCTTGCTACTCATAGTGTAGTGATGGACTACCTTGCTAAAACACTTTTAATTGAAAGCTGATGATGGCACCATTGTGCAATTTGTAAGAGCAAAGAAGAAAGGGTTTACATGGATGATCTCAGCCATTAAGGCTACGAAGTTGATGTTGAAAAGTTATGAGGGGTATCTAGCATTTATCTTGGAGGATAAACAGACTAAAGCAGTGGAAGAGATACTAGTGGCGTCTAAGTTTTCGAGTATTTTTGTAACACTCCGACCTAAGTTAATTTGGTTTAGCGACTAATTAATGTGTTTTTGAATAATTTGCTAGCAAATGAGTTTATGTTTGTTGGTTTATCCTTTTGAGTTTCGTTTTGGGTCATAGATAGGTAGTTGGGTTGAGTTTGACCTGGATTAGGTAGGCATGAGCCCTTTTTTGTAATTTTAGAGTTTGTGCTCTTTCGTCGTTCATGCATCATCTTAGTGTCTACATGTGTATCTCGTCAAGCTCGTTGACTTCCGTAACTGACTCGCATATAAACGACGTCGTTTGTTTCCATTGGACGGTTATTTGAATCGAACTGTAATTATTGTAAACTATTGGACTTTCTTATAATTTGTTTAATCCTTATCTTAATATAAGATGCATGCGCTGACTATCTTTCTCTTCAATTTCTCCTCTTCTTCTTTGTTCCTTCTTTGCTTTGTTTTTCTTTCTTCTTCTTCAAGCAAAGTTAATAAGGGGAGAATTGGCTTCATCCATTTCAGCAAATCCGTCTCTTGTGAGTTTGAAGGTAAGGGTTTGAGTCTCTATCCATGTATCTTGCATTCTTCTTCTCTTTCACTGCATGCACTCAATGTCTCTCTCTCTTCTTGCATGCATGCTTATTAGAGTTGCATTGGGACGTCGAATTTGAGGCAAGGACAATTATTCACGTCACAAAACTCATTTGAGGCAAATATAAGCAAGATTTGGATGAACATGTGTTGGTAGTTGATGATTGTTTTTATTCTTACTTGATCTTGCATGTTTTTCCTGTATTATAGCTCTTTTGAGTCCAATTTTATACACTTATTCATCTTAGTTTCCATTTGCTGTAAATTCAATGTGTTCTGTAACAGGTTCAACCCGTGCTTATTTGAAACTTACGACTAAGCCATAAAGTTTCATGGCTTGCTTTCCAGAGAGCTGAAAAAACCCGAGTTTACTCTACGGTAAGGCTACGACTAAGCCGCAAATTGTTTTACGGCTACGCCATAAGCTAGACGTGACCCAGCCGTAGGTTAGGTTACAGTTGGATATCCTGAGAGTTGAAATTTTAGAAGATCTTCTACAGTCCAACCATGGTTAAGCGGTGTAATGTGTTATGGCTAAGCCGACCTTAACCGAGGCTAAGCTATAGAACAAAATTGGGCTAAGCTGTAGAACAAAACAGGGCTAAACTGTAAATGCGGATGAACCGTAAGGGTAACTACGGCTGAGCCGCAGAGCATATTATGGCCAAGCTGTAAGATATCTATGGCTAAGCCATAAACCCCCAGAAAAATGGAAAAAGGATACGGTTATTAAAAAGACCTTCTAGGGTCTCAAGTTAGAATGTAGGTACCCTTGACTTATCCAATGGAATATTGTAATCGTATGAATGGTCTTGAGGGCTGTGACTTATTCATGTGTGTTGTCCAGCTGATTATTACCTCCCCATGGGTGTTGGTTTAAGTGACTCCGATACACTCTTTGATACGACGCAACACTAAATAACTGTGTATCAGATAACTTAAAACTACATCATCTTGCACGGTTAGAAACACTAGATGACTAGATTAGGGTTGGCTAATAAAATATCTTGATTCCTTCTAAGCAATGTGCATGACATATTAGATAACGATTATTGGCTTCCACTCAAATGTATTGGGTGACATTATGTCCTTTCGATAACGTTGCATTAGATTTGTTTGATATGTGATATGACCATTGAATCGAGTATGGTATGAATTGAAGTGAATGTCATGTAATGTTTCTTATCGATAATGTATGTTATCATGCATGTGTTACTCAAGGTCACAAATATGATTGACTCAACATGGTCAGGCACTATTCAGCCTCAACTTTAGGATACCCGGTGGGGTTGACATTGCCATAGTATGTATGGTACCACTGCAGTGTGTTTATGTCTTGGGGCTTTCAGCCCCCAAGAACCCGAGACCCATTCGTATCCTGGCCTGGTCGATGGTGTTCTTAGTATGTAAAGATCCCTAGAGGAAGGATATGTCAAATGTAGTAGCCACATAGTAAAGTACATAACATGTGGAAGCAACACTAAACAACTGTGTATCGATAGCTTAAAACTACATCATCCTGCATGGTTAGAAACACTAGATGACTAGATTAGGGTTGGCTAGAAAAATATCTTGATTCCTTCTAAGCGATGTGCATGACATATTGGATAACAATTATTGGCTTCCACTCATATGTATTGGGTGACATTTTGATTCTTATAGCATGCTTTATTCGATTGCAAAACTCGCATAGTATACGAACTTGGATCTCTATGAATTATCAATAGTTATTTATTCTGCTAGACATAATGCGTGTTAATTTATTGTTGCTTATACTTTGCTAAATCGTTGTATTTACTAGTTGTCTTTGGTGCTGCAGGCTCAGATTCCCCTGCCAACCCCTCGTCGGTCGGCAAAGCTTTTTCAGAGATCCTAAAAGCCCCTTCAGAGCTCGAGGAGTGGATGTGATCACTCCTTCAGAGGGTGACATGACATGCACATAGGTCTCATTTTGGGGTGCGGAATGTTTTGGATTGTATGACTTGGATGTGCTTCTTTTGTAGTTGTCCTCTAGATACTGTCCTTTTCTTCTGTACAGACAGAGTTTTGCTTTTGTGTAAGCATGTACTTAATGTTATCTTTTGTTGCTGTTGATGTCTTTTATTCTTGTATCCCTTTTCCTTTTCATGCAATGATACCTACTGCTTCCGCGTACACCATGTTTGCACGTGTAAATGTCCCTTGTGCGTGTACATTTAGACGATGTGTAAGTATGTATGTACGGGAGTATGTGTGTCACTGGTTAGGTTTTAACTAACCCCCAATTTCTGGGCTCGGGTTGTGACAGTTTTTTCTAAGGATATTCCCGAATAAATGCTAATATGTGAAATTAATTTCACAATTGAGCTTGTGCAGGCACAACTCCGATCTCTAAAGCCCCTTATAGGATGGCTCCAGCTGAGTTGAAAGAACTCAAAAAGCAATTGCAGGAATTGTTAGACAAGGGTTTTATTAGGCCAAGTGTCTCTCCTTGGGGGGCTCTAGTTTTATTTATTAAGAAGAATGATGGTTTTATGAGAAAGTGTATTGATTATAGACAGTTTAATCAAGTGACCATCAAGAATAAATACCCTTTACCTCGAATTAATGATTTGTTTAGTCTGTTGCAAGATGCCCAGTATTTTTCTAAGATTGATCTAAGATCTAGATATCATCAATTGAGGGTACAATACCAGGATATTCCAAAAATTATATTTAGAACTAGATATGGTCACTATGAATTTTTTATGTCTTTTGGATTGATGAATACGCCGGTAGCTTTTATGGCCATGATGAATAGAGTGTTTGCACAGTGCTTAGACCAATTTATGGTAGTATTTATTAACAATGTACTGGTACATTTGAAGAGTTAGGAAAAGCATGCTCAGTATCTTTGGACGTCATTTCAACTGTTGAGGGAGCACTAATTGTACGCTAAGTTAAGTGTGAGTTTTTGTTAGAGCAGATAGGATTCCTTGGTCATATCATCTTTAGGGAGGGTTTATCGATGGATATAGCAAAGACTGAAACTATGGTGAACTGGAAAACGCCAAAAACAGTGTTCAAAATCCGAAGTTTCCTAGGGCTACTAGGAAAAGAAAGTTGACCACAGCCCCTATATTAACTTTACCTACATGTAGTGATGGTTTTTTTAGTTTTACTGATGCATCTGGAGTTGGACTTAGTTATGCCCTCATGCAACATGAAAAGGTAGTAGCTTATGGGTTAAGACAATTAAAGGAGCATGAATGGAAATATGCAACCCATCATTTAGAGCTAGCAGCAGTGGTTTTTGCCTTAAAGTTGTGGAGGTACTATCTTTATAGAGCTACTTGTGAAGTACATTCAGATCATTAGTCTTTCGTACTTCGTTACGATGGGTGAATTGAACATGAGAGAGAGAATGAATACATCAAGGATTATGATTTTGGGTTGAAGTACCATACATGAAAAGCTAACATAGTGGCAAATGCACTAAGTAGAAAAGCAGCGTTTTACTGGCGGAATGATTGCAAAGTACTTTTGGGTTTGGCGTTTGGAAGATATGGATGTGTTTTTCTAGTCTATTAGTGAGCGGGCAGTGTTGGCAAGTATACTTTCGTGCGAACCTGAGCTACTTCCAAGGATTAGAGAACACTAACTATTAGACCTAGAGATAACAAGAATTAAAGATCATATGGATGAAAGGCCAGATTTTAAGCTGGAAGATGATATTTTGTATTTTAAAGACATGATTTTTGTACTTGATATTCCGGACTTGAAAGATGAAATTATGAAAGAGGCACATCATACTGGGTATTCTATTCATCCTGGCAGTACTAAGATGTATCGGGACTTGAAAAATCATTACTGGTGGAAGAACATAAAGAAGGATGTTGCAAAGGTTGTTGCTAAGTGCTTGGTTTGCTAGTAGATTAAAGCAAAGTATAGGAGACCCCGAGGTTTTTTGCATTACTTGGAGATTCCTCAATGAAAGTGGAAACACATCACTATGGATTTTGTGCCAGGATTGCCTAATACTCAGAAGGGATTTGATGTAATTTGGGAGATAGTGGATCATTTGACTAAGTTAGATCACTTTGTACTGTTTAAAATGGGTCAAGGAATAGAGAAAATGACAAATCTTTATATTAAGGAGGTGGCAAGATTGTATAGAGTATTAGTTTTTGTTGTCTCCGATCAGGATAGTAAGTTTATATCTTGGTTTTGGGTGTCACTATAGGAAGCTCTGAGAACCAAGTTGAGTTTCAATACTGCTAACCATCCCCAGACTGATTGATAGACAGAGCGTAGAAACCAAGCTTTGGAGGATATGTTGAGGGTATGTATCTTGGATTTTAAGACTAGTTGAGATGAAAACTTAGCTCTATGTGAATTTGCATGTTACAACAGCTATCATTCTAACATTGGCATGGCACCTTTCAAAGCATTGTATGGGAGAAAATGTAGGACTCTTATATGTTTGGCAAATTTTGGGGCTCACTGTTTTCATGGACCATCTGTGGTTAGAAAATCTAGTGAGAAGCTCAAGCAGATTCGAAAGAGGTTGAAGATCACTCATAGTCGCCAAAAGAGTTACATAGATAAGAGAAAGAGGGAGTTGAAATTTGAAGTTGGTGATCATGTATTTCTAAAGGTGCCTCCTGCGCGAGGTACCTTACAGTTTTGGTAGGAAAACTCTCTACGAGATATCTTGGACCATTCCAAATTATCAACAAGATCAATGATGTAGCCTACCAATTAGCACTACTCCTGGAGCTATCAGGTGTTCATAATGTTTTCTACGTCTTTATGTTGATGAAGTATGTGGCAGACCCCTCACACATGTTGCAGTACGAATCGTTGAAAGTGCAAGATGATATGACTTGCACCAAGCAGCCAGTGGGGACTGTTAACACCAAAGAGCAGTTGTTGAGGAACCGTGTCATCCATTGGGTGACAGTGCAATGGAGACATCATTGCTGGGCAAAAAGTACATGGCGACTCAAAGTTATAGTATACAGCTATGCTCTTTGTTATATCTGGCAAGAATATCCATATTTGTATATTGTATCTAGTGGGAATACCTGTGTTTGTGCATTCATCGCATTTGCTTGGCATTCAATATATTGGTTTAAGATATAAATGTGATTTATCTTAGTTGTCTAACAATGTTACTTGTAGTTTACCTTCTGTCAGATTATGTCAATCTGACCCACTAGTTTTGGTGTTTATGTCCCGGTGCCGGTCTTGAACCAGAGGATCAACAGACGCAGGAGATTCTACTAGATGGTAGAGTTGCTGAGTGGAGCGATAATAACATCTTCGTAGATATTCTAGTAGTGATGCTTAGTTCAGAGTATTCGACTCTTGTAATAAGGCCATGTTTTGTAGGCCATAATTGTAGGCATTAAATTCATTTGTTTTGGAATTATAATTTTGATTGTTATGCTTTAAAGTACTTGACCAATGATTAAATTATTATTGTGATTAGTTTATATGGCTTGAATATGATGACCAGCTGCACAGTATATGGGTTCTTAGTTTTTCTCTGTGATTATAGTTATTTGATCAACAAGCATAGCTTCACGAAGTATTTCGATCCACCCGGAATTGGGGCCCGTGTTATATATTTCAGGAAATTTTAAATTGGTCATAATTCTCAAACCCCTAAGACCAGATATGGATCCGGCCCAGGTTTGGGGACGTGACAATAGTAATACCTACTTTATGATCCATACAAATTATCAACACACCAAGGACAACCAGAATTAAATAGCGGGTCTATTAAGTTTTCACCATCCTAGTAGACTAGACCATTGGATTGAGTGCTAATTTTTTCTTTAATGTAAAAACATTAAACTTGTGGACCACCGGCAAAGGAGTTAAGGGTGTGGGAAAACTTGATATCTACGCCATCAAAGATTTCTCTTTTCATCCCCCTAGTCTTGTGATTAGTGGGGCTCTAAGTGGGCCCGATCAAGATGTACCTATGTGCATGTATATTGCCCAACGTAGAAGCTATTATACACAGACGTAAAAAACAGAAAAGTTTATTTACTAAAGAAAATTGCCCCTATTTATTCTTATCATGTTGTAATAGAAAATAGAAAAGTAGAGAGAGAAAGAGAGAGAGCTTTTATTAATGGGATGTGTGTGTATATAATAGGGGAGATGAGGATCTTATTTATAGAATAAGATTGCTTCCTCCCCAAGCAATCTAATAGGGAAAGACTCTAACCCTAAGTAATCCCCTTATCTCATGTGGGTCCCAATGTGGGCATCCACCTATATAATATATCTTACAATATTCCCCCTTGAATGACCACTATTCAATGACAGTTGCCTCATTAAAACCTTGCAAATGAAAAACTTAGTGGGATAAAAACCAAAGCGAAGGAAAATGAGTACAACATTTTACAGAATCATTGACTTGGTTTTGGACATGCATAATGTTGCCTCGTTAAAACCTTAACTAGGAAAACCCAGTGGGATAAAACCTAAAAAAGGAAAAAGAGTACAGCACACAGATGTCCTGGGTAGCATACTTCAAGATGCCTCCCCCTGATTGACTACTCTCCCTGATGATAACAACTTTTCACATAGCTAGGCATTTCAATCTTGAATACAAGTTTCTAAAAGACTGATTTTGGCAAAGAACTTGTAAACTGATCAGTCAAGTTGTTGCTCGAACGAACTTGCTTGACTTCAATCTTGCTATTCTTCTGAAGCTGATGAGTGAAGAAGAACTTTGGTGTAATGTGATTCGTCCTGTCATCTTTAATGTATCATTCTTTAATCTGTTGAATATATGCCTCCTTATCTTTGCAGATAATGCTCAGGGTACCTGTATTAAGAGGTAATTGACAAGAACTATATATATGCTGAGTTCAAGATTTTAGTCACATACATTCCCCATTGGCTTCATAGAGGGCTAAAATCTCAACATGGTTAGAATAAGTAACTACCAAAGTCTATTTAGTTAAATACAAAAAAATGATGGCATTACTATTAAGAAACATACAACATGTCTATGATCGACTCTTATGAGTATCAGGGATATATCCTGAATCTGCATATCCTATAAAATTTGAATCTTTACAACCATAAGAATAAAATAGAAGCAAATATGTAAGATTCGTTTGATGCCAATCTAGTATTTTCGAGTTGGTGTGAAACCATATATAGCAACCATATTTACAAATAATGAAATATCATTTTAGAACCTTTCTTAATCTGCGGTTGAGACAAAATTCTCCTGTAAATAGTCAATAGTTTTCTTGAGCTCTTCTGGAGTCCTGATTAGATTTATGTCATCTATATAAACTTCTACTATTATAAATCCATTTAAGGATTTTATAAAGATATATGGGCAAATGAGATTATTTTTATGCCCTTTCTTAGATAAATATTTATTTATTAAGACGATTATACCATATTCTTTTAGAATGTCTCAGGTCGTACAATGAACGTTTTACTTGTATTGAGTACGTACTCTCTGACTTTGCTTCAGGCAAAGCAAATCCTTCTGGGATTTTCATATATATACCTGTGCATGTTTTCCATCCCAAGTTTCTACAGGAAACCTTGTATCACAAGTCTTGCTTTCTATCAAGTAATTTCATTCATTTTCCTTACAAATACTCATTTGTAACATACATGGTTAACACCTTTTGGGGTTTGTACTATAGGTTTAGATACACCACGTCTATTGAGAGACTGTAATTCCTTAATGGCTTCTCTCTATTTTGGCCAATATATTCTTTGTCAACATTTATTTATAGAACGTGGTTTTATATCCAAATCATCTTTCTCATTTTCCCTCTATATTTGTGTAGCTACCATATATTCAAATGCGTCATTGATAATAATTTCATTTCTATCCCATCTCTCTCTTGAATAATTATAAAATATAGAGATCTCTTTATTTATTGGGTACCCATTGCCTCTTCAGGGGCTTCCAGACTCTTTTCTGGGACTCGTGTCTCTTCTAGGATATCAACTTCTTCAGGAATTTTAGAAAGTGGATTTTATCATAAACTCTTTGGGAGTGTACCTCTTCTGGAGTATGATTGGGATATGATTGCTCATTTTTCCTCTTCTGGGGAGCTAAGTCCTTGAAACCTATAAGTCTACCATGCTTCTAGCATGTATAGATTCATTTGCTGCCATATTTGGACTTTGTATCCTACAGGGACACTAATTCGTGCTTGTGTGTTCATAGCTGGTACATGTGACCTAGTCACTTTTGCTGTATCATTAAAAGCATCAGGGAATTTGTTTGTAACTAAGTGCACACTTCTCCATACTTCATTCTCACATTGTGAAGTATAGAGATCTAGATGAGACTGAGTGGAAGTATTCCAGATTAATTCTCGCCGTTCTTCAGGAACGGATTGTTCTACAGGAACAAGGCGTTCTTCAAGAACTCTCTTATCTCCCTCTAACGGTGGGAAGATTGTCTCATCAAGATGATAATCAGCAAAATGAGCAGTCCATAAATCTCCTGTTATTGATTCTAGATATCTAATAATTTGGGGGGGGGGGGGGGGTGGTGAATAACACCCTATGATATCAAGCCTTATAATTTAATAACATGCTCAAGGAAGTGTACCCTAGGTTTAATAATTTGTGCTAATAAGCAGGATTTAATGGGTTCACAAATGTCACACTATATCCTTTATGAAAAGGATGGCAATAAATGGTACTCTAAGGAGTATTTAACAGAATTATCAATAATTTATCACAGCATAGTACCCCTAGGGTAATCTAACCTATCATGTCAAAGCATTAAAGCCTTAGGGTCACTAAGTCTAAGGCTTAGTGTGAACTTTGGGCTTGACTTTGTTGTTTTTGCTCATAATCGAATGTGGTTCGATATTGGAGATTGTCTTATAATATAGCCCTGAGATTTAAGGAAAATGCATTTAGTTTTTCTAGTATCAGCTTCTGGCTGTCAATAATAGTAATGATGTACAAATATTTTTGGAGTTACCTTCACTGATAGTGTCTACATGTGGTAACATTATGTGGACTCTTCTGGAGCATTCAAATATTTGTATAAATCCAGCTACGATCGATGCCGTGCATGAATTAAACACTAATTCTAAGAAAAACTTCTAGTTTTTTCAATATAGTGTGTTTTGTTGCACTGTCTACCGGACATATATTATCCTCAGTTTAATGCATTCCATGATTCATACCGCATGAGATAATAAACGAACATAACTATTCAGTTGCATGAGAAAAATAAAAATTGAAAACAGCTAAATAATTCAAAGCAAGTATAATATGTAGACACAAGAGATGAGGAATAAAAGAATAAGTCCTACCTTCTAATAAAAAAATGAAACTTAATATTCAAATTCATAAAAATAGTTGTAGGTCTTCTAGACCATGCTTAGTGGTTCTCCTAATTTCTAAACAAAATGCCTTGTTAATCACCGCTCCTTGGGTGGTTTTTTTCATCTCTATTGGAGAACATATTATATCTACCTTTTCTAGAGGGACTTTGATTGACTAATCTGGCATTTATTTCAAGCATTGGGATCATTTGCTAGTGATCATCCCTGTCTAACAGGGATATAATGGCGCAGAAAATAAGAGCATATGTCATATCCTCCAAGGATATCTTATTTTTGACTTTGATAGCATTACCAAGCCTTTTAGAGTGTGTAAAGATTGATTTACCAATAACAATCAAACAAAAATAGAACTTTAGGTTCTCCATATCCAATGACAAAGTATAATGAAGAATTTGCCAATTAGAAAGTTAGAATTTCGGGTTCTTAACTGACTAATCAGAATTTCTAGTTCTGTCAAGACTTCAGGCTAGAGATAGAACTTCAGGTTCTTAGAACTGCTGGTTCTATCAAAGCTTCAGGTTAGAATCACAACTGCTGGTTCTGTTAAAACTTCAGGTTTGATTTCATGGCCTTCGTATCGATCTATACTACTTTGAATATTTAGAAATCAAGGTTCCTACGAATATGAATCTTCAGGTTCACATTCCAAATCTTAAAACTTCTTGATCCAGAAATTTATGGATCTTCGGGTTCAAGTTATTCAGTTGATATAGAACTTCAAGTTCTATCAAGACTTCGGACTTGATATTATGGCCTATTAGTTTTATTTCTAGATCTAAAATCAAACTTCGGGTTTAAGTATGAATATGAATCTTCGAGTACATATTATGGATCTGAAAACTACTGGTTTCAGAGTAAAATAACCAATGGATCTTCTGGTTCTAAATACCGTATGGAACTTCCGGTTCCGATTACTTATATAGAACTTCTGGTTCTATTTATGATCCATGATTTTTAATTCTATTATGATCTCTTTTTTTTTATAATAAATAATAAATTATTCATCACTCGAATTAAATACTTGCAGATTTAAAAAGGAATAAATGCAGGTGTATGATTAACAAACTAATAAAAGATCATAAAATAAGGAAAAATTACTTAACCTTTGAATCATCCTCCTTTGGTTGCCAATGTATGGATCTGCTCGCGAGCTTTCCGTAGGTGCAAACGGATCTCCGATCGGACGTCGGATGATCAAGATATCGCAGAAACAAGTTTTTGCAATTAATTCGGTCAAATCTGCCTTTGACCATACGAATGCTGACATAATATTGTCATCAGCAGGCTGACGTCACCTAGATGACATCAGGCCTTGTGCTTTTCGAAAGCAGGCTTTGCAAACGGGTCATTCCAACCCAACTTGAAACCCAAACTGGCATGCACTAGTAACTGGGCTCTCTACTAGACGGGTTAGGTCAATCAGACCTGACTTGTACTCGAGCTGGTCTAAGAGCAAGCTCTTCTCCCTTTTCGTTTTGGTTTTGGGTTCAGCAATAGACCCTTGCGACCTTCATCCCCCTTCTCCTTCTGTTTTTCCTCGGCAACTGCGGAAGAGGCAACGACGGAAAGCGGCGACCGTCGAACAGTGAGGATGGTGAGGTGATGCCAGCGACGACAGGGCTGCAGGATAAGACGGGTGGCAGGGGAGGTGGTTAGTGTCGATGGTAAGCATGTGGGGATGCGTTACCCGAGCAGTAAAACCCTCTTTCTGGTCCTGTCTAAGTTCTGCAATCAGAACCAAACCGTCTGCTTGGTCTTTTCTGTGAGATCAGGCCACCAAATAATGAACACCGACTGGTAATCTGATCCGCCGCCGTTGATCTGCGTCAGGTGGCTGCAGAGCGCGTTGATGATGGCGTTGGCGGCAGCGAATTCTCCCGGAACCAGGTGATGATAGCGTCGCGAGCGAACATCTCTGGAAGCTGCAGATGCTGCGACGAGGCGGCAGGAGGTGGCGCTGCCGGTGCCGACGGTGATGTGGGGCTGTCTGGGAGGGTCATTCTTTTGGAAGCGAGGAAATAGAGTTCAGCTAGCAACGGAAGCTGGGAGATATCGGCCACGATGTTTCGGTGGCCAATACGGTACGAAGTTTGGATTGGTAATACGTACCGGGTTTTTGAAAGGGAAAGAGGAGAACGAGACACGAGAACTCTCTCTCCTCCTTCAAATAGGGCTGAGATCCTCTCTGCTTTTGATCGATCATGGCCTTTTGAGGATCAAAACAACTCCGACTACACCTCTTTACTTTCTACGACGATGATGTTCGTAGAGATCAAACATATTGATCTCTTTCTCCATTTCCAATGGCCGAACAGGAAAATCTGAGAAATTGTGCTGATAACGTATTGTAATAGAAAACAGAAAAGTAGAGTGAAAAAGAAATAGAGCTTTTATTAATGAGATGTATGTGTACATAATAGGCGAAAGGAGGATCTTATTTATAGAATAAGATTACTTCCTCCTCAAGCAATCTAATAGGGAAAGACTCTAACCCTAAATAATTTCCTTATCTCATGTCGGTCTCAATATGGGCATCAACACATCTTATAACATATCCTTTATTTTGCCCCTATTTCTTCTTATCATTCATTATATCTAGTTCGTTATGAGGATCTCCTGAATTTTAACTCTTTATAATCTTGTGCCACGTGGACAATCCAATTGAAGAGCCACATATATCACGTATACTGCAGGGACTGTTAAGCAAAAGGGGAAAAGAAAAAAAACTTCATAAAAAAAAAATGCTCCTTTTCACGAGGGAAACCTAAGATGTTAGACCTCTTTAGAGGTTCGTGGCTTCAAGAGAAAAACATAAAGGAAAAAGATAATTCACCAGAAACTAGACACAAGGAGTTGTTGTGCGAGAGTACGAAAAGAGAGCTCCAATAAAAAAAAAGAAAAATACTATTTCTTCAAATGCAGAACCCATGAAGTTTGACCTCTTAAAAGCACTAGGGCAACGAGAGACAAGCCTATAGGAAAAAAGATAATTTGCCATTATGACAATAACATAACAGAACCCAACTACTGTATCTACGGCCTTTTAAATAAGATGATGAACGAATTGCTCACTGGGCTTAATCAGCAATACCGAAGACTCCAAGAATATAAACAAAGATAAATGTCAATATGATGACCAAGAACATATACAAATTGTGCGCAATATCACATAAATAATCCAAGAGATCAAAATCATAATGGGTTTATGTGCTTAGAGTGAGATAATCTTGTTTATTGTGATGACCAATGATGAACATAATGGTAGTGGAGGGAGTAGCAGTAGAGGCGATGTGTAATGGTGTGACTCAAAAAGCTGGTAAAAATTTTAAAATTTTTTGAGAAAATCCAAAAATGTTGGAAAATGCTAGAACACACATACATATATATATGGAAAATAATCCTATGAGAATTAGTTCTCACTATTTTTTTATAAGAGGTGTAGGTAGGGCTCGTTTATCACTTAATCCAAATCTTGTAATACACAGGGACCCCTTGATAGTCACAAGCTCCAAAATTTTGGTCAAATCCGAAGTTACTGGACCTTTGGATCGATTGTGCACTAATCCTAATGGACTGGATTTGTTGGCCATGAATGAAGTGGTTCGGGACATGTGATTGGGGCCAAGCTTGGTTTTTGAGGTGGTCCTACATATATCTTTTCATCCCCTATCCCCCCCTCCCCCCACCCAACCCAATATATATATATGTATATATATTGGGAAAGACTACTATGCATCTATTTATCTCCACAAGATGAGGGATAATTCCTTTTTTAGACCTAATATGTTAAAAAGGTGTCATGATGTGCGATAGTTTTGTCCTTTTGTACATTAATGTGTTCAAAAAATGGAAGTATCGCTTACCTTAGTATGGGGGACATATACATAATAGTTTTGTCCTATATATATGAGGAAGATTACTATGCATCCTTCCCTTATGGGGTATTTCCTTTTTTTTGGACCTAGCAAGGTAAAAAAGGTGTGATTAGGTGAATGGTTTTATCTTTTTGTATATTAATATTTTCCAAAAAAGGAATTGTCCCTCACCATAAGGTAGGGAAATGATGCACAATAATATTTCTCTATATATATTGCAAAAGTAACTAAGATAAAGGGGGCATCACGGTCCCCTCATTACATGAGCTATAAATTACCATATGATTATTACAGTTTCCTTTTAAAGTGAAACTTGATTCATTTCTATTTCCTATAAAAAAGAAAAGGACTCCATTTCTAATTAGACTGAAATATGGGTAGGACTCTAGTTTCTTCTACAGTCCAATATCTCTGGGGCTCTATTCCTATTAGAGTGGAATTTAGCTAGGTTTCTACTTCCTATTAGAGTAAAATATAGTTAGTGCCCTCTGTTATTAGTAGAGTGAAATTTTGCTGGGGCCCTATTCCTATCATGGCGACATGTGGCCATGGCACTGTTTCTTATTAGAGTGAAATTTGACTAGGGCCCTATTATTAGAGTGAAATTTGGTTAGTTCTTCTATTCTATTAGATAAAATTTAACTAGAGGCCTATGCCTATCATAATAACATTTGTCTAGTGCCCTAGGTCATAGTAAAGTGAAGTTTGACTAGCGACCTATATAATGATGAAATTTGGTTAAGATCCTATTTTCAATTAGATAAAATCTATATTGGGCTTAATATGGTTGGAAATTAATTTAATAATTTAGATCTTTAACACAGGGGCCCAACCTAACGGAGATAAATTCTCAAGAGATAAGATATGATCCATTTTCTCAAAAGTCCACGGATAGTGCAGCTCTTTCAAATGAAATTACCTTTCAAAACTCTTTTTAATGTTTTTTAATGCTTTTATTTTGGAATTTATCAATTATTGTTTGTTATTATTATCGGTTTTAGTTTTGATTATAATTTTTACCACATTAATATTATTTAGACTAAATATTATTTGAGACTTTTATTATTTTTAATGTTATAAATTATATATTGCCAGTGCTAAGTGCGGCATGTTTTGCTATTTTAGATTATAGGTATTTTTATTGGTTGATGGAATATTGCACTTCAAGTTTTTATGGAATGGTTTGAATTTTATTTTGGTTTTTCTTAATTCTTTAAGGGTGTAAGTGCCAAATAGAATGCGATATTTTATAAATTGATATGTAAGCCAAACTCATCTCCTGCTCAGAGTTTGGATTGGACTCCAAAACGCCCTTGTGGTTATGGATATTTTGTGTCATGCTTTATCTAGAAAGATGAAGTATTTGTGGACGAAGTGCGCTGAAAGCCAAAATTTCAGATTCTACGGGGAAATTCATATTTCTTAATAAAGTTGATCATGTTGAAACAAAGTTGGTGGCTGTTGACACAAAATCGGATGTGTTGAAAAAAAAGAAAAGAAAATAGTAATGGAGTTTCCATGCAAAACTTTTCATTTTCATTTTATTGCATGTTGTGCTATGTTGGTAGTCTATATGTTGAATCGGAAGTAAAGCTCATCTATAGAAAGTATGATTTTATATGACTAGTAGTTACATGGTGTGTTTTTGTATGATTATCTTGTTAATGTCAAACTAACATAACTTTAATTGGATATTTGATTGGAGATTTACTACACTTCTCACCACTTTAACAATGTGATTTCGGGGATAATCAATGTAATGTATAGAGAAGAGTTGTAACCCCTAAATTCCAGTTAGGCTTCTTGTTGTCATACCACCCGTTTGAGGGGTCTATTTGGTTCTTAAACCATTTTTACTTAGCACTGGCAACCTCATGGTTGGAACAATAAGCCACTTCTAACTTGGGCTCGAATCAATGGTTCTTGGAGCCTGCCTATTGCAGCTGTTAAATGTCATAACTTCTACAAATGATTAATTTATATTACTGAGAAAGAGGTTTATATTCACTGGAGCTTAAAGAAAATGAAAATTGTTGGTTTGAGACTTGGGTTTGCTTCCCAAGGTCTCAAGTTCAACTCTTGCTCCTTCCGTTATCCGGATACTATGTGTGCGGCCGTGCATGTAACTCTTAGGAAATAGTTTTTGTTTATCAGAATCGCGTAACCACCCGGGCCAGAGGCCAAAGGTTTGAAGGCTGGACTGACGAGGAAAACCCTAGGTCATCAAAAAAAACCCTAGGTCATCAAAAAAAAAAAAAAAGGCAAAAAGAAACGAACAATCTTCATTGGAGAGTAGGACTTGGGTGCCATCGATTTTTAAAGGACACAGTACACAACCACACGACATATTCACCACGGTGTAGCCAAGAGGGCCTAAACTTTGGTTGTGAAATGTCGCAAAATTCCCTCGAACTGGAATTAGTGTTCTCTTTTCAGGGGGGTAAAAACAGACTATGAAGTCCTCAGATGCCTATGAGAAACAATGCAACAACATTATTATGAATTTATACAAATTGTAAAACTCAAGACAGATAATCAAATCGACCGAATAAAGGGCCAAGAAGACATGTACAGGGCATTCATTCCATGGCTGCACCTCCCTCTAGAACCACAGAAAGCATTCCCATTCCCCACTTCCCTCTATAATAAAAACTCGCTCAATATTAAGTTAAAGCAGCAGAGGAATTACCAGTTGAGAACCTCTGCCTTCGGCACCGCCTAGTTGTCTTCCCCCAGCCTTGCAGGTTTAACCCCCCCTCAATTTCCACTTCAACATTACTCGACTGCTTTTGCAGCAGATCCGCCCAATTGCCTGCGCTAGCTGCTGCAGCAGAGCCTCTTGGCCGCCGCCTTCCCCGTGCCCGACCATGCCATCCATTTCTAGCTGCATTCCTCCTTGCTGCCCCTGCCTCCCAAGAGCAGCCGGAAGCCCTCATCAGCCCTCCAATTGTCTGGAGATCCTCAGTCACTTCGTGCCTAGAAAGGGACACAAGACCCGGCAAGATATCCTTCTGAAAGTCCCTCCGCTGTCTCCTCCCCCTCTGCATTTTCCGTGGTCGGGTTAGCAATGTTGAGGTGACTGTATCTTCTTTCTTTTGATTTTCTCGCTCCCAGGGCTTCCAACAAGGCACCTCCACCTTTGTCTCAGTTAGTTTTAACGTCATGGCCTCGAAGAAATCTTCCCACTCTACCGATGACTCATTATCCGCATCAACCATTCCCTTCAGTGCTCCTTCCATGCTCTCGAGGTCACCTGCATTTGAAAAAACCACTTCCGAGAACCAAACAAGGGAGTCCCTAAGAGAAGAAGATGAGGCGGGGCAACTGACATCATCGGAAATGCATGATGACAAAGCAACAATAGACTCTGCTGCCATTCTGGCAAGTGTATCCTGAGAGTCATCCGTCTCACACTGTATAAGTTTGACATGTTTCACTGGATCATCAGTTCCTAAATTTTCACTCTCGGGAAATATATCCTCCACATGCGACAAAATTACAGGAGCCTCCAAATCTATCCCAGCAGCAGACTCAGCAGGAGCTTCTGGAATAGAAGATGGAACCACTCTGTTGATTTTAAATGAACCCTCCAGTGTATCAGGTGGATGCTCCTTAATTTCTACTGCGACAGAGTTCAAATTAATGTGATCTCTAAAACCAGTTGAGCTTCCATCAAGCTCCTTTTCTGAGACTGAATCCTCTACAAAGGGCTTCTTTTCCAAGTCCAGCAATGTAGGCTTGCTAAATGTGTTCACAGAATATACAGCATCTGTCACACCTTTTTCAATAACAGCAATTTCAGATTGGACTCGACATGACATGGAAGATGAGAAATGTGGGACAGGAACTCCAAAGATCTTACTACTGGAGCAATCAGCCAGCTCAATTCTGCAGGCTTTTGCATCCTTGGTATGCAAAGCTGATAAGGAATCCTTCCTAAAACCAGGAGGACCCGTTCCTGTTTCAGTTTTAACCTGAAATGGCTCGGACTCTACTCGGCTAGAAAACAGCTGAGAGCCACCTGATAAGAAACCCATATCCGTTTGGGTCAAGCCTCCAACACTTGAAAATTCAGTGGAGGTCTTGTTCATTTTGAGCCATGACGGTCCCTTTGATGGATCTTCACCCTTTCCTTCATCAATAAGCAAAGGATTCCCTTGAGAATAAATTCCATCACCGAAACCATTAGGAAGACACACATTCAAATTCATATCCTTTGCAGCCTTAACACCCAGGCAGTGCATACTCTTGGATATCCTCCCGGGCCCATGAACATCACCATCTTTAAAAGATGAATGATCACTGCCAGTTAGGTTAAGCTTATCAATGCTGCTCAAGGGGGACTGTAAATGCGAGGCATTGCAATCTGACTTAAATCCATAGTTGAGAACATTCTGGCAGGGCATTTCGGTTGTGGAACTGGGCTGGGATCTCAGACATTCATTAAGATCCCACTTCTCTTTGGCAGTGCTGGTGCTTTGAAAAGATGAACTAAAACTCTTAGTCTGCCTGTTCAGAGGAGATGTTCTATTCAACCATGGAGGTGTTTGAACCTCCACTAATGGCACTGCTGCTATGCTGTCTACTGGCTTTCTCCAGGATGAAATTGAAGACGACGCGGTGTTGGTGTCATCAGTTTGAGAAATGGCTGGAAGAAGATATGCCATGGGAGGAGCCACCTGCTCTGTTAAGTTATATATGTCAAGAGCAGAATTTCTTTTAGAAGTCTCCACACAAGTTGCTTTTCCTCTAAGCCATGTTAACGTTTTACCCAGATCTGAGGAAAGAAACTGTGGCAGAACATGTGGTTTCTTCATACCAACTAGTAACGGTTCAGATGATTTCTCATGACAAAAATCTGAAGCTTGCCCTGAAAATAAAGATCAATCAGTATCAGTTATGAAGTAAAATACAAACCAGCAATCCCCAGATCAAAGAGTTTGCCCATTGGGTGCTAACACCATATTTACAGCATGATAAAGAAGTGCTTCTGTCAAGTGATGCAAGTGTTCATCAGATTTTAATATGATTACATGGGTTAGGAGGTGTTTGCACTTTCTGTTTCATTTATTTCATACAAATATACAGTTGTACAATTTTTATTTTTATTTCCCCTTTTTGTTTAAAGTGGCAAAGGAGGCTTACGTGTAGATGAATAGGGAAAAACACTAAGAGACATTAGTCTGCACCAATGATCCATGATGATCAAGGGGTAGGGCGATCAACATATCTGGACATTCATTAGGGGTCCTAATATCAGTCCAACATTGGTCTTAGCTACTAATGTTGGGGCATCAAAATTTAACGGCAATACATTATAGATTTTGTGTAATAAAATACAATAGCAGATAACAGTCTGATAAATGTCAAATTGGGACCAGTAATAATTCTGAGAGGGTAAGTACCATGGTGTATGTTGTTTATAGATGATATAATATTGGTAGATGAATCAAGAGATGGGGTAAATGCAAAACTTGAGAGATGGTGGTGGGCATTAGAATCTAGAGGCTTTAAAATAAGTCGTACAAAGACAGAATATATGGATTACAATTTCAGTGGACATATACAAAGTGTTGAAACCACTGTCAAAATTGAAACCCATGAGATACCACGTAGAAATTCTTTTCGGTACCTAGGCTTGATGATTACTAAGGATAGGGAGATTGACGAAGATGTAGAGTATAAGATAAAAGCTGGATGGTTGAAGTAGATACTAGCTTCTGGAGTGCTTTGTGACAGACGAATGCCAACGAAATTGAAGGGCAAATTTTACAGGACAGTGGTTAGACTAGCTATGACATATGGAGCAGAATGTTGGCCAATTAAAAAGATGCACATTCATAAGATGATGTAGTGGAAATGAGAATGTTTAGGTGGATGTGTGGTAAAACGAGAAAAGATAAAATTAGAAATGAGCGCTTTAGAGAGCATTTAGGGGTAGCACCGATACGGGATAAGATTAGAGAAACCCGTTTAAGATGGTTTGGGCATATTGAGCGTAGGCCAGTAATGGCACCGGTGAGAAAAAGTTTGGCTATACAAGTGGATGGCCCATCAAGAGGTAAGGGTAGGCCGAAGAAAACATTGATGGAAGTCATTAATTCAGATTTGAAAAAGTTTAACTTATCAAAAGATTTGGCTCAAAATAGAAAAGAATGGAGAAATAGAATTCATGTAGCCGCCGACCCCAACATGGTTGGGATAAGGCTTTGATGATGATGATGATGATGATGATGAAGAATAATTCTAAGGGGGTAGGGGTGTGTGAAGGGATTGGCTTGATCATGGTTGTCCCACCTTTATGAATTGAAATAAGAAGTATTCTAGAGAACTACTCATTCATATGATTTAAATGTGAACACACATGATCTTGCACTGCTGAATCGCCATTATTATAAAACAAGATGTTATTCAAACATATAAACGAAGGGCGCATCCTTTGTTTTGTTCATTAACAGCTACAAAAGTCCCATATATGCTTTAAAATCAAAATAGCATGAAAATCCATAAGGACACAAGATAATTGAGAATGCCTTTGATTAGCAAGTACATAAATTAAATAAATCAAATAACAAAAAAGCACTATACACAATGCATACTTTATAATCCCATCGCTAAAAAATCCAACAATAGAATTGAGAGAAAAAGAGGAAGAAGAGTAGTTCCTATAAACAGTGGCGGAGCTAGGAATTTCTCCCACTGGAAGCAAAGATTGTTAACTAACGTAATGTCAATAATTACTTAGCCACATTTCTTTTTCTATTAACAATCAAAGAAAAAGGAAAAGGAAATTTTATCAGTTCTTTTATGAGATACTAGTTAAATTTTATTAAAAAAGAGGAATTACGAACTTCCACAAAATGAAAGATGTCTGAAAAAATAGAAATTTGTATAAGCATATAAAAAGTTATACATCTATTAACCATTTGATTCCGCAAATGAAGAGTTTTTACAGTCATCCTCCATGCATTTTCATATTGTAGATCCTATAGATTTATAGTTTTTTAATTATTTATCATTATACTTTACTAGAATTGGCCCAGGTTAGATTGGAATGTTAAAACAAAATTCATATAGCCAACCCCAACATAGTTGGAACAAGGCTTTGATGATGATGATACTTTACTAGAACTGGATCCTCATATAGCTTTGATGATTGATCAAGTAAATGTTGTAAATTACAACTTACAAACCAATGTATAAAATAATAATAATAATAATATTATTATTATTAATAAACCTTCTAAACCAATAAAAAAAGCTTTTTACTTCTAAGTCATCCCATCAAAAACTGTAAGTCTAGAATACAAAGTCCATTGGTTTCATCACTAAAGCTTATAACTTCTTAAGTCAACCCCTTAAAGCTCTTAAAATCTAGAATTCTAAGTCCATTGGTTCTAATTCTATCACTAACCTTCACAAATCTATTTTATATAAACTTCTAAGCCCATTGATTCTACCAAAAATCTTGATAAATCTATTTTGAAATTTATATAAAATTCTAACTCCATTGATTGATTACTAACAATGCTTATTATTATTCATCACAGCTTCCATATTGTAGTCTCTCTCTAGAACAATGAAAGTCAAAGGAGATGTAGGAAAAGAAAGTGAAAGGACTCAAGGACAACTAGTGAAAAGAATAATGAAAGAATATGCAGCAAAATTTAAAAATAAAAATCAAATGAAAGGACTACTACAAGAAAAAGTACAAAAGCCGTAAGCCATCAATGTACCCTAAAAAAGGAAAAACCAAATGAAGTAAAGAACAATCATCAATGTTGGAAAGAAATAACTTGTATCCATCGTGTTAGTCCAAGAAGCATATCTTCAAAACTTCTTGAGGGGCAAAATGACAAATATACCCATTTTATTTTCCAAAACCAAGCACATAACGAAATAAAACAAAAGTTGAGGAGGTGCAATTGCCCCCCCTCAAACCTATGTGTCTCCACCACTGCTTGTAAATAGGGTAGGATCAATCAAGCTCATCATCCTTGGCCCCTCCTTTCTGATGGGTAACATGTCTTTGAACCTGCAACATCTTGGTTGCAACAATAAGCACCTTTCGACTGTCGGGCTTTTGTCCCCTCCTGCTTTTTTCTCTTAACAATGAAGGAAAAATATCCTTATTTCACACTCATTATACAAATATGTGCATCTACAGTTTGACAGATAAGACTAAGACACTGCTATCGCATCTTTCCAAAAGCTCACCAAGTTGTATGCTGTATATCTGAAGTTGCTGTTATTGATGCAATTTCTTGTATGTAGTTTGAGTTTTTTGCTATAAAAGAGTTGTTCTTCATTGATGAAATTGAACTAAAATTTTCAAGATAAAAAAAGTCACTTGATTTAGGTGCATCTTTCTTTCGCTCACCCATCCTAGCCATGCATCAGGCACACTAAGTTTTAGCGCCCAAACCCAGAGCATCGGTAGACCCATCGGCAGACCTTTTGACTTTATGGTTCAAGTATCACACTAATAGTTGAGATCTCAAGAGAACTCACTAGACGTATAAAATATGTTTTTTTCCTAGATATCTGAACTAAAAGCCTTCAAAGTGAAAAGAAAGGTAGAAAGAAAATGTAAAAATAGAAGAGAACAATAAAACCCTAGGACTTTCAATCATAAAAGGATGGTGAAATATTTCAATGAAATAGGCATTTCTAGCACAAAATGCCTTGGAAGAGAGGAAAGGAAGAAAGGAAGCAAAACAAAAAAGTTAGTGTTGAAAAGTAAGGCAAAAGTCTTTAACGGGTACAAGGGTTTTTTTGTTCATACTAAAGCCAGTAGGGATGAGTCACACTTAAATTGTATGAAATCAGAGAAATCTAACCCCAGTATCAATGTTGTTTCATTTCGAAACCAACTAGCACCTAAGGGCTTGTTTGGCATCGTTTCTTAGGAACATTTTTGAAATCCCATGGGCTTAATAATGATTGAATACATTTGGACGGCATTTTCTAGACCCTTCTGTGGGGAGCAATCCACGAAAGGGTGGATGGAACAAAACTTGTGAAATGGTTCTGAATTGTTTTTCAAGGTAGATTTACTCACTCCCTATGCAATCTTTGTCTCCCTCTCCCTCTGCAATCTACTTCTTCCTTTTCCCTATTCGTTTTCTTTCGTACTCTCTATTGTTTGTCTTGACAAAACGGGGAAAATGCTTTTAAAGGTTTTTCCTTTTTCCACCACAGCCCTTTTGATTAATGGACCCACATTAGAGTCATGGGCCACAGTGGAGCCAATCTAAACAGTTTAAAATAAATGCCTGACTCATATATGGGCCCCAGCCAAATTTTAGTCTAAAAGGAAATGGCCACTAGCCAAATTTCACTCTAAAAGGTCATAGGGCCATACATACATACATACATATATATAGGGAAATATTCAAGTGCATACATCTCTCACCATTCCGGTGAGGGATACTCCTTTTTTGGAAAGTATTAATTTGCAAAAGGATAAAACCATCACACCTCATGACACCTTTTTAATGTCTAAAAAAGGAAGGGTCCCTCACCAAAATGGTGAGGGATGGATGCATAGTAATACTTCCCATATATATATATATTCCAAAATGTGACTCTAAAATGTTTCATCAAAACTCCAAATTGGCTGAAAAATTTCAGTTTGGAGGCTAAACTGAAGTAGGATCCGAAAAGAAACTCACAACCATGACAACGTTGCCAATGGTCTCAACCATGACAATGTTGACAAACATACTTTTGTTGATATATTTTTTTCCTCAGAAAAATACTAATATAATGTTACCAAACAAGCTCACTACAGCCTATTCTCAACACAACTCAATCCTAGCACATAATAAATTAAAACAAAAGTACAGAAATGATGCCTAGTGGCCCTAAGTCAACTCAAATGAACCGACCAACTGCTAAATGATATTTAAAATGAGGACTTCTACTTCTAAATTTGGTGTATGAAAGTGAGGCTTAAGATCGGATAGAGTGAGTCAACATGTTATTAGTCACTCAAGACAAGATCTAGAGTCATAATCTTGGAACTAATTTCATTTTTAGTGACAATGTGAAATGACATATGAGCAAGAAGTCAGAAATGTGACAATACCAAAAGAATTTCTAATACCATACAACATGCAACCCTTAGAAAGTGCAAACTTGACGCAACATGGGAAAGAAGAATAGCTAATGGGCTATTCTTCAAGCCAAAAGGCTTACGATTAACTGTCTAAGCCTCACACCAAAGACAAGAATTCAACCCACAGGGACAAAAAAACTGAAATCTCATTCAATAATAATGTGGCCCATCCCATGAGAAGGGATTACATCTATTTTAACTAAACTACTATCTAAATGAGGAAACAATCTAGTTGAATCCAAATAAGAAGTCCTAATTTAAATATAAATCAATTTCTAAAGCTTAAGAAAGCAACTACCATTAATAAAATCAATCTTCACTACTGGTCTTTGGACTTGGGCTTACAGGTATAGACTTTCAAGCGGGGCCCATTAGTCCTGCCTGCAGCAAAATTGAATGAGGTCTCTTTCTCTCTCATTTTTGTTAAGCGCTAGTTATGTTACTCGTAGACATTGATTATGCAACAGATCTTCAATCCCCTTCGCTTAGTTCATTTGTCTAGGCTTAACTTTGTAAATTTTTACTTTTGCAATCATCTCTATTAAAGCAATGTTCTCTATGACTCTATGGTCTATCATCTCTTTCATCACTCTTCATTAAAGGTATTTATAGATCATCCCTCTACCCAGCTACTGCTTCGCTGGTTAGGGAGACGGGTGTGACTATGAGAGTGTCTGAGTTCAAGTTCTCCATGTAGCTCCACAAAAAAAAAGGGTTCATGAGTTAATAAACTTGACAAGAGATTGTAAGAGATTGTGGTACAGAGAAAGCCGCCCACTGTTGCAACCTTGAGTTGTGTGGTCAAGTTTTTTTTTAAATTTAATTTTTGTTTGAATATCGAGGGATTAAACTTATGAGTCATACTATGAAGTTATGGGAGAGAATAATGAAGCAAAGACTTAAACAGAAGACCAAGATTGCTGAAAATCAATATGATTTTATGCCAGGGAGGTCAACAATGGAACCTATCTTTTCACTTAGGTAATTAATGAAAAAATATCGAGCAAAGAGGAAGAATCTATATATGGTCCTTATCGATTTAGAAAGAGCCTATGATAGGGTACCGAGTTATTTAATTTAGTGGGTTTTGAAGAAAAGGAAGGTCCCCAGCGGTTACATTGGAATTTTTAAGGACATATATGAAGGAACAGTAACAAATGTGAGAATTATATGTGGAGAAACAGGTGGATTCCCTGTGACTATAGGTATGCATTAGGGATCAGTCTTAAACCCTTATCTCTTTGTCTTGATTATAGAAGAGTTACCTGCGCATATTCAAGAAGAAGTACTATGGCGTATATTGTTTGCAAATGATATAGTATTAGTGGATGAATCAAGAGGTGGTGTAAATGCAAAACTCAAGAGATGGCATGGGGCATTAGAATCTATAGGTTTTAAAATAAGTTGTATAAAGACAGAATATATAGATTGCAACTTCAGTGGACATATACAAAGTATTGAAACCACTGTTAAAATTGAAATCCATGAAATATGACGTAGATATTCTTTTCCGTATCTGAGCACGATGATTAGTAAGGATGGGAAGATTGACGAAGATGTTGAGCATAGGATAAAAGTTGGATGGCTGAAGTGAAGATTAGCTTTTGAAGTGCTTTGTGACAGATGAATGCTATCGAAATTGAAAGGCAAAATTTATAGGATAGTGGTTAGACCAGCTATGACATATGGAGCAGAATATTGGCCAATTAAGAAGACGCACATACATAAAATGCATGTGGCGGAGATGAGAGTGCTTAGATGGATGTGTAGTAAAACTAGGAAAGATAAAATTAAAAATGAGCGCTTTCAAGAGCATTTAGGGGTAGCACCAATAGAAGATAAGATTAGAGAAACCTATTTAAGATGGTTTGAGCATTTTAAGCGTAGGCCGGTTATAGCATTGGTGAGGAAAAGTTTGGCTATCCAGGTAAATGGCTCATCAATAGGTAGGGGTTGGCCGAAGAAAACATTATTAGAGATCATTAAATCAGATTCGAAGAAGTTTAACTTATCTAAGCATTTGTCTCAAAATATAACGGAATGAAGAAAAAAAATTCATGTAGCTGACTCCAACATGGTTGGGATAAAGCTTTGATAATGATGATGGTGATGATTGTGTGTTCAAGATACCAATGGAAAAAGAAAAAATAAAAAATCAATGAACATCTCCTTTTAATTCGTCTAACTTGTAACCCATCAATACATCATTTAGGGGCTATTTTTGGTCTTCTGTTGTGTGCCCAAACTATCCCAAGCATTCCTTGATTCTCTTATCATTAGAGCAACTTGTAAGTTTCCTCTATGAACCCATTTCCCATTCCTTTCTCATTGTTCAATACATCCTTCGTAGGAACTGAATCTAAAGCACTTGACTGTAACTTGTCCTTCATTCTTTGCTCATCTCTCAACTCCATATCATAAAACAGGTCTAGCTGCAGTCTTACAAAAATCCCCTTTAATCAAGATGGCACTTTACGATTACATAACACTTCACTAGCTTGTCTCCAATTTTCCAACCATGCGTTGATCCTAGGTGCACGACCCAACTTAAACCCTCTAATTCCATTCTATAATTGCTCCAAGATCTCAGATCTAACACAACTGTAATAGTTTACTGACCAGATGAGTCGACTAGGAACCCAGCTGATGCAACTTGGCTTGGTCGCATACCTGGCGACCAGTAGGGTTGAATGCATGGTAACCTAGTTCACAGTATAGCCAGTTCATATTTGAGTTTTCAATTAGTAATTCAAGACTTACTTTGACAATTCAATAGTGTAGGTCCATTTCATTCGCTTTTGAATTTGTCTAATCCAGACTGGGAGTTCGTTGAGTTCAATGAACTAATTTGTCTGAGCCTGCACTATAAATTCATCACTAGAGGCCACTGCTCAAAAAATTTCTCTTACTTATATAAACTTTGGGCAAAAGTTTACTCCGGTCAGAGTTGGGCCTACCATCAAATTGGTCTGAGACAACCTAGCATAAAACTGATTTCTCAACATATTGTTTCTTGCGTAGAGCTTATATTAATTCTAAACACATTTTCTATCTTCCACAAGAACAACAACAACAACAACAACAACAACATTAGTAATTACAGTATACAAAAACAAAATAGTAGTATGTATTACAGTAGAAAATGATAAGAATAGAAAAACTTCAAGATGACGAAAGCAAATGGGACAATGGAAGGTGATCACTATTGTGACCTTGAGGTTGTAAGTTAAAGGCATCTTAACAGTAAAAAATAGAAAGACCCCAAAATACATAAAATTGGTACACTGGTTTAAATTTCTAAAAAAAGCATAAGAATCCTGAAGCATTTATACCTATCAACAATAGATGCAAATAAGGAATGAATCATCTATGATATATAATGTCAATCCTAGCCAAAAGATCTTGCTAACAAAAGGGAAATTACGTTCCAGTCTTCCATAACTTTTGAGACTAAAAACAATTATATGAGCACCTAGTCACATCATACTTGTGTCCAATCTGATAGATGCGAGGAAACATCTGAGTAGGGCCCACTTATTTTTCACATCAAAACCAAGGCATACCCTGCAATCCAGTACTTGTGCAAGTCCTAATATTTCAGAAAATTCTTTTCCATTCTTTTCCTTAGTTACTTCTACTGTACTGAACTTCTAATATGTCAAGCACCAGGACTCTTTGTTTAGGAAATATGACACCAATTAGAGGGCTAAGATCAATTTGACCACATATTTTGGGCTAAATATTAGATATGGGGTCGCCAGATACAAAGAAAAAAGAGTAAAATGTTTCCGGGCATCCCCAGATTCAAGATTTTAAAGTTTATCCATGTGAACCACTGCTTTTTTGGTTTCTTTGTGAAAACTTGGGGGTGAGACCCATCCTCCTGGAATACCACCACAGGTTGCTTGATGCTTGTACTTCCGTCATAGTACTGCCATTACCTTTCTCCATTGTTTCCTCTCTCCACTGCCATGCTTCAAGGACATTGCTAACAGATTTCTGATTTGGAACAATGAAAAGGCAGAGATGATTAGGCACGTCAAGGCTAGTGTGGACAGCTGATTACATGAAACAACGTATATTGATTGCTCCAATTTCTGTCCCATGACACTCAGGCAAGAAGTACAATTTCAAGCCTATCGATGCAAAGAGTTCTGCACTAATGTTGGTCATCATATTCTCAATTAGACAAGCTTCAGATTCAAGCTAGAAATCTGACCAATTTGTATCATTTTGGTTGTTGACTGATTTGCACAAATTAGTCTATTTTCCAGGACTGAACGTCACAAGAAATTGAGTTTCTAGAGCTGACCAATTCATACTCATGTTTGTGGTTACTGACCATGTCAATACAGCCCCATGCAAACACTGTCTTGACAACCATTTAATCTGTATTTACTGTAAATCCTGACAGGTTCATAACATTGGAATTGAGTATTTTGTTGGTTTAAAATATAGTACAATGGTTGTACGTTACATACCCAGATTTGCATATGAACCTTGGGCTGCGTCAGTCTGAATCCAACTTTCATCAGAACCTATTACCAAATTGTCTTGAATATACACAAGTTTAAACTTTCTTTTAATAGTGCACATTTTTAAACTATTCAACATGCAACTTCCAAAAAACTATTGACATATTTATTTTAAATAGTTTTTTAACAAATTTTTTCCTTTTCCTAATTCATATTTTAAAACTTCTTTTTTAAAAAGGTCATCTTGAATATATCATTAGAAAAATCTAAATGTCGAGAATTTTCCTGACTATTACCAAGAGAAAAGATTAAAAAAAAAACTATTAAAATAGTTTTAACAAAGAAATGGGGACTACTTATATTGTTGCATAACAGATTATTTACTAAGTTATTTGTTGTCAATATTGGGTGATATTCATCCACTAGTTTAATACAAGTTTTAGCTGTCTGTAGAGTTTGGAGTTTCTAGCTGAAAAGGAATGGTTACATGCATGAACATAATCCATCAGTGACCCTTTATATGACTAGTTAGTTCAAGTGATTTTACTGTTCATAACAAACTATAAGGAACCGACATATGTTGTAGTAGATTCTTTTATCATGTTTACAGTTAAGACTATATGGTGTATTTCCCTTTCTTGCATTATCATCTCCTATAGGCAGGGGTATGTTTGCAACATATTAAGCATTGTCATGGTCAACTGATAATGTCTTTAGTCTTCATACTGATAAGTTTTGAGAAAAAGCCAACCTGGAATGAAACTGAACAGTACATCAACCCACTAACAATCCATTGATGTTTCAATCTGAACCATTCAGTCATAAACAAAGAAAGAAAAGAACAAAATAATCTTAAAAAAGAAAATACCTACATAATTTTAAGTTTAAGATATAAATAATCAGCTGCAGGAGTTGAGGGGCTCTACGTCAAGGCATATCACTGGATTGGCCATGTGACTGGCCCACGTTGGTAAGGAAGTTCTATCCTTCTGCAGTCAGTGTAAAGACCTGATATGGACAAGATGGTTTCATCTAAGATATAATATGATTTGAATTATATTAGGCTAATGTTATATTATCATTACGTTTCCCATTATAATGTGATATGGTATCAGTATCATATTAGGGATGTGATCGGGTTTCCTCATTTGCGTTTGTATTCTTATAAACAGTCATTGTTTATCCTTAACAAGATCACTACAGAATTTGTTGAAATGTAGTCCATAAACTCCAAAATGGTATCAGAGACATGGCTCAGCTGCAAATTGGCCCACCATAGTTCAATGTGCTTTTGCTTATAACATCTCCACTAAACCCTCTCCTATCATAGTCCAATGTGCTTCTGCTTATCACATTTCCACCAAACCCTCTCCTATCACTCTCCCATCACTATCCTCTCATATTCCATCTCTCACCCATTCAGCCTCTCTCCAAAGCCCACTTCTGCTTCTGCTTATGACATCTCCACCAAACCCTCTCCTATCTCTCTCCAATCACCATCCTCCATCATCTTCCATCTCTAACCCACTCAGCCTCTCTCCAGAACCCGCTTCGTCCATGACCCATCCCTCTTCCTCCTTCATTCCAATCTTCAGCAATCAGCTTATGATCTAATTATACTTTGACCCTCCAATTTGTTTTTGCCTATGTGCTCCTGACAATGAGATCTATGCATTGGAAGGACAATCGAGGCAATCCAACAATTCTAAAAATTCTCTTTACACTCATTCAAATATTCATCAAGCCCCTCAATCTCATCCTTTTTGTCAAGCCTCATAATATGTCTTCCTCTGGGAGAAGCATTACAAATCTGATCTAGTCAGCCACTAGCTCCAATAGACTCAAGAGCAAGGTGAGACAATAATGGACTCTACAGGCACATGGTGATCACCAAAAATACATTATGGAAATTTAAGCAAGACATGAACCAGACCAAGTGCACCCATTGTGCATCTTGCACACCGGGGGTGGGACCCACCTGATGGTCCATCCGACTGGACCACACACACCCCTCTTGAATTTGACACATCACTGGAGGTGTGCACCTATGGGACTACACACCGTTAAACTTGTGGGCCCCAGATGGAGATGATAGGGTTTGGGTTTGGAGCTGATTTTTCACAAAGATGAAGGGCCCAAGGAGATCTTTTGATGCCCACCCCCTTCCCCCTCTGTCAAAGGTCCCAGTCCTTAGCATGTGATTTGGTACCATATTGGGGATGTGCGTAGGTTTCCTAGGTTGACTAAGATTTGGGTCATTCTATTCTTAAACATAGCCATTGGCTATCTCAATGAAATCACCGTAGAATCTGTCAAGATGTAGTCCATCTACATGCTCCAGTTGGCTGTCCTACTTGGCCATGTAGAGTATCAACTAGTGTCTCTACCTCCTTACGATGGTCTTCATGGGGATTTGAGGATGTCCACCAATTTCTTTAGTATTTTTTAGGGTTTTTGGCGATCTTTCAGCATTATTTATGACAGTATGAAGGGGCTTTGAATTTAGTTTTCTTCTCGCATTACATTGCTATCATTCCCTCAAAAGAGGACAACGATGATGAATTGGAACCCGCACAGGACTAACCATCTGCTCTTGTCCATTGAACAAGGTAACCATATCTATTGATTATAAGATGATGTTGGGAGATGGGCATGCCAGATGCACCTGGAACTGCAGAACCTGGGGGTAGATCTCCCATACAGAAAGCTTCTTAGGCGGCACCATCTGTTAGGATGTAAACTGGTTGGGTTCAGGTCCCAATGTAATGTATGCACCTGGCCCATCACAACTCCAATCGACTTTAACCTGAACCCAACTTAAAATTTAAACAAATTAGACAGTATCCACATTCCCTGAGTGGGACTAGAATCCATAACCTTAAAGTTGGCAAGGGAAGCACCTACCAGCAGCGTTAAAATCACTTTTGAAGTACATTTGGATATTGCATAATATAAGAGTTCATCATCATCATCATCTTCAAAGCCTTATTCCAACCACGTTGGGGTCGGCTACATGAATTCTGTTTCTCCATTTCTCCATTCTGTTCTATTTTGAGCCAAATCCTTAAATAAGTTAAACTTCTTCAAATCTGATTCAATGACCTCCATCAATGTTTTCTTCAGCCTACCCCTACCTCTTGATGAGCATCTACTTGAATAGCTAAATTTTTTCTCATTGGTGCCATTACCGACCTACGCTCAACATGCCCAAACCATCTTAAACGAATTTCTCTAATTTTATCTTTTATTGGTGCTACCCCTAAATATTTTCGAAAGCGCTTATTTCTAATTTTATCTTTCTTAGTTTTACCACACGTCCACTTAAGTATTCTTATCTCTGCTGCATCCATCTTATGTATATGCAATTTCTCAATTGGCCAACATTCTGCTCCATCTGTTATAACTGGTCCAACCACTGTTTTACAAAATTTGCTCTTCAATTTTGTTGGCATTCGTCTGTCACAAAGTACTCCAGACGCTAGTTTCTACTTTAGCCATCCAGCCTTTATCCTATGCTCAACATCTTCGCCAATCTCCCCATCCTTACTAATCATCGAGCCCAGATACCAAAAAGAATCCCTGCGTGTTATCTTATGGGTTTCAATTTTGACGGTGGTTTCAACACTTTGTATATGTCCACTGAAGTTGCAATCCATATATTCTGTTTTTGTACAACTTATTTTAAAGCCTTTAGATTCTAATGCCCCCGGCCATCTCTCGAGTTTTGCATTTACACAATCTCTTGATTCATTCACCAATATTATATCATCTACAAACAACATATACCATGGTATTTCTTCTTGAATATGCGCAGTTAACTCATCTATAATCAATGCAAATAGGTAAGGGCTTAAGACTGATCCCTGATGCAAACATATAGTCACAGAGAATCTACCTGTTTCTCCACATGGCAAAAATATAAACATTCCTTTTCTTCAAAATCCACCAAATTAAATCCCTCCATACCCTACCATAGGCTTTTTCTAAATCGATAAAGATCATGTGTAGATTTTTCTTATTTACTCGAGATTTTTTCATTAATTGCCTAAGTAAAAAGATAACTTCCATAGTTGGCCTCCCTGGGATAAAACCATATTGAATTTCAGCAATCTTGGTCTTCCGTCTAAGTCTTTGCTCTACTATTCTCTCCCATAACTTCATAGTATAACTTATAAGTTTAATTCCTTGATAGTTGGTATAATTTTGTATATCTCCCTCATTCTTATATATAGGTATTAGAATGATTCTTCTCTATTCATCCAGCATTTTCTTTGTCACAAGTATCTTATTAAATAGTCTATATAACAAACTCACCCCAACCTCTCCTAAGCATTTCCATACTTCTATCGGAATATCATATATGCTTGTAGCCTTTCTTGTCTTCATTCGCTTTAATGCTTCCTTCACTTCCACCCTTCTAATTTTACGGAGAAAAGTATGTTCTGGTAATGAAGTATCCTCCCTAGTTCTTGTATCCCCCATACGTTCTTCATTTAAAAGTTTTTTAAAATATTCCTTCTACCTTTCTTTAATATCGTTGTCATTCACCAGAATATTTTCCTCATTGTCCTCGATATAGTTAACATGATTTAAGTCCCTACTTTTCTTTTTTCTTATTTTTGCGAGCTTAAAAATATCCTTTTTTCCTTCTCTTGTTCCTAACTTATTATAGAGGTCATCGTATGCCTGGAACTTTGCATTACTTACCACTTTCTTAGCTTCTTTCTTTGCCTTCTCATACAGCTCAAAAATTTTCATACTCTTAATCCCTTGCCAAACTTTGTAGCAATGTCTTTTCTCTCGAATAACTTCCTAAACCTCCACACTCCACCACCATTTTTCTTTATTAACATGTGTCTTCTCTTTTGATTCTCCAAGTACCTCCTTTGCAACCTTCCTAATGCAATTAGTCATTTGATTCCAAATTAGTGTAGTTTCTCCTTCAAGATTTTATTCTCTCTTCTTAATTATTTTCTCTTTAAATATATTTGCTCTTTCCCCCTTCAAATCTCTCCACCTTGTTTTAGGGCCCATTTTATTTACTACAACTCTTTTTCTACTTCTAATGCAATATCTAAAACTCCGAGCCTATGTTGCGTGGTCAAACTCTCTCCTGGGATAACCTTGAATCTTTACAAGCCAATCGGTCTTGTTTTCTAACTAGAAAAAAGTTTATCTGACTCCTATTACTCCCACTTTTATAGGTAATTAAATGCTCATCTTTCTTTTTAAAGTAAGTATTTGCTACTACAAGATCAAATGCCATTGTAAAGTCCAATATAGTGTTTCCGAATTCATTCTTTTCTCCAAATCCTTGCCCTCCATACACTCTCTCATATCCTCTATTATATCTTCCTATATGCCTATTTAAATCCCCTCCAAGGAAAATCTTATCACTATTTGGGATTTCTCACATTAAATCATCCATCTCCCCCCAAAATTATCTTTTCACACTTTCCTCTAGTCCTACTTAGGGAGCATACGCACTGATGATATGGATTATGTCTTCCTCTAGCACTAGTTTAATTGTTATAATTTTATCGCCAAACCTCTTTACCCCCAGAATTTTCTCTTTCAAATCCTTATCTACGACTATACTCACTCCATTTCTTGTATTACTCTTTCCTGTATAAAAAGCTTGTACTCATCCGTGAGCTCCTTAGCTTTATTCCTTTTCCACCTCGTCTCCTGTATACAAGCCACACTAATTCTTCTTCTTTTCATTACCATGACTAACTCTATAATATAAAAGTTAATATAATATTATATTACTTCATAACTATCTATATATTGCTCAGGTACATGAGTATAGATTCATTAATATTATATTATATTACTTCATAATTATCTATATATCAGTCAGGTACAATGAGTATCTGGTTATGGACCAATTTGGACCCAAACCTAGACCCGGACCCAATTATAAATCAGGTCCAAAAGGAGGGCCCATAACCTGATTTTCTAAGTTGGGTCCTTTGGGTAACTGGGGAATTAGAGGTCCTAAAGCTGATTTCATAAGGATTACACCACAGGGCATAAATAACCAAATGAATAGACTGATCAGCCTTCGCCAAGTCAGCACTCAGCATGCTAGGAGTATCTTGCGCTGGGAAACTCCTTCAGGGTTATGATGCCCAAATATGGCAGGGACAAGATGTGGGCATGGAAGGGACACAGATTTTATAGTAAAAACTGAGATATTGGATACAACACAACACGATATGATGTCCATTTTTAAGTATCCGTGCATCATAGCTTCAAGGTATAACATGGTTGAGTAGGTGTCCTGAATCCCAACTAAAGTGAGCCTCTAGGACCTGCTCAAGCTCCCCAAAGAGAGACAAACAGCTAGGTCACCACCCTCACATAACCCGATCAAATCATCTGTCATGCAAACATCATGAGGGCCAAGCAACGAAAATGAAAGTAGGAGGTTACCAACGCTATCAAACTTGCAGCAGTGGTCACATCACAATTAAAGTATCTCATTGGGGACATGAAGCACAATAGGGCTTCTTTGTATTTCATTGGGTGTACTGAAGTGGTCAAGACTCAAAAGGCTGCATGTACAGATTGATGTGGGATCCACTATTAAAACTGCAACTACAATTTATGGCAGTGACAGGGCTACACACAAGCTTGCTGTCACATTCCCCGTGACCATTCTAGTTATGGTGGAGCTAAAGAGGTCATTGGGAAGAAACATATTCGGTGTCAAATTGATGACCTCTAGACAAAACCAACAGCACATTATTGACTCCCAAAACATCCTCCAACTTACTGCTGGGAACCTTGGATCCATGAGAACTCGATAGTCCTGGCTATTCTACATCAATGTTCAAACCTATCATGCCCAGATACGAACATAGGTACGGACACGGATGCGAGGATCGGGAATATGACTCTGCACAATGAAAAATTTAGGACATAGATACGGATACAGGTGTCCTTAATTTTTCTATAAATTACAATTTAATTAATGCAATTATCATTGTTTATGTTCAATTCTAACATTTTCTTTCTATATTGAAAAGTAAGAAAACTTAAAGAAATACATGAAATAATGGACTTACTAAGTAGGATATACTAAACTTATACCCTGAAAGTATCAGTGCAGTATCAGGTACCAGTACAAGTATTGTATCGGTCCGATATGGATATGTTGGGCTTGTACAAGTATCCGGGTATCATAGGTTCAAACTATATAAATAAAAACAATGAAGTTTGAAGGTTATTTCATTGAACTGAAGCCCTTTAAAGGAATCAGACATTCTAACTAGCCAACCCCAAGCTCCTCAAGCTCAGTGCAATCCATGCCGGTGTAGACAATATTCACTCCAGAGAGACCCAAAAGCAAGCAGGACTTACAGTTGGCCCAACAACTTCAAATAGTAGAGCAAGAACTGAATACACACCAAAACCATGGTCCAATGGCTCTATCCAAGCGAAAGTGACAGATTAAACTCATAGACTATGATGCAGGGATACTTCAAAATGGGCAATGAATCATATAGTATCCAATGTAATACTTCACTTTTTATATGTAAAATCTGTGTCCTTGCCATGTTCATGGCGTGTCATTGCCATATTTATGCTGTATCTGGGTATCATAGAAGTTCTAAAAATAGGAAGCAAACTGGCACTATCAATGCTCATCAGCCCCAACCCCATTGAACCCTGTAGGGACCCTCTTCATGGTGTCAATGGAACATCATGGCATGAGGGTTTTCTCAGAGCTTATCAAAGCCAAATGTACAGGAATGCATCCAGTCAATGGGAACTAGATTTCCAACGTCTTTGCTCGTCATTGGGTTGACGCTGTTGTAGAAGACATGGAATAAAACGAGATAAAGAATAGGACCCTGAGGTCTTCCAGACACAAGAAAAGGAGGAACTACCACCAACATCTCCTCCAACTAAAGACAGGGCTCAAGAAGTGAACCTCGCATGAAGAACCCCGACCAATCTTCATAAACACATGATTCAATAAAGACAAAATGCAAAATACATTACCCTCCCAATCAAATTCAGAGGTGCATTTGCGTGGTCTTACACAAATGCCTAGTCTGCAATATCATGGCTCTAAAAATCGACGGAGTCCAAGTCGACTTTCTCCCCAAATCTCATTCTAACTGATTCTTACACATAAAAGGTGAAGTATTGGACAAGATATGTTGCCCATTTTGAAATATCCATGCATCATACTTTGGGAGGCTTTTGGGAACTGAATACACTGATTGGAAATATGAAAACTACATTTTGCAGATGATCTAAGCATAGAAAGATCGGATGCTCTTCATCATATTGAGTTAAAAACAAATTTCAAAACTTTCAAAACTTACACCTAAATTCATTCATACTAACAAAAACATGATGAGGCATAAACTTGTATATTTATAGCTCCTTATTTTTCAATTTTTTAGATTTTTATCATATTTCTCTGCAATTTTTTAAGGTTGTTGGGCAACTCAGTCAAGCTAAGCCAAGTTGCATGCTCAACTTGAAGGGGATAGAATTGCCACCCATATCCAATTTTTAAAACCTTGCACAACATTCCTATGCAAAGATTAGATATCCTTTTAGATGTGAAACCAGTTAAGTGGCTGTAAAGGTGGTTCTATCCGCAAGTGATAAACAAAACTGAAAGAGAAGTTCAGAAGCTCAGGGCTCTGGGCTTCATTAGAGAGAACAACATCCCGAATTGGCTTGAATATCATGCCAGTAACTAAGTACAAGCAATCCATGCATGCATAGACTCCCGAAATCCAAACCATGCATACTAAAGGATAAAATTCCATTGCCCACACCCGAAATCATGGTTGACAATACTTATTAGTACAAAAGGATGCCCTCCATGAATGGGCTGACCATGTAATACCACATTTTCTAAATTCACATGTCCAAGAAGATCAAAGATATCACACTAGTTTGCTAGTTCTAGCTCCTTTTGTACAACAAGGATGCACGGGCCAATATAAATTGAGTTCGCTCCATATCCTTTGGAGCTTAGCAAACTCCCAAGGACAAAGCTCCCTGTTTGAACCAGCAAACTCTATTATTAATTGATAAATTCATGCATTGGTGCCAAAAGGACCAAATTTACCAAATGTAAACCATTCTCATCTATGGCAGCCCCTCTAGATTGCTCCACCCTGTCCTTTGAATCCCCAATGACTCACTCACCCTATCCTGTGTAAATTGTGCTCTGAAAAGTCCTCCACATGCCCATTTAGGAAGTCATAAATGTGTGGTGACATGGTTGATGAGACATGAAGCATCTCACCTCCCTTTCAGTTTTAGGGGTCATTTGTTTGCACTCATTTAAATATGGAAATGATGCATATGCGCAACACTTAACACATGATCATGTTTGTTTGTGCTATGATCATTTTATTTGTGCTCATCTATGCGTCACATGCGTACCTGAAGTGTGAAAATGGTATGTGTAAATGAGGCCCTTAATGAATGATTTACACATCTGATGTGGTAAATGGTTACATTTATAAGGAAAAGGTGCCAATACAAATGCTATAGCAACCCAAACCTATCATCTGCTGTATTGGTCTAATAAGCCTTCAAATGTTTAGTTTCATATCTCAAGTCTTGATAGATTTTGAGGAATTTGTCAAAAACTTCCAAAAAAATCCCAACCTATAGAACTGATTTTCTGCACTTACGTTGGCCCCCAATTCATGCTACGGATTGTTCAGTATTCTCATATTAATGACAAGCAATTAAGCATCAAAAAGTTTAGTATCATATTGAGGAATTTGTGAAAAACATCCAAAAAAAAAAAAAATCCTAACCCATTGAAAACCTCCAACTACTCCTGTGAAAATGGTGATTCCAAACAAACATGGCAATGCGTTCCATATATGTCAAAATTGTTTATGAAAAAGTTATACATGAATCCATTACAATTTTACATATATAGAACCTTTGAAATCCCATGTGTAAAAGGCAAACGACCCCTTAGGTATTAGAGCCCCCATCCAATTGCATCTCCCTCAAGGTTACACTCTGGCACTATAGGAGAGAAAAATGCATTTATCAAGCTGTCAATGACTGCATCACAGATTAAGATGGAAAATCAGCCTGTTGTTTCTAACTTTTGCTTAAATCTGTACCACCCCCAATTACATCTTAAACTCCAATTTGTTACTTCTTAAGCCTTAAGCACGAGGGAATGTTTAGATACTATCATCCATCCCATCAAGATAACATGGAATTTTATCTCAAATTTGACAACTCAAGTAAAGGTCATGTAAAACAGTTCATTGTAAAATATATACATACATACATACATATATATAATTTCTAGTTTTATCTTGTCGCACAAGTCACTGTCTTTCTTTTTAGCTGAACCAAAACTTCTTCTCATCCTCAATCAATTGGTCAAGCAAATCACTGATCAAAAGAAAAAAAAAAAAACGGTCGAGCAAATCATAGGCACGAGACCTTCCAATGATCTCTAAAACATTGACTTTAATTTGGTAGTTGAGAAACTCAGATTTTTTTTTAAATAGTTAAAATTTAGAAATCAAGATACAAAGCTTTTCCATTTCTAAAACTCCCGCCATTAAGGTGTTTAGATCCCACGTTCATATTCACATCTTAAGGGCAATAAAAGTAAAAGTAAAAATAATAAAAACAATATTTCTCATTCTCTTAGACATGCTATATTCAAAGAAGTCTACAGAAAAGACCAAGCTGATTCTCTCTAGTCTTGGAGGTGGTTGGGGCAAGTTGATCTGCCCAAATAGTGGGGTTGTGAATCATTTAATTGTGGACAAGGACTAGAAATAGTATTACATGGGATTGATAAAACATATGGAACTGTGGAGATCCAACTTCACACATCAGGAAGTGAGGACTTACTTCAATTTTTATGCGGGCTTCGAGGGAAAAAAGCGAAGAAATCCCCTATGTTGGAAGAACTTATAACATAGTTTTGAGTGGTAATGACATCCAGCCAAGTGGTCTGTTTGTAAATATTGAGTCCTTGTTCATGACAATAGATTCAATAAGAGTGGGAGCACTTTCATAGTAATAACAGTTTGGCTAGTTATAGTGGATTGACTTCTAGAGTTATAGTTGGCTGACCCTTTTTTCAATATTATACATTTTGTATGAGAAATGGTTCATTGAGAGCCAAACAAATTGTAAGATTGATGAGGACATCAATCCTAAGTACTCCAGAGTCTACTGGCAGCAGTGGTGCAAGAAGAAGGTTGCAAATAAAGCATTTTTGTGGATGGATCAACCCCTCATAGGCTTAATCCATCATGATCATGGAGATCCACCGTTGGATCTGTTTTCTGAAGAAGATCCACAATTGGATTTGTTTTCCGAAGAAGATCCACCGTTGGATCTAGTGCCAAGCAAGCTGAAGTGCTCATGGCAAACATAAGCAAGGTCCAACAGTAGGAACTGCCATAGGGAAAAAACTGTGGAAGACTGATTTGCAAAAATTTGAAAGAAATTGAGGGGCCTAAAGTTAATCCAAAGATTAAAGAAGACATGAAATGGGGCTCCATAAGGGACCCACGACTTAAGTGGAATGTCTAGGGATTTGTATGCAAACCCTTGCGTACGAAATCCCATGTGAAAAAAGGGTTGCTGACTTCTTTTTATTATTTACTTCTTCATTTTATTTTATTTTATTTATTTCATATTTTTAAATGGAGAGATCTTATTAGTCTATGTTTTAACCTTAGCCACTTATTGTTAGGGCTTCTGTTTTGCTTTCTTTTAAACTTGTATCTCCTTTTAGAGAAGACATTATTGATTATTGAATGAAATAAAACTCCATTAAAGCTATCTTGAAGACTCCTATTGCAAGATCTTCATCTTCCTCAGCCGTTATGGAGAGTTTGGAGTGAGGGCCAAGGGACAATCTTCTTCCAAAAGGTATTCTCCATCTCTTTCTTGTTGCTTTCATAGTGTCATCTCAGATTTCCACCAAATCTAGCCCCAAACCACAACCCTAACCCTAATCCAAACCATTTAACCCTCTCGAATCTCATCACCAACCGCTCCACCATTCGCCATCTCCCATCACCACCACTAAACTCCTAGATCTAATACATACAAGCTTAGATCTAGTCCCAGCCCTCCATTAAAACCCCATCAAACCCTTGATGCAAGCCCATTCTAATTGGGTGGCCCACTTTGAAGGCCCAGTCCACTACCCTCTTCCTTACTTAGCCCTTTAACCTGTGATTTCAAATCTGAAATTTTATTTGGACCTCCTAAAAGTAGTGGTAATTAATTCTTTCAAACATGAACTTGAACTTTAATTTGCAAAACTCCCCAAATTATCAATTGGTAACCACTTCAGCCAAGTTACCATCAAATCCTCAAAGGGCACCGCAAATCTACTTGTGTCAGCGATTCCCTAGATTATATGGAAGTCCTAACCTTCCATTGGATCCATCTTTCAATTAACTGAGGATCTCATTGCAGGATTGTGACAGGACTTGGATCATTGCTAATTGCTTGCTGAATTTCACACTGAATGGTGTGCTTAGTTTCAGTTTTACTGATTAACTATAATTGTTAACTAATTTCTTGATCTCAAATCATATCATATAGGCTAGTCATCCCCGTCCTGCATAAAAGATGATTACAACTGAGATGTGAGCGTCATCTAGGACCATTTGCATGGCTGGTGGGGTTGTATAGGAAGGGCCATGGTGGATTGACAATGACCTCAAACCCCCCTAATTAGATGATGATAGCCACCAAAAAAAAAAAAAAAACAGCCTTAGAACAGTTGACTCTAACCATCCATATTATGGGCATCTCGTGGCTATCATCACCACAGTGCTAATTTTTTTGACCTCAAAAAAATTACGGTGCCTTTGTTTCTCATTCCTCCATGCAGGCAATCTCAAGTACCTTCGCGATGTGGATCTTACCATATTAGAGTTTGGTTTGCTCTAATTGAGTTGATCATAAAATTTGAAACAATTCGAAAAATTGAATAATATTTAAAGCAATATTAAGTAAAATTTCCCACAAAAGTATTCAAATGTACTTTCTAATAGGAAATATGAATTCATTAGATTACTAAAAGTTTTGCAAAAGGAAAATAATAGTTCTAAATTGATTTTGTATGTTAGTTATTATGCACAAGCCCAAAAAGCTATCATGATGAATGCTACTGTATTTTTTCATTTTTCCAATTATTATTCACAGACAGTTTTCTGTTTCATGAGCTCAATAGCTACATACAATTCAGAGAAGCGTTTGACATATTACAGTTGCATTCTAAATTGATTTTGTACATTCGTTATTATGCACAAGCCCATAAAGCTATCGTGATGAATGCTACTGTATTTTTTCATTTTTTCAATTATTATTCACAGAGAGTTTTCTGTTTCATGAGCTCAATAGCTACATACAAATAAGAGAAGCGTTTGACATATTACAGTTGGCAGGTTTTTGTGTCTCAGACAAGTCATGCACTTGTGCTTGTGGGTTAGTTAAAGAAGCCATGGCAGAACAAGCAATGCAATGCAATCCAGCTTCCATCTATTTAAGAAGAGCAGATTTCACAGTCTAGAATATGAGCAGATAGATATATAAGAAACAAGATTTGGAGGAATTCATACCAGCTTCAGTGCTATAGGATAGCCATTCCCGTTTGTACTCTTCATTCTCTGAATATGTTAGGTTTGAGAGACTCTTTTTATCTCTACACTTTTGGTTATCTTGGAAGAAATCCTTTGACAAGCCAAAGATGCTTAAATTCTGTTTCATAGGTGCTTGCTGCCCCGGAATCTCTTTACCGCAGACTACAGGACTGAGGCGATCAATAGAAGATGACGCTGAAGCTTCCTCATTGAAAATCTCTTGGATAGGCTCATTCAAGTCAGCCAAACAGTGGGTGTGTTGACTACTTGAAAAACGTGAATCCATTTTCTTATCTCCTCCTCCATAGCTAGGCTTTTCAATACTGCCAAGACTCAGCTTCATATTGCTGCCAGGTTGTACACCATAATTCTTATTTTGACAACACAGTGACCCTAAAGACACCTCATGGGTCTTTCCCATTTCAATTCCTTCCCCATCTTCACTGTCAATGTACACATCAGCGGGGAGCTGTAAGTCAAATGTCCTTTTCTGAAATTTCTTGACTTTAGTGTCCAACAATTCAGAATCATATACACTAACTCCATTCTGGATAGGACTCGAGTCTGACTGCACTTTGGTTTCCTCTACAAAGTGTAAAGGAGATCGCTTATCTTCGGTGCCAGAAAAGGATGGCCAGCTATAATTAGAGTTCACTGCAGGCATGGTGGGCATTTGCCACATCTTTTGAATGTCTCCAGCTGGCTTTAAAGATGAAAATGGATTAAAAGATGATGTCTCGATTGGTATGGAATATTTGTATAGTTCTTTCTGCTGAAGCTCATTCATTAAGTCCCTTTGTATTCTATAAAGACGGTGGAGTTCATAGACCTGGATCGTAACAAAATCATTGCATTTATTCAAAATCTACTGACTGTAAAATTTTCAATTTGGAATGAGTGCTTGACAATCTCAATGTTTCCACTCCATCAAAAATGACATCCATAATTTGATTTATTCTGCTTATCAGTGAAATTTTGATTATTTAAAAGCACTAAACACATTACTTAAGAAGTGACAACATAGAAATAATTTAGTAGCCTTTTTGTTGATCAAAGATAATGTGGTAAGCTTGGTCATCAAAATGATAATAAAAGTAATGTGGTAAGCTTCTAAAAATTGAGACATTATCAGGTTTCAAGTTGACTTGCGATAAGGTCCTCATAGTCTGAGTATCAAGTTTTCAAGCAATGATCTCCAAAAAGAAAAAATATTTTCCAAAAAAAAAAAAAACAACGTAGGAATTAGGGCTTTAATTTGGGTTGGGTCTAGCTGTGCTGGACCAGATTATATTTAATCATGCCAACATCAGGTCAGGCTATAACCTAAATAACATAAAAATTACAGAAGTAAACTACAAGGTTTGCATTGAGTTAGGTCCCTCATCACAGTATTAACATCTGTCAGATCTTTAGCCCGGACCCAGAACTAATCCATCAGGTTTGAACTTCGAATCACACCCATGATTTATGAGGTTCAGTTGGTTTCAGCCTCCAGGGTAATCTGACTATGCCCTAGCAGAAACAATCTTTGCGAATTTGTGTTATTTCCTGCACAATTATCAATGAAATGTGTAGTTAAATCTCTAAAGTGAAACATTAAGCATACTTGTTTCCTGAATATGGCTTCATGATGAAGCATTGTCCGCTTTAGCACTTCCTTATCATCCTCTGAATATCCATCCATGACCAATGGTGTAAATCCATTGTAGTATTGACCATTCTGCAACATTCTATCTTCATAAAAAGGGGACCAACTACTAGTGCTAGCATCCTCATTAAGATCCCTCATTGAGTAATATCCTGGCAAGTCGCCTTTATAGTGAATTTTTGTTCCCATTCCTGCCAAACCTCCAAAAATAGTAGAAATGTTATTAAAACACACCCTTATAAATCAGTCAACTTAGTACACACCAAAATTACATAGAAGATATACGATTCAATGGTTTTTATCGTGAGGGATTTAAAACAAACATATAATGAGATTTAGAGGCAGCAAAAAAGATGTAAACCAATTACCATTAAAAATAAAAAGGGAAATGCTGATGGTAAGTATGATAAGCTTTGGCCTTGACTTCATGGTGACCATGCAAAAATCAACAGTGATCAGTAGAAGTTGAGTACCAATCTACCATAATAATGGTAAGTATGATAACCTTTGGCCTTGACTTCATGGTGACCATGCAAAAATCAACAGTGATCAGGAGAAGTTGTCTACCTTAAAATTTGTCTATTTTCATAGTCTTCTATCTTCCGACAATGGTTGGAATCATCCAATAGAGCTGGTTCCATCGAACTATAAGCAATACAAAGAAAGCCCCACCAAAGCGACGGTAAAAAATAATTATCAAACCATTCTTTCTCAATGCTTAGCTGTCTTCAATTTAGACTGTCCTTCAGATAATTTACCATTATTCAATCAACATGCCCAGTACTTGTCGTTTTAAGTTACAAAATAGGATTGCAGCCTAAGTTGGGATGGATGAAATACTTAGTCTAGGATTTAGACTAGTTGTTTGGACAACAGTCCCTGAAGCAAAATTCAACTATGATTTGTGTGAAGACAAGTTCATATGGTCCTCAATGTACCATATAATGAGAAAAAATCCCATTTTCCATGAGTTGTTGCTTTTGGGCAGGTCGAAAAGGAGGAAACAATGGACGAAATGAAACACTGAGACACAGATAGCCCTAACATATATAAGAGATGTTGGCCAAAATAAAGGCCCAGTTTAGGTCCTCAAAACTCAGTTGTTCTGCACTCAGTTCACCAGTAAACTGCAATTACATGTAAATTATTTATAGCAAAGAACAAAAAAAATCACTTACAGGTAACTCTGGTTATCCAAATGCAAGAAGCCTCATAGACAAAAATCCTTCTTTAAATTAGTTATACAAGGAAACAGTGTTAGCACTCAACACATGAAGACCCAAACATACCCAAAGGTTTATTAATCATACCCAGGCACAAGGTAGTATAAGGCTTTGATATATGTAGTTCTATAAGATTCTAACTGCTTGATGTTATTAATCATGGAACCATACACTTATCAGCGAAGAGCCACCAGAAAATGTCTCAAGTGGATCAAATCATACACCACCATATAAGAAGCCATATATCTAACCCAATGCAAATATGATGCAAAACCTCCCGATTTGAGGATTACCATAAGTAGAATCAAAATATGGAGCTTTAGAAATAGGTTGTAAACCAAACTTACTACAATATCAAATTACATGACCATGTGGCATAGCTATCAGCAGCTCAACAGCACTAACATTTGGTATTGAAGTGCAGGTCATATGAACATTAAAATTAACATTCAAAACTAAGCCATAAAAGAGCATTCTATTTCTACACCCATTGCGTTAGAAGGAATTAAAAAAAAATCGGATATGGAGTCCTTCATCATGAGATAACAACTCATCACCAACTTAGCCTCATCCATCAATCATGAGTCATTAGAAGAGTTCTACTTAAATATATATCTTAAATTCTAAGTTTCTAGAATAAAAATTCACGAAAAACTGACACATTCAATCTCTTTGTGGACAGAAGTGTGGCAAGATCAAGTATGAATTACACAACACTGTAAATGTGTGTGCAGTATAACAAAATAAATAAATAAATAAATAAATAATGAAAATACCATCATCAGAATTTTGACAAAACAAAAAAGAAAAATTACACAATAAGTTAAAGAGAAAGGGGCCAGACAGACTAAAAGAACAATGCAAATCCAAAGTAAATTATAAGCAAACCCAAGAAAAGAAAATTTTTTTCTCCCTAATTTTCAATCAAAAACCCCAAGATCAGATTATATATATATGCAGGCAATTTTCTCCTACAAAAATGAAGTTTCCATAATCTGTAGAAAAACTAGGAATGCAAAAGCTTAATCAAATATGAACAAATTAAAAACAGAACAATAAAAATACAGAAAGACCCCCAAAATCAAAACAATCAGAATAACAAAGAAAACCCAGGAATGCAATAAGCTAATTAGGAATTTAGATCATCAAATACTAACCACCAAAACCCCCCAATTAAATTAAATACACCAACAAGAAAGAAAACTCAGTAATCAGACTCCAGAGAAGAATAATGTAAAGAGAAAAAACCATTCCCCAGCCTCAACCCAATAATCAAATCATCAAAACCCCATCAAACAGAAGAAGAACAAATTAAAAAAAGAAACACATACATACAAATAAATTTATATATATATAGAGAGAGAGAGAGAGATTACTATTACAGCAATGAAATGGGGAAAGAAAGGATGAAAAGGGGAATAACCTTAACCCCACAAATTCTAGCATCCCTTTTCCAAGACCCAGCTCAGAATCAGTAAACACCCATCAAAATCGAAACTTGAAGACCCAAACTCGGCCATAGCAATTCACAGTGGTCGACTCCCTCTCCAATGAAGAGAGACCGGGAGCAAAAACCAAGAACTGGGTCTTCCTCCAGCGCCATTGAAGTGCTCAGATCGTCATCCAGAAGCAGAGAAATGATGATGAAGAAGCAGAAGAGGAAGAATAGATGTGGGGAGATTCGATCTGCTACTGCTGCTGCTGCTGCTGCTGGGCCGGTCCCTGAGAGAGAAAGAGAGAGATCCCAGATAAGAAAATCTCCCCAAAAACATTCGTGATACGACCTTCGAAGAACAGTGACAGGAAATTTGTCAATATCTGGTCTTTTTATTCTCTCCCTTCCTCTCTCTCCTTTCTTCCGTTTCCGGTTTTCTTTTTTCTTTTTTTTTTTTTTTTCTCTTTCCTCAGTTTGTAGATTCTCATGCTTTGTGTACTCTCTCATATATTATATATTTTTGCTACAGTGATCTTCGGGAACGGTCAGATTGTCCTCAGATTTGGTACGGTCTCCCTTGGGCCCCACTTGGAATGATGAAATTCATGTAGTTAGATAGAGGTCTGGAAGTTTGGTCTAATGCACTATGATGTCTGAACAAATCAGTTTCAATCCTCATTCAAGATCATTAAGTATTATATTGAGTGCCTCAGATTGGGTCAAATCCCATCAGCACATGCCATGTCAAAATTAGTAGGATTGATTGAAGGGTGTACAGCATTAAGATGAGCGTTAGTTTTGAATAGGTGCTAATTAGAGTAGGCCTATTATTTGTGACGAGCTGATCAGAGCCATGACAGATGGGCCCCACGTCCCAGACTTTGTGTCGGGATTGGGGAACTATGTAAGACTTCCTGAAACTTTGCTGGCTGGAGTCCATGCTGTATGCATTACATTCATATCAACTTTTCTTATTCTTATGCTGGAGTCCATGCTGAAGTGGGATTTTTTTGGTTTGAGTTGGGTCCGGTTTTAGACTTATCCAACCATCCAGTATTCACTGTTCAAAATTCATTAATCACAAGTTTGTGCCACAAAGTCATAGATCATTTAATCAAACTGCCAATGAGTCACTCCTTATCCACACCCAATCTTATTGTTCCATGTGTCGCCCTTTGTTTTCCCATGAGATGATGAAATCTACATTATATTGAGGACTGATCAAACCGTGTACATTCTGGTGGGGCCCCATCAAAGTAAGAAAGTAGGAGGTGAGAAATCAAAATATCTAGATAGGCCCTACATCTTTTAAAATTTCACCCATGAGTTACAGGTTTACATCAAACAGTAATTGTTCGTCGATCCAACAGGTCAAGTACGTTTAGATATATATGTATATATATATATATAGATCAGTGACATTTCGACATTTAGTGCGTGGTTTTATGTCCCATTTAGATTGGTGATTAGATGGGCTCCACTAGGAGATGCATTGGATCATTCTCCCATATAGTATAGTCATTTTCAGGACCACCAAGTAATTCATAAGAATGGAACAGCATGCATGTGGGGCCCATCTTGAAGCATCACCATCATGGGGGTGGCAAGGTTGAAAGGTCTCCTCGTAGCATAGCCATATACAAAAACTTGGAATGATCAGATTAAGTGGTGAACGCTTTTGACGGACTATAATTTGTCCAAATCAAGGCCATTAAATAAGATCGGATGAATACAAAAATATTGTAATCAATCCAAAGGCTTAGAAACTTCGATGACTTGAGGGATCATTTTCGCTGAAGCTAATTTGCAATAAAAATTGTGAATAGAAAAGGTTTGGCTAATAGGATGGGCTAGTTGGTCCTCATAACTGATTACATAGCCAGTTTGGCAATCCAAGCCCAGAGACGGTTCCGGCCCTCCCAGACAATCGGTACCTAAAGCATTAAAGGGCCAGCTTATCCCAAGAATATGCAACGCAAAGGCCTCGCTTTACAAGTTTACCACCCATAGTTAGATCATGGGCACCCTGTTTTTTCCCTGAATGTAGTGAAGTAATGTTTATTTTTTCTGTATGAGGTAAAGTAAATTGAGAAGAGAGTGATAAGGGAGTTGCCTTTTGCCGTACATTTATTAACCACACTTTACTATATAACATTTATCATCACCTTGTCTCAACTACATCTATGTTGGGTGAACTACATGAATTATATTTCTCCATTATGTACTATTATGAGGCAAATCTTGAAAGAAATTGTACTTATTTAGATTTAATGTTACAATCTCTATCAAGTTCTCTTTAGCGTGCCACTTCCCCTTGCTACCCTCATCAAGCTACATAGCTAGATTTTTCATCATTGATGTTGTTGTTGGCATGAGGTGGAAATAGGGGTGTCAATGTGGGCTGTGCCGGCACGCGAGGCTGGCCCAAGCATGCCTGGGCCATGGCGGCCCAAGTTCCCTAGGGCTAGCCCAGCACAGCCCAAGTGGTGCCGTGCTGGGCTGTGCCCCACATGGGCTACGTTGTGTTGCCCATAGGCTGCTGCCAACCTTTTTTCTTCAAAACAAAAAGCACAAAGTAGAGATTGGAGAATGGAGATGCATCAAACAATTAGAACATTACAACTTACCAATAGTTGGAGAAAAAAATTGAATTGTTTTTTATTTCCTCAAAAGTGGACTTTACATTACTTTGATAAGAACTTGAAATAAAATTTATAAATTATTAATAATTTCAACTTGATAAAGTCTTAGTAATAAAAAAGATTACAAGTAAAAAATTTAGGAAAATTACAAGTATTACAATTTTGTGGATAAAATGAACTATGATAATGAAGATATATCTAAAGATGAGAATTCATCTTCTATTTCTTCCTCTTCCATTTTTTTTTTATTCCTCTTCTCCTCTAAAAACTAATCTCTCAAGCACATGCATGTCTCTGCTGTTTCATCATTTAGCATTCTTCTTTTGCTATCAACTAGTCTTCCACTTGTACTAAAAGCTTGCTCTACGTCAATTGTAAATACTAGAACTATTAGTAAATCAAGGCTATGGCAGAAAGCATGGGAAATCTTAATTCACTTGCTATCCACCGGGCCAAAAGAGTGAAATCAATTTCATCATCTAAGACTTCTACTGGAGGCATTTGTAAAAACAATACTAATTTATTGATAAATTGACCAGAGAAAGACGAACCACTTCCACTTCCAACTTTTTTTTTTTTTAAAGAAGGCTACATGTAGCTTTTTTCTTCCCTTTTTTGTTGTTGGGGAGGTGCCATAAGGGTAGAGACTGTTTACAATCTGCCCATTTCTTAAAAACATTCAATATAAAGTTGTTCTAAATAAGATTTAATTAAGGATATATTATTTCCATTAGGAGTATTCATATTAATATTTTTTACTTCAAGTAAAGTTTCTAAACCTTAACCTAGGATCTATCATAGTAGCTTAAAAAAATGCTAATGGAGCATTGCTCCAGTATTGTGAAATCTTTGCTTCCATTGCTTAAAACATTTGATGAAAACTCATTAGATTTCTATATTTTTTGAAACTAACACTAATTTTATGAAAATAGTTTAAAGCTTAAGAAAAAGTGGGATAATAGACCACCCCCCCCCCCCCCCCCCCCCCCCACCCCAAAAAAAAAAAGGGTTGCATCATAAAAAATTTCAAAAAAATTTCTTATTATTTCCAAAAATTGCCAATAATCTTCAAGTATAAAAATATTTTGATGCAATAAATGTAAAGCACAATCATAATTAACTACACTTTTATAATTTATTGATTCTCCTAACATGTCATATGTACAATTCCACCTATGTTTTACATCAAGTTTTTTTTTTTTGTGTGGTGTGTTGTGGGGGGGGGGGGGGGGGGGGGGGGGTGGTGTGGTGGGGGTGGGGGTGTGCTTTGTTTAGATTTTTACAAATTTCCTTTCAAGCTTGTTTCCTAGAAGGAGATAAAATTATATATACAATGCATAGTATATTTAATTAATTCTACTGCAGGCTTAATAAACTCTAAGCATTCTAGAAGTTTGAGACTTGAGATGTGACACGTACATCTATTGTGAAAAGGAATCCCATTAAAATTAAGTTTAAGCTCTTTTTTTTTAACAAGGGAACTGCAACATTATTATTGCTTACATTATCTAAAGTTATAGAAGTTATTTTATCTACTATATTAAAATCTCTTAATTTTTCTAGGATAACAACCCCTATTCTAATACCAATGTGGGTACTTAAGTAAAGTCATCATCTAATCAGAATATAATGTGCATTTATTGCAATATCGCTTACATTTTGTTTATATGTCTATAAATATGAAGTTAATGCTATTTTTTAAACTATGGCTTGAAGAGTGGTTTTTAAATTTTCTCTTTCTTTTTGAAAAATTTTTACTACATCATTTCATGTAGTATTTCTAGAAATTGATTTAAAAGAGGGGGCAAATGCCTCATTTATAAGTTCTTGTAAAGTTTCATTTTCAACAATTGGAAAAGCTAATTGATGAATCATTCTAAAATTTACAAGTTGAAACTTGCATTATTAGGTTTATAATTAAAAACACCTAAACTACCACTAGAAGAAGTTTGTGATAGTTGAGTTTGCACCCCACTACCCCCTACCCCTGGATTATCTCTGGTATATTTAGGCATAGAAGATTTATAATGTCTAATAAGATGGCCAGTGCCCACTAATGACTTACAATTATAAGGTTCTATACAAAATTTGCATTGTGCCTATTCCACTAAATTTCCAGTGGGATCAGTAACCTCCAAAATATCAAAATATTTCCAAACTCTAGAACTTCTTTTTTTCTTTTTACCACTTGTCCATTGAGTTCGGGATACATTTGGAGTATTACTTTCCATATTTTCTTGTTGTGTTACATCCAATTGTTCATCATCATCAATATCATTTAAGCTAAAGTTAATATTGAGCTTTTCTGAAGGTCTAAAGATTTTTTAAAATATTGTTTAAAAGTAAAAAAGAATAAGTAATTATAAATGTTGTGTTTTGTTGTGACAATTTATATAAGAAAGGGGAGAAGATGAGACTTATTGTATAATATTAATATGTATATGCTAATTAAAAATTGAAATTGAAATTGATAAATACCTTAAGGGAAGAGCTTAGAGAAAGAAAGAGTGTGTGAGATCTTTTAGCAAATCACCTATAGTCTAGGCTCCAATCCAAATTAAGAGTTGTAAAATGAGCTTATAGAACTTAAAGAGAGCTTAGGGAGAGATTAGAAAGCTTTAGAGAAAGAATGAGAGACTTGTAGTGTGAGTGAGAATTTTGGTGTGTGTGTGTGGGGGGGGGGGGGGGGGTTGTGATTTATAGATTTTCAAAAGCGTAAAATGATACAAAATATCCCTCATATGACCGTTATTTGGCACTTGGGGAGGAAAATAGTGGTAAACTAGTGAGAGAGTGACTAAAGATACAAATACCTCCCAATTTGACTATTTTATGGCGGGTGGGGGGGGGGGTTTGAATTGTGCATAAGCCACGTGATGGGCACAATTTAATGCTGCTCGTGATTGGCCTAGGTGGCCCGCCCACATTTACACTCCTAGGTGGACACGTCTAAATCATTTTAAATTGGTTTCTTTCATTTTATCCCTTATTGCTACCCTAAGCCCTCATTTATGATTTAATCCTTTTTAGTTTTACCACACATCCAGCTCATCATTCTTATCTTTGCTATATCTATTTTATAAATATATATATTGTTTTTAATTGGTTGACGTTCTGCTCCATAACCATAAGTCATAGTTGGTCTAATCTCCAATAAAGATTTTCCTTCAATCATATTGGCATTCGTTGATCACAAAGCACTTCAAAAATTAGTAGTCACTTCAACCATCCTGCTTTATTCAATGTTTGAAATCTTCATAAAAAATTCCCTATTCTTACTAATTATCTAGCCAAGGTAATAAAATGAATCTCTTTGAAGTACATAATGTGTTTCAATTCTTATAATAATTTCACCTCCTTGTATATGCCCATTGAATTTGCAATCTGTATATATATTCGGCCTTTATATGGCTTATTTTAAAGCCTTTGGATTTTAAAGCTTTAATCCATCTATCAAATTTTGAATTTACACTATTCTTGATTCATCTACCAACTCCATATTATTTGAAAACAACATATAGTGTGTTATATCCTATTATATATGAGCAATTAATTCATTCATAATTAGTGTAAAGAGATAAAAGCTTAGGGGTAATTACTAATCCAAACATATAGTTATTGAAAACTCACATGTCTTTCCATAGGTATTTTTTACATTCATTACTTTTCCTTCATACATGTCTTTAATAATCTCAATATAATATCTTAGGAACATTCTTTTTATTTAAAACCCACCAAATAAAATTTCTAGGTATCACGTCATAAGCTTTTTCTAGATCGATAAAACCATATACAAATATTTTCTTTTCTCTCGATATTTATTTCATTAATTTTCTAAGCGAGAAAATAGCTTTTATAGTTGACCTCCCTAACATAAAACCAAATTAAGTTTCAGATATTTTAGCATTCTGTTTAAGGCTTTGCTTTAAACTCTCTCTCTCTCATAACTTTATAGTATACATAAGTTCAATCCAATGATAGTTGGTAAAATTTTATATATCTCCTTTGTTTTTATGCATAGGTATTGCAACGCTTGTTCTCTATTCATCTGATATTTTCTTTATCAATAATATTTAATTGAAGAGCCTAATTACTCAAATCCCTCCAACTTATTTTAAGCAATTTTAAATCTCCATCAAAATGTCATCTAGGCTTGTAATCTTTTTTATCTTCATTTGTTTCAATTCTTTCCTTACTTTCACCATCTTAATTTTAAAGAAAACGTATGTTCTGCTAATGAAATATCATCTTTTATTCTTATGCCTCCTATATAGTTTTCATTTAAAAGTTTGCTAAAATGTTCTCTTCACGTTTTTTCTTAATATCATAGTCCATCACTAGAACCTTTTAGTCATTGCTCTTAAGATATTTGACATAATTTGAGTACCTAATTTTTTATTTGGTTATTTTTGCAAGCTTAAAAATATCATTCTCTCATTTTGTTGTCCCTAGCTTTTTACATTGATCATCATATGCTTTAAACTTTGCATCATTTATTACTTTCTTAGCTTCTTTCTTTGTCTTCTTATAAATCTTATAATTTTTCATATTCCCATTCGCATACCAAACTTTTAACAACTTCTCTGCTCTCAACCAACTTCCTAAACCCCTATACTCCACTACCAGATTTCTTTATTTTTTATTACACATTATTGTATTTTATCCGTCAAAATTTCATTTTCCCTCAATCACTTTATCCTTAAGTACTGTTACTCTTTCTCCTTTCAAATCCCTCCACCATATTTTAGAGCATACTTTATTTACAACCACTCTCTTTTTAATTTTAATGTAAATATCTAAAATTACTACCCTAATTTGTGTAGTCAAATTATGTCTTGGAATAACCTTATAGTATGTAAAAGCCAATTTAACAAATTTTCTAACAATAAAAGGTCTATGTCACTCTCACCAGTTCTACTTTTATAGGTAATTAAATGCTCTTCTAACCTCTCTTTTTAAAGTAGGTGTTTGTTGTTTTATAGTCAAATATCAATGCAAAATTCAAGATAGTGTCCCCCAACTCATTATTTTCTCCAAATCTTTGTGCTTCATATATTTTCTCATACCCTATATTATTCTTCTTATATTCTCAATTTAAGTCCCCTCTTAGGAAAATCATTTTACCAATTGGAATTTCTTGTAGTAAACGATTAAACCATTCACCTCTGTCCAAAATTGTCTCTTAATACTTTTATTTAATCATGCTTGGAAAGCATATGAACTAATGATATAAATTATGTCTTCCTCTAACACTCGTTTAATTATTATAAGTCTATTATGTAGCTTCTTTACCTTTACAATTTTCTATTTCAAATTATTATCTATAGTTATACCAACTCTATTTATTGTATTGTTCTTGCTTGCATGAAAAACATTTATAATCATTAGGGAACTCTTTAATTTCATCCCTTTTTTACTTTGTCTCCTATAGACAGGCTATAGTAAATTTTCTTCTTTTTTTTACCTAGACCAACTTACATGCTTGTGCCTACCAAGGTTCCTATATTTCAAGTAGCAAGTTAAATCTTCCTTTTCTTCTAAATTAACTTCCTTAACCACACTCATTTAGAATTATACAGTAGCCCTTACCCATTTTCAACTAAATTGGGTAGTGTTGCAGGGCATCACTTAAAGAGAGAACACCCTAGCATAATTTCGAAATGTTATTTTCTCAGAATTCATGTTTGGATTATGACAAATGTCAACTTACCTAATGCGATCTCCTTTTTTACCTGGGTTTGGGACTGATGGTAAAAATTGGCGAAGCTACCATATTGCTTTTATTTGATAAAAAAATTACTTGAGTTAAAGTTTGTGGTAAAAAAAAGTGGCGATTTTAGATTACTTTTTCACTCTACTATTTCAAATGAACATACTGTTGGGAGGCCGCCGCTAGGATCCCTAGATATTGGGTAAAGATTACTGCAAAAACAACTTTAGATTGTGATGATGATTCAAGAACTATACCTACAATATTTTTTTGATTTGATCTAGGTCTTACAACAACCCAAAAGTCTCAAGACTTTTTACTGTATTCCTCTATGCTCGAACTTGTACGAGGGATGGGCCTCTTCTGTTAATTCTCTTTACTCGAAAAAATGAGATTTTTCTTTTATGTTTTTCCTAGAGAGCAATAGTGCATATATATAGGCTACAATAGAGACCTTAGAAAGAAAATAAGGAATATGCTTCTTATGGAAATAAGAAATTCTAATTCGACCAAAATTAGAATCCTAGTTCAATAAATCATAATTCAGTTAACTAGAGAATTATAATTGTACTTATGTCCTTATTTTCAAAATTATATTTCGAGCTTCTTATTATTAAATACTTACTAATCTTCCCGTGTTAAGATTTTAAATATCCATCGATTAAATAATTACTGATATCTATGTTTAATCGATATTTTTATAATTTCTTGAGACCTTACACTTAACTTATTTGATATGTTAGACACAAAGCCCACCTGCAGGTGTTGACCCATAAAATTTTGCAAATAATGTAGCGAAGGCATTACAAGCTTTGGATTATAAAGTTCCAGAGTTTTCAATGCACTTGGACCTCATCTCAGCTGAAATCAGCTTCAGAGACTCTTTGCTAGCTCCTTGGGAATCACTGCGGGAGCTGGTACTTCCACATGTTGAAGCAAGCTCCTATTCAACGAAATACTTTCAAGTACATTTAAAGACTACTCCTCAAGGATTCAGAGTATTTGGACATCATTTGGATCCAAACTTGGTCCAGATGATCATATACTATGCTCTGTGGGTCCCTGTGCAGAGTGACATCTCATGAAGATCAAACTAGCTGAAACTCTCAGAGGAAGCTCAAATGATGCCCAAGACAGGTTCTACAAAATTTCGAACCCAAAAGCTACAGGCATGTCAACTTGGGGTCAGTACCCACCCCAAGCCACGGGGTTACTGAATAAAGCCTTGCTTCATGATTGATGAAATTTGGGCACGAAGCTTTAGTTATGCTCAGAAGATACTCTACGAATTTTCAAGTCGAAAGGACTCCGTTTGGTCCAAGTTTCATTACATGTCAGCTTAGAGGACAATACTCCCGAGTTATAGGGGGTCACCGGCAAAGATCTTACTTCTGGGAGGCCAAAGCTGGTAAAATTTGGAACAAATGCTCAAAGAATTCTCCAAGTTACTCTCCTAAAGTTTCAAGTCAATTGAACGTTGTTTAGATAGAAAACAAGCTAACTACCTCAATGTGGGGTGAATAGTGACCTAACACATGCAATGAATAGGCCACTGTTTGAAATCATGCTTCCCCAAATCCAAAGCTGATGAAATTTAGAGGAATACTCCAAGATGTTCCTGATGTCAGTCCCTCCAAGTTTCAAACCAAACCGAGGTCATTTGGGCCTCAAACAGCTGAAACAAGGGCCCACTTTCATGAAAAGTCAACTAGAGAGTTGACCAATTTCAGAAGGTCAAAATAGGTTGAAACTGCTATGACACACTCAAAATAGTGTCAAGAAGCATCCCTCCAAGTTTTGTGAAGATTGAACTTCATTTGGACCCCAAATAGGTAAAAACAGGTCGTAACTGCAAAAAACCCGAAATCGGGCCTTGTCCGTGACCGTGGCCGGTTTATTAAGGGAGTTGACCAACTTCAGATGGTCAAAGTGAGCCAAAAATTTTATGACATGGATAAAATAGTGTCAAGTAGCATCCCTCCAAGTTTCATGGCGATTGGACATCGGTCGGGCCCCAAACAGGTGAAAACGGGTCACAAGTGCAAAAGCCCAAAATTGGACCTTTTCTGTGACTGCGGCTGCAGTCAAGGACCTCCAAAGGGCACTTCTTGCGGTTTTGGACGGTTCTTCTCCACTTCCTTTCAAAGTGTAACCTCCCACAACCTCCCTTAACTCCCTGGAACTGCTAGAAACTGCTAGGGGAGTCTATAAAAGGCTAAGATTTGAAAAGAAAAAGGGACAGTGGAAGACACAAAGAATTTCAAGAACAAAAAAAGCACTCAAAAGCATCCAAAGGAAGAGAGACAGCAGCATTCTGCAGCCTTCCCTTCTCTTTTTCTCAGTTACTAAGGTGAGCAAGAAGGTTCAGAGGAAGAGGAGAAGGGAGGGGTGACTAAAGAACAAACTATGTTCATGCAGTAACAACTATTCGAAGGATGATGTTATCATCTTTGTTTTTCTCATTCGGGGGGGGGGGGGGGGTTTCTTGGCCATCACGAAGGTTGTGAATAAGCCCCTTTGGGCCTCATTTTGTTCCTTAAAAGTCATAGGTTCAGAATGACACAACTTTGACTTCCTGCGATACCCGCTTCGGACTTGAACAAAAGACAGTTCGTAAACATGAATGATGAATTACAAAGTTTTCAATCGATTCCATAGTCGAATTCGATCTTCTCAATGGTTATTCAACACCCCAAGATGTCATAAAAGGGAGTTTCAACACTTGAAAAAAGTTTGGAAGAAGAATCAGCACGGAAAGCGCGAAAACAGAAGCATAATAGTGACTTCAAAGTCACTGTCTATTAGTGACCGTGACTCACGGTCACTGACAGGTGCCAGTGACCGTGACCCACGATCACTAGCCTGGGGCAGTGATCCCTGTCATGGTCACCCCCATTTTTTTCCTCTTTTTCGCATGTTTTCCTACTTTATGTACACTTTCTTGTATTTTCCAAATTGAGATCACATCTAAGACTTGAGGGAGGGGTTGTAAACTTTGCAAACTCATGCAAACAACCTGCATCCCCGCGGTCAGGGCATTAGAACTCATGTAAACAAAGGGAAATTAATGAAGAATTGTAGTTAATTCCCATTTTTCTTAACGCTTGAAGTGCGTGAATGTTGGACACTAAATCCATTACACATTTCCATGTCATTTTTAAGCGCGATTAGTAGGGTTTGACATAATCAAAACTTACAAGCTTTATCAAAGGAATATCATCAATCCCTACTCAGGACGTGGATTCCACCAATAAACTAATATCTACCATATACGCAGTATAGTCCCTAATTTACTAAGATTGTTGACCCCATAAAAGGTTTCATTCCTTTGTAAAACAAAATGACAAACACTAAATATATGTGTCTATTATTTATATTGGGATCAAGAGTACAAGCACTTATAATAACTATTTGTATGTTAATTGTCTTATATAGTCAGTATAATGACAATAAACCCAAAAGCAGTCATGTTCAATACACACAAAACATATTAGCATAACGAGTCGAAACTATACGATTTCCTGCAACCAAAACAAGTCTGTTAAAACATCATGCTACAATCGTACTGATGGTGTATCTGTCACAACCCAAGCCCATGGTTCGGGGGTTAGCAAAAGCCAAACCTAGCGACACACGTACTCCCGTGCCTGTACACGTAGACCGAGTCTAAATGCACACGCACAAGCGAACATTCACATGTGCCAAACATGTATGCGGAAGCTGTAAATCTCAGAAACATCAAACTAGCAGTTCAAAAGAGAATACGAAGAAAGAACTGACATAATTGCATTAATTACATACGAAGGTCTTATAAAAAGAACAAAAGAATATATACAAGCAAGACATATCGTGCCAAATACAAGTATGGAAATCCTCAAAACAAGACTCCAATGATGCATGCCAAGAACGCTCTCCCGTGGAGTGATCACATCCACTCCTCTAGGCCTGATGGGGCCTCGGGGGTCTCGTCTGAAGTCTGGCCGACCTGCGAGGGTTCGGCAAGGGGATCTGGGCTTGCAACACCAAAAACAACTGTGAATACGACGATTCAGCAAAGTATAACCCATAGCAAGTTAACACACGCTGTGTCTAATAGAATAAAGAACATCATGTAAATTAGATACGGCAATTTCATATACTAGGCTGTCATGCAAGAAAGAAATATGCTCTGCGAATCAATGGATACATGCGGTGTACATACTAGTGGCTACTACATTACCATATACTCCCAAAAGAGGGATCTTATAACATGCAAAGAACACCATTGTCCGGGCCAGGGTACAATGGGTCTCGGTTTCCTGGGGTCCGGTTCCCCAAGACGTATTCTTACTGCAGCAAGTCCATATAACTATACCAAATTCACCCCGTCGGGATCCTAAGGCTGAGGCTAAGTAGTGCCTGACCATACAGAGTCAATCATGAAAACCCTGAGTAGATCGTGACAACATATCATACGTGCATATCTGTGAGTGATCATATCATGCATACTCAAGGTAAAGAACCACAATGTGAATGTAACTGAACACAAGTAAACATATCAGAGAGTTGAGATCAATGATCGAATGCAATATGTTATGCAACAAGTCATGCGAAATCGGATCATCTTTATTTACAAACCAATTCTAATCTAATTATCCGGTGTTCCTAACCGTGCATGATGATGTAGTTTTAAGTTATTCGATGCACCGTTGTCTAGGGTTGCATTGAATCGGGCGGTGCACGAAGTCCTTTAAACCAATACCCATGGGGAGGTGCTTAACATCCGGATAACGAACATGAATGATTCGCAGCCCTCGAGATCATTCACGCGTTATATCACATTCCGTTGGGCAGGTCTAGGTGCTCTACATTCTATTATGAAGGCCCTATCGGTCTTTCCCTTACACCTATCCTTGTCCTTTCTTATTCAGGTGTGGATACGGCTTAGCCGTAGCTGAGTGTACGGCTTGGCCGTGTGTGTTCTACGGCTTAGTCGTGGCTGGGCCGTAGAAGGTCTGTCAATTGATGGCTCTCAGTTAAATCCAGAAAATGCACCCTGTACTGATCTACGACTGGGCCACGACTGAGCTTCGGCTTAGCCGTATGGCAATATACGGCTTAGCCGTGCCCTAGCCGTAGAGGAAAACTGGAGTTTTATCCTCTCTGGACTTTGAGCCGTAAGTGCCATACGGCTTAGCCGTACCTGCACGAAGTCAAATGTCTGAAGCACATACAGAAAGTCTGGGAATTCATCATAACTGCAAGTTTCTAATAGAAAGGGATAGAATACTAACCAAATGGGCTGGACACACATTTATCCATACAAACTCATGTGAATTAACCAAAATCAAATACATACCAACATGGGTTCTTACAAGTTATGATTATACTTGCCTCAATTGAATTCAATGACACACTTGTTGTCCTTAAGCCCAAACACAATCTAACACAAATCAAAACAACATGCATGCATGAGGAATGGAAAGAAATTCAAAACACATACACACCATGCAATAAGAATAAGAAGGAGAAGAAGTAGAGGAAAGAGATGAGAGGGATGGAAGGATTTCCAACTCACCTCACATGCACAACCCAACTTCCTCAATTTGAGCTTGATCGATGGAGGTCGGTGGAGGAGAGAATTCAAGAGAGAGAGGAATTTCATGTGCACAGTTGAGGAAGAAAAAGAGAGAGAGAGAGAACGTGAGTTGTCGATGGATGAGTTATATAAGGTAATGGTTAAGTCCAAATTACAATGAAGTCCAAGATAGAATGCTATTTTCAGTTTAAGTCAAATCTGGGTCCACTGGAATCACACGACATCGGTTGCAAACGACGTAGTTACGAAAGTTGGCGAGCTCAACAAAAGACACGTGTTGACATCAAGATGATGCAAAAATGACCATGTCTTAGAAAAGCTAAAATTACGAAAAAAGGCTTGGTCTACTTAATCCAGGTCAAACTCAACCCAACTACCTAGCCATGACCCGCAACGAAAATCAAAACATAAACAAAACGCGATTAGCAACGAAAACAAGATTAACTAGCCGCTAAACGAGGTCAAGCTGGGTCGGAGTGTTACAGTATCTAACTCCATCTAGATTATGACCAACAATAATTTATATTTTATAAGAACTGACAAACAAATCTTCCATATGTAAGTTGAACTTTACACTCCAACTTGCCTACTTTATAGAATAGAAGATATATTTATGCATAATAAATAATAATGCAGTCATTTGCCCATACAAATTTTCATTAAGATGAAAAGAAACTTTACTAATAAATAAATCATTTAAAGACAAATATATAAAAGTATGCTTTTAGTATAAATTTCCAACACATACTAAACGAAGAGTACATAACATTTGAGTCAACTTGTCCATCATGTTTACTTTACCACTCACGAAACAACCATGCCCCTTAAACGGAAGCTAGGGGGAGACATTTCAAGTCCCACCTTGTAAGTGTCTTGCTTTTAGGTGAGCTATATGACTAATTTTCTCCCAAAGCAACTCTCTTTGGGCCATTTGCCTTTTAGAATGGGATAGGGGAATTGGTTTATTTCACGCTTGTGTAGGATATTTTTTGCAAAATTGGGATTCCTACTTTCACTTTTTTTAATACTTTGTTGTTTAGTGCAATAAGATTTTCTACAGAAAATCGAAATTCATGTGATTTTCTTGTTGCGTATCGTTGCTTACATGTCGGACTTGGACATATAATATGGGCCCATTTACTATGAAGGCTAGGATTAAGTGATAAAAATGACCAAAGTTAGCCCCGAATAAAGAGAACTACTAATTTAGTGGTTATTTAGTCCAAACCAAGGCTAGAAAACTCCCCAAATGGACTCCTGAATCTACTGCGTTATTGTGTTTTGATCAAGAATTGAGTAAAATATAGGGGAGATTCAGGCAAGTCATGTCATTTTAGTGAGTCGTTTGCATTTAAACCATGTGACAGGTAATTCTATTTATAAACAATTAATGTTTATTTTTAAGTACGTACACACAAGTTTTGGATGCATCAATTTAAAATGAAGATTGAAACGTAATTTAAAAGTGATATTCGATCTTTTATATTCGATATTTGGACCTACAAATCATATAATATGGAATATATTTTTTTTATTTTTCTAGTTTTCTTCCATATATAAATTTATTGATTTGAATTGATTACATGAATGGATGTAAATACATGTATATTATGAGTATGCAATCCGTTTTTTAATATTTTCAAAATATTAGCAAAAATATGACTCTCTCGAGTCACCGCATGGACTCTAAGTCAAAGTATTTACATTGGACAAGTTGAGCCCAAGTTAGAAGTTTTCCAACCCTAGTCCAAAACTTATTAGAAAGTCCAAACAACTAATAAAAAAACCTTGTTTGGCTTGACCCAATTGACATTATGGGAAGACTTGAGCTTAATATTAACGGCCCATGTCAGGCTTGGATTGGATAGGGCCATTTATTTCTAAAGTAGGGCGGGGCCTGGATATTCCTTAGCTTAGCCTGCTCCTCCAATGAACACCCCCTACTCGTGAGAGAGGGAGTTCGACCTCTCCCTTGGACTTACATTTTTGTAGAAGTGGAAATCTGCGTTTTCTCTTTAATTGCATTACATATTCGAATGTTACATATGTAAGCATTACATGTGAAATATATAACATCTAACTATATTCTACAAAATCACCATTTTCACATGAGTAAATGAGAATGGTGGCTTTAGATGTGTCTGGATTGTTTGGACCTTTTTCACAAATTTCTAAAAATCTATGAAAATTTTAGATATGAACTTAAATGTCATGATGTTTATCATTAATATGATGGTGTTTATCATGAATATGATTATATTGATGATTTAGATCATGAATTGATGGCACACACAAAAGTGCAAGAAATTATATCTATAGGTTGGAATTTTTTGATATTTTTCAGAAATATCTCAAAAGTGATGAAGATTTTAAGATATGAAATAACATATTTGGTTTCTTAGCTCTATAAAGAAGATGTACGACTTGAGTCATGAAGTTGGGGAGGGAAAAAGAATAATGTTGTTGATGGGATTTGAAATCATAGCCTATTTGAGAGCAGCCTATAGCACACCTAGCAACATTGAGGTGTGAAACACTTTATAACCTCTTTGAGATGTGAAAATTTAAGGGTGAGAATAACTAGACTTACACACTATTTTTACACCTTACTTATGCAACATATGTGCAAGTAAAAACAATCAAACATGATGATGTGTAACAATTATGTGTTAGGTCCCTACTACAACCCTTGTGTGCACCAATATTGGGGTGATACTTGAATGCCTTTCTAACACAGTCGAGAAAATCACAAATCCATTGTTCTGCTATTTTCCATCACCAATTGGTTTTGGGAAGTAGTAGCTCAATGGGTCTAAGATCCTACAATATGTGAATCATTTACAAATATAAACGAATCCAAAAAGACACCCCTTTATGCATGTAGCTTTCTAAAATGACCCTTGCATGGGTTTCCTTGCCTACGTGCTAGGGTTGCAAAATTGTTCAATCAGTCTAAGCCTCTAATTCTAAATAAAGCGGTTAGGATACCCAATTGAAGATCCAAGAGAAAATTGGATCTAAATTTGGATCTCTTCAAATAAAATTCGAAACTATATCCCTAATGCTTGAACTCGCTAGATGATTAGGATCTGGGACAATTTTAATCAAATATAAAAAATACTAGCATAAAGCCCTTGCTATGTACATATAAGTCTCATGAAAACTAAAAAATAAATTAAAATCATCAACCAAATTAAGCTTTACCTAATAAAAAAAATACATGAACTGATTGAATGATAAACCCATTTGTGAGATCATTAGAATAATGATTCATATTATAACAAAATTAACTAAAAAAATCTATATATAGCACTTCAACAATTTGAAGAAATATCCTTAATTTGTACTCATTTAAATCTTTAATCTAATCTACTCTTAAAAAAAATACAATTTGAGGACATATCTAAAATCTAATTTTTGATTCTTTCAATTTAAACTACTTGTATATCCAGTTAAATGTTTATATAAGTTTGACCAGTTTAAGTATTGGGAAATGCTGCATATGAGCAATATGCAGTCTAGCTCATGGGGCCCACTTAAGATACCCTCTTATTAATAAGGTGGGATACATGGAAAGGTCTTCTTATAAATTAGGACCAAATAAAAGAGATCAGCATTGTAAGATAAGCCTAGCCATGATTTGAAGGTCATACCATAAACTTCAGTGGTCTTTTAATTATGCATTTCTTTGAGATTCAATGAAACCATGGATAAAGGTTTGATGATGGTGAACTTGGGCATGGTACTAGTTCATGAGGGGATGAGCGTGTAGAAGGGCTTCCATTGATCCAAGGTGGGATCTTATTGGCCCCACAGAGTTAGATTGTGAGCAGAAACTCTAGGAGAACAATTCTCATTTTAAGTATATTTAATTAAATGTTCACTTTAATCTATTCATATGACAACTCTGAAATTATCAAAATGTCCTTTGATTTCAATAAAATCAAATAAAAAAATGGGCCCACCTAAACAACATAATCTATATAGAATCATGTAAATAGTGCAATGATAGTATGCTCTCTTAAATGATAGTAGACCACACGATACCTTGTAAGTCTAACTAATGCATCCACCTTTGAGACCCATAGGTGGAATATATTGACAATGAGTCCGGGACCCCTAGTCCTCTGAGTACTCAGCCCACGGTCACCCTCAGAAAATCTAAATTCATGAACAATGGGTTATATACAATGGTGGATGGCATGGATGTGATGTGTCCCATGACATGGAGACAAAGGATCACAGAGGGCCTTAATAGTATATATCCCATTTAGATAAAGGTAGGATGTGCAAGATACTTATTTAGTGGGTCCTAGATATTTTAAGTAATAACTGTATAACTTTTCCAGTTGATGCAGCTTCAGGAGGAGGGATAATTGGCCTTTTTACGCAACAAGTGCAACTTATTATTATTATTATTATGGTGAACAAGTTCAGCTTTAAAGTGTAAGAATATATAGGTTTAAGGGCCTCAATGACTTCTACATTCATATTTAGGATAATCACATACCATTTGAAACCCACACTAGTATATATTTTAAAAGTCATCATAAATCTCATTTATCCAATTGAACTAATGCACTCCACATCTTATTGAGAATCCGCATTCGAAATCAAACCCATGTTTTAAATTGATGTCGGATCCATATTCAACATCTCGGTTCCCTGCCAAGTATCAAATGTATAAAGATGGATTAGGTGTCCATCAGTATACCCAAATTTGAACCATTTTGTATCCTTACTCCATTCCCTAAACCTTAACTAAAATTGTTCATGGGTCAGGCTGACCTAGACTGAAGTAGGGCCCATGCATTTGGGCTGACTTTAGGGCTTGGGTATCAGTTTGGGATATTGGGCTTGAATCTAAAATCGAAGCCCATTTAATATTTGAGTCAGGTTTGAATGAAGTTTTTGGTATCTTTCAACTTGACCCAATCTAAAAACCTGTGCTTATAGTTTAATGATTGATTCGCCCAAACATGTATTAGAAAGCCTGAAAGAGTGATAGAAACCCCGACTACGCCAAATTGATATGCTCGGGCGTATCACTTATGGTCCATGTCAAGCCTGGGCCACATTTGGGCCTATGTTTCTAAAGTCTATTCGAGCCTGGATATGCCTTGGCTTTGACTGATTTGACCCATGACTACGCCTAACCCTAGCCCAAACCCCCACCAACTACTCCCACAGCCCCAACACATGCTAGGCCAGCTCGTGACGATTTAAGGCCTAAAGTGACAACCATAAATGAGGCAATAAAAAAACACCACAAAAGGCAAAAAAAAAAAAAAAAAATCCTTTTAGCTGTTGTTTCCGCTTTTATTTTATGATTACAATGAAAAATCTCCAATGGCTATCTAGATCTTCCTTGGATTGATTTCGGTTACAATACAAAAGGATCTTTAAAAAAGATCCCAATCCAATAATGTTGAAAAAATAATCTCTCCATACAACCCAGATGTCAAAATTGAATCTTTCCTTCAAAGCTTAGGAATTTCGATCAATTAATGAATTGTGGTTCCCTTTCACAACATGCAATCCTTCCATATTTTTGTCTTTTTGAATCCATTACAACATTTTTCATTGAGGGTAAAAATCCTGGGGCCAATATAAAATTTTAGATGTTGGCACTACCCATTTAGAGGACTGACTTTTATAAATATTTGAAATTATATATTCATGTAAGTTTTTTAATAAACTATTTAATTTTTTAGAGAGGCCTACACATAGGCAATATTAGATATCTTCCAAGAAATATTGAGATGGAAAAGATGAAATGACAATAATAATATTAAATATGCATGAATGAGACCCACATGTAAATTAAAAATCAAATACAATATGGTTTTTACTACCTCAAAAGACACGATTTTACCCTTCTCCTCTTTCTTTTTTTTTTTCCTTAATGTAGAAAAACAAAGAAGAGAGAGTGCAAAAGGAGGTTCATGGCCTCATCATTTGAAATGATTTAATGCCTTATGCTGTTTGGAATGTGAAGATGTTGGTTTTTTCATGACCTCAACAGTGCCTTGTTTGGAATGTGAAGATGTTGTTGGTTTTTTCATGGCCTTAATAGTGAACAAATTAATGTGGTTTTGGGAAGTGAAAAGGATTATGGGGAGTTGTTTTTGGGGAGAACTAAAAGGAAGCCGTTGTTGTTTTTAGAATTTGAAAAAAATACTCTTGCTTTAATTATGGTTATGGGGCCTTTTTTTTAGGAGGCTAAAAGATTCTCTAAGATTATAGAGCCTTTTTTTAGGGGGTCCTAAAGCAAGGACTTTCCTTATTTTACAATAGAACCAGCCCTCATACACACAATCCACTTATTAATCCAAGTCCTTTGACAAACTCTACTCCCATCTTTCCACACATAAAATCATCATTAGCACAAATTTGAAACTTTTCCAAAATTTTGAAAGTACAAGATTTGATTGTGTAAAATTAGACACTTGCGTGAGTTTATCTAACAACTTAGAATTAGATAACTTTGAAGCCATTAAAAATAACACCTCAAATTAAAAAATTGTAAGAAGACCTTTCACAACTTATATCCCCCTGTGATCATCTTGCTTTAATGTGGACTCTACATGCCGGTTTGTTCTTAAGCTTGAAATGCAATGGCCTTATGTCACGCACAAATTATGATATAATAAAGCTACGGGGTTTTGACTTTAATTTTGACTAGCAGTTACAATTTTGAAAGTTAGTTATTTTTTAAAGTTTTTTTTTCAATTTTCTCCCCACTTATGTAAAACTGTCTTTTTTTTTTCCTTTTTATCTCTTTAGCTAAACCACCCACTTGTCCACTTTTTAAAGTTCTACTTCTCCTTTCCAACCATACTCTATTGTTCTTTTTCTTCTTCGATTCTCTTCTTTCCTTTCTTTGCCAATAGCTCTTTTAAGTTAGTTTTCATAAACAACTTTTACTTTCTTTCTAAAATTTATGGATGGATATCTTTTAATAAATGAATATTTAAGTTACAATGTTGGTCACACCTATTATCAACACGGGTTTTTGTGCTAGTAGATAATTATATACAAGTTTTGAGCCCATGGGAGGAACTTATTGCGTGATAGTTGCACACACGTATCTTGAGTTTAGATCCACTGCAATGCAATGACATTCTAGTGTGATGGGTGTGTTGGTGGTGGGAGATGGCCCACATATGATCAAGTTATACCCTTCCTCCTCTGAATTTCGAGTCCCAGTTTTGATACTTACCCAACATTATTCTATGTTGAACTAAAATACAAATAATTGATACCTTTTAAAACCATAAAACTTAAGGGATCAAGAGTTACAATGATGTAGTAAGGATGATATTTTATGCACTTGTATGTCCCATTAAAATCTTGCCATCTCCTGCCTCCACCATGACTTTCATGGCCCTAGGTATTGTGTCATTTAGGGGTTTATTGCACCCATCACACCAAATAAAAAACATATATCTATTTATATAAATTACTATGCATTTGTTTTTCACACTTGGCGACGGACACTTTTTTTTTTGGAAAGTATTAATGTGCATAAGACAAACTTATTACACTTCTTTAACCTTGTTAGGTTAAAAAAAGGAAGGACAATATATATAGAAATGGTTTAGTGAGATGGTGCAGTATATGAGCTAAGTTTTTAGGGCCCACTTGGAGTGGTGCCTACCATGAATGGCATGAGGGATTGAAAGATCATGATTGAAACTAGGTGTATGCAAAAAATCAGCCCCATCCAATTATCCTAGCCCCTTCATCTTAATGGTTCACATTTGCAACGGTTGAAATAAGTTACCTTATTTCACACGTTAAACTACATTGGATGGAGCTGATTTTTTGCACACACCTAGTTCCAATTATGATCTTTCAATCCTATATGCCGTTCATGGTTGGCACAACTCCAGGTAGACCTTAAAAACTTAGCTCATATACTGCACTATCTCGCTGGATCGTTTCTCTCTCTCTCTCTCTATATATATATATATAAAAGTTTTATACTAGTGTGCACATAAGACGGGGTGAACTAACATGTGGGTCGGGACCATGATAAACATGGATAGGGGGATGGAAAGATCTCTTACCTCTGTAAGACCCAGGCATGTATAAAATATCAACTCCATTACATTTCCAAATCTGAGACATTCCCATCACATTTCTTCTCAAGAGTTAATTATTCACAATTTCAACTTATATGTCCGAGACCCACTAAATTAACATTTGATCAATCTTATTTTTACCTAAATGGGATTTACCATAACAGCTACATTTTGAAAGATTTCTTCATAGTAGTACACTAGACTTTTTGGAAGAATCTTTTTGCTTGCTCTTATTGACTTGAAACAAACAAGCTTTTTCATTGTAAAGAATGAAAATATTATATATATATATATTTAGTGGCGGACCTAAGACTTTTGTTTGGGTGAGGCAGACAACAGCCAATTAAAAAAGCTCTGCTCTTGAAAGAAAATAAACAATATCTCTAGCTTCCATAAGAACAAGAATACAAAATGGATATCATAATTGTGAAAATTAGTCAAAAGATGTAACAATTAAAGCACAACATGATCTAGCGGCAATCTAAGCAAATAATAAATTCAAAGGCACATGGTCAATAAGAAATATAACGCAGACAAGATTCACTTCTAATTTTTTTAAATCAAACAGTTTTTACACAAAATCTACAAATCATGATCTCTTCTACCCAAACAAGATTCAATAGACACGAAGAACATGGATGACACGAAGAATATTGTGGATCAACAAAAGGAAATGTTAAAAACGGCTCCTTACCTAATTGGTAATTAGGAGCGACAATTTTTACTTGCGTATCTAAGGTTCGAACCTTTGGTATGCCAACTTTCTTTCTACAAGTGTGGTCCGCCTTCCCACTTTCATGGCTTTCTTCCCACATGTGCAGGCTTTTTTCTCGCCTTTGTGGGCTGCATTACGCATGTGGTGGCTCTATCTTGGGTCCAATCCCCTTGGTTGGGTATTAAAAAAATAAAATACATAAAAAGAAAATGATAAGCAAGTGTCTAAAATTGTTATGAACATGTATAAAGAAATATGCAAAAGTCCTGATTATTTTTTTTGCCATGGATTAGGCCCAAAAAAAAAAAAGAAAAAAAAATATCAATATAATTGATTTCCAAGACCAAATCATCTAAAAGGAAAAAAAAGGAAAAATCCAGTAACCATTGCCGGCAACAAAGCTTGTATGGACTGAGAGGGACTTCCTAGGACTTGGATAGTTTGCAAGTGATCGAAAAGAAGAAGAAAAAGATGAAGCAATGCTTAGAGCCATGGGTTTTGTAGGAAGACTACATGAGAGAATGAGAGAGAAAGGATCAAAATAAAGAGCATTTTTTAGACAAAAGAGGAGACCAAGATTTATACATAAGACATGTGGGGTGTTCCTTAAAATTATATGGGACATGGCCTCAGTCCCCATTTAACTCTATGTGATTTCAAAATGCGACCTGAGGCGGCCGTCTAATACCACATTGGTGTTGGTCCATTCCTATATATCCCATATAGTGGCGGAACTAGAGTTTTCATTTGAAGAGTGCAGAGGTAAACAGGCAATTGTGTTTTGGGAATAAATATAAAGTTTTCATGTGGGTAGATGTAGAACTTTTATGTAAATTTTCAAAGTAAAATCAAAATTTTCACTATGATTTTAAAAGCGGACTGAGGTGCACTGAGTGTGTCTGCCCTCATATAGAAATATGTTGGTCCGCTTCTGAATTCTTATAATAAATTATTTTCTTGTGCGCATCCAAAGGAATTCCTCCTCCCCCACCTCCTCTCTCTTTCTCTTTAAAGTCTCTCTAATGTTTTGTGAGCCCCACAAGAAAAATGCAAGGAGCACTCATAGTATTCCTTTTCTCACTTACTGTACGGATGCAACTAATTGATTTTAAGATCCTTGTTTCCATCGGCCCAACCGGTTGATAGAACTGCATTCGTTCATAATCTTACTGCATTCGTTCATAATCTTACTTGTGGTGAGAACGACTTATCACTTAAGTGGTAAGAAGTTATAGTTTTCACTTGGCTATCTTGAGTTTGGACCTTGTATATATCCTTTTTTTTTTCTTTTTTTTTGAATGTACAAGCTTTCTTCCCACTTGCATGGCTTTCTTTCCACATGTACAGACTATTTTTCTACTTGAGTGAACTTTCGAATAACAATATTAACAATATTACTTGTGGCATATATTACTAACTCCCGTATCTGTGTACTTAGAGTCGCTATTATTATCTGCCTGCCTTCCATTTGAGAGATGACTGGTTAACTTGTTGAGGATTTCTATTTTTCTTTTTTTCGTTTCAACATGTTGAGGACTTTATTCGCGAGGCAAAGTTCACATTTTTATGATGTGATTGTGACTGTGCGTGGATGACATAAATTAAGCTGTGAAAATATGTACTCAGAGCCGCTATTATTATCTGCCTGCCAACCATTTGAGAGATGAATAGTAACTTGTTGAGTATTTCTTTTTTACATTTTTTTCGTTTCAACTTGTTGAGGACTTTATTCGGGAGGCATAGTTCACATTTTTATAATGTGATGGTGATTGTGCGTGGATGACAAAAAAATTAAGCTGTGAAAAGATACGATCCTCTCAGGCTTGCACTCTTCATAAACTTGTAAGGCCCCTCAGTGAGACAAGTTAAAATTCACTCAAAATTAATGTCCTTTCTTTTTTGTGCTATGGCAAAATTTTATTCCAATAAAAAGTCGGCCAACTGAATCATTTGAAATTGAAATTTTAGTGAAACTTTTTTGTTTTTTCATGACAAACGCCTTAAAGAGCATTAGGATTTAGGACCACTGCTACACAAAATTAAGTGGTGAGCCCCGTGAGAAGCCTCACAAATTTCTTGTGAGTTGGATGCACAGAGGATTAGGACCACTGCAACAGAAGGTTTGCTTTACGTAGTGGAAAAGGGGAAGTCTAGTCGATATTTGCTGGGTATGCTTGGACTTTTTTCATGAACAGATACACGAGGCAGCAGTTGGAACCACTCCTGAGAGAGATTGGAGGGTCTTCACAGGACTAAAGAGAAATGATAAGGTAAAACCGGTTGGACTAGAATAGCAAGACCAAACCACCATGTGGAGCCCATTAAAGCTCTTTGTATAAAAAATGGACGGTTTGATTGGGAAAAAAAAAAAAAAAAATCTAACGATTACATTGGCTTAGATATTTCTATTCTATTTCAAATGATCAGAATGATATATCAGATGGAAAATAAAATGAAGGGTTGGATTGAATTGTTTTATATCTGTTTCTCTTTTGGCCATTTGTGAGATGAGATGGTTATGGTTATGAATTATTCGTCGCTGTTAGACCATTTAAATTCTAAATAACGAAATGGGTGTCAAGTGGGCTGTTGACGTGGGCCCCAATGTGTGATTAGACTCTTCCCCGCCGTTGGATGGGCTGGACCTGATCCATTTGCTAATATTGCTTTCACATGAGCAAGGTAAAAAGCATGAAAACTGCTCATCTACAAGCAATTGGAAAATGCAAGACATGGGTGTTTGCTATGAGCGCTTAGGAGGCGGGCTACCCAAGACCCAACTTGAATTCGAGCTCCATCGGTTTGGCCTTTTGCGGTATTTCAGGTTAGAGATTTGAAAGGTCTCCCAATCGCAATGACCTAACTATTTGCGTCAAATCAAACCCATCCATCCTGGTCAAATGAACATCACTGTAAATTCTTTTATGGAATGAAAAACACGGAAGAACAGGCATAAAGAGCACGAGGATTTGGACAAGATTTTTGGTGTTGGGACTTGGGAGTCACGAATCAGTAGGAGCTTACACAACATAGCTTTGTATAAAGGCATTTGGCCTCAACTTATAGTCCTTTAGTTGTCTGCCTGGCGCCCCTGCTCACAGGGATGAATACCTGTCCTCGGATCGGGGTTTAAGGTAAGACGGTCAAGCCCGTAACTTGGCACATGTAATTCTGTAATAATTCATATAGCAATACTGCATATATGACCTGCTATAAGGGAATTCTACAACTTACATGTCTAGAAGATCCATAAACACATATACATTCTAATCCGCGGAACTTTGTGCTCAATGCACTCATTGAACATCCTATGATGGTAATGAACATAAACAAATACCTGTTAAAACATTCCAAAATGTTACCTACTTAATTCAAGTCTTTCCACATCATGATCCTATGCAAAGTGTTGAATTGCCATATTGTAATAAATTGGTGAAACTAGGTCAACCCATATGGAGCAATTTGTCAAAGGACTTTTCAACTTATAACCGGCCCTAAATAAAATCTAAAAATTAACCTATTTAAAAACTAAAAATCTCATTCATCCAAATTTGCCATAATTAAATTAAATACAAACCAAAGAACCCAATAACTTAAAACAAAAGTTAAATCTATAAAGATTCTTAAGTTGCTGCAAAAGAAAATACATGTTAGAACTTTCAATTATAAACTTACGAAAATTAAATCTTACTAAGAATAAAATTAAACATTAAAATTGAAAGCTAGAACTTACTATGTTAGAAAACATGCAATCTTCAAATCTAATCAATCTAAATTAGAAATTAAATCATCTATCTAAAATCAAACGTAGAAATTTACCTAAAATAATTCATGATGTAAAAATGATGAGAATGCAAGTTTCTAATAAGAACTTTTATTTCCTAATGCATGAAGCCTATCACTAATGCTCAGTTGAAACTAACGTGCACTACCAATGATTTACTGCTGAAATACCATAGCCTAAGATGCATGAAATTAAATAAGAAAACAATATACAGTTTGTGTAAGTATGAAAAACTACGTGCATGATTTAATGGGGCATGCAAATGGGATGTGAATGAGGTGGCCACGATAACTTCAGAACTCAGTTTTAAAATGATAATTAAGATTGGTTTCATTTTCAGTTTTATGTACACAAAATTGATTCCAATATTTGTTTAGGCAGTCCCCAAGTTCACCCTTGAACCATATACGTTTCATCCAAGATATGTCCAATTTCAATTCGGGCTTCTTACACTATTTCCGCACCAAATCTGAATTTATTTCAAATCTGATTCTTAGATTTCGAAAGTGACTCCGGCATCAAACACATAGGAGTGCAAACAAGCACCGAGTTCCACACAGAAACACTAGTCTCAATAATCCTTCACTGTAACATTTAATTTTGTCAATACGTGCTCATAACTCGGCATGTTTAAAACACGAATTTTGGATTGAATCTAGTTACATTTCAGCTCTGTGTTTATTCATTTATTTTTCTTCTAAATCAAACATGCAGAAAAACGTGCACTTATCTGCTGCTTGAAATAAGTTCAGATTTGGACTTAATTTTAGACTGTTTTCGCCACAAAATTACTTAGCATTCAGATTTGAAAATCTAAGTTCTAAACTCACCATGATTAGCACACTCAAACATGTTCCTAAGAATGGTAAATATGCATGAAAGCAATTTTCAGCAGTAAACCATACTAAACAAAGCAATGCAGAAACACAGATTTAAAGTGTGTAGAAATTTGAAAGTGCTGAGAATAAAAATGTGGAAAACTTAAAATCAAATGTGGTGAGTTAAAAGATGGCAAACTGAAATTCAAAGGTGGTAATTTGCTCCTTTCATTATTATTCTCACTCTTGGACCCAGAAAAATTAGAAGTGCAAAGCCTAGGGTCTCATTCTTCTTGGGTTGTCAATCAAAGATGAGAATGACAGATCTTTTTCTTTGATAAATAATTTGAAACCTCAATCTAATATGAGAATGACAAATCTTTTTTCTTTAATAAATAATTTGAAACTTGAAATTATAATATTTTCCACTCAAAAATCTCTGCAACTACATCTTGTATTGCCTCAAAAAATACCTTGGATTTGCGTAAAACAAGATAATTTTGCAAGGGTACTAAGATATGTTTATAGTTTTCATTCCAAGCTTGACTAATTATTTAACCAAGAAATAAAGTAACCCTATGGTATGGATTTACAAGGCCAATACCAAGAAATATCAAGAGAAGAAAATAAAAATTAAAAGAACAATTTTCATTACTAGTATGAGCATTCTTTTACATGAAATATAACTTTGAAGCAAAAGTACACAAATAAGGATGATTGCGAATCCCTCTTTCTAGTTGAGAAACACAAGGGTGGTGGTGTGCCCCTTGTGAGAAGAACCCCCTTGGTGACTAAGGATGGAGAGGCAAGAGAGGAAGAGATGCGTGTAGATCTCCAGAGGGAGATGTGGGTGATTTCAATCATGACTTGGATGTCCAAGGAGTGGGCTATTTATATATTTTTTTCTCAAGCCTTTTTTCCTTTCTCTTTTCCCTTGATTGTTGGGATGGAAAATTAATCTAGAGGATATGCCCTTGATGAGATCTGCAATTGCTCAAATTATGATGGAAGAGACTCCTCTTTATTGGGCTGGCCGAGAGACACAAAAGGGAGGGTTGGTTTGGATGTGTAATTCATATGTCTGCTCCCTTTCATGTTTGCATGATTTCACTTTATTAAACAATTTTCTTTCTCGATATTTGCATGGAACGGGACCCACCCAATGTGCTGGTCGTCGATCATGTTAAATAGGGTGGGATTCACGCCCAAGCCTATTATATCCCTTTATTCTCTCCACGAAATCTCATTTAGTGCCTTCTTTCCAATATGTTCCCTCTAATCTATGATTTAGGAGATATTTGGGCTAATAAAATATTGGCATAGTTGGCAACATAATTGGCATAATTTGAATCACAAGAGGTTGGACGTGCATCTTTGTCTCGACTTGCTCTCTTGCATTGCATAGTTTCCCTTCTTACGATATCTTCTTTGTTGTCTTGGATTTTCATGAGATTATCAAAAAATATCTTCTCCTATGTATTTAAGCAAAGATTTAGCTCCAATCTACAATCTCTTGCTGATAAGGACATCCCCTAGGATTAGTCAATTTTTCCAATTTTACAAATTTTCCCACATGAGCAAATGATCTCCACCATTGACATTCTTTCTGTGAAACTTCGTAAAGATTTCTTCAAATCTTTGTGATGTTCTTGAGATTATCCAAAATATGTAGAGAAGGTGGTCCCTCTTCTCCAGTGACATACAAGCATAAAGGGAAATATCATGTAAATAGAAATCTTGACTACAAGTCAACAATGTATAAATGTGGGCCCTCTTTTCATGAAATGAAAACAAGACTGCACACCTTTGGATATGATTTTATTTGAATTATTTAATGATGATGAAATATAATTTCATTTCATGAGAAAAACACATTTGCAAAAACTTCTCAAAAATTGCACTCCAAAAATGGCAAGTTTATGATTTTATGTATAAATGGCAAATTTGGAGCAAATTATGTAGGAAAATGCTACAATAAATTTAAAATGAATAAAACTATTATATAATATTAAATGGGGCTCTCTTGACTTGACACATGCTTAAAACTTTTGAAAATACCCATGAAAATATGCATTTTTAAGAACTCATCACATAAGCTACATGTCCAAAGCATAATTTAATGAAAAGGATGCCAAAGATATAGACTCAAGATGCACAAGTGCATAAACATTACCAAATGGTTACGAGACCGAATAAACATGACAATGGTATGTAATAGTATGAGTCTCAATCACATGACATGATGAAATAAAGGGACCACCCGAAGGCCCAAGTCCTACATGCTCAAGTGACCCATGACACTTTAGCGAAAATGACTAATAGAATAAGCCATCAGAAGTCTACTCGTCTATTCCTGAGGGTACCTACATGGTACCTTCCTGGAGTGCTTCTAGGATCAGGACCCCTTCAGGTCCTGCAATACTAAGGGTAGCACCGTGAATATAACAACTCAATAAGAGATGGGCAAATAATAAAAAACTACATGTTGTTCAAAAGTTATTGAGACACAGTAATTAAATGAGTCAAAAGCATAAACTAAGCATGTTAGCATGTGAGAAACATGAATATGAAGAATCAAGATAACATAAGACTATAACTTCAACTTTGGTAAACCCCATGACCAGTATCATCCCCCTCTAAAGGAGCATGTAACAGAATTGAATGGGAGTTAGGTAGCTAATGTGTTTACTCATGGAGTGTCAACTTACTCCATTAACTGTAGTGGTGAACACAAAATCTCAAACCCATACTTAGCCTCACTGGGCCTCATAGAGTCAGGCTCATTAGTGTCGACTCTACAAATCAATAAAGATAGAATATATAGCACATTTGTCCAGTGCAAACGTACTTACTTATCATGCTTGCATATGTAACATTTCATGATGGCTTAAGCATAATAATGCCAAATGAAAGTAACGGTAACAAATGACAATATAAGGAAAATGAGAAAGGTGTGGAACTTGTATCGAACATGATAAAATCATAAGAAAGAAAATATGAAGTAGTCTTTACAATATACACAAATTTTCAATTAACACGAATTAATGATGATTTACAAGTCAAACTAATCTAAGATGTTCGTGTCTTTAGCTTTCCAATTTGGTGTGACCATAAGACATCCAATGTCATGTTTTATAGTAATCTTGGCACTGCATTATGTATGAATCTAGACATTAGACTCTTATACCAATACATAATGGCATGGCATCAGAATAAACCAGAACATCCACAGGGATGGATGAAATGGGTGATGGTGTAACACCCTAACCCCAAATGAGCAGGTTAATGGTTGTTTAATTGCATGATAAGTGTTTTGCTAGAGATTACTGTTAGGTCATTGTGTTTGACTTTCTCTGGGTTATGTTTGAGGTTTTGGTTAGGTGGTTGGGTTGAGTTTAACCTGGATTAGGTAGCTTCAGGCCCTTTTTTGTAATTTTCTTATTTTTTCGAATTTGTCGTTTTGATGTCATCGTGTGTCTTTCGTCGTGCTTGTTAATTGTTGTAACTGCCCCGAGAGCATTTGGAGTCGTTTGCTGTGTTCAAGTGCCCGTATGATTCAAATTGTAATTTATATAACTTTTGGACCTGGTTGCAAATGTCTAAAATATATATATATAAACCCACTGCCTCTATCCTGTCATTCTTATCCTATTCGTTCTTCTTCTTTGTTTTTTCTCCTTCTTCGTTCGTTTGATTCTTCGTTACTCGTCGCCTCTTCCCAGCAGTGTTCGTGTAACACTCCGACCCAGCTTGACCTCGTTTAGTAGCTAATTAATCTTGTTTTCGTTGCTAATTGTGTTTTATTTGTGTTTTGTTTTCGTTGCGGGTCATGGATAGGTAGTTGGGTTGAGTTTGACCTGGATTAAGTAGACCAAGCCCTTTTTCGTAATTTTAGCTTTTCTAAGACATGGTCATTTTTGCATCATCTTGATGTCAACACGTGTCTTTCATTGAGCTCGTCAACTTTCGTAACTACGTCGTTTGCAACCGATGTCGTGTGATTTCATTGGACCCGAATTTGACTCAAACTGATAATAGAATTATGACTTGGACTTCATTGTAATTTGGACATCCACTTATCTTATATAAGCTTCATACCATCGACCCAAGTTCTCTCTCTCACTCTCTTCGCTCACTGTTCACGTGAAGTCTTTCTCTCTCTTGAATTCTCTCCTCCATCGTCGATCAAGCCAAAGGAGGGTTCTTTGCATGCTCTGTTGTGTTGATTGAAAGGTGAGCTGGGGATTCTTCTATATCTCTCATCTCCTTCTTCTATTTCACCTCCTTCTTGTTTCCCTGTTGCATGATGTGTCTGTGTCTTGATATTCTTTCTGTTTCTCATGCATGCATGTTGTTGTGGTTGGTGTTAGGTTATGTTTGGGCCCAAGGACAGCAAGTTGTGTAATTGAATTCAATTTAGGCAAGTATAACCATAATCTGTAAGAACCCATGTTGGTATTTGTTTGGTTTTGGTTAATTCATATGAAATGGTATGGCAAACTTGTTTACAGTCCCAAAGTGTTAGTATTCTATCTTTCTCTGTTGGATAATTGCAATTCTGATGGTTTCACAGATTTTCGGTAATTGATTCAGAACTTGACTTCGTGCATATTACGGCTAAGCCGTATGTCACCTACGGCTTAAAGTCTAGATAGGGTAAAAACCTAGTTTTCCTTTACGGCTAGGGCACGGCTAAGCCGTGTATTGCACTACGGCTAAGCCGAACCTCAGCGGTGACCCAGCCGTAGATCAGTACAGGGTGCTTTCTTTTGGATTAACTAAGAGCAATCAATTTGACAGACCTTCTACGGCCCAGCCACGGCTAACCCATAGAACACATACGGCTAAGCCGTAGAACAAAATACGGGTGACCTATAACTGCGGATGAACAATAAAGGGAATCGCGGTGGAGCAGCAGTGCATATTACGGCTAAGCCGTAAGATGCCTACGGCTAAGCTGTACGTTCACCTACGTCTAAGCAATATCAACTCTAGAACAATGAATGACAAGGATAGGTGTAAAGGAAAGACCGATATGGCCTTCATGATAGAATGTAGAGCACCTAGACTTGCCCAACGGAATGTGATACAATGCGTGAATGATCTCGAGGGCTGCGAATCATTCATGTTCATTATCCGGATGTTAAGCACCTCCCCATGGGTGTTGGTTTAAGGGACTTCGGTGCACCATCCGGTTCAATGCAACACTAGACAACGGTGCATCGAATAACTTAAAACTACATCATCATGCACGATTAGAAACACCGGATAATTAGATTAGAATTGGCTTGTAAATAAAGATGATCCGATTTCGCATGAATTGTTGCATAACATATTGCATTCAATCATTGATCTCTACTCTCTGATATGATTACTTGTTTTCCGTTACTTTCACATTGTGGGTCTTTACCTTGAGTATGCATGTGTAATTTCACGTGTAAGACATGTCCACAGATATGCACATATGATATGTTGTCATGATCTACTCAGGGTTTTCATGATTGACTCTATATGGTCAGGCACTACTTAGCCTCAGCCTTAGGATCCCGACGGGGTGAATTTGGTGTAGTTTACATGGCCTTGCTACAGTAAGGAAACATCTTGGGAACCGGACCCCAGGAAACCGAGATCCATTGTACCTTGGCCCGGACAATGGTGTTCTTTGCACGATACAAGATCCCTCTTTTGGGAGCATATGGCAATGTAGTAGCCACTAGTTATGTACACAGCATGTATACATTGATTCGCATAGCATGTTTCTTTCTTGCATGACAGTCTAGTATACAAAAACGCCTTGTTTAATTTACATGATATTCTTTATTCAATTAGACACAGCGTGTGTTAACTTGTTATGGTTTATACTTTGCTGAATCGTCGTATTCACAGTTGTTCTTTTGGTGTTGCAGGCTCAGATACCCCTGCCGACCCCTCGCCGGTCGGTCAGACTCTAGATGAGACCCCCGAGGCCCCATCAGGCCTAGAGGAGTGGATGTGATCACTCCATGGGAGAGCGTTCTTGACATGCATGACACTGGAGTCTTGTTTTGAGCTTTGTCACATTTGTATATATTATTTTGTTCATTTTGTAAGACCTTCACATGTAATTATGTTAGTTCTGTCTTCGTATTCTCTTTTTGCACTGTTAGTCTGATGTTTCTAATATTTACAGTTTCCGCGTACATGTTTGGCACGTGTGAATGTTCCCTTGTGTGTGTGCATTTAGACCAGGTCTACGTGTACATGCACGGGAGTACGTATGTCATTGGTTTGGCTTTTTGCTAACCCACGAACCCTGGGCTCGGGTTGTGACAGTTCGACCATGATACCCTCCGCCAGTTCTGTGTTATTCGAGTCTAGCAATACGTGAAAGCTGGGCAATCCTCGTTTAAGGTAAGTCTAAGCAACTATTGGATGAATACATGTTGGTATACCATGAATGCTATGAGTTACTTCAATTATGCTTAGTAGATGCATGGTATAATAGCCTTTTCTTGCTTTCTTTTGCTTCTTCTTGGTTTCTTCCTTCCTTAGGTACAAAGGAAAAATAGTTCGTATCGACTTTGTTCACGTCTTTCTGTTTTAGGTTCGACTGGTCGGCCCTGAAGCCCCGATCGGTAGAATTTTGGTTCTGGAAGGCGCCCGACCGGTTGGGTACCTCAGCGATCGGTCGGCTGGGCAGAATTGCAGAGTGTGGATTTTCATGTAAATAACCTCTGTAACTAACCATAGGCTACCTGGAGACCTAAGAATGGACCCCACCGTTGCTTACCCTTGGACTTAGCATGAATAGTCTTGAGGGCTGAGATTTATTCATGAATGTTATCCATTTGTTAAGCACATCCTCGTGGGTGTTGGTTTAAGGGACTTTGATACTCTTTTCTCTTACAATGAGGCACCAAAAGAAGAACAACCAAGTATCGGATAACTCAAAACTACATTGTCATGCACGGTTAGTGACAATGGATAACTAAAGTAGAAGTTGGTTAGTAAATGATCTTGATTCTATTTAATTAAACTGCATAGCATATTGACACTCGGTTCTTACCCTCAAATCTCGCGTATCATATGGAATAAGTCTTGACATGCTTCGTGTTACTTCAAATTTCTTGCCATTGACATGGACATTGATTTGCATGTATGTTCGCACTTGTGTAATGATGGCATATCTTGTCTTGTTTTCCTTATTATTCCTTATATCGTGATATATGTTTATTTGAGCGTCGGCCTGGATATCGGTTGGATGGAGGGGTATAGAGCCCCCTTGGGGACCTCTCGATATCTCGCTGCTCGACTATGAGAGGGGGGACCGAAGTCCCACATCCAGTCAGAGAGTGATTGATTGATTGAGTGATTGATTGATCATGTCTGGCTCTACTCAGCCTCCGCCTTACGATACCCGACGGGGTTAACATTCGGCGTATTAGTGATTGTTGCCGCTGCAGTGTGATACCGCCTTGGGGATTCTGGACCCCAGGAAATCGAGACCCATTTGGCCGATGGTGTTCTCACTACCGATTGCTTTTCATATGGAGAATGGGTAAATGTAGAAGCCACCTAGTTTAGTGTTTTTGTTATTGACCTGCATTGGCATGTTTTATTCATTTGCATGATTGCTTAGTGTACTAACATGACCTCTATTGAATCCACCTGTAATGAATTCTTATTAGATATAACGCGTGTTATCTATAGATTGCTTATATTTGCTGAGTCGTTGTACTCACATGTTGTTCTTGGTGTTTCGGGCTTATATTCCATCTTCGATCCTACGAAGGTCAGTCAGACTTCGGGAGAGATCATAGGGACCCCTTTTGAGCTAGATGAGTGGGAATGAGTAATCCCCTCCGGAGAGCGGCTCGTCAGTGTTTTGTGCATCTTGCCTCCATTGCACATCACTGCCTCACTTTTTGTTTTGTCTCTCCTTTTGGCTTGTATTGTATTTGTGACTTGAATGTATATATTATATAGATCATTTTGCTTCTATTATTGTCTTCTTCTCTGGTTCTTTTGTCGCAGCATAATGTAATGATACTCACAGCTTCCGCGTACAATGTGATTGTACGGGTGAATGTTCTCTTGTGTATGTGCATCTAGTTCAGGCTTGGGTGCAGGTATACGAGAGTACGTATGTCCTTGATTGGAAAGATTCTAATCCCCGGTTTCTTGGGCCCAGGTTGTGACAGATGGGAAAAAAGAAATTGGAGCTCTTTAATGGCACAAGCAAATTGGTCTTCTTGGTTGAGAGGAGATGTGATATTGATGTTGGAAAATGGGGATGGGAGATGGACGGAAAGAGATAGGGGCTAGGGTTTTGGCTCAAAAGAGGAGGATTTGTTTTTATACTTAGGGTTCTTTATAAAATTACAAGTAAGTCCATTTCTTTGGGCATATTACAAAATGGGTCAAAGGAGCTTTCTTGAGATGCAATAACTTATGTTATAAATGAAAGGGGATACTTATGATAAATGAAGAATGATGGAATAATGCACAAACCATGAAATAATACAAGCTCCATCTAAATTGCCTACTCGTAGTTAGGGTCCAACTCATCTACCTAACCAGAAATAATACAAGGTCCGTCTGTCTCCAAAATGCATAATATAATCAACAAATTTGAAATCATATCTCTTAACTATATGATCAAGGCTTAAATCAGATCAGGGTCCTCAAATGCCTGACTTCAATCTATTGAATTGATTCTACTATTTTGCATGAACACATAGCTCAACTGATTCTTAAGGCATCAAGGAATACCACAAAACCTTAGAGATGGAAATCATATTAATCTGCCCATACAAAAGGAACATTTTTCCAAGCCAACTTAACAACTCCAATTTCTACTGGATCCACTACAATTTTATGATACTATGCTGCAAGACCCAAAAGAGCTCTGAATCTATACAACCGACCACGAACTCTGCCAATTTGCAAGAACCTCAACAAATGAAGAAAAAGAGCTTAGATCATGTCAAATGTATTGAGGGCAATGACAATTAGGTTCCAGTGAAAGACAACAATATCGAAGAAAGTGGAAGGAATATTTTTAACAAGCTTTTAAGTGAAAGACGTGTGAGAGATACAAGGATAAGAGAAGATACTTTGTTAGCAAAACATACTTTTTTCTGTAGAATCAGAGTATAGAGGTGAATAAGGCATTGAAATGAATGAAGGCATGAAAGACAATGGGTACAAATGACATTCCAATAAGGTTTGGAAATACTCAGAAAAGGTTGGGGTCATTTGATTAACTAGACTTTTAATAAGATATTAATATCAAAGAAAATTCCAGATGAATGGAGAAGAAATATTACAGTACCTATTTATAAGAATAAGGGAAATATACAAAATTGTATCAACTATTAGGAAATTAAACTTATAAGTCATATTATGAAGTTATGGGAGAGAGTAATAGAACAAAGACTTAGACAGACGACAAAGATTTCTGCAAATCAATATGTTTTATGCTAGGGAAGTCAACTATGGAAATTGTCTTCTCACTTAGGTAATTAATGGAAAAACATCGAGCGAAGAGAAAAAATCTGCATTTGGTCTTCATCAATTTAGAAAAAGCTTATGATAGGGTACAGAGAGATTTAATTTGGCGTGTGAATCAAGAGATGATGAAAAAACAAAACTTGAGAAATGGTGGGAGGCTCTAGAATTCAAAGGTTTTGAAATTAGTAGTACAAAGATAGAATATATGGATTACAACTTTAGTAGGCATATATAAAGTGTTGGAACTATTGTGAGAATTGAAGCTCAGGAGATATCGCATAAAGATTCTTCTCGGTACTTTAGCTCGATAATTAGCAAGGGTTGCGAGATTGATGGAGATGTTAAACATAGGATAAAAGCAAAATGGTCAAAGTGGAGACTTGTTTTTGGAGTGCTTATAACAGAAGAATGCCAATAAAATTGAAGAAAAATTTTATAGGATAGTGATTAAATCAGCTATGACCTATGGGGTAGAATGTTGGTCCAATAAAAAGCAACATATGCATAAAATGGATGTGACAGAGATGAAAATGTTGAGATGGTTGTTTGGTAAAACTAAAAAAGATAAAATTAGAAATAAGCGCTTCTGAGAAAAAGTTTAATTATACAAGTGGGTGGCTCACCAAGGGAGGAGTAGGCCAAAAAAGACGTGGATAAAGGTAATAAATATCAAATATGAAGGAGTATACCTTGTTTGAGGATTTGGCTCTGAATAGGTAAGAAGGGAGGAGCAAAATTCATGTAGCCAACCTTAACATAGTTGGTACAAGGCTTTAATGATGATGATACAAAGTTCTCAAACATCAACACAAATTACTAATAGATTGAGAATACATAAATATATTGCAGACAATTATGACCATAAACTACTGGACGAATGGAATAAAGATTCTATTTCCTCAAAGCCTTAATACACTTAGAGAAATCACCAATCCAAAAGATATAGTTAAAACTCCTAAAGCCCAAATTGATCTTGGGAACTGACTTCGGAATCTCACCCTTGGACTTCAGACTGACGATAAATAGACCTCAAAACATTTTAGAGATTTACTTGGACCTTAAAATTGGTTGGACAACTTCCCAACACAAGGCGGCAGGTACCTAATCTAACTATTCACCTGTTTAGCTACCTATAATCATTACACAACCAATGGTGCCAAGTATCTCTGTCACAAATGACAACAAATCTCCTCACAGGATTACTCGGTGTAAGATACTCTAGAACCTCCTCTGTATACTCTTATACAACAAGTACCTTGAAAAGCTAGTCAAGGCAATAATCACATAGACTACTCTTTAACAACGCAAGCAAGAGAAAAAATAAAGAATCTAGATTATAGATGGGAAGATCACTTCCACTGATGTTGCCTACAGCTCCATTATCCTCAATCGACAACATAAACACCTGACTTGCCTAGTGTTGACTTTGCCGCTGGACTGATCTCTGTTGCTGAGCCTACATAGCCTTGCTGACATTTCCCTATTGATGATGGTATTTTCCAGAAGACTGCACATTCTTCATAGGCTCATTGACGGCCATATTCTTCTCAAGTACCTTGGCTGCAGAGGCTCTCTCAACAACATCCTCATACAGTTTTGGTTGTTAAAATGTAGTGACATGACCAACAAGCGAAGGCATTAACCCTTCTATGAACCTCTCTCTTTTTTCATTGGTGAAGGTGCTTGAAATGATGATGAATGCAATAGAATAAAGTCTAACACCCACACATTCAAGCATATAGAAGAATGGAAAAATGACTACAGATCATCATTAAATTCCCTTGATTTACATCTATTTAATGCTTTGACCTCGGGGATGTAGGTTGTTTACAAGTGTTAGAAAATTACAACTCCCTCCCTTTGGTCTCAGATGTGATCCAAACTAGGCAAATTTGAGAAAATACATAAAAAGAAAGAAGAAAGTGAAAAAAAACATGAAGGCAGGGAGTGGTGATTGTGGCCCATGGTCATTGAGCCCCTACTAGTGTCCGTGGCCCACGATCATTAATAGATAGTGGCCATTTTGGCCACTAATCTCCTCTGTTTCATTTTTTTTTTTTTTGCTTTCATAGCGAGTTCAGAGTGCTGAAACTTGTGTTTTCTAGTTTTAGGAGCGATGAATGTCCACCAAGAGTCTTGTCTTGACTGTAGACTAGTCTATGATTTTTGGTAATCACTACTTTGATATTTTTACGGATCGTATTTGTGCAAATATGGAAGGTTTGCCTTTATGTAGGCAAAAGTAACCAAAGTTGTATCATTCTGATTTTATGGCTTTCAAGGAGTAGAATGAAACCTAAAGAAGTTTGTTCACAACCACAAAAAATGGCCAAATACCCTTTAAGTGGGAAAACCAAAGAAAGCATAGCTTCATTTGTCGGAGTTCCCTTGTACTTGATGGCTTTGAAACTTATCTTTTATGAGTAGCAGTGATGTATACTTCTTCCCAATAACCATTTCTCACCTTAAGTTAGTGAGAGGAAAAAGAATGGAAGGAGTTACAAGCCAAGTGCTTAAAAGGATTGCTTGTAAATCTTCAAAGGGATGCCAAAGTCTTCAGAATGTGGAGGAGAGGTCTTGATTCAGGGACCTTTCTTGTGCTTTATGGCCTTCAGAGGGAGTTGGGACTGTTTTTTGTAGTTGTGGGGAATTTTATTTTAAAATAAAGTGAAATAACCTCCAAAAAATTGTCCATAACTCCTTCACAGGTGTCCATGACTGTGGCCACGATCACGGACTAATCCAGTTTTGGGTTTTTTGCATATGTGACCCATTTTCTTTAGTTTGAGATCCGAATGATGTCTAATCTTCACGAAACTTAGAGAGATGCTTTTTTATACTATCTTGAGTGTGTCAAAGAAATTTCACCATGTCTTGACCTTTTGAAGTTTGTCAACCCTCCAATTGACTTTTCATGAAAGTGGGCCCTCTTGTTTCAACTTTTTAAGGTCCAAATGACCTTGTCTTGACTTAAAACTTGGAAGGATTGGTGTCATAGGATTTTTGAAGTGTACATCCAAATTTCATGTGATTTGTTGCATGTTCTAAGTTAGTATCCCTTTGCATTGTAGGCAGTTGGTTTGTTTTACACCTGAATGATGTTTAGTTGATTTAAAATTTTGAAAAACTAATCTTGAGAATATTTTTACATATGATCCAATTTTTATTAGCTTTAGCCTCCTGGAAGCAGGATTTTGGTCAGTGACCCTAAGGTTTTTTTTTTTTTTTTTGTGGGACGGGGAGTTGGGGGGGGGGGGGTGGGTTTAACTAATCCTTAAGCTGACTTATAGTTAAAGTAGTGTAAGATGAAGTCCCCTTGGTTTAAAAGTTTGTAGAGTCAATCTTAAATATGGCTGGAGCTTTGCTTCCAAATTTCATCAACTTTGGTCACTAGGAAGCTGGACTTTGGTTAGTAACCCCAAGGTTTGGGGGTCACTAACCCAAAGTTGATATATTTGTTGAATTTGGGTCAAATGACATCCATTTGACTTTAAATTTTCTAGAGCCACTCCTAAATATAATTTGAGCTTTTTCTTTCAAAGTTCATATGGTTTGGTCTTCATGAGGTATCATTTTGCACAGTGACCTTAAAGAGCTTGGTAGACAGCCATTTAAACTAAGTTTGGGTCCAGATGATGTCCAAATATTCTGAAACTTTGAAGGATAGTCTTTGAATATGTTTGAAGCTATTTACCTGAGTTTCAACTTATTTTGATATGTAGAAGTGTCAGTTGCCACAGTGACCTAAAGGAGCTTGTAGATAACTAATGAAGCTTGAGTTTGAGTTGAAATGATGTTCAAATGCTTTGAAATTTTGAAGCCTCATTTCTAAGTATGTTTTGGAGTTGCCATGTAATTTTTAGTCACTTTGGTAATCTAAAAGCTTAAGTGTCTTCAGTGACCTCATGGTTTTGGGTCAATGAATCTTGAGTTTGGTGGTTGGTAAGTTCAGTGACTAAATGAAGTCCATTAGCTTTGAAATTTGAACCACTGCACTCTAAGCTCATTTAAAGTCTTCTAAGCATCTGGCTATAGTACTTTATTGACCTATAAAAATTGCAAATACTGCAGTGAAGACACCTCATCTCAGCTTAATTTAGGCTACAGAGGTTATTTGCAGATCCTGGGGAATCACTGTGAGAACCAACATTCCTACATGTCGAAGTGATGATATGCTATGCTCTGTGGATCCCTGTGTAGAGTGATATCCCATGAAGATCAAGGTAGCTGGAACTCTCAGATAAAGTTCAAATTTCGGGTTGAACAGACATCATCGAACTCAAAAGCCACAAGCATGTCAGCCTGAGGTCAGTCCCCCCCAAGCCAGGGGGTCACTAACCAAAGTCCTGCTTCCCGATGTCGAAAATTGATAAAATTTGCGCACAAAACTTCAATCATGCTCAGAAGATACTTTGCAAATTTTCAAGTCGAAAAGACTCCGTTTAGTCTAAATTTCATTACATGTCAGCTTAGAGGACAGTAATCCCGAATTTGGGGGTCACCAGCTAAGATCTTACTTCCAAAAAGCCAAAGCTGATAAAATTTGGAAAGAATGCTCAAAGAATGCCCCAAGTTATTCTCCCAAAGTTTCGAGTCAAGTGGAGGCTGTTCGGATAGAAAACAGGTTAACTATCTCAATGTGGAGTGAATAGTGACCTAACGCATGTAATGAATAGGCCACTGTTCGGAATCCTACTTCCTCAAATCCAAACTGGATGAAATTTGGATGAATACTCCAAGATGTTCTTGACGTCAGTCCCTCCAAGTTTCAAATCAAACTGGGGTTATTTGGACTTCAAACAGCTGAAACAAGGGCCCACTGTCATAAAAAAGTCAACTAGAGTTGACCAAGTTCAGGTGGTTAAACAGAGCTAAAACTTCTTTGAAACACTCAAAATAGTGTCAAGAATCATTCCTCCAAGTTTCGTGGCGATTGGACGTCGTTTGGACCCCGAACAGGCAGAAACAAGCCATATATGCAAAAGTTCAAGAATGGGCTTTGAGAGTGACCGGGGCCCACAAACAAAAGGAGTTGACCAGCTTCAGATGGTCAAACAAAGCTGAAACTTCTATGACACACTCAAAATAGTGTCAAGAAGTGTTCCTCCAACTTTTGTGGTGATTGGACGTTGTTTGGACCCCGAACAGGCAGAAATAAGCCACATATGCAAAAGTTCAAGAATGGGCCTTGAGAGTGATCGGGGCCCACAAACAAAAGAAGTTGACCAAGTTCAGTTGGTCAAATAGAGCTGAAACTTCAGTGACACACTCAAAATAGTTTCAAGAAGTGTTCCTCCAAGTTTTGTGGCGATTGGACGTCGTTTGGACCCTGAACAGGCAGAAACAAGCCACATATGCAAAAGTTCAAGAATGGGCCTTGGGAGTGACTGGAGCCCACAAACAAAAGGAGTTGACCATGTTCAGGTGGTCAAACAGAGCTGAAACTTCTATGAAACACTTAAAATGGTGTCAAGCAACATCTCTCCAAGTTTCGTGATGATTGGACATCATTCGGGCCTCAAACAATGGAAAATAGACCGCATATGCAATGTTCCAAAAGTGGGCCTTGTCCGTGACCAGGGCCCAATTAATGAAAAAGTTGACCAACTTCCTGAAGTCAAAACGCGCTGAAATTCTTATGAGATGTAGAAAATAGTGTCAAGAAGCATCCCTCCAAGTTTCGTGGCAATCGGACTTCGTTTGAGCCCAAAACAAATGAAAACGGGCCACATACACGAAAACCCAAAATTGGGCCTCATCCGTGACCCAGCCTGCGGTCACAGACCTTCAAAAGATGTTTCCCATGATTTTGGGCAGTTTCCCTTCACTCTTCTTCGAAATCCAACTCCCCACAACTGCTATTAACTCCCCAAAACTGCACAAAACTGATTGGGAGTCTATAAAAGCTTCAAATTTTGAAGGAAAAAAAGGAGGAACACATACACAAAGAAGAAAAGAGAAGAAATCAAAGAAAGAAGCACTTAAAGCAACAAAGAAGCAAACTCCAGCAGCACTTCCAGACCATTCCCACCTTCTTTTCTCAGTTTTGAAGGTGAGGAAGAAAATTCAGAAGAAGAGAAGGAAGTGGAATGGCCAAAGTTCATGCTATGTTCATACGTTGGCAATTTCTGAGAGGATGACATTGTCACCTCTGTTTCTCTTATTCGTAGGGCCTCTTAGCCATTGCAAGAGTTGTGAAAGAAGTCTCTCTAGGCCTCATTTTGTTCCTTGAAAATGATAGGTTCAAAATGATACAACTCTAGCTTCATATTTGCCCATTTCGGACTTGAAACAAAAACACAGTCCGTAAGTACGAATGATGAGTTACAGAGGTTTTGATTGATTCCATGGTTAAATGTGATCTTCTTGATGGTTATCCACCACTCCAAAGTCATGAAAATGGAGTTCCAACACTTGAAAGAAGTCCCAAGAAAGAACCAGCGTGAACACCATAAAAAACAGAGGCAAACAGTGGCTTCACGGCCACGTTCTACCAGTGACCGTGACCCACGGTCACTGGAAGGCCCCAGTGACCGTGGGTGAGTCACGGTCACTGGAATGGGGTAGTGACCGCGGGTCACGGTCACCCCATTTTTCCATCTTTTTTTCGCATTTTTTCCTACTCTGTGTACATCTTCTTGTAATTTCTAAATTAAGATCACATCTAAGACTTGAGGGAGGGGTTGTAAACTTCGTAAACTCATGTAAATAATCTGCATCCCCGCGGTCAGGGCACTTGAACCCATGTAAACAAAGGGAAATTAATGATGAACTATAATTATTTCCCATTCTTCTTAACGCTTGAAGTGCGTGAATGTTGGACCTTGATTCCGTAATTCATTTTCCACGCCTACTTTTTTAGCGCGATCATACTTGACCTTGCATTCCATAATTCTAGGGTTTATGTGCCCTTGAGCTTGGAATTTGCTTGTGAAGTCTTTATTGCAACACTTGTAATGTTTTAATTTTTTATGGGTTAACAATTGATCCACTATGAATCTAAATAATTGGGAGAAGGTGTGAATGAAATCTTCTATGGTCATGGATAGTAGCTGCATGGTAAAGAACTTGATCTTCTTCTGACAATTGACATGCTCGGGATTGAACTTCTTTCGAAGTTGAGCCTTAAAAAAAAAAAAAATTCTTGGTTAGCACATAACAAAGCATTCTCAGACTTAGACTCACTATAAGCCATATCTCAACATACTATCATATCCTCACCACGTACCCTAAAGTTCTAAGTCTTTTATCACATAACATATTCAACCTCAAATACTATCACTTAACTTAAGTACATAGCCTCTAATACCATTCCTTACAAATGTCATGGCTCGGGCTTGAGTTTAGAGGAAGACAGCCAAGCCCATGATGTGGCATGCATAATCACGTAGCAGTCCTTGTTGTGTTAAGGCAAATGTGAACCACTAAAAGGGAATTCTACAACTTACATATGTGGAAGATCTATAAAAACATGTACATTCAAATCCAACTACAGAACTTTTTGCTCAATGCACCCATTGAACACCTTGTGATAGTAATGAACAAAAACAAATACCTGTTTAAACATTTCATAATGTTACCTACTTAATCCAAGTCTTTCCATGATTCCATGCATAAGCTAAATGTCCAAAGCATAATCCAATGAAAAGTGTGCCCAAGATATGGTCTCAAGATGCATAAGTGCACAAACATAACCAAATTGTCTAGAGACCGAATAAACATGATAACGATATGTAATAGCATAAGTCTCAATCACATGACATGATGAAATAAAGAGACCACCCCAAGGCCCAAGTCTTACATGCCCCCGAGTGACCCATGATGCTCTAGTGAAGACAACTAATAGAATAAGCTGTTGGAAGTCCACTCGTCAATCCCTGAGGGTACCCACATGGTACCTTCCTAGGGCGCTTTTAGGGTCGGGTTCCCACTAGGTCCTGCAAAGTCAAGGGCAGCACCTTTAGTATGACAACTTAACAAGAGATAGACGAGTAATAAAAATAATACACATTCAAAATGTGTTAAGACATAGTAATTAAAGAAGTCAAATGGGTAAACCAAGCATGTTAGCATGTTTACATGAATATGAAAAATCAAGATAACATAAGATGATAACTTCTACTTCGGCAAACCACGTGACCATTGTCCTCCCCCCTCTAAGAAGCATGTAATAGAACTGAACTAGAATTAGGTAGCTACTCTGATTACCAATGGAGTGTCGACTTACCCCATTAAAAACCAACTGCAGCGGTAAACACAAAATCTCAAATCCAAACTCAGCCTCGCCAGGCCTCATAGAGTCAGGCTCAGGGGTGTCGAATTTACAAATTAATAAAGATAGAACATATACCATATTCGTGTGATGTATACTTACTTGTCATGCTTGCATATGTAACATTTCATGATGACTTAAGCATAATAATATCAAATGAAAGTAATGGTAACAAATGACAATATAAGGAGAATGATAACGGTATGAAACTTGTATCAAATATGATAAATGCACAAGGAAGAAACCACAAAGTAGTCTTTACGATATGCAAAATTTTCTAATTAACATGAATCCTTGATGATTTACAAGCAAAATTAATCAGATGTCCGTGTCCTTATCCTTTTGATTTGGTGTGACCATAAGACATCCAATTTCATGTGTTACTGTAATCTTGGCATTGTATTGTGCATGAATATGGACATTGGACTCTTATACCCATATATGATAGTGTGGCATTGGAACAAACCAAAACATCCGCAAGGATGGATGCAGCCAATATCTTCCTTGTTACCCATTTGATTTCATTGGACAAGTATTAAGGTATAAGGATTCAGAGAAACAAGGTCCTACATAGTTATACGATTTCTCCTATTGTACTAAGGTACTCTTCACCCCGTGGCCAAGTCCCACATTGCCTAATTAATGGTTTGGTATCATCAATCCATTCCATGTTGAAATTGGAACATTAATTAAATGAATCAGAAAAATAGAAAATAAGTTCAGCACTCGAGTGCAAATGAGCACTCATCCGTGGGGTCTCGTAGATGTTAATCCGTTTAAGAGCGGTCCAAGTGCGCTCGAGCTTGGAAAACTTTGTTATGAATTAATTACAATATTTTCATTGTGCACTTGAGTGCACCTAGGTCCACTCAGTGCATTTGTGCGGGATGTAGTTTTCAGCCATATTTCAAGTCTAAAATTTTGCACTTTCATTCCGACACTTTCACTTGCATTAATAATACATGCAATAACACACCAAATCCTTTACATATTTTGCCATTTCAACTCCATTCCAACTTATTCATTCAAATCCCCATGTAGAACTATTTCCACGTACCATGACATCTCCATTAATGGAAACCAAGAGGATCGGTTGTGTTAATGCAAAGAGCATAGGTATACCAAGGAATCAGTCAATAAAACCAATCATGCTTGTTATTATGTAAATTTTATTTTCTACTGCTCCGTGTTTACATTTCCCTGTATTGTGTAAATGTAAAAATGTAGCATAGCAAAATGTAAACTATTTCTTAATTTTTGTTTTAAGAGGATGTATGTAACATTTGTCAATCAAAAGGGCCTATTAAGAAGCATCACGATGAGTTGTTTTGGGGTGGAGAGTACAAACTCATTTCTCAATGAAATCTTCTCCCAATTTTGTTTATTTATTTATTTTTATTTTGTGCATGTGGACATTAGTTTGATCTTGATAGTGTGATTTTGTTAAGTTCCAATCTAAACGAGAGCAAAAAAATGTGAAGGAATTTCAATGACGCCTAGTTGATGTTTGAGAAAATTCTTATGAGCATCTTTTTTTCTATGATGGTTTTTTTTTATTTATAGCAACCCCTTTAGGAGGGTTTTATGAAAGAAGTATTAAGGAGGTAATCTCTTCCTCTTCTACATTTTATTATCAATTTAGATATCGTCTTTTATGTACAACCTAAGAACTCATTGATATTTGGAAATTGATTTGAACCCTATAATATACGATTAGCAAATTCAATTACTTCATCTGGTTTTGATATGGTTTTAAGAGTTGTGGGATTTATTACTAACATGTTATTTTCTTACATGAGGACAAAGAATCCAAGTTAGTTCTTACCTTTTTTTTTTGTAATCAAGTATAAGCAAGTAATAACATGCATGATTGGTTTATTGCTTGATTCCTTGATATATCTATGTTTTTTTGCATTTACATAGCCCATCCTCTTGGTTTCCATTAATGGAAGATGTCATTGTGGGAGGAATTGGATTTAAATGAGGATTTGAATGAATGAGTTCGAATGGAGTTGAAATGGCAATAAATGTGAATGATTCTAGGTAGTATTGCATATATTAATTAATGCAGGTAGAACTGTGGGATTGAATGTATAGAAATTCAGACCTAAAACAGGGCTAAAAACTGGGTTCGACACATATGCACTCCAATGGACACAAGCGTGCTCGAGCATTTACTCAGTGAAAAGTTGTAATTAATTCCTAATAAAGTTTGTCAGGCTCGAGCGCACTTAGACCACACTCAAGCTCGTTAGCCTCTATGAGACCTCGCTTGAGCATATGCGCATCTGTGCTCAAGCGCCCAACCCATTTTCTATTTTTCTAATTTATTTAATTAAGTTCCAATTCCAACATGGAGTGGATTAATCATACCAAACCTTTAATTAAGCAACTTGTGACTTGACCATGGGGTCAAAAGTACCTTAGTACATTAGGTGAAACCCTATAACTATGTAGGACCTTGTTTCTCCAAATCGTTATACTTTAATACTAGTCCAATGAAATCAAATCCGTAACAAGGAAGATGTTGATTGTCATCCATCCTTGTGGATGTTTTGGTTTGTTCCAATGACATGCCATCGTGTGTGGGTATAAGAGTCTAATGTCTGGATTCATGCACAATGCAATGCCAAGATTATGGTAACACATGACATTGGATGTCTTATGGTCACACCAAATTGAAAGGCGAAGGACATGGACATCTTGTTTTAGTTTGGCTTGTAAATCATTATTGAATCATGTTAATTGGAAAATTGTGCATATTATAAGGATTGCTTCATGTTTTATATTTTTTGCTTTTATCATGTTCGATACAAGTTCCGTACCTTTCTCATTTCCCTTATATTGTCATTTGTTACCGTTATTTTCATTTGACATTATTGTCCTTAAGTCATCATGAAATGTTACATATGCAAGTATGACAAGTAAGTAAGTATGCATCGCATGAATATGCTATATGTTCTGTCTTCATTAATTTGTAGAGTTGACACTACTGAGCTTGACTTTATGAGGCTTGGCAAGGCTAAGTATGGCTTTGAGAATTTTGTGTTCATTGCTATAGTTGGTTTCTAATGGGGTAAGTCAGCATTCCATGGGTAATCAGATTAGCTACCTGGTTTCTGTTTATTTTTGTTATAGGCTCCTTTAGAAGGGAATGACATTCGTCACTTAGTTTGCCAAATTAGAAGGTATGGTTATACGTTACCTCGATTTTTCAAATTCATGTTTCTCACGTGCTAACGTGCTTTGTTTATGCTTTTGACTTCTTTAATTACTATGTCTTAACACCTTTTGAACAACATGTGTTGTTTTTATTACTTGGCCATCTCTTATTGAGTTGTCATATTTAGGGTGCTCCCTTTGGCATTGCGGGACCCAGCGAGGACCTTATCCTCGAAGCGCTCCAAGAAGGTACCAAGTAGGTACCCTCAGGGATAGTTGAGTGAACTTCTGACGGCTCATTCTATTAGCCGTCTTAACTAGTGTCATGGATCACTCGGGCCTGTAGGACTTGGGCCTCGAGTGGTCCTTTTATTTCATCATGCCATGTGATTAAGAATTATGCTATTAAATACTGTTATCATGTTTATTCAACCTCTAGACCATTTGGTTATGTTTATGCACTTCTGCATCTTGAGCCCATAACTTGGGCACACCTTTCATTAGATTATGCTTTGGACACGTAGCTTATTCATGGGATCATGATGTGGAAAGACTTAGATTGAGTAGATAACATTATAGAATGTTTAAACATGAATTTGTTTATGTTCTTTACTATCATAGGCTATTCAATGGGTACACTGAGCACAAAGTTCTATAGTTAGATTTGAATATGCATGTGTTTATGAATCTTCTGCACATGTAAATTGTAGAATTACCTTGTAGTGGTTCACGTTTGCCTTAGCATGACATGGATTATGCATGCCATGTCACGGGCTTGGCCATCTTACCCTAAACTTTGGCCCGTGGTGTGACAACTTACAAAGCTTTCAGAAAAAGCATTCGGCCCAAAATTATAACCCTTAGTTGTTGCCTGGCGCGCTATCTCTGATAGATGAACACCCTATAAAGAGAACCTTGCTAAATGGATGAATGGGGTATCCCTAATTTCGTTCTAGGCCAAGACTAGGCTATCACGATTTTAACAGCATTTCAGGGTCATCTTTGTCAGACTTATAAGCAAGGGGGGGTTGGATCAAATCAAAGGGATAGGGCCCACAGGATCAAGCCTCCACCACTACCACAATGATCACACAGGATCCATTAGTGCAAGACTTTAGACAATGCATGTGACTGATTTGATATAAACATTTGTTTAAGTCTTATAAATGTACTGGTGTGTTGAGAAAGAAGAATAAAAAGAACACACAATCCATATAATAGACATTAGATTTACGTGGTTCACCCGATGTGGGCTACGTCCATGGAGATTCAAACCTGCTCACTATTGTTAGAGATCATCCACAAGAAGAACAATTCTCATCTTGTGATTACAAGAGTACACAATTGTCCTAGGGTTCTTCTCTGCAGAGAAACTAACTCTCTCTCTTTCTCATACCACCCAGAATAAAATAGAAGCCCTAATTAATAATACCCCTGGGCATTAACAACTGTCGAATCTGACCGTATAACAAATGGTCCAGATTAAACCGACATATTACATATTCAACCCAAATCAGGCTTCACCAACCCATCAATCTCCCACTTGAAGATTGATCACACTGAAATGCAATGACAATAGCATAACACAGCTTTAAATCTCAGTACCTTGTTTTCAGACAAGAAGTCCAACTGAAGCTGAGCACAGCTTCAGTTTCTCTATATTCATCACCTTTGTAAGCATATCTGCTGGATTTTGATTTGTGAGAATCTTGTCCAATTTCAACACCTTTTCTTCTAGAAGCCACCGTATGAAGTGATATTTTATCCGAATGTGTTTGGTTCTTGGATGAAAAGCTGAATTCTTTGCAGGATGAATGGCACTTGACTATTACTGTACAGCTTGATGTCCTCCTACTTTTTACCCAACTCTTCCATTAACTCCTGTAACCAAATCATTTCCTTACTAGTTTTTGTAGTAGCAACATACTCTGCTTCTGTGGTTGAAAGTGCAACAACATTCTGTAATTGTGATTTCCAACAGATTGCTGCACTACCCAAAGTGAAGATATATCCAGTAGTACTTCTACTTTTATCAAGATCTCCTGCCAAGTCTGAATCAACATAACCCTTTAGTTTGATTCTTGGTCCTCCAAAACATAATGCTGCATTAGTAGCACCTCTCAGATATTTGAGAATCGACTTAACTACCTCCCAATGCGTTTTCATATGGTTACCCATGAATCTTCTTACAACTCTCACTGCATGAGCAATATCGGGTCTCGTGCTGACCATATCATACATCAAACTGCTAATAGCTGAAGCATATGGGATTTTGGACATGTCATCTTTCTCCTTTTCTGTCTTAGGAGATAACTCTTTTGAGACTTTGAAATGACTTGCTAATGGAGTGCTAATTGGCTTAGCACCTTGCATGTTGAACCTGTGTAGGACCTTTTCAACATATTCTGCCTGAGACGACTTCAGTGTACGATTTGTTCTGTCTCTAGTGATTGTCATACCGAGAATTTGATTCACAGCATGCAAATCCTTCATTTCAAACTCCTTTGACAACTGTTTTTTCAGATTATTTATTTCTTGCATGTTTGATCCTGCAACAAGCATGTCATCTACATACAAAAGTAGAATGATATAACAATTATCGAAGTTTTTGTAATAACAACAATGGTTTGCATGACAACGTTTATAACATGTGTTCCACATAAACCTGTCAAATTTGATATACCATTGTCTTGGAGCTTGCTTCAAGCCATATAAACTCTTTTTGAGTTTACACACCATATTCTCCTTTCCTAAGACAGCATATCCTAATTAATAATACCCCTGGGCATTAACAACCATCGGATCTGACCTTATAACAAAGGGTTCAGATTAAACCGACATATTACATATTAACCCCAGATTAGGCTTCACCAACTCATCACTGGTGATTATATAGCTACTAACATAAAGCCTTTTGGACTAAATCAACACTCTTCCCTGTTATAGAAGAGTGTTAATTTGGTCCGTGCACTTCAAGGTGAAAGGTTCCTTCATTTAAGGGACCAAAAGATGCACTTCAAAGTGTAAAATTTCTTCATTTGAGTGATAATAGGATGCATTTCAAGGTGCAAAGTTCTTCTATGAATATTCCAAACTCATCATAGACATCAAAGGTCTTGAATAAGGTATCTTCAGAAGTCAAACAAGTCAAAATGGGGTCAAAATAGGTTAGTGACCGCAGACCCACGATCACTGATTGTTTTACATTACCCCCTATGATCACAGCACTTTTGCATAGTCTTCTGCAGTCACAGGCTATTTTACATAGTTCCCCATGGTCACGAGCCAATTTACATAGTACCCCATGGTAAATGGCTCACAGCTGCACAATTCATCACTTTTCATGTATTTTGGCACTTTTTCATATTTTTTGGCCAAGTTTGATCACAAATTAGAGCAAAACGTTCCCACAAATGGTGCCAATCTTCTAATCGTGCTTGAAAAATGATGTAAAATGCAACAGATTCAAGTCCCACATTCACATTTTCCAAGCATAAAGAAGAATGAGAAAGTAATTAGTGTTCATTACTAAATTCCCTTTGTTTACATGGGTTTGGCACTATGATTTTGGGAATGCAGGTTGTTTCAAGTTTTGAAAAATTACAACTCCTCTCTTTAGTCTCAAGTGTGATCCAAACTCCAAAGTCACAAGAAACATACAATGAAAAGGGGACCAAAATGCAGAAAAAACAATGCAGGGAGGGAGTGACAGTGGCCCATCGTCACTGACAAACAATAGCCAAAATGGCCACTGTTTGTCCTTTTTTGGCTCCATTTCTCTTCTGTGAAGCCTTTAGAGTGTTGGAACTTTTTTTTTGACTTTTGGAGTGTTAAATGACCACCAAGGATGCTTAATTCGACTGTGGAATCAATTACAACCTTTAGTAATCATCACTTTTTGTTTATGGATCGTTTTTATACAAATCCAGAAAAGGTGCTTTATACAAACCAATTGAAGCCAAAGTTGTGTCATTCTAATCTTATAATTTTCAAGGAATAGAATGAAGCCTAAAGAGGATGATGTTCACAGCTTCAAAAATGGCCTAAAGCCCTTCCAAATGAGAGAACCAAAGGAATGTGGCTTCATCTGTTAGTATGCTTGATAGCCTTGACATCCTTCTTCTTTAAGTTTTATGCATGCCACTTCTCTTCCTCTAAACTATTTCTCATCTTAAGTTAGTGAGAAGGAGAAGAAGAGTGAACTTGTAGTGCTTGAGAAGCCTTGTGAGTGTAGTTGAAACTCTTTGAATCTTGCCTTAAGCTTCTTGGAACCTTGCTCGAACTTGCTTTAACCCTTCGAACCCTTTCCCAAGTGCCAAAACTTGCCATTTATAGACTTCAGAGGTAGTTGAGGGAGTCATGGATAGTTGTAGGTTGAAATAAAGTGGAGAAAATAGCTAAAAACTGTTGGGAACCACTTCACAGGGGCTGTGACCGTGGATGCGATCACGGACAGACCTAATTTTGGGGTTTTTGCATATGTGACCCGTTTTCATCTTTTTGGGGCCTGAATGATGTTTGATCCTCACAGAACTTTAGGGATCCTACCTAACACTATTTTGAGTGTGTCATAGAAATTTCAACTTATTCTGACCTTCTGAAGTTGGTCAACCCTCCCATAGACTTTTTATGATAATGGGCCATTGTTTCAGTTGTTTGAGTCTCAAATGACCTTAGATTGATTTGAAACATGAATGAATTTATGTTAGGAGTATCTTGAAGTATCCATCCAAATTTCATGTGGTTTAGACCTATGGAAGTAGAATTTTGACAAATGACCCACTTGTTGCATGTTCTAAGTTAATGTCTTCTTACAATATAGGTAGTTAGCTTGTTTTCTGCCTGGATGATGTTCAATTGATTTTAAACTTTGAGAAATTAACTTTGAGTTCATTTTGAGCTTTTGATCCAAATTTCATCAGCTTTGGCCTCCTACAAATAAAATTTTTGGATAGTGACCCCATGACTTGGGGGTCATAGACACCTAGTTAACATGTAGTTGAAGTAGGGTTAGACGAAGTCCTCTTAGCTTGAAAATTTGTAGAAGCACTTTTGAGCATGACTTAAGCTTCTTGTCCAAATTTTAGCAACTTTGGTCACCTGAAAGTAGGACTTTGGTCAATAACCCCGTGGCTTAGGGTCACTAACCCAAAGTTGACATCTTTGTTGACTTTAGGTAAAACAACATCCACTCGTTCTGAAATTTTGTAAAGTCATTCCTAAATATAATTTGAGTTTCATCCAATATTTTTAGTAGATTCTGACATGTAGAAGTATCAATTTCCACAATGACCCCAATGAGCTAGCAGATAACCACTAAAGCTTGATTTTGAGCTGAAATGAAGTCCAAATGCGTTGAAACTTTAAAGCATCATTTCTAAGCATGTTTTAGAATTACCAGATGATTTTCAGCCACCTTTGTAACCCAAAAGCTTGAATGTGTTTGGTGGACCCTAGGTTTTAAGCTAGTGAACCTTGAGTTTATTGCTTGGTGATTTAAGTGACCAAATGAAGTCCACTAATTTTAAATTTTGAACCGCTGTACCCTGAACTTATCTGAAGTCTTCTAAATAAGTTGCATTAGCTTTTGAACATCTAGATACAATACTTGACTTGGCATTCCACAATCTTAAGGTTTATGTACCCTTGGCTTGAAATTTGTTTGTAATGTCTTCATTGCAAAATTTGAGATATTTTTTATGGCAAAATTTGAGATATTTTTTATGGGTCAACACAAACCACCCTCATGACACGGGCTATTCTGATAGTACGAAGCTAAGAGATATGTCTTTGAATTGGTAAGTAGCATGATTGGGCGCCAACATCTCAATACACTATTCTTATTGCTCATCATAGTAAGGAGGTCAGTTAAGAGAAACTTCCCTCTTATAATGAGGCATGAATTTCTCCCACTTTAGTTCATCACACCTTAGAGGAATAGTGATAGACAACTCCAGTAGCTGAGGACCTCTCTTATAATGATATTTGGTAGAAAGATCAACTCTCACATAAATCTTGTTAAAATAGGTCAGAATATCGGTGCTCTGGTCACATTGACTGTTGTCAGTATCACCAAAAATATAGTCTAGCCTCATCAAGGTGACCTGTTGATTATCCTTCCATGGGAAATCACGAAGGATGTCTTCGTAAACTCGTAAATTGTCAAATGCCAATAGACGAGCTTTCAATTATGCTTGTGTCTCAGCAGTATATGCATTCACATTTTTGCGAATCTCATCAAGTTCAGGTCGAGCCTCACAAACAACATCTCATGGAGAGGGAGGAGTGCTAGAAGAAAAACCAGAAGACTCTTATCCCTTTAGTAGTAAAAGAGCTAGCAATTTTCTTACTCTAATCTGCTGTTCACCAAAACAAGGGATCACGGTGCGAAATGCACATCGCGGCTCTTTTTCTTGAAAAATGAGAAAAAAAGAAGGAAAAGAAAATAAGAATGTTGTTCTTTTCAACTTTTCAATTTTGAGTTTATTTTGGTGGGTTCTTTTATATTCTAACCTCTTAGGTGCAAGCTGCTTATATGTATTTTATTTATACAGCCCCCTTTGCTTGGTCTCGGATGATCAACACTTAAAAAAATAAATAATATGAAAAATACATGAAAATTCTATAAAGAAAGGAAAAAAGGAGGTGGCCTACTATTCAAGGGTACAACTAGCTATCTAAGTGTTGTGGACGATCTTGCATGTATGGAGTGCGCGCTATTTTTTTGTCTTTAAGTTGACCAAGCAATCTTCATAACCTATCACTCATTTTACTTGGATATAGAGTCCCAAAGGGAGTTAGAGTGAAAGATCTATGGTGATGGTTACCCCCATGGATTGCTTATCGTGTTATACCAATGGGTTGGCTATGGTTGTACCCATGTCTCTCTCTTCTCCTGAGTAAAGGAAATGAAAAATGCATTGAAAGACTTGTCTTCTTCAAAGGCTCATTAAATTCAAGGTACTATCCTTCTAATCATTTTTAGAAGATCAAGACCCTTATCTTTGGTGTTGGTGTTGTTGCCAAAAAGTTGAAGCAACGAAGTCTTTTCGAAGAATTGTTGTGTTGAAGCTCAGATGGGTGCTTGATTGCTTTTAAATGAATGCGAAAGGGGGGTTTATTTATAGCCTCCAAGAGTCTCCTCTGATCATTTGTGGAAGGAAAAAGATTGGCAACAAATTTAATTTGCATGGGCGGTAGCCGACTGTTCATTTGTGTGGTTCACTACCCTCCTATAGTCAACTGTATAAGGTGGTAGCTAGATCTTTATCCCTTGAATAATACCAATCAACTTGAAATTAGCCAAGGGATGATTTAGCCAGATTTGAATTGGTTACTTGATAAGTTTTCAAAACTTTATAATGGTCAACTACTAGTTTCCTTTAGTCAGCCATGTATTCGTCGGCCACAGTTTTTGTTCCATCTGCCATGGTGTAATTGGCCACTGACCTGTTCAGTTGGCCAATGCACCCCTTTCTTCGTTTTTGAAGTTCTTTGATTTGTTATCTTTTTCAAACTTCAAAGGATCTTTTTGTACTTTGTCCCTGAGTTTGTTCGAGCTTTGTTTTGCTGTGTCTGAGCTATGTTTGAGTCTTGACCTAACTTCTACATAGTTGATTTTCTTGTGGATTTCTTCCAAACTTTTTGCATGTCAATAAATGCCCCCTTGAGGTGCAATGAAGGGTTTCTCCCATAGTCATTGTGTCTTGAAAAATGATGATTTTGGAAATAATGACTATCATAATACTCTTGCTTCCTTTTCATAGACATTTATATGTTGTTGTAGCCTATGGGAGCTGGTTTGTCATAGTTCCTAAGGTTTAAAGAAGCTAAGGAGTTTTGTTGTGGAGAATAGAAAATAGGTTGGACTTTGGAGAACTTCCTTCCTAAATCCTATTTTCCACAGAAGTTGTTTGTTTTTTCTGTGTGAATGAGGGATTTTCCTTAGGTTTAAGGTGTTTGGAGCTTTATTCAAGGGTTTATGTGATTTTTGAATGAAAATCGGTGGTTATTGTGCTTTTGTTTTCCCCTAAAAGTGGTTTTTGACCAAGTTCGTGGTACTTTTGATGAGTATGATGGAGTTTTGAATGAATGAGCGAGGGTGATCAAGGGCATGGAGAAAGCCTTTATTCCTTGAGAAAAGAGATGCTAATCATCAAAAGGTTAGAATTAACAAGTGAATTGCCTTTTTGTGAGCTATGGATCCACCTTAAACTTCCAAAGGAAGATTTCTAATTTTCATATGGTGGAAGCTTTGAAGCATCAAATAAAGTCAACATTGATCATGTAGCCACTTGTTTCAAAGGCATTTTGGAGGGGAATATCAAGGTGAAGGGCTTTTAAAATTTTAAAATTTTGAAAATGTTGAAACTTGGGTCCAAAAGGGAAAATACTCTCTAGGCTACCATAAATGTTACCTTTGGTACCTGATTGACTTTGCTTATAAAAGGTAATGAATCTTTTCAAATTCCCACTTTGCAAATTTCATTCCTTCTTGCATCCGAGATCTTTACTAGGTTTTCCAAAGATTTTCTTCGAGTTTCTTTTGGTGTTTCCTTAGATTTTCTTCACCATCCAAGGCTTCCAATGGCTGGTAAGCCTTCATCTTTATCGTGTTGTTCATTATGTTGCAAAGCTGATCAGATCTACTGCTTTTCTTCAGGTTTGTGAGCTTTGCACAACATTTTCTTTGAATATGAGAGCTACATGCATTGTTTCTCCCAATGGTTTTCATTTTTTATTTGACAATGATGAAAAGTGAGGCTTTGAATGCCCAATTTTTGCTTGACTATTCATTTTATTCTTCTAGTCATGGCTGAGTGGATTTTCCCCCTGTCTTGCATTTTATGTATGCAATTGTTTTCTTTCTTTGCCAAATCATGCATTATCTGACTTCTACTTCTTCTTTTGTTTGATTTTGTTGAGAACCAAGATTTTCTCCAAGATTTTGTTTTTGATTTCAAAGGCGTAGCAATAGGCTACTCCACCCACAGGAAAAGGAAAGTTTGGGATTTCTACAGTTTTTGGACTTGGACGTTTCATAAAATAATGGGGAATGCCTAATTTGTATATGGGTTAGATTTTTCTCTAAATTTTTACTAATTTTCAAAAGTCTTAGTAAGTTTTGAAGTTTTGAATTAAAAGTAGCCAATCAATCTACTATGCTGTTTCAAATTTCAGTGGCCAACTATATTGCAGTGGCCTTTGGTTTGCCTAGGGTACTGATGGTTATGTTCTTTGAAGCTTCCCTGATTGTTGGCCTTCTAGGTAGCCGATAGTTGACTATTGGTCTTCTGAGTCGCGGACAGTGTGGTGATTATCATTGAGTGGTCGAGAGGGTTCCATGCCTTAGGCATTTTTCTGAGTTTTTTTCATGAATGACTAAAGGGTATTTACCGGGTAGCCGATGGCTTCCATGCCTTAACCAGTTTTAGATCTCCCTTGTATGGCCAAGGGATGACTTTCTCACTTAGAATTTTCTTGAATTTCTTCGTGTTTGGTTGCTTTATGTTATGTATGTTGCGTTCGCATTCACATATACTTTTGTGGACCAAAACATCAACTTTGTTTCCATAAAGGTCTTGAGCGAGCTTTGCATTGCTTTAACTTGGAAACCTTGCGTTCGCTTTCACATATACTTTTGTGGACCAAAACATCAACTTTGTTTCCATAAAGGTCTTGAGCGAGCTTTGCATTGCTTTAACTTGGAAACCTTATCACAGAGCATTATGCACGAGCTTGAGCATTGCTACGGCTTAAAGGTAGGTATACCCTTTCTCTCCGGGGCCTTGTCCTCTCCCTTTTACTAAGGGGAGATCTTGCTGAGATTTTGACAAAACTTAAGTAACTTTCTGCGCTTGGACTTTCTTCTTTGCTTTGTTACTTGACTTTGCTTTTCATAGACAAGGTTAATAAGGTTGCTTCCTCCTCCTCTAAGGGCAAGAAGTCTTCTTCTTCTCATATTGCTCTTGCTCCATGAGTTATTGGTCGACGGAGTAGGCTCGGTTTAAAGAAATTTGGGAGAATGTGTAGGCACATGCCGTTGAGCACTTGTTGAATTGAGGGCTCATTTGTTGAGTACTCACAACATACAAGTTTATGAGGACATCCTCAATGACTTTCCATGGAATGATGAGAGACAAACCACTCTGAGGAAGCTAGATTACATCTTTGGTGATAACGACGAATGCCAACATGACTAGATTGCTAATTTCTTGGCTCATTGGTACCTCAATAGGGATGGCATAAGAGTTAACCTTTCCATTGAGTACCAATACAAGAGGGGTCCTTAGCAGATGGAACTAAACGCCTCCATTTCTCCGAGGCATGATAATATGAAATGGAGGAACTTCATGCCCCACTATAAGACGTGGGTGCTTTTGAACAAACACCCTTATTATGCGGAAGGAGAAGGACATAACATCAAGATGCTGGCATTTAATCATGTGACCTTTTAGAGCTACATCTCCCAACTTGGGACCATTGGCTTGGGAGTTCTTTCTAATGATGGCAATGGTTGGGTGGAACACCATGTCCTGCAAGGGTGGCTTGTCCCTTTTGGAGCCTAGCATACATGGACCGATATAGGCCTTGAGAAGTGTGAAGATTTACTAAAAAGGGCCAGCATTTAAGAGGTCATTTTGATTACTAGGAATTGGGTCCCGAAGGAAAATGAGGAAATATGTCATGCCTTCATTGAGAATTCTGCCGAGCTACTAAAACCTTCATCACCCCTTGTCAAGTCCCAAATTTTTATATTGGGTCATACCGGTTTGTCGGATTTGAGTTGGGTTAAGGGGGTCAAATGGATTGAATTAACATAATTGGGCCTAAGTTATTTGACCCTTTTAGGCCAAAGAACTCTTTTTGGAATTTCATAAAACTCACTAAGAAGCAGGGAGCCCTTCTTTGTAATTTTGAAAAATCTTCTCTTAATATAAACCCTTAGCGTTTTCCCCATTCTTCCATCTTCTTCCTCTCTTCTGCAACCAAGCCCTAGAAGTTCTCCAGGGGGAAACCAAGGTTGGATCTTCTGCTCTTCAGATTTGCTTTTGGCTTAGAGATCCAGGCAAGTGGATAACTATAAACAATGTCTTTTGGTTATTTGTAATATCTTTTTGTTGTTTGTTGGATAATATGCTTTTAGTAGGATTTCTTCGTTTAGATTTAAACTTTCATATGATTTCATTGTTTTGATTTGGTGCCTTGATTTGGATTAATAATGGAGGTGTGATTTCTTTCTTTTATATAATATAAAAAAATATTTTTCAAAAAAAAAAAAAAAGAGCATTGCCGCTGCCTGCGCTGGGCAAGCAGCAGCGCTACTTATGCTGTCCAGGCGGCAGCGCCTGCTGCCTGGCCAGTCGGGCAGCGCCTGTTGCCTTGCCAGCCGGGTAGCGCCTGCAGCTTGGCCAGCCAGGCAGCATGTGCTGCCTGGGCAGCGGCCTGGCCCGGCTGGGCTGGGATGGGCTGCCTGCTTGGCGGGCTTGGGTCGCTGGCAGGCCATGGCTGGCGGGCCCAGGTTGATGTGGGGGCCCATTTTGTTGAAATATATATATATAAATAACAATAATAATAGTAATAATTAAATAAGTAATTAAGGTTTATGTTATTTGTTTAAAATGATTTAGGAAGTTGTGTTGTAATTAATGGTTTGATATATTAGTAGTGAATTGATTTTATTATTTGATTCTTAATCATGAATTATTATAAATTTAGTTAGAATTGTTTATAAACTTAATTGAGGTTTAATTACTTATGATTAATACTGATTTAGATTGAATAGAATTTAATTAAGATTTATTTGGGAGTGAGTAAGTCTTAATTAAAAAGCATTTGAATTCCTAATTTGGATTTTTATATTGAGTTTAAATGTTGAATTTGAATCGGTAATTTAGATCCTTCGTTTTATGTAAAATGATAAAGTATTTTATTATACACAACAAGGCTAATTAAGAGTTTAATTGTTTCCTCCCCTTTGTTATCATAATTTGATTTAAAGTTGGATTGAAATTTGAACATCTTTTACACAATTTGTAAAATTCACTAAACAAATATAATTGGATCAGATGACTTATGTTTTTTTAGAAAAGTTGGTTGAATATTCACATGGAAATTAGACTGAATTCAGAATGGGAATGTGAGGTTCGGGATGCACCACATAATAGACACTGAAAGTAGGATATTAGCATCGTGGACTCACATTTTCATTGTGAGAGAGGGCTAGTCCTCATGTGCATATTATCTAACTATGACTGATAGGTGGATTAGTATTTTTCCTCAGAGAACTTGAGGAGACACAATTCATAATACACCTTAAATTGAGTACTCTAAATACTCAAATTGATATTGGAGTGAATATGGGGATTAAGGGTTTTATATCATGGTTCATTCTGTATCGGTATACGTATGTATTTGTAAATATGTATATATATATATCTGACCGACTCCAGTTCGGAGGTGGACGTACGCCATCGGGTCAGTGTGTACTATGGATTATAGTATACAGCTGTGCCTTCTGTTATTATCTGCGGGAATATCCGTTTCTGTTATTATCTACGGGACTACCCGATTCTATTATTATCTGCGGGATTACCCGTTTCTGTTATCTGTATGCGGGATTACCCGTTTCTGTATATTTATCCGCAGGAATATCCGTTTCTGTGCATTCATGCCATTGGGGTTTGCATCGATTTATTTTGATTCGAAATGAATATATTATTTAATTCAGTTGATTAATCCATTGCTTGTAGTTTACCCTTTTGCCAGATTATGTCAATCTGACCCATTACTTTTGGGTGTTTAGGTTCCATTACCGGTGCCGAACTGGAGGGTCAGGCGACGCAGGAAATTCTGTCAGATGGTGGAGTTGTTGAGTGGAGCACCGATGACATCATCTGAGGTGTCTTAGTGTGGTGCAGAGTTCGAAAACTTTAGGTTATGTAATAAGGTCATGTTTGGACCATTAGTTTATTTATTAAATTTATTTGTTTTGAAATTGTAACTTTAATGGTTATGCTTCGAAGCACTTGACCTTGATTTTATTATTAATGAGATTTGTTACATAGTTGTTATGTGATATCCGTTCGCGATGAGTATGGATTTTAGTTTCGCGTGTGATTATGGTTGCTTGATCACCAAGTATAGCCTCACGAAGGACTTCGATCCACCCGGAATTGGGGCTCGTATTGATTATGTTAAAAAAAAATTAAATTAGCCCCAATTCTCACACCCCTGGAACCGGGTTTGGATCCGGCTCAGTTTTGAGGGCGTGACACCCCTAACGCTGAGCTAGGGTTTTCATTGCAAGAGATGCAAGAGGATTTTAGATTACCAATCTCGGGCAGTTTGTATAAAGAACATTCCCTACAACAGTTCTCTTTAGTTGTGGAGAGACGAGTTCAGGGTAGTGTATTTTCAGCTGTTTGCCTTACATGACATGTCATGAGACAGTCGGCGTAAAGTGAAGATTACTGTTTGGGTAGCAAATGCCCATAAGGAAGATGCCCCCTTCTTTGTAAACAAGGATGTATTTAAGTTGAGAAAGGTCGTTCCTAGGGAGACTGAGGAGGACCCCAAGGTAGTGACCAAGATCGACTGTCCAAATTACTTAGAGCTTTTTGTAACCGTCATTGTTTGGTGGCCATGTATCTCACGGATTGGTTTTTAGAGGTTATGTTTTCAGCCATCTGGAAGGAGATCCAGAATGGTTGCTTTCTTCCAGCGTGCCATATGGCTTTTGGAGAATGGCTTGCCCTGGCACTTGCTTTAGTCAGTTACCTATGTGCCGAGTTAAAGTTCATGTCCTTTATTGTGCAGATCAGAAAACTAAACAATAGCGTTTTTCTTAGCAACTTCTATATGCTTGGTTCATTTACCATTGTGAAAATTTGCACAAACTGGGAGACTGTGAAGACCTTCCATTCTATCGGGCCGTGACCAATGGCCAAGGGATTGATTTATACCTTACTGAAGCACGGCGCCGGTTAGAGGACCATTGCAATTTCCAAATTTATAGGATGTCGATGGTAGTTTTAGAGGCTCAGAGGGAGGGATTGTTGGAACCAAAGCCCCTATCAATTGCTCCAATATACCAGTTACGGCTTTCCCTCTCTTATAGTTAGACAAGTGGTTGACCTCCACTAGGCCTGGAGATCCTGTATACAAAAGAGGCAATGCTGCTGAGTTCGAGCCCTATGTGCCTTTTAGATTTGGGCAACAATTCGGGTTCTCTCGGGGCGTTGTAGGGTGTCCTTGCAGCTTGAGAGGTGGCCAGGGCACCATGTAGGATGCTAGGAATAGCTGGGAATTTTTCATTGCCATGGAAACTGATGCCACCTTTCTTTATCCTCTAGAGGTGGATATCAAGGTAACTTCTGGCTTCACTTCATGGTATGCGAAAAGTTGATCAGCTCATCGTGAAGTTCAGAGGATTAGCCGCATCAAAGGTGTGTTTCGTAAGGCGGAGGCCAATCTAGACACTTGTCATGCTTTCCAAGATTTTGTGATGGAGGCTCCTTGTGGCGCATTGATTCTTTCTACACTTGATAAGTCCTTAAAATGCATCATTGCATATTCATTTTTGGAAATTTTAAAGACTTATTCATTAGAAATCTCTTCATTTAGTAAAAAATCATGTTTTATGGCTTTAAACATCATTGTAGCATTTTCATACAAAATTCTTTGAAAATCATAGTTTTTTCATAAATTCATGAAACATTCCAATTTTGGATTTTCATTTGTTGAAAGTATTTCAAATTTATATTTTCACATAAAATGACAATGGTTTTTATCATCACTGGTTAACTCAAATAAAAACATTTTCAATGGTTTGAATTTAGTGTCATTTTATGTGAATTGAGCCTGCATTTGTACATTTGTGACTTGTGGTCAACATTGTCAATTTATTTAAAGGTCACATTTTTGTAGGAAAGTGAAGAAAAGGGAGCCACATTGAAGACTTGATGACAAGGAATTATTTGAGAAGAAAGAAAGAATTGAAGTGAAAATGACGAAAATAAATGCGATCATTAAGAGGACCCCACCGACATGCACACGTGTTAATGGTCCACAAAGCCAAGTCACACCCAAGGGAGGGGGTCCCACACATGTTTGCTGCAAAAATAGTTTAAGCAATTATTTCAAGAATTTATATTTGAATTTGGAAAAGAAAAAGAAAGTGTTGCTGGAAGATTCTTTGCAAGAGAATAATAAGGGGAGTTTGCCAAAATAAAAAGAGGGCCAGAATTGAGTGAAGATCTTACCCAAAAAATTAGGGAAAGTTTAAGTAGGAAAGTGTGCTTTGAAAAAGAGAAAAACAAGTAGACTTTTAGCATGCAATGGATGTTCCAACCTAGTCACTCCATGAATCTCTCGGCCACGAAAGAATTTTTGTTTTCCACTTCACCAAAGTTCAAACCACTTGGAAGAACTATCAAGGGCACACCATGAAGATCAAAATCACATCAAAAGTAGGCCAAGATCACATGAATCATGTGAATGGGAACATAAGGAAGCCAATGGCTTGTCATACGTTGGAACATTGGATTATTTCACAAACTAGCAATGTTGAGAAAAGAAGTCATACACATAACTGGAAAGTGGGTTCTCCTAACATGTATACTGGCCCATTCCTTATTCAAAAACACTTTTAAAGAAAGAGTACAAAGGAGATGCGCCAACAAATATATGTATTGGAAAGAATTCCAATTATATTTGCACATGTGCTTCACACCTAAGCCCCATGCTATGCCATTATAAATATGTGCCTCCATAAGCCCATATTGGTCCATCCCATACCAGTGCAAAAAACCCCATCCATCTCACCCTAACACCACAAGCCCTCTCTCTGTCTCTCTCCATCTCTCCTCCACCCCAAGATGGGTTAGGCCAGCTCTCTTAGGTCCCATGCACTCCATCCATTCCACCATTTTCCTCACCTTTGGTGCTTGACTTGAAAAGAAGACCAATTGAAAAGCTAGGCAAGCAATTCTATTTTTTTTTAAGTTCATGATCTTTGGGTAGGATTAATGTAATTATTTCAATTCAATAAATCTGAAATTTTTTCTTATTTGGATTGAGTTTTTCATTGTCAAACAAAGTTAGTGATGTCATGGTCATAAAGTCAACATCGTATGCTTTTACATAGTGACAATGCGTATTTGATACAATGGATCTATGTTTACTTTGATTCCATTTAATAAGGTTTTAAATTCAGATTTAAAAAATTGAAATCCATTCTTTTCCTTTTACTTTAATGATTCTACTTTTATTTTCAAGTTTATTTTATTCACTTTTACTTTCATTCAATTGATGGTTTGAATATTCTATTGTTTTGCGGTTTCTAGTTTCTAGGATTATTTTTAGATTAGGTTTTTATTTGAGATTGTTATTCTTAATTTGGATTTGTAATTAAAATTTCATTTTCAGATTTGTTAATAGTTGATTTATTTGTATAGATTTTTAATAGGCTAGCACTAGTTTTTTTTAATTAGGATAGGTTTTATACGAATTCTATCTCCCGGTGGATTCTATTCCGGACTCACCATGTAAAACTACACTTGTCAACCTTGCACTTAGGGTCCATGTCAATCAAGTTTTTGGTGCCAACGCCAGGGAGCTTTCATTTCCAAGGTAATTTTCCCAACTTTCCTTAGTTATTACTTTGTGGGTGTGGTTACTATGTTGAGCATCATTCTAGATTTAAAGGTAGCATGGATTTAATATTTAAACCAGCCCTAAAACATTAAGAAAAAAGGAAGATTCATCTCTGATTTTTGTTAAAAATTGGACTAATTTAGATCTGAAAAATTAATTTTTTGATTTTACAAAAATCACATCTATTTTTGGAAAGTTACCATTAAACTAGTCTTTTTGTTAGCTAGTTTAGGCTTTTTTTTTCTTTTTGTGGCTGTTTAGGGCCAACTAAAATTACTTTCCTTTTTGTTTTTAATCTCTTTTAAGGATTTGAAGTTTTCCAAAAAAATTCTAAAACTTTCTGTGAATAGGCAAGTAAAAGAACCTTCCAATTTTAGCCTTTTGGCCAAGAAACTTGCCAAAAAAGAGAAAAATTTCAGAACTTTCATTGGAAACTTGTTTCTTTTAGTTATTTTTAAATTTAGGAATCAATTTTTAGGAGACCTTTCTTGTTCTTAGATTTTTTTTAGCTTCCTTATATATAAAAAAACCAAAACCAAAAAACCAAAAAAAAAAAAAAAAACAAAATTGGCTACCCTCCCCTCTTGACACCCATCATGATAAATCAATGGGACTCCACAGTTAAGAGGCCATCCATTGATTATGAGAATTTTCCAAATAAAATTGCAAAGTCTTAGCGTGGTTACCTATACCCCACATCGACATTCACTTCTTCCAATATGGATGTGGGTAGAGTGATCACCAAATTAGGGCCCTGTAATACTCCGACCCAAGCTAAAATACAAAAGGTCCTGGACTATCTAATAAGGTTCGAACCCGACCCAACTACCTATCCATGACCCAAACCTCTTGAGATTTGGGCTCAATTAGCCTAATAAAAGCAAAACAAGATTAATTAGAGCAAAAATAAGATTAATTAGGGTAAATCATGATTAACTCGGGTTTGGACCTTACATTACACCTCCCAGTACACATTCGAATAGAAATTGTTTTTCTATCCATGTACGCTTATATCAGTACCCTTGACTAATATCAGTACCCTTGACCTATCACCTGTCGAAATTCACAATTCTTTATTTCATAGCATTTAATGTCAAAAGCTAAAACCCCTTTTCTTCAAATCTTCAACCTTGTCTTTTACTTCTTTAGCTTGCATGTCAAACTCTATGTCTTGACACCCTCTGCCTTTGACCTCTAAGAGACTCGAGGTTATACGTCATGTTGAGAACATGTGTTATCACTCGTTTTTTCTTATTAATAAGTGCTCGTGGTGTAGTGATCGCTGACAATTAGATTCAATTCGGCGCAGTTCTGTTGCTAATCCTACAAGCAACTTGACAACTCGGAATAGAAGGACCTTGTTAACAATCATACGTGAAGACTCGAATGTAAGTATCAGCATCGTGATATGATCGACTTGCCTGCAGGATATAAGCAAGATCGACATAAGAACAATCCATCTTCGAAGTGTAAGAGATAGGTACATGACATATTCGCACTGTTTTTCCTATTTGTGTCATTCCGAGAGCAGAATGATTCTTAAGTGGGGGAGGATATAACACTCCGACCCAAGCTAAGCTTGATTAGTGAGTAATTAATTGTGATTACAAACTAATTAATGAAGATTTCTTTAATTCGGTCTTAGTGGGTCAAGTTTAAGTTATGGATAGGTAGTTGGATTGAGTTTGACTTTACCTAAGTAGACTAAAGCCCTTTTTTTTTTTGTAATTTTAGACTTTTTTTTTCACGTCATACATGCATCATATTGACACCATCATGTCTGTCTTGTTGAGCTCGTTAACTTTTGTAATTGACTCGAACGCATTAAACGTCGTTTGATTTAATTAGACCCTCATTTGACTTGTCTTGGAAATTCAATAAAACTAGAAGGACTTTCTTATAAAAATTGAAAATATTGTCTTATATGTATATGCTCATCCACCGACTCCAATGATGCTTATCCTCTGTTTGTCTTCTTCTTTTTTCTCCTCTATTTTATGTTCTACATCAAGCAAGCAAGAGAGGCTTTGTGGTTGGGTTTCAAGCCACTATTTCATCGATTTAGCTTCTTTTTACTTCCTCTTCTTGTTGGACTTGCAATTAATGGGTTCTTTATCCTCAAGTTTGCTCTCTAGTCACTGTTAAGGTAAGCCCTCTTCTTGTTCATTGATCTCCTGAGTTAGTGGAGTCAAGAGGACTCTCAATTCATACATGCACTCATCTATTTCTTTATTTTTGGCATGCATGGCATTTAGGTTCAAAATACCCAAATTGAGCGAAAGAAAGGACTAAGAGCTTGAAAAGCTTAATTGAAGGCAAGTATAAGCAAATTTTGGTTTAATGCATGTTGGTACTATATGATTCTTGTGAGTCTATCAAATTGTATGTATTTTTGTAGCTCTTGTTGGTAAACTGACTTAAAATCGCCTGATACGACCTGAAGCTTATGGCTAAGACGTAACTCATGTACGGCTAGGATTCTAGAGAGCATACAAACTTGATTTTATACTACGGTCAAGCTATGGCTAAGCCATAGAATGTACTATGGCTGAGCCGTAGGCTAGCCATGACCCAACCATAGGTTAAGCTATGGCTTGATTTCTAGAGAGCAGTAAATTGGAGAAAACCTTCTACGGTCCAGCCACGCCTAAGCCGTCTTGTGTGCTAGGCTAAGCTTACCAAATGGTGGCTAAACCGTAGAACAATCACGATCTAGCCGTAAGAGAGTGCACGGTTCAACCATGGGTCGTCGTAAGTGCGGAAGAAATTCTGGGAGATCACGGCTGAGCCGTAGTGTATAATACGGCTAAGCTGTAAGTCACCAACGGCTAAGCCGTGAGTCCACTAAAAATTAGGAATAATAAGTATTGTTGTGAGACCTTGTAGGGCTTTAGCTTGGATCCTTGTACACCATTAATCGGCCCAAAAGGAATAATTGAAAGATCATGAAAATTCTTGAGGGCTGAGACTTTCATGTGACGTTGTCCATCTGTTAAGCACCTCCCTATGGGTGTTAGTTTAAGGGACTTTGATATACCTTCCCGACACAACGTAACACTGAAGAAAAACAACTGTATATCAGATAACTTAAAACTACATCATCATGCACAGTTAGAAACAATGGACAACTAGATTAGGGCTGGCTAATAAAACTGCGTTAATTCTATGAAATCGAATTATATGGCATATTGGATGATGTTTATTGCCCTCTACTCTTATTCATGATATTAAATGATTTGCGTATGTCTTTCCAATATTATACTTGATATATAATCACATTGACTATTGATATTGACCTGATTATGAATGTATTGCACGCTTGAATTGAATGTATACGATCTGGTATTGCATGTGTTACTTAAGTATATGATTGACTTAAAATAGTCTAGTGCTACTCAGCCTCAGCCTTATGATACCCGGCAGGGTTGACTTTGGCGTAGTATGTATGTTGCCATTTTAATATGTTCATGTATTGGGGCTTCCGGACCCTAGGAACCTGAGACCCATTTGTACCCTAGCCCGGTCAATGGTGTTCTCTCATGTATAAATCCCTAGAGAGAGGATATGATAAATGTAGTAGCCAACTAGTATGTATTGCATTTATTGATCCTTATAGCATGTGTAATTCAAATGCACGACGTGCCTAGTTTCGAACTTGAAAATCTATGAATCATATGTCGTTAATTCTTTTGAGGCAATGCGTTTTGGTGGGAGAAGGTGAACAGCATTTTCCGTGCGGCCCGCTGGAAGCAAAGCCATAAGAGTTCCTTGACTCGGAGCGAATTTATTTTAACTACATGATATGTCTAGTGTATTAAACTTGAACTCTGTTAATTGTATATCAGTAATTCTTTTAGATACAACGCGTGTTACCTTAATGTTGCTTATGCTTTGCTGAATCGTTGTATTCATAAGTTGTTTAGTGTTGTTATAGGTTCACATCCTAAACTCGGTCTGGCGTAGACCCAGGTATTGCCGAAGGGAGAGCGCAATGGTTCCTCCAGATAGTATGAGTTGGACAGCTGATTCTGCAGACTATCTTTTTGGCGTGAGCGGCTCACTAATAGCTAAGGATTGTACATGGTTGGGTTTTGGGTTCTTTTAGCATTGCATGATTGCATCCATGTAAACTGCATTGTAAAACTTGATCTCGTTATGTCTATATCTTCCTGTATTCCCTCCAAGTATGTTAACCTTAATCTCTTGCATACATGCACACATCATATTGGGTTGTTCAGGGATATGTATAACTAATCTGTTAATCTTGTTCTTAAATAGTAATTTGGACTGTTCTATGGTTGTGATGGGCTCATGGAATTGTTCAATGAAGTGTAAAAGAAAAGACTAGGTGATATTGACAAGTTTCCATGCATTGAATGCTTGAACATATGACCCGTTCGGCATTTCACACGTGTAAGCATGTGAATATCCCTTGTGTAATTCCATTCAGACTTTTGTTCGAGTGTGAATTTCACGGGAGTACGTGTCACTGATTGGGGGTAACCCTAATCCCCGATTTCTTGGGCTCGGGTTGTAAGAGACCCCGCATGATTACCCATACTCCACACAATCTTTCACTCCTTCTAATCTTGATGTGTGGTAAAGTTATCAAAGAGACACCCAAGCATCTATGAATTCAAATGCAAGATTGGAAGCTATTTTAAAGGTGTTGCAAAAACAAAAGGCCGAATCAAATGCATAACAATGGCCTTATTCGAACAAAATGCGTAGTATGGGCATTCCAAGCTAGCAAAATCATCCTAATTACAACTGGCATAATGGGCTCGTCGCACACACTATTTTCATGCCTCAAGATCCTATTTTGGGTGGGTCATATTGATATTCTTTCCAAGATGATTCCTATGCATCCCTAGTATTCCCATGGTCGTATGCCCCCTATGAACCCCCTCTGCTTAAATGGGCACATTAACCACCACCACCACCCTCAGAGAAGTCTTTGGAGGACATGTTGCCTGAATTCATTTGGAGATATATTGAAATCCATCAATCAACTATGAGTAATTTCAAAGAAGAGATCATATCTATAGTGAGAGAATATACTTCTCAAGTTGCACTCCAAGAGGATCAACAAGCTATAACCCTAAGAAGTGACATAGAAATTCTGCAAAGAAATTCTGCAAAGTGATTCAACATATAATGAACATCATTCATCAATGGATCACATAAACGAATAATTGGAATCTAAGGGTGATGATGAGCAAATTTATAATGGCATGATGGATGACAATTCTAACTTTAACATATATAAACCCATAGCCCCTTTTTTTTAGAGATTGAGACAAAGCAACAAAGAAAAACTAGACTTCCATAATGAGGATGATGAACTCTTTCCTCTGAGTCTGATAGTTTTGAGGAATCTAGCATTGCAGGTTTTCAAGAATTTCAAGTTTCCATGATCGATGATACCGCAAATGCATCCATGAGCCCCTAAAGAAAAATCAAAATTGGGAGGAGAATCCAATTTTTCAAGTTCTAGAATCTGAGATTGTAGAATCTGTGGAAAATGATGTGGCAATTGATGTGCAATTACATGATCTCATTCTTGAAGAAATTGCCCACCAACTTCATGACTTTTTCAAATTGTTGGAAGTCAAAGAAGAAATCTATATGGATGAATTATTATACTTAGAGAAAGAAGCCCATGATCATACCCCCCAAGTCTGACATTTTGGAATCACACATGGCATTGGTTACACCTTTGGGCACAGAAGGGCCATATACTAGCCCATTTTCTGATGGTCCCTCCTGAAGTGAAATCTCAATATCCATTCTTAAAGGAGGAGGAGTTTTCATGGTGGTCATTGCTACACACATTTACAAAGAACATGCGATCCTCATGTTCACTGTGCATCTTGATGCAATCATTACTTCTTTTATTATGATCTCTGTGAAATATGTAGAGGAAAATTTTGTTTGGGGTTAGGGTGGATTCTAGGTTTTGGATCCAGTAGTGTAAAAAAAAAAATTTTTTTTTTTGTAGTGTAGTTTTTCTTTTCCTTTTGTTTTTGGATTTTGTCTAACTATGGACAGGGCGCGAAAAAGCTACACACACAAGTGACTTTTTCCCTCTATTAACTTCTTTCCTCATGTTATCATTTTTGTTTATTTGTTGCATTTCATGCATAACAACGAGGATGATATTCATCTTAGGTTGGGGGTGGGAACAAGAACACTTGTCTACTTCTACAGTTTTAGAAAATTTTTGAATTTTGAGGATTTTGTTCTGGTTTTAGGATTTTTTTCATTTTTAGAAAAGAAAGTTTTCAAAGGAATTGGGGTGATTTGAAGAAATATAGGAATCTGAAATTTTCAAAAATTTTGGAAGTAAAAAAGAAAGTTCATTGTTTCTAAAAGAGGAAACTCATCAAAGAACTACCAAAACTTGTTTTTCACATACAAACGTGTACATTATTTTGACATTTTGGATAGGAAGCTTTAATGCTACTTTTGGGATTTTTCGGGAGAATACGATGAGAATCTAAGTTTCGGTTTGTAAAATATTTTTGTCTCTTGGTTCATTTGTTGTGTGTTGTATATACTAGAACTAAATGAATTAATTCGAGCGAAACGAGAAAAGGCTACCTAGTGTTTACTTTTAGAATTTTTAGTTTTTTATTTATTTAAAAAAATAAAAATAAAATTTTGTGACTAGTTTGGGTTTATAGATTTTTTAACTCGAGCTAGTAAGCCCGTATGGATGTGTCCATACGTAGTGCCCTAAAGTCATCTAGTTTGGGAGTCATTAGCTTAATGCTCATTACATGGGTTAATTAGAAAGCTTAAGGGACCTAGAGATTGTACAGTCATGTGTAACTGATAAAAAAAAAAGATGCATGTGTTAAAAAAAAGAGAGAAAAAAAATGAAGGTTTTGGCCCAACCTTGAGTGTTAGTAGAAATTTTCAAGAGATAATGTGCAGGAATGCATAATGACTAGGTTTGCTCCCTAGTCCAAACTCTTTTTATATCATATGTACTTGGGAATTTCTACTTTGAAAAATGTGAGTGAGTGAAGAGTGTCTGCAGGTGTTTGCGGAGGAATATATGCGAGGATGAACAAGGACTAGATGTGCTCTCTTGATCCTAATTTCCTAATACGATATGAACTCGGGAACCTCAACGTTGGAAAAAGACAATGAGAGAAAAGAGGCCCATTGAAGTAAACAGTAGTGTGGTAGTGATCTTGGTAGCTTTGAGAGGAAATTTATTCTTGCTAAATTTCAAGGGATTGGACTATTTGAAGGAAAAAAAAATTTGTAGCATTACCGTAGAATGTTTGAAACAATTTTTTGATGTATACATTTTTTACCGTGCACGTAAGTTTGGTTTAAATTTGAGAAAGTTTTTTAAAATAGAACTATGAATCAGACTTTGAAAAGTCTAAAATGTCGATTATTCTAGATTTCAAAAATATCTGAGATGGGTGGATTTTCTTTTGGAGAATTTCTTTTACCTTTGTTTTTAGTTTGTTCGAAAAAAAAGAGAAAAAAGAAAGAATTTTGTCTGCATATTCATTGCAAACCCTCACGATGCGCAATTCGTCTACTAAAGGAAACCTAGGGGTACAAGGGCTTGTTGCATACGCTCAATGCAGTCAAGAGTGTAAGTGAAAGTGGCATTTTTCTTTTTGTCTTATGCATTTATTTTTTTTATAATTTAGGTTAGTGTAGTTTAGTTTCTGCTCTAGATAGTATTTTTTGCTTGGGACTAACAAAATACTGATTGGAGGGTGTGATAAGTCCCTAAAAATGCACCATTTCATATTTATTTTTTGGAATTTTAACGACTTATTCATTAAAAATCAATTCATTTAGTTAAAAATCATATCTTATGGTTTTAAACATCATTGTAGTATTTTCATACAAAATTCTTTGAAAATCATAGTTTTTTCATAAATTCATGAAACATTCCAATTTTGGATTTTCATCTGTTGAAAGTATTTCAAATTTATATTTTCACATAAAATGACAATGGTTTTTATCATCACTGGGTAACTCAAACAAAAACGTTTTCAATGGTTTTAATTTAGTGTCATTTTATGTGAATTGAGCCAGCATTTGTACATTTGTGACTTGTGGTCAACATTGTCAATTTATTTAGAGGTCACATTTTTTGTAGGAAAGTGAAGAAAAGGGAGCCACATTGAAGACTTGATGACAAGGAATTATTTGAGAATAAAGAAAGAATTGAAGTGAAAATGACGAAAATAAATGTGATCATCAAGAGAATCCCACTGACATGTACATTTGTTAATGGTCCACAGAAGCCAAGTCATGCCCAAGGGTAGGGGTCCCACACATGTTTGCTGCAAAAATAGTTTAAGTGATTATTTCAAGAATTTAGATTTGAATTTGAGAAAGAAAAAGAAAGTTTTGCTGGAAGATTCTTTGCAAGAGAATAATAAGGAGAGTTTGCCAAAATAAAAAGAGAGCCAGCGATATATTGGTCATCCACTTCAACTTGGAATTGAGCGAAGATCTTACCAAAAAAATTAGAGAAAGTTTAAGAAGAAAAGTGTGCTTTGAAAAAGAGAAAAACAAGTAGACTTTTAGATGCAATGGATGTTCCAACCTAGTTACTCCATGAATCTCTCGGCCACGCAAGAATTTTTGTTTTCCACTTCACCAAAATTCAAACCACTTGGAAGAACTATCAAGAGCACACCATGAAGATCAAAATCATATCAAAAGTGGGCCAAGATCACATGAATCGTGTGAATGGGAACAAAAGGAAGCCAATGGCTTGTCATACGTTGGAACATTGGATTATTTCACAAACTAGCTATGTTGAGAAAAGAAGTCATACACATAACTGGAAAGTGGGTTCTCCTAACATGTATACTGGCCCATTCCTTATTCAAAAACACTTTTAAAGAAAGAGTACAAAGGAGATGGGCCAACAAATATATGTATTGGAAAGAATTCCAATTATATTTGCACATGTGCTTCACACCTAAGCCCCATGCTATGCCATTATAAATATATGCCTCCATTAGCCCATATTGGTCCGTCCCATACCAGCACAAAACCCCCCATCCATCTCACACAAACACCACAAGCCCTCTCTCTCTCTCTCTCTCTCTCTCTCTCTCCGTCTCTCCTCCACTTGAAGATGAGTTAGGCCAGCTCTCTATGGTCTCATCCACTCCACCCATTTCACCATCTTCCTCACCTTTGGTGCCTGACTTGAAGAAAAGACCATTTGAAGAGGTAGGTAAGGAACTCTAATTTTTAAAGTTCATAGTCTTTGGGTAGGATTGATGTAATTATTTCGATTCAATAAATCTAAAATTTCTGCTTATTTGGATTGAGTTTTTCATTGTTACACAAAGTCAATGATGTCATGGTTCTCACCATAGGGTTAGTATCGTATGTTTATACATAGTAATAGTGCGTATTTTGTATGGTGGATCTAAGTTTACTTTGATTTCATCTAATAAGGTTTTAATTCAGATTTGAAGAATTGAAATTCATTTTTTCCTTTTATTTTGTTGCATTCTACTTTAACTTTCAAATTTATTTTATTCACTTTTTCTTTCATTCAATTGGTGGTTTAATTATTTTATTGTTTTGTAGTTTATAGTTTCTGGGATTATTTTTGGATTAGGTTTTTATTTGGGATTGTAATTCTTAATTTAAATTGTAATTAAATTTTAATTTTCAGATTTGTTATTAGTTGATTTATTCTTTTTAGACTTTTAATAGGGTAGCACTAGTTTTTCAATTATAATAGGTTTTCTGCGAATTCTAGGTTCACGTGGATTCGATCCAGGATTGACCAGGTAAAACTATAGTAATTGACTTTGCACTTTAGGTCCACGTCAATCAGCACCTGTTTAGGTTGTTGACACTTTCTTTTCGAAGTCTACCCTTCCTCGCTCTTTTGTCCCCAAGGTCTCTAGTAAAATTGTCACAAGGTCAACATCTGGGAAGCAGTAAAAGAAGTTGGTGGGTCACCATGGAAAGCGAGTGGCTGAGTCAAAGAGGGCAGAGAAGAAAGAGAAACCTTCTCACTCGGGATCTCGAAAGTCTGCTCGGCTTGTAGCAGGTAAGCTTCGTCGCTCCTTCTTTGTTCATTTCATTCATTTTGTGCGAACTTTGCAACAACTTTGTCCTTTCTTTGCAGAAGCAGAAGTTTTTGTTCCAGTGGAGGAAATGACGACAAACCTTGTAATGAATGTCATCGAAGACTGGTATTCTGCATTACCCTTTGCTTTGTAGTAGTAGTAGTTGTTGTTGTTTTTTTTTTTTTTTTTTTTTTTTAAATGTCTTTTCCTCCTTTCTATTTTGATGCCATTTTCTTTTTAGAATTGTGAGGAGTGGGCCCGACGTTTGAAGCTAGTCTGCCAAGATCAGCTGAAATTCTTCCTCCAATTCCCGAGGCTCCTCTTATTTGGGAGTCGTCAATCTAAAGATTGTTGCTGAGGTTACTCCTCAGTCTACCCCCGTAACTGAAGGTGATTGCTTTCCTTTTCTTTATTTGCTTCTTTTCCTTTCTTTCTTAGATTTTGACTACCTGATTCTTGTTTGTTTGCAGAACAACTGAGACTATAACCTAATTAGAACGAGCCAACTGTACAAATGGCAAACTCAGTCACTGAACCAAGGCTAGAGCTTTCTGTAGAGCATGTGCAGTTCAATCCTATGGGGAACAGGGTAACACAGGTGAAACTGTTTGTCTTGGATGAAAGTTCTTCTTAGCTGGAGCTTTTGGGTGCCAGCGATTTTGTGAAAGACCTCGCCAAATATCTCGAAAAAGATATTCGGAAAGGGCAATCATCATTTCAAAATCCAAACCCCTATGGAGGCTGACAAGGGCGAAGTGGCTACTGTGGCCGCCTGTATTGTGCTTGAAGAGGTCACTCCACATACTTAGGTCGAGCCAGGGGTCGTTGTTGTGCAAAGTGAATGAGTCTCCACTGCCGTTGCTAAACCGATTTAAGTAACCTTGGAGGGTACTATGAAAGAAGGCTGACCCTGTTATGGCGATGGGGTCCACTGGCTCGATCGAGCCCGAATGTTGTACCCAAAGGGTCTCGTGAGGAAAGCTTGGGTCAAGGTGATTTTAGCCGGATTAGGTCAGGAGGTTTATGACACTAGGACCATGAAGGTGGATAGCGTGGAGGGGGTTCAACAGAATAATCAGGCGATAAATATTGAGCACTCCCTTATCGTTCAAGGCGAAGGAGGTAAAGTTATTTCACTGACATCCATAGCTTCGGGAAATAAAGGAGTGATTTCATTGAAAAGGAAACACTAGGCTAAAATTTTGCGCTGGTCACGACTATTGTTGAGGCGGTCCTGTAGCTCGGCTAGGGTCTGTTTCTGAAGGTTCCGATAATCCAATCCAGACTGCTGTGCAAGTTCAAGCCATTCTTTGGAAAGTGAACCTCCCCACAAGAAGTATGCCACTAAGGAAGACTTGGATTCTGTGGATATTACCATGGGGTGGTCTTCTTAGCGCATTGTCTTTAAGTGATATTCGGTTTATTGGCTCCTTCCGCTGCTCGGTTGAACTATTCTCGGGAATACGAGCTGGTGTGATGGACATAAGTCCTTTGATAGCCATTTTTTATGCCATTTTTACAAAAGTAGAGACCTGGCAAGAACGGGTTGGCCAAGATCCTTCTAGCTTTTATTAGAGGACAGTGCTTGACAAAAAGAAAGTCTTAGAGCAAAAAGTGTTGCTGCTCAAGCTGAGTGGGAGATTCTTGAGTAGAACTTTTTTGAGAACTCCCTGACGTCTCTGAAGAAGCAGATTGATCTTGTTGAGAAGAAGTTGGTTGAGCTCCGTGCAACCTATGATAGAGAAGAAGCGGCTCATGCTACAGTGACGGAGAGGCTTCAGGGTGCCGATGACAGGTTTACTGGCGGAGAAGCCGAGTTGAACAACCTAATTCAATTTGTGGAGAAGGTTCTTGGTATGAAGATTGACGAGGTTGACGCTGAATCCGTTGCTCAAGTATATATGGCTAGCCTTGATCAGTAAACTACCGCGAGAATTCGAGACTTCTTAGAACAAATCAAGCAGTTTTTTATGTGATAGGTGGGAAAATTTTTTGATGTGATAGGAATTTTGAAATGAATAAATGACAAATTTTTGTGGATGTCTCCATCTATTTTTTTCCTTTTTTCTTTTTTTTTTTTTTTTTGCATGAATTTGAATGTTTTGGTATACATGGCAAGAATCCTTTGATGAAGGGCATGAATTTGAATGTTTTGGTATACATGTGACTTTATCCAGGTCCATGATTTATGCATTTTGCTTTGTAGGGAGGGGTCGAATGAGTAGATGTTGGGCAGTGCCTTGATGTATGACTTTACTCGGGGTCTTCAACTTATTCCTCCTGATTGATCAGAAGAGATCGAATGAATAGAAGTCGGCCACTGTCTTAATATATGACTTCATATAGGGCCAGTGACCTTGTTCCATACTAATTATTTCATCTTTTGGTTTTAAAATGAGGGAAGTAGTATCTGCTTTACAGGTAGTACTGCTTCAAGAATTTGTCATTGATAGGCATCATATAGCGATCTCATGCTATGGTGAGGATGGTATATTCGTCATTGGAATAGACCTTGTTGATGACAAACGTCCTTCCCGTTTTGATTTGAACTTTCCTTTTTGATTTGTGGATAGGAAAGATTGGTCTTTTGATAGACAAAACCAAATCACATTTTTTGAATGACCTTTCTCCCACCTTTTTTATCAAAGGCCCCAGCCATTCGAGCTTGATATAACTCAATGGTTTGTCGTGCTGCCAATCGTTTTTCGTAAAGGCTTTTGAGCACTTGAAGTCTTTATTTGGCATTTTCCTCTTGTGTAAGCTTTTCTATGAAAGCCACGCGAAAGAAGGGAAGTTGTATCTCCGAAGGTACTACTGCTTCACAGCCATACACTAAACAGTAAGGTATGGAATTAGTAGGGCCATGCATGGTGGTTTGTTAAGCCCATCATGCTTCAGGCAGTTTTATGCCCTATGACTTTTTGTTGTTTGAGACCAATTTCTTCAGTATTTTGCAAATTGTCTTGTTGAGTGCTTCTACCAAGCCATTTGCTGCGAGGTTATAGGTTGTCGACATGCAACATTGAATTCCATATTGTCACAGAACCTATAGAATTTGTCATTGTTGAATTGCAGTCCATTGTCGTGGTACAACCATTTCGATACTTAGAACCTACAAATAACATTTGTTTTAACCAAATTGATAATTGTGCTTGCTTTAGCTTCAGTTAAAGATGATTTGGAGAAGTAATTCGTAGTAGCTAAAATGAAGTGATGTCTCTAGTCAGATGGCACGTGAATTTTTCCAATAGTGTCCATTCCCTAGGCCTCAAATGGCAAGGAAACATAAGTTGGATGTAAATCTTCTAGAGGTACATGAATTTGGCATTTCCTACATCTTTTTGTAAATTCCATAGCATTGAAGATCATTGTTGGCCAATAGTAACCTAGCCTCCAGATTTGATCATGTAATTTTGGCCCTAACAAATGTGTTCCACAAAAGCCAGAGTGTACCTCCTTCAGGGTATCTTTTGTTTCTTTTTAAGACAGGCAATGAAGGACTCCGTCATAGGATTTTCATTATAGCGTCTTTGATGGCATGTCAAAGTGGAACTTAAGAGCCCATCTTTGGATGCTTGCTCTATCTTTGGGGTTTTTCGGTAGGACTCCATACAGTATGCAATCGATGATGGTTCCCACCAGTCTCAAAAGAAATTCTCAAAAGGAGGAAATTCAACTTCCAGTTGTTCTAAAACATTCCATAAGGGTGGAAAAGTTTCCAGAGGTGGTAGAAACAATCATTTGATGATTGAAATATCGATTTGGTGGCCTTCTGGCATAGCTAATGATGCCACTAGATTCGCTAGTGAATCTACCTTGGCGTTTTTTTGTTTGATGATAAGTAAAGAGTCCCCATAGACCCATAGAATGTTGATGCCGATATCCAAAGCGAGTACTAGTCCAATTTTTAGGGTTGTATATTCTGCTTCATTGTTGGAGCATCTTTTAGTTAGAGAAAAAGAAGGTATATATGTCTTCTCCAGGCAGTAGAAGACAATTCCTACTCTCACCACCAATTGGCAATGTTCATTGGTTCTCGAGGCTCCATAGAAGTACTTAGTCCAATGAACATCTAGACTTACCTTTGTTACTGGATCTTCCACGAGGAACACTAGTTCATCTGGGAGTTCCTTTTCAAGTTTTGAGACATCCATTAACAAATGTTCTCCTAAGAAGTTAGCCATGGCTTGCCTTTGTTGGCCTTTACGAGTATGAATTTGAGATCGGAATGTGTCAATATGATGGACCATTTTGCTAGTCGATCACTTAGATCCCCGCTTTTGAGATTAGTACTTTTATTAGATTTACCTAAGAGATTAGGTATATCGTGTGGGAGAGCAGGTAGTGCTACGGTTTTTGGAGGGTAAACATGAGAGCTAAGCATTCCTTTTCAATTGAGAAATGCTTGTGTTTAACTCCTACCATCATTCGGGAAAGGTAATAGAGAGCAACTTTCTTTCCTTTATCATTCTCTTAAGCAAGCAATGCTCCTAGTGAATGATTCAAAGCCTTTGTGTAAAGGATGAAAGGCTTTCTTGATACAAATGCTGGAAGAATGGGTGGATTGGTGAGGTACCTTTTTATGTCTTCAAAGGCATCTTTGCATTCTTTATCTCATATAAGCTCCACTCCTTTCTTTATTAATTTGGAGAATGGTCTGCATTTCCTAGACAGATTCGAGATAAACCCTCTGATGTATGCTAACTTTTCTTGCAATCCTCTGAGCTATTTCAATGTTCAAGGCAAGGACATCTTTAATATAGCTTTGACTTTGATAAAGTCGAGCTCGATCCTTTCTTTTCGAATGATGAATCCTAGAAAATTTCTCGAAGAAATTCCAAAGAAATGTTTTAATGGATTCATGCAAAGTTTGAATTTTCGTAATTGCTCGAAGACCTTGCAAAGGTCTATTAAGTGATCACTTGATTTTTTCTCTTGACAGCTAGATCATTGACATAGCACTCAATAGTCTAATGCTTCATATCTTTAAAGATGTTCATCATTGCCCTTTGATAGGTGGCTCTTAGATTTTTAAGTCCAAAGGGCATGACCATATAGCAATAGATTCCGAAGGGTGTTCGAAATGAGGTGTGCTTTTCATCCTCAGGGTATATTTTTTTTTATTGTATCCCAAGAATCCATCCATGAACAACATTCTTTCGTACCCAGATGTATTGTCTATCGTGACTTTTGGGATTGGTAGTAGGAAGTCATCCTTTAGACAAGCTTCTTTGTGATTGGAACTATGTTTGCTAACCAATCCGGATGTTATTCTTCAAGGATAAACTAAACATCTTTAAGCTTTTGCACCTCTTTTCCAATTTTGGCCATCTTGTCGGGTGTGGTCCATCTTTGGTTTTGTTTCACAAGTTTTATATCTAAGCTAATATTTAGCCTTTGAATCATGACTTATGGGTCAAGTCCATGAATTTTTTCACAAGCCCAAGTAAAACAATCTACAAATTCACGCAAGGAACCGACATACTTACCAAGCTTTTTTTCCTTTTGTTTTTGAACTTACAAAGGTGGGGCGATGATTTTTCATTCCTAGGTTCACTTCCTGGACCTAGTTCTCTATCAGAGGGTTAAGAGAAGGCTCTTCCACATTATTCTTGGAAGCTTCCAACTATGAAAATCCCTTTAGGTTATCATTTTTAAGTTTGAGCAAGGGTCTAATCCCTTTCCATGGATTTTTTTTATTGGCCTCTCAGCTTCCACATGTGATACAAGATGATCCCACCCCTGTTGGCTTTAGTTACTTGTTCTTTCGCTTGAAAGGCCATGTAACTTCTGAGGGGTATTAACGTTGTTGTTGCCTTCTTCAACATGTTGGAAGGTAACCCAATCATCAAGTTCATAGGCTAACACTGTCTCTTCAGAATCATCTCTCTTGGTCCCATCTAGAAAGGTAACATCCCCTTCCTCGAAGTCACGGATTTCTTTGGGAATATTGCTATAGGGAATGTATCCAAGACCATATGTATGAGTGTCAATACGGGCTTCGATTCTTTACTATTCTCGTTATTCAAGTCATGCCATCATAGGGGACTTGGATGCCTTTTTTATTTCCTAGTCTGGTTGTCTACATGAAATTATATCCCATTTTCTTCATTATCTGGCGGGACTGCCAATTATAACGGCCAAACATCACTGGCCCTCGGTTTGTAATTTCTTCGGTGGGATGTGCAAAGGAATGATCATCCACCCAAGAGAAGATAATTGAATGTGGGTTATATTGGGCTAATCCAACCACAAAGATTGACCTTTATGCATTGTACATGGGTGCTGGAGCTAACCAAGGGTGCAGAGGTGGAAGATAGTGTCACGCCCTGATCCCAGGAATTGGGGTTAGGATAGCCCCACGGGGTGTACATACATAATCCCGTAGTAATCTGTGCATGTAAACATACACACACGAATCACTACAAGGGAGATTGTACGGGAACGTGTAGAGAAGGTTCTCCAACACGTAAAATACATTCAATAGTAAGCGGAAGCCTGTGTAATACATCTAGAATGATCATAAGCAGTAACAACCGAATTATCATAAAATTCATAAATAAGTTTGCATTTAACCATTTCTCATTTACATGATAACAATTAATTAAGTATGAACAGAATCTTAATGTGTAAACAGGCCTATCCAAACTTAAACACTCAGAAAGTATCCCGTTGTCGCTCTTCGTACGATGACTAACAAAAGGCATCATCTGCATTACACTCATCTAGTTCCCGAGGTTTAGTACCTGTAATACCAAGGGTAGCACTGTTAACACGACGATTAAGCAAGTATATAGAGGCACATAAGACCATCATGCCTTATCAAATGAAGTAAGAGTATATATTGATTAAAAGAAGGCAAAAATCGTACACTAGGCATGTCCTGCATGAGTAAGCATGAGTAACGAATCATAAACAGAATATTATACAAACTTATTGGCAATCACGTGGCCGTATTCTCCCAAGAGAGAGCATATCATCTAGAGGGAGCATACATATTCTAGGGGATCAGCCTAACTTGTTAAGAAGCGCCGACAACTCCTCCAAGGACTACTGCAGTAGCTACATATCATATCATACCCAAAATGGTCCCGTCGAACCTAGTAAGGGCGTAGCTAAGTGGTGCCGACTTAACATATCAAGACCGATTCAAATTCATATCTTTTATGCATCTTGGTTATACTTGTCATATCATACATACTAAGAGTTCGGTCTTGAGATTACATTCAATCATTCATTCATATTTGATAATCAATTCATGCATACTTAATTGAGTTACATATGTTGAGGGCATGGTTTCTTAACAATATGGATGCATTTAGATTGCGTAGGCATCAAAGATAATTACTAGCCAACCCTATGCTAGATAATCCGTGATCCCGAGGGCATTCAACACGATGTATTCATAAAACTTCCGGTGTCATTGTGTTACCAATCTTGGTGTTACATTGTGTATACAAAGGACACCTCTTCTTATGCCAACACCCATGATGTGACATCGGAAATTCGTCCGGAAAATCGAAGGGGATGAGTGACAGTTCTGCACTTGTCCACCTTTCATTTGATCACCATTGGGCTAATTTGGTTAGGAAATAAGTGCCATATCTAAAGCCCTACAAGATCATTGAAGGTTCCTCACATTCTACATTCACTGGGTTCTTACGGCTTAATCGTATACAAGGCTATAGCTTAGCTGAGTGGTTCAGGTTTTCCTCTTAATTCAATACGCATTTACGGCTTGGCCGTATATTGACCTACGGCTTAGCCGTGCTAGGCCTACGGCTAGGGTTACGGCTTGGGTACGGCTTGGCCGTAGCAGAGTTCACGGCATAGCCATGTATGAGATGTAGATGAATTCTGGGTTTTGGGCTCTCTGGAAGGTTCACCGTAGAATAGCCTACGGCTTGCTCACAGTGTGGTTACGGCTTAGCCATAGTTCATTCTACGGCTTAGCCGAGTGTTAACCGTAGTTCAAATTGGCTCTCTGGATTCTGAGCCGTGGAGACTTACGGCTTAGTCGTGGGCTTCACCGTAAGTTTCAGAATTTCTGAAACTGATTTTGCAGCTCAAGTTCAAGTGCAGAACTCTACCATTTGGGTTCTAAAGGGTTCTATATGATTCCAAACTCCATAATAAGTCTTAAATTATTCAATATCATTACTATTGACCAGTTATACTCATCATCACCTAATTCCATATCTGTCTGTGCTTATTTAAGAGGAAATGAGCTATAAGTTGAACTTTGAATGATCAATCTAAGAATCAATCAATTTAAACATACATGCAGTACCATATATACTCCAATACTTGCCTTAACACAGTGCTTGACCCTATTCAACTCCTCCTTGGTGTGTGGTTAGGGAAAATCCTCAATGAAAGGTGGGTTCTCTGCATAGAAGACATGCAATTGATGAATAAGGTGTAAAAATGCATGCATGTTGCATGATGGAGACCCCTTAACTCCAACAAACCCAAAAATGTGAAATGAGAGTAGATTCTTCACCTTAGAGGGACTGTGGCTTGAAAAAGATCAAGAATAGGTTGATTCCAGTGAAAGAGTTACCCAAATCTTGAAGGAGAAGAGAAATGGAGTCTAATCTTCACTCATGCAAGACTTCAAAGCCATGACTCCTAGCTTCAAGTGGAGATGGAGCGGAGGAAGGTTGAAGAGGAGAGTGGCTTCAATGAGTACCGAAGAAAACAGAGGGAGGAAGAGACGTTGGGTTCTCTAATAAACCAAATTTCCTACAGCTTTTACATGCAAGCCCACAGTTTCTAAAAATTTACAGTTTAGGTCATATGGACCTCAACTAGGCCAAAATGGATCCGAATCAAGTTGAGGCCAACATGAAAGTTGACCCACGAGATGAAATGCACATAATGCAACTGATGAGATGTCCATATGGTGCAAGATTAATTACAAAAAGGTCCTTGACTACCTAAGTAAAGTCCGAACCCCCAACTACTTATCCAACTAAGACCCACTAAAAGTTAGAAATAAGATAAATTAAGGCCAAAACTTATTAATTGATAAGAAATCAAGCTTGCTTAATTTAAATTGCAATTAATTCAGGTCGGGACCTTACGGATAGTTTGAAGGTCCCTCCTTTGCGGTCTCATTTGTGCTTTGCTTTGATTTAGTGTTAGAATCATGTGCAATGGACACAACGAACATGGAGTAGCATCTCCTCAGCTTTCTGATTAAATGAGTAGCACTTTTTTCGATGTTTATAACCATCTAGGATAGTTCTTCATATGATTGTAATTGTATGCTCATCATAGTCCTTTGGATGTAATAGCGAAGTCCATGTTAACATCGCGTTATGCAAGTCTTTTATGATGGTAACTCGGCACATTGGCTGGCCAAGTCTTTTCATTTACTAATGAACCTTTGAGATGATCCCCCATCTTCTTATTTTGTTTGGAGAAGAAGTCCCAAGCAGAGTGACTAGCCTGTCTTCACCTTTTTTACTTCATTATCAACTTGATGACACTGGGTGTAAGAGATTTCTTTCCACTCTTGTAGTGATTTTGGCTAGCCCATCAACGGTTTTGATCTCCATGCTAATCATCTTAGAGTGAATGCAACTTTGGAGTCCATGCCAACACCAAGTATGACCGACTTGTTTTGAAAGGGGATCTTCACAACTTTCAGCCATTTCTACCCATTTATTGATTCAATCGAGTACTGGCTCATCATTTTCTTGCTTTGCTCTTGCCAGTTGGACAATGGAGACTGAACTTTTATGAATCAATGATGTTGTCATGACTAACTTGTCGTGCTTTTTGGTTTGGATAATGAAGGCTTGATCTTGAAATGTTTTTACTGAGTAACTAGGGGGCATTCTCATTTATCATAGTTGGTATTCTATCAACCCAATAGCCTGAGACTCTCCTTGTTTTTTCCTTTGAGGGGTCTTCGTTTGGTCCCGTATTAATGGTGTCTTACCTTATCCTTCTTAGACTTTGGGTGTGCTGACTCTTCCTTGTATATTGCCGCGTCTGTGAAGTAAACTTCCTTTCCTTTGAAAGGCTGCTTGTTTGCAAAGATACAGTGTACTTTGCCACTATCATCAATGTACTTAAGGCACTAATATAATGCGGTATGTATAATGGCCTAATCATGTAGCCATCTTCTTCTAAGTAAGATGTTGTAGCATGTCCTAGTTTTAATGACATGTAAGATGGGTTTTGACTTTAAGTCCCCTAACTGGAATTTGATGTGGATTTTTTTGATTGGGTTTTGTATTTCTCCGTTATAGCCTTATATCGATGTATTTGTACTAGATAACTAGATAGTCTAGATACTAAGTTCTTGTAGAGCTATTATGGTGATGAGATTGAATGCCAACCCATGATCAACTTATACGCTCAGCATTGGTATTTCTTTCACATAGGCTGTGAAATAGAGGGGCTGAATGTTTGGTTTCGCCTAACAGTAGGTCTTCTTTAGAGAAGGACATTATTGCCTTAGCCAAATTTTGAATGGAAAGGCATTCATGGTACCCTATTGATTTCTTAATTTTTTTTATTTTGATGATCTTTCTTGATCTAGTGGACCTATTCCACATGAGTTTGGTCATCTTGATTGAGTGCTTGTAACTCATGTATCAAGTTACCACAGGTCTCTTTTGACATTCGTAGCAGATCTAGATTGTGTAGACGTGCGCGTACGTGCTTTGGGTGTTCTACAACATCATATATAAATGCACCTGAGAGCTTTTCATTATTATTCTCTGAAGCATTTTCATTTATCCCCTTTTTTGTGTTGGGTTTACATAAGAAGAAGAAGGTTGTCCATAGTTAGCCTTGTAATTTCGCCATAAATATATCCTTTCTTCCGTGACTGGGTTTTCTTTGGTCCTTGAGGCCCTTCGAGTAGTGAAGACTTCTTATGCCTCTGCCAAGTATGAGTTGAAGGTAGGCAAGGAGTTTGAAGAAATGAAGACTTCTTCTTCATTTCTCGTGTCTTCAGAGTTTGGAGGTAGGTAAGGATTTTCCACATTAGGCTGGATGCCACTAGTGTTTCTTCTTTAGACTCTAAGATCTATTGTTCCTCTCCTTGGGGTTCGTGGTAAAGGTGAACCTGGTTTATCTATTGACTTATTAATTAGGTGAGGATCAGCATCCCTTTTTGATGAAGTTCCTGTCCATTCCCTTTCCACGATTAGCCATTCATCTTCTTTTGGCGCATAGGGATTATAAAAGAAAATAGTTGTTAGATTTTGTGGACTCAATCCATCAGTTGATGTAATAAATTGATTAATTTCTTTATTTATCAATAATATCATGCTTTACTTTCATGAGATGAATGTTATTTTACTACTTCATGCACATGACCAATACATATGACATAATAGTTCATGAGTTGAACCGGATCCCATTAGTATATTAGATGTGGTATATGTGCATGGATGAGATCCACACGCGGGAGATATATGTCACAAATCTTATACTTAAATAGCTTCACAACCAGTAATGAGACTGGGCATCTCATTTGATAAGGTTGCAGCACTTTGATCATTATGAGATAGTGTGATTTGTCTTGATCATCAGAATGTAAGATTCTAGATCACGGTGCTGGTACATTGGATGTATTGAAGGATCATGAGATGCACCTTATGGAATTCTGTCTCAATAATAAGGTATGCTCTCATAATTCCCTAGCAATAGGCTCTCAATCCTGAGACATTGATGAACTCAAGTTTTTATCTATTCGTTTGCTTTGAGTCACCAATGAATGAGGCCGGCTGTAGGTTAACACCACGGTGTCTTGGGTATGTGGTAGTAAAACTGTGGGAACGTTGAATGAACAAGATGGAATCTATCTCTATTATCCCCTCATGCCAATTAATGGATTTGTCATTAGTAAGTGCACACTCATCTCAATTAAGAGTTAATTGGATGGTACTGATGATTACTGTGGTTAATTGGGGCTCAAGGATAATAAGATGTGGAACTTATATTGGAAGAGACAGATTTATTCCAATTAATCCACGGATATTGATAGAGGGGCCTACTTGTGGTAATTGGGAAGTTTAGGGTCTTCATTGTAATTTATTCCTAAGACTGGAGTGCAATTGTATTTATATAATAGTGTTATTTGCAATTAACTGTGGGCCCGGATTGCACATGAGATGTGTGGTCACGGTGTTCCAGTTGGAGCTAGCTTTTTACGGAATCCCTAGTGGTCCCCACGTTAGCCCAAGTTATTGGAAAATACTAATCCGACTTGAACTCTAGAAAGAAGGTTTTAGAAAAAAGAAAGTTGCTAATTGCTTTGGAAGTAAGACTTCTATTTTAATTAAGCAAGGAAGAGATTTAAAAATATATAAAATCTCTTGGACGTCCAATAAGAGTCTCTCTCACGCCCAAAACCCTATTCATGCAAGAGTTGCACGAGTTTCTCTCTCCTTCTCTCTTCTAGTTCCTTGGAGTTTCAAGTTGGGGTTTCTCCTGAAGATTCCACCAATCTTCTTGAGAAAAGAAATCCAATTTGGGTCATAGCGTGGAAGGCTAAGAGGTGTTGAAGAATCTCATCATCAAGCAGAGTCGCAACTTCTCCATTAGAGCACTACAGATCTCCAAAGGTATGATCTACTTCTTGCATGTCGTAGATTATTATGGATGTTTAGTGCTGTTTGATTCTGTCTTTTAGATAGAATATTTACTGTACATGATCACGAGATTGAGGGTAATGCATCCTGGATTGGGTTTTTCGTCTTATGGATAGTTGATCCCTGTGTCAAGTGGGTCAAAAGTTTTGAAAATCTATCCACAAGACCCACCTACTTCCAATAATAGTCACTTTTGGCATCTCAAGGTAAACAATGTCTTCCTCATTTAGGATTTCATAGGACAAATATTCTTCTTTTTCTAGGTCATCCCACGAAGGAAAACTCCTTTTGTCTTTATTTTTGGAATCAAAGGGATAATTAGCCTAAGATATCCGGTTGCAACTAGAGACTTGTGGGTTTTCTTTGTCACTGTTGTTGACATGGACCATGAAATTTGCCAATGTGAAGGGTTTTTTGGCTTACGTGGGGCAGGTTTCTTCTTCTAGGATCTTGTCACTCTTTCATTTTGCTAGAGACATTTGGATCTCTAGTGTCACACTCTTGGCTTTTTTTTTTTTTACTATTGGTCTTTTGACCATCTCCAAGTCTTTATCATTGACTAGGTCGTGGTGGACCCATAGTTCTTCTCCAGAGTTGGTTTTGGCTAGTATGAGGTAATTTTCATGCTAGACCAGATTTATGAACTAAAACTCCACCATTTTTGGTGCTAGGGGAGAGAAGAATGCTATAGGTTCAAATTGTGCAAAAGATATCACATTGACGGGCGCTGGATCATATTTCTGATCGAAGATGCCCCATTTTTCCATATCTCATTGGTTTTCTCCTTAAGGATAAAGCAATCCTTCAAAGGATGTGGGATGACTCTATGGTATGCATAGTAGTTAGGGTCATCAATTTTTCCATCTTGATTTGGCTTTTTGGACGGAGTTCAATCTTCCCTTTTTTAACCAAGGATTGAAAGATGACTTTGATATCCTCGTTGAAAGGGTATTATGTTTTTTCCTTCTTTCATATTCCTACTTGCGGGCCTATTCATTGACCAGGCTTTGAGTTTTGTGCAGGGCTTTAGAGGTTTGGACATTGATCACCTCTTCTTTCTTTTCCAACTCTTAGATACCCTTAAAGTGGTGGTATCACTTCTTTTTCTTTCTTTCTTGTCCAACTCTTTGTGAACATTTTTAGCCCTGATAGCTGCCTTAATGAGTCTGGAGAGTGACTTAGTTTTCAGGCCTTAGTTCACAGGCCCTCTGTAACACTTCAACCCAAGCTAAACTTGATTAACGAGTAATTATTTGGGATTACTAGCTAATTAATGTGGTTTTTTCTTAACTACGTCTATTTTAGTTTTGTGGAGTCCAGTGTGTCAAGTTCAAGTCATGGATAGGTAGTTGAGTTGGGTTTGACCTTACCTAAGTAGATGAAAGCCCTTTTTTGTAATTTGAGAATTTATGATTTCACGTCATACCTGCATCATATTGACACCATCACATTTGTCTTGTTGAGCTCATTAACTTTTATACTTGACTCGAATGCATTAGACGTCATTTGATTCAATTGGACCCTCATTTAATTTATATTGAAAATTAAATAAAACAAACGACTTTCTTGTAAATTCAGAAAAGTTATATATATATAAGAGCACTACCAAGCCCTTATTTCCTTCTAGTTCTTTTCTCTATTGGTGTATCACTGCCTCTTCTTTGTCTTCTTTTTCTTCTTCTTCTTCTTCTTCTTCTGTTCTTCATCAAGAGAACAAGAGAGATCTTGCTTGTGGGCTCTTCAGCAACCACTTCATCATTCCAGCTCTCCTCTATCTTCTTTCCTTGTTAGAGTTGTAGATATGGCTCAAATTTTTCCTTACAGCTCCTTAGCCATTATCTAAGGTAAGATCTTATTCTTTTGTAGACATTTTAGGGAGGACTCTTATTTCTCTTGCATACACTCATCTCTTTTCTCAATTTTTGACATGCATGGCAATTAGGTCTAAAGATACCCAAATTGAGCCAAAGGAAGGATTAATCATTTGAAAAGCTTAATTGAAGACAAGTATAAGTAAATTTTGGTCGAATGTATGTTGGTATGTCATAATTCGTGTACATCTATAAATTTTAATGTGTTTTGCAGCCCTTAAGTATGAAATTGTAAGAAACAAACTGAACTTGCTTTAGTGAATCTAAAGCTTGTGGCAAAGCTGTAAATATTCAATGGCTAGAAATCCAGATAGCACAAATTTTGATAATCCCTTTATGGCTAAGTCACGGCTAAACCGTGAAAGGTGCTACGATTAAGCTGTAGCCAAACCGTGCCCTAGCCGTAGATCAACTATGGCCAAGCCGTAGAGTAATTCACAGTTCAATTGTAATTGCAGAGGAATAATTGGGTACCTATGGCTAAGCCGTAGTGCAATTTACAGCTTAGCCGTAAGATGCACACAGCTGAGCAGCAAGTCACCCACGACTAAGCGAAAAGTCCATTGAAAACTAGGATTAAATAGGTATTATTGTGAGACCTTGTAAGGCCTTAGCTTTTGGAGCTCTATACACCATTAACTGGCTCAAAGGAATAATTGAACATCATGAAGAGTCTGAGGGCTGAGACTTATTCATGAGATGTTGTCCATTTGTTAAGTACCTCCCCATGGTTGTTGGTTTAAGGGATTTCGATACACATTTTTTATATAATGTAACACCAAAAGAAAGACAATGGTGTATCAGATAACTTAAAACTACATCATCATAGATGGTTAGAAACAATGGATGACTAGATTATGGTTGGCTTGTAAAACTGCATTGATTCTATTAAATTGATTTGCATGGCATATTGGACGATGATTATTATCCTCCACTTTTATGAATGGAATTGAATAATTATTGTATGTCTTGACTTCTAATCTTCCAATATTGTATGCATTGGATCTACTTGATATGTCCTTGATATTCTTTATATTCAATTTACATTGACTATTGACATTGACTTGAGTATGAACGTATAGCACGAATGAATTGAAAGTATACAATTTGGTATTGTTCTCACTCAATGAATGAATTGCATGTTCTATTTAAGTTCAAGTATATGAATGAATTGAAATAGTCTGGCTCTACTTAGCCTCAACCTCTTAGACTCAACCTTGTGATACCTAACGGGGTTGACTTTGGCGTAGCATGTTTATTGCCACTGCAATGTGCTCTTGTCTTGGGGCTTCCGAACTCTAGGAACTAGAGACCCATGCATACCCTGGCCCTAACGATGGTGTTCTTAACGCATAGATTCTTAGAGGGAGGATATGGCAAATGCAGTAGCCAAATAGTCTGTGTTTCGCTTATTGATCCTTATAGCATGCATATTTCAAATGCGCGATATATGTAGTATATGAAATTGACCTCTATTGATCACAAGTTATTAATTCTTTTAGATACAATGCATATTACCTTAATTTTGCTTATATTTTGCTGAATAGTCTTATACACAAATTGTTTAATGGTGTTGCAGGTCCAGATCCCAAACCCGATCTAACATAGACCCAGGAATTGTAGAAAGAGACCGCAGTAGTTCCTTCAAGTGATAATGGGTGGACAACAGAAGTTTGCTGACTGATCCTTATGCCGAGAGCAACTCACTAGTATCTATAGAATGGTACATATCGAGGTTTTGGGGACTTGTAGTATTTGCTTCCATATAGACCATTAGTTGCATGTTTTGTTTCTTTTACGAATGTTCATTGATTTTTGTTACTTCAATGTCCTACGTAGAATGTTATCCTTGATCTCTTCGCATGCATGCGCACAACCAATTTGGGTTGTACAAGTAACATGTAGAACTAATCTATTAAGCTTATGCTCGTTTATTATTAAGTTTTGGACTATTCAATGGTTGTAACGATATTGCTGAACTGTTCAATGAAAAGTGAAGAAAAATTATAGGCGATATTGACAGGCTTCCGTGCATTGAATGCTTGGATAGATGATCTGTTCAGCACTTAACACGTGTAAGCATGTGAATATCCCTTGTGTAATTCCATTTAGACTCCGGTTGGGGTGTGAATTGCACGGGAGCACGTGTGTCACTGATTGGGATAACCATAATCCCCGAATTCTTGGGCTCGGGTCGTGACATGCGTATAGTATGGTATCAAAGCAAGCCACCATAAATAGTCTTTCTAAAAGATTTAGAACATAGGAACGTGGTGAGAATACGTTAAATAGGTCCGAATGTCAATTATTTGACTCCAATGTCTAATAAGTTGACTGGGTAGGTAGGTAAGTTACTCCTAAGCAGGTTTTCTTTTACAGGTAATTGTCAAGAAATAAAGTACTGAACCAGTTAACATAATCATTTGACTAAACTCATGGCATACGATGGTTTTCCAAAGCCTTACATGGATGTCCTTTGATGGGAGTTAGGATCTCTTCGAGGCATACGTTACGCTATTCGAACGACAGCCCTAGTGAACCTTTTTCGAAAAGTCAAATTATTCAGAGAACGGTATACTCTAAAAGAAAGTATCAAGCGTCTTCTTTCATTTTCATATGAAGTTGTGTGCAAAAAGAGACAACTCCTGTTGCGTGCATTCAAAGCACAAGAGATACTTAGGATCCATTCCAATTTCCTGTTATATGGAGCTTGGATGCCGAGCAACAAAAATGTTACTCCTAAAGCGCATTTTCATGCCTGATTGGAAGCATTGGTAGAGCAATGCGCTGATTGCATCAGCACCATCCAAGAAATTATTGATTGGTATACCTTTCATAGAGGACTGTATACCTTTATCGCACCATATTGAAGGTAACTCCTTATTTTGAATGAGAATATTACTTGATATTACTTTTCTTCTATATCCTCTTCTTAAGCTATTTTTGTTGAGCCTTCTCTTTGCTTTAATATTCATGTGTAGATCTAAGGTCCTAAGCTTAATAACACTTTGAGTGTTGTAGTGTATGAATTGGGATACCGGGTTGTACTTGAATACGTAGTACTGGAAAATGAACGATTAAAACCAGTAATTAGGGAGTACGAATATTCACCATTATGTATTGATGTAGAATTGAACATTTATTGGGTGCATCGTAAATTCATGAAATATACTCTTGAGCCCGAATACCATTGACCAAAAGGTTATAAATCAGAGAAGAAAATTTTAAGATCAAAATATGGGTTTCGAAATCCTTAACGGTTTGTGGCATTGATTAATGCCTAGATGGAAAATTGATCTTTGAAGATTGAAATATTTTCTTATTATTCAATTATTAAAGATTTATCAATTAGTATTAAGTCAAAGATGACTTTAACAAATCTATTGAGATTTGATTTCTTTTTGTTTAGAAGAACAAGCTGGAATGGATGAAAATACATTTGAGAATCAGATACAAAGACATGTATTGAAAGTTAGTAGATAGACTTTTTGATTCTATGATTAGTTGTCAACATGCACAAATAAAGAATGATATTTGTTTTATTTACTAGATGAAATAGAAGTGAATACCATCAATAATATTTTGATGAATGAGATCTCTTACTGATGATATCAGAGGAATAAAATGGTTATTTTAATGTCCCCATGGCAAAGATGAGAATTCAGTATTAATCGTAATGATCAATTGACGATTTGCTTCGCTTCTGCAGGTTCTCAATCTCAATGTACACTATGGAGAAACAACATTGAAGAATGTTCTTCTGCATGTTTGATGAGTATGAATTAAGCTCTGCAGTTTATAATCTAAATTGAACATTGAAGAATCTATCTTACATGTTCTATGGAAAGTTCAAAGCGATTCATCAGATAACTTGGTAGCTTGAGGATTCAAGTTGATTAGAGAGGAGATATTGCATTAGATCGGATGATGATAATGATCAGGTGATTTAGAGGCAAATCTTGTTATCTATATGAAGAATTAGAAAGTGAATCTATAGTCAGCCGTTTTGACTCTTAGTTCGCTATCTTCAATAACTTCTTGTTATCCCATACCAAGCACCTTATACTTGACTCTTCTAGTGCATCATTAGTGATTATGACCAATCTAACTCAAACCCTTTGGTCCTATTTGAACTCTAATAGCTGCATATAATCTTCTACTTGAGGATATCATTCCATTATGAAACTTTCTTAAAAGATTATTGCAATCGATTAAGTCTTTTTCTATAAATAATTTTCCTCATGATGCATTCACTCAAATGACCTTTTTGTTCCGTTCTTATGTGATTGTTTGGAATTCACCTAAAGATTTTGTCGTTCTCTTTTTCGTTGATTCGACCTAGTTTTATGTTCTTTCCATTTTTATAATTAGTTAGTTCTTGTCTTATTTGGTTTTGTTTTATTTTCTAGAGAGGGAAACCCAAGTTCAATTAATCCCTTATTCCTGACTTAATTTTGCCTTTCTAATCCTTATTCTTCTTCATTTGGAAGCTCAACTTATTATACTCAGATTAAGTAATCTATAAAGTCTCATGCCTATTACAATTAACAATAAACTTTTGTTGTTGACATTCAAGTGTATTGTCTTCCTACTAAAAAAATCTTCCACGACGTTCTGTTTTCTTGATGATACCCAGTAAGGAAGTCCTAATCCTTACAAATTCAACCTATCTTCATTGTCTCAGATCCAAATCATGTTATTTAAAAGGATTTCGTAACCTACATTGATTTGCATAAACTTCAGACTCCTACTTACAGCTACCAACAGTTTCAAAGTAAGGATTCTAATCTTCAAGCCATAACCCTGCAAGTACATGAATCCAACTCAAGACTTAAACAACATTAGTAAACTTCATACTAGTCGGACCTTGATTTAAAGGTTGTTTTGCTACTATCCTCTATCACCCTCAATAGTGCTAACCATCATTAAATCTAATCGATCACATAATCCTGTTTGTATGTAATCCCATACTCTTAGATGCCTCATTATTTCCACGCACATCTTCCTTTTGAGAAACTTGCTTATCTTCATATAGTATAGTGATTGAAAATTTGCTTCTCTCCATTTTCTTTGATTGCGAAATTGAGCAAAGAAAGTTTACCTATATAAAAGATCTTGCTTCTTTGCTCTATTGACTTTCCTTTTCCCTTCTCTACCTTGTATGAGATTTGAATTGTCTTTTCTTTCTTTAGCCTCATTTTTCATGAACTGCAAACTTTAAGGCCTCCATGTGCACATTAGAATTGAAATTTCTTTTCTACTTTCATATCATTATTTCCGACCTATGACCTTTCGAAATTCACTATTCTTCATTCCTTAGATTTTTCTGTCAAAAGATAAAACCCCTTTCTTCACATGTTCGATCCCTGTCTTTTAATGAGTTCAATACTTCTTTGGCTTGCTTGCCAAACTCTGTGTCTTAAGACTCTTATGTCTTCGACCCTCAGAGAACTAGAAGTCATACTTCATTTTGATTACACGCATTTCCACTCCTTATTTCCTACTCATAATTGTTCATGGTGCAGTGATCTCTGGCAATTAGATTCAATTCGGGCGCAATACTGCTACTCTTATAGAGTGACTTGATAAATTGTATCCAAATGGTAAGAAATGGCTTCATATAGTTTGCATCATCCTCATACAAGTCCAAGGAAGATCGAGGAGTACCATCCTAATAGAAGAACCTTGCCAATAATCATTCGTGAAGACTTAAGTGAAGAGTATCAGCTTGGTGTTTTGATTGACTTGCATACAAGACATAATCAAGATCTACACGAGAACAGTTCAACTTCAAAATGTAGGAGACAGGTACATTAAATACTTGAACTATTTTCCATATTTTGTTTTATTCAGAGGACTAAATGATTCTGAAATGGGGGAGGATGTAACACTCCGACCCATGCTAAACTTGATTAATGAGTAATTAATTAGGATTACTAGCTAATTAATGTGATCTTTTCTTAACTATGTCTATTTTAGTTTTGTGGAGTCTAGTAGGTCAAGTTCAAGTCATGGATAGGTAGTTGGGTTGGGTTTGATCTTATCTAAGTAGTGAAAGCCCTTTTTCGTAATTTTAGAATTCATGATTTCACGTCATATCTGCATCATATTGACACCATCACGTTTGTCTTGTTGAACTCGTTAACTTTTGTACTTAACTCGAATGCATTAGACGTCATTTGATTCAGTTGGACCATCATTTAATTTATATTAAAAATTAAATAAAACAAAGGCCTTTCTTGTAAATTTAGAAAAGTTATATATAAGAACACTACCGAGCCCCTATTTCCTTCTGATTCTTTTCTCTGTCAGTTTATCACCACCCCTTCTTTATCTTCTTCTCCTTCTTCTGTTCTACATCAAGAGAACAAGAGAGGTCTTGCATGTGGGCTCTTAAGCAACCACTCCATCATTCCAACTCTCCTCTATCTTTTTTCCTTGTTAGAGTTTAAATATGGCTAAAATTTCTCCCTACAGCTCCCTAGCCATTATCTAAGGTAAGATCTCATTTTTTTGTAGACTTTTTGGTTTGTTGAGTCTCGAGGACTCTTATTTCTCTTGCATACACTCATCTCTTCTTAATTTTTGACATGCATGGAAATTAGGTCGAAAGATTACCAAATTGGGCCAAAGGAAGGATTAATCACTTGAAAAGCTTAATTGAAGGCAAGTATAAGTAAATTTTGGTCGAATGCATGTTGGTATGTCATGATTCGTGTAAATATATCAATTTTAACGTGTTTTGCAGTCCCTAAGTATGAAATTTCAGGAAATAAACTGAACTTGCTTCAGCGAATCTGAAGCTTACGGCTAAGCCATAAGTATTCTACAGCTAGAAATCCAAAGAGTACAAATTTTGATAATCCTTCTATAGCTAAGTGACGATTAAGCTGTGAAAGGTGCTATGGCGAAGCAGTAGCCAAAGTGTGCCTCAGCCGTAGATCAAATACGGCAAAGCCGTAGAGTAATTCACAGTTCAACCATAATTACGGAGGAAAAATTGGGTATCTACGACTAGGACATAGTGCAATTTATGGCTTAGCAGCAAAATGCACACTGCTGAGCCATAAGTCACCCACGGCTAAGCTGTAAGTCACCCATGGCTAAGCTGAAAGTCCATTGAAAACTAGGATTAAATAGGTATTGTTGTGAGATCTTGTAAGGCCTTAGCTTTTGGAGCCCTATACACCATTAACCGGCCCTAAGGAATAATTGAACATCATGAAGAGTCTTGAAGGCTGAGACTTATTCATGAGATGTTGTCCATTTGTTAAGTACATCCCCATGGTTGTTGGTTTAAGGGACTTCGATACACATTTTTGATATAATGTAACACCAAAAGAAAGACAACAGTATATCGGATAACTTAAAACTACATCATCATATATGGTTAGAAACAATGGGTAACTAGATTAGGGTTGGCTTGTAAAACTGCCTTGATTCTATTAAATTGATTTGCATGACATATTGGACGATGATTATTGTCCTTCACTCTTATGAATGGAATTGAATAATTATTGTATGTCTTGACTTCTAATCTTCCAATATTGTATGCATTGGATCTACCTAATATGTCCTTGATATTTTTTATATTCAATTTACATTGAATATTGACATTGACTTGAGTATGAACATATAGCACGAATGAATTGAACGTATATAATTTAGTATTGTTCTCACTCAATGAATTAATTGCATGTTTTACTCAAGTTCAAGTATATAAATGAATCAAAATGGTCTAGCTCTACTTAGCCTCAGCCTTATGATACCTGGTGGGGTTGAATTTTGCGTAGCATGTTTGTTGTCATTGCAATGTGCTCTTGTCTTGGGGCTTCCAGACTCCAGGAACTAAAGACCCGTGCTTACCTTGGCCCGGACGATGGTGTTCTCAACACATAGATCCTTAGAGGGAGGATATAGCAAATGTAGTAGCCAAATAGTTTGTATTTCACTTATTGATCCTTATAGCCTGCTTATTTCAAATGTAGGATATATGTAGCATACGAAATTGACATCTATTGATCACATGTTATTAATTCTTTTAGATACAACGTATATTACTATAATTTTGCTTATACTTTGTTGAATAGTCTTATATACAAATTGTTTAATGATGTTGCAGGTCCAAATCCCAAACCCAGTCTGGCACAGACCTAGGAATCATAGAAGGAGACCGCACTGGTTCCTTCAAGTGATAACGGGTGGACAACAGAAGTTTGCTGACCGATCCTTATGCCGAGAGTGACTCACTAGTATCTATAGAATGGTACATATTGAGGTTTTGGGGATTTGTAGCATTTGCTTCCATATAGCTTATGAGTTGCATGTTTTGTTTCTTTTACGAATGTTTATTGATTTTTGGTACTTCAATGTCCTACGCAGAATGTTATCCTTGATCTCTTCACATGCATGCGCACATCCGGTTTGGGTTGTACAAGTAACATGTAAAACCAATCTATTAAGCTTATGCTCTTTTAATTTTAAGTTTTGGACTGTTCTATGGTTGTAACGATATTGCTAAACTGTTCAATGAAAAGTGAAGAAAAATTATAGGCAATATTGACAAGCTTCCGCACATTGAATGCTTGGATAGATGATCTATTCAGCACTTAACACGTGTAAGCATGTGAATATCTCTTGTGTAATTCCATTTAGACTCCGGTCAAGGTGTGAATTGCACGGGAGTACATGTATCAGTAATTAGGATAACCCTAATCTCTGAATTCTTGGGCTCGGGTCATGACACCCTCATAGCATAGATCTCGGGTTTGAGATTACCCATGCACATTTCCACCACAGCTTTTTGTGATGGTGGTTTCTTGCACCTATAAGAAAGTGTCATCCATCTGTTGATGATTGTCTAGGTAGATTCATTATCTTCCTGCTTGGTGTGGCTAAGGATGTTGAGTGTTATCGCTTGATCTTTTTCCTGAAAGTTTAATAGGAACTTTTCTTCCAAGACTACCCAAGAGGTGAGAGAATACTCAGGTAACTATTGATTCCAGTCAAAGGTGATGCCCTTGATGGTGCCGATGAATAGGTGGATTTGCAAGGCATTTATATTCGGCAAGTTTTCGAGCAATGACTGAAAGTGCACCAGATTCTAATATGCCGACCCTTTCACTGTGTAACCCTAAGAGGTAGGTTGTTTGTAGTTTTTAGGGAATAGGATGAGGTCAAACTCCAGGGGGTATTTAGGCAACATTACCTTTTTATTCGATCGGGTTTCACCCTTGACTGTGGTCATCATATTTGACCTATTTGTATGTCATTAGCTTGTCAGGGTTGACCTTTTGACTACTATTAGCAGAGCTAGATTCCTGCCTTTGTGGCTTATGCTCTTGTTTGCCTTGTGTCGGGGTTTGGAATCATCTAATGTTGTCGTCCTTTCCAAAATAACTTGTAGTTGAGCAGTATTTTGGTCGATCAGCTCCCCTTGTTGTTTAATGAAGTGATTGATGTTAACTTCTTCACCCTCGTTATTGTTAAAGGCCCCTTTGTTTTCCTCCTCATTCCCTTGATGATTTATCCCACATCCCTTAGCCCTGATAACTGAGTATTAGTGGGTCTCGACTGAGGAGAAAATGAGGGCGGTGATGCTTTCTCTTGCATCAGCTTCATCGTCCGAGCAATAGTTTATTTGGACGTGACCCTCCGATGTTTCTTCTAAGCTGGAGGGTGGTTATGTGACCTGACATCGAGCCATGCTTCTAGTGACCTGTATTGCCAATCCAGGTCAAACCCTGTTGGTGGGTACGATGTCTGGATCAGATTCCTTGACGATCCATCTCTAGACCACATTATGCTATGGAAGGTGTCCTATGGTTTCCACACTTGTTTGTTTTGGCTGAAACTTTGCGAGCATCGGTCTTTCCCCATCCAACAATGACAAGATTTTGGTAGTTTTGCCTTGTTCCATCAATTTCTCCTACATTATGCTTGATTCTTGTGTTGGGCGATTGGTTTTGTCTTCTGAGGCTCAGCTAGCAGCCCTTTTTGGGCCAGAGGCTAGAAGGAATTACCCTCAAGCATCCCTAAGGATTCTTCAGGCTATGGTGTCTTTCCGGTCTTTCTGGGCTCTAGAGACCAGGTACTGCATCCAGACACGGTGGATTCCTCTCGATTCCTCTTTTACCTCCACATCTTTCTTATGGTAGATTGGGCCATCCTAGCCCCAACCGGCTCCATGAATATCCAAAGGCTAAGGGAGCGACTGGCTTGTTATGCTGGCAAACTATTATTAACGAGCTACTTCTTGGGCCAGAGGTGTATACCGAAGGGAGTTTAGGCGTATTTAGAGACCTAGGGTTTTAGTGTTGACCCAAGTTCTTTGGAACATGGGGTCTAGCAAGTGGTGTCATGCTGGCTACTTATGTGGGTCCTCAAGAGGCCGGGACTCGAGTGCTACTGGTGCTAGACCTACTAGATGTTGGCTGAGTGTGGGTTAAGGAGAACCTGAATAAGTGCTCTTTGGCCTCATCAAAGATGATGATCAGTGATGCCATTAATCCTGCATGACAAAGCATCTAAGTAAGTAAGATTAGTACAATCCCTTGCCCTTTGTTTCTAGTCCATCCGTGCTTTTGGCACGAAGGGTGTGGCCCTATAATGGAAAAAAGGGGTTGGGTCTAACTTAGTTCAACTAAAGTGCAAGTGTTTAGAATAACTGGTTCGAACTAGCCATGTGGACTCCATCTAATCCAAGGATTACAGTAAGCCAATGGTCGTTAAGCCGCTTACATAGATCTTAAAATGTTGTAGCCTTTCTCTTTTTATTCCATTCCTCATCGCATTTTTTTACATAGAGGAATTGGTCCCAAAATAAGAGAGAGAGGTCGGGTCAAGCTTAGTTCGACCAAAGTGCAAGTGTTAAACACAACCAGTTTGAACTAGCCATGTGGATCCAGTTTAATCTGAGGACTAGAGCGAGTTAATGCCCACTATGCATCACGGATAGACTTCAAGAAAATTGAATAGCCATCTTTGTGGGTTACACTAGAATTGCAAAACTCGAAGGAAGACCCCGTATGTATATCTTTTGGGAGGATAGCTAATCCATGCACGGGTTGGCTATTCCCAATGCAGAATTTTCACGTACACACACACTCTATATATATTGTGTTGATTAAACAAGAATTTTGATTGACTTACTTTTATTTTTATTTTCCACAAACGGCGCCAGTCCTTTCTATTCGCTCAAAAAAAAAAGGGATCGCAGTATGCAATGTGTGTCACGGCTCTTTTTCTTGATAAACGAGAAAGTAGACATGGAAAAAAATAAGAATGCCGTTCTTTTTTACTTTACAATTTTGAATTTATTTTTACGGGTTATTTTACATTCTACCTCCTTAAGTACATGCTGTTTACTTGTATTTTTTTATGCAACTTCCCTCCTCCTCGGATTGGTCTCGGATGATCGACACTTAAAAAAAATAAATAATATGAAAAGTACATGAGAATTCTACAAAAAGAGGAAATAAGGAGGTGGTTGACTGTTCAAGGGAACAACCAGCTATCTTAGTGTTATGGCCGATTCTACATGTATGGAGTATGCACCAAATTTTTTTTCCTTTTTCTTTTTTTTTTTTTTTTGTCTTCAAGTCGACTAAGTAGTCTTCGTAACCTATCACTAGTTTTCCTTGGATATAGAGTGAAAGATATATGGCCACGGTTAGCCCCATGGATCACTTACAATGTTATACCAATGGGTTGGTCTTGGTTGTACCATTATCTCTCTTCTCCTAAGTAAAGGAGACAAAGAAAGTCTCAAAAGGCTTGTTTTCTTTAGAGGCTTTTTCACATCAAGGCACTATCCTTCTAATCATTTTCAGAAGATCAAGAACCTTGTCTTTAGTGTTAGTGGTGTTGCTGAAAATTTTGAAACAACGGTGTCTTCTTGAAGAATTGTTATGTTGAAGCTCGGATGGGTGGTTGATTGCCCTTAAATGGATGTCCAAGTTAGGGTTGGGTTGGGGGGGGGGGGGGGGGTGGGTTGGGGGGGTTATTTATAGCCTCAAGAGTCTCCCCCTGTCATTTTTGGAATGGAGAAAATTGGGAAAAAAAAAACTGATTTGCAGGGGATATAGCCGATTGCACATTTGTGTGGTCGGCTACACTCTTGTAGTCAACTGTGTGGGTGGCAGCTGAATCTTTAACCCTTGAATTATGCCAATCAGCTTGAAATTAGTCAACAAATGATTTGACCATATTTGAATCAACTACTTGATGAGCTGTCAAGATTTATAATGGTCGGCCACTAGTTTCCTTCAGTCGGCTAAGTATTAGCTGCAACAGTTTTTATTCCATTGGCCATGGTGCAATTGGCCACTGACTTGTTCAGTCAGCCAATGTAATCTTTTCTTCATTTATGCAGTTTTTTTATTTGTTTTCTTGCCTAAACTTCAAAGGATCTTTTTGTTCTTTGTCATTGAGTTTGTTCAGGCTTTGTTTTGCTGTGTCTTAGCCATGTTTGAGTTTTGACCTAACTTTTGCATAGTTGATTTACTTGTGGATTTCTTTCAAATTTTTTTGCATGTCAACATCTAACAACAAAAGAAAAGTTGGACAAAGCACAAATGGGACACTTAGGTGAAAGTTAGACAATTTCTGCTGAAATTTCGACAACATCTCTCCTTGGTTAAAAAAAAAAGGAACAAGGCCCCATGGAGAAGGGTATACTTACCTTTTAGCCCAAGCAACGCCCAGGAGTGTGCATAAAAGCTCAGAGATGAGGCTTCTAGGTCAAAGTAATGCAACTTAATGCTCGTAAAGACCCTCATGGAAACAGCAATCAGGATTTTGGTTAACACAGATATATGAAGATAAATGCAACATGTAAAATAAAGAGGAAAGCATGAAAAACTAAGCAAAGAAAAGATAAAAAGCAAAGTCATCCTTCATCCACCCATGGAAAAGTCCAGAAAAATGCCAAGGGCATGGAAGCCTCTCGGCCACTCAAGACAGAACACCATTGGCTACCTAGAAGGCTAACATTCAACTGTCAACTATTCTAAGAAGACCAAAGGCCACAGAAATACATCAGCTATTGAAATTTGAATATGTAGGACAAATAGTTGGCTATTCCAAAACCAAACTTTGGAGCTCTGCAAAAGCTTATAAAATTCAAAAAACTTAAAAAAAAACCTTACCCATGTCCAAACTATGTGTACACCATCACTTTACGGAAAAAACAAGCCAAAAAAAAAGTAGAAATCCCAAACTTCCTTTTCGCGCCTCAAGAATAGCCGACTATTGCACATTCAAAAAGAAGGTCATCATTTTTTGAAAAGGAAGGTGATATTTAATCACATAAGAAAAAGGAGATCTAAGAAGCATATTTTAGCAAAAAGAAAATGTTATCAAATGTAAAATCACTAGAAACAAGGGGAAATTTTTTCGGTCAAGAAGAACAAGAGAACGAAGAAGATGAACAATCGATCTTCCCTTTCTTTTCCTTTTGGCATAAATCAAACTTCAAAGATTCTTCTCGTTATCAGCAATCAAGCAAAAGGAAGAGAAAATACAATAGATGGCACATGCAACACCCAAAGTCATCAAAGAAAGTGTGGGAAATAAGTAGGACTGATCGACTTTACAAACACAGAGGAAAATAAAAAAAAAAGGTGATCTACCTGCCAATGGAAGCCTAGGATGATAGAGAAAATCTGAGGAAGAAGGTAACGAAACTTGAGGAAGAAGCTAAACACCCTAGCACAAGTCTCGGAAGTAAAAAAGATTGAGATTCGCAAAGTGGGAAATCAAAGGGACACTGCCACATATAATGTTCTGATAAGCTACCCAGGGTAACGCCTGCAGTAGCGGAGAGATGGTGTTTTGCAATTTTGCCCCACTTTTAAACTTTTTTAAAATTTTTGAACTCCAAAACCCTTTTAGCCTGACATTCCTCTTCAAAATACCTTTGAAACAAGTGGTCACATGATCAGTGTCGACTTCAATTGACCCCTCAAACCCTTGGTCATGTGAAAATGGTCAATTTCTTAAGAAAATTTAAGGTGGACTCATAGCTCATGAAAATGCAATTCACTTGCTAATTCCAACCTTATTTTGGTTAAGCATCTTACTTCTTGTGTAAAAAAAGGCCTTCTCCATGCCCTTGATAAAAAAAAACTAACCTCAAGAGCCTTGGTCAAAGAACCTGCATTCATCTAAAACCCTCTCATACTCATCAAAAGCACTTCGAACCCCATTATGCACCATTTTTAGGAGAAATAGAAGCACATAAACCAACTAAGTATCCATTCAAAAGCCAAAGAAATCCTCAGAAAACCTCCAAATACCTTAAAAACTCGGGAAAAACCTTCATCCCCTGAATATATACATATAACAATATCCGTGGAAAATAGGATAAAGGCAAGAAGTTTTCCACAGTCCAAACCACTTTCCATTCTCAAAAGCAAGACTCCCTTAGCCCTTTCAAACCATTTTTAACGACAACAAATCTGTTCCAACAAATAACATACACATGAAGTGTATGTGAAAAGAATGAAACAAAGAGAAAGGAAGTCATTTTCTTCAAATCAACACCTTTCGAGGTACAGCGATTGTGGGAAAGCCCATCATCATTGCACCTTGAGGGGGCATTTGTTAACACCCAAAAAGTTCGGAAGAAATCCACAAAAAATTTAGCCATGCAAAGTCAAAATCAAGACTCAAAGATGGCCGAAGCTCAATAAAAAAAAGTTCAAACAACTCAAAGACAAAGCATGGAAAAGTTCCATTGAAGTTTGGAAAGAAAAATGAATCAGAAAATTCCAAAAAAAATGAAGAAAAAGATACACTGGACAACTACATAATGTAGTAGCTGATGGCACTATAAAGTAGCTGATTGAAGACCACTATAACCGACTCAAGAAAAGCAGTAGCCGACCATTGTAAATCACTAACAACTCATTAAATAACTAGGCCAAATCTAGTCAAACCATTCCCTGGTTGATTTCAAGATGATTAGGATGATTAAGGGGACAAAGATTTGGTTACCACCTCATAGAGTTGACTACAGGACAGTAACCGACCGTACAAGCATATAGTAGGCTACCCCCTAAAAATCAAATTTCTTGCTGAAATCTCCCCTTTCCACAAATGGCTGGAAGGGATTTCCAAGCCTATAAATACCCCCCTTGAATGTTAAAGACAACACACAATTGACAACACAAACACACCATCTCTAGAGCAAGATCCCTTGAGCTCTCTCTTGTATTTCAGATGAAGCTTTCAGACTTCGGTTTTCTCCACAGCAACAACGAAGGCAAAGACAATGTACTTGATATTCTAAAATTAATCATAAGGATCATATGTTGACTTAGAAATTTGGCAATAAGTTCTTGAAGAAAATAAGTTTTTCAAGACCTTCTTCATTTCCTTCACTTAGGAGTAGGAAGAGACAAACATAATCATGGTCAACCCATGGGGATCACACAATAAGCAATCGATAGGGACAACCATGATTGTAGATCTTCCATTCTAAACTCCCTTGGAATTCGCATTCTGCATGTCCAAGGAAAACAAGTGGCTAGTTATGTAGATTAGTTGATCAACTTGAAAACAAAATGGCGCTCACTCCAAATACATTGGAACTCCCATCAAAATATGACCGTCGGTTGTTGCTTCGAGCAGTCAGCCATCTCTTTTGCCTTCTTTGCATGTAACTCATATGTATTCTAAAATTCTTGCCAAGTGTTGATTATCCAAGACCAAGTGGGGGAGTTGTACAAAGAAAGAAAAAGTGTAAACAACATGCACCCAAGAGCTCAGAATATAAAGAGCCCACCAAACTAAAACTCAGAAATGAAAAGTTGAAAAGGGATATTCATATTTTCTTTTCCGTATCCTTTTCCTTTTTTTAAAAAAGACACGAAAGAACGGGAAATGGCTCATTGGTTTGTGCTGTACAATACCACCGAGGTGGAACCATATCTAGAGTATGTGGGTTAGTTAAATTACATGTATAAACCTTTAATTATAACACTATTTTAAGATACTTATGTACACATTTCACTAAATAGGGAACACAAGAATATTATAGAGAATCAGAATCCTCAAGGACGTGATATAACTCAGATACAGTGAGCAGAATTTCCAAAATGGTTTGAAAAACATGTAAGATATATTTGAAAGAGCTTAGAGATATTGGTAAACACTAACTAGCTTAAATTAATTTGAAATTAACTTTTTATGTTTGCAATATGTTTATTCATGTAGATGAATGAGTTACGAAATCAACGGTCACCAGAAGCAACCCAAGAACTGTGGTCATTAGCACAAGGTCCCGGTCCGATAATTGATCTTTATGCTGGTTGCATCTGCAATGGTGTCCGGTTCCATAGTAAAGACCATGAGAGCCATCGGAGGTGCCAAAACAGTGGGTTGGTCATAGAAAGGGAGCATAAAGGGAAGCAAATTGACTTCTATGGTTATTTGTGCAAAATATTGGAATTGAGATACTTGCATGGAGGTAGAGTGGTTCTATTTCAATGTGAATGGTATGACATCGGTCACAAAAGTAGAATACATACCGATCAACATGTCAAAACCAATGATATTAGGAGGCTTTGGAATAAAGATGATCCATTTGTCCTTCTAAGTAATGTCAAACAAGTATTCTATGTCAATGACACCATCAAAGGTAAGAATTGGAGAGTGGTAGAACAGGTCAATCATCGAGGAGTATGGGATGTACCAGAGCGGGATGATGCGTCCAATGATGCATTTCAACAGGATGAATCAACCAATGGTGTCCCAATTCTTGAACAAGATACTGATATTCAATATTACAGCAGAGATGATATGGATCTCGATATTGTTCCCGTTAATGAATTAATGACTGAGCATTATTCCGATGATAATGACGAGGATGACACAATTTTGGAATATATAGATGACGAAGAAGATGAACAGCAAAGAGGACCCATCCATGATGTCTATCATGATATAGAACCTGATATAGAATATGATATGTAGCTTTTGTTTTATACTTTAGTAGCTTTTGATTATATGGACAACTGTAATAAATTTATAAGATTTTTCATTTACATATCATGGCTTTGTTGTTTCACATGTCATTCCAGTTATTGGCATCATTTTATATTTTTTTTCATTTCATTGTTTGTCATATATAGTTGCCAAATATGCAAAAAGGTGGTAAATTATTTGTGAAGCCTGGGTTTTTGGCCACCCAGAGGAAGAAGTTACCTATCGAGGAGGAGAGAGATAAAAGGATTAAAGAGAATATTGCGAGAATGCATGCTCTAGGGGTTCCAGATAAGGCAAATTCGTTCTTTGGATTGGGTCAGACGGCCATGAAGAAAAAAACCATGGAGAGAAAGAGAAAGGAGGGTGGATGTGACGATGATGAGGCTTATCTTCCACTTGAGGGTGAGGAGGGATTGAGTTCTTCCAGTGAAAGTTCCTTTAATGATGAAGATGATGAATCTGAGCCCCAGTTGAATAAGGTAATAACCTTTATTTTTCTGCTCATGCTTAGATGCTACAAAGGTTAAAAACATTGACTAGTAATAGTAACTTTGTTGACTTTTTCATTTTATACATATTATTATTATATAATGATTATGATGATTACACTATGTAGTATTACTTAATTTGATGTTTGATTGTTGATTACTTCAATTATTGATTACTAATAATTAAGTTTACTGTTATGTCAGGTCACAAATATGCCTCTGTGGCTTAGGAAAAGAGGTGGTGCTACTAGTCGTTCAGGAGTTACACAGACCCTCGAGCGAGTGATACCGATGCCATCTCCACAGCCTACCCATGATCCATTGCCACAGCATGATCCACAACCACATCCACAACCACAGCCTACCCAAGCTCACTTCTCATCATTTACACGGCCTGACCAGCTTACTAGTCTACGTAGTGCTGCCAGTAGTGTGGGTAAGAAATGTACACCATTTACATATAAATAAAATTGGCTTTCCTTTAATGATTTATGTCTACTAACATAAATAAATTTGTGTTCTTAACAGCATCGGCTTTAGTCTCTAGCAAAACTGGTAAACGGGGCCCGACCAGGGGGAAGAACGTGGATAGGCTTAGGAAAGTGCTTGGTCATCCCATTCCTGTTGATATCAATCGTGAGGAAGGGGCAATAGAAGGGATGTGGGCCTCTTCTGTAGCATCTGCTCTTGGGGAACAGATTCGAGATCATGCACCAATCCGAGACATTCATTGGGTAGACATTGATTTTGAGATCAGGCTAGCCATTGTTATGAGAGTTAGGGTAATATAAATTGATTTATAAAAGGAAAATTGTTTAACATGTTATTCAATTGATTTCTTAAACTGAGAGTTTAATTCATATTGCATTTTATTGTTACCAATTGCAGTTAACCTTTGACCTTGGCGGGGACTATGAAAGAGATTTGGTGCTCAAGTCTATCATCGACTATAAGTGCCCAGATTTATATAAAGATTGGAAAAGCACATTGCACAAGCACTATCTTGAGCTCAAAAAGGATGGAGTGCCAGACATCAAAAGCCATCCATTATATCCTTGTAAATTGGATGACTGGAAGTTTATGATCGAGCACGTGTGGGAGAGCGACAGTTTTAAGGTATTTCTTATTGGTGTTATATACATATATATGGTGTTTGGGCTTCTACTAGATTGAAATAAACCAACTGCATGTGGGATAATTAAGCTTATTTTGTTATTTTCTTTGTTAATTTTGTCCTCATAGAAAAAGTCTGAAAGTGGAAAAAAGGCACGAGCCGCCCAAAAATACAATCATACGAGTGGCTCAAAATCGTATGCATCACGAGCATCTATCGATGTAAGTATATGATTGTAAATTTTTACTCTTAATAAAATTTCAATACTTAGTTAATCTGACCGAAATATCTAATAAATAATAGGCATCAAAGAATGGTGGTGTTCGACCATCTATCCCGGATATTTTTGAGCAAATTCACAGACGTGGTCGGCATGGTGGGATGTGGATAAATGACCATGCTGAACAACATCATGTAAGTACTAGCTAATTCATTTGTTTAAATCATCAAATGTACATTTTTTACATATGTTATGGGTTTACATAATGAAAAATGACAGGCTATGCTAAAAGAGAAGATTCTCGCACAGTCGCAGCAAGGTGTCAAGAATCCGTAAACGAGGTACAAGTTTCCATCGATGTGCTTGGGAAAAGATCAGGTTTCTCAAGGGGATTTGGGATCCGCAGCATCGCTTCATCTTCCACACAGTCTCAAGAACCTAATCCTGAGGTGATCGCTTTACAGCAGAAGATAGCTGACCAAGATAAGACCTTGGCTGCATGGCGGGGCTTACTACAAGTGATGGCTACAAGAATTGTGGATAAATCCTGCCAGTGTACCAGGGTTAGTGGATCCAACTAACGTTCCGAGGTTAGTTCTAGAGAATGGTGGTGAAGGCACATCGAGTGGAGGGCAGGATGCGGCTTCCCTTGGTTAGTAAATTAAAATTTTCTTTTCAATTCTAGAGAGTGGTTTGGACTTAAATGTTGAGTTTAAGGAGGTATCTAAAATTAAGTAAATAAATTATTTCATTTGTTTAAGCCAAATTTTGTTGTGGCTAACTTTGTGATAATTCATTTTGACAATATGGACACTGTGAGGCCCTTAGAATATTGTTGTGGCTTTGAAACAGATTTTGGGTAATATTTTAGGGGGATATGCTGCTCCTTTATTTTCAAAAGGCATGGTTAGTGTAATTTGCTAACTTTTGAATTTCTGATCAACTTGAAGAGTGACGATAGCAAAAGCATATATTAGATTTGAAGTTAGTTTATTGATAAAATGCTAACAATTTTCTATTTTTTTTTTTTTTTGTGCTGGTTGATGAAGGAGGATGTCTTCAACTTGACAACTAGATGGCCTCTTCTTTTATTTTTCTCTTTTATCACAAGCATTTAGACTTGTTGAACATTATCTTCTTGTTTTTTGATATTTGAATATATTTGAGACTTATTTGGATGATATGTATTGGATATTTTGTAATTTTTTAATATTTTTTCATTGAGATTCATAATTCGTTGGATTTTAATTTATTTGGATGTTTATTGAATTAGTTTAGATGAGATTGATATAAACTGGTTACTGAAAAAAATTAAAAATAAATAATTTTTTTCATTATCTCTTTTGGCTATGCAATGTATGAAGGTAAAGAATAGATGGAGGTTTTGGCTACGTGTATTGAGTGGGCAAAAGTTATGTTTATAATAAAAAATAATATTTTTTACTTTTGCCTATGAACTTTTCATAGGCAAAAGTGCTAATTAAAATTAGAAAAAATTGTGTTTGACTTTTGGCTATGCAAACCTTCGTAGCTAAAGATTACAAACCTTTGTAGCCAAAGGTTGTACATTTGCCTACGTAAAATATTCGTAGTCAAAGGCTGTACATTTGCCTACGTAAAAGCTTCATAGCCAAAGGCTATACATTTGCCTACGTAAAATCTTCGTAGCCAAAGGCTGTACATTTGCCTACACAAAGCATCATAACCAAAAGTTGCACCTTTGCCAACGACAAGTTAGTGTAGGCAAAAGTACAACATTTGGCTATGAAGATTTTGCGTAGCCAAAAGCAACACTCTTACCCTACTGGAAAGCGTAGCTAAAAACCTAGTTTTTGCCCACGCACTATTCTATACGTAGGAAAAGACCTTTCCCCACAACCCTTTGGCTACGATTTGCCTATGCATGTCATTGCATAGGCAAAGAGTTTTACCTACGCATTTAGTCATTTACCTACAAATTTTCTGCATAGGCAAAGGTGCATTTTGTTGTAGTGATGACGACGAACAATTGAACTGGATAAAAAAAAAAAGCATTTTATAGAAGATTCCGTACTGGAAGTAAAAAAAGCTCCGACATAACCTTAATGTCATGTACATGGGGAAGAATATAGGTGAAAGTTGCTGTGGAATGATGTTGGCCATAGAAGGAAAGAACAAGGATACTCTAAAAGTGCGTGCGGATTTGGAAAAAATAGGCATAAGGCCACAATTGCATCTACAGAAGAATCACAAAGGATCTAAATTGAAGCCTCGAGTAGTCTACACATTGGGCTCAAAATAGATGGATTATTTTTGTGAATTCTTGAAGTCCATCTGTTATCTAAATGGCTATGCAGTTAACATATCATGGTCTGTGAACTCTAAAAATGGCAAGTTATCGGGCATGAAAAGGTATGACTATCATCTCGTCCTTCAACGTCTGCTTCCAATTGGCATATGCAGTTTTGTGAACAAAGAGATATGTACCGCACTGTTTGAGTTGGGCGGCTTCTTTCAGGAACTTTAATCAAAGTCATTAAGGCGTAATGATTTGGAGAAATTTGAGGAGCGAATAGTGCTTATACTCTGCAAGCTGGAGATGATCTTTGCTCCAACTTTCTTTGATCCGATGGTCCATCTGGCTATGCACTTACCTCGTGAGGCCATGCTTGATAGACCTATGCAATATCGGTGGATGTACCTTATCAAAGGGTGAATGCTACAATCCTATGGTGAATTATTGATTTAGTAGTGCAATTATCTTGCATATGTAATCTTAATTATGATGTTGTTTATTTGAAGGTTTCTCAAGTCTCTAAAAGGGTATGTCACCACCAGAGCACGTACAGAAGGTTTAATCGTCGAGACTTACATTTCCAAGCAGTGTCTCAATTTTTGCTCAATGTACCTAAAAAGGACTGATAAACCCGAACGGAATTGTGATGGTAGCGATCGTGGCCCTGGAATGAAGATTTTTACCCAAAATGTAAAACTATTTTCACTGATCTTAAGGGCTCCTGATCCTTCCTAGAAAGAACAGGAAATGGCTCATTGGTTTGTACTGTACAATACCACCGAGGTGGAACCATATATAGAGTATGTAGGTCAGTTAAATTATGTGTACAAACCTATTAATCATAACACTATTTTAAGATACTTATGATTCACATTTTATTGAATATGGAACACAAGAATATTATAGAGAATCAAAATCCTCAAGGACATGATATAACTCATATACAGCAAGCAGAATTTTTAAAATGGTTTGAAAAACATGTAAGATATATTTGAAAGAGCTTAGACATATTGGTAAACACTAACTAACTTAAATTCATTTGACATTAACTTTCTATGTTTGCAATATGTTTGTTCACATAGATGAATGAGTTACAAAATCAACGGTCACTAGAAACAACCCAAGAACTGTAGTTATTAGCACAAGGTCCCGATCCGATGATTGATCTTTATGTGCGTTGCACCTATAATGGTATCCGGCTCCACAGTAGAGACCATAAGAGCCGTTGGAGGTGCCAACACAGTGCAAATTAACTTCTATGGTTATTTGTGCAAAATATGAGAATTGAGATACTTGCATGGAAGTAGAGTGGTTCTGTGTTAATGTGAATGGTACAACATCAGTCACAATAGAATACACACTGATCAACATGTCAAAACCATTGATGTTAGGAGGCTTTGGTATAAAGATGATCTATTTATCCTTCCAAGTAATTTCAGATAAGTATTCCATGTCAATGAAACCATCAAAGGCAAGAATTGGAGAGTTATAGAACATGACAATTGGGGAGTACAGAATGAACCAGAGCGGGATGATGCGTCCAATTTTATGCATTTCAATAGGACAAATCAACCAATGGTGTCCCAATTCTCGAACAAGATACTGATATTTAATATTACAGTAGAGATGATATGGATCTCGAGATCATTCCTATTGATGAACTAATGACTGAGCATTATTCCGATGATAATGACGAGGAAGACACAATTTTGGAGTATATAGAATACGAAGAAGATGAACAACAAAGACAACCCATCCATGATGTCTATCATGATATAAAACTTGATATGGAATATGATATGTAGCTTTTGTTTTATACTTTTGTAGCTTTTAGTTATATGGACAAGTGTTATAAATTTATAAGATTTTTCGTTTATATATCATGGCTTTGTTGTTTCACATGTCATTCCATTTATTGCATCATTTTATATTTCTTTTCATTTCATTGTTTGTCATATATAATTGCCAAATATGTAAAAAGGTGGCAAATTATTTGTGAAGCTTGGGTTTTTGGCGACCGAGAGGAAGAAGTTACCTATCAAAGAGGAAAGATATAAAAGGATTAAAGAGAACACCGCAAGAATGCATGCTCTAGGGGTTCCAGGTAAGGCAAATTCATTGTTTGGATTGGGTCAGATGCCCAAGAAGAAAAAAAATTATGAAGAGAAAGAGAAAGGAGGGTAGGTTGATGATGATGAGACTTATCTTTCACCGAGGGTGAGAAGCAGTTGAGTTCTTCCAACAAAAGTTCCTGTATTGATGAGGATGATGAATTTGAGCCCCAATCGAATAAGGTAATAACATTTATTTTTCCGTTGATGCTTAGAAGTTACAAAGGTTGAAAACATTGACTAGTAATAATAACTTTACTGACTTCTCCATTTTATACATATTACTATTATATGATTATTATGATGATTCTCTGTGTAGTATTACTTAGTTTGATGTTTTATTGTTGATTACTTCAATTATTGATTACTAATAATTAAGTTTACTATTATGGTAGGTCACGCATATGCCTCCGTGGCTTAGGAAGAGAAGTGGTGCTACTAGTCATTCAGGAGCTACATAGACCCTCGAGTGAGCGACACCGATGCCATCTCCACAGCCTACCTATGATCCATTGCCACAGCATGATCCACAACCACATCCATAGCCACAGCCGACCCAAACTCACTCCTCATCATTTACACGGCTTGACCAGCTTAAAAGTCCACGTAATGCCGCTAGTAGTGTGGGTAAAAAATGTACACCATTTACATATAAATAGAATTGGCCTTCCTTTAATGATTTATGTCTACTAATATAAATAAAATTGTGTTCTTAACAACATCAACTTCAATTTCTAGCAAAACTAGTAAATGGGGCCCGACCAGGGGGAAGAACATGGACAAGCTTAGGAAACTACTTGGTCATCCCATCCCTATTGATATCAATCATGAGGAAAGGGCAACAGAGGGGATGTGGGCCTCTTCTATAGCATTTGCTTTTGGGGAACAGATTCGAGATCATGCACTAATCTAAGACATTCATTGGGCAGACATTGATTTTAAGATCAGGCTAGCCATTGTTATGAGAGTTGAGGTAATATCAATTGATTTATAAAAAAGAAATTTTTTAACACTTTATTCAATTGATTTCTTAAACTAAGAGTTTAATTCATATTGCATATTATTGTTACTAATTACAGTTAACCTTTGACCTTGGCAGGGACTACGAAAGAGGTTTGGCACTCAAGTCTATCATTGACCATAAGTGCCAGGATTTATACAAAGACTGGAAGAGCACCATGCACAAGCATTATCTTAAGCTCAAAAAGGATAGGGTGCCAGACATCAAAAACCATCCATAATGTCCTTGTAAATTGGATAACTAGAAGTTTATGATCGAGCATGTGTGGGACAGCGATGGCTTTAAGGTATTCCTTATTGGTATTATATGCATATATATATATGGTGTTTGGGCTTCTACTAGATTGAAATAGACCAACCGAATGTGGGATAATTAAGCTTATTTTGCTGCTTTCTTTTTTAATTGTGTCCTCATAGAGAAAGTTCGAAAGTGGGAAAAAGGCACTAGTCACCCAAAAATACAATCGTACAAGTGGCTTAAGATCATATGCATCATAAGCATCTATCGATGTAAGTCTAGGATTATAAATTTTTACACTCTTAATGAAATTTCAATATTTAGTTAATCTAACCAAAATTTCTAATAAACAATAGGCATCAAAGAATGGTGGTGTTGTACCGTCTATCTCGGATATTTTTGAGCAAACTCATAGACATGGTCGGCATGGTGGGATGTGGATAAATGACCATGCTGAACAACATCATGTAAGTACTAACTAATTTATTTGTTTAAATCATCAAATGTACATTTTTTACATATACTATGGGTTTAAAAAATGAAAAATGACAGGCTATGCTAAAGGAGAAGATTCTCGTACAGTCTCAGCCGAGTGTCGAGAATATGCAAACCAAGGTACAAGTTTCCATCGATATGCTTGGGAAAAGATCAAGTTTCTTAAGGGGATTTGGGGTCCGCAGCATCGCTTCATTTTCCACACGGTCTTAGGAACCTAATCCTAAGGTGATCACTCTGTAACAGAAGATGGCTAACCAAGATAAGACCGTAGATGCATGGTGGGGCTTAATACAGGTGATGGCTACAAAAATTGGGATAGATCCTGCCAGTGTACCGGGGTTAGTTGATCCAGCCAGCATTCCGAATTTAGTTTTAGAGAATGGTGATGAAGATGGCACATTGAGTGGAGGGCAGAATACGGCTTCCCTTGGTTAGTCAATCAAAATTTTTTTCTTTTAATTTTATATAGTGGTTTGGACTTAAAGGTTGAGTTTAAGGAGGTATCCAAAATTAAGTAAATAAATTATTTCATTTGTTTAAGCCAAATTTTATTGTGGCTAACTTTGTGATGATTCATTTTGACAATATGGACACTATGAGGCCCTTAGAATATTGTTGTGACTTTGAAACACATTTGGGGTAGTATTTTGAGGGGTAGATGCTACCCCTTTATTCTCAAAAGGCATGGTTAACGTAATTTGCTAATTTTTGAGTTTTTTTTTCAACTTAAAGAGTGCTAGTAGCATAAGCATATAATTAGGTTTAAGGTCAGTTCATTGATAAAATGCTAACAATTTTCTATATTTTTTTTGTGCAGGTTGATGATGGAGGACGTCTTCAGTTTGACAACTAGATGGCCTCTTCTCTTGTTTTCTTTTTTATCACAAGCATTTGGACTTGTTGAACATTATCTTCTTGTTTTTGGATATTTCAATATATTTGAGGCTTATTTGGATGATATGTATTAGATATTTTGTATTTTTTTATATTTGTTCATTAGGATTCGTAATTAGTTGGATTTTAATTTATTTGTATGTTTATTGAATTAGTTTGGATGAGATTAGTATAAACGGGTTATAAAAAATTAAAAATAAATAAATATTTTTTTAATAATTTTTTTGGCTATGCAATTTATGCAGGTAAAAAATAGATGAAGGTTTTGGCTACGTGCATTACGTCGGCAAAAGTTATGTTTATAATAAAAAAAATATTTTTTACTTTTGCCTCCAAACTTTTCTTAGGCAAAAGTGCTTATTAAAATTAAAAAAATTATATTTAACTTTTGGCTATGCAAACTTTCATAGCCAAAGATTGTACATTTGGCTATGTAAACCTTTGTAGCCAAAGGTTGTACATTTACCTACGTAAAATCTTCGTAGCAAAAAGTTGTACATTTGCTTACAAAAAGTCTTCGCAGCCAAAGGTTGTATATTTGCCTACGCAAAACTTCATAATCAAAGGTTGTATCTTTGCCGACGATAAGTTGGCATAGGCAAATTACAACTTTTGGTTACAAAGATTTTGCGTAGCCAAAAGCAACGCACTTACCCTAGCATAATCAAAAACTCAATTTTTGCCTACGCACTATTTTATGCGTGGGCAAAGACCTTTCCCCAAAACCCTTTGGCTACGAATTGCCTACGCATGTATTTGCGTAGCCAAAGAGTTTTACCTATGCATATAGTCATTTGTCTACAAATTTTCTGCATAGGCAAAGGTGCATTTTGTTTTAATGACTGATTTGAAGTTACTTGAAAACATCTTGTATGTTCAGAAACTACCTAATGAGAAACGCATTCTTTGTTTCAATAATGGTGCATCTACTTCAAAATCTAAAGGTAAATCTGTTTTTGTTCAAAGTATTGCACATACTATCTCACATGTTAAACATAATGTTGGGAGTAGTTCAAAAAAGAAGAATATATCACATCCTGCATGCAATCCACTTGTCATCACTGTGGAGTTAAAGGACACATTCATCCCCATTGCAAAAAACTGCATAATTTGCCAAAGTATAAGCAATGGTGGAAACAATTATTTGAGCCAAAGATCAAGACAAGAGTCATTTGGGTTAGATACTCTAATTTGCCTAGAAAAGTTGCTCGCACTATGCTAAAAAATCAAACTACACAATTGTGAGTGGCTTGATGCAAAAAACCCTAATCAAAATGATCAAACTTCCACCCCCAGTGCTACTACAAAAATACAATTAAGGAGGAGTTAAAATTAAAAGAGAGCTACTACTGGATCTAAGTTGACAAATTTGCTATATGATGATCATTAGCATTATCAATTATGAACAAAAAGGAGGGAGGTATTGCATTCCAGGGGAGACAATTCCAAGCCAAGATGCTGAAAGTTCAGATATTCAGAGACAAACAGAGACAATATAAATCTACAAGTGTGCTAATGGTGATGATTTTATTTTTGTTAAAAACTAAATGTATTTTGGGTTTCATTTTGGGTGTATCAAATTGTATTGTTATAGAGAGTTTTATCCATGAATTACCAAAGGGAGAGATTTAAAGGATTTTAGTATATTGGCTAAATTCATGGATTGGGCAAAACTCAAGTTCTAGTTGTAGTTGCATTTCTATTTATTTTTAGAGTAGGAGTTTTTTGAAGAGACAACAAAGTCCCAGAAGAGCAAAAAAGAAGAGAATCCGAAAAATTTGAAGATGGGCTGTCCACTCAATTCACCATGGATTAGATCGATCGGATTCAAGGCAGTGTCCAAATTCAATCGATCAGACCACTACCCGGTTGATCAGACCTACGCTGGAAATTCCAGCGACTTGCAAATTTTTAATCTGATTTTGGTGGATCTTCCCTAATTTGTGCCAACTCCTTTCCTGATTAAAATATACTTATGAGGTACGAATTTGGAGTTATAAAAAGGGTTCTCTCTCAATCCTAAGGTATAAAACAGAGATCTCCTATTTTAAGACAGAGATTGTTTATTGGAGATTATCTTCTCTCGAGTTTTTCATTAGAGAGTTGAATGACTGAAGTTCTACTGTAGATATCCTTGTCTTCTACTTCTCTGAGCAAAGAAGAATATTCTGAGGAGTCAAGTACAACATCTAGAAGGCGTCTAGATGCTTGGATCTATAACAAAGAACGACAGGGAGTCGGTGCAGTGGCATGCTATGCAATGGGAATTACAAGTCCTTAGGTTGTGCAATAACCAGATAAATGTTGTGAGTATATCTCTTGCAACTATGGTATGATTCATTATACTTGATTTTCAGTTATGTTTTTTTTTCGGATTTGGATTTCCACGTAAAAATCGTGTCTTCTTGTGGTGTGTGCTTTTGTGTTGATTTTATTTCTGCTACATATTGATTGTGTGCACAGCTAGTATTGAAAGTGATTGCATTAATCCGATCCCCCCAAAAATGTTCAGGCTTACAACCAAGATAAATATCCTGCCAGCTTCAGCAATGCTAGAACCGATAAGGACTCAAATAGCTCCGTCCAGGAGATGCAAAAATGGGAGAGAAGAAGATAAATGATATCAGTTGTATATTCTGCAAGTGCTTGGCATGGGACAAATGATCATGTTTTGGAAAGTTTATACACACGCATGTGAACTTGCATTGTTGGGGGTTAGGAAGAAGATTGACGTTTTCCTTATCCTTCAGTCTAAAAACTACACCCAAAGTACGAGGCTTGGGAGTGCTAGTGCTGCACGCCCTATAAAACTTTTATTTTGTATCTTTTTTATTTTTTTAGTAATTATATTTCTCATCAGGCGAAAAAAAGGAACTATTTTCACAAAATAAAAACAAAAAAGGAAGAAAGAAATAATAATGTTTTAAATTTGAAGAAGAATTTAAGAAGTGAATACACAACTGGTACATTTGTAAATTTTATGTATAGAAACTAATAAAATGACATATAGTCAATAAGAAATGCATAATAACAGCCAAGCAACAATAAAAAAATAAAAAAATGTTAAGTCCTAATAGCCAAGCAACAATAAAAAAAAAAGGTTCAACCAATTAAGAACTTAAAGTAAAGCAGAAAAATAGAATTTTAGAGTGTCACTAAAATAAAAACCAACTATCAAAAAGTTTTATCTCCAGTACGTTGGAGATTCTAAATCAGCTAGAGCTTTTCATTTTGGAGGATTAGGGAGAGTCTTCAGGAACCACATTGCCCCTAATATGAGGCTAATTGAGCTGGCCGAAAGGCTGACCACATGGAATAAAGATTCCTTCGTGGACAATGGGGACACAAGATCCCTACGAAAAGAATCCTTGGGATACAAATATACAGTGGCACTCACAATATTAAAACTCTAACTTCTTGTAGGACTTTTAGAGCTCTCTCACGACAGAGTGTTGGAAAAAGCGGTGCAACGGAAACAACCCGCGATCTACGGATCTACCACGATGAACACACAGCAATCACTCCATCAAGCAATCACACACATGACACAGGAGTTTTACGTGGTTCGGCAACCATGCCTACGTCCACGGGAGGAGAGAACTCATCTACTATGATCCCATCTCAATCCCCTCTGGATCTAGGGTTACAGTACATCAATATATATAGTTCCCGCTTTCTTGGCCACCAAGAAAACCCATACATAATGACTAAAATACCCCTAACCCTGAGCCTCGGTTCTGGCTAAACCAGACGACCGATCCGGCTAAACCGGAATACAAGACAAAACCCAACAATCTCCACCTTGGCTTGGATTCCGCAAATCCTCAGAGCCACCTTGAGATACCCGGTAATGTCTTCACGCACCTTGCTGAAGGGTACGTCTCCGCACACGCTACGACCTAGCATGGCAACAGTTGCCTCCTTTGACCTCAACACCACCGTCTTGAACCTTCGAAGTGCTCTCCATTTGTTGCCACATGCATGCATCCTTGCAACACAATGAACCTAACTTCCGTCCGTCAAGACAAAACTGAAGACCTCACCGAATCCGGATCTCACTGATACCTTGTGAATCCTTCCTTCTGTCTCCATCCCGGTGTTCTTTCCGTCAAACCTGCAACTGTCCTGTTCTAGTCTGTTCTGCTGGGTTGGGCACAGTACATGCGGGTTAGGTATGACCCGATGCTTAAACCGGCTTACTCCGACCTGAACAAAACTACCTTTTCTTCCCCCCGAGAAAATCATCTCCGTTCAGGGCTTCCTGGATTTCCACTAGATGATATCATTGAAGATCCATCAATCCATCTTCCAATGATCCGTCGCATCTAACTCCACCTGAACCATAGATTTCCTCTCCTGTTATTTGATGTCTCCTTCACTGCTCCACCTGAAAAAGCATACCCTATCAACCTGTAGAGATTTCTGACCATCTCACCCTCCATGATGACCAATGTTCCCTTTTCCACCTTCATAACTCCACCCGCTACAGTGCACTTGCAGCCTTTGAAGTATAAGGCACATAAAGAAATCCAATTCTTCGTAATCCCGGAACATATATCACAACCGTTAGGGTTTGAATAACATCATTATACATCTGGATTTCTACCGTTCTTATCTCAAATGCTCATCCGTTGCATTCTCTCCCCATAAGAACAAATCCATCAACCATGATAGTTATTTGCATCAAACCAGTCTCTACGCGAACATATAATAGAAAGAATCGGAATCCCAATACCATGAATCAACAACCGGATCCATACCTGTAGCGACCAAAACGGATTCCCTGTCAACCGAATCGGAGCTTTGTTGCACACTACCTCCTTTCGATTCTGATTCCTTTTGCTTTTTCTTCCACTTTGGCATGTCGCTCCTTCCCGATCCCTTCGACGCGGATCTGAGCTTTCCATCAAAGTTCTGGAGCAATCTACCATTGACGACATCAAGTAACACTTTTCAGTCAATGCTATGTCATGGAGTCTAACACTCTATCCTGCCAATCCCTGAAGTCGTTTCTCCATCAAACACTTCAATCTGGCCCGTGATGCTTGAATCCATTGCTATCATCGTGAATCTGTCAGTTTCTTCAGTCCCCCCAACTTTCTGCCCATCAAACTGCCAATATCTTTTATCTACCTCGTAGATCTCGTCACCGTGAGCACGCTGGAAGAAACGGATCTGAAATCCGACTCCGGATGGCTTCGATATCGCAGAATTAATTCTCTACACTCCATTTGGTCAAACATCCATGTTGACCGTTGACCAGCCCATCTTCTTCCATATATGCGTAGATCTGCTCAAAACGAGTCCGTAGGCTCAAACGGATCTCTGATCGGACATCGGACGATCAAGATATCGCAGAAACAATTTCAGCCGTTGAATCTGGTCAAACCTGCCTGTTGACCGTGCTGACGTCACTGCTGACGTCACGGCTTGCTGGCAAACTGGGCTTCTAAAACGGATCCGGGTCGGGTTCACCTGACCCGCAACTGAACCGAACTGAACTGCGTGCTCTGCTGGGCTTCTCTCTCGAACCGGGTTCGGGTCCGACCTGACCCGGAACCGACCTGCTCTTCTGTCACTGCTGGGCTTCTAGTACACGGACCAGGTCGACCTGACCCGACCTGGCCTACACTCCTGCTGCTGGACTCTTTGCGCACATGGGTCAGGTCTTACCACTTGTTGGAAAAAGCGGTGCAACGGAAACAACCCGCGATCTACGGATCTACCACGATGAACACACAGCAATCACTCCATCAAGCAATCACACACATGACACAGGAGTTTTACGTGGTTCGGCAACTATGCCTACGTCCACGGGAGGAGAGAACTCATCTACTATGATCCCATCTCAATCCCCTCTGGATCTAGGGTTACAGTACATCAATATATATAGTTCCCGCTTTCTTGGCCACCAAGAAAACCCATACATAATGACTAAAATACCCCTAACCCTGAGCCTCGGTTCTGGCTAAACCAGACGACCGATCCGGCTAAACCGGAATACAAGACAAAACCCAACACAGAGTACAACGAAAAGCTACAACAGGAAGGAGAGTTTTGGGCACGGAGATCTCAGCCGAAATGGATCAGTTGAGGTGATAAGAACACCATAATTTTTTCATGCTACAATAGTATGTACTCCAACTCTGACCAATACTGAGGAAATGTTTGACTCGGTCTGGGTGTACTTTAACCAAATTTACAACTGAGTCCAATAAATGTGGCCACCAAATCCCATCTTGTCTTCTGAGGATTATCACTTGAGAGGATAATGACGTCCTCTCCATTCCGGAAGAAGGGAAGGTTGGGAAATCAGTCTTCTCATTGGCCATGAAAAGAGCCCAGCCCATGGACTAGATGGTTACAATTCAAATTGCTTCCAATAATTCTGGAATGACATTTGAGGAGGACATCAAGACCTTTGTTAAGGAATTCTATCGATTTAATTATATACACACAGAGGTCAACAGTACGGTTATTGTTCTGATTCCTTAAAAACAAATGTCTCACATCTCAAGGATTTTAGACTAATAAGCCCATGTAATGTTCAATATAAGATTGTGTCTAAAATCCTTGTCAATAGGCTAAGACCAATCCTTCGGAGGTTTATATATGAAAATCATGGGGCTTTCCTCCATGGAAAAAGAGCTTTTGACCACAGTTATTGCCAATGACATGTTTCACTTTCACTAGATGAAACAAAGCACCAGGAAGAGAAAGTTGAGTACGCTTAAATTGGAAATTTATAAAGCCTACGAAACAATCCCCTATATTCTTCTCTGAGGTTACATGCTCACCTCGGCCTTCTTCCAGCATGTAGTGGGCCGATCATGAATTTTTCGTCCTTGGCATTTCTTGTAAGAAATCATATGGCCCGCATGCCATAGGTCCCACATCAGATCAAGCAGGGCAGGGCAGATGCCTGTAGAGATTGCAATCCCACTTTAGTAGAAAACTTGATTTGGGCCCCATAATAAGACTCTCAATAGAATCAGTGGATGTGGGCTTCTGGTGAAAGTTGTCTTTAGTAACTGTAACTCTTTGGGACTTATCTATATAAAGATAAGGGAGCCCTAGGGTTGGATGATTCTCCCCATTCCCATAGAAAAGACAAGAGGCGCAGAGATCCACGGAGCTTCTCATTACTGGAATGCACATAGATTTCTGGCTGTGTGATGGAGTCTCCACATCCAAACCCATCAATTGGTATCAAAGCCCGGCGCAGTGTATTCTACCGGTTTAGATTTTGGAGAAGATGCATGGATGACTGTAGGTCTGAGATTTTCTCTCCCTGCTCAAGTCTTTGGTTTTCTCTACAACACAGCAATGGAGGAAGAAGAAAGTTTCTCTTAGAGCACAAGTAGATCAAGGCAGTAAAAACTCCTTTGCTATTGACTTTTTCTCCAAGTAAAGTCGAGAGCAAAGTACCCATCTAAATTTCTCTTGTTACTTTCAAAGTATACGATGACCTCTATAATAGGTTAAGAATAAGAGAAAGAGAGAAAGATATTTTTAAGCTCATAAAAATAAGAGAAAAGAAAAGTAGGGACTTAGATCATGTCAAATGTATCAATGACAATGAGGGAAATGTTCTGATGAAAGACAACAATATTAAAGAAAGGTGGAAGGAATATTTTAACAAACTTTTAAATGAAAAACATATGGGGGATACAAGAACGAGGGAGGAACTTCATTACCAGAGCATACTTTTCTCCGTAGAATTAGAATAGTGGAAGTGAAGGAAGCATTGAAGCAAATGAAGACAGGAAAGGCTACATGCCCAGATGATATTCCAATAGAGGTATGAAAATGCTTAGAAGAGGTTGGGGTGAGTTGGTTATATAAACTCTTCAATAAGATACTTGTGACAAAGAAAATGCCGGATGAATAGAGAAGAAACATTGTAATACCTATGTATAAGAATAAAGGAGATATACAAAATTAAACCAACTATCAAGCGATTTAACTTATGAGTCACACTATGAAGTTATGAGAGAGAATAATGGAGCAAAGATTAAGACGGAATACCAAATTGCTGAAAATCAATTTGGTTTTATGCCAGGAAGGTCAACTATGGAACCTATCTTTTCACTTAGGTAATTAATGGAAAAATATAAAGCAAAGAGGAAAAATCTACACATGGTCTTTATTGATTTAGAAAAAGCATATGATATGGTTCTGGGGGATTTAATTTAGTGGGTTTTGAAGAAAATGAATGTCCCTAAAGGATACATTGAAATTTTTAAGATATGTATGAAGGAGACATAACAAATATGAGAACCACATTGGAGAAATATGTGATTCCTGTAACACTCCGACCCAGTTTGACCTGGATTAGCGGCTAATTCCGGATGACTTGGTTGCTAATTGTGTTTTGCTCGTGTTTTTGTTTGGTTTCGGGTTATAGATAGGTAGTTGGGTTGAGTTTAACCTGGTTTAGGTAGACATAAGCCCTTTTCGTAATATTCAATTTTGTTCGATGTCGTCATTCATGCATCATCTTGGCTTCAACGCGTGTCTTTTGGTACGTTTGTCCGTCACTACGTCGTTTGCCAAATATGCCAATTGTTTCCGTTAGACCTGCCAATGACTCAAACTAGAAATAGTCTGAATGCTTGGACTTTATTGCAAATTGGCCTTTATGTTTATCTTTATAAGTCCACCGACCTTCTCCTTCTCTCTTACTGTTCTGTCTCTCTCTCCCTTGAGGCTTCTTCTTCTCATTCCTCTTGTTTTTATGTCGAGCAAGTCAAGGAGAGTTATGCATGTCCAGGTTTGGTCCCTCAGTCATGTGTGGTTGAAGGTGAGCTCTAGTTTTCCTCGCATCTCATCTTCTTCTCCTTCACTTATCAGGCAACCACTGTTTCATGCATTCACGTCTCTCTCTTGTTTCTTTCCCTTTTGCATGCATGGTGGCTAGGAGCATGCTATCACGTGAATTGAGCCCAAGGACAACAAAGAGTGTGTAGACCCCATTTGAAGGCAAGTATAAGCATAACTTGTCTAAACCATGTGGGTATGTGTTTGATTAAGATTAAGTCGTGTATTCTTGCTTATGAATGACGTTTACAGCCCCTCTTGTGTTCATTTCCCTCTATTATATGTGATTTCGTTAGTTTGAATATGTTTCAGTGTTTCTGTAATCAGTTCAGAAAATGCTTCAGTGTGTACCATGGCTAAGCCGTAATTCACCTACGGCTTAAAGTCCAGAAAGGGAAAAACTTAGTTTTCTTCTACGGCCAAGACACAATTAAGCAGTATATTGTCTTACGGCTAAGCCGTAGCTCGGCCGTGACCCAGCCGTAGATCAGTACATTGTGACTTTTTCTGGATTAACTGAAAGTAAGCAATTGACAGACCTTCTACGGTCCAGCCACTGCTAAGCCATAGAACAGCACACGGCTAAGCCGTAGAACAAAATACGACTGAACGTACTTGCGGATGAATAGTAAAGGGAACCACGGTGGAGCCACAGTGCATATTACGGCTAAGCCGTAAGATGCCTACAGCTAAGCTGTATGTTCACCTACAGCTAAGCCGTACCACCCCTATGCAATGTCTAAAAACTGGGTAGGACTAAGGAAGAGATTGATATAGCCTTCATGATAGCATGTAGATCACCTAAACTTGCCCGATGATATGAATGTATGACATGTATGATCTCAAGGGCTGCGATTCATTCATGCATGTTATCCGGTTGTTTAGCACCTCTCTATGGGTGTTGGTTTAAGGGACTTCGGTGCACATTCCAGATACACTGCAACACTAGACAATGGTGCATCGACAACTTAAAACTACATCATCATGCACGGTTAGAAACACTGGATAACTAGAGTAGGATTGGCTAGTAAAATAACGTGATTCCTGAAAGATAATCTGATTTGCATTGCATCTTGGCTTCGGTCTTTGCCCTCTTATACGCGTTCTGCGCTGGGGCATACGATTGGATATTCCTAGCTCTGTCCATGGTTAATCCCGGGTGGAACAGCGGTCTTGCATGTTCGATATTACTATTTGATACACATGAGTTGAGATGCCTTCATCCTTGGTTATCCTAATGCTTTCTACTTTGTTGGCCTCCATTATATTATTGGATCTGCTAAGGTTGATGGGGTTGTTGATTAGTTTAACTCGTATGACCTTTTGCATCTGTTTGATATATGCTTAACCAGACATGCACGTCACGTTCTGCTCAGATATCCATGTTAAGCTATGCGCATAATGATATGCACGTTATGATATGCATGTTCTTATATTGGTTGACTTGATGTGGTCCGGCACTACTGAGCCTCAGCCTTAGGATCCCAACAGGGTGACTTTGGTATAGTTTGCATGGCCTTACTGCAGAAGGAAACGTCTTGGGGAATCTGGACCCTAGGAAACCGAGACCCATCTGGCCCATGGTGTTCTCTGCATGGATATAAGATCCCTATTTGGGAGCATTTGGCATACGTAGTAGCCAACTAGTATGTACATGTTATGTTACGTACACATTGATTTAAAGAGCATATGTTAATTTGAATGCACAACTGCTTAGACTACTAAATTAAAATATTATGATTATTCATGTCTTTTATCCTATTAGAGACCACACGTGTTAACTTGTTACTGCTTATACTTCGCTGAATCATTGTATTCACATATTGTCTTTGGTGTTGCAGGCTCAGGTACCCTGATCGAGTTCTTGTCGGTTATTCAGTTTGCTTGGGAGACTTCAGCGGTCTCTTTAGGGTTTGCGCAGAGTGCGACACTATCATATTCACATGTTGCCTTCTTTTCTGTCATTGATGTTAGTCATGTTCTGTATCTTTGTGATTGGATTCCATTTGTATATTTCCGACCTGTATGTACTAGTTGGATATCATTCAGTTGATTTTCCTGTATGTTTCGTGCTTCGGTTTGATACCTACAGCTTCCGCGTACATGTTTGCACGTGTAATTTTCCCTTGTGCGTGAGCATCTAGACTGGGTCTAAGTGCATATGCACGGGAGTATGTGTGTCACTGGTTAGATTTTGACTAACCCCCGATCGCTTGGGCTCGGGTTGTGACATACATATTGTATAGTATCAGAGCGTTGTTGCTCTAGTGGATAAGCAGGTAGGCATATAGGCACGTGGTGAGTAAGCGTTATGCTAACAGTTGGTCTCCAGTGCCAATTTGTTGGTAGGGTTGGTTGGCATGTGTTATTCTTTTCTTAGAGTTTTTGTTCACAGGCGTTTTCTTTCATAGGTGTTCAATCAGTGGTTGTCAAGACAAGAACAGACGGAATCTACACGTAGCACATCCTGCCCTTGGTGTTAAAGCTCATGGCAGCGGACGGTTTTCAGGAACCGTACATTGATGTTCTCCGTTGGGAGTTAGGGTACCTCAGAGGCATTCCTTTTGTTGTCCGGACAATGGCCTTAGTGGATCTACTGCAAGAAGCTAAACTGTCCCGAGACCGGTACACGTTAGAAGAGAGCATCAAGCATCTTCTCCCAGACGCTTACACAATTGTGTGCAGACGACGGTGACTCCTGCTGTATGCATTCAGAGTACGAGAGTTCCTCAGGACACACTTCTATTATCCATATACCTTCTGGACGGACAGTAGTTACGTGACATTCGAAGTGTATTTCCACGCTTGTATAGAAGCCTTGCTTGCACAGCGGGATGAGTACGTCAACATGCTTCAAGGAGTGGTTGTTTGGTATGTGCTTCATCGAGGACCCCATGCCTTCATCGCACCCTATTAAAGGCGACTTCTTTATCGTGCTCGAGGGACTAGCTGTCCATGTTCTCTTGTGTTCTGTGTCTCCTCCTTTTGTGTCAGTTAGTAGGGTAGGTGTTCCTTGTTTGTTGAGTTGGTAGGAGAGGAGATGAAGAGACCCCTCTCGTGTGAGTCTTGAGATGTATTGAACCCTGCCTTTGTAATTCTAGTCTTAGTGCATCTATCTCGTTGTCTCTTGCTCTCATTCTATGTTAGTGTGGTCGGGTAGTTATTGCCGTGTGATCTTGTTCGGGAAGTGTAGTCATAGCCCACTTTGTGGGAGGAGGCTGATCTATTCTTTTAGTGGGGGAGTTTGCCGAGGAGCAGCTAGTGGTTTGTGATCATTAGCAGGGCGCTTGCATTCCCTGGATACGAAGTGGAAGTTCTGGGTTTTAAGGAATGACGGTCTTGGCTTAGTTGGTATTTTTGGGGGAGGAGCTTGTAGTTTCCAATGGTAGTTGTGTGTTGGAAAGGTGCAGATGATTCCTCATAGGCTTTGCGTCGTATCGACTTGTTGTTGGCGGGTTGTTGATTTTTTTTCCATTGAGGAAAGTGCCATGTCACCCTTCGAGTGGTAGACCTCCATTGATTTTCCTGTATGTTTCGTGTTTCGGTTTGGTACCTACAGCTTCCGCATACATGTTTGCACGTGTGATTTTTCCTTGTGCGTGTGCATCTAGATTGGGTCTAAGTGCATATGCACGGGAGTATGTGTGTCACTGATTAGATTTTGACTAACACCCGATCGCCTGGGCTCGGGTTGTGACAATTCCCCATGACTATAGGTTTACATCAGGGATCAGCCTTAAACCCTTATCTCTTTATATTGATTATGGATGAGTTAACTAAGCATATTCAAGAAGAAGTTACATAGTGTCTATTGTTTGCAGATGATATAGAATTGGTGGGTGAATCATGAGATGGTATAAATGTTAAACTCAAGAGATGGCGGTGGGCATTAGATGCTAAAAGCTTTAAAATAAGTCGTATAAAGACAAAATATCTGGATTGCAACTTCAATAGATATGTACAAAGTGTTTGAAACCATTATCAAAATTAAAACCCATGAGATACCATGTATGGATTCTTTTTGGTATTTGGGCTCAATGATTAGTAAGGAAGGGGAAATTAACAAAGATGTTGAGCGTAGGCTAAAAGCTAGATGGCTGAAATGGAGACTAGCTTCTAGAGTACTTTGTGACAAATGAATAGCTACGAAATTCAATGGCAAATTTTACAGGACAGTGGTTAGACCAACTATAATATATGGAGCAGAATGTTGGCCAATTAAGAAGATGCATATACGTAAGATGGATGTGGCAGATATGAAAATACTTAGGTGGATGTGTGGTAAAACTAAGAAAAATAAAATTAGAAATGAGCACTTTTAAGAGCTTTTAAGGGTAGTACCAATAGGGGATAAGATTACAGAAAATCGTTTAAGATGGTTTGAGCATATTGAGTGTAGGCCAGTAATGGCGCTTTTGAGAGCTTTTAAGGGTAGTACCAATAGGGGATAAGATTACAGAAAACCGTTTGAGATGGTTTGAGCATGTTGAGTATAAGCCGGTAATGGCACCGGTGAGAAAAAGTCTGGCTATCCACGTGGAAGGCCCATCACGAGGTAGGAGTACCCAGAAAAAATATTGATGGAGGTCATTAAATCATATTTGAAGAAGTTTAACTTATCTAAGATTTGGCTCAAAATAGAACGGAATGAAAAAATAGAATTTATGTAACTAACCCCAATATAGTTGAAATAAGGCTTTGATGATGATGATGATGATAACTTTTAAGGAGCTATTAAGCCAAGCCACTTTGGTGGCTTCCCTTTCTTGTCTTTTTCTATAAACAAAAAGAAAAATGGGCTAAGATCCTTAGGGCCACACTAACCCGAGTCGAGCCCTCCTGTCTTCTCAGTAGGCATGTAACCCAATGCGGGAAAGACCAACCACGATTTTCGTGTTCTCCATTTTTGCAACAAGTTGGGTCAGGCGGACCCAACCCATTCTCAACCCAATCTGCTTCAACCCAAATCCACATGCAGTGTCACTAACGCATGTCTAACAACATCAATGCTGACGCAGAGATCATACGGCTGATGTAAGCAGAAGTGCAGATCGCCATCAAATCTTCCAACTACAATATGTTGGCCAGCCAGAGTCAGATCAACAATCCGTTTGCACCTACAGAATCCTTGCAAGCATATTTACGTACTGGCAGCAAAAAGAAGACAATGCAATGGTTCAGACAAAAGGGTGGTATTTTCCCTTCATACGATCAATGGTATCTGAACCATCTTTTAATTAAAACTAAAAATAATATCTTCCAAATCAGCCTTGCATGATCTTACAAAAGCTGATATTTTTAATGGCAAGAACTTAGTTGTGTGGAAGTGTCGGATGGATGCATTACTGCATTTCGATGGACTGACTTATATGATTGAATCTGATCTGATCCCTAAGGCTGCTGATAATGCCCCTAAGGAGGACTATGAATTATATGAGCAATGGGCCTTTGATAACAAATCAGCAAGGCATCTATTGATCAAATTCATATCTAGTGAGTTGGTGAAACAGTTCGAGCATTTCACCACGGCGAAAGAAATATGGGATTATGCTATAGGCAAGTATGATGAAACCTCCAAATCTTATCTAATGGAGGCATTTAGCACATATGTTAATTACAAGATGCTAGAGGGGTCATCTATAAAAGATCACATTGACAAAATGTCAGTTCGACATAGTAATCTTACAGCCTTGGGAAAAGAAATGGACGAGGATTTTCAGATCATGTACTTGCTGATGAGTCTTCCACCTTCGTAGGAGAATGTGTCTCAAACCCTTAGCCTTCAAAAGAATATAACCCTTAGTGAGGTTGAAGCTAAATTATTTGCTGAAGAACAAAGGCAAGCTGTCCATGGTATAACACCTACAAACTCTACTATGATTGCTAAAACTAAGAGCTATAGCAGTGCATTAGCCGCCAATGTGAAAAACAAAAAGAAATTTAAAGGCAATCCAAAATGGAAATGGCCTAAAAATAATGTTTATTTTAATTGTGGGAAGCCTGGACACTTTAGTTTTCACTGCAGAAAAAAAACGGGTGAGAATAACCAGTAAGGTAAAGTGACCAAAGAACATGGAGATTATGTTGAGATGGTCACTAAGCCCATGATGGTGGACACCAATGATAATAATTGGTGGACTGATTGTAGAGCCACTAGACACATTTCAAGGTTCAAGGTTGGATTTATCGAATTCAAAGAGATGAAACCTAGAGAACAAAGTATATACATGGGGAATGAAATATTCTGTGATGTGTTGGGGATAGGGAAAGTCAAAATTCCCTTACGAACATGAAAATCCTTTTATCTCTTCGATGTCTTCTTTACTCCCGTGATAAGGAGTGTCATCTCTGTGAGCCAGTTGGCAATGAATAGATTCAAAGAAAATGAGGTTACTATTAGAATGCGCAGTTAAGTTTTAGTCCATGGTTTTCTTTCTAAAAAATTATATTTGCTGGATATTCTTAATAATAAAATAAAGTCCACTTCTGATTATTCTGTGTGTGTGAATACATGTATGAATGGTTTGGCAATGTTATGGCATTTGAGATTGGGCAGCATTAATAAAAATAGAATTAGTAGAATGGTTAAAGATGGACTTTTACTAGACATAGGTAAAATTGAGTACCCTGTATGTGAACCATGCATAAGTGGAAAGATGATCAAGAAAGCATTTCCAAAAGGAATTAGAAGTTCTGAAAAATTGACCATAATTTATTCAGATATATGTAGACCATTGAATGTACATAATAGAACCCAGGAGGACTATTTCATCACATTCATTGATGATTACTGCAGATATTAGTATGTGTACCTAATTACACATAAACATGAAGCCTTAAAAATATTCTAAACATATGCTGCTGAAGTCCAAAATCAAAAGGGCAAGAAAATAAAGAGGATTAGATCTGATAGAGGAGGTGAATACACATCAAAATTGTTTAAAGAATATTGTGTACGTAAGGGAATAATTCATGAATATTCAATTTCATATACCCCACAGTAAAATAGCATGGCCGAGAGGAGGAATAGGACTTTAATGGATATGGTAAGGTCAATAATCAGCCATGCAAATCTTCCACTATATTTATGGGGAGAAACATTAAACATTGCACAATATATTTTAAACAGAGTACCCTCCAAGAGTGTGCCAAAGACCCTGTATGAGTTATGGACCGTTACTAAACCAAAATTAGAACATGTGAAAGTTTGGGCTGCCATGTACATGTCCTGCTACTACCACAAGATAGACATAAACTGCAAGCAAAAATGAAAAAAAAATTGTTCTTTCGTTGGCTGCTCATCTCATTCTAAAGGATATTGTGTATATGATCACGATAATAGGATAATCATGGAATGTCGAGATGTGTTTCGCTTTGAGGATCCGGTCAATCCTAGAGTAAAACCACAGAGTGTGAAATTATACGAAATCTTTATGGGCAAGGGCGTTCAAGCAAATGGGCGTTCCGATGAAGAGGACATTGAACATAAAATTCCTAGCTAGGGCCCACTTAAGGTGTTGAACAACCCGATGAGCCAGTTGGCAGGCCGATTCAGGTGAGGAAACAACTGACATATATAAATGATTATTGCAATTTATTAGAAATCGTGCACGACTTAGATCCAACCTCCTACTCTTAAGCGGTTAAAGCACAGGATGCACAGTGTTGGCTAAAAGCTATAAGAGAGAAGATGGAATTAATTGAAAAAAACCAAGTATGGGAATTGGTTAATCTACCTAAAGATTGGAAAGCCATTGGATGTAAATGAATTCTTAAAAAGAAATTTAAGAAAGATGGATCTTTGGATAAATAAAAAGCACGGTTAGTAGTTAAGGGATTCACACAAGTGGAAGGAATAGATTACGAGGAGACGTTTTCTCCGGTCATAAAATTCCAATCCATACGAACCTTGGTAGCAATGGTAGCATGTCATGACCTTGAATTACACTAGATGGATGTGAAAACAACATTTTTAAACGGCGAATTAGGGGAAGAAATTTTTATGAAACAACCTAAGGGTTTTGTGGTGCAAGGTCACGAGGACAAAGTGTACAAACTTAATAGGGGATTGTATGGATTGAAACAAGCCTCAAGACAAAGGTATAGAAAATTCGATCAAGCCATATGTGAAATTGGATTTGTCCCCAATAGTACAAACACATGTTTCTATATTAAACACAGTGGGAGTTGTGATTTATATTCGTCATTATATGTGGATGACATTTTGATCGTAAGTAATAAATTGGAAACCATAAATGAAATCAAATAATGGTTAAAGTCAAGATCCGAGATGAAAGACATAGGTGAGGCAAAGTATGTCCTTGGCATTGAAAAAACCCATGATTGTCCGAATAGGATATTGACTTTATCACAGAGATCTTATTTGAAAACTATGTTAAAAAGGTTTGATATGGCTATGTGTAAACCAATTGACACTCCCATCTGCAATTACACAAAATCGTCAAGCGATCAAGGACTCACAAATGAGCAGGGCAAGAAAATGATGAGATTAAAACCTTATGCTAAAATTGTAGGTAGCATCATCTATGCGATACTGCGTACGAGACAAGATCTTGCATTCATTGTGGGTCTCGTAAGCAGATTCTTAAGTAACCCATGATTACAGCATTGGTGTGCAGTTAAGAAGATTCTGCGGTACATCAAAGGAACAGTGAGCCTTTATCTATGTTATCAATGTGAAGTTTTGGAACTGCGTAACTATTCAGATGCAGATTGGGCTGGTGACTTAGACCAGAGAAAGTCAACAACCAACTATGTGTTTACCCTAGGAGGAGGTGCAATTTCTTAGGGTAACAAGAAATAGACCTCCACGACTATATCAACAGCCGAAGCTGAGCATATAGCTTATAGTACAGTAGTCCAGGAGGCTCTTTGGTTAAAATACTTTATGTATGATTGGAGGTAATAAATGAGAAGGAGCATGTCCCAATGAGCGTAGAAAGTACGTCGGCCATTTCTATAGTGAATGAGCAAAAGATTAACAGCCGATCAGAATATATTGAGATAAAATATCACCTTGTTAGAGAGAAAGCTGAAAAGAATAATATAGAGATTTTCTACATGCCTTCATAGGAATCGATAGTTGATACTCTCACTAAGGCTTTACCTGTAAAAGTTTTTGCAAGGCATGTGATGTGCATGGGACTAAGAAATGTTTGATGTACATGGCATTCGTGCCAAGTGGGAGATTGTAAGAAATCATGTGGCCCGCTTGCCACGGGTCCCACGTTAGATCAAGTAGGGCAAATGCCATCAAAGATTGCAATCCCACTTTAGTGTAAGACTTGATCTGGGCCCCACAATAAGACTCACAATAGGATTAGTGGATGTGAGTTTCTGGTGGAAGATGTCTCTAGTAAGTATAACTCTTTAGGACTTGTCTATATAATGATAAGTGAGCCTTAGGGTTGGATGATTCTCTCCATTCCCATAGGAAAGACAAGAGGCGAAAAGATTCACGGAGCTTCCCATCACCAGAACGCACATACATTTCCGACGGCGTGATGGAGCCTCCGCATCCAAATCCATCATCTCTCAGAATCCATATTAATAGATGTTTGCCTAGGGCTCTAACACCAACCGGGGGCCTAAGATAAGGGGACTCCATACACCACTATCTTTATATTATATATATATATATATGTTGGGAGGCTTTTATGAGATGCATGAACCCAGCTAATAAGAGAGACAAGAATATCTTCCTTAAGGTTACTCAAAATGGAGAAAGACTAGGCCTTCTACAATTTAGAGACAACCTCATCATTTTCTGAAATGTCAAGGAAAAGGCCCTTGGAGAGGTTGCTAAATGTATGAATAGCTTTGACCAAGGGCCTATCAGGCCCCAAATCTTTTAATTTTGGGTTAAACAGGTTTGTCGGGTTGAGTCAGGTTAAAAAGGTTAGATGGATGCTTGATAGGCCATTTTAGAGATTTTGGATCTTTGCATATATAGTAGTTTTGTGTAGGGCCCTTTGGAGATGGGATGGGTAAACATTCTTGGGCCTTGGGCCTGAATTATTTAACATTTTAAGCCGAAGTCCTTTTCTGAAATTGTGTAAAACTTACTAAAGAGCAAGGAGCCCTTCCTTGTAATTTATAAAAACCTTTACATAAGCTAACCCTAAAGGCTTTCAATCATCTTTTCTTTGTACGCATAATTCTTTTGTTTTTCTTCCTCTCTTCTGCAACCAAGCCCTAGTAGCTCTCTAAAGGAACCAAGGCTTGATCCAAGAGCTTAGATAACACCATCACCTTCGTCTTCTTCCTCTCTCTTTGTCTATTCTGATAGTGTCTGCAACCCGGTAAGTATCTATTTCCAAACTACTATTAAATTCCTTTCAATTTATTAGGGTATGTTCAATACTTTAAAAGATCTATGTGTTTCTTGGATCTATAGGATTTTAAATCAAGGAATTGAGTCAGGATAGGAGTTTGTGCATGATTGGATTTAGCCTTAGCAGATATGAGTTTTTATATACGATGTAAGGCAAGTGGATAACTATAAATAATGTCATTTTAGTTGCTTTGATTGATATGCTTAAAAAACTAATTTATTTGATTGGTTTTAATATTTTGATTGTAGATTAATAATGGGAATTGAATTTTTAATTTTAAAAAAATATTCAACTCAGCACGTGCTGCCTATGCAAGCCAGGCAGTGGGCCTGGCCTACGACTAGGCTAGGATGGCTACCTTGTAGGCTTGGGTCCGCTAGGCTGGGCTGAGATTCTAAGGAAGGGCCTGACAGTAGAGCCAAGGGAGCCCAAGAGGACCAAAATTTTGGATTTGATCCTTTTGGGTTTATATTTTATTTTTATTTTGGATTTTATTTTGGATTTCCATAGTAGGTTTGGGAGTGATTAGAACATTAAATTACAATTTGATTAAAATACTGATTTGGGTTTAATTATGACTTGATTAGAATATTAATTAATTTTAATTAGGTGTGATTAGAATTATAATTAGATTATATTATAATTTTAATTGGGAATTAGTTACATGTGATTAGTATAATTAAGAAGTAATTAGGGATGATTAGAATCTTAATTAGACTGTATTTAGGATTCTAATTTGGATTTTTAATTTGAGTTTAAATTTCGGATCTGAATTCGGGTTTCGGTTCTTTTTTTTTACATAAGATAATTAGGTGTTTTAATACACATCAATGATGATTAAGAACCTAATTGTTCCCTCTCCTTTAAATCATAATTTGATTTAGTTTGGACTTGGAATTTAAATACCTTTTACCCAATTTGTAAGAAACACTAACTTTACGTAATTGGATTCAATGGGTTCTGTTTTTAAGAAAAGTTAGTTGAATATTCACATAAGAATTGGACTGAATTCAGAATGGGAATGTGAGTTTCGGGATGCACCATATAATAGACACCAAAAATAGGATATTGGCATCATGGAATCATATTACATTGTGAAAAAAGGTTGGTTCCCTTGTGCATACTTAACTGACTATGACTACTAAGTGGATTAATGCTTACCTTCAGAGGAATTGAAATAACACACGATCATAATATACTTTTAAAATTAAGCAATCTAAGTATTTAAATTGATAATGGTTTGGATATGGTGAGTTAAGGGTTTCATAGTATGATTCATTACGCAATATAGTATGTATTTATATATATATATATCTAGCCGACTACAGTTGGAGGTGGTTGTACACCATCGGGATAGCATGTATTAGTGGATGTAGTACACAGCTATACCATTTGTTATATATAGGGGGAATACCCGTTTTTATATATTGTATCTTTGGGAATACTCGTTTTTATGTATTTATGTCACTAGGGTTGCATTTTTATAATTTGAGTAGGATGTAAAATATGTTTTAATTCAATTAATTGACATCATTACTTGCAGTTTACCTCTTGTCAGATTATGTTAATCTGACCCACTACTTTTGGCGTCTAGGCCCTGTTGCTGGCGCTGAACCGAAGGGTCAAGAGACATAAGAGATTCCACTAGATGGCGGAGTTATTAAGTAGAGCGCTGATGACATTGTCTGAGGTGTCTTAGTGATAATGCTTAGATTTGAAACAGTAGACTCTTGTAATAAAGCTATATTTGGGGCTATTAGTGTAGTCGTTTAATTTATTTATCTTAAAGTTACAACTCTAATTGTTAAACTTTGAAGTTCTTGACCATTTATTAATTGATATTAAGCTTAGTTTATATGAATTGTATATGAATTGTATTTAATACTCAGTTGTGTAGATTATGGATTTCTGTTCCACATGTCATTATGGTTACTTGATCGACAAACATAGCCCACGAAAGACTTCAATCCACCCAGAATTGGGGTCCATATTGTTTTTCAAGAAAATTTTAAATTGGCACTAATTCTCACACCCTTAAGACCAAGTTTGGATCTTGCTTCGTTTTGAGGGCCTGACAAATGGTATCAAAGAGGTCAACTTTCTAGAAGTTCTAAAATATGCTAAAAATGTAGTTCTAATGTGAGGATTAGAAATTTTAATAGGAACGTTAGATGTAGATGAGTATTGTTATTGTATACAATTTTTTTTTCTTGTTATGTCTAGAGTCTGTATGGGTATGTTTAGCTTCTGCCTTCTAGTTTTCGCATTGTAGATCGTGAAGTCTTTAACAATTGGTTGTTTTGCAAACTTGGTACCTAAGACGAGGAAAACGAAAGCAACCCATCATCTCACAAATCAGGTGAACCTAGTGGAGCATCTAATGATCTGATACAAACCTTACTGCAGGCTATGCTAGCCCACCAGCAACTTCAGGATCAACTGATGACTCAGTTGTTGGAAGCAGTGCTAAGGGTGAATTAACCCCATGTTGTGCATGAAACGCCGCCTCCATCACCGCTGCCGCCGCCGCCATAGCCAACGTTTGTAGTAAGACCTCAAGTAGTAAATTAGGTAACATTTTAGATTTTATACTTGAGGCTTTGCAAAAAATTAGGCAGCCTCATGTTATTGTTGCCCCCAGACCACAAGATCCCAACGACATTTTTGAGAAGTTTAAAAAGAGGGGACCATTGGAGTTTAATGGGGGTAAAGATCCAATGGTGGCAGAAGAATTTCTGATCCATGTTGAAAAGATATTTGAGAACCTAGTCTGCACGGGGGTATGGAAGGTTAAGTTGGCAGCTTCTATGTTTCAGGATGTAGCTGACATGTGGTGGACTACTATTAAGGAAGCATATAATGTAATAGTTGAGGAAGTAGCTTGGACCACCTTTCGTAACCAGTTTCATGAAAAGTATGTACCGAAACATGTTCAGAAGATACTAGAGTTTAATAGATTGAAGCAAGGTACCTTGTCCGTCAAAGAATATGAACTGTAGTTTATCCGTCTCTCTCGTTTCACATTAACTCTCATCACTCTAGAAAGTGAGAGGATATAACAGTTCCTCGATGGCCTTCGACTAGATATATTACTGCATGCCAAGTCATAAGTTTTGAATACCTACTAGGTACATTTAGATAAGGCATACTAGGCCGAGTAGGTGATTAGGCGTATGACCCCTCCGAGCCAACCCAAGCAAAAAGTTGCTCCATCTCTTACCCCACAGCACCAATTCAAAAAGCAGAAAAAGAAGTCTTGTGGCATTTGTGGCAATAACCACGAGCCATTTCCCGAAATAATATTTTTTTATTACTTATTTAAAAAACTAAGGCCGTTTTAAACTTATTTCCAAAACTACTATAAGACTTCGTTAGAAATAGAGTCTTTATAGAAAACGCTATTGCATATAGCGTCTTCACTGAAGACGCCGTCAAAAATGGCGTCTTTGTTATTTAATTTCAGAAAAAAATTAAAAATAAAATAGGAAATTTCAAAGACGAAGACTCCATTGCAAATGGAGTCTTCAGTGAAGACTCCATTCCCAATAGAATCTTCATTGAAGACTCTATTGCTAATAGAGTCTTCGTCCTTGATTTTTTGAAAATAAAATAGAAAAAGTATATTTTAAAAAAGCAATAAATATTGGAAAAAGTTTTTTAAAAAAAAGTAGAAGACGGGTAGTTTTACGTTAAAGACTCCATTGCTAATGGAGTCTTCAACTTGAAGACTCCATTAAAAATGGAGTCTTCTATTAACCTTTATCCTACAAGTCACGTGCTTGCCAGTAAGTTAAATAGTAGGTGGCGCCAATGAAGACTCCGTTAAAAATGGAGTCTTCTTAGGAACTAAGTCTCACTCACTTTTATTTCTTTATATATACGGTATTGATAGCAAAAATATTAAAATTAAAGAAATTACCAAAATTATTGGACAACATAACAACAAAATAGGAAATCAAATATGAAACTTTAACAAATCTTCATTAGATTTTCGTGACCCAATTACGATTCTACTTAATCAATAATTAAATTAATAAAATATACTGAGCCGTTTTAATTGGTCGGATTCCTTTAAAAGTCTATCCAAATCAAATCTACAGGGTGTTTGACTTATTAGATTTCATAGATCACCAAAATATGAATATTGCATGACCATAAGATTAATGGTCAAAGGTTAATTTCAATAAAGGACGACCAATCTATGTGATTGATCTGGTTAAACAAGTAAGATAAAATATGAAAAAAAAAAAAGAAACATATATCACATATATTAATAGCATATTAGCCAATTAGCTGGACCATATTACAAATGGATTCCATAAATTCAATGAAAATTGTTTTCAAAGATGTATGTCACTGAGGCAAAAACTGGTTAGAAACTCTCACCCTTTTATAAACTAAAAATTAAGCTGGTTTGAGAAAAATGTCCGTGGTAGTTATTGGTTTTTAGTATTTTGCTTGATCGCCGATAAAAGGCAAGAAACATTACTTAATAAGGAATTTGAATTGAAAAACAAAATTTGTAAAGCTAAAGTTTTCTCGCCATCAAAACTCTTCTCAAATTTTCTTGAATTTTATTTTTTAAAACGCTATTGTTAAATTTTAAAACACAAAGCAAAAAACTATTGAAATAAGCCCCCATAAACCTTAGTGTATATAATTAGTAAAGTAGAGGTTGTCCTGTCTTGAGAACTCTTCTTGAAATTTATTGATTTATTTAAAAAAGAAACACTGTTGATAAAATAAAGAACACCAAATACAATAATAGTCATAACAAATAAGCACCATTGAGACAGCCCCGTACAAACCACAATTTATTAGTTTAATAGTTCACTAAGGTACAAAAACATTCAAATAACTTGACAAGTACATGATTTTCATGAAAAAACTAAATGATTTTCAAAATTTATTTCTTTCGACCCTCCTACAGTCGTACTCCGTCACTCTTATACAGCCTTCTTCGTTTCCTTTTTGTTATTTCTTTTTTAACTTTGTTCTTTTTTTTATTTCATCCCTCCTACTCCCTCACACTGTACAACATTCTCCTTATTTTTTCCTTTTTATTTTTTGCTTTGTTTCATTTATTTATTCCCTTTCTTCTGTAGTGTTCCTTTTTTTTCTCTTTCTTCTGCTTCATATAAGAGATAATCGATAGTGTGACATGACATATGATGTATAAAATGACAAATCTAATAAGTATACATTGGCAAGTAAAATCAATGTAGTAATTAATGCATCAAATGATTGTTATAATTCATACATGAATAAAGAATTGTGTGACATCATAAGCATATGGTCGATTCAACTTGGTTATATATACCCACCTATATTCACAGAAGGTCTCATAATTAAAACCAAATCACCTATATTTCAGAAACCAAATCCTTATCCCTAATGGCAGGCGGAGTCCCAAGGAGTTCAACTAGTCGTGTGCGTGCTTGGGTGTGGTTACTACTGCCTTTCCACGATGACTATTGGATTGAAAAACACTTAGATCCAAAAGAGTATTATGTTGGTTTGAGACAAGAGTGGAAATTCAGGTTGGTCGAGCAAGAGGGATTACTGATGGATCTACACAACCTTGGTGCACCAATCCCCCAACGCCTCTCACTGACCATGCCGAGAAGAGACAGGAACGATTATTAAAGAGCGGTAACTAGAATTAAGAGGGAAAAAAATATGATGCTCATGCGAAGGTGCCGGTTTTTCATGCTCCAACTAGCAAGCAAGATGGTCGAAGCAACTGAGAAAGAACTTACCACCACTGAGCGTAACAACATCCTAACCAATGAGAAATATCTATCTAACTATTATATGTCAGATGAAGAATAAGCTATTACAGAGTGACCAATCTTTCTATCATTGTGTATGTTTATGAGTATCTTATGTCAGATGAAGAATGGGCTTTAACACTTTTAATCCATGTGTTAAGAACATGTAAATTATTGATTTAACACGGATCCATTTCGTAATAAATGGTATGGAGAAAAATGTGAGTGCTATAAATGGTATGGCTCGTCAGGATACCTATGTTTTTCTTTAGTGCCATAAAGTTCCATATATGTACAACAAATATATCAGTGCTAAGAGCATCCTAGTCAAAATAATACAAACAAAGTCAATTAAACATAACTAGGTACCACATCGAGGCCGACGTACAACCCTCTTCAACCTCTTCCGCTGATATATCGCATCATCTTGTCCGTCAACCACTGGCACATGAGTCACTCCCTCAACCTGAGTCTCTTGACTCACTCCCTCAACCTGAGTCTCCTAACTCACTCCCTCAACCTGAGTCTCCTGACCCACTCGGCCTCTGCCCCTGCCTGTACTTCTGCCCCTACCCCTGCCCCTGCCCGTCGCTTTACCCCTACCTCTACCATGTCTAATGTCCTCTAGCCCTGCCTCTGCCTCAATGAATCCATCCTCTGGAACCGAATACACTAGTGTGTCAGCAATGTATGGAAAAGTGAAAGGAACTCTGGATGGATCTAGCTGTACATACGATGCAGACCCTAAAGAAGGGCCAGCCTCAACAACTGGGATGGATGACCGTGTCGATGATGCTCTTACTGGAACTGCTATGGTGGGTGGGGTGTTATAACCCTGTGTTATATCATCATGTGGCTCCAACACAAATTCAATGTCTTCCATTACAACTACTGAGGTGGATAGGGTGGCATCAACCTGCTGGGGTGTCGGCGAGCATCCTGTCATAGTTACCGAAGAGGATATGGTGACATCATAATGCTCTAGAATAGGGGATGCACCCGTCATAGTGGAGGGTGGTGGGGATGAAGATGACATGTCGTCTAATGCTAGTCCTGTGTCTGTGGGGGGCATCATAGTGGACTGTGGTGGGGATGATGACGGCATGTCGTCCACTGCTGTTCCTGTGGTCGGGGGGGGGGGGGGGGGGGGGGCATGATGATGGTCTCTGGCATAGATGATGATGCGTCATCATGAGTAAGTACAATCGAAGGATGCTGAGCAGCTTTAGACAGTGGGACATCCAATACTAATGGGCTTGTAGATGGTACAGAGGCTAAAGGCATTGGACGATCCCTATTAACATGACCATCTCTTGTAGCCCGACGAGGCCTCCTGGGAGGAATGGTCATAGGCATAGGGATGGCATCAAGGACAGGTACCTCCATCTCAATCTGGACCGCTAGTCTAGAGTGCTCACCCATTTGCTGCAGCGTATATCAACATCCATCTATAATGTTGCGCAACACGTCGGTCAACACACACCTATGATCATCTGACCCACTAGCCTCAGTGCCACGACGATAAATATCAGTCACCAGCTGCATCTAAAAAATTTTGTGCCACAAACGTAAGAGGTTAAGGTACAATTAGATTAATATTTGACCATATGCTCATACATTCGATTATTATATTAGGAAATAAATATAATAAAATAACGAATTTGTTGTACCAATTGCTTAGCGATACCTCCTGACCCATGGTAACCGATGACTGGTCGGGGGTGCTTCGGGTTGCTGATCATCAATCGCGTGATCCTAAGGAACCACACCATGCAGGGATCCCCATACGCCATAGGGGTGAGGGGTGTAGTCAATGACGCCTAACACAACATAAGTGCGCCGCCTCCTCCAGTAGTCAATGTAGCATACGTGGTGAGTGCTCCAATTGTGGCCCTGGTGGCCACGCCTATCTATCCGATGGAGCAAGCGACCTGTCTCAACTAGAGGGGGTACATGCTGCCAAAACCCGAACTGTCGTACGACACGGTCAGGAAGATGCCACTCCACAATATCGTAGCACATCAAGGGCGACCATGTGAGCCAAACATCCCAGCCAATCAAACAGTAATCAGGTAAAACAGCTATAACATCCTCCACATAAGGCTCCCATATGCACTGAGAATGAAAAATAAAGTCCAAATAAACATGCCTGACATAATATATATAATACTAATCTATATATATAAAAGGAGATAATAATAATTTAAGCACAAACCTCGCCCTTACGTAGTTGATCAAACTAATCGCGATCAATTCGAACGACCAACGAGCTGACCAAGTCCATATGCTTCGCTACTGTCCACCTAATAAATACAAAATGGGATTAAAATAATTAAATAACATTAAACAACTGACAATAACATATATGAGGGTATGAGACTGTCTAAGACCTGCATCCCCGTGGGCCAGGGGGTAAAGGTGGGTCCACCCCTTGAATAGGCCTAAATCCATCAGGGACGGCAACGCGTAAAGATGGCCGAACGCAGGGGAGTCACTCCCATGCCCACATCTATAAATAGGTAAGAACAAAAAATAATAGGTTAGCTGTCAAGCATTAATTTAGTACATCAAACAATTAAAGTAGTGCACCACATATTATGTTACCTGAAGTAGAGTAAGCAACCTGGATATCGACAATGCACCCCTCCTAGCGGCCCGACACAATGCTCGATATAGTGCCCCTAGTATGGCACTACCCCAGCTGAATCTGCCGACTACATCCAAATCACATAATAAAGGCAAGTACATAAGCCTCAAGTATGTGTCGGACGTATCACCTAGGAGATGACCCCCGAGGATGGATAGTATATATGCTCTAGTGTACTGTTCAATGACTATGGCGTTATTTTCACCCCCTGATATCTGTCTAAACTGAGTACTCAACCAACTAATCCCTAGTCAAGCACCAATCAGCTGACTATCCTCTGGCGTCCTGCCCAACAACTCCCGACACATGTCCTGCCATTGCTGACGAGTACATGTCTCATATACACTGGTGACTGGCTCACCATCCACAGGTAGGCCCCACAAGACAACAACATCCTGCAAAGTGACGGTCGCCTCGCCGACTGGGAGATGAAATGTATGGGTCTCCTCACGGCATCACTCAACCAAAGCGGTGATCAATCCATGGTCCAAGCGAATGTAGCCTACACGGTACACTCCATAAAATCCAGCCTGGATCATGTATGGCATAACCCGAGGATCGGGTGCCCCTATACTCCAGAACGTCGAATCAGCGCGGCGACAACTCAGAGGTCCAACATCCTGCCAAAATAGCATGTGTACATCTTTATTAGTACAAGATTTACACAAAAAATAAAAGCTTCGATGATAAAATAACAAAAAACTTCGATGTATTGATACTAACCTGACCAGCCCATACATCCTCTGAATGATGCTCTGACTATAAAGTGAGAATGATATCACCTACTCCTACCTGTCTCGCCATGAATGCTGCCAAACGATTGTGACATGTCATTTGTAGAGTAATGCAAATATAACTTTTGTGAAAAAATAAATTAAAAAGTATATTATTCAGTTGAAGACTCCATTGGAAATGGAGTCTACTACTGTATCCTTTAGTTAAAGACTCCATTGGAAATAGAGTCTTCAAACTGAAGAACACTCAGTTGAAGACTCCATTTAAAATAGAGTCTTTAACTAAAAAATAAGACTCCATTTCAAATGGAGCCTTCAAAAGTAATTGAAGACTCCATTTCCAATGGAGTCTTCAAACATAATTTAAGCCTCCATTTCTAATAGATGGAGTCTTCAAACGACTTTTAGTTTGTTTAACGTATGCATTAAAATACCTTATAAGCCAATTGGCCAACCCCAATTTTATTATTGTTATATATATATATATTTTTTTTTTGGCTGTGAACCTAAAAGAGATTCTGCAAGAACCTGAATACTTCATTTAAGTTTGCTTATTAGGCCAAGTGGGAGATGTTGACATATGAGACTATTAATGGGGCCACATGTGGGAGCAAGGCCCAGTGCCTCTATTGACCAAGTCATGTGAAGTAGATAACGAACCTATGTCCACTCCCATACAAGCATCTATGATACAAAATGTAGAGAGTGAACATATTATGTAGATAGGATACATCATCTATGTGCTCATCAAGGGCACATTTCACTTATATTGAATGAAAAAGACTATGTAAAAGTTTGACTTTGGGGTACAAGTCTATAGGCCACTTCATTTGACTGTCCCAACCCTCTCCACCCTGTTTGTGACTTAATTACTCATTTATTAATGGAGTATTATACATGAAATGTAAAGATTTTCATTAAATCTTAATATTCGTTGAAAATAAATGAATATGATAAGTCACATGGTCATGTGGGGTACAAGTGTCACAACCCGAGCCCATAAATCGGGGGTTAGAGAAAACCTAGCCAATGACACACATACTCCCGTGCATGTACACCTAGACCTCGCCCAAATGTACACACACAAGGGATCAATCACAAGTGCAAACAAGTGTACGCGGAAGTTGTACGTGTCAAGGCATACCACAAGATAATAAAAGATACCATGATTATAAAAGATTGGACTGATTACAACAATGTACAACAAAATCGAGAGACTAATCCACAAAATCAAAATACATATATAAATCAGACCCAAAAATACAATATGTAGAAAAATCTCCTAGATAAGATCAGACACTATGGAGGGAAGAACAAAATGATACACCGCTCTTAGAAAAATGGATCATGTCAACGCCTCTAGGCCGAGGGGGCCTCGCGAGCCTCTCCTGGAGTCGGGTTGACCGACGCAGGATCGGAAGAGGGATTTGAGCCTGCAACACCAAGAACAACTCATAAGTACAAAGACTTAGCAAAATATAAGCCACAAAAAGATAACACGAATTGTATCTATCAATGAGCAATAGTAGTAATGCAAAGATCCATAGTGAGCATGTTCGTATACTAGGCAATCGTGCATAGGAATAAGCATGCTGTCAGAATCATCAATAGAAATACACATTCGAACTGGCTACTACATTTGCCATATTCTCCCTTTCGAGAGCACACAAATAGGAGAACACCATCGACCGGGCCAAGATACTAATGGGTCTCTAATTCCCAGGGTCGGGAAGCCCAGGACACGAGCACTCTGCAGAGGCGATCACACACACTAAACCAAAGTCAACCCCATCGGGTATCCTGAGGCTGAGGCTGAGTAGTGCCATATATAGACAATCTCAATCACAATCAAATCAGATGATGCACATCAATCAATATCACATGCGGATCTCATATCACAATCTATCACAATAAATGAACAATAGTAGTGCATCACACACTGATAAGCAATTCGGATAACAATACGAATAACGAATGAGAATAAGCAAATACGAATCAACACTGACGAATGAGTACAAATAACAAATAATCACTGAACTCAAGTACTCCATATGAACTATAACAAATACACAGTAATGAAGTGTCCTTGCTCGGGCTTTGCTCTGGGGATGTAGCTACATTTCCCACAGAATCGAGAGGTCCAGCGCAAAACACAAAAGGGCAAAACCGAAATCAATATGTAATGCAAATCGGATTTACTATGACGAATCAAGGTCAATTACAAGCCAAACCTAATCTAGTTGTCCAGTGTTTCTAACCGTGCATGCTGATGTAGTTTTAAGGTATTCGATACACAGTTGTTCCATCAAGGAGTGTTGCATCCTCTAACGAAGGTGTACCAAAGTCCCTTAAACCAACACCCATGGGAAGGTGCTAAACAACTGGATAACCTACATGAATAATACACAGCCCTCGAGGTCATTCATTTCATTCTTGCATTCCATTGGACATGTTCAGGTTGCCTACATTATAGCATGAGAGTTATAACAGGTCTCTTCCTTAAACCTCATCTTTTTATTCATTTCTCAGGGTCACACAGTGTAGCCGTAGGTGAACATACGGCTTAGCCGTAGGTTTTTAACGGCGTAGCCGTAATCTGCACTGCGGCAGAGCCGAGGTTCCCTAAACTATTCATCCGCATTTATGGCTCAACCGTAATTTGCTCTACGGCACAGCCGTATCTTGTTCTACGGCTTAGCAGTAACACAATCTACGGCTTAGATCTGGCTGGGCCATAGAAGAGCAGCAAATATGCCAACTCTCAGTTATTTCAAATGTCACCCTGTATTGATCTACGATTAAGGTCACGGCTGGGTCACGGTATAGCCGTAAGCCATTTCACGGCTCAGCCGTAGCACAATTCACGGTTTAGCCTTGAGTGCACTGCGTCAGTTTCCTGAAACAGCTACAGAAATACAGCAGGGCTATCTCTCGACTGAATACAGAAAGATACTAACAAATCTCACTCAATAAGGCTGTCTAACAATGATTCATACAAGAAGAGTAAAATATACACACAATCAAAGCATTACCAATAAGTGTTCAAGCTACTTGTGCTTATACTTGCCTCACAAGTGGAAACCACACACACTACAGTCGTTGTCTTGGCTCAATCCGCTGGAGACACACGAAAATCACACCACAGGCTCCCTTCATCACGTAAACAAAACAGAGTTGAACAAAAGAAAAAGAAAGAGACAAACGAGAGAAATCGTTGCAGAAATGAGAGAGAAACGGTGGGAGGTAGGATATTTATAAGATAAAAGAAGTCAAATTTGTAAACAAGTCCACCATTTGCCTCTATTTACAGTTCGAGTCAATTGACGATCCAACGAGAGCAAACGAAATCATTTGGATCCAGAACAATTATGAAGATTAACAAGCTCAACGAAATACACGTGTTGACATCAAAATGACGCAAAACTGACAAGGTCCAACAAAAGCAGAAATTATGAAAAAGGGCTCGAACTACCTCAACCAGGTCAAACTCAACCAAACTACCTATCCATTGCTCAAAACCAAAGAAAAACAAAACCAAAACACGCTTAGCAACAAGATTACACTTAATTAACCACTAATTCAGCTTAAGTTGGGTCGGAGTGTTACAACAAGTCTGAGGTGAAGTGGGTAATTGTGGAGAAAGCTCAGATAAGTTCCTTAAAAAAAACATCCTTGAAAAAATTACTAAAACCTTTGCCAGAGGTGAAGTGTCTTATTACTGGAGTTCGTTTATCTCTAGAACTAAGTTTCCAACAACTCAACTAATGATAATTGAGGCCCTGAGAATATGCATCCGGCGCATTAAATGCAAAACTAACAGTGGATATCTATAATTACATATGTACACTTACACAACAAACATACATGCCATAAGTAACTCTAAAATACAAAGCCATAACTTAAATTATTTGACCAATAGCATGGGTTTCATGTTTTTGGAATATTATGTCTGCTGACAAACTTCAATATACAATATGACAAACCAAACAATTAACTGAGCACATTTCACCCGTCAGGTTCATTCAACCTCTATCTGCTGGAATGCATCATCTTCAACTAAATAACTCCACAGTTTTCAAATCACTGTTTATCCGTAGTTTAAGAAGCTGCCGACCGTCTAAGTCTGTCCTCCAACTTCTTTGACATTTAGGCAAATACTTAAGAGTTCAGAGCAGCATTAAAGAGCCTAAAACAAATATATACCATGAAAAATAAAAACTATAATAATTATATATCTATAATTATTATTTCATCTTTAAATACCAATCTAAATATAAATTCATTGAGAATACCTGTACACCTACCATTACACACTTCTATGACTAAACATTAATAACCCGGCCACAAAAGAGTGGCAAATGAAATTATGACATAATTTTACTAAAAAACAATAATAATAACAATAGTTATAAACAATACTAATGAAATAAGGATTATGCTGTTAATTGTAGTCAAAGTGAGGCCTAAATACCTGATTTTAACACAGTATCATCATCATCATGGAACTGTCTTCATAGGACTTTTTTTCTTTAAAAATAAAATTATTATCCCTCTCTTGAGCTATATTCTCTCTCACTACAAAGACTAATAAATCTTTATTACTCTATCATTTCCCAGTTTCAACTCTTGTATACATAGAATGTTTCATGACTCTAAGCTTCCATTAATGAAGGCCAAGGAAATAGTATGATGTCACAGCCCTGTTTGGATTTGTAGAGCTTGGTAGCCTTGCGCTCAGTTTACCTATAATTCTAATTAAAACCAACCCTGATTACCTGTCATCCATTATGGCAAATTAAAAAAGTGACTGCCACTTAGTAAGGCAAATAAAAATAACATGAGAGAGGCACTAAGTTCACATAATCCAAGAATTCTATGGACTCTTGAAGACACCAAGATGGCACATCAAGCTTAGTAAATTCTAAGCCTTTTGTTCACATGAGGCATGAGACAACCTACTAACAACCACATGGGGCAAGGACATATCTCAAACATGATGAGACTTACTTGGACATGTTCGCCTATCGTGTCCTATCTCCGAACACAAGCCACAATGATTCTTAGTTCGTGTGATGGATGAATCCATTTCATTGTGAATACAAGTCAAAATTGGACGGCCCAGTCTAACTTGACGCCGAGTATGGTAATTAGGGATCATGGTGGGCATGTTAGGCTCATGTCAATAATCTTCATGGGGCATTGGGTTGAACATTGGCTCCCAAACATAGATGTAGACGTCTATCATGTACTCCTGTGCAACCAAATTAAAAGAGTCATGTCCAATTTCTGTGCAAACGGCAAACATGTGAGAGCAAGGAATTTTGTATGTCTGCCACTTATTGCAGTCACAACTAGGAGCTTCCATCGAACCACGTGTGTGATATGACCCTCCTTCAAATGCGATGACGTTTTCACCTCGTAAATGCCGCGTTCCCTACGCATGACCAAATTATATGTTTTTAATATGTTAACAAGTAGAATTGAACTTGTATGATTGCAAAGCCACTCACCTATTGAAAAATTTCACCTCAAATATGTTTGCTTTGGCCTGGTACGAATCAATCTTTTTTTTTACAAGATCAGTAAACTTGCGACCACTTGCCATCTGTCTACTCGCTTCGACCTGATACTTGTCAAAGTATTCCACTAAACGGTAGAAGGTGAGTTGGACACAAGCGGTGATAGGCATATTCCGTGCACCTTTAAGTACACCGTTGAAGATCTCCCCATGATTAGTTGTCGTTATCCCCCAACGTTGTCCACCATCATGTGCAAGTGTCCACTTTTCCTTCTCAATAGCATTTAACCATCTTCTCGCATCAGGGTTTATCTTTTCGATCTCTTCTATGATGTGGTTGTACTTTCAAACTAATGAGCAGCCCCAGCTTTCCAGACAAGTTTCCTAAGTACGCCATTTTTGAATTTAGAATTGAAATTACTGCGCACATGTCTGAGGCAGTACCGATGATAACCACAAGGTCCCTATTCAGCATTATTCCAGACATTCTGAATGGCCCTCTGAATGGTAGCGTGATGATCAGATATTAGGGTGACTCCCTCTCGGTTCGGGACAATATGAACTCTGAGGTTATGGATGAACCATGTCCAGCTTTCTCCGTCATCCTTTAGAACAACAGCAAATGCAAGTGGGAATATATTATTATTCGATGTGGTTCCCATTGCAATTAGCATCTTCCACTTGTATTTTCCGTAAAGGTGAGTGCCATCGATGCATATAACCGGCCTACAGTGCTCAAAACCTTCAATCGATGGTCTAAACACTCAGAATACCTTTTTAAGGACAACCGAACCAGCAATAGCTGCATGGTAGTAATCCCAAACCACTACTGTGCCTGGATTGTGTGTTTGCAATGCAAGCATAAACTTCGGCAGCTTTTTGTAGGACTCGTCCCAATCCCCAAATACAATCTCGATGGCTTTTGTTCTTGCGAGCCATGCCTTCTTGTACGAAATGGAGTAATTTTGATGTTTGGCCACCTCCTTGACGATAACCCGGATCTTGATTCCCGGATCTTCCTACAGAACACATTTGGAGTGATGTTAGGCATCTAGAATTATGATTATTATTTCTATTTAGTAAACATGGGAATTTAGTAGATCAATATCTGCACTAGTTCCATGATGAGCTTAGCAATAAGATTCGAACTAAGATTGCAATGGTCCCGATTATCTCTTACGTACATATAATCGTGGTCACCATTGTACTTGGTGATCTCCAACATCTTGTGCTTCTTTTTAATTGTTGCACGCAACATCCAGCTACAATCATGCTTGCAGTGAACGCCCAAACATTAGGAGTAGACAAACTGACCACGTACTCTCGATTATGTTTGATGTGGTAAAACTTTACTGCATCCTTTAAACTATCTTTATTCTTAAAAATCATCCCAACCTTTAATGTTGCATTCTATTCAGACCATATCATAGATGAAGGAGTTTCTTCATTATTGGTTATGGAGTGGTCAGATTTCCAGTCTACCGTGGTAAAAAATGAAACTGGGTTGTGAATCTCTTGCATGCAACCTAGAGATGGAACTTCGTGTCTTACATCAACGGTGTCTTCGGCTGCTTCCTCAACCATCAGTCCAACATCAACATCCTCATCGGACTCTGACTCTTCAGCCAAGCTATCCACGTTTTCTCCACCACTAGGCCATCCAAAACCATCACTCCGAAGAAACTTTTCTACAGGATTCACATCGCGAGCTTCGTTGAATGATAAAGTAGTACTGTGTGTCCTCGTTGAATCCATGTCCATCACTGGGCTTGATGAGAAAGTTCTGGCATATGGTAGAGCTAAAGGTGCAAACGCCAAGGACGGACCGGACTGAGACTCATGTAATGATTGTGACGATGAAGCTCCCACGTCATGTTGGTAATGATCTATAAAACCAGAATAGGGTGACAATATAGATGAACTCGGAGGATGATAGATGTAGGACCCTTGAGTCAACAACCGTGTGAAAGGTCCAACACTTTCAAACATCATCCTAGGGCCTTCAATTAGGGGTCGGAAGAATGGCTCCTTCTCTACGTAAACCTCGACACAAATCATCCCAGGGAAACTCAATGGGATATTCATCACACTATCCAATGCTGCGTCATCATCGATTGGCACTTCGACATATTTTATTGTCCTCGTTGATTGCCAGTGAACCAACAGAAATCTACATATCAACTTCAAGCGAACATGTTCCCCATCTGCCACTACTCTAGGTCTAAGAATATACAATAATTCATTTAGTGTTGTATGCCGACAAATCGTATAAACCCACCTAGGAGATCCACTGTACGAAACACCCACCTCGGGGTGTTGCTCTATACTTCCCTCCCCCCCCCCCCCCCCCCAACAATAAACATCATTTGAACATTCGCCATGATCATACCTTCTACAAAACAAAGACCAAAACAAATGTTTAGTAGCAAACTAACGTATATAAATTGATATACACCACAAAGACAAGGCTCATGAAGAAGACCCTTTCCAAGTAGTAGCCAAAAAACCATTAAACTATATAAAAACCGTTCCACCCAGATGCAAAGTAGCTAGGAATTATACCAACTTTCAAAATCAAAATGAGTTTAACTACGATATCTTAAAAAATCACGAAACAAAATAGAATAAATCAAACCAAAACATGAAGTACCAACACAAATGGACCAATGCTCTAAAGGTACGACTGACAAACAATTTCCAAATAAATGGTCCAATCGTCTAAAAAAAATAACAGAATGATGAGACAGCAATGAAAATAACTATCCAAACATGACACATGTTTCTTACACTCAAAATACATACAACCATATGGAAATGCCACAAAGGTACCCCATCCATCTATCCAAATCACACTAAAATCAACTCCTATATGAAAAAGAAAATCAAAGCCAAAAGATGACGAATATACCATTACAAGAACAACCACTATAGATCACCCTTTTCCAGTTACAGCTTCTACACCCCCAAATATTAATAAGAACTCATCACTTAATATTCAAACTTCAAGTTAAAACATTGAAATAACACAAGAACAACAAAACATTAAAAAAAAAGTATATAAACTCCCATGAACTTAAAGAGTTGAACTCATGAAATTCAAACAAACATCTACTTCCTAATTTTTAGAGTAGAAATTTGTTTAGATTGCCTATTTACACAACCTCTGCATGGTAAGAGAGGCAAGGCTAATGTTAACTTCTCAACTCATACCACCTATCTCTATGTTTTTTTACTACAAATGAAGCGTGCCAATGATGCAATCTCATGATTCTCATCAGCACAGTGGTATTGATATCAACTAAGTTCCACAGTCAATTTTATAGCTTTTAATGCTTATCTCATGTGCAATTAACTATATTTGCTTCTTTCTTCTTTTTTCCAAGGGGTGGGGTGGTGTTTACTGAGCCACTGCAATTAACAATTCTTAATCTAAGATAACAGTGAACTACCTTTTCTATTCACTAATATAGCTCTCACTATTATAGCTCTCCCACAAACTGGGACTCAGTAAACAACTGATGTAGGCTGCATGTCTAAACTCTAAATTCAACCTTCGAACACAAAATGGACAAGCTGGGTCTGATTAACTCAAGTTATTGGATGCTATGACCATTGCCTCCTCAAAGGCAACTAACGCACACGCAAAGATCATCTATCAATAACACCTTCTCCTCTCTCCTCCTTTCTTCTCAGTCTTTTATTGGAAACCTATCTCCAAAGGATTTGAATAAAAACTCATTTTCCCTCTCCTTCAATCTCTCATCTTCCTCCACCTCTTTCCACAAAAGAGAGGAGAGGGGGAAAACAAATGAATCAACCAAACTCAACCTGACCCAGCCCGTACTGAGTCAGTGAATAAGTCCAAGTTTTAAATCACTGTCCCTAGCTGATATAGTTGACAAAACCCATAGGGACAATTTCGAGTTCCAAGTTTCCAACTAAATTTCTAGAAAATGGGGTTTTTTGAAAGAGGCTTAGCTTAGAGTGAAAGATCAAGGATGTGGTCTATAATTAAACTTCAAAATTTCCCCTTTTATTAGGAAATTATTGCAGACCCTTCACCCTTCTAAAATGAATTTCAGGAATTTAATGGTCTCTCTTAGATCTTCTTCACCGCTCACCACTTCTAAGAAAACCCCTTTCCTCAGAAATCCTAAGAACTTATTAGAACTGATGATGATGCTCAAGAGTTTTGCTAGTCAGCTTACACTTAACTACATCACATTTAACACTTTACTGGACATACAGAGAAGACTTCCAACTTATAAACTAACAGCAAAGCCAGCAAAGCTAATGACTCTCAATTAAGGCAGGAGTTGTTATTGATCCCTTTTCTCTGTTCCTCATTCTCTTTTAATGAACACTTTCAATTATTAATCCAAGAAAACGAGGACCTATGCAGATGAATGGGTAGTAGCAAATGGGAAAAAAATACTACAGAAAAACCAACTGCATGTCCAGAAACACAAGCAAGCAGTCAAGCAAACACAATTCACAATGTCCAAACTCCATAATTCTAAAAAAACAAACACAACCCAATTCAGCAACAACCACAAACAAAACCACCCTTGGCTCATAAACATTAAATTTCTCACCAATTGTGATCTAGCGAGGTGCCTTCTTCTTGCCCGTGATAGGAACCCTCTTCCCCTTCAGCGTCCGACAGTTATTCCTCGTTCACTGTCCTCTGCACGGGAGCTCGGCGATATGGCGCAATCGTCGGTAGCACTGAACTTCCTTCAACCTCTCAATCGCCAATCCATTGAATCACCTCCGCAGAAACCAAGAGAAAAAAACCCAAATTCAACAAGAACCCAATATAAAACAAGAACAGAAAGACTACAAAAAAATCAAACGTACATTAATAGCAGAAAAAAAAAATCAAACGTACACTATAAAAAAAAACAGAGCAGAGCAAAAAAAATGCACCAAATGCAGTGCAACAGTAGAACAAAACAAGGAAAAAAAAAAAGAAAATCTAAATGCAACATTAAACGGACAGTAATAACAGATAGAGAAGGAGATAAAAAAGAAACCAGGAAATGCAATTTTTCAGCAGACCAGAGTAAAGCGGGAAAAACAAAAAGAAGGGAAGATGACTACAGTTGTCGCCGGCGTGCAGGTTACAGAGGGACACTAGGTGCAACAAGTACGCCACGGCCTCCTCCTTTTCCTCCTTCTTCTTCATTTTTGTTTTCTTCTAGAGCCTCTCTTGAGTTTTTCTTTATTTCCAACTTTCGATGAGCCGCTTCTTCTTCTTCGTAGTGAGAAATACGATCGCTCCAGATGATCGTAGTAAGGAAGATGATCGTAGTGAGGAAGCTGATCAAAGCCCTCTTTCTTCTTTTCTTCTCGTCATCTTTTTCTCTTTCTCTCTTCTTGGCTTCGTTTTCTTCAGCAGCAGCAAAACAAAGACGGAATGAAGGAGTGAAGGAAATTAGGGCTCAAATCATTTGATGTAAAGGAAAATTTGCATTTAAGCCCTTCAGTTTTTTTTTTAAGATAAAAACCTGGAAAAAATGAAATACATGTCTTCAATTTCCATTGGCAACGGCACGAGGTATTTGTTTACTGAAGACTCCATTAGCAATGGAGTCTTCAAAAAAAAACTCCATTAGCAATGGAGTCTTTAATAAAAACTCCATTTCCCTCCAATTGCGATACAGTCTATAATTTTTTAATTTCTTTTCGATATTCAGTCTTTTTAAAATATTTATTTATTTATTAAAATTAAAACATGAATACTCCATTGGCAACGGAGTCTTCAATGAAGACTCCGTTCGCAATATAGTCTTTGTCTCCAAATTTCTAAACTTTTTTTTCAGAAATTAAATAACAAAGACACCATTTTTTATGGCATCTTCAATGAAGACGCTATTTGCAATAGCGTTTTCTATGAAGACTCTATTTCTAACGGAATCTTATAATAGTTTTGAAAATAAGTTTCAAACGGCCTTAGTTTTTTAAATAAGTAATAAAAAAATATTATTTCAGGAAATGGCTCCAATAACCACCCAACATCTAAGTGTTAGAGGCAGACAGGAGGGTGTTATCACTGTGGAGACATTAGTCATCAGGTCAAGGACTACCCTAAGAAAAAAGGCCAATAGTATTAACAAACATCTACACAGGGAGCTCCTATTCAAGCACAGCCATTGAGACTGATAGCACGAGATCCTCCGCAGCATCCACGACTTCAAGCATCGCAGTAACAGATGCAGTTGTACCGACCTTCCAAGCAGCCTTCACCTCAGAGAGGACTCCAGCGACCTCTAGGGCCTAACAAACAGCAACCAAAGCCCCAGCAAGCAGGCGGAGTGTCTGCTATGACTCAAGATCAAGCTGATGCTGCAGAGAATATTGTTAAAGATACTATTTCTATTTGTGGTCGCTATGCTAAGATTCTATTTGACCATGGATCTATGCATTCATATATCTCTCCTAAATTTACTTCAAAAACTAATATTAGAGCAGCAGAGCGGCCTTTTGATTTAGTTGTGACTGCAACTAAAATTTTGGGTACCAACAAATTAATAGAGGCATGTCAGCTTTGATTTTCTCAGGGGGTACCCCAGGTTCGGTTATCTGTGCTGTGAAAACTCCTTAAACTTTCACCATCACAAGAATAACGGAACTTATATATCATGGGGCTTCTTTGTCTTTGGATAGGAAGCACAGGGAGGACATGAAAGCTATTGTCACCGACATTGATAAGAAGTTGGCTTCTTCGACGGGTTCTCTTCTCTCTCTAGCGGGAAGAAGGATTCTCACTTGTTCCACACTAACATCAATTCCAAATTACTGGGTTAGCCACCAAAATATTTCCTGAGAAGATCATTAAAAGAGTATTGGCTACCCAGAGGAATTTCCTCGGGAGTGGATAAAGTTCCTACGCTTACAGCCTGGTGGCATGCATGGAGCAGGACTACACAGTCGATTTCCGGATGGATGATTAGGCCTGAGGGATCTTGAATGGCACACGAGGGCAGCCCTATTGCATAATGTCTGGAGATTTCTGTAGAACCCATAATCATTTTCGGTTAGAATTTTGACCCAGAGGTACCAAAAAAAGTGTAAGCTTGAAGAGCGTCACCCACAAGGCAGCAAGTTCAAGCTTTAAAAACTACTATTAGGTTTATATCTTGTATTCCCATTAGTTGATGCATTCATTGGATTACAAGAGCCGAGCGTCAAAGTAAAATATTTTGGTCATTATTCCGAAACCGAGCATTACATCAAGGTATTGTGTTCGCTCTACCCAAACTTTCTTTTCTGCTTTTTTATGAATTAAGATAAGAAAGCATAGATTATAAATACAAATAATCTATACCTTTAGATTTTGGTCGAAGGAGGTGTGAGAGTTCTCTAGTCTGAGACCCTGTGAGTCACCACGTGAGAGATGGTGAGAGAGTGAGGATCTTTGTATTCCTTGCTTGATGGTAAAGATGTTAGTCTAGTCATATAAATCTCCGCCGTTTGCTTTTTTTTTACGTGGCTTGATTGTCGATTGTAAGTTTTCATGTTTTTTAGCTTGTGCACAACAAATGTTATCAGGGCTAGGATTTCCTAGGCCTTGGATTGGGCGCTGGAGCGATCGACAGATTGAATCCTTCTCTGAAGGGTTCGGATCTCTGTTCTCGTAAAACAAAGGAGGAGATCAAGTTTTCCAGATCTCTGATTTGAGCCACAATCGAAGAAGACCAGAACACTGCTGATTTGGTTTGCAGGAAGAGAGAATCAGATTTCCAGATCTGAGAAGAAGGGGCCAGCCTGCCTGCGTTGGGGCGTCTCCAGAACAGCGGAGGGCTCTGTGATTTCCTTTGTTGCAAAAAAGGGTTTACTGTTTACTGCCCGAGTGCCACCGGAGAAGACCGGAGAACCCAGTTTCGCAGCCGTGCAGATGATTCGAGATCATTGGAGTCATTGAAAAGGGAAGACGAGAGGTGGTTTGCTCTGTCTGCATAACGCTGAGAGAGAGGGATCTCGAAGGTGGGCCACATCATTGGCTGGGCCACTCTGTTGAAGATCAAAAAATGGAAAACTATAGGGCTAGATCTTGAAGTGGGTCCCACCTGCTTTTAGGGATCTTGGATGGAAGAGGCAACAACACATATCAGATAAATCAGAGAAAGATGCAGCTCTTCCGCCGCCGGAGAGTAGCGCCGCCGTCCCCGGAGTGTCCTCGCTGCTCGCCGGTCTTGAGGTTGAGAGAGAAGCAGAAGATGACTCGAATGGATGCTGCGCGCAGAGGAAACGATGGTCGAGGTTTCACGGTGGGTTACGCCATGGTGCAAAGCTTTCTCGCGGTCCTGCATAGTTTTTGGCTTCTGTGAAGTCACGTGGGAGACAGATTAAAAAATAAAAGTGCAGACTTTTGACTGTGAAACAGACATTGTCTCCCAATTTCTTTGGAGATTAGAACAAAAGGAGGGAGAGTATGAAGCCACATGGTGATTTATGCACCAAGGGGTTTCAAGTCCGGCCAGGTCGGACCCAACCGAGGGACGCAGTCCACCAAAAGAAAACCCATTTCAGCAATGCAAACTAGTGGGTTCAAGTTTTGGGTCGGCCCAAACCAGCTGCAACACTAGTTGCTAACATCAGCAGATCATATGGTCAAAGGTAGTTTGACTAGATTGACAATAGAATTTTCTTTCTACGATGTATTGATAATCTGACATCCAATCAAAGATCCATTTATACCTACTAACTTGTTTTGAGAAGATCTATGGAGTGGAAGAGGAAGATTAGTTGTTTAACGATCCACGAGAAAGTTTGACTAATCAGAGTGTAGAAAAAAATTATTAGTATGATATTGAAGCCATCCAAATTTTGATTTTAGATCTATTTCCTCCGGCATGCCTGTGATAATAAGATCTTTGCAGTGGTGCTGAAATCAAGAAGTTTTGATGGTTGGTTGTTGAGTGATCAAAAAGAATTTTTTTGATTCGCCAATTAAATTGAGCATTAAGTTAGAGGTGGAGTTTGACGAGATGATGTACTTTACTCAAGGTTCATTTGCTGGTTCGACATATTACAATGTTAAAGAAGATTACGCAATTGGCACAATGACATACTTGTTAGCGAGGTATGTAAAGACATTGCCGGTTTCATCTCCTAGTGCGACGTGCCAAGTTTTTAAATTCAAGGCGAGGTGAAGATTGTTGGATTTATATCTTATATTCTAATTAGACAGTGGGGTCTGTTGGGTTAGCCAAAGGCCGAGCATTAAGTCAAAGGTATTTTGATCATTGTACTAAGGCTTTCTTATAGGTCAAGAAAACATAGATTATAAATATAAATAATTTGTAACCTCATATCTTGGCTGAAGGAGATGTAAGAGCTCTCTAGTCTAATGGTGTTCTTAGACCACGTGAGAGACGGTGAAAGAGTGAAAGTCTATGTGTGCTTTAGTTGTACTAGTAAAGATATTGCCTCTTTCCGTGGATGTAGCCTTGTTTTGGGTAAACCACTTAAATATTTCATGTGTGCTTTTTATGCGTGGCTTGATTGTTAATTGTAGGTTTTCATGCTTCCGCTCGTGCACAACATTTGTTGATTGCCAATAGAAATCTCGACTTCGAAAACAAAAAAATAATTGTTGGAAATGGAATGGCAACGAAGCTCTTCGAGGGCTAATGGACTTTTGGAATTGGATGATTAAAGGAGATAGCTATGAAAGGAGGTCATAATCCAAATGTTTAAAACTTAAATTTTGTTTTTGGCCTTATCCTAGAGACACCTAAGGTAGCTGAGGGAGGATTTGATATGGAGTTCTTGGGATGAGGAGGTGCCAAACCATATTACTCAAATCCCACTGGGTGGATTGGATATCAAATGCTGGGGCTTTGATCCTCCAGGTTCATGTTACATGAAAACAATTTACAAGAATTTATTTCCTAGATTAATTGGTCCTCATATGCCTTGGAAGCATAGATCAATATATAAGCAAATACCAATACGTATCGGCCGATATGTACCAGTGTAACACCCAACTTGTTTCTTTCAAAATTTTCTATTACTATATGAGTAGAATTTGGAGGACCAAATTTTAATTTTAAATTTGAATTAATCCGGACCTTTGCTTTAATCTGTGATGGACCCCACATGGGATTATTCTTTTATGAGTTTATGCTATTTAAATTTGGATAATTACTTAGTTACTACTTGGGTCCCATAAACTACTAGAGTTTGAAGATTTTAGAATTATGCTCAAAATTGGAATTTTATTTGGATTAAACCTCCTTAATTATATTGAATTATCTTAACTCTACTTGAATATGGAATTCCATTTAAATTAAGCTTCCTTGGCTAAGTTTGGTTAAGACTGAAACTCCTTTTTGAGACTTTGCTTTTATTTTCCTATAAATAGAAACCACTCTCTGTCTCTTGAATCACATTTACGGACTCCAAGTTCTCTCCTTCTTTTGGATAGAGTTTTTCTTTTCCTCTTAAGATATGGTTTCTCTCCTTTCTTCTTTTCCATTCTATAGTTACTATTATAGTTGGCCATCTTAGCATACTTCTTTTCTTTACTAATCAAGCATTATTTAATTTTGCTATTACCATGATCATGGTGGGCCACACTCACGTCATCTTTCCGATGGCCCTATGCATGATCCACGAACCCATCCCACAGCATGAAACCCACCTGACCCGAACCCATCTGTACTCAAGCCCACCTGCATCGTTTCTTCTTAATGCATTTTTCTTTTCTTTTTTTGTTTTCTTCCTCTTTCTCTGTCACCTCTCATCCAAATGGAACCCACCTTCATCTTCTTCTTCCTTTTTTTATCGCACAACCAACCAGACCCACCGAGCTCTGCTTCTATTCTTCCTCTTCTTGTTTCTCTGCTCTTTCCTTCTCGGTTTTCCTTCTCTTCGTTTCGCTTTTACCTTCCTTCTTCTGTCGCTATTTTTTTCTTCATTTTCTTGTTCTTCTATTCCTTTCTCCTCCAGCTCCTTTCTTCTGTTGATCTCTTCCCCTTCTTTTCTCTTCACTGCTCTTCCTCCCTCTCCTCTTTTATCTTCCTTCACCCTGCTCATTTTCTTTTTCTCTTGAACCAGTTCCTTCTTCCCCTGCCACCAAGCCCAGCCACCCATCTCCTTCCTCCTCGTTCTTCTTCTCCCCCACCAGCCAATTAGCCACTTAACTCACATCGGCTGACCTGAACCCATCTCTTTATCTCTTCCCATTCATGTGCTAGACCCACTCCTGTTAAACTCATCTCTCGGCCGTGCACAAGAACCAAACCCGAGCATTCCCGGTCACTTCCATTATCTTCTTTTTCCTCCGCTTTCTACTTTTTAATTCCTTCTCCATGCTCAGAACGAGAACACCTGCACTTGGATCCATCTGAGGTTGAAGCTCTGCTCTCTCTCTCTCTCTCTCTCTCTCTCTCTCTCTCTCTCTCTCTCTCTCTCTCTCATCTTCTCGTTTTGTTTTCTTCTTCATGCTCTCTGTTTCTGTTTCTTCCACTGTTCATCGTCTCTACCGGTTTTGCTTCCTGCTCATCTTCTTTCCTCTCTATTGTTCTCCTCTTTCTTGTTCTGTTTCTCCTTCCTTGCTTCTTCTCTTTTTTCTTATCTGATTTTCTTTCTTTCCCGTGTTCTCGTACCCATCCTCACTTTCATCCCATGCAGCCGAGACACATCTTCTTCCCTTCTGCATCTGCTTTTCTTCTTCTTCTTCTTCTGACTCATCTTCTCACTCCATCGCCTACTTCTTCCTTCCTCCCTGCATTTTTTCTTTCCGTTTCTTCTCTTTTCTGTTTTTCCTCCTCCTCTCGTTTTCCTTCTTTCTCCTCTGCTGACTTCTTATTCTTCTTCTTTACTGCTTCGTTTTTTCCCCTTCTTGTTTCTCTGTTTTCTTTCCTTCTTCTGCTTCTTTTTCTTTTTCCAGGTTCTTCCCCCTTTGTTCTTCTCTCTCTCTCGTTCTCGTCTTTCTGTTTTCCGTTTTCTTCCCTTCTCTCTGTTCCTTATCCAGAACCCAGTCCAGAAACCGGAGAACCCATCTACTTTTTTTCTTCTCTCTTCTCCTCCCTATTCATTCTCTGTGTTTTTGTTTCTCCTTCAGTTTCTCCTCGTGATTTTCACCCAGGCCGAACCCAAGCAACCGAACATCTTCCTCCTCCGTTTTCTTTTTCTCTGTTCTGCATTCTCTTCTCCTTCACCTCCACTAGCCTCGTCATCTCCCTCGTCCGCCCCTCTATTTTTCTTCCTCCTCTAATCTTCTTCTTCCCCAGGTTCTTCTTCTCTTTCCTTTCTTGTTCTCTGTCTCTCCTTCTTCTTTCCTTCTTCTTTTCTTCTTCTCCTTCTTCCTTGTTTTCTCCTATCTCCTGTTTCTTTCCTTCTTCTCTCTTCTGGTTTCGTTTTTCCACTGCAACAACCTCTTCTTTCTTATTATATTCTCCATCAGGCTGCCATTTTTTTTTCTTCTCCTTCCCTCATTGTGTTTTACTGACGTCATTTACCCAGTTGCACCATATGGGCCACTAACCGTGGCCCACCTTATTTGCATGCATCACTTTCACTATTCAGGGCCCACTTGCACTTGCACCACCTAATAAATCGGGCCCAAATTTATATATGTTAGCCCATGATACATGACATGTATCCAAGCCTGACCCATCGTTAGTAATAGTGCATAAACATAATCATTGGGCTCAATTGTTAAATTTATTGTTGCACATCGTTATCAAGAACTTACTCTAAGACACTTGGACATCCAAGTCAAGCCAAATTCATTCATCACCATTGATCTAAGCGAGTAATCTTACCATGTTACCCTAATACTTGAATTTTCTATTCCTTGTCTCGATTATGCTTTAAATTATAATTTTGAAATTTATTGAAATAATCATAGAGCTCCGAGGAATTTTGTTACCTTTGATGAGATGATCATTGGATTTGATATTTTCTTATTGATATCATCATGCTATAATTGTTGTCAAAATTTTATCATTTGATTTGTTTTGGATTTGTTCATTGTTGGACTTAATATTATTTCCGTTAACACCATCTTATTGATTTGCATATTATTATCAGTGATTTGTTATTTGATTTGAGAATAATGGAATTTTGATAAAAACTTGATATCAGTGGATTAATTCATATTTCCAACCCTGATTTTATTTGTGCAATTGAAATTGTGAATTGGAAATTCATGGATTTTTTTATTTTGTTATTTATATACCATTGATCTCAAAGGTATTCTGTAAAGTATTAATAACGCACTGTAGGGATGCTCACATGTGGATTTTAGCCATTTTTGGTATGACATTAGGATTGGGACTCCTTTGTATGATATTCCTAGTCTGCAGCTAGACCCACTTTATTTTGAAGATCACCGGTATTTCAGACTTCGTGCCAACTTTAGATATGAAAATGGCTTGTACTTAGCGAGTACTTTGTACTTAACGCAGGCTTAATTTTGGCGAGCACACTTTGATATTTTGTTTACTGAGGAGATACCTTATCTTTAGTTTGATTTTAGGATGTTGCTCCTAAATTGTAAAAACTTTGATTAATTATTGGAGTACCTTGTTTATTTCCACCGTATTGTGCAAACTCTGCTAAAACCTAATTTTGCCTATATATATTTGATTTGATCTTTTGATTCGATTTTATCACATTTGATATTGCTATATTTTGCTCCTTGTTGATTTGTTTGAAACTATTGCTTCTAAATTTGATACTTGATTGTTACCCATTTTTTACGGTTTCATAATGGGTCTATTTGCAGAGCTGTACTCATCCCCTTTGTTTTCCCTAGATTTCGTAGTTGAACCAGACATGAAGGATACCTACCTTGCATGCGGGATTGGGATTGAGGAATGAGTTGTAAGAATTTTGTATTATACATTAGTAACATATGTAGGGAGTTTATTTGCTCATATAATTATTGTTCAACGAGATTTGTTAATTAATTTTTTTTCTATTTAATTATTGTAGACCTGTCATGCCTCGTGATTTGAGAGTTCCAAAGACCTTGGATTTCGGGGTGTGACAACCAATGTCGGCTTATACTGTATCAATAAATGGATAGGAATCGGCATCGGTACCGCCTAGTCAAACTATCAGCCATATATATCAAAAGGCATGTAAACCCTATTTTTTTTTCTCTCTTTCTAATCCTTTACTCATCTTCTCCTTTCCAAGCATGCTCCAACCACTGGTACTCTTCTTTTCACTTGCAAACACATAAAATTTTTTTTTTTTGTTTTAGTCTAAGAAATCGCCAAAACAACTCTACTAAGGTCAGTATATTCTACTTATTGTATATTTTTTTTTGTAAATGTTTGTTTAGTAAAAGCTTAGAAATGAGGCATAAATATGATAATTCCATTTCACTTTTTTTCTTGCATGGATTTATTATTTGGTATTTAAAAAATAGAGGATTTTAACATTTAAGTTTTAACTAATTTTCACTTTTGTTGATATTTAGATATTTTTTTAATGTTAAGAGTACTAATTTTTTTATTTTATTAGTATAAAAATACATGATTTTATGAACCAAACTTGATAGATCTAGTAGTAGAATGCATAGATCTTCAAGTTGTGGATTTTTTAAGTTTATTTATTTTCTGGTTTTTTTAACAATTGAGTATTAGAATAGGATATTTTGAGGATTTCATTACAAATTTAATTTTTTAAGTAAGCCTTATCATTGTATGTTTCATGTATAATAATTTATTCATTGTTCTTTTATGTAATTAGATTTTTATTTTTAAATTTATTTTCAGATTTTCTAATAATTTAATATTAAACTATTATATATTTAGGTTTTCACTATAAATGTGGTTTCTTAATTTTATATAATCAATTAATCATTGTATAGTTCATATATGCTAATTTTTTTATGGTTGTTTTATAATTTGTGTGATTATGCAAATAATTTTTTTATTTATGAATTTATTTTTTGGATTGTTAAAACGTGGTGTTAGGAAAATTCATAATATATCATTTAAAATGTCCTTTTGAGATTCCAAATGCTAAAATATTTTTCTTAATTTTTATTAATTTTTGGAGCTTAGTTCAAATGTTATAAAAATTGTGTCATGTATTTTTCTATTTTGTAGAAACTAGATTAAAATGGTGCATGATATTGATATGACATGGAGCTATGGTGAAGAAATTGGAAGTAAACAAAAAATTAAATGCAATTATTTCGAAAAAGTAATAAATGAAGAGATAACTAGATTGAAGCAACACTTGACTTACAAGCAAAGTCAAGTGGCAAAGTATTATAAAGTGCCACATAATATGAAAAAGAAATGTAAGAGCTACTAGATGTAGGAAAACAAAAAAGGTTGTCAAAGAAAAAACAAGTTGTGTTTCTAAAATAACTTGAGTGAGTAATGTATTGAATGATGTATGATGACTGATGAATCATGATACCACACAAGATACCAATTACCAACATTAAACACAGATTACAAACAAGTTGTATTTTTTAAAATTTTACACTAAGGATAGTTCAGAAGTTATAATTATAGTTCTTATAAATAAAAATTATAATTTCAGACAAGTCAACGTACAAAATGTCATAACTTTGGGGAAACAATAATTTGATTGTTACTAATTGAAAAAAAATATATAATGTTTTCTAGCCTTTTCTAATATTCTGGATTTTTTGGATATATTTTTAATTTTTCTTTGTTAACAAAAATTTATACCACAACGGACCATGAACCGTGACTGATACCAAGATCGTATCAATTTTTGGGACCAGCTAATACGCTTTTTTCATCCATGCTTGAAAGATACCGTGGAAGCTGAATATATTAAAGAAATCAATGACTCATCAAAAGATAGGCAATGAAAAATATCATCGGCAATATTCTTTTTCTGTGTCTTTAGAGTAAAATTTCATTGGGTATTTATAGACATATATACAGTAGTGATTACAATAAAATTAGAAAAATAAGTGGGATTACAATGAGGAAAATTAGAAAACTCAATGGGATTTTTATTACAAAAATCTATGAGAGTCAACTCTACTTTTTCCAGCCAATGAGTTTCCTTAGATGAGAGTCATGGACGGGAAGCTTTTTTCTCCAGCTCATACATGTATCATTTATTATTATGATGAATGTCGACTAACCAATAAGCCGATAGCAACTTGTTATCGAATAAAGTGATAAGTTCTATGCGTTTCATGAGTGCATGAAACACTAGGTTGACAGACATTTGCAAGGCACTAAAATTATCGCAAAACAAAATTGAAGGTGATGAAAGAAACAAGCCAAGGTCTCGTAAAGGAAATGCCAGCCATGTAAGTTCAACAGTTGTAGATGTCATTGATTTATATTCAGCTTGAGCGCCGAAACGCCAGACAATGGTTTGATTTTGGCACACCACGAAATTAAATTAGCACCCAAAAGGGCAGAAGCCGGTAGTTGACCATCGAGTCTCAAAACAGCCTTCCCAATTGATATTAGAAACCGCATAGATGTCCAAGGTCGAATGTGATTAAATCCGTAGATCAACATCAATACTTCCAACAACATATCGCAGAATACGTTTAAAAGCTTGAAAAGAAGCGACAGTCGGCCCCGTCCATATACCGACAGATAGTGTTGATAGCAAATGAAAGATTAGGACACGTCATCGTTAGATATTGTAGGCCACCAATAATGCTAGGTAAAAGAAGGATAGGAAAAAAAACAGACATTGGAGCCTAGAAACTTCTGTTTTACGGCCATGGGATTGGCAACAGGACAACAACCTTGCAATTGGGTACGGTGAAGAAGTTCACAAGCGTACTTGGCTTGATTGAGAAAATGTCCACCAGAGGAGTGAGTAACCTCTGTACCCAAAAAATACTAAGGTGGACCAATAGAGTGGACCAAAATCTTTCATAGCAAATTCCTTGTCTGGTGTAAAATAAACCGTTCTAAAAAGGCAAAATTTGGACTGGTGATAAATATCATTAACATAAAGAAGCAAAATAATGGTCCCATACTTGCAATGACAAATGAATAAAGAGGAGTCAGCCATACTACAATAAAAATTCAACAGAGAGCAAATACTCACTAAACTGGTTAAAATCATGCTCTTGAAGCTTGTTTGAGACAGTATAGAGCGCATCGCAATTGACAAACATGATTGGAATATTGTACATCAATAAAACTTGAGGTTGTTCCATACTATTACACCCGATCCTACATCACTTAAAAATGAAATATAAGTCTATTATATAATGAACCATATAGGCTAGTAATTTGAGCGTAAGCATTTTGGGCTATATGACAGACGTACTAAATTATTGAGCTATTGGGCTACTCAGGTCGTTACAAATGATACTAGAAATTACCACTAGCTGAAAATGTGGAGATGTGAGACCTCTAATTCTGCTAGGAAAGCCCTCGAAGCAAGATTAGGACAGAGCCAAGGTACGTAAGCCTATGAATCATGACACGAAAATCCGCAAGAAATGCAGGTGTAGAATGCTTCGGTAAGAGGGTAAATCGTAACATCCCATCCCATCCCACATTGCTTAAGAATGAAAACTAAGTATGGTATATAACAAATCGTATAAGTTACTAATAGTAACTTGAGCTTAAGCATTTTGGATTACGTAATAAGCTCGCCAAATTACTAGGCCAGTAGTATCCAACCAGAGATAGACGTTACAATAATAAGAACAATTCTAACGGTAACAAGCTTAATACCTTGCTTAAATGTTTCAAAAAAATCAACACCATCTATTTGATTAAAACCTTTTGCAACTAGGCGAGCTTTCAGACATTCAAAAGACACATTTGAGCTCAATTTTTGGCCTTATAGACCTATTTGCAGTAACGGACTTTATGTCCTATTGTGATTACATCAATTGTTCAAAAATGCGGAAAAACCACAGTAGTATAAAAATGAACTTATAGATTTAAACTTACAGAAAGTGAAGTCAGAATAGAATATTTCGATAATCAAGGCTAGTGTCTAACATTATGTCTTTAAGATAAAATTCGTCCTCACTGCTGTGCTCATAGTGTATGGATGTTTATCTCCCAAAATATAATGATCAACACGCAGTAGAAGCAACATTACAATCTATAACACCAACGAAGAGAGCAGTGTTATTAAACTTTCTTTCAACACAGATGATAAGATGCAAAAAGGAAAAATTATACAGGACTGAATGCAATTCAAGATGGGCTTTTAAATAGGTGAACTGGTGACTGTTCTAAACAGTCAACAGTCATCAAAAACAGACATAGCCATTCATCGAAAGGATGCAAAGAGAAAATACACTTCCATTCTAGAGGAGATGAGAAGAGAAAAGATACATCCGTTCCAAAAGAGATACTATGTCTTTTGACAAAAAGATATCTACTTTGGAGAGCCCACTAGTTGAGCCCAGGATCCAACCCATATTGGGTTATGGGCTTTTGACCCAACTCAACCCAACCCAAGCCGACCCGACTCGACCCACCCAACTCGACCTGAACCGCATACAAGTAACTTTAATTCGTCACTTTGGAAATCAATTTCTCATTCATATCTTAATGGTTTTTAGTGAACAATGATTTGGGTTTAATCTCCTCTTGGAAGAAATATGTTAGCACTTGGACCCCTCCTCAAAAGATGTGTGGGACTCACACTTATTATGGTCCAAAGTTCCCAAAAACCAAAATTAAAAACCCATTTTTCCAACACTTGCAACTAACAACATTAATATGGGGCTAACGAGGTACCAGAATCCAGGTTGAATTTTGATATGTTGGGTAGCTGCTCGATCTGTAGTAGAAAGTGCTGAACATGCAGCTGCCAACCCTGTGCAGGTCATAATCACCGAGCTCCCCAAGAACAGCAGTAACAGGGTCCCGGATAGCAGCAATGTTCCACCTCAAATTCAAGGATCCCATAGTCCATCTGTCACAGGAACACACATGAGAGACCGACAGCAACCTTTTGTTGATACAGTTGGTGCACCCCATGGGCCACGACCCATCCTAGTTCTCTTTCTTCTCTCCCTATATTTTAAGTTTCACCACAAGTTACAAGTGAATAGTATAAACTTTTACCTACCCGTAAGTTCAATTTTTTTTACTCTTCACTTGTCACCGATTTGTTCTTCAATTTTCCGTTCAAAACCTTGTGTAGACGTTCTAAGATACTAGCATATCACGAGCTGTAACCTAGCACAAGTCGAAGTTGTTTTCCCATCTAATTTGTCCAACCCCAACTTCAGTTAGTACCATAGCAACCATTGTCGAAGCATGTATGAAAATCAGCTAAGCCACAACTGAAAATATGGCTTGAAGGCTTTGATATAAGTTTATTTTGACATGGACAATGCACTGGCTAGGGGGATACCTATCAAAGCTTATGAGCAGATGTTGAAAGAATGCATTAGGTTAGGTAATACTAGTTGCCATGGGATGATACGATGGATTTCATAGATTAGTTTTTGACTAGTATTACAGTGATGGAAGAGAGAAGAAGAAGAAGAAGAAAAAAGGTTTAAAATGGTTTCAAACTTAAAATTCAATGGTATTTTGGGGTTTTAGAAAAAATAAAGTAAAAAGTCATTGAAAAAAATATCCAGTTCAACGGTATGTCCTTATTCAAAATAAACGTATAAAAACTTAAGTCTTGAGATGAAGTTTTTTTGTCCTGATACGCAATATGCTAAAAAATTAGGTCCTACTTTGAAATTTTTCCAAAAATAAAAATTGAAAAACACCCCATCAATCTATGCAGTCAGTTAACACGTGCCTATTTTGTTGTTGAGAGGATTGAGACGGGAGAGAACGGCACTAAAACAAGAAATCGAAGGGGAGAGAAAAGGCAAAGAAAACCCTTCATCTACTTTCCTTTTCTACGTCCCGGTCAGATTCATTTGCAGATGTTCGAGCAATAGACAGGGAAATACAATTGGTGAAGAAGGGAAAGAAAAGAAAGAAAGGGTACTTCAAATTAGTCAGTTTGGTTTGATTTCCAAGTCTTTTCCCATCCTGGGCTATGATGGATCTGGAACCTCGGCAGTATGAGCATGTGGTAAGCTCTCTTCCTTCTTGGAATGCCCAGCCCCATTTTCGTGGATAATGTTAATTTGATGATTGGTTTATGTTGTTATTACTTTTTTTTATCTGGGTTTTTTTGTCTTGAATCAGCAGAATTCAGAAAATCTAGCCACCCATGTTAGAATTTAGATTGATGTTGGTTTGATGGTTTATTGGTCTTGTTGGTGCTTTTTTATGATTTGGGGTACTGAGATTGAATCAGAAGTATTCATTTTGAGCGCTTCAATGTGGCCTGATCCGGTAAGTTACTGACAAAAAGTTAGAGCTGATGTGCCAGTAATTATGGCGCAGAATTTTCTGGACGGCGAGGTCTTAACGATGTGATGAATTCAAATCCTTCAAACTCAATACTCATGAATTGGTATTGAATTGATCATTTGAAGACCTTGGGATAGGATTAGCATGCACCTAGATGGGCCATGTGGGCCCCACTGGCATGGCTTCATGTCTTTCTTCAAAGGCTGCGAGGTTTCTCCTGAAAATGACCTGTTGATGATTGTTGTAGGATGTGATTAAAATCTTGTTCATGCTCTTGAAGCTCTCGCATATTTGTTTTTGTTTTTGTTGTGTTCGTTGAAATGTGTGGTCACACCATTTGATTTGGAGATTGAAAGTGAAGATATGTTGATTCAAGGTGGTGAAGGTTGAATGTTAAAATTCAATTACGGTTTACTAACAATGCCTGTGTCTGTAGGGGAGGGGGAGGGGAGGTTTCAATGGGCTATGACCTATTGTTGTAGCAAGGGCCCAAAAATGGTCCCCTTCAAGTTAAATTCAGGATTTTATTAGTAGATTTCTAATTTCATTGTTATTAGGGAGCTTCCGTTATTAGATTTAGGGTTTTCTTAAGCACTAAGTTTTTTTTGTTATTTATATGGCATTGTAGTAATTATAAGGAAGAGTTTTGAGTTAATATAATTTTTTGTGGGTTTTATCGTTGGAAAATTCCCTTCTTCGTCGTGTGATTGTTTCTGTGGAAACCTTCATTGTGACAAGGCACTCATAGTTGCAAATCCTAACCCTAGGATGGCATCGGCTATGGAAAAAAAAAGGAACCATCTGACCAATGAGGTACTACTTTGAAGCCTCAAAGTTGACCAAATCCTAATCATTGGATTAGGTCAGATTTTGGCCAAATTTTTGTGATCAATTGGGAGGCCAACAAGGCAATTCAACCAAGGGCGTGGAAAGTAGGGATGATAGTTGGTGTGGGGTTTTGTTGGTTGGTGGGCTCCACAAGATGGACCATTCCTACCATGAGAACAGCCAAATCATCCTAGGCATCACTTTATGTAAGCACCCATAAGTTTAAACATGCATGATTCAGTGAAACTTTTTAGTCAAAGTGCTAGTAAACTTTTTAGTCTATGATGTAGGCCAGACCAATGGGCTACGTTTAAAAGTTTATACCTGTAGGCCCAAATCTAATTGATAGCTTGCTTTATTAGTAATAGTTGCGTTTTTAAGTTTTAGAAATTGCTTTTATATTTTAATTAGGACTCCTTGTTTAGATTGAACTAGTTTGTTTCTTTATTTGGAAAATAGTTAGTTATAAATTGATTTAATCCCTTCTCATGGGATAGACTACATCATTATTGAATTAAGTTTTCAGTTTTCTTATCCTTGTGAGTTGAATTCCTGTCTTTGGTGTGAGACCTAGACAGATTATCTTAAGCCTATTGGCTTGGAGAATATCCTGTTGGCTGTTCTTCTTCTTCGTGCTGCGTCAATCTACTACCTAATTAATTTGACCCCTTTGACCTCACCCCAATTTAATGCTCGTCCGAGCTCTATCTAGCTCTAGATTGAAAGACAATAAATTGCTATCTTTGAAACCTATTAAACATTAAGGCCATAAATTAAAGGTTTAGGGTGGTTTGATTGCACTGTTTATAGCCCAGCCCTAATGTACAATGAGTTTTCTAATTTTCTTATCCTCATCCTTATCATACATCCAAGTTGGCCCCATAGAGAGTTCCTACCTAGCTTTAATGAGCGCAGTGGTTACTTGATCATTGCCATACACATAAACGTTTCGCTAAAGGCATACCATTCCTGTCTGTAATGAGTTCATCTAGGGACCAGCCTGGAATTTAAATTTGAGAACCCATTCATGGACAGCCACAATACACACGTTCCTTGCTCTTTTTTTTTTTTTTTTTTTTGGTTCTTTAATATTCGCATTTACTTTATCAATGTAGTTCTTAACCAGCTTGCATAAATGTGACATTGTCTACATACTACCGATCTTTTCACTTCTCAATAATTATTCCATAAAAATTAAAATTACCCGTTTAAGCAGTTTTTTACCCTTTCAATGAACAGTCAATTTTCAAATCCGTACTGAAATTTATTTTCATTTTTGGTTAACACTTTATTTTGATAGGCATTTTCCATTATTCCTATTAACGATTTGTTTCTAACTTCTAGAAGCTTGCGTCCTTTTTTTTTTTTTTTGTATTGGTGCAGGTCATCAATGACAATGATGTTCGCAACATTGTTTTATCATATCTTGTGCATAATTGCTTCAAAGAGACTGCCGAGACATTCATTGCTTGTACTGGAATGAAGCAACCTGCTGATTATCCTATAGATATGGACAAAAGAAAACGTGGGTTGTTTCTGGTAACTTAGATGTGTGGGTGTTGATCATCGCTGTTTAGTAGTAACAAACTACTGGAAAACCTAAAATGGAAGTATGTCCTTTAATAATATGAGTATGGTATAATTAAATGGGCAATGGAACAAATGCTGTTAGAAGAAAACTTATTCTAAGTTCTGATGACATGTTGAGTTTTGTAAAGTTCCAAGACAACAGATTGATTGCTAATAAAGCATTTGCAAGATATCTCTTTGCAATAAGTGTTTTAATTATGTAATCTAATCCAGTAGATTAGAAGGGCCTCGAATCAAGGGATAATTGCCCCAATCAAGTGGATTAGACATGTTGTAATTATTCTTTTTGAATAGCTATATAAAGGGGCTGCCCATGAAGGTATCAGCACTCAATTCATTCAAATTTGTCTCATCTTCTGGATTACATCTTTGTTAAATGCTTTATCACCTGAAAATGGTTCTTTCAGATTGCTGGATGACATAAGCAAATACCATGAATACTGGAATAGTACAGGCCATGTGATGTCCGTTGAATGCTGCAGTACTTCAAATTTTGAAGTCTTAAGTCTTAAGTGTTTAATTTATCTTCAATACTACAATTTTTGAGGTCTTAATTGCTAATGTCTTAATTTATAGTTGATATCCTCTAATATCATGTACATGAAATATTTCTTTTAATTCTTTTCTGGAGGGGATAACAATTTCCAATCGTACTGATTGAGTACTTTCCTTGATTATATATTGTAGCAATTTTCCGTTGTGCATTGGATGGGAATGCCCTCAAGGCCATAGAATTGACTGAACAGCTAGCACACAACTTACTCGAGGAAAACATGGACCTGCATTTTGATCTCCTGAGCCTTCATTTTGCTGAGCTTGTTTGTGCTCGAAAATGGTGAGGGAATTGTTGAAGTGCTAGATATGAATTATTCTCATGCGCTTTAACTGTGCAAACATTGGCTCAATTTTCATGGCAGCACAGAAGCTCTGGAGTTTGCACAAACCAAGCTGACACCGTTTGGAAAGGTGCAAAAATATGTTGAGAAGCTGGAAGTATGTTCCTTTTGCAAACATTCTCCTTTATTTGTTTCTTTGTTCCTTCAGCAAACATTCTCCTTTATGTGTTTCTTTCATGATCATGCTTCAAGATTTTGAAGCTTATATTTTGTGATCGTTGCATTATCATCATCTTAGCCTAACCCCTTGTCTTTGCATATGTTGTGTGATGAAGTGGCTGGTTAGACCATTTTTGTTGATTTATCTTGAAATTCCATGTGGAAAATGGATTGACATAGTTGTGTAAAATCATAAAACATCAACTCAGATGTATTATATTATATCTAGTCATCTTAACCAACCTTTTTGGTTGTATGAGAAATGCGGTTGCAACTTCTTAAAGAAAGAAAAATAGTTTTAAGAAATGTGAGTGTACAACTGTACATTTGTTTGGTTTCTGTTAGGCAAGGATCCTTTACTACTAGGAAATGTTGTGCATGTCAACATAGTTGAAAAGTGTTAAACTGATAATCTTTATTACATTACATGTGTATATAGAGCTATGTTCTACTGAAAGGTACCTCTCACAAATTGCATGAGAGGTAAAACTCTAACCCTCTTATGGGACCTACTAGGATGCATGCCAATCATGAGAGAATAATGTAATGGAAAGGTCTCATTATGGATGTGATTTTGCACAAAAGTCATCACAACCATTGATTTATGGGCCGTAGAGTTTTAACAGTTTCTTAAGTTACATTCTTTTTGAAATTTAATTCAACGGGGAGCATAATTCAGGTTTACTTCACACAATCTATGAAAGGAACCTCTTCGTAGAATGTAATTTTCAGACAAGTCCCGTCTGGATCTTTTGATCCCCCATCCCCCCCGTGATTGATGTGGCCCAAGGTGGGAGCCACAAGGCAGTATGCATGGACCATCCACAGCCGAACATGCCTCGGATAATATTTATATATAGCTTTTGTTGACCCATAAGGTCAGGAGGTTTATTACATCCCTTGTTTAATGTCACATTATGATAATGGGATACACTTCAGATGGGAAATGTATCTGCATTGTGTTTCATCACTACTTCCTTCTATTGTAAAATCTATTTCGTATCCTTGCCTTATCTGGGCATCACAGATGTCATGTGCTCTTTTGGTGATGGGGACACTTTTCACTCATTTATTTTGATGTTATTTGAACACACTCTGGGCACCATCAGACCATATTTTTTCCAGTATCTCATTGTTTTTATCTTCCTCTGAAGTCTTCTACTTGTTTCTGTCATTTTGGAGTTAGACAACTAGAATGGAATTTGCTCTTTCCATCTAATTAGATCTGGTATTTATTGGCTGATCCTCTTTTCCCTTCCAAAATCCTTATTTATATTTTATTCGAAAGTATCCTCCCTCTCCTTGATCTCTATATTTTTCTCAATCATCCTTTTTTTGTTGATTTCTCCAGCCATTTTTCTCACTTTGCGCAATAGCCTGATGCAGCTTGGCCTATGTCAACTTAAAGTTGAATTAGGCATGTGCTTAATGTGAAAATCTTGTCAGATGCACTCATACCTCTGAAGGGGATAAGCTCCCTTAATTCTAAGAGTTTTCTTCTATTTGTCTTTCCTGCAGAGTCCCAGTTTTAACTAAAAATATATACCTGAGGAATACCAAGAATATATTTCTCTACGCCACCATATGATATTGTGGTTTCACAATTAATGTATCTTGCAGGACTTCTTTACATTGGCTGTTGTACCACACCAACTTAGAAGATTGTAATCAGGACTATAGATTGTAATTAGATTGATTTAAGGAGAATGTTAATACTAATTGACCCCAGTGAAGGGTGAAGAGATTCTATGTTCTAATATAAATTGGTGTTGCCTCTCACATTGAGAACTCACAATTCAATCCTCAAGTCAAATTCTCTTCGTAATTGTTATTAAAATTCTAAAATTCCAGACAAAAAATTTTATTTCATTAAAATCATATTCATAATTTATGCCAATAATTAGCTTAATAATTAGGAAGAGTCCTAAATCCCAGTAGGATTTCAATCTAGGGTGCCCAATCATCCCTTTTAACTTTTAACTTTATATGTGGCTGTTTTTTATTCTCTCTCTCTCTCTCTCTCTCTCTCTCTCTAAGAATCTAAATCTTACATAGCCTTTGGAGTTTAAATCACACTCACACTCTCGTAAAAGTCCCATGGTTGATGCAGGCTGTGAACTAGTCAATGGACCACAAGTTATCTCAATTTTATCATTTAAGATTAGATAACTATGGTTAAGGAGTGGAAGGACAAGTCATAACATGTGCGACTTATCCTCCAAGGGCTATATAATGTTTCCGCCCCAGTCAAGCACTTAACAAAAAATATTGTTCTCACTCTCTGTTTTTCTGTTGAATTTCTGTTGGTGTAAGAGCAGGGCTTGCCGTACTGTTTGTGCTATAAGCTTTGGCTTGGACAGTAATTATCGATTACTGTTTCCTTTCTTCTTGTCTCAAATGATTTTCTTTCTTCTCAAAGTGCGAATTAGCCATTGTTCGATAAAAAAAAAAAAAAAACCCACTGCAAAAGTGAAATAGCTTCTCTCATCTCAGTTCTTTATTTAAAAACCATACTCCTGTACCATGTTACCCAATTTATTCCCTATGTTGCCATTAAATTTCCCTCTTATTGCTGTGGTATATCTTATACTAACTCATCCACTTAGCACCAGACTCTCACTTTGCTTAATCCCTTTTCAAGTTCATAGGAAACATACAAGTTTTTTGTATTTTAATACATTTTTAAATGTTACAACAATGTCATTCTCTCTTAATCTCTACAATCTTTTCCTTTGATTCTTTATCAATACAGTCCCTACCACCAATGTACAGAGCTCTTGGACCCCTACCCTAGTTCAAGCGATTACCTTAGATAAAGCACTCTTACCTTTCCGTCTAGAAATACAAAGCTATTACTACTTATGGCAACTATAATCTTTTTAGGCTTTCCTCAAATCCTGACTTACAGAAATTCAAACATCGAGAAATCCTGAAATCAGGAAGTTTTTACAACTTGATAAATCAGGAAATTGCCAATTTCTCAACCTTTTTCATTGAATTTCTCTTCCTGCATTGACAAGTATTAACCCTTCCTCAAGCCCATTCTCCTCTTTGTTCCACACCAAGTCCCATTTGAAGAAGCTATATTGAATTATTTAACAACTTAGTGCTCTTCCCTAACAAATTATCCACATTCGAAGAAGCCGTAATAACTATTATTTCCCAGCATATGCCTGTCAAGGTGTTGAAACCCTTGCTTCCTTTTTATAGCAACCTGGTGTCTTTGCTGCCTGTTGCTTACTGGGATGCCTTAGCAAGCCATTGCTTTCTTTGACTATAAATAAGCTTTGTTGCATGACATTACTCTTGAGAAACACCTTGCATTAGGTCTTATTCTTAGAAGTAGTAACTTCGAAAGGTAGGCAAGTTTCCTCGTTTACCAGACTTGGGACTGTTAGAAGAAGCAGCTCCCCCTACTTCTATACTCACAGATTGAAAGGCATGAATTGATGAGAAGATGAATATGGCTGTCATTTATTTTTTATTTTTTATTTTAGAAAGGCAGTTATTAGAGAAATTGACAATTAGATATGTTTATTTGGCCTGACTATAGTTGGGACAATGCTTTAATAATGATGATGGTGAGGACGACGACAATGATGTGTTTATGTCGCAGTGTTGGTAAATTCTTATTCCAAATGAGTTGTATATAAACATGATTGATGATATGATAGGATGTAGGATATAATCTTGGGAGTGTGAAAGATTAGTCCTTGAGCCAGTAGATGAATTTTTAAAAGTTGAGGCAGTTGGGACTGTGATACAATGAAAGGGAAAAATGTCTCCCTTTTTTTTTTGGAAGATGTTCCAAACAAATAAAAAATTCCCTAGTAATTTTTCCTCTTAAACTAGCCAGTAAGGCTTGTGGACCTTTTGAGCTTAATGAATAAACGAAACCTGGAGCTGTCTTCTTAAAATAACTACTTGGTTTCGACTCATTCTTTCTTGTGTCAAGTGAAGAATGGTTTCAGGACCTCGTGTCATGACAAGTTTCAATCTAAATTATTTTTGACCTTGCGAAGGGAACTCCTTCTTTGGTATCCATTTTTCTCTCCTCAAGGAACATGTGTCCAAGCAATTAGATTGTTGGCCTAGATGATTCCCATCTGTTGTTACACAGACCTTAACTACCTTAAGTTCATATTCGTTTCACACTGCATGATCCAGCTTGCTATTGGTTATTAGGAAATGACAAAGATCAAAATAGCAATTGCGGCAAGTGTAGTGGCTAGTGACTAAAATGCCATGTAGCGGGCAATATGTAACAGTTGCGGTGTTGCAGTGTGAATTTTAAGCTGGTACAAAACATTCAAATATTATGTTGCAGCCAATTTTGTGTTTTTCTAAGTGATTTGGAACCATCTATGCTTAGCAACAACTTTAGGAAAGGCTATTGAGGAAAAGAAATAGGATTTTTTCTTTAATTAAAAACACTTGGATCTACTAGGTTTTAGACGATGGCGTCATTAATTTTAAAATAGTGTAGTGGCATCAGCGATAGTTTTTAAAATCACAATCGTATTGCTAATCATTCATGCCCATGAATGGTATTGAATTGCGAATCGCGTCGTCAAGTCATAGGATTTTTTATTTTTCTATTAAAAATAAAAATAAATTAAAATTAAAAGAAAAATAAAAAGTAATTATCTATAACCATCCATTTTCCCATTTATAGCAGTATAAACATAATAAGAAGTCTATCATATAATCATATCAAGAACACTATGAAATTTGTTAATATATATAAATATGTAAAATAAATTATGTGTAAATAGTAAATAAGTTTAAGGTATCAATATATATTTTTATCTTTAAAATAAAATATAAAAATAAAGTCCAAACCATCAATTTTACATGGTAGGATATCTCTTTAAGTTAAGAAAGAGTTCATGAAGGAAAAAATATCACAATAGATTAAAAAAGAAGATATGAACAAGCACCGTACGTACGGTCTAACACTTTAATTAAATGCATGTTCTTTATTCATCTTTGAAACCTCATCAAAGCTAGAAAAGATTCTTAGGAGGTTTTATTCATTACTAATGACCTTTTAAAAATAAAAGCGCTAAAAGAAAGAAAGAATAAAGAAAGGAAAAAAGTAAAAAATTATTAATATTAACTTATTGGTTGTAGCTATTCTTGCTTAACCAAATGATTGGAATCATGAGATTCGATAAAATGAGTATCAAATCGTAGGATTCACACCTAAATCTTGAGATTCATCTGTAAATGGGATTCACTTAATAGAAATGAATCGTTTTCCTTAATATTTAGGATACAAATCAGGATTCGGAATACGAATTGTAAGATTTTGATAACTATGGCCTCAACTGCTACGGCCACTATTTTGATCTATGGGAAATAATGATTACTACCACTGCAGGATTTTGTAGCTTTGCTAGCATATGAGGAGCCAGAAAAGTCCCCAATGTTTCATTTACTCAGCCTCGAGTATCGGCAGAGCGTTGCAGATAGCCTTAATCAAGCAATTCTTGGTATGTATCCTACATTACACGTTGAATTTCTTTTCTGTATCTTCTCTTTGGATTTAGAATATCTATTTACCTAAGTACACATTCTTATAATGCTGAGGATTCCTGGTTAGTGCAGAAAAGCTTTCGACTTTCCTTTTAACTCCTCCACATTTTGGTGTAGTGCTCTTGTTACACAGAAAGAAAGTTGCACTTTTTCCTTGAGTCACCGGAAAACAATCTCCTGTTGTTGTTGCTTCTTCTTCTTCTTCTTCCTTTCTTTCTTTCCTTTTTTTTTTTTTTGTGTGTGTTGTGGGGTGGGTAGGGGGTTATGACCTGCTTTCTGTGGCACCACAGAAAAGGAAATGTGAGATTGCCGCATTGCACAAAAATGTCATTAATATTACACACTCACTGATTTCCATTTGAAGATTATTTCCATTTTCCTTTACCAAGCTGAATAATACTGTAATCTTGCATGCTTTAAGCTTTTAACTCACTTCATTGTCTTGGTTCCAGCACATACCAACTTACCTAGCCATTCATCATTGGAAAGGCTATTACAACAAACTACAGTGGTCAGACAATGCTTACATCAAGAACTTGGCAGGGTATGTAAAACTTTGGACTTGTTGAGGCTCCCTGTTCTCAATATGTCCAGTCCTGGTTACTTCTGTAACAGTAAATATATATTACCTAAAGGAAAAGACCTAAAGGAAAAGGGGAAATGTTACACCTAAGAGCATATTGCAAGTTTACGAATGGGAGGAGGGCAGATTGAAAGGTCTCCTCATGGACAAGGGGAACCAATAAATCAGCCCTACTATATTTTCCTAGCCCTTTATTTGACAGCCCTAAAGTTGAATGGCATCTTAACCATAGATTTTCTTGAGATTCAGTTCTACAGTGAGTGAAGGTCCAGTGAGTGTAAAATTGGGCCAGATGCCAAATCATGGGATGAAAAGACTATCAACAGGGTTGGACTGATGAAAGGTGCTGGACTGCACTTGAAGTTGCTCACGGGAGAATATTTTCTAGCAAAAAGAGCATATGTTACACAAAATAAAACAAAATCATATGTTAGTATAAGAGCAGTATGCCCAAATGCAGCAAAAACCAACTAGACAAGGGAAGCCTCCAATGCACGGAGCCCATCCACCCCTATTTGGCTAATCATTTGTCATGCCATTCGCAGACCAGCTGATACGAGAAAAAACCACCTTAATAGAGGAAGATAGGACCTTAATCTCATTGAGATAAAACCAAAATTTCCAAGGGCTCTGTGCCAATGAGTTCGCCTGTGAGGTGGCATTGAACAAATCACTTTCCAAGGTGAGCTCCTCTAAGAAGGTGCTGGAGTAAAAATGAAAAGCTTCCAACATTGCTACGACCTCTGCTTTGTTGGAGTCTCTCACCCCCATACGCTTTAAAAACAAGAGCAAAGCCTCCCCTTTTTAGTCCCAAACGGCTCCACCAATACCTACTGGACTGGGCTTCCCTCTTGGCTCTCCATTGATATTAAATTTAAACGAGCCACAAGGGGCCATAGACCAAGATACTTTCTCAGCTTGGATACATTGCATGACACGACCCCACCCCAACTACAAATGGCATCGTAAAGTTTCACTTCCACGAATACCTTCTTGATTGAAATCTGTAGCCATCCTTGCAACTAACAATTGAACTAAAGCGAACACTGAAAAAGAAGCACCTCTAAGTATTCTGTCACTTCTTTCTTTCCAAATAGACCAAGTAGCCACAAATGGGATACACCTCCACATCAATAGATCATAACCAGGGTAAGGCCCTCCTCCAAGCTTCCACCAAGTCCACAAGAGAGCTAGGAAGACGCTAAGAACTCCCACGTAACTTGCAAAGTGATTCCAAGGTGTGCCACAAAATCACAATGAATGAACTGGTGGTTATCCTTTCTTCCTCCCTTCCACACATTCAGCAGACATCGATAATATTCTCAGTCATTCGTTCCACCAAAGATTATCTACCTTGGAAACCTTGCTTACAACTACCAGCTAGCAAAAAACCTCTAATCACGAAGGAGGTAATTCACATTACATATGCTCCCAAGAGCTGGAGAAAAAGAAGGCCTTGCCAAAGCCAAGTAGAAAGACATGGTAGAAAACTTCCCTGAGGTACAAGCTTCCAAATGTGACTGTTCTTATTCTCCTTGCATGAGAAAGTGTTAGAAAATAAGCCCAACAGAGATTCCTACTCATCTCTTTATATTGGCGCAAGACATGCATAAATGACACCAACCCAAGACACGCTGCTTCCCGAAGGGAGATAACACTCTTCCACCAATCATTTTTGTTGTAGACCACTATAAACCATAGTTACCTAATTTGCAGTTCAATCAGTTCGCATTCGTAGTTCGACACTTACCTTGATTCGAAAATTCAATTGGGTAGGTTCATTTAGTTTGTTTGCTGATTCGATTATTTCGTAGTTTGAATTCGATAAGTTCAATATAATAATGCAAATTAATATGATTATTGTGCCTTCACATTGGTTCCGAGAAAGACATACTTTAATTAAGTTTGGCCCTACTTCAAATTTATCACATCTAAACTAAATAGATTTTATTCCTTTGCATTGTTAATTTATAATGTATTTGATCAATCTAACTGCTGAACTGATTTAGATTGTGGTAAAAAAAGTAACAACCGTCCATGGATGTTGTCATCAACTTTATATATAGCATAGACTACTTTTTTGGGCTGTAACTAAGGATCTGGACGCTAGCCTGCTTCTTGCAAGATAGCTATCGTGATTCGTGGATATGGATGACAGCTAAGTGAGAGAAGAGGGTTAGAGAAAACATCCTTTCTTTTTTCTATAGTACGGGTGACAGAGAGGGAGAGAGGAGTAAAAAATAAGAAACTTTCTTCTTACTCTTCTCTTCTTCTAATGGTGAGACAAAACAATGACAGTCATCTTCGTTAGTGAGAATCCTGCAACTGGAAACGTCTTGCTCAAACATGGGGAGGGTGAAACAGATTCTTAGAGCAGTAGATAAGCCTTTATCTTTTAAAAATTTTCACTCTAATCAGCCTCACTGAACTGTTTTGAATTGGGCATTTTCTTATAGACGAATTATGGTGAATCGAACTGCGAATTTTTCGATTTGAACCATTCACAGTTTGAGGCCTTAACCACCGAATCAGGTAACTATGCTATAAACAACCTACGTGAAGACAACTCAAGGATCTTACTCGGCTAGTCGTTAAACCAAAAATGGACACACCTCCTATCCCCAACTTTAAAATCCAACCCCATACTAAATACTTTCCACCGCATTGGACATTCCCCAAGGCACCAATAACCCTTACAAGAGTGACACCCAATATGTACGGACTAAAATAGGAACCCAACCCCACTCATCCTCAGTCCTCACTATACTGAGAGATAATAATCCTTCTCCATAAAGCTTCTTTTTCCTCCTCAAATCTCCACCGCCACTTATCCAACAATGCCTAATTTTTCAAACGTAAGCATCCAACCCCCAACCCCTAGCAATCTCAGTTTAACTACTTCACTCCAATTCATGAGGGGCTGATCTTGGAACCAAATGCCATTCATCCTCACCATACTGCTTCTCCACTTCTTTATATTCCCTAAATCTCCACTACCACTTTGTCAATAATATCCAATTTTTCAGACATAAGCATGCAACCCTCAATGCCCTAGCAAATGTTGATTTCACTACTTCATTCCATCACATGAGACACAACTTCCTTCATTCACTCAGCCTATTCCAAAGAGAGTTTCTTCTAAGTCGATCCAACCTTTCGAGCACTGTTTTAGGCATATCTTTAAGAGAGACATATTATAAACCATCAAATTGCACAACCTTTCAAGCACTTCCACCAAAGCAACCTTCTTCAGTTTTCTGGTTTGCTATTATGTCTCTCTTCAGTATGCTGAACGTATAACAAGATTTCTTCTGGAAGGCCAAAGTGAAAGAATGAAGTTGCATCCATTCCAAAACCCCAGCAACTCTCGGTTTCATTACTTCCATCTCATAAGATGCAACATTGTGTATTCCAGCAGATTGTTTACTAATACACAAATCAAATCCTCCTACTCAGTTCTTCCTTGGTCTCTTCCCTTTGAACCTCCATTTGTAGTCACCCAACTCTTTTCAAAAGGAACTCAAAAGTCACCACTGGCATCATCAGTGATCAGCACCACAATGCTAACTTACTAAACAAAATGTCAATGCTGGAGGAGAGGAATCATTCCATGGAAAATGTGCTGAAAGTAGTGTAGGCAAGATTCCTGGAATATACCCGCCACAATTCTGTCATTTTTCAAGAAATTCTCGGAAAATTCTTGTGATTCTATTTAACCTTTTTATTGTCTTCTATAAAATGGGTTCATGTCAACGGAGTTGTCCTGAAAATGTAGAGTTGGGTCCACTGAATTAATTGGACAGCTTCCTAGGATGGGGTGGATTTAAGTCACAGTGTCATGATATGCCTTTTGCCAAGGACTCGCGCCTTAGGAAGTGGAAAGGTCTTGTGTTCAACATGCTCCCTCGTTGGCCACCTCCAATAGTTTTACCTAGTGCATGTGGATAGCAAGGTTTGCATGTGCCCCTAGGGATTAATTCTCAGCTGGTCAGAATAGAGTGTCCATCAGGCTTAGGGCCAAAGGCTCCTAGGCTGGGCTAGGCTGGACTAGAGATACCTTAGGTTATCAAAATAAAAAATAAAAAAATGATGACCCTAAATGACCTTGATTGATGGTTGTGGTCAGGATACTTACTCTTGTCAACTTTTTGATTATCAGGATGGGCCTCCACCGTTTTCTTTGAATGCTTTTCTCAAGAGCTAAATTATGGTCATTTTCGAACTAGCTACCGATATGTGATTGTAGTTTGTTCTATTCTCCAAACCAGTTGGGCTATGCTGGCCGTTGGCGTGGGGTTCCATCATGGTAAGGAAATAGTGATATCTGTGTACATAAAGCAGGCTTAGGAAGAGCCTTGTTCATCTGGTTCCACTTGGCATCTTGTGCTGTTTTCGTGATTGGCCATATGGAACGTTCCTAGTAATGCTGTTCAATTTATTCATCTTGGCACGCTGCTGCTGATGTTGTTGTAGATATTGATTAGGCAATGTGGCTATCATTTGTTGTTTGCACTTTGCATGTTGTAAGAGATTACACTTTTGAACTGAACTTTTCTTGATTGGCCATATGAAGCAGTTCCTAGTAATGACGTTCAATTTATTCATCTTAGTGCGCTACTGCTGATGTTTGTACATATTGATTAGGCAATGTGGCTAGCATTTGTTGTTTGCACTTTGCACGTTTTTAGAGATGACACTTTTGAACTGAATTTTTGTTGTTTTATGTCAGGTTTTGGTCTCCAGAACCAGAGCTTAGCCTTACTTTAGAAAAGAAACTAGCTAGCTCACTTGAGTTGGTAGTTCAAGATATCAACCAAAATGAATTGTATCACGTACACAGTAAATAGATATTATTGGCCGATGGCTTAATATTATTGGCCAATAATTTGTCAAGATACTGATAATTAGTTTTCCGCTTCATTTTGCCACTATCAGCTGATAAGTTGCTGAAACACTGATAATTTTACCTTTTTTGTCTTTTCATTTTTTTAACCTAAATATATAGTTTATGCATATACACACCAAATCTGTGATTTTGATATGTAATTAGTGTCTTTTTCTGCTAGCTATCATGTTTCCTACTCCAATTTATAGGCATGCCCATATCAACAGGAAATTATATTGGTTTTTGTATTAGATACTGCGGACATTTGTAAATTTGCAACGTATCCTACTATACTTAGTACATTGCAGTATTAAGCTCCATTAATTTTCTTTTCATTATAAAAATGTTTGGAAGGATTGTAAATAATGGTAACTTTATTGGTTTAGCTATGCTCCAAGTTCCAAATCCTAAAATATAAAATCTAATGCATGCATTATCTATTGTTCTAACTGTCCCCAAGCTGTAGCTCAGCAGGAGTGTGTGAATTTGAGTTGCCAATGTAGCAGAAGGGGAAAGAAGAAAAGACAAAAAGAAAAATAAGTTCTGCGTTATATGACCAATGACATGCCACTCAGTTGAAAATTTTAGATTTTGAGGTGATTTAAGAACTTAGGTAGATTGAACAATTTTATTCTTTAAGAGCCAAACTATAATACAAAATTTTAAGGGGTCCCATAAATGAATATAGTACTTGATTAGTCAAATAGGAATTTTATGATATTCTCAACTCTTTTGGATGGTTTCCGGCTTTCTACCATAGACCTGGCCAGGCTGCTGGCACCTTCCAACTGGTATTCTCTCCTCACGAATGACAGTTTAACCATGTCTCCTTGCTAAAACGTCACATGATTTCCCACCAGTGTTACTTTATGAGAGTTCTCATTGTAAAATGGGATTCTTGTTATTAAATAGAGGGAAGAAAGAAATAATCAACTGCTGTCCTATGGACGTGCTGCGTTTTCTGTCTTAGTTCCAGCAAGGATCACCGGTTTTGTTCCACAACCAACCATTTAGGTTCACTCATGGTTGTACCAGTAAGGTCAAGATGTACAAAATGACCGACTTGTCTCCCTGATGTAGGAAAGTATTAACTAATCATCTAGTAATTCAAATTCTAAAAACGAGGGTCCCAATTGCAACTTCGTTTTGTATTCTTTACTTTTTTACCTCTTTAGTATTCCTTTTATGAACTTAATTTGATATAATTCATAGGAACTCAATACGAGCTAGGAAACTTGGCTGTTCATGGGGAAGATGGCCCAAAAAAAGTCAATGAAAAGTTTATATATATATATATATAAAGACTACTATGCATCCATCCCTCATCTTGTGGTGAGGGACAATTCCCTTTTTTCACCTAACAAGGTTAAAAAGGTATCATGGGGGGTGAGGGTTTTGTCTTCTTGCACATCAATATTTTTTTATATATGGAAGTGTCCTTCACCACAAGGTAAGGGATAAATGCATAGTAATTTTATCCTATATATATATATATAATGTAAAAGTCTATCATATGGCATGGGGTCAATCTTTGTGAATGGCACATGGCCATTCTGGATTGTGGGTCCACTTGAATGTGTGCCTATCATAGGGGGATAAGAAGACCCTTTTTTTTTTTTTTTTTTATAAAGAACACCTTTGCATGGATTATCTCTGTGCAAAGAATGAGATCCATCTTATCATTGGAAGCACATTTTAAGGGCACGTTTGGTAACAAGAGAAGAATCTGCTCTTTGGAAGAATCTTTGGTTCTATAGAATTATACTTTCTTCTTTGAGAATTTACGAGAGAGTGGATTCATTGTAATCCACGTTTGGTGAGCATGGAGGAATTAAAGATGATTCCTTCATATCCAAGTTTGGTAATGAGAGAGGAATCTAAAAATAATAATAATAAAAATAAAATAAAAAACCATTGTCTTCATCTCAAATCCATTTGACATAACCTCTATTGTGTTAACATCATCTTCTAGATGTTTCTACCTATAGTAAAAAAAAATCCATCTAACATAACCAAAATTTTTTTGAATATCCTCTTAATGGTTTCAAACATTAAACATATGTTTTCAAGCCCAACGAAATTTGATGCCATCAATTTGACTATGCTCGTATTCCAAATTTACTAAATGCCAATAGGCCATAATCATTTAAATGGATGAGCAGGTATAATTTGAGATAATCCCCATTCCACTGATACACATTCAACAACGTGCAGCAATGAAAAAAAAGAGAGCAAATTTAAGAATTTGGTTTTAGCAACCATATATTGAAATGAAAGGAGTGGACAATCAGCAGTCTTACTGTACTTTATTAGGAATATAGAATGGAAAAATCACCACAAGAATGGGTTGAAAAATAATCTCATACTTAGTATAAAAAAACTTAAATAAACGATTTGTTAGATGCAACATTTTGTGGGCCCCATCAAACAATAACTTAAAAATTAATTGACTTTGATTTCCAAGATAAAGTGGACCACTGTCACAATAAAATCGCCACTGCCAGTATGTAACTTCCAGATATTTTAACATTGTATTTATTATTTAGTGAAGATAACTTCCATGCGGTCAACTTTTATTTAGTTTATGCGGGGCTTACTTTGGTTAATCAAAGCCATTCAGGAGGAGGACACTGCATGGTGAATAAAAAATTCAAAGTTTTTTCATGCACATGAACCTGTTTCTTGTACATAGACATGTTCAAATTTATACAACTAAAGTCTACAATGAATTAATAAAACTGCAATGATAGCTAACTCTGATATTCAAGATGGAACGAATAAACGCTCTCTCCTTCTCAATGGATGTTGGTACATTGTTACACCACATAAATCTTGCCATGTGTTCCCTCCTGTGATTGCTTATTTGGTGTTCACAATGTGTTCAACGTCTAATCTAATGTCACCAAGCCACAGTTTATCATTGGCAGACTTGGGTGGCAGGGCATCTTTTGATTGAACATTTTTCTCCTTTGATGACACAGAGGGTGCCTTAGGTAACTTGAGAATTTCTCAAGTCAATCAAATCCACCCAGCAGCTTGCTCCTAGTCCTACACATTCACTACATCTATCAGAGTGAAAGTGTGGGGTGCATGTGTAATATGTTTGAAAAGAAAAAACTGCTATTTTAATTCTTGCAAACAACTACTGCTAAAGTAGTTAAGATAAAAAAAGCACCCTTCCGTGTCATCGAATTTGCCCAATATACATAATGTTACCTCAAAACAAACTCTATCAGTAGGATAAAGAAGAAGTTGATAGAGTACAGAGGGTCCACAGTTCCACACAAGGTAGGCAGTACAATCCAAGCAAATGCCATCCAAAAACAAAAATCTGATAACTGTTACTTTTCTATTTTTAATGTTTTTATAAGTTTCCACCATGAGTGTGCACTGAGCAAGTTGGACTGTCAAAGGAACATGATGAGTGTGAATTAAGCAAGTTGGACTATCAAAGAAACATGATGAGTGTGCATTAAGAAAGTTGGACTATCAAAACACTGAAACCTTGCAGTAATCTGTAGTTTTGAGTCTAGAATTAATGTATCAAAGACAGGGCATGAATGCAGACAATTAATGGTTATGAGAAACTGATCAAATAAACAGACAGTTGACCCATTAGATAGCAATCGCAATTCATGATAATCAATGATAAAACATTCTGATCTTATTTTATTAAAAAGATCAGTTTTAATTTTACATTGGACATTCTTTGAAAGGCCAGATTTATAATCAACTCATCACTGAAAAGAAAACAAACTGAGAACGGTGAATGGAATTGAATTAACAGCAAAATAGCTCTGTGAATCCAAAATAAACAAAGAGATCCATATAAAATGGTGAAGATTAACCTTTCTCACAGATTGAGGACAATGAATTGAATTAACAATCAGATCATACATTCAAAAATGAAAGAAGATCTAAATACTCTACAAGTTGAAAATATAAAAACTTTGAAAAGACTTTTTTAAAAATTTTGCTTCATGGCGCTTATGATTTACCACAGTAATACCAACATGAATGCAGAAAGAATCATATCAATCTACAACAAGACAAAAGCATAAATTTAGTTTTATGAGAATTTTCATGAACAAGCAGTGCAAAAATCTGAGAAGAGTCACTATTGAATTGAAGTGATGGCTAGGTACATGGGAGAAAAAAGACATTTTAACCAATGCCTGATAATGGGGAGAGAAATGAATGGATGAATGTGTTGCCATCTCTCTATATAAAACTCTGCTATTTCAAGGTTGTGAAAGAATCTCACGAAGCAAGAGAAAAAGTAGACAACCTGAAGTTTAACTAAAATGGTCTGGGAGTGGTGTTTTTTAACTAAACCACTCTTCATACTCAAGACATACATATTGGAATAGGACATGGCATGAAAGGTGTAGAGGGAGAATCCACATCTTCATTGAGACATGGCATCAAAGGTATAAAGAGAGAATCCACATGTACAACTGGATGTGCTACCAGCATTTTTGCATTGAGAATTGCATAAAAATATTCACATAAATGTTTAAACATAGCTCGATACATTTGAAGTTTCAATTTATCCCCTGGACATCTAAACTGATAGAATCCACGTCTTCAAGTGTACAAATTGGGTCTCACCCTTCCCACTTTTGAAATGCATTAGGTAACATCTTCATCTGAATTGAGTCAATTCCAAGAGCTAACTATGCCCACTAGCTTATTCAACCAATAGCCAATATCACTCCGATCAGAGTGATAGGAAGACCCATCACTTGTGACAAGAGGAGGTCCAGCCATTTGCTTTTAAGAAAGATGGGTCCAGTAGAGAAGCTTTTAAGATCACAAAATAGATGTCATATGCATTGTAGATAGCATTTGGCCGATAGAAATCTATTTTTGTTACAATTACTTCAATAGAAAGCAGTCTTCTTACTGAATTTGGCAAGGCAAGCGAACCAACTTAATTTAATAACTGAACTAATAAAATAGAAAAAAGCCATAACTTTGTTTTGCAAAGCAACCAAGCTCCTGTAAATATATATTTAAGCCAGTCATTTATTTCATATCCGAATATCAAGAACATAAATTCCAATATTAATCACATCCATCTTCTCATATAATCAATTCAAATAAGCCTGTATCTTACAGTGTGGAAGGGTCCACACATGAAGTTCAAATGAGCTGCTTCGATACCATGCTCTGCGCCAATCCCTGAAGAGAGATGATCTTGTCATCTACTAGAGCTCCCTGCCTACAATAAATGATAGAAAATAATAAAAAAATGATGAAGGCCTACTTGGCATAAATCTCATCCTTCACTGAATCCAACCCTCACAAACCATTTACAATTAGTAAAAGAGAAGAACATTGATCATTAGAAAAGTGCCAACCATAGATATGATGATTATGATTGAGACAACACAATATTGAAAAATGAAACAAATCCAAGCAGTAACACTCTAAAAAAAAGGTGAGATTGAATCCACAAATTATAAAACAAAGATTAGGGTAGCATTTGCCAGAAAATCATGGTCACGCTCACATGCCAAATATCGCCACAAATACCAACAAAGCAGGTAACTTTCGAAAAAAAAAAATCATAAGATCATATTATATTGTTCCAAAATCAATGGATAAATACTAAAAATAGAAGAATAATGTACAAGCATTAAGAAGTTAAAATTACTAGTTTCAGGTACCATCAAGGTATGACACTTCTGCCAAATATACACAAGCATCAGGTTGGCCCATCCTAAAACGCAATTGGTAAAGCAGAAGAACTACATGAGTCATCTATGGATTTTAATACACAAAGGTGAACTACATACATATTTACTCTACTAAATATCAACTCAAATTATATGATAAGATTGTAGAAGTTTAAGCACTTCCTCTGCTCCATACCTGGTGAGTTTCAATAGCTTGCTCTAAATTTAACTCGAAAAGACTGATACTCACTTGATTTAGACCTTGCTCGCGAGGGAAAGCATGCAGACACCATTACTAATGCAAAGTACTCATCATGTGAATCCCAGTCTCCATTTAGTTCCAGGATCCTTCATATATCTCTATGTGCATATATTAAGCATTCAGCTAGCGTGTTGTTTTAGTGTGTGAATAACCGCATCAATTCCCAATCATTAAGGAACGTCTGTGTGTAGAAAGGCATCAAATTGCAATCATAGCACCATCACAACTGAGAGATTAAAAAATTAGTCTCTGTTTTTTCAGAAAAGATAAGTATATATTTCCAAAGCAAAGAGATCGATATACAAAATAATAAGGAGAAGCTCCACCCCACTTGGACCCTAGGCTAGAGACACAACCAAGGTGGAGCTGGACCACCAAAAAATGATGCCCACAGGCTGGGCCATCCCCCAAAAAAAAAAAAAAAACCAAAATAACCCAAAAGAAGAACACTATGCTAAATTATTGTGGCCCGCATGATCACAATAAGATTTGATTATTCCACCTTTGGATGACTTCCTTTTATAGTAGTCAAATGATATTCAAATAGTTTCCATCTATGCTAAGGTCAAGGGACAAAATAAATTAATAGAGGAATTTTCTCTTCTTGATGGAAGGAGAGATTTTGGTTTTTGGATCTATAAAAGGGATCCTTGGGTAACTCTCTTGCCTACGGTTGTTTTTCTATCCATTACTAACTTTGGGAGAAAAAACACAAAGGACAAAAGCGTTGTAATCCCCACTGAAAACCAACCTTCTGTTGGATCGGAGACTCAAGATGGTGCATTCAGATAATATCTAACTTATCCAATCACTACAAAAAAAAACCACTTCTAGCGACAACAACAGTCATCCCTAAAACTACTATTATTGTTGCGAACATTCTTTGCGATGAATACAAATTCGTCGCTATTCCGTCGCAGAACCCTGGTTTGCAAATTCATATAGTGACAACCAATTTGTTCATCCCTGAAAATTATCTTTTCGTGACAACTACATTCGTCGCTAATTGGTGTCGTAATAGCTCACTACATCGCTAGACAGTGGGAGAGAGATGGCCAAGAATATCCTTTAGCGACGAACAGTTGTCGTCACTGAAAACTGTTAGGGACGAACAGTGGTCGCTGCAAAATGTTTGCCCCAGGTTTTAGCAATGAAATAAGTTGTCCCTGAAAACCTGTTGGGATGAATTGTGGTTGTCACAGAAAATGCCTGCCCAAGTTTTATCAACGAAAGAGGTTGTCCCAGAAAACCTTTAGAGACGAACAGTGGTCGTCGCAAAATGTTTGCCCCAGGTTTTAGCAACGCAATAAGTTGTCCCTGAAAACCTATTGGGACAAATTGTGGTTGTCGCACAAAATGCCTGCCCAGGTTTTAGCAACAAAAGAGGTTGTCTCTGAAAATCTTTTGGGACGAATTGTTGTCGTTGCAAATAATGCCTACTAGGTTTGTAGCGACGATATTGGTTGTCACCAAATGTTTTTTTTTTCCAAATGCAAACTTGTTTCGAATTCCATTATGTATAACCTGTTTCCAATTCCATTCAACATAACCTGTTTTCAATTTAAAAAACATGAAGCTGTCTAATTTCATCTTAAGTAAACATTAACATCCAAAATCTCAAATTTAATTCAAACTAACAATCATTTATATAGATATACATGATAAAGTCTACCGTGCTACAAATGTTAATACATATACATAAAGAGGCCTTTTCCTGTACATACATCCCTCATGGACTTTTCGTGCACACTCTTTGGTGGGGCCCACTGTAGACCCCACCAAGGGATGAGATTGTGGGGGGGGGGGGGTTTGAAAGATCTATGTGAAAGCACTCTACATATTAAATTGGGTCCCAATCACATATCCCTAACCCCTTCATCCGTGGCTCACAAATTCATTTCGTTTGGATTTGTGTATAGTCAATCCAACGGTCCAATAAATTCGAATCCTACCAAAAGTTGGGGTGAGTTGCTATTGTTGGGGTCCTATGTGTGTTGTAAGCTTTGGATTGAGTGATAGATGGGCTCCACCTAGAGTTCTCACGAAAAAAATGGTGAAGGACGGATATGTAGGAAGATTCTCCATACATAAATAGATACAAATGTCCAACTTAAAATCCCCTAAAAGTCTATTGTGGTCAAACAATTCAACAAAATGGAAACAGCCCTGTAACCGCATCTTAATGATCCATATCCATCGCTAATCTGCAAAACAAATGAAACTTATATATTATTAAAGGAACATAACAAATAGAAGCATATTATAAAATAAACATAACTGATATATAATTTATGCCTCATGTATTAGTAATGACAAAAGAGAAAATGAGTTCCATCAAAATGAATACAAACATAGTCATTGTTTTGTTGTACTTCATCACATGTATGAAGCAATGAGCATGTCGTAGAATTGACATTGTTTTTCAGTTCAAATAGTTAGTGGGTTCAGATTGGTCATGACTATAGATACACAAACCACCTCCATCAAATTAAACAACTTGAAGCACAAAACTTTAAGCATTCATATAGGCATTTCGTTTCCTCTACTTCTCACATTTTTATTCTTTTTTTTCATTCTCTTCTTCCTTCCCTTTTACTATTTTTTCTTGGTTTCAAAAAAAAAAAAAAAACTTCTCTTTCCTTTATGCCCATTTCAATAAATCCCAATTTCAAAATCCTCATCTCTTTCATTTCCATTCCTCAAAGAGGACCTTCTCCCTCCCTTTTTCCTTTCCGGCAAGACCTTCAATGGATCTGACTATCATTGAAAATAGAAATGATTCAATTCAGAATAAATTAGGTTAGCTGCCTTCAACATCTCTATTTTATTCAAAAAACTTCTTAAAAGACCTCATCTAACACCATCTACTACCCTTTTTAACCACTACTTCCACTCATTCAATGCATACTAGATCTAATTCTGGAATTTCCAAAAAGAAGGTCCTGTTGACAACTAAGCACCCAGTTTCTTTACCCCACATATCTACTATGACAGTAAAGAACCAACACAATGCTAAGTCTGTCAGTAGGACACATTTGAAATCTAAGTAGTTCAAATTAATTTCACACTGCGTCTGATTATGTCTGAAGAAAATATTCTATCTAGAGTTCAGCCAATAGATTTTTTTGGCTAATGGTAGTTTTTTTATTTAGTGCTAGGAATTAGTTAGCTTACCTAGGAACTTATGGTAAAATATGTGTGTGTAACAGTAAATTCATGCAAAGTATTAAAATATAAAAGAAACAAAAATAGAACAAGAAGAAAGACAAAAACAAACCAGGAAAAGAAGAATAAACAAAAATTAAAAACCAAATCTACGCAAATTTGACAAAGAAGCAACTATATGTATTGAGCTGTAAAACTACGAAAAAGATATTCCGAAAGTACACTTCTACCAATAGACCGTAGAGAACATAGTTCAAAAACTCTAGCAATCAGATTCAACTTGTTGCCCAGGTAGATAAAATCAACTTGGGGCCTGGTGGGCTGATTCTAGGACTCAACTATCTATTCAAAAATACTTGTGTGTGCTTGTACCAATTTATCTTTTCAATTTAGTGAACTTGAATGAAACAATTTTGCATAGCGAAAGAAAGCACGGTAAACCTAAATATTCTCAAAACTGCAACTATTAACAATTGAAAAAAGTCCCAGAAAACCTACCCCATTTAAGATGGTCAAATTTAATAGTATGAAAGTGACTTTATGTGTGTGTGTGTGTGTGTGTGTGTGTGTGTGTGTGTGTGTGTGTGTGTGTGTGTGTGTGAATCACCATGGTTTCTGAATAGTTTCTAAACTCTATTTTAGAATATGAATCCATGGTAGAAAACGTTAAAAAAAAAGAAATGAAATAGTCATTCATCCAACTTAGTAAATGTAATCTACCACACACTCATGGGGATACAATTTGGTTGTTTAGGAAGATGGATGCCTTTAATACTTCTAATTTTAGTATTTATGGGTTACTTGGAGTAGGAGCAGGTTTTAAGTTAGAAGAGGCATTTTGATCTTTTGTTTTTTCTATGGGCCCTTTTTTGGATTGCAAAATTCTAGTTGGTGAACAGGAGTACTTTTAAGAAAAACTCATTCACCTCATAAAAAAATAAAACGCGTTAAAAACCCCTTATCTACCTCCACTTTCATTCATCTCAAGACTAACAACTAGGTCTTCCAGAATTCAAACAGAAAGGAAAGGCTAACATCTAAGAAAATTTCTACTAGTACTAGACCAAGTAACAAGAGGAAGCATAACTTTTTTTTAGGCAAAACAAACCACACCAACAACAAAAGATATCATACAAGCCTAGGAACACAGAGGAAACAAGAGCTACACAATTTGTACAGCATTCCAGAAAGGAATTTTGCAGTAATAAGGATTACATGCCCAACATATTATGAATTCCTTTGGCTTGTGGGGTTTCTAGTATGTAAATAATATTGATGGTCACTTTGCAAACAACTAGCATCACCACTATCTTGGCAATTATATTGAAGCCTTTTATGAATTATCAAAAACATTTAACCTACCTTGGTTATTCCAGTGAATCATCAAGACTTTCAACATTATATGATATTTTCTCTTTCAAAATTTCATGTGTAGAGATAAAAATCACATAGGTCCTTGTATTTAAAATTAATAACTAAAATCACTAGACAGAGGGTTGAGTTGAAGCATTCAGGTCATGAGGACTTTAGCACCATATTATACCTTGGAAAGTTCATGTAAATAGGTATAAGAGAATCGGATACTAGAGTTCAAAATTAAAGTAAAATACCAGAGAGAGAGAGAGAGAGAGAGAGAGAGAGAGAGAGAAGAGTTTAGGGAACCAAGTATGTATGAACAGGTTACAAAGAGAACGTGGATAGGTTCTAAAGCACAATACCAAAGTATATAATTCTTTCATCACCAACCTGGTAACAATAACTTTCCCATTCCGCCCCTTTCATCCCATGGACCGTGAAAAAAACTTCTTAAATTGAAGACACTGAACATTGGCTAATCTATTTCCAACCAAAACGACATTAGAATAAAGTTGATATGGAATTTCAAATTTGTTCCCTTAAGAAAAGATAGGCAGAAAGGGAACATGTTGTACCAGTGGTCTAGTCTATACCACCCATCTTCAGAGAGTCCTATTTATACTAATAAATATACTGTTGATTTAGTAAATCCATTCCATTGATGGGAGTTCCTACCTTATGTCATAACCCGAGCCCAGAAGCCGGGGTTAGCGAAAAGCCAAACCAGTGACACACGTACTCCCGTGCACGTGCATCCAAACCCAGTCCAAATACACACACACAAGGGATCTAACATATGCGAAACAAACGAACGCGGAAGCTGTAGATATCATAGCAAGCAACAAAGAAATAGAGGAAGCCAAAACAAATGCGGAACGGAAAAGACAACGATAGATACAAAACTCTAAAACCAGATACAAATCTGAGTACACGACAAAATAGCGATATACAAAACGATACATAGTACAAAGTCCGAAGTGCAAAATACAAAATCTCAAAACCAAAACAACTAGGCCACTGATGATATGCATGTACGCACTCGGCAGAGGTGATCAGGCCCATTCTGCCAACCCGGAGGGTGCCTCTAAGCTCTGCCCTGCAGCCTCCTCGACCGCCAGGGAGCTGGGCAAGGGATCTGTGCCTGCAACACCACTGACAACACAGTGAATACAACGATCCAGCAAATATAAGTAACAGGGACAAAACACTCATAGTATCAAATTGAATAATGACAGAATATTAATTACAGAGTTTCATCTTAGTAGGCTAAGCAAATCGTGCATAGAAGTAAAGCATGATAAGTGAATCAAAGCATAGAAATACTGAACTAGGTGGCTACTACGTTAACCATATTCTCTCCAATAGAAAGCAGAGCAGAGCAGATGAGAACACCACTGACCGAGCCAAGGGTACAAGTGGGTCTCAGTTTCCTGGGTTCCGGGGTCCCAAGACAAAGCGACACTGCAGTGATACAGAGATACAGAGATCTAAGCCAGAGGTAACCCCGTCGGGCATCCTAAGGCTGAGGCTGACTAGAGCCAGACTAATACCAATCAAATCAAATCCAAAAGAAGGGAGATTATCCGCTTTGGACTCACCGATGGCAAAGACCGGATCTTATCCTCACGTATTAATCTCTGGGCAGAGCCACCAGGGAATACCCAATGAATCAAAGATATACAAAGCCAGAGATATACAGAGCATAGCAGAAATACAGATCATAGCATAAATTAAGTCAAAACACAACATAGATCAAAGCGTAATGCGGAACGAAGAATGAAACATATATACAGGACGAAAGCAAAATGACCTCGTAATGCATAAACAAAGATCAGCAGAACAGAGGGCAAAACTGTAAGCAACATGCAATGTATCTCAGATTAATACGGAATCAAGGTTAATTACAAGCCAACCCTAATCTAGTTGTTCACTATCATTAACCGTGCATGTTGATGTAGTTTTAAGTTATTCGATGCACCGTTGCCATCCAAGTGTTGCAAAGTAATCCTCACGTGCACCGAAGTCCCTTAAACCAACACACATGGGGAGGTGCTTAACAGTAAATCAACGCTCACATGAATAAGTCACAACCTAACAGACTATTCATGCGGTCCAAAGAGTCCATTGGGCAGGTTTACATGGGTAGTTAACCTGTATTTTAGCCCTACAAAGTCACACCATTATCCTAAGTTTTATCTCAGATTTTCCAGGTCTTACGGTTTAGCCATGGGTGACCTATGGCTTAGCCGTATACACTTTACGGCTTAGCCGTAACTTGCACTATGGCTTAACCATGGTTCCCTTCAATACATAGCTAAACTGGTCATCTTCCACCTCTGATCTGATACATTTCACGGCTGAGCTACGGTGGAGTCCATGGCTTAGCCATAGACCAATCCACGGCTTAGCCGTAGCTTCACCGTAAGGGTACTGAAATCAGAAAGTTTCGACTGATCAGGGGGATAATTCACGGCTGGGTCACGGCTAGCTTACGGCTCAGCCGTGGAACAATCTACGGTTTAGCCATAGCCTAGCCGTAGAACAAAATACGAAAATTCAAGTCTCTGGAATCTGAGCCGTACAAAGTTACGGCTTAGCCGTACAATACAGAACACGAAACTGAAGTGAGTACAGAAACTGAAATTTGATACAGAAACTTAGCAAAACAAGTTCCAGAGGTTCCAAAATCACAGAATTTGGCTGTAAAACACAACAGACATATATAGGATGCAATAGATGAAATCAAAGCAATCAAACAAAATACCCATATGTGTTATACAATCCTGTACTTATACTTGCCTCAAAGCCTTGTCAAATCCACTGAGATCAAGCTCAAATCCAGCTAAAATCCAAGCAAAGCAAAGCAAAACACAATCCATAAGCATGCAGAGAGAGAGATGGGAGATCCAATTGGAGAAGAAGAAGGGAAGAACCCACTTACCCAAACCATAGACAGAGATGAGAGAGAAAGAATCCAACCAACTGAGAGTAAAAACCCAATCGACAAAGATGTAAGTTCCCAACACCACAAGACTGAAGAAGAGAATGAAGAGAAGAGAAGAAGGGACGTGGAGCTATTGCATGCAGTCATCGAATGAAAATGAGCAGAAGAGACACCTGGGCTCATGACTCTTATATAGTTTCTGAAGTTTAAGTAAAAGTCCAGTGAATTTCGGTTATTTACAAATCAAGTCACACAAGGATCCAACTTCTCCAATTGACTTCGAATGGGTCTGAGGCAGTTATGGAAAACAATGAGCTCAACAAAATACACGTGCTGACACCAAGATGATGCAAATATGATGCACTCAAAGCAAAAGCAAAATTACGAAAAAGGCTTAGAACTACCTATCCCAGGTCAAAGGTTACTCAACTACCTATCCAAAACCCGAAACCAAATCCAAAAGGATTAATTAATAGAAAAGCACACTAATGAGTCACTAATCGGCTCAAAGGGGATTGGAGTGTTACATCCTCTCCCACTAGGAATCATTCCGTCCTCGGAATGACCACCTACCTGCGCAAGGAGCTGTGGGTACTAGCGCGCTAGCTGCTCCTCTAGCGCCCATGTGGCCTCATCTGGACCGTGATGCTCCCACAACACTTTAACCTATCTGATAGTCCTGGTACGGAGAATCTGCTCTCATGTACCAACAATGCGAAGCGGACGCTCAACTTAAGTTGCATTAGGCTGAATCTGAATGTCATCGTATCGAATCACATGGCTTGGATCTGGCACGTACTTACGGAGCATCGACACATGAAATACATCGTGGACACCGGAGAACTTAACTGGAAGCGTCAACCGATAGGCTAAATCTCCAACTCGGCTCTTGACTTCAAACGGTCCCACATATCTCGGTGCTAACTTGCCCTTCTGACCAAACCGTACCGTGCCTTTCATCGGGGAAACTTTAAGGAACACCCAATCTCCAACTTGGAAAGCCAAAGGTCTCCTCCGAGTATCTGCATAGCTCTTCTGCCTGGATCGGGCAATCTTCAGATTCTCTATCACCTTCTGCACTTTCTCGGTTGTCTCAACAATGATTGTCGGACCATGTAAACTCCTTGTTCTTACCTCTTCCCAGCACACTGGGGTCCTGCACTTGCGTCCGTATAGAGCCTCATAGGGTGTCATACCAATGCTCTCATGAAAGCTATTGTTGTAGGCAAACTTACACAATGCCAGATGCATATCCCATTCCTTCTCAAAGTTCAGCACGCTAGCTCTGAGCATATCCTCCAACATCTGAATGGTACGCTCCGACTGCCCATCAATCTGGGGGTGGTATGCCGTACTAAAACTTAACTTCGTGCCCATAGCTTCCTGAAATGCTCTCCAAAATGAAGACACAAAACGACTGTCGCGATCAGACACAATCGATATTGGGGTGCCATGCAATCTGACTATCTCGTCAACAAACTTTCTGGCCATCTCTGTGAATGTCATCCCTTTCTTGAACGGAAGGAAATGTGCTGACTTCGTCAATCTATCCACTATTACCCAGATCGCATTGTTCTTTCTACTGGTCGGCGAAAAACCGGAGACGAAATCCATGGTAATGTGCTCCCACTTCCACTGCGGAATGTATAATGGGTGCAATGATCCTGGAGGTCGCTGATGATCAGCTTTCACCCTCTGACAGGTCAAACATCGAGCCACAAACCCTGCGATCTCCCGCTTCATATTGTTCCACCAAAATCTATCCTTCAAGTTCCGGTACATCTTTGTACTCCCTGGGTGCATCGCATAACGGGCATCGTGCGCACCTGTCATCAACTTTTCTTTCAGCTCATCCACAGCGGGAACACACAATCTGCTCCTGAAATACAAAACTCCGTCTACCAAACTGAAATCAGGTCGATCTGCAATCCGATCTCTGAAAGTCACCAGAAGGGGGTCCTCAAACTAGCGATCCTTGATCTGCTGAATCACCTCATGCTGAAACATGACGGTAGTAGCTAATGTCACCAACTCACCCACCATCCAAACCTCAATAGGCTGATCATGCACAAGCATATAGAATCCTGCCAACACCTGAAGACTTTCTGTTCTCCTGCTGCGTGCATCTGCAACCACATTCCTCTTGCCTGGATGGTACTTGATCGGAAAGTCGTAGTCTTTGATGAACTCCAACCATCTCCGCTGCCTCATATTCAAGTCATGCTGATCAAACAAATACTGCAGACTGTGATGATCGGAATGGACCTCGACTTTACACCGTACAAGTAATGCCGCCACAACTTCAGTGCAAATATAATGGTTGCTAGATCCAGGTCATGGGTGGCATAGTTCTTCTCGTGTTCTTTCAGCTGTCTGGAACCATAGGCAATCACTTTCTGATTCTGCATCAGTACACAACCTAGTCCAACTCGAGAGGCATCTGAATAAATCACGAATCCCTCACTACCATCAGGGAGAGTCAACATTGGTGCCGTAGTGAGCTTTTCTTTCAACATCTGAAAACTACGCTCATACTTCTCTGTCCACTCATACGGGACTTTCTTCCAAGTCAACTGAGTCATCGGGGTTGAAATCTTCACAAAGTCCCGCACGAACCTGCGGTAATATCCCGCCAAACCTAGAAAACTCCGAATCTCTGTCACTGATCTAAGACAGGGCCAATGGACTACTGCCTCAATTTTAGCCGAATCCACCATCAATCCATCTCTAGAAATCACATGACCCAGAAATGCAACTTGCTCTAACCAGAAATCACACTTGGCCAACTTTGCATACAACTAGTGATCTCTAAGCAGCTGCAATGTTTTCCGCAGATGATCTGTATGCTCCTCAACAGTCTTCAAATAGACCAATATATCATCTATGAAAACCACAACAAACTGGTCCAAAAAGGAAGTAAACACCCTATTCATCAATGCCATGAAAGTTGCGGGTGCATTCGTCAAACCAAAAGGCATGACAAGGAACTCGTAGTGTCCATACCGAGTCCTAAAAGCTGTCTTAGGAACATCCTCATCCTTCACCCGGAGCTGGTGATACCCTGACCTCAAATCGATCTTCGAGAAGTAAGCTGCACCCTGAAGCTGATCGAACAACTCATCAATCCTAGGCAATGGATATTTGTTCTTGATGGTCACTTTGTTCAACTGCCTGTAGTCAATGCACATCCGGAAACTGCCATCCTTCTTCCTTACGAACAATACAGGAGCTCTTCAAGGTGAAACACTTGGGCGTATGAACCCTTTATCCAACAGATCCTGCAACTGTTTCTTCAATTCCAACAACTCTGCAGGTGCTATACGATATGGAGCTCTACTAATGGGTGCTGTACCTGGCATCAAGTTGATCGAGAACTCTACCTCTCGAACTGGGGGCACCTCTGGTACATCCTCCTGAAAGACATCCGGAAACTCGCTGACTACTGGGATCTCACTGAGCTGTCGCTGATCCTTCTTCTCTGAAATGAATGCAAGAAATCCCTCACATCCCCTACGAAGCATCCTGTCTGCTTTACAAGCAGATATCACACGCCTTGGGCACTTCGTCTGGCTGCCCTCAAATCGAAATCCGCTGCTCAGATCAAAATAGATAGCCTTGCTGTAACAATTTTTACAAGCATGATACCTCGCAAGCCAGTCCATACCAAGAATCACATCGAAATTCAGTGTCGTAAGCAACACGAGGTCTACAGGGAGCTGATGACCAGTTATCCGCACATCACACTGAGGGTAGAAAATACTGCACTCCACCCGTTTACCAACCGGAGTGGATACTATCAACAAGTATGGGAGCTGTGTAGGTCGCTGTCGAAACTGCACAGCAAAATGAGGTGCTACGTACGAACGCATAGACCCGGAGTCAAACAAGGCTAAAGCTTAAGCATCAAAAATTAAAATTTTACCTTCCACGACTGTAGCCTCCTTCGCGCCCTCATGCGTAGCAGCATAAGCTCGAGCTGTCTGGCGGTTCTGCTTCTGGGCTGGGTGAGCTGTCTGGGACTTGCCCTGCGCTGTAGATCCTGCGTATCTCGTCTGTGGAGAGGACTGAAACTTCGGGCATTGGGCCCGCTTGTGGTCCGTAGAGCCACAACTGAAACAGGCCCCACTTTTCCTCCAACATCTGTCTGTTAGATGATCCTTCCCACAGTGACCACAAACCACCTGAGTACTGCTCGAACTACCCTGCTTACCCTTGAACTTCTTCTCGAACTGACTTCTGCCACTAGAACCTGCTGCCCTCCTATACTCAGTTCGCTCTTCCTCAAATATGGCCTCTGCATCATAGGCCCTATCAATAGCGTCATCCAAGGTAGCTGGCCACATACATGCAACCACGTGGCGTTTATGCCTCGAATTTAGGCCGTTGACGAAGCGAGTCACCTTCTTATGCTCAGTGTTCACCATATCCTCTGTGAAGTGAGACAGCTCTGTAAACTTGTGTACATAATCTGCAACCGATGTTTGTTTCTGCTGAAGGTTGAAGAATTCCACTTCCTTGGCTTGCTGAATATGAAGAGGCATGAACTTTCAACGAAACTGTTGCTTGAAAGTCTCCCAAACCGTGGCACTGGGCATAGTCTGGAACGAGCTCTTGACACTCCTCCACCAAGTCTTGGCTACACTCCGAAGCATGGAGGCTATGAGAACCACTTTCTGTTTGTTACTACACACAATCGTATCAAAAAGCTCCTTTGTCTGTTCCAACCATTGCTCGGCCTGCAATGCATCCTCTATCCCGTGGAACTCAGTCGCCCCTTGCTTACGGAACTTATCAAAAAGAGCATTTGGATCGGTTTCTTTGGGCTGGAAGATCACTTGCTGTTCTACACGAGGAGAGGCTGATGCCGCAGCCTGACTCTGCCTGTCCACCATAGATGCCATCTGAGCCTGCAAGGACTGCATGAACTGCATCATCATCATCAGACGCTCCTCACTACTCCTCGGTGGGGGTAATGATCCACTCTCGCTGTTATGACCCTGCTGATTCTCATCTCTAGACCCTGATCCTGATGCCATGGTGTGCTATCCTGCAAAAGGAAAATGAACAAAATACAAATATAAAATGCCCCGAGTTAACCAATCCCCAAGAATCAACATATTAGACTTGGAGTCAAATAGTTGACATCGTCATCTCACCACGATCTTAGATGTCTACATGCTTATAACTAGCATGCTCTGATACCATACAATACGTATGTCACAACCCGAGCCCAGAAGCTGGGGTTAGCGAAAAGCCAAACCAGTGACACACGTACTCCCGTGCACGTGCATCCAAACCCAGTCCAAATACACACACACAAGGGATCTAACATATGCGAAACAAACGAACGCGGAAGCTGTAGATATCATAGCAAGCAACAAAGAAATAGAGGAAGCCAAAACAAATGCGGAACGGAAAAGACAACGATAGATACAAAACTCTAAAACCAGATACAAATCTGAGTACACGACAAAATAGCGATATACAAAATGATACAGAGTACAAAGTCCGAAATGCAAAATACAAAATCTCAAAACCAAAACAACTAGGCCACTGATGATATGCATGTACGCACTCGGCAGAGGTGATCAGGCCCACTCTGCCAACCCGGAGGGTGCCTCTAAGCTCTGCCCTGTAGCCTCCTCGACCGCCGAGGAGTTGGGTAAGGGATCTGTGCCTGCAACACCACTGACAACACAGTGAATACAACGATCCAGCAAATATAAGTAACAGGGACAAAACACTCATAGTATCAAATTGAATAATGACAGAATATTAATTACAGAGTTTCATCTTAGTAGGCTAAGCAAATCGTGCATAGAAGTAAAGCATGATAAGTGAATCAAAGCATAGAAATACTGAACTAGGTGGCTACTACGTTAACCATATTTTCTCCAATAGAAAGCAGAGCAGAGCAGATGAGAACACCACTGACCGGGCCAAGGGTACAAGTGGGTCTCGGTTTCCTGGGTTCCGGGGTCCCAAGACAAAGCGACACTGCAGTGATACAGTGATACAGAGATCTAAGCCAGAGGTAACCCCGTCGGGCATCCTAAGGCTGAGGCTGACTAGAGCCAGACTAATACCAATCAAATCAAATCCAAAAGAAGGGAGATTATCCGCTTTGGACTCACCGATGGCAAAGACCGGATCTTATCCTCACATATTAATCTCTGGGCAGAGCCACCAGGGAATACCCAATGAATCAGAGATATACAAAGCCAGAGATATACAGAGCATAACAGAAATACAGATCATAGCATAAATTAAGTCAAAACACAGCATAGATCAAAGCGTAGTGCGGAACGAAGAATGAAACATATATACAGGACGAAAGCAAAATGACCTCGTAATGCATAAACAAAGATCAGCAGAACAGAGGGCAAAACTGTAAGCAACATGCAATGTATCTCAGATTAATACGGAATCAAGGTTAATTACAAGCCAACCGTAATCTAGTTGTTCACTGTCACTAACCGTGCATGTTGATGTAGTTTTAAGTTATTCGATGCACCGTTGCCATCCAAGTGTTGCAAAGTAATCCTCATGTGCACCGAAGTCCCTTAAACCAACACACATGAGAAGGTGCTTAACAGTAAATCAACGCTCACATGAATAAGTCACAGCCTAACAGACTATTCATGCGGTCCAAAGAGTCCATTGGGCATGTTTACATGCGTAGTTAACTTGTATTTTAGCCCTACAAAGTCACACCATTATCCTAAGTTTTATTTCAGATTTTCCAGGTCTTACGGTTTAGCCATGGGTGACCTATGGCTTAGCCGTATACACTTTACGGCTTAGCCGTATACACTTTACGGCTTAGCCGTAACTTGCACTACGGCTTAACCATGGTTCCCTTCAATACATAGCTAAACTGGTCATCTTCCACCTCTGATCTAATACATTTCACGGCTGAGCTACGGTGGAGTCCATGGCTTAGCCGTAGACCAATCCACGGCTTAGCCGTAGCTTCACCATAAGGGTACTGAAATCAGAAAGTTTCGACTGATCAGGGGGATAATTCACGGCTAGGTCACGGCTAGCTTACGGCTCAGCCGTGGAACAATCTACGGTTCAGCCGTAGCCTAGCCGTAGAACAAAATATGAAAATTCAAGTCTCTGGAATCTGAGCAGTACAAAGTTACGGCTTAGCCGTACAATACAGAACACGAAACTGAAGTGAGTACAGAAACTGAAATTTGATACAGAAACTTAGCAAAACAAGTTCCAGAGGTTCCAAAGTCACAAAATTTGGCTGTAAAACACAACAAACATGTATAGGATGTAATAGATGAAATCAAAGCAATCAAACAAAATACCCATATGTGTTATACAATCCTGTACTTATACTTGCCTCAAAGCCTTGTCAAATCCACTGAGATCAAGCTCAAATCCAGCTAAAATCCAAGCAAAGCAAAGCAAAACACAATCCATAAGCATGCAGAGAGAGAGATGGGAGATCCAATTGGAGAAGAAGAATGGAAGAACCCACTTACCCAAACCATAGATAGAGATGAGAGAGAAAGAACCCAACCAACTGAGAGTAAAAACCCAATCGACAAAGATGCAAGCTCCCAACACCACAAGACTGAAGAAGAGAATGAAGAGAAGAGAAGAAGGGACGTGGAGCTATTGCATGTAGTCATCGAATGAAAATAAGCAGGAGAGAGACACATGGGCTCATGACTCTTATATAGTTTCTGAAGTTTAAGTAAAAGTCCAGTGAATTTCGATTATTTACAAATCAAGTCACACAAGGGTCCAACTTCTCCAATTGACTTCGAATGGGTCTGAGGCAGTTATGGAAAACAATGAGCTCAACAAAATACATGTGCTGACACCAAGATGATGCGAATATGATGCACTCAAAGCAAAAGCAAAATTACGAAAAAGGCTTAGAACTACCTATCTCAAGTCAAAGGTTACTCAACTACCTATCCAAGACCCGAAACCAAATCCAAAAGGATTAATTAATAGAAAAGCACACTAATGAGCCACTAATCCGGCTCAAAGGGGATCGGAGTGTTACACCTTATAGCTTCCTAATGACCATGGTAGGCCTAGTCTAATTCTTGGTGGTGCAGCAAATAAAATATCATCAAAATGCCATTTGGCTACCTGTATTTCCATGTAAACATACTTGCTGCACTACGGAAAATTAAAGTACATTTAAAAGAGGGAAGGAAAAGACACACACTTCATTCGGAGTAAAGAAGCAGTGAAATAGTCACCACACCCCCATTACTAAAATGAGTAGCCACCATCTTTTCAAAGTTTTTAATAGAAATATCTTGAGCATCTTATCTTAAATTATGATGATAGTGGGATTACTTGTTACACTACTAAAGGTTCAGAAACATGCACAAATCTGATTGTGTAATTCGATCAATACAGTTTCAGATCCAAAGTTATTTATGGGCTGTTGTTAACAGTTTTTAACATATAATAGATATCACTTTAAATCTAATTTCTGAATCTAACATGATCAACACCTCTAAGCATGTTCCTAAGAATAAAAAAAATGCATGAAACCAGTGCAATTTTCAGCAGTAAATAGTCATATATATATAAAACTGTGCCACCAACACCTTCATCCCCACTACCTTCTCATCACACCCATCATTGCACAGCCTATCCTTGCATCTCACATCACTGCCAACACCACTCTTCACTACATCACCACATTTCCATCACCACATTTCTATCTACTCTACCACAAAAGTTCTGTTTGCAAATTGAAAAAATTGTTATCGAAACACATATTCCAATCCAACTACACCATGGACAGTTGAAAACAGCAATAGAAATTGCTATCAAAAGAACATATTCCAATTGAACTACACCATGCACAGCAGAAATTGCTAAAATAGAAAAATGGTTTTTTATGCATTCAGATTATTGTAATTCTCATTGTTATAGTAAGGGCATTGTTTTTGTTGGTTCCAAGTAACAATTGGGAAGTCAGCCTTTCTACCTTCTAAAAATAAAACTCGAGGTAGAATTTGTCATGCAAACCAGCCTGCAAGAAAGATGTGGGATCTAGCCTTCCACAAAAACAAGTGTACTAAAGGTTATAATGGTGTTAATCTTGATCTTAGTTAGCAACATCTACAGTCCACTTGGATCCAGTATGCCAGTGGGCTCAACAAACATTGCTACATATTCTATGTTTTAAAATCAGCAAATAGAGTGCTTCAGAGGATCCGGATCTAATGTAAGAACAATAAGTAGCCCCATTAAGTAAACATAACCCCCTTAAGTAAACATAGAATGTTGTTCTCTTACTCTGCTTTAAATGGTCCCTTATCAATCAGGCAATTAGAAGCAATGATCCAATGACTAAATCTGATGAGAACAACCAATTAGTTAGGATGGTTCCCTACAAATATTGTTAGGGTGAAAATTTGATATACACCCTCGTTTTCCAGTTAAGTACATTGTAAAATTTAATTTAGTTAAACTACACAATCCTATAAGTCAATCTATCTCCTTGGCCATCAATTTGGTGCCAACCTTTGAATGGTCCAAGGTTATGGAAATAGTCCAACCAGAAACAAGTCTTCCACCAAGTCTTGTTTATAAATCTAGTGTACCATATGGGACAGATGAGGCATTTCCATGCAACTACTTCGTGGGAGACTTGGACCTAGGCTAATCTTTCGGCAACTCACTTGACTAGTAACATCACCTTGAGCTGAATGGTAATTAAATAGGGCATTCCAGTCCCCTCAATGAGTGTTTACTGTTGTTAACTTTTATTATTGTAACAATTGTCATTCAAACTTTACTAGGCATGTAATGAATGTTTAAAACTTTGAAGATTACACTTAATATTCAAATTAGTTAAACGAATAAGGTTATGAACAACCTAAATGTACTCACCAAGAAAGGTGGCTAGCTGGTCGCCAGCAGATGATTGCACCCTTCCCCCGATCGCAAGCATATTCCTAATCATCTACTCCATTTGCGTTGTAAACGGGACTTGAGATCGGCATACTTCTTATTTTGTGCCTCAATCTGTGCTTGCTGGGTCCAAGTCAGCCCTCTCGTGCATCTAGCTTTTCCTTGAGGGTTTGCATGGCTTCATCATGTGCCCGTGATGCGGTGTAAGTACATGAGGAGTAGTTAGGCAGCTTCGGGCCAACTCCAAATCCCTACATGTAACCTCGCTTGCTCCTAAGCACCTCAATAGCCATCTCCTCTTGCATCATCTGCTGGGACGATTTTGTTTGAGAACTTTGGTTGCGAGCTTTTCGAACTACTCATGTCATTCAACTCAAGATTTAAGCATTTAGGTTCTTTTCCCAAATAGTAATATATGTGGGAATAGAAATAAATTAATAACTAATGACCCATTTTTGTTAGACGTACATGTTTGTCAGCACACATCGGGGCTATCCAATCATTTGTCTTCTGTCTCCAATGAGACTCCTTAAAGAAGTCTGTAATATGGGGCCTCTCACCATTATTCCCGGTCGCCTGATTCCATTACTTTTAAAACATTAGTTTATATATGTATGCTTCATGTTCAGAAGTAAGATGTGTGGGACCTTTAATTCACATCACCTTAACTGACATTACAGCTGGAAAGGATCTTGACCCCATGGTATGATTGTAAGGCAAGTGCTTCCGCTTTTCACGATTTTTCTCACATCATTTCTAGAATATAATTTTATTATTAATCTATTTGATATCGAATAAAATAAATAGAAAATTTTATATAATATTACCAAGAATTTTTTATCCCTCCAAGCGACATCAATCAGCCACCTCCATGCTCACTCTATAACCCCTTGTAAAGGCTTGCTATATGGGTCAACGCCATCCTCAGGTAGATGTAGGTAGTGTTTCCTCATGTCATAGCACCAATCCATATACCTCTCCCGACACTTCCTATTGATTGTTGCTCATACATTTGGATTCTCATCATACCCCCGCAATATCAAATTTATCGTACATACATGGTTAATGCCATTTTGAGCATAATACTAAGTGCTCAAATATAAGAATACTACTTCTATACAAGTGATAAGTCCTCAAAAATGTAAAAATGTGTTCTCTATCCTTTTTTTCTCAGTCTTATATTCCACATATTTATTTTCCTGCACATTTATTTTAATTTATGCATTTTTATTTCAATTTCTGCACACTTTATGTTTATGTTCTTGCACAGTTTTTGTTAGATTAGTTTTACTGTTGAAAGATGCATTAGATTCATCATATTTCTTTTAAATTTGTTTAGTGGTGTCATTCGAGTAAAGTTTAGAAATCAGGTTTCAAGTTTGATAAACATTAATGTGTTGAAAACAACCCACAAACATACCTAATGGTGGAACTATTTTAACCAAATTGAATAAACAGATTAGTGCACGTTTTGCACTATTTATGCTGGATGTTAGATTTGTATTGGAAACTTGAACATCAGAAGAAGATCTCATTCAGTTTTATTATGCAAAACAGTCCAGAAATTTTAATTCTCTTAGTCGAACTTCATAGCAGATTTTTGTATGCTTACAATTGAGTATGTGTTTAATAGTTTAAGTAGTTTTTTGAAAGTAAAATCAATACTCAATCATACCTGTTAATAGTTCAGAACTCGAGCTTAAACAGTGAGGAGAACAGAATTAAACTTAGTCAGGGCTAAAAATACAAATGGAATAAGTTTCACTACGCCTAAACCATATAATTAATTAAAGGACTGTTTTACAACCGATTTTCTACCCTTAAATAGAGAAGGATTCAGATCTAAAACTAATTTAAATCAGTCCTTTAAAATTGGTTTCTGGAGGTATAAGGGCACCTCCTTTGTCTCATGTGTCATAGCCTTGTAAGTTCCACTCATCCATGCATCATAGGATTATGATTTCAGCAGTAAAACAATAGATTAGGAGATATGCTTAAGTTTCATATTTGCAATAAAGTGTAGGTTGTTTGCATGATAGAAAAATTCTGCACTACACCTAGGTCACACGTCACATGCATGACATGTTTGAAGTTTAATTTTTTATGCATTGTTTGGTTTTTTTTCTTTTTTTTAGTTTTGTTTAACATTAAGAAGTTTTTTATTGTGTTTTAGATTTCTAATCTAATTTAGTTTGTTAACTTAAAAAAGTTTAATCCAATAATTTAAATGGATCCAATATGTAATTACCAGGACTGCTTGTATGATGGAAGCCTTAGTCCCACCATCAATCTGATCCCACACCATCACTCCCTCAATAGGTGCCAACAAACGAATTTCTATACCAATTTGACTAGCCACCTTATTGGCACAGTACCCAACTGGTGCATTGACCCCATCAGGAACTACTACAGGGAGCTTTTGGCCTCCATTCTCTCTCAAAAGCAATGTAGTTTCCTTCCTGCGTGACTTACTACATACCCATTTCGAATTTGAACCTGGCCAAGACCAACAAAAACATATAACTTACCTACGCCGTCTGTGTGTACGAATGTATTGATTTAAATTTTACTTACCTATGTTGCTGGTGCTAGTGTGGGTGGTAAACGCTACCGGTGTAGGCATGTCTAACTGGGTAGGGAGGGTATGCACATCTAGTGCAGGTTGACTGGTGGTCATAGACGATGTACTGATATGTTTGGGAGGCATGAATGGAATCTAGCAAAATAGTAATGATTAGTAAATTAGCATATATACAAGAATATATCACGTTTGGGAGACATGCCTAGCTTTTATTTGTAAGAAATTTCTTATAATGTATTTGATCTCTGTTTGGTGAGGTAGTTTTTTTGCTTTTGTGAAAGTTTGCATCATTTTATATTGGTATTGACATTTGATCTATGCTCTGTTGATGCTGGGAAATAGGTTTATTTGCAAGTTGATGGTATAAGGGATAAAAAACTTGGATTGTTCTTAATTTTCAATGGTTTATATTGTTGTTCCACCTTATATTGCATGGGAGCCAAATTCCACAGATAACCATTGAGGTTTGAATTTTGTAAGCAAGAACCTTCAAATAGATTTAAAACTTTGACGAATGTTCTGAAGTTCGAAAGGACGACTATTATATTACTTACACTAATTAAGTGGGACCAGAAATTCCAAGAAATCTAGGTCAAAAACACTGAGGGTATATTTTTAACAATCAATCCTAGGTTTGGAAAGCTGTCATTAACTCATGGGAAGAAGAAGTAAATTCATTAATAATAAGTCATTACATCAAGGTTCTATATCAAGATCTATATCAGAATAAGAATGATCATATAGCTCTTCTTCTTCATTATTATTAGGCTCTCCATCACATTCATCTTCATAATCGAAGATCAAACCACCTCATTTTCTTCATCGAGTTGTTCCAGAACCCCATCACTTGGAATAATTTTAGAAGCAATATCATTCTTACATAAAGGGAACGTGATTGGATTGTCCTCAACGATTGGTATAACACTAGTCGATTCTTCCTGCTGGAACACATCATCGGGATCAAACAATTCCCCATATTGGGTCCTGCATCATCTAGCTTTGGCACATCCCATATGCCTCAATGATTGGCTCGTTGTATAACTTTCCAATGTTCACCATATTTTGTATCATTCACACAAAAGACTTGTTGCACTTGACTTGATAGGACAAAGGCATCTTCATCGTACCAATGACTTCTTACGTCAATGCTTATGCAATGTGCATCATTCCGCATTATCCTGTTACTACCGGTATTATACTAATGACATCATTATACCGCATTGTCCCATACATTACATAAGTAACCGTAAAAATTAATTGTACGTCCTCATGGACTCCTTTCACAACCAACCCACTATTTGGAGTCATACGACGGTATTCTTTGTCTTTGGCATGGTATATGACACCATTATGTAGCAACCAGAGTACATATCTACTATCGCATGAGGACCATTGGCTAATGACCATAATTCATTGATTACTTCTGGTGAACCTTGACCTCGTAATTGATTCATCTACGAAAATATTGTGAGACAAGTACCACTTGTTAATATCGATTTAAGTGTGGATAAATAAGGTGTAGTTCTTCGAAACACATCTCTATATCTTACCCGATTTTTAAACCATACAGGAAATTCTTCTTTTTGTCTCTTTTTGATGTCATGTACACCTTGACTCTCTAACAAATACTTATATTCTCTACTTATGAACAAGAAATTCAATAATGCCATATTAATTAGTATTGAACATTGTGGACAAAATTTAATGGTATACATATAGTATATTAAAGATAGATACGTACTCTAAATAGTCATCCAATTCGGAGCCATTATGTAAGATAAACTAATGAACCATGTCACGTTCCTCCTGGGACACATTGTAAGCCCTTGTGATTCGCGCATATGGACTGACACGTAGTGTGAAAACCTCCAACCCCGAGCCATGCTCACCTCCATCGTCATTTCTTTCACCATGATTAAATACAATTTCGATCCCACCTAGGTACATTGAGCAAAATGTAAGAGACTCTTTGACCACGTAAGCCTCTGCAATCGAACCCTCTAGGCGAGCTCGGTTGGCAACATAAACTTTCAGAGTCCCGAGTTTCCTTCACATATGAGAGCAACATAAAAATATATTAATTATACCAAACAATTAAACCAAAATTTGACTTTAAGTTCATACGAGTCCCAAGATACTAATAATTACCTTTCAATGGAGTACATCCATCTATATTGCACTAGACTTACACGCATAGCCTCGCGAGGCAAGTGAACGGCCAGATGGACCATCACATCAAAAAACGCTGAAAAAAAAAATCTTTTCTAGCTTGCAAAGAATGATTACTATGCGATCCTCTAGTTTTTGAAGATCAGTTATCTTCAATGTCTTCGAGCACAGCTCTTGGAAAAAATTTCCCAATTCAAATAATGTGGAATAGATATCCTTGTTAAGGTACCCATGCATCCCAACTA